>AP028161.1:1739053-4139053 GCA_014132275.2 Samia ricini | reverse complement strand
ATTCACTCCTTTTCTAAACATATCATCTTTCACACAGTCCATCCATCTTTTCTTTGGTCTTCCCCTTCCCATGTAACCGTCCACATTCATATCCAATACCTTTCTTACAACATTCTCTTTCTCCCTGCGCATCACATGTCCATACCAGGATAAACGACCGCCTCTTAACTTGTCTGTTATTGGCGCCACTTTCAAACTTCCTCTAATATATTCATTCCTAATCCTGTCCATTCTTGTTACCCCACACATCCATCTCAACATTCGCATCTCAGCTGCATGTAATCTTCTTTCGTCCGTCACCTTTATAGGGTAACATTCTGCTCCATACAAGACGACAGGTCGTATTATGTTCTTGTAAATCTTCCCCTTTAATTTAAAGGGGATTTGCGGATCACACGTAGTAGCCGTAACCTGCCGCCATTTCATCTATGCTGCGTTAATTCTATGCTTTACCGTCCGGTCTATTTCGCCATCGCTTTGCAGGAGTGAGCCGAGGTACTTGAAAATACATATAATTTGAAATTGCTATGAAATATTTTTTTGGGCAAACCCGCAGTCGATTTGATAGGTTTTTTTTTATATGTTTACTAAATACCAAGCATATTTGGTACTGTATAGGTTCATCGCTTTTATCACAATCTCACTTGATGTTATGTGACGATGATAATACGCTAAGGACAGAAATACGGTCTCTGAAGTGATGCTACCGTAAGAAAACCTATAGACGCCTGGCGTCAGATTTTCAAACGTGATGTTGGTTGCTAGCAAGTCGTGAATTATATAATGCCCTACCATATGAATTGAAACTTATCACAGTGCAAATAAATTACCGAATATTATATTGATTTATTACCTAGTAACATAATCACTAAGAAGGTTTAATAAGAAGGTCTATAAATGTATTTAAGACCGGTCCTAATCTCAAAGCTGATAACTTGTACGTGGTTATAGAATGTTCTTTATTAAAAGTAGTAATATTGTATCCAAAATGTATACATTTACTTTTGTACTTTTTTGGCGTAAATTAAAATGATTTTACTATTTAATTACGATTGATTCGTTAATATTTACACTGTTTTGAATTAGTGCAATTATATATATAAAGGTAAAAGATCCTTTCAGTCTTATATTATACTTAAAGTTACATTCGTATCGAAATAAACCGACAAACGGTTAAATTTAGTAAACCCTAATATTTATAAATATTTTTAAATACAAGTGTATCCATAAATAATGGGCTTAGTAGATTTATTGTACCTATATACAGATTAGCTACTTTATTTATTTCAATCGATTATTTACAACGTAATAAATAACATGTAATTAAATATTCTGATATTATTTAATCAGTATTATATTAATCGGGGATTTAGATAAGTACATATATTATTTTATATATAGTGGCAGAAATATTTCCTGTTAATTATAAAGTAAATTTTAAACATGCGCGCAGTTATTTTATTGTTGGCCATATGCATCGCGGTAGTAACCGGTATGTATCTCTATCTAATGTTATCTAAATTCTAAAACTATAAAATTAGCGTTGAATACAGTTTCTTCTTATTAACAAAAAGATTAAAACGTAGAAAATAGGTAACAATAGGTAAATAGCGTTGAACAATATATTAATCCTCAGAAATATTTACAGATCAAAGGAAACTAAATTTATTATTTTATGACTTCTGTTAAAGAGTATTGTCATTTATTCTGAAATTATTTTAATGATAATGATCGCCATCTACATTATTACTATTAACTAAACTAAAATTACTCTTTTATATTTAAATTATTGTGTAGTGATAAAGCTCGTTTAATATCTGAAATACTATTTCGTTTAAACATACAATATAGATTCAAGAAAAAAAAAAGGTAATAATATATATATATATATATATATATATATATATATATATATATATTATATTCTACTTTATGGGCCCTTTTTATATATAAAATTACTTGTCCTTTTTTTACGAGGGGTATGTGTATATTATATAGTAATACACAGCTTTATATAGAAATAAATTTTATTTCTATTTTTAATACAGAACTTGTAACAGACGACATATTGTGTCGTATATAAAACAAAAGATAAAAAGGAAAAGGAAACCAGTATTACTAGAGTAAGAAAAATACAATACACTTATTTAGGGCAGTTGCCAAATTAAAAAAGTAATAATATATGTTCATGAATTGAACAGTATGCATTTACGCACTACCCTTACCTATTGCATTAGTGAGACCGGAGTCCCCCGATGCAATAGGTAAGGGGGCACGGAGGGACGACTCCGTGCCAGTGTGGGACTCGCCCGGACGTGAAGCGTCCGGAAATACCCACAAAACCCCCCGGGGCCGTCCGCCGCATTTGGGATGGGGGCGATACGGGATGGCTTTCGCAAGCACTGCGTTGCAAAATTACTTGTCCTGATTGACTGATTCATCATCACAGAGTCTATGTCGCTGGGCTTACAAACTTAAAATTTTGGAAATAGGTACCTCTTATGATGTAGGGATCCACTGAGAAAACATTTTTGGAAATTTAACTCCTAAGGGAGTGAATTAGGGGTTGCAAATAATCTATTTATATAATAAAAAAAATATATTTCCTGATTGATTTATCGAAGCAGATCCTAAACCGCTGGGACTACAAACTTAAATGTTGGCAAAAGCTGTAAGATATAGAGCTAGATGTATATATGATCTAAGCATTCTCCAAGAAAGAATTTAAAAAAATTTCAACCTAAAGCGTGTTTAGTAAGGGATTAAAGTCCGTCTTTTTCAAACTAAGAAGTACGAAATTTAATATGCATACTTCGAATTGAAAATAAAGGTATCGGTCTTATCCAAAATGTTACCACTAAGAGTGTGAATTAGAGCTTGTAATATTATAGAGAAAATTTGTTCTTATAGCATAGAACCTTGAAGTTTTACCCCTAAAATATAAATTAGGCACAACCATCAGATGGTAGGAATAGATCAACTGTTGTTTCGCCAATAGATCTGAGTTGCAAGATTTACTTGAAAACGTTCGAGACGAATTGATGATTTTTTATTTAATTCAATTGTTATTGAGATTAATCTGTTTGAGATTTCTTCTGTTAAGCATATTTATGCTTAGAGTTCCATTATCTACAGATCTACTAAACAATATAACAATATATTCCATGACATTGATTTTTTCCACCTTAGTCGTAATCAGTTCCTAAAGTCGGTCCGATTAAAGTTACTTGCAGACGTCAGGTAATAGATTTAATATCTAATAATCGACACACACATTCAACATTTCCTATACACACACATATACACTCGCATCCATACACGCGTAATGTATATTGTTTATAAAATGTAAACTGTATTACTTCTTAATTGGCACTTTAAAATTATATTTTATGTTTTTTATAACTATTGTGAATGTGCTGTGAAGTTCTTATGCATAAATAATGAAAGCTTGGAGGAAAAACTAGGGTACTTAATTTATATTTCTACACAGATGAGATCGCGTGCATCAGCTACCTCTGTCTGTCTATCTATTACCTTTTCATATCTGATCCGTTGACTAGAATTCGGTAATATTTGCTAATGATATAGATTGCACCCAGAGGGAGAATATAGGGTGCAAATTGTATGAAATCCACGCGAGCGAAGCCGCGGGCACAGCTAGTCATTTTATAAATATTCACTATAACCCTGTGAAATTTAGAAAACTTGGAAATATATGGCAGTGTAGAAGAAGAACAAATAAAAATATGATTGGGTAAATAAATATAACCTATTTATTTCTAGCGGTGCCCACCAACCCGCAGCGCATCGTCGGCGGGACAGTAACCACTGTGAATGAATACCCCGAGATTGCATCACTTTTGTACTCCTTGCTGTCTATTACTTTTCGGCAAGCATGCGGAGGCTCTATCCTCAATAACAGATCAATTCTAACTGCTGCTCACTGCCCTGTGTAAGTTGATATCAATGTGACTATAGTCAGCCAAGCATGGATATTAAGATTATGTTTAACTTCGATATTAAATCTAATATAAGCGCGTTGTAAGAGAAAAATTTCTCGCAGTATATTAACTCGTCTACTGACGATTTTCGAGTACTTTTCCAATGTTGTATACTGTCTGAATTACATTCAGTATTAGAATCGTTTCCATTTTCTAAGCGTCAGAGTTTCACTGCGTAATCGAATCAGAAATATAGAGAACTATAGAAGAACCAAAGTAACTGACATTGCCCTAAGAATTGCCAAACTTAAAGTGGCAGTAAGCCGAGCACATTGTTCGTAGAACCGATGCTCGATGGGCCTATCGGCTTCTCGAATGGCTACCGCGTAGGGAAGGACACAACGTGGGCAGGTTGCTAGCAAGATGGACCGACAACCTGGTGATAATTGCGGGAATCCGATGATTGCGGATGTCGGTTGTTGTGGAAATCTTTGGGGAAACTAATGTCCTACAGTGGACGTCTTTCGGTTAACTAGATGGACGGATGATCATGTTTTAATGCAATATATATACTACTAAAAAAACATTAAAACATATTTGTCAAGCAATTGTGAAATTTGTCGATTTAAATGATTAATTTTCCTCTTAAGAACTTTGTCTTAAATACAACAACCCTACTATATTTTGAAATATTTGTTTTAAATCAATCAATTTTTTTTAGTGGTGATACCACCGGTAGGTGGCGCATACGTGTAGGGTCAACCTTTGCCAACAGCGGTGGCGTCGTCCACAATACAAACCAGATCATAATCCATCCAAGTTATAATTCAAGAACGTTAGACAACGACATTGCTATTTTACGTTCAGCTACCACTTTAGTTTTGGGAAACCCCCCTAGAGCGGCTAGTATCGCTGGATCAAACTATAACCTTGGCGATAACCAAGTCGTCTGGGCTGCTGGATGGGGCACCACTTCTGTGAGTTACTTTTCATTGCAATTAAAATTTAATTACTCTTTCTTACTTATGCGTACAAAGTCATCAAACGATGTAAGTTACGTTTCAAGCATAAATTTTGAGTAGTTGATAGAAGTACTAAGGGGGATAATTTATACTTTATAGTGGCAAGGATCATCGTCGGAACAACTGAGACATGTCCAGATTTGGACGGTCAACCAATCGGTTTGTGCTAGCCGATACGCAGAACTGGGGCGTACTATCACCGCCAACATGTTGTGCTCAGGTTGGCTTGACGTCGGCGGTCGTGACCAGTGTCAGGGTGACTCCGGCGGTCCTCTTTACCACAACAGAGTCGTCGTCGGTGTCTGCTCTTGGGGAGAGAGATGCGCTCTTGCCCGCTACCCCGGCGTTAATGCCCGAGTATCTAGATATACCACTTGGATTCAGTCTAACGCTTAATTATTTTATTATATTAATAACAGAATTTATCACATTTCTATTGTTCAATCAAGTGGATCTAGCTAGATCCTACAGTATTTTTTTTTGTTTAAATTGTGTTTTGTAATATTATTTTTTTGTAAATACATCTTGCAAACGACATTACGTTCTATAATTTTACCCCTGAACCTACATACCAATTCAGAATTAAATCACAATTTACCAGTCGTTTATTTCATTTTAACACAACAAACTTTACTCAGAATAATACGTACAATGAATAAGGAAATCTCAAACATGATGCCGAATACAGATCGAACGAAATCGAATAATCTTAGCGCACCTTGACCGTGCTTTGGTCAATCATGCCCAGTTTTACAAAAAAAAAAACTAACTACAAGAGAAAAAAAACGTCTGTTACATCGACATATAAGTTAAGTCGTGGCTCACACCACTAGTTCGCATTGAACTTGAAAAGATGATATCAATCGCAGAGTTTTTAAGGCGGAAATATAGTTTTTTTTTTCTTCTGAATTATGAGGAATCGTTTATAAAACATCATAAGGTTCGTATGAAATTAACACAAATACATTTTTATTTAACGTTGTGTTTATTTGTATTTTTCATAATTATTTTAATAGTAAATTTATTAAACTCAAATTACTTTGTTATCGTTTTTTACGTGTACAAAATATTACATCGAATTTTTTTAAGATTTTTCCATCTTGCTCGTTAATATTTGCTGTAAATGAATTATATTTTATTGCAATAATATCTGTTTCCGTATCTATTTATAACTTGTTTATGATAGAAATTGTTTCTAAAAGTATATTAAAAGTCGGATTATTCAATAGTTTTACAATAAACCAAACGACGCGTGTGAATGAAATCAAACCATTTTCGTATCAAATTATAAATCTTTTGTAAGCAATTACAAAGTTACCTAACTTGGTGTTTAGAATGTTACACTTTGTAAAAAAAAAATCACTCACTTCTTTGCATACAATACTTCATTTAGATCTATGTCTCTCAGATATATTTTTTTACTATTTCAGAATGCAACAATTGTGTTATGTAGATTTTTGATGATATGTCTTTTATTTAATACGTTGTACGATTTCGAACACATCACTTTTGATACAGGAGAATTACTAAACGTTACGTTACGTCTGATTTCTAGAATTAAAATGATCAATTGAGATAAATTTTATCCACCTTAAACTAAATTATGGTCCTATCGAAAGTAAGTTCACGCACATATAAGCTAATTAGATTATAAGAACTACTTTAGTCTCAAAATAGTGGGCCAAACAATGTTACCATAGTGAATATAAATATACAAATTTCAAGAACAATTTTTACAATTATCTGTTTTTATAATTATTATATTATTTTTTTATCTATGTGTATTTATCTTTACCAGTAAAAACATTATAACACACATTAATAAAAACGGATTGAAAATAGGTGATAAATAACTTTTGTTTTTTATATCCTTTTATAATCTATGTACGAGTTTATTTAGTCAAATCTGATATCAAATGATAGTGTTGTTGAAACTAGCAATGCCAGGTATGTTTGGATTAATGGGAGTCAATCTAATGAAACACGATAATGATTTCCAATTTGAAGGGTGTAAATTGGTGAGCCCTAGAGAATGCTCAAAATCCAAGGTACAGTTTGAATTTTTATGATTTCCTTCACCGAAGCAAAAGTTATGTGGGTTTATACCTACGTCGTTGGACATTGTATGTATCCAAACGCACGCTTCAACTAAGTCATATAACTTGAGAAAGATTATTTATATGTCGATTACCCATAAATATGAGACAGTAGGAAAACAATGGAGAGCTGACGTAAACGCCAGGTTAGTGCTCAAGGGGTTGAATTTTCTAAAGTTTTGCTACAACTAGCCTATCATTGACATTCAATATATTTCGCATTATGTCAGTTAATACACGACAATGGTAAGAAGGGTCTCGTCATATCCGGTTGTAATGTCAGCTGAGGTGACCTTGGTCGAACAATACTCAACAACTGTCGCTTTCTACGATCAAAGTTTTCAGTTTTAATGATTTGATATCTTATTTACACATGAATTAAGCATACATTACTTTAACTATCCTAAACTAAATGGAGCATTATCGCGTGGTAATAATTATCTTGACATTATTACGGCTAATAAAAATATAAACATTTTAATTTTTAAACCTATTTAAATACTGTGTGGTACTAGCTAAGAATAGTACCACCCCATCTTCGCGTGGGTGTCGTAAAAGGCAAATAAGTGATAAATCAGGGTATGGACAGCAGCATCCTCTGAGTACCACAAAAACCTGACTGTGGTCGTCAACCCACCTGCTAAGCGTGGCGATTATGTCTGTTCCACCCTTATTGTGGGAGACCTATGTCCAACAATGGACGTCTTTCGGTTGAACCAATCAATTAAATATACCCATGTTATATTTTACAAAATTAGTTCTTTAAATAGACTACAACAGAACTGATGATAAATCTATGAGTCTATAAAAATAACAGTGATCATTAAGAGACAATTATCCTTAAAACTAAAACAAGTTTCAAACTTCAAGTTTTATTCAAGCCGCTGTCGTAAGTAGTACAATATTTTTATAATTTGGCGTGATAAAATTAAGAAAATTCAATCATTCATCTTAAAATCTTTCGATTATCAATTGAAACGTTGAGGAATTTTCAGCAGTGCACGGAAAAATGAAAAAACAGTTGCGTGGAATTTGAAGAGCTAGCCTTCAACAGTATTGAACGAAACATCACTATAGTAAAATTGCATTTCTTACCACTGCCATTCTAAATTTATGATATCACAATCCTTTTCAATGTGTGTCACCTAATAGTGGTCGTGATTATAAGAAAAACATGTGTCAGTTCGCAGAATCGAATCCTTAATAAAAGTAAATTTGTAGACATGTATATACGTACAAATATATCCACTATGCGACACCTTTTCTGTCGTTAGACAAGAGTTGAGAGGCTACGAAGCACCGCACAAAGAGGAGACAATGAATATAAAAACACTATGTATTCTATTTCGTTCTCTCGCACGTTAAATATATTATGTGTATGCCTCTTTTTAATATCGCTTTATCGTTTCATCGAGTTTCAAATCACAACAGGCCTAATGAAAGTTATCACTTTAAAAACAATAACAACTTACTTGGAGGGAGTTTCGATTTGAGCATGTCCATTGCTACAACGTTGATCACCATCACCCAAATGGGACACTCGAGCAGGTCGCTCTCTGACTTCACGAAGGCCACGGCGCTCAAACATTGGGTTTCAAGTCTTCTTCGATCCGGATACGCGCGCCTCAATTCACGGTTTACATTTGACTGGAACTTCTTCATGTCAAACAACTGTGAAAAAGCAAAACTCTTTAAGTTTTTGATCTCTCTCATTTTAACTTTACCTCTTTAGGTAAAATTTATTTTTTGTGTGTTACGGACAACGTCAAAAACTTAATAGTGAGTAACATATCCATAGAGATTTCTACAAATCCGAGCAGACCCGGGGGCGTGGCGGATATAGAACTATTTGATAATCAAAATAAGATACTAATATTGATATATATTAGGTATATATATACATATATATGTACATTAAACATAATAAAGGATTAAATAACAAGAATGAAGAGATGGTTAAATCGTTTTCAAGCTTACACGTTTATACACTCATATGTAAAAGTGATAAAATGTTTAATATTACATAAAAATTTGTGTTATATATCAAAGGTTACAATATAAAATGACATTGCCTAATATTTAATAAATTAAAAAAAAATACTACACAATAATTTGCCCGAAACAATTGTCAGAAAAAGAAACGATGTTCTAACAGATGATAATAGTAATCAAGATTTAACATATGATTATGACGGGTTACATGGTACGAGTAGTGAAAAAATTAAGTCAAGATTTTTTATCTTAATTAACTATACACGGATTGATCTAAACAAATAGCTTTACAAACGAATCAATGTGGCGGTCTCTCGAGATGTTATCGAATTAATATTACATAACAAGCCATGATTCGGTAATGAAAAGACAATCATGCGTACAAACAAAAGTAAACCCGACATCGTGATGGATGCACGCCTTTAGAAATGTACGGTCAAGCGGGAATGGATGCTCTTGCAACTTGAGGGAGTTCTTTCGTAATATCGTAAATTATTTTATAGGCAAACATCAAATATTTACAAGAATATGGGGAATTAAGAATAAGGCGTTTTATTTATTACACAAACCAATGTCGGTAGACTGTTTCAATACAATCTGCGATTTAAGCCATCCTTTTAACTATGTAGGCGATGCTGAAGAAATGAATAAGACATATCACGTAAATAACAATTGCAGCTTGTTTGTAATCGCTACTATTAAAATACCTGCAGATAATAATGCAACGCACGATTAGAGTTTTCAGGAGGTAAGTGAGGAACCCTGAAATAAAAAAAGTAAAAACGCTACGTCAAATGCACCGACGAAATTGAACGAGGTTCATGAAGTTGTTACATAACCGGTGCACTTCCAAGTTCCATGTCGACCCTGCGGTTTTACATCAAGATGTCCGTCCGAACGAATCTCTTGTCCGGTAGACTTCGGACACGAGATGCTATCTACAAAAAGTCGCCGCCTACGTTTTCGTAAATCATCGGACGGTGGATTGATGCGTTTTTGAGAATTTTAATTATTGACGGAGCGCGTTGCACAATTGTGTTACGACAGATTGTCTGTGGTTAATTGTTCCGTTTCTTAGAACAGTGTATGATAAATACAGCTGTTAAGTTTAAAATGGAAATAATACACTGTTCTAAATGAGGTTTCTTCGGAAATCATTGTTGACGTGACAGCTGCTTTGTTTCGCATAAAATAATAATTAGTCACAAGGGAATTTGGTGTGGGAACGGAGACGAATCGCATAGAAAAAATCTCAGAGATCAAACAATTTCAACATATTACAGTATTATTCAGATGAACTATTAGATGAAGACTTTGTATTAGCACTTTCCATGGGAGCGATATAATATTGTTTATACATAATTAATGAATTGCCTGCACTGCTAAATTTTAATTGGGACATCATCATCATCATCATCATCCTATTCTCATTACCCGTTTAACATGCGACCTAGTAATTAATAAAAGGAAGAGAGTACATTGTTTCGGCATAGCTACAGAACAAAACAATGGTTTTTGCTTTTTGCACATTCGCTTTCATCCCACCTAAGGAAATAGACTAGCATCCAAACAAATATATGAGGCAATGACCATTCTTTCTTCACAACAGCGCTATCTCTTACTATTGTTCTTAACAAACTTACGTAAAACATTGTAAGTAATAGTGTATGAATTAATGAATGCGTCGGATCTTCATTTAGAAGTAGAGTTTCTTGTGTTTGATAACATTTGTCTAATTGAACGCAAAAACAAAAATTTATGATGGTCTAAATAAACAAAATTTATATAATGTAAAAAATTGTTACAATAATTTAAGATATGTCTCCGAAATAAATATGTTGCAATGTCATGGTCAAATTAAATTGTGTTTGAATACAATCTGTGCAGTCGTGATGCACCACAAATGACCAAGCCGCAATGCTGTACTCAACAAACGCATTAGAGTAATGTCTGGCCTCTTAATACTTTTTTCAATGATTATTGTCTTTAATGATGACGAACATAAGGAAATTATAGCTGTGGATGTGGATAATGTAAGTCTGGATGAGCATAATGAAAATTTTGAAATAAAGGGAGAGAATATCGTGGGCATTATCGCGTAAGATGCCAAAAAATTTGATTCTTTGTGCAAAATGATAACAAAACTGCGTGAACACAAGCAAAACGCCCTGCAATGTCTATTAATAAGGCGTGCGCACTCGGCGTATAAATTTTATTCTTCTTCTGTATTTGGATTTTACCTTTACTGAGCAGCCTAAATTACTATCATCGGTGGTCTCGCGTTAGATCATTACGAAGGCTACCATAAAATTAATAGATAAAAGTTACACCATCTAATACCAAAAATACACCCGTCTTTACTAGAATAATTACAGTTGAACACATTCATTTCATATGCATGAAATTAAAGCAGTTTACCTTGGATACTTGTATATTTTTTAAGCGTTAACTTCATATGATTATAGAAATAGTGTCCAGATTAGCTTAAAATATGTTTTTGATGTTGAAGAAAATAATTTTGTTGTAGTTATATTATGATGCAAGAGGAAGGATAAATTCAGAGCATATCTAATTACATTCATCTCTTGGACCATTGAAACAATTACACAAATAGCTGTTATTAGAGTGAATACCCGATATGACCTACTTATGCATTGTATAAATTTAAGTACTGAATGATAAATTTCGACAAATCACGTATTCGTGTAAATAAGTGTAGATTTATGGATGTTATTTATACAAGCGATTAAATGTCGGTTTCAATCTCACGTTATTACACTACTGGAAATTGTGGACAATTTCTCTTTAAAATATAATAAAATTGGTTAATCAAATAAAATAACAAGTAATATAGGTGACTTATTAAAAGGAATAAATAAGAGGACAGTAACATATTTTAGACAAACCTTGAAAATTTTTTCCTGCTCTAAGGAATATCCTGGAAGCTTGATAACATCTTGCCCAATAGCTGTCTCTTCGTTGCTGGTGGCCGCGGTACTCTTCACAAACACACTACTCTTGGAGTAGCGTCTGATGAGTATGTTACCGGCGTCATCCATTTTTATCTTGACACCCTGTTGATAAAAATAAAAATATCTGGTTTTACAGTGAAATTCCAAAATAACTTATGTACAATAGTTGCATTGCTTGGATTACTCTTCTATTGATGTTAGTGAACTCTAGATACATTTGATACGTTAACATACGCTTCATAAGGAGATGTCGGCAACATAAAAATAAAATACTAACCTACCAAATCTAAGATGGATTACCGCAAAGTAATACCTTCATCAATCAAAGTCGAAGTTTTATTGTATTAGTTTAAATGTAGGCAGACGGAATCGCGAGACGATCTGGTTCTGTCATACTGCAAAGTAATTTTGGTATCCTTTTATGAAATTCATGGATAATGGATATATTAATAGATATGATTAATCAAACATTCAGAATTCTGATAATTGTCCCGATTTCTCTAAAACAATACTGCAACATAATTTACAAAACAAACAATATTGCGAAATACTATAAAACATTTTGTCAATTATTTATAAATGTTAGCAAAACTTAATAACATAATTTTGCAAAAGATGTCACGTACGATTAACTAGCTAAAATTAGATAACCTAACCTAGATCACGTAATGCAGAACAGCATGTTTGTTTCCGTAATTTGAATTCAAGTGAGGTTTACGTTGAAACTGTGTTTACACGAAATTTGCGATCCCGGACAATCACCTTTAACACGAGAAGCCGGGGGTACTGTCTCCACGAGTGACCGTTAGCTCATGACATCACAATGCGATGTCCTTATCTGACAAATGCAAGGTCATTGCCTCAGGCGTTATGGTTTTATTCTAACGTGATTTAATATTGGTGTGTTCAACAATAGAATAGGTCCCAATAATAATTTACGACCTATGACCTATGACCGAATCGGCCTTAGAATAATTGATAAATAGGCGAACATAATTTGAAATTTGACTTTCCTTGTAATATATAAAAAAAAAAACAAAAATACCTAAGTTTAAAAAAAATATAGATTTTAACTTTATTAAAAGATAAAGAACGAAGTTTCCAAAGGAAGGAAGATACACTTTATTTGCTTAGCTTGCTTATAAACTAATGGTAGATGTAATAGAAAATATAATAAACAATTATCATTCTTTGCAGAATATAGTTTTGTGTCTTTTTTAAGAGTTAATGTAATAGTAATTACATAATGCATAACATAATACTTATGAATACACCCAAATGTATACATTTACGATATTCATGCGATAAAAGATGAGTTTCAAATTTATTTGAAACGGTAATTTTCTTTTTAACAATAAATGTAACCTTCGCCAACTAGTTTTATGAATGTCTTGTCAATTGTAACCAAACAGAAAGCAAAAGCCATACATGAATCTACGTTATAAATACACAGATAACATCTTTTGAATATGTTATGACTTCGACGCTTCCTTGTTTGTTTAGATTCAGATTGCAGTTTGTATACTTTTTTGTTTAGATGCAAACATCACAAAAGGTTGCAATTTTTTTAGTTACTTTAGATAAACATTTAAAGTCTGATTTAATTGTAATAATATTACGAGATGTTTGTAATCTAAGGTCTATCTTAACTATAACAAAATACATATATTTTTAATGTGAATCTCAATCATACAAATATTCAATGAAGTTAAATGCAAATGAAACTACTAGGCTTTTACTAAACAAATAGTAAGAAATGTAGTAGCACTGTAAACTATCGGTACTATCAGTTCACCAGTCCGTGGATAATGCGCTCGTAGTTAAAAAAGTACTTTGATATATGCGTAATTTCATACATATTTTGAAATGACTTCATAAATTAGAATAACTCCGTAACAAATCAAGCTCCACCTCCAAAATAATTGAAACAAAGACTGCTTAAAGTTACACATAATATAGTGACCTCAAAAGTTTCTATTTTTAAATATGATAGAAGTACATAAACATTAGATATGGATAATA
Organism: Samia ricini; assembly: GCA_014132275.2. Taxonomy (NCBI): domain Eukaryota; kingdom Metazoa; phylum Arthropoda; class Insecta; order Lepidoptera; family Saturniidae; genus Samia; species Samia ricini. The sequence continues at coordinate 4,125,008 of AP028161.1, read as the reverse complement.
AAAGCTTTTGATTTGTTTTCATATTAAAGCTAACCTTACTTTTATTAATTTAAGGTAGAATACTTCTGCAAATATGCCAGTACAAATTAAACTCAAAATACGTTCTGTAATCAATTTTATTGAGTTAATGTTTTGCAGATTATTCACATGTATATTGAATAAAATATTTAATTATTGCAAACTTTAATATTACAACCAGAACCGACAAAACAATTAAACACAAAAATATTAAATTATATTTAACTATTCGACCTTGCTTTAGGCAGCTAGACGCATCTTATTTGAATATCAAAATTTCCATGCCATTGTCGAGGCCTTGTTGGTTTGTGTGTACGATTGTTAGGTTGGAGTTTTTTTTACAACAAGATGTTCTAAATGTTATACTCCATTGCTTCCCAGTGTAATTACCTTGTTTACGTGTGCTAAATTAAAAACAATTTTGTCTATCTTCTATTATAGTTTTTGTTCCTTACAACTTCATATTTGGAGGTGTTTAGATAGATTAATTAGTCATTTTATAGTTAGATACAACGAATGCTCAAACAACTCTTATAAATTCACGTATATCATTATTGTAACAATCAAGAGATCTTACACATAACTTTGAATCTAATTTAACATTTATAGTATCGCAATTATTATTGATTTCAAAATGACGTAATCAAGTTTGACCATAAGAAATATGAGTGACGTCATTAATTACGTTTGCGCTAGAAAAAAAAGTTTACGGTCATTTCGATTATGGAATGTACAGTAAAGGTTTTAGTACTTGTTCGTTAAGTCGTGAACTAATCAATGTTTTTTTGCGGTTCTATTGTCAGTCATCAGACGATGGTGTACCATGAAAACATACGTGAAGATTACGGAATCATATTTTTTATAGAACTAGTTAGTTATATAAAATTTCATGATATCGTAAATACTGAAAACTACTGTAATTTAAATAATATTTAACAGGATAACAAGAGATCTCCTGTGTTAATTGTCTTGCAATTACGGTTTGCAAAGTTTAGTTTGATTTGGAAAATTTTAAAATATTTTACCTGTCCTATGTGTCTTTTTAATTCATCTGTCTTCTGATCTCTGTGTGGATTGTCGAACCCGCAAAGGCCAATTCTGAAAAGATACAGAAAGAGTTAGAAACATTTCCTTATTAGTTGACTATCGAAATTCTAAACGCGTCGAGCATATTTTTTTATGTGTACACATTTGCATAGTTGGAATGTGGCCAAGCGCAAAGAATTCCTTTAAAATGTGAAAAATACCTCCATCATAAATAACGTGCATTGTTTATAAGCATTGGCAACCGCAAGAACGATTTACATGTTCCATACGGTCATTCATAACATTATCGGTATTTATCAACTTTGCTTCTATGTACTAAACGAGAGAATCTAAACGAGTTGATATACTATACAAACTATGTAATATTAACAAAAATACCATGAATCTGATTAAGTCATCGTCTGTATAATTTAATTTTGCATCTCGTTGTTCAGTTCTCATGTGACAATTTGAAGAATGACGCCATAGGAATTTGTTGGGCATTAGTAATTCGTCAACGTACTCTATTGGAATATCGTTTTCTCAAAACCGTTCCTTGGCATTGCCCTGAGAATCAACATTGAATTCTTATTGGTATTCATGAAAAGAATCAACTTCTGGCTGTGTACACCGATTGATAATGTTTAATTTGAATAAACGCTGGTTGGTACCGTTTATGGTATAAAATGTTCGTCTATTTATGGGTGAAATCAATTAAGTTTGAGGTATGAGCAACGAAAGTAAGGTTTCATTCGCACTTTGAATTCAAATTACTGTTAGAAGTGGAAAGTGAATTCCCTTGTTACGTTTACTGTTAACGCTATTTTGAAAACCATTTGGTAAATTTACTGCAATGTCTACATACGTGTAATCGAAGTTAACTAGATTCGTTAATAGATTATTATTTTGTCAAGGAAAATCAAAAGCAGTTCACATTATTGTTTCAGTGTTAGACGTGTATTTATGTGTCATGATACGTTATGATCTAAAAGCGTTTAGTATACGAAGGATTTATATGTTTTGCGTTTTTTAAATCTTGATCCTTTATTTTTTTTTTAGTATTTCGAATTTCTTCATTATAATCAAATTAGGCATATTTTTTTTACAAATAACGTTATCCTTTCTCTTTTTAGTCATAAATCAGAATAAACTTATTCTTATAATGCTAATGTTCGATTTCGTTCAAATAATAGAGCACATGCCTACTAAAAAAAGCTTTTTTTTTACACGATATTGGCTCAATGCTTGCGTGCTTAATTGCGTGCATAACCTAACCTGATGTTATGTGAGGATGTGGTCCAGGAAGGTAAATAAACAGGCACACACTCAGGCGGGCATCATTAGAAAATGCCCTACCACCATGCTACGGTTTCCTCGCGATGTTTTCCTTCACCAAAACTTCATGCCGATTTTAGTTTTGGATAGGTGGGATCGAACCCACGTCCATTGACGCGGAATCCGGTCGCACTACCCACTGCACCATCATCGCTTATAATTAGTATATAACTCGAATACTTAAAAAAATAAGGTTGCTTAAAATAAACTAAAACGCAATTGCAGTTACCTACCGATGAAAGCAATATATAAAATCCAGAGTTAAATAGATTTCTGTGAAAGTTTTAAACCATCGATTGTTACGGCGCATATGTTAATAATACCATATAATTTTATATAATATCCTTCGAAATCTAATTCTATTGTAGGTCCATGTATTACGTCCGTTAGGGTGATAATTTAACTAATAACACACCATAGTTGTACGTGTGGACGTAATATTTTATTATTTTCCAATAAAGGTGCATTAACATGAACTGTGGTGCATGGCGTGCATTAGAAAAGAAAATCTAGGTCAAGTTTCATTGTCAGGTGTGTTTTATAAAAAAAACTATAATAATACCTAATGAACGAACGTGATTTTCTTGTACGATATACATAGGCACCATTCTATTTCAATGGCATTAGTTTGATTGTTTTTTGTCTATGTTGTATTCAGTACCTATATATTGTATTCAGTATATTATTTATGATGTCAATTTTAAATATAAGAAAACTTATAACGTGCCTATAAAGTGGCACTTTCTTAATCTTATTTTTACTAATTACTTTTACTAAAACAAGTTTTCGAAATAATAGTCGAAATTCTACTAAATTCTTTATTGAAAATTTGAAGTAAAATAACTGCTGTTATTTTTTTATTTAATTAAATAAATTCAGCATATAAACATAGGAGAAAATTAGATTGTTTTATTTTTACCTGTTTATACATAGTTTCTTTTTATACTAACTTATTTTTATATTAACGTAGGTTTTATATGTATAATTCAAAGTTAATGTTGACTTGTGAATTTTTGTTATACATAAATAATATTATTTTGCCGGTTATTGACACGATATACGGCATAATTGTATTTAATTATTTGTCACACAAAAACATGTCGATGATATAACCGATAAATCTTAAAGTTTTTTTTACATTCTACAATAGGTTTTGAAAATAAAGGTAAGTTTTTTTTAACTTAATGACAATGTCTCAACTATATTATGATTTAAATTTAAAAGTCCCGTAAACATTGGTCGGTAATCTATATTATATACATAAGAGTTTTTAATTATTACTGGTGATTAAACTGTAGATATCGTTTCGATAAAGAGATCTAAAAATCGTATTTCTTCGACCGAGTAAGATTAGAGAATAAAATTTAATATTTCTTGCAGGCGTATATCTGTCATATGTATTCGTATAAGTAGATGTTTTTTTAATGTATTAATTAGTTAAGTTATTGATATTATAAATCGGTTTTTGAACCAACTCGCGCAGGAGTTGAAGTGAGCGGGCAACCGGCCTTGGTGGCCGAGCGCGTGCCATTCACTAGCTTTATAGCTACTGTGTCACTTCTGGCGCATGCATACACCCCGCCTTCACACTTAATGTTTGTTCTGTGTCGATTGTTTATCTTAAGAATTTCGGCTTAGATTTTTTTACACGATATAGGCTTAGTGCTTTGTCCACAATCTCACCTGATGTAATGTGATGATGTGGTCCAGGTTCTCAAACTTGAGGGCGGTAGCTATCTAGGCGGGCGTCATTAAAAAATGCCCTACCACCATGTTATGCTTTCGTCTCGATGTTTTCCTTCACCGAAAGCTCAAGCCGATTTTAGAGTTGGATAGGTGGGATCGAACCCGCGTCGATTGACGCGGAATCCGGAACTGCGCGATCGTCGCTTCAAAAATCGCTTCAGATAATAAATTATAGCTATAATATATGTTTTGGATATATAGGTCTAAGGTATTACATTACTAAAGACAACAACTTGATTAATTATTAGAATTGTTCTAAAATAATTGATTACGGCCACGAATACGAGTTCTTTAGGATTTAACTTTGTATTATTTTTTCTAATCATCTGTGCTCCAACAAGATGGTGGCTCTTTTTTAAAACTTGTCAAGATCCATGTTATTATTTCAATATACTTGCGAACATTAATTAAATTATGACCTTTAAATACAACTAAAATTACAGAATAAAGAAATTAATCAATTAAAAACAAGGAATACCGGTGGTGTAAATTAAAACTCATGCGAAAAGTTATCTACTTGAAATATGTTGTGTGACGCCATTTGCAATGCAGTCTCTTTTTTCGAAGATTTATGTTTTTTTTTATCCATACATGTGTATTGTAACTCGAGATGTACTAAAATCTATTTACCCGATTCCTTTTTTATACATTAGATTATATATTCTTCAGCTTAATAAGGATATACTTTATTATAATAGGTGTGATCAACAGTGTTCATTCTATAAAAATTTTACATATAAATCCATTTACAGAACTGACCACAGTTTGTGATATTATACTCAAAGGTACATATACAGATATAATAAAAGCAGATCAATCGAATCAGAATCAGAATTGGGACAAAGTAAATGTATTTACCTAGGTAATACTAGTATATTTAAATGTCGTTTATATATTGAATTTACAAAACTACCAACTGCAGGTTGACATTGTTAGAACAATGGTGTTTAATTTAAACTTAATCATGACAAGTTGGAAGTAAGGATACAATTAGTCGGAATACATTTTTTTATAAACTTTATTCGTTCACTTTGTTCACATTGTTTGTGGCGTTGAACCCGTCGGCTTTGTCGTCGAAGGACCTACCTAACCGTCATAAAAAAAGGGGACAACCTATAGGTATACGTCTGGTGATAATTAACCAAACTTGGTCGTTCAACTTTTATTTTGAAGTGAAAACTTCTTTAGCAGCTATGTGTGATTTTCGGTAGAGAGGAACTAATAGATTCACGTTACCAATACTACGACGTCAGCCGTCAACATGCTACAGTAGGTATGCCAAGATAAGATGGCGTTCCAGTGCTGGCGCTCGGAGATAAATAATAAAACAGCCTATCCTATGTTTTAATTATAAATAAACTATATGGAAATGCTCATAATTATTGCTCGGTGCGCCAATAGAAATAAAAACCAGATAAATTTTTGTTTTTTTTTCTCTGGATTTATGGAGTTGGTCAAACATTGACCATGCCACCCCAGTGAAGAGCGTATTTTAACACAAATTTTATTCAGTGGTACATGTCCTGATCAAAGTCTAAAGGCAGGTAACCAACTCAGGTCGACTATTTGGAATCCTTATGTTATATGTTAATAATTTTAATTAATAAATACATATATTTATGTAGGAATGATAGTAGAAACGGAACGTAAGGTATGAATGAAAGGGAAGTATGCGTGTGACGTTGACGCACTCTAAAGAAATATGGCGAAGAGTGAATAGATTTAAAAAGACTTTGTGTATAAGTTTCAAAGAAAATAAATTCTGGCTGGATTTTTATTTGATGCCACATTTATTTACTAAAAAATAGATTTGTTTATTCGCGTGTGAGAAAAAGAAATTAAGCTTGAACAAAAAAAAACTTATATATCGTCAGAGTTAGAGTCTTATTACGGATAATAAAAATTTTTTTTTTTTTTTAGATATATCAGATTAATGATCAAATCCACTGTAATAGAGACTTAACGATTATGTAGTATGATTTGAGGAAATCCTAAACTAATATCTATTAAACTTTTTCACTAGGTAGTGAAAAGAATTTACAAGCTGTGAGGTGATTGATTTTTTTTTGTTGATATCTTTAATCTTCACTTACTAGTCAAACAGCGGTAACGCTAATATTAACTTGTTTTTTTTTTCTTTAAATCTAGACATACTTTTATCGCAGACAAACTTTTTCCCGTGTGATTAATCAGAAACATCCTGCACCGTTGGGAATGTAACAACGTTTTAAGTATTTACTTCGAGTAATATCACAATTATAAGTTTTAGTCAGAAGTACTCACTCGTTTATATGGTTAGTCATACGTTCAATTCGGTTTTTAAGAATTTTTTAACCCTTTTAAACACTCGTACTAAAATTTCGCATTTAAACGATTTATCATTGTTTGATAAATTAGAATCTACAAATATGTAAAAATGAAAGATAAAACACTTAATATGTTAATTACCCATAAAAAATGAGACAATAGGAAAACAATGGAAAGCTGGCGTAATCGCCAGGTTAGTGCTCAAGGGGTTAAAGATATTTATAGGTTTTCATAAGTATTAGCAAAGTATGGTGGTGGTGCCGCAAAATCGGTCATTGTGAAGATGTTTGAGGCTAGCAGTGGACGTCTTTCGGTTAACTAGCTGGCTGGCTGAAATTCGATCACCGGACGAACAATAGTCTATTAAAAAATACATAAACTTGTGAAAACTATTTTCCCTTTTTTTCAATAAAATCAAGCAAAATGTATTTTTTTAAATTAATAAAAACAAATATTGGAGTTCACTGTCTTCAACTATAAAACAATGACTATTCTTAGAAAGCACGCTAGGACAAGTTCATGGTTCGAACTTGGCAATTGCAATCAAGGAACTCTGGTTCAGTTGACATTCCGTGAAAATTCCTGAACAAGCTATTGTCGAATTTGTTAATCGTATAAATTGCTTATTGGTTTATCGTGAAATTGAATGCACGTAATTATATTCGATTTTGATTAATTGTTCTTTAAAATCACCCTAGTTAATATGTAATTTGATAAAGTGATTTCCATTTAGTATAATAACAAACATACAAAAAAATCAGACGAATTGATAACTTCCTCCTTTTTGAAGTCGGTTAAAAAATAAACACTCATTTTGTACAATTTTTTCAACTTCTCAATATGATAATTGAAAAATATATAACAGGAAACAAATGTCACTTTAAATATCCAGTCGAATGAAGCACGAATGAAATTAATACAGATCTATTATAATTATAATACAGTTCTGCATTCCACTGACTACGCGGTAGGTAGTATTTGCTCGAAAGCGACTAATTACGGAAGAAAGAATTTCCCGCCATTGATTGGCATAATATACACGAGTAAAATAGTGATGTATCAATTCGTATCGATATTTCCGTGTTATACATTATATTTTTATAAATATCTATAAATATCCGTGTATAAATTATTTATTTGTCATGAAATAAATAAAATCAAATACTATTCACAAAGTAAAGGAACATATTAGTAATGTAATGTTAACCGATGATACGTATAAATGATGATTATCGAAACATAATACGGATAGTATAAAAAGTACATGTTAATTTTATAGTGGGTTTTATTCGCAACGAACAAAAAAAATGCCTAGAACTTTTTTTACACGAATGTATTTGATCTGTTTAATATAACACGGAACTCATTTGAGATTATAGTAATAAAGCTACTTATGATCAACAAATTCCGTATCGTAATTTGATATTTCCAAATCAATGGAAGTGGAGTCGTTATTGATTATAATTGAAAATATATTGAAAATAGTCCTTTTATTGTTAGAACGTTGTACTTTTCAGGATGTTGGTGCGTTTTTATCAGTTTTTTTCACTGGATTACCAACATAACCATAGTATATTTCATGGTAAATCTAGTAGAGTTTAAGAATCTAAGACATAAGCCACTATAAATTACTCAACAACAATCATTATCATTACACCAGCTTCTGAGATCCATAATTAAATCTATTAAGTATGTAGCTGAATCCATAAGTCAAGCATAAAAATATGTTGCATAAATTTTGAAAGTAACGCCAGTAGTAGAAAAGTTGAAAGGAAATCATTTGTCGTGCATATATATGCATGCTAGTTGATAAAATAGTAATGGATATGAATGTAGAAGAATGGAAAAGTATAAAAAGGCCAAAAAAGTTTCGATGTAGTGTGTTAGGAATGAGAGAAAAAGGAAAAAGGAGTAAATGAAGAGATGACGACTAACAGGGACGCATGGAAGAAGAAAAACATATTGCGCTGACCCCAAGTGAGTTAGCAACAGAGCATGATGAGGTATGTAGACGAATATATACATTTTGATACAGAGAAAGATCCTAATTTTCAGGTATGGTTATTTTCATATTTATGTGTTTCTATTACAATTCTCTTAAAATGTGTTATTTCGAAAACTTAATTTTTCTTATAATTAATCTTTTGACTATTGTAAGTTTGTCTGTCTGTATCAATTCATGTAAATATTTTGTGATAAATATAGTTCACCAGCAACAAAAACATCTTCACAATATAAGTTAAGCGCGCGTGTCTGCTATAGATGTCACATTTGTACTGTATAATACGGACTTTTTGGGTTTATTTATTACAGTATTTTTCCAGATCGGTAAGGTATATAAATCAAGTTCGTGTATATGGTAGTACGTCTCACGTATGTTTTTATACGATAATAGTAGGAGAAAGTATGAAGTATCGATGAAAAATCACAATAATGACGTTGAAGCACTTTCGTTCGCGGAAGCGGTCGGCGTCGCCTCGCTTCGACTTAGCGTCGAAAGTAAAAGCTGATTGGCTGACGGTAATAAAAGGATTTATCCTAGTACTTGCTTACTATTTATTATACCACTTATATGATTTTTTAAATGTTTATGTAATTTATATTGTGGCTTTTTCTATACACGCTAAAACATATTAGCTTTTTTAAATTTTTATTAGCGACTACTATTTATAGTGAAAACTCATAATTCAGTTCTAGAACGCATACTTACCTTTACATACATTTCTTACCTATTGTTTCATTTCTCGACATTTAAAAGTGTTGCTAACTCTAAGGAATATTTACTTCATCGTGACCTATCAAGAAGTACTTGAAGTTAAGAAATGAATCTTTTTTATTAAATATATGATATTATTTTAATAAATAAAGTTCATTTTGAAATTTTACAACTATATGAATCATTTCTGAAGAATACATGATTGAATCTGACTTGTTTTACGTAAAAGTATGAATAATATATTTTATTGTCTATCTCTCCAAGACAAATCTTTAATATTCTCAACAATCTTAAAGATGTCGCACAGACCTTGACATTTAATTTAGAGATTTATGATAATTAAGATGAATAATAAAACGAAGAATAAGAATAAGGAGTTGGTTATTATAGTTATACATAAAACTAAAGAACGTTGTTTTGAAAACAAAAGGTCAGGTCATGTATATTATAAGTAACAATGGGCATTAATTTTAGATAATTTCTGTCTAAACAAATATTGGATATTATGATTGATTGACGGTTCGTTCCTTGGATGACCTTAATCCTTTGACCTTTATTTTGATCCTTTAAATTAGCCAATTATACAACAACAAAAAAAGCAACAACAAAGACCAGTCTGTTGGATGTTGGATGTTACCCAAAATTTTAGACATTGCTTTGATATTAATCAGGTTAATTTTAAATTCGTAACGTTTTGTACATTCAATATAAGAGTATTTATTATTTATAGTATATATTTAAGTCTTGGGCTAATGAATTTTTACGTCTCTATCGTAAGCAAGTTATTTCTAGTTACGTTTTAGTTTAGTTTAGTTTAATTTAGTTACAATAAAATTCATGTTAAATACCTATTAGTGTTTTAGTTGAAACGACTTTATGAAACAAAAATAAAGTTTGTCCTAAATTCAATAATTAAAGAGTTTTAAGTTATAAAATCGAATCACGAACATAATTTTGTTTAGTACCCACTAGTTTTTTTTTTTGTTAAATATAAATCGAACTAGTTATCGTTTCTATTCAAACAGTGAAAGCGTGAAATTAAAGCCGTACAATATATACAGTATATTCGTGATTAATTTAATGATATTTAGTAGTTTCTAGTATATTAGATGTATCAAGTTAATAAGGGATATTAATATTTTAAAATTAAGATGTAAATTCCTTTTAAACACACTGTTTTTTACCTAATGAAATGTCAACTATAAAATCGTAAATCAGAACAAATGTAAAAATGTAATATCACAAAAATAAACTTATTTGTTGTATAACCATGATTCGGTATATTTTTTGTAATTATTTTGCAAACATTTTATTTTTGTACTGTACTGAATACTGTGTACACGTATCAAGTGTACAGTTTAAATTAAGAACAAAAAATGTAACCATGTACTACAAAATTGTTAGACTAAAGACAAATGTTTATACTTCCAAATTCGTATTCAGAATTAAATAGGATGTTCAATTGTAGGTCAGAACAAGATACTAAAACAACAATAGGACCAGTGATGTGATCCATGAAAGAGCCGATAGAAGAGATATACACGATACATTTGATGCCAAGGACTGAGGCGATCGGATGCGCCGCTCTGTCACCTTGCGTATGAAATCAGGTTAATTGAGTCGAAATCATAATACGCATAACTTTAAATATTATAAAATAACCTTCAAAATAAAATTGAGGAGTTTGTCCAACTTCCATAATTGTATTATAATCAACTCAAAGCATAGTATTATATATAATAACTTTTGTTAGTCGTTCAAATATTAAACAATATTTAAAAAAATAACTTTGTATTACTTAGGATAATATTTATTAACTCATTGAATATTTATTTTTTGATAGAGCAGCTTGTCTTTTTGAAAAAAACTTCCACAAATATTTAGTCGTGAGAAGCGATAAAAAGAGTTGATCTGCCTATATATGTAAACGTCAGAAGCTACAATGAGTGTTAAAAGATCCATTTCTTTATTTATTTTTTGCTATCAATTATAAAAAAAACAGAGGGCATTGAAGATTGAAGCGTTATTAAATATTAAAAAAGCTATTCTTTTTATAGTGTTTGTGGTTAAATCAGATGTTACTACTGAGCTACTCGAAACTAACATATGTATGTTTTAGTAACATTTAAACTTAAATTTTTTGGTGACATTTAAATATGATTTCCGAACTATTCCGAAAAGTACTGCACACAAAAAATCTATAATATTGTCTCAAAATTAATATTTGTAATAGTAAATAATTATTTCAGGCAGATAAACTCGGAAATGGAACAGTAATAAAAATAGAAATATCATACATGGAGCATATGAAATAGGAAATAAGCTATAAACCTTCCGGGTCGAAGCAAAAAAAGTCCGGAACCGAATCAAACTGGACAAGACTTATTATAACCAGTAAGCCTTCTAATCTAGGCTATGTCTACAATCAATCGAACCGAGTTATCAGACCGACAGACAACGTATAATTATGTCAAGGCAAATAAGAAAGTAAGAAAAAGTAAAATAATGAACCAAGAATAATTCACCGCGACAAAAATATCTCTGTTATTGTTTGTTGAACCTACAAAAAATGTTGATGTTTTTTTTTTTTAAAACAAAAGAAAAAAAACTTTAATATCTTTTACCATACGATTCGAATTTGAAGAAGCCTTCGTTTATAGAGTTTATTAATATAGTGATACACATTTCCGTAGCTCAATCAGTTTCCGAATTGTGCTTTCAATCGATTATCTAATGCGTGAAAATCAATTTATAGCACAGCCGGAGTCTTTGCTTTTATATTATTTTATAATGAATTTGATGACGCTCCATTTCCTATCTGGGACACCATTGTTACGAGAGTCATTTTATGTTTAGGCTATTTAAAAATTTAGTAGAATCAATAAGAGGATGTTGAATTATCTAAGAGTTTGTTGTGAGTAGTTTCTACATAGTTTTTACTTTATTCTTTAGAAATCGTAAAGCCCATACTACCTAAAGATGATTTCATACTAATGACTTTAATACATAACAAATTAGAGAAGATTATAAATGAAATTAAGCTCTAAATCAGCTTCAAGTACACTAAATAGAAGAACTCGAAATATGAAAATTTGAAAGGAATTTTAAACAAAGACACTAGTTAGAAGACGCGAGCTTATTAAATTTTACTGTTGAAGGTTTAATACATAATTTATTCCATAACTTCTATACCTGTGTTACGAAATACCAATGCGAACAGCTTTAAATATATTTGACTTGTGAGATTCTCAAAGATTACTCGCAAACAACGGTACTTATTTTTGGAACAAAGATTCTATAGCTTGTTTAAAATCCTTATAGAGTAATCTAAACATGTAATTATTATAAATAGTGTGGTTACAAGTGTTAAGCGCTAAACAATTTAAATTGTTTTGTAAGATATCTAAGAAAAATAAAGAGTTATGATTAAGAATGAATAGATTATTTTATGATATTTTTTATAAATATGAATGACGATGAATAAAATTAAAGCATTATAAAATTATAAATAATTCAAAAATACAACTGAAAATTTCTATTGACTTCGTGACACAGTTGTATAAGTTACCTTATGTCTTATTGAACAGACAAAAGCCAAAAACTTTGATAGTTTAACTAAATTAATATCAGGTCGGTATAACGTCGACGACCGCCGGTGGAATCTGCCGAGCTTCCATAAAAAAAACGCACAGGACTGGCTTTCGCCTGATAAGCGTAACTGCTAATTCCGTGTTTGTATATTAAAAATTTATGTCGGTAAGTTATTTATCGTACAACAAGTTAGATTAAGTTTGTAACCATATGACTTTGTGTCAGATTAGTCCCAATGATAAAATAAAGAATTAATACTAATTTAGAGGTGTAGATAGTTTTAATATACAAATTTATAATTTTAAAGAATAATTGAATCCGAGGCGGGGTAGATGTAACCAGTATTTAAAAACAAAGTATGGAGCAGCACATCTATCTCATTTAAATGTTTATAAGTTAGAATTTTAAGATAATTTTCCTAAATTAGTCGTCTGAGGCGATATACACGAGTATTTGCAATGAATAATATTTTTTTTTTTTTTTTTTTTTTTTATGGTCCCCGCAATTCCCCCTGGCATAACCAAGGACCTTGTTACTACATTCTTTTATTTATTATATATTTGTTTATTTGTTGCGCTCTTTTGGCTCTTTTTGTTTTTTTTGCAGCTTGTTCTTTTGCTGTTTATTTCTTATAGTTATTCTTTTGTGTGCTTTTATTCATTTAAATCTTAAGCCTAAACCTAATCTATTACACTGCGGTACCAATTATTCTATTACATATATTGTTCTTAAATACTTAATATACATTAGTTACTAGTTACAGTTTAGATAGCAGTAGAAGATGAAAGACAACAGAATTGATACAGACGCAGAGGAAGTAGGAATTATATGTAGGTTAATAGAAATAGAGGTAAAGACTTAATGCTAAGACGTTCACAATATGTCAATTAAATGTCAATTAAACCGTGATGTCAGAATAATAACAATTATTGAATTAAATTAAATACAATCATTTCGTCATATGTCAATAATTTAATCGAATAACAATTTAATAATAATATTCAATAATAATAAATTAATAATAATAAGATTAATACTCTAATAGGATTAATAAATATATCAGATTTCCAATTTTTTTTTTCTTGATCAATTTCCCAAAGAATCTCGGTTCCCTCTAAATCTAGGGTAACGGCAGACAAAATGATACCTGACCTGAACCATGGTGCAACCCCACCCAGCAGGACGACCACCGTTACTTATTTCTTTTCCCAGCTCTTCTTGCTACATCCTCGATGTATCGCAAGAAGGCTGGGCGGGGGCGGTCGTCATCCAGCAGCAGGGCCGCCAAACTGTCCGCCGTCACCCCGACCCCTATGCAGCACTCAAGGTCGAATCTGGACGAGCCGAATCTGGGACAGTCCACTAGAAGATGTAGGACTGTCTCGGCGATATCCGGATCACAGGCACACGCGGGACTGTCTTTAATTTTGAAACGGTGCAGGTATGCTGCGAAGCCCCCGTGCCCCGTGAGGGTTTGCACGTGGGCAGGTGACAGACGGGTCTTCTTCAACACCCGATGGGCCCCCTCTACCTCTGGGAAGAAGACCCGCGTCACCGCCCCCGTGTCGGAGGCCTCGTAGCGTGCCTGCCATTGCCTAATAGTGTCCCGACGTATAACCTGTTTCGCGTAGGATCTCGGATACCGATCGTAGTCAGCCGCGGTCTTCTTGTGTGCGGCCCGTTTTGCCAGTACATCGGCGCGCTCGTTACCGGGCGTGCCAACGTGTGCCCTCACCCAGTGTAGACGAACCGAGCGTCCCTCTGCACGCATTTCCCGGAGCATCTGCTGCGCTCCCAGGGCCAGGCGGTGTGGGGGTGCCGGGTTGGCCAGCATCTCCAGCGACGACTTAGAGTCGCTGAAGATGCCGACCTCCCGGTCCCGTGATTTTTTAACCGCCTGTATCGCCCTATAGAGCGCAAACAGTTCAGCCTGGAATACCGTGTAGAAACGCTCTAGGCGAAGCGTAGAGTACCTGAATTCCTTGCCCCCCTTCCACCATGTAAAAGCTGCTCCCACTCCACCGTCGATCTTTGAACCGTCGGTGAAGATTTGGGAGCCGCCCTGTTCCAGGGGGGCTTCTAGGCTCTCATACGTCTCGCCCTCGCATATCGCTGGGTGAGGATACTGGCCAAACGAAACGGGCCGCTCCAACCCACGATCAACCACGATCTCATCCAGTTGCCCTTCCCGTTTTGCACGGTACAGTCTCTCCACCTCCCGTGCCCGGAGGTCCAGCGGGAGCAAGTCTGCCAGCACGATTCCCGCCGTCAGAGAGACTGTGCGGTACGCCCTACAAATCTTCTGGGCAAAACCCCTCTGCAGCGAGTCTAGCTTCTTGCGAAGCGAGAGCTTCGTCGCAGAGGGCCCCCAGACATTTGCGGCGTACAGCACGATCGGCTCGATGACGGCAATGAATAATATTGAAAACAATTGCTCTACCTATATATAATGCCAATAGCAATCGATCTAACATTTTGATCAGTAAAGTTTTGAAAAGGTTAGAATAAGCATAAAATTGTATAGTTCAACAGTAATATTTAGTTATTATGTAGCAACACTAAGCTATGTGCTATAAATGTAGGCTTCAAAATGGATGGTTGCATAATAAAACATTACATTATGAATCGGTGTCGTGGTTAGGTATTCTGAATAATTCTCTAAGGTCAAGTGTTATTTTAGATTATTTCTACATTCTATTTACACTATATGTCACTAAATAATGATATAATCACGTAATTCCAACGTGTATAAAATAATATATGAAGAAATAAAACTATAATAATGTCTAAGTAATATTAATTATATCTTTTCTATATTGCTTACAAATAAATGCCTTTGATTCATTATAATTTATTTAGGTTATGAAAAACATACATTGAACCATTCGATTCTACGTCGATTTAGGTCCGTTCTATCTATCCTAGAATTATATAATGAGTTTGAACTTTTTCGGTAAAAGAATATGTCGCGAGGAAGCCATTGCGTTTTTTAATAAGGTCTGCTTAGTTAGCTGCCTCCCTAATATTTGCAAATTTGTCGCTAAAGATGTGTTTCAACAGCATCGCTTGAGACCCATTAACTCTAGTCTTAGTGTTATTACCATTCTCAATTTTGGCACGGCCTCTAATAGCATCACACGCATCATACTTGTACACTACACTCATAACAAACGGGTTCTGTAAAGCAGCTCTAGCCGATTTTCGTACAATTTTGGTACCCTTGCGCTGGCTACCATTTTTAGGCTGAGTACCTTAACCGCTCGCCTTAAATTCCGGCGAAGCTGTCAAGGATCTTCAGGTCATTAACGCTTCATCAATTCAAAAAACCAAATCGTCACTTAACATCAAATAATATTGGGGTCAAATCGCTGAAAGCACTATAAAAAAACTTACCAAAAAAAACACATTATTATCCATCCGTCCATTCAATCGAAAACGTCCACCGCTGGACATAGGCCTCTCCCCAAGATCCCTATAACAACCAGTCTTGCGCAACCCGCATCCAGCGGGTTACAGCGACCTTCACTAGGTCGTCAGTCACATTTTATTATTATGTTAGTCAGTTACATTTTATATATATACACACACTTAAAATTATCTTCCTTTATAATTTTATCTGTGTTAATCTCGATGATAATTTATATACCTACAGAAAAAATTAATTCATTGTCTATGAGCAATGATCACCTTTGACACAAATCATTCGCATACGATTTACTTCCAATGACAATAGTGTGCTAATAACATTCCGATTTAGTATTAAAGCATTCCGTATTAGAGTTGACGGCCTTCGTCACACCTACTGACTGAACCATTGGTATGACTTGAGAGCAGGATGTTGGCGTCACGACATTTTTGACTCGAATTAGCATTATTTTAAGATCGTATGTACATAATGTCAACAACGAGGCATTACGGTGACTTATCAATTTTAGTGTTCCTTGTTTTGAATTACGGTCGATTTTTTTTGTTGCTACTATAATAATATTCTTGTGACTTAGTAATTTTTGCCTTTATTACGACATATATTAAAAATGAACGGATTTGTTAAATAATAGAGAATTTTATCACTTTAGTAGGAAAACGTTATTTTATTATATATATCCGTGTATTTTATATTGAAAATAGTATAATTCACAACGTTATTGATATTTACACGACAAGAAAAATAAAGCAGCATTCTCTTACAAAACAAAATACTTGAAAGACAATTTTACCAATTAATACTGTTAGCAACTACCCTCGACTGACCCAATAAACGAAATTCCTATAAAAGCGCGCTGCAACTGCAAGCGTAAAACACCTGCATGCAGCACACAGGTACATAGGTACTGTAAGGAACCTTTTTTATGTTAAATAAAAAAATGTAGCGATTAGCTAGGATTAAAATTCCGCGGAAGTTTTCACACTCAGGTAGCAGACCAAGCTGAGGTTCGAACCCTTGTGCTAGGTACCTTTTCCGGCTGAGTGCCTTCAGCACTTGCCCACAAAGTTCGGTGAAGCTGTAAAGGCTCTTTCGGTCAACGACATAAGCTAGGTTAGAAAAAAAAAGAAAGCGTAAAGAAGTGTTTTATTGACCGTCATCGCGTGGAGACCTGGGATCTCAAGTTGTTCATGCTGATCACCGAGGACCCAGTAACGAGGGGCGAGCGCCACGTCCGAGCACCGAGGGTTGTAACGCGTGCTCAGTGCTGCATCCTCAGAGTTGTGTGCGGTGTGCGGCGTTCCCGTAGTAAAATGGCGGGAGCACCACGGCTTAGCTTCGTACAACGTTTGGATGTGAGACACTCCTTATGGTATTGTTATCAACTGCGGCTAATTTACTTGGTAATCGGTTCCTGTTGATCTTAAATGATCCAACAATACAATACTTTTTTTTTTAAATTTCATTTCGTGTCTAAGAATACATATAATCAATTAAACTTGTTCTCAAACATACTTTATAAAAATTTAAAAATTCTCAATTAACTTTCTAAAATTCTGATATCCCAACAAAACATTATAAAAATAGTCGCATGTGTTTAAATCCTCTCCTGTAGTGTAAAGTAAAAAGAAGCTACGGTTGGTATCTTTAAAAAATACGTGTGCACTTTGTAAAATGCTAAAAACGTTGATTGTTAAATGTATTTTTTTTTTGCTGATATCAAAGAATTAATTCTTTGAATCGAGTTTCGTCAATGAAATCTTAATAAGATCATCTCACAGTATGTTTTGTTATAACCTATTAAAGTTTTTGTGCTACTCATAATTGAGCCAGCACAAACAATTGAAAATCGTTTTGGACTCGAAATACTTCACATCACTCCATACTTAACTGCCCGTTTAAAATACAAATGCAGATTACAGATAACATTTATAGCACTTCCGTTGAACTATTTCACAGAATAACTAATCAATATTTTTGAAGTGAAACCATTTTTGGCGGTATTTATCGATTCTCCTTAGGGGGAAAACTTATAGATGCCCGTTACCAATGCCATGGCGTCAGCAGTAAAATGATATGTCAAGTATAAGATGGCGTTAGGATTTTAGGTTCTGTTAATCAATTCAATTGACAAACTAGGAAAATTTAATCTGTCGGCAGTTAATTTAATTTAATGATTGCCTAGTTTTTTTAAAATAATGACTTGTTTAAACCTGAGTATACTTGTGTTTCCTTTCTATATATATATGTGTGTATTATCGTCTACATACTTTAATATTGTCTTAGTTCTTACTGCTTTGTTTGTTTTAGTAAATTTCTTATTCGTATATCATGTGTTATTATGAAAATCCCTATTGAAGACAGTTATGTAAAAAAAAACTATGAACTGTTTCCGCCGTATACCTACTTTAATAAACACCGCACAATCCATAAAGAATTTGAATTCGATTTAAAACTATTTTAATTGAACCACAATATCCTGCAATCAACAAATTAAAGTCATCGAACTCTAAGTCATTTACATATAAAAGGCTAAACGACAAATTTATATATAGGTATAAATACTTATAGTTAGATATAGATATGAAGTGTTTGTAGATGGATAATATATTTATGGATAAATATTATCTGTTAATAATACCTAAGCATAAGCTACTTTGAATCTTTTTCATGATTATTATTAGGTAAATGAAATTAATTAATTATTAGTATAAAGGTGAGAGTCACTGAGCAAACCAGTAAGGGTCGTCCTAGGTGACTAGATCGAGGACGTTCTGAAGAAAGACCGCGGTAAAAAATACCCGTAACCGAAGGGCATATATGAAAGAGGAAGCGAAAATCGTGTGTCAGGATCGTAGTAGGTCGAAGGAGTCTATGCCTACCCATATGGGAGAGAGGCGTGACTTTGTGTGTTTATTTATTTGGACATAGTTAAACTAGAACCAAGTCCACATTATGTTACTACTGAGATCTCACTTTTATTGTATGAAAATTAATGCTATATTAATTATTGTTACTTGCAAAACAAAACAACCAAACTACGATACCGGTACCTCTGAGCTATCATCATAGCGCAGATGTCTACGTGTAGACTTTTATTTATTTTTCCAATTAAAAATTATTAATTACTTCACTGAAAAAAAAAACTCATATGAATAAAAAACGTTCTCGTTAGAATAACAAAATGTTTTTTCATCTAACAAGACAAAGTCCTAACATTTATTTTAGATGTTTATTTGTAATGTTATAATGTACCTTGTTAGTTACGTAATCAAATAAACCAATGTTTATATTAATGAAGCAATGCGGAATAAGCTTGGTAGAAATTGTTTCTGTTTTTAAATTAAAATTCTACATAATTATTCGATTTAATTCGTATATTTTGGAGTTGAAAAAAAGGAATATTAAAAAGTCTGTCGGTTACTTAGTTTATAACTCGAGAGCTACTAAGTGAAATCACAAAGTTTTGTTTAAACCATACGTTTTTTCTTTTGTCAAACATTAGTGTTTATTTCATTGATATAAACGACATGGAAAACGGTAAATTGATTCGATCACAGCTCTAGGTTTTATGCTACTAACCTTTGTATCTTATTAGATGAAGCGCGTTTAGATACGGATTTTTTATATGTTAATAGTTTGTTTTAAAATACCAAAGATAGTTAATATTGTATATTAATAAAACGCATATTAAAATTCATAAGAGTAAGCCTGCCAACATTTGATGTATACCCATTTTAACCACAACTGCTCAAATGACCCGGGATGGTAAAAATATATTTAGATGATTGGGAAAAATAAAAATTTCTAGATAAATAATAGGAGAAGAGTCGCTATTGAAAAACACTTGGTATATTTTTAAAAGTAGAATAATAAATGTTAATCCCAAGTACTCCTGCCAAAAGGGTCATTTGACAGTCACGGTAAGTTTATTGTCGATACATATAACATGTAATTGTCGAATGTTAAATCGAATGTAAAAAAAAACAATTCAAATCGCTGCACGCTTCGCTTATGCAATGAACCTTCAGGCGCATTTATACAAGATCTCTTTAAGTAGGTAGCCATTTACAAAAGTTTTAGCCCCGGGTTACACCTAGCGTGATAATATTTTATTTCTTTGTACAAACATACAAACTTTGAATCAAAACTAAATTGGTATAATGTGTACTTCCAATTCATTAAACTTTTAAGAAATAAATCGTAATGTTAATAATAATGAATGCCTGTGGCTTTTAAATAGAAATGTATTTAACAGTAAGCGATTTAAGGTCGTCAGTTAGTTACCAGGTGCATATAGTGTTGCCATGGACAATAATGTTTAAAACAGTTACATATACATTTGAAATGCAATTAATTTATCATTGTAGGTTTATATTTTTATTACTTTAATAATAATTGTTGTACTCTATATTCGCCAATAACAGCAATATTTATAGAAAAGTGGTATATAGTAAAGTAAAATAAGAACAGTTTTTTTTTTTTTTGATATGTACCTCATAAAAACAATTGCTGCCTGCTTTTGGATTTTATTAAAATATAGGTAGATTTTGTACCTAACCTTATTAACCTTTACATTAACCTAAAGTTGACTGGGAGAAAATGCTTGAGGCATTAAGTAGGCCATTGTAATCACGTGAATGCAAAAAGTGTAAAATATAAAAAAAAACAATATTGTGTAGGGGCAGGTCAGGGTGCAGTAATTACGCGTATATCAATCTGTTTGAAACGTATATTTGGCCATGTATTTCACAATGATAAATAACACTCTATGTGTTTTCCGTGCCACTTCTCGATAACGACTCCCTTAAATACCCGATGAGCGACTAATTGATATTGTAACGCATGCAATACCTGTTAATAATATTCTTAACGAACAAAATATGTAGACATTCTAAAATACGTCTTTAAAAATATAGAAAATTCTAACATTGATTATTGATTAATTCCTACATTGCTTATCGACTAAATCTAAAATTAACTCCACTTCCGGTTATCTATTTTCCGGTTCCGTACGTATATGAATATTATCCTAAGATTATCCTAACAATTGGGTATTACATATTGTCGATATTCGCCTATAAGTTACAGCCCATACTTTTCTACTTAGTTGTTGTCATGAAAAGTATACTAGTATACTTACTTCGTGACTCTATGTTAGTTAGTATTATAAGGCTACCATAATGCTAAATTTCCTGTTGAAAAAAAAAAAAACATAAATTAAGTATGAAAATTTTTATTAATCGCGCGGTATTACATGTGTGCCAATTCCAGGCTTAAAATGTTACCTTTTTTCTCTCTCACCAAATATAATAAAAAATAATAAAAAACCAACCGTATTATAATCTCTAATAAACTTTTTTACTGTACGAAAAAAATCTTAAATGTTATAAAGAATGTATGTGACCTTTATCATACACGTAAATTAAAAGAAATAATGTCTTGAGATAACGCTGACAGATGGAAGTGTCGAGAATTTTTGTGTTCGCCATTTATATTCGGGTGTTTTTTATTGTTGTACAAAATGCATCACATCGCATTGTATTAAAGTGACTCAATAAGGATCAAGGACAATTTTTTTTTTCATTACAAATATGATATTTTCTATAATTGATTAAATTTCACGACAAAATCATCTATATCTCCACCAGACATCTTTCTTATTATGCTACAATATGACTTAAATATATTTACGCCATAAATTAAGTACTATTTTAACACCATACCTATATTATAAAATATTCACATTATAGCTTGCTGGGCTTGATATAAGCTATGAAATATTAAAGCTTAGACTTTTCTAAAAGCGCCACCATTGATCATTTATTCTGTTATTGAAATAATTATACGAGAGTTTATTTAAAAGCTTTTATTTACAGTTTCATTAACTTTTATTCCCCTAGAAATAGCTAAGTTTATTACACAGATAGAATTAAAGCCTTAAAATATCTAGGACAGACGGATAAAATTCGCAATAACACACCCGACTTCCAAACTCGAGGTAAGTCAAATTTACCTAAGACATTTTTCGATTTTTTTAAATCGATTTAATTACTAAACACAAAAAAAGGACAAAGAAACGACATCTATTCACAAAACTGAATTATGCTTGATCGCAAACGTAAGTTATGATATCGACAGGTCAACGAATTAATCGCATTCACTAAGAAAGAAAATTTAATTGTCAATAAAAAATATACGCCATTCTTTCAGAATAAATGAAATAAAATTCAACCTCATTATCGGAGAATCTACACAGTAGCTAAAGAATAATTTATAAACGAATTAATTAAATCATATTGTAATGCAATCGATTCAATGATTTATTGCAATTTTAGGCAATGACCTTTTCGTACGGGTAATATCGTGTAGTATCATTAACTACATATATATATGGTTCGACTATCGATATGAAGTATGGGTAAGTTTATTGTTCTTAACAATCGATTTGTTGTTATTCGTAATCGATGTAGGTCAAAATGGAATGTTTCAAGTCGGATCATTTATATTGTGTCTGTAATTGCAATTTGTATAAACGTTATTCGTTACGAGTACAAAACAATAGATTTATATGTTATGTATATAACTGAATGTTAATAGGATGATAAATAGTTACAATGCATTTAGTGACACTGAGTTTAACCGAGAAGAGAGAAACGGTTCTGATGGACATCATAAATTACATCATTTAGACATATTTTCAAATAGTCTAAATAATTTTAAGTTAAATCTTAAATTGAAAATAGCAGATATGACTTAATCGCTCCTTACTGTTAATTATTATATGTTTTTAATGTTTTGCTCTCGATGTTGTATTTCTTATTTTATTTTATTTGTGATTTATTTACTCAATTATTATATGCATGACGTAACTTATAGCACTATACCTAGTATTATTATTATTATTTTTTTTTTATGTAATTTCTTTTTTTTTATCATATAATTTATGTAATAATATATATAATAAAAATAAGAATATAATATAATAATATGGATGAAATGGCGACAGGTTACGGCTACTACGTGTGATCCGCAAATCCCCTTTAAATTAAAGGGGAAGATTTACAAGAACATAACACGACCTGTTGTCTTGTATGGATCAGAATGTTACCCCATAAAGGTGACGGACGAAAGAAGATTACATGCAGCTGAGATGCGAATGTTGAGATGGATGTGTGGGGTAACAAGAATGGACAGGATTAGGAATGAGTATATTAGAGGAAGTTTGAAAGTGGCGCCAATAACAGACAAGTTAAGAGGGGGTCGTTTGTCCTATTATGGACATGTGATGCGCAGGGAGAAAGAGGATGTTGTGAGAAAGGTATTGGATATGAATGTGGACGGTTACATGGGAAGGGGAAGACCAAAGAAAAGATGGATGGACTGCGTGAAAGATGATATGTTTAGAAAAGGAGTGAATGCGGAGATGACAACAAATAGAGAGGAATGGAAGAGGAAGACATCTTGCTCCGACCCCAAATAAATATGGAAAAAGGGTAGGGAGATGATGATAATTTATGTAATAAATTGTTTACATGAGCTGATGTTTTGAGCTTGTGATTTGTGCCTATAATTGAGGTGGCGTCTAACTCGCCTGTAATGCCAATGTATCTTATAAATTATGTTAATGTTCACTTTGTTGGTATAATAAATAAATAAATATTCAAATGTTTCATTTTAGATAAATATTTCAAGAATTATATATATGTATTAACAATAATTATAAGTAATAGATAAATATTGACAATAATATTTACTCTATAAGCCACAATAAGTAGAAATTTACTCTATTAATTCTAGTTTTTTTTATACATACGTTCATTATGTAAGCATAAATATGATAGTATTATTTACAAATGTATGTATGTGTATTTAGAACGGAATGGCTTGTAAACAGCAATGATAAACTACCGGAAGTGAAGTCGATTTTAGATGTTTTTTTCAGTTATATATTGTAAGGATAATCTTCATTTTTTTTTTAAATAAAAAGTAATGTTTGTATTAAAATATAAGTAAGACTACAGGGTATTAAAGGCATTTGATGTTAAAACTTGTAGGAAAAGTTTCAAATGCAGTTCATCAACATCATCGTCCTGCTCTCAATTTGTTATTTGATCTTGGAGCAGTATATTTTTTCTTCCATACATCTCTATCAACCACCATGTTTTCGTATCTTTCCTCAAACATTGCATCCATGTTTTTTTAGGCTACCTCTCTCCCTCCATCCTTCAACCATACCAAGTCCGTACCAAGACAAA
The DNA here is from genome assembly GCA_014132275.2 of Samia ricini. Taxonomy (NCBI): domain Eukaryota; kingdom Metazoa; phylum Arthropoda; class Insecta; order Lepidoptera; family Saturniidae; genus Samia; species Samia ricini. The sequence continues at coordinate 4,100,587 of AP028161.1, read as the reverse complement.
TGATTTCCTTTCAACATGCTATAGTATGTCAAGTATGAGATGGCGTTTAAATGCTGGCGCTCAGAGATAAATAATAAAATGTATATTTACGCATCCTATCCTATGTTTTGATTATGAATAAATTACATAAAAATGTACATCATTATTGCAACCCCAATAGATGTAAACACCAGACAAATATATGTTAAGTGTAAGGTTATGTTAATATTTTTAATAAACAAATTATGAAATTTTAACATTAAAAAATTGTTTTCACTTCTGTCGACGGTCCCTATTGATGCCTATTTTTTTTTACTTCTGATGCTACAGTTACGCTACATAATAATGATAATAGCCTTCTAAAGACTTATTTCGCTCTGACTGCCTATATGCTCGTTAGTTGACAAGTAATTCGATAGCTACCGAGCTGAGATGAAGCTGTCAAAACTCTTCATATCAACAGCGTCAGTCAACGTAGTCAGTATAAGAAAAGACGTGCGCCATAGAAATAAGGCGGGTTATTGTTGCGTGTTATGGATATAAATTGACGCGGTAAATCCATCTATTTGAGTATCTGTGCGTACTGATCTCTTTTCTCTGTTTATTACCTAGTAAAGTTTACCCCGTGAATATAGACACAAACAAAAACTCTATATAAAATTGATTGAAGTAGAGCATCGAAAACCTTGTCACTTTAGATCAGTTAAGCCCTACATTTTTCTGATGTTGGACCACGATAAATAAACAAAAAACAGTGAGCGGATAAAAGACAAAAAAAAAATTAAAAACTCGATCTATCTTTTGATTTAAAGTGATTTTTGAGCTTTCAACTTCTTCACAAGTTCGGTACTTGGTTCTAGGATTAATATTTTTATTCAAAGAAACTATACCATATACTTCTACTAAACGAACTTGTTACTCGACACGCGGCACTGGCTTTGGCGGCATTTCAAATCTTTCGAGGAACTTATTTTTGCTCCCCTGACTAATTTGGTCGGGAACCATTGCTTGGGATTCTCGAGAAACGTCTTATTGGGTACGTTATCAATTGCTGGTTCTATGAAACTAGAGAACCATTGATCCGGTTCACGCGATATCTTTATGTCAGATTTTAATATAAATTACTTTTTGCATTAAATAGTTTATGTAAAAAGTTATAAGGACAATATAGTCACTATTTTTAAAGTTGATCAAAAATAACCGCACTTAAGTAGGTACCTAAGTTCTCTTGCAATGTTTATCTAAACCTTAAATATTAAAAGATTTTAAAATTAAATGAAATAATTATATGTGGTTTGGTAGGGTTATCGTGCACCCAACCCTTCCCTTTTTCTTTCTATGGGGGGCAGGAAGTATATCCTGCCCTCCGGACTGTCGACCTGACGGTCGTGCCTCCTTCCGAGGCGGGCTAAGAGGTGGAGAGGAACTATTCGCCTTCATCCCTACCGGGCCATTGCACGGACGAGGCCTGGTGGGTTCGCTGCAGGGGGCGACGCGGTGCTTGCGAAAGCCGCCCCGCGTTGCTCCCATCCCAAATGCAGTGGACGGCTCCGGGGGGTTTTAGTGGGTATTTCCGGGCGCTTCACGCTTCACTGGCACGGAGCTCGTCCCTCCGTGCCCCCTTACCTATTGTATTGGGGGACTTCGGTCTCACTAATACAATAGGTAAGGGTAGTGCGTAAATGCATTCCCCCCGTCAAAAAAAAAAAAGGGTTATCGTGCACGACTGGGTTTTGTTACTACCGTGCACGTAGTGAAAAGCCGGCAATGTGAAACGTTAAGGCGTATCGCGTTCCGATCCACCTAATAGTTTCGGCACACAGATGACGCGCTCGGCTCGTGTTGACGCGATGTTGTCTATAGTAACATCGTGGTGACGTCCCGATCCGCCCCACGTATTCTACTATAATGAAGCCAATAATTTATGTTCAGACTTTAAGACTTAAGACTAGTAATTTACATAGTTGGAATATAAAAAAATATTATATGCAAGTGGATCCACCGTGTACAGTAAGTTGGGTTAAGTAATTCGAAACGTGACTACTGAATCATGAGAGTATGGTACCGGCCGACTGGCCCCACATACGTTACGAGTATTTGGGCGACGAGTGTCATATAGATTTTTGGATTAACCATGACACGTTATTTCCGTATTACACTTTCACTTGTAACCGTAAATTCTAACACCACACATCGGTAAATAAATAATATACTAATACATAAGCGGTGCTAGATTTATCAAAGGTTTCTCTTTATTTATGTTACGCATTGCAATATATAGAAAACTTGCAAACTAATAATATTTTCTCAAATAAATATTTCTCTAGTGATGAAAATCCGATTATAAATCATTATTGAAAATTTCAGTAAAAAGCTGTATCCCAATAGTTACCAACGTTCATAAACAGCTACTAAACAAATTAAAATAGAAGAAAATCAAAGGATAAAGTATGAAAAAAAATAATTTAATTTATTTTTAAATTTTTGTAAAGATGCTGTAAAGGGTCAGCGCTTTGATCACAATAATAATGTGGCCTAAGGTTGTAAATAAAGCCTATAAAGGTTATCTGGTTCTTAAATAGTTCTGCCGGAGTAGACCTATAATAGATGCTTGGCAACAGATTTCCAAATCTAAAAACAGTAGCTAATCAGGTAGGCATTAGCAAATTCCATATCTCCATGCTATAGGTTATATGAATGTAACACTAGTGAATATTGCATGCTAATATAAATCGCACAATATTATAAACACTAAAATAATTGAGTTTACAATAATCCGAAGTATCAATAAAATTGATAAATTTATACAGCTTACACTCTGAAGCACTTATGTTCAACCAGTGTAATAATGTAAAATACAGGAACAGAAACAAGAATTGCGTTCCCGTGGGTTGAATCGAAACCAGTGATCTTTTATTAAAAAGCTCAACTGTCTCTCAAGCTAACCTACGTCCCTACGTTCCACACGATCCGATTCCGAACGTATTTACATACATTGACAGTTTGGATCTATCGCACTAGAAAAATGAGTTGAAATTGTCTATTTATCTGTCCGGATTTGCTATTTAAGTATTCACATTCGTGGACTTTTTGTTTAGAATGCATGCAATCGTGCATGCCACTTAAATCTCGCTTTCTGGTTTAAAGTTTTTCATTAACTCAATCGAGAAATTCTAATGGTCCTTCAAGTTTGTTTTTACCTTAACCATCGGCAGATAATTTACTCTTATTATTATGTCTTTACAATTAATAATTCATGTTCATAATATAATTAATTTAATAGACACCGTAAAACTTATACGAATAGGTTTTTTTACTATAATAGACAAAAAAATGAGAGAGATTCTTTAAAAAAGAACAAACTGATGTGCCCGTAAATACATAATTATATTCCTATGTTATGTTCTATTAACAAAAATAGATAATTATTAGAAACTATACAATCTTCGATGTATTTGATAATGATTAAATATATCCTTAGTTAGCAAAAACGATTAAATCAATAAAAAAAATAATATCCAATACCTACGATATTATAAAAATGAAACTTATCTTTCAGTAAATTCTAGAGAGATTTTAAATGTAAAAAATTGTCTTACTCTACATACGACTAATAACCAATCCATCGCTTTTCTTGTTTGTAAACATCCTTTTTAATTGTTTCTAAATTTAGATACTTTATAACTGCTGTGTCACTTATTTTATACTGGTGAAAGCAATCCAAATCAACCCTCACGAGACTCATGCACGCACAAATAGTATATAAAATCTTAATTGAACTCTTACGGCTTGTTAGAATTGAATTAAATGTGGTCATTTTTGTAAATTAGATCTCACACGCAACGCGTTGGAGTTGTATGTGTCCCTGACTAAAGTTAAATTAAGCACATTCAAAGGCTGTTTGATGAAAGTGAACGTATTATGCTAACGATTATAATTGCTAATACATATATTATGAAGTCAGTTCGACCACGGTTTAAATATATACTAGAAACGATTTTTAAAAGCAGTAATTAATTTTATATCAAAACTGTTTTAAAAATATTGTCTACTAAATTTTATAAGGTTATATATATTAATTAATTATATTTCAAATTCAAAAATTCATATTCATATTTAGGCCCTGATAAGAACGATATGAACGTCAAAACACTACCAGCGGTCATCCAGAAGAACCGGCAAGAAAGTCGATCGCATCAGTGTTATTTTCATTTACTTCTATTAAATTGGGAGGGATACTTGACTTGTAAAAATAGTTGCTTGATTTACTTATAAAGTGACTTTATCATGCCAGAAGATTAAATTGTCATTGGAGTTAACTGTCATTTTACAGTATATAGAGGAACATCGAACGAAGTAAAAGCAATTTTAAAAACATATTGTGGTGATAGTTTAATTTAGGATACTTGAGAAAAATATAGAACCGCAAAAAAGGCAAGTTCTTGCATAATATCTGAGACAAATCCATTGACACTGACCAACGCGATCGCTTACAAAAGCCTACCTCAATGCCGCCCCACTTTCCAAACGTATCTGCAGTTATTATGTAGACAATATAGCGAACAATTATATCACACAGTATACCATATCACTCACTACTGTACTATAATTGAACGTACACGCTTAATTCCAAGACATAAGATTCAAAATAGAACAGCAATTTAATTTAAGAACTGTAAACAATTACCACTGCTATCGAAGAAGACAATAGAACGGGGAATTTATGTCCATACAAAAGGTTGAGTGGAGAAAACAAACTAAATTGATTTATATCGCTCGAGAATAAAGTAGAGAATTGTGTGTGACGTTTTAGAATCGGGATATAGACGTTCGTGTTGTTACAGTTGTAGGTAGTTGTTAGGACAATTATTACGAAACAAAGTTTGTGGGCGTCGTCGTATCATACTATCTAGATCTATGAATATTGCAATTGAACTAAATGTTAGTGGACTGCGGGGTACTGGTAATCTATCATTAAAGTATTATGGCTCGTCAAACTGATTGTTATTTGTGCATAAATCAATAGGGGATATTACAGAAGCTTAAATTATGTGGACATTGCTAGCTTCAAATTTCAAACCGTAATTATATATTAACCATTTTTTTTAAAATGTAATGTGAAGTACAGCAGGCGCGACGGGACTGCGACAGGACACTAACAAGATGCGAGCAGTTGTAATTTACTGATTACTATAAAACACGTCACACAGAGCCACCGCGGCCGCTCGCTGTTTGACGAAACATTTAAAATACTACTGTTATTTTTTTGAACTATGATACCAACTGTACAAAATACGACATGTAGCGTTTCCAACTAGGATGCATACATAGGAAACATACACGTTCCTAATGCATTTACTCTTGTTCAGTTACAAAAGATTTCTTAGATGAGATTTTTTTTTAATATGCCGTTAATTTTGAAGTCAGAAATTTGAGAATTAGTTTACAGTGTACTGAAGAAAAATAACTTTGAATTAATAGTGCAACCATTGTTAAATAGTAATGTCATTCGATCGAAACCAACGAAATTAACCAGTCTCAAACAAGTAACATTGTTGAAGAGTTAATAATTAAAATGTATTCGTAAATAAGTAACATTTAAATTGAAACTGTACAGAATAACCGGCATTAACAAATTACCGGTAATTATGAGGTAAATGTTTTTAAATTCATCATCATCATCATCTCCCTACCCTTTTCCCATTTTATTTGGGGTCGGCGCAACATGTCTTCCTCTTCCATTCCTCTCTATTTGTTTGTCATCTCCGCATTCACTCCTTTTCTACACATATCATCTTTCACACAGTCCATCCATCTTTTCTTTGGTCTTCCCCTTCCCATGTAACCGTCCACATTCATATCCAATACCTTTCTTACAACATTCTCTTTCTCCCTGCGCATCACATGTCCATACCAGGATAAACGACCGCCTCTTAACTTGTCTGACACCTGTGACAAATGTTTTTAAATTGACCGGATTAAATAGGTAATCAAAAATAAAATAAAAACTGTGCAGCCCTGGGAACTGCCCACAGAAGTGAAAACTGGTTTTATTTTTACGCGGGACCCTAATTATTTTCGAATAATTAAAATAGCTTAGTTGCGCGCAGTAACTTCAGCTATCTACCAAAAATAGTCCCGTCAAAATCGGTCTAGCCATTCCGGAGACTAGCCGGAACAAACAGAGAGACGAAAAATTAAATTGTGTTTCTGTTAAAGGTACCGTTTAACCATTCTTATGTATTTATTAAAAAAAATATTTTGAAAATACAGACAGACGCTTCAATTTTTTTTATTAGTATAGATAAACTAGAGCTTCCGATGAAGAAAATAATAATGATGAAATTAAAGCATTTTCTAGTAAGGTCCGCTTAGCTAGCCACCTACTCCAGCATCATTACTTGAGAGCCAGTAAGTCTAGTGCGCTTAATAAATAAATAAATAAACTTTTTCAGATTATTACAAGTATTTTACGAAACATAAACATAGTGTAAGTTGTAGGTATCGTATATATATATATATACATATAATATATTGCTATTATAAATGTAGGCAATAAAAGATTTAAAAATATATACATATATTCTACCATTGACCCTTATAAGCTTCTACGAAATTTGCATATAACGAAAAACATCGTAAAAAAAAAAATAGGCACTATAACTGTATAGAAATGTATGTACAAATCATAGAAAAAAAATCATTATCAAACGTAATTAAGTTTCCTCCGCTAATCTTAAGAATATCCACATACGCATGGCTATTTTTAATTCGATTAGTAACATTCTCGGATGAAAGTAAAAATACAAACTTTGTGACGAAACTTCAACTTTCAAGAAAGAGTTTTAAATTTGTTATTTGTAAAAAACGGTATAGGTTCATTGCTTAGACCACAATATCAACTGATGTTAAGTAAGAATGTAGTCCAGGATGGTAAATACACTAAGTACTGAGTCTTAAATGATGCTGCCGGAACACACCTATTAGGGTATTTGGTGACAGGTTTTCAAACTTAAGGATGGTAGCTACCCAGAAGGCCATTATTAGAAAATGTTCTATAACCATGATATGGTTTCCTCAGGTAATTTTCCTTCACCGAAATCTCAGGCTGATTTAAAAGTCTGATAGGTGGGCTCGAACCCACGTCGATTAACGCGGAATCCGGCCAAACTACTCACTACGGCATCATCGCTTTCTCATATAGCGCAAAATCAAATTAATCGAGTGTTTGGATTTGAAATTACATCTACCGTGGTAATTAAACCCGTGTTATTTTATAACCCGACATGCGTTGCAATATTAAGCGACTGCAGAACAACTTCTCAAAGTTTCATAATAGTCGGATGAATAGTCTAGAAATGCATAGAGGATAAATATTGATTTATATATATAATTATCATATATTATTAGTCGACAATGACGAAGAATGTAGCAAATGAAAAACAATTTTGGCGGAATTTAAACATGGCAGCTGTTTTTGATAAGTTTCAAATTATAAACCTTATTTATCGTTCAACAGACATAACTCACAAGCGATTTGCTTGTAAACACGTTTATTCATAGGAATTGTTTCAGAAATCAATCATTATTATCGCCTACGACAGGGCCCACCTGGTAGTTGCAGTGCGGCGCCAGCGACCCGGTTCCCTCGTGTCTCGATCATAATGCATATTGCCGACCGTTGTGCAAATCTGCCTACCCACTCAGTAATAGATCTACCGATAACCGCACCAGGGCTATATAAGTGGATACGGCACGCGCCTTCTTTTTACACTTCACGACTACGTAACGATTTTTTTTATTCGAACTAACGTTGTTTATCTGATGGGAATTTACAACTTCACCCAGGTTTTGTATCCTGGCAAACTTTAAGGCACTCAGCAATAAAATAATAACTAGTACAAAGTCACCAAATTAGTAAGAGTCTCGCCTTGAGCTGTTCATGGTATGCAAATTCTTCGAAAAAAAAGGACTTGTAAAAGCTATATACGTGGTGTGCAAGTGTGTAATGTACAATGTGTCATATTTGTGTTAAGTACATGCATTACTTGGGAATCTTAGGTTAATGTCGAAGACGTTACGATTAATCGTAAACATAATATAGATTAAACTTTTAATATATATGTTAAGTACATTAATACATATTTAAACACTTCTTTGTACATTAATACGTGGGTAGGTTCAACAACAAAGGAGTTCCTTGGACAAGAAAATTTTAAGTATGCTTTGGATGACAATAATAAATGAATTTAAATTAAAACGTGATGATTGACAAAGTCAGGAATAGTATGATAAGAGAACGCTGTGGTGTGGTGACCAAAATAGAGAAAGGTATGCTTAGTTGGTTTGGGCATGTAGAGAGGATGGATGAGAGAAGATTAACGAAACGAATTTATAAGGCGAGGGTAAATGGGCAAGTCGGTAAGGGTCGACCTAGGCGAACGTATCTAGACCAAATAGATCACGTGTTAAATAAAGGCCAGGTAAAAAGTACTCATAACCGACCAGCATGTACAAAAGCGCTCATGAAAGTAGAGGAAGCGAAAGAGGTGTGTCAAGATCGTAGCAAGTGGAAGGACGTAATCTCTGTCTACCCCCACGGGAGAAAGAAAGGCGTGATGATATGTATGTATGTATGTAAATTAAAACTTTTTTGTTATTGCAAACATTTAAACATTTGTATCAGAAGAGAGAAGTTTTTGCAAAAATTGGAATTGCTTCCACTAAAATTAAGTATATACTGAATAAGTTATAACAATCCACAAAATACAAGGTATTGAAAAAGTGTTCCGATTTTGTTTGAACTTTTGTGGTTGACTCGTGGACACAAAAATAAGAAAAATTACATAAACATACATAATATGTTTGTTCTTAGTGCAATCGCTAAAACTTCAAATAAAACTCGATTCATTTTAACCAAATCTTTGTACTTATTACACATTATTAGAAAGTTAGTTAAATATGTATTTTTTTTAACTATTCTTTGAGAAAAAATTTCAAAGTTTTCATAATAACAAATTTTAATAAATCAAAATAAGTTTAATTATCCATCTATGTATATCTTTCATGCAAAGGCATACTTAAAGTATAGAAGTAACAATGGGTAGAGATTCGTTTAAGAGGTTATGAAAATTATATTCCTACAAAAAATATATCGCAAGTTATAAACAAACGCACAATCGTTCACAGCTCACAAGCGAAGTGTTGTGCAACTCCGCAACTGTATATGAACGTTATTGTTTGTTTTTTTTTTTTATTGACATAACAACCTTTGTGTGTCCAGAATCCGCTATTGTCAGTTGACAATATATAAAATCGATCTACGGTTTAATGTAACCATAGTTTTACTTCTTAGTCTAACATTATTAAGTTCATAGGAATAAATTACATATTTTTTGCCAAATTTCATTTATATTTTAAAAAAGCAAAAGAAGGTGTTATTGAAACCAATGTCCAATCAAATATATTTTGTACTAGCATGTTACATACCTCAACATATTTATTTAATTCTGCATATCAATATTTTAATTAAATCAAAATCAGTTAAACGCCTTTAATATCTTATAATTTTCTTCGCCATTTAAAATATGTATTTATTTATAAACACATTTATAACTATAAACCATTCATGTTGCCACTAAAATGATGTTCTAAATATTTAATGACCATTTTCTCAAAATTGGTTGTTACTATATTGAAAAGCTTGACACTATATTGTCAATTATAAGTGTCCAGGTGTAATTAGGTAAGCCTGCTTTATACAAGCCCTTATTCATATTCTTATCTTACTAAATTATTTGTAAGAAACGTTCGCTACTAAAAATTTCATAACCGCCAGTTGAATACCAGAGGGTCACACGTTTTACTGACAAAGAACATAAAATGACAATAACGAACAAGTTTAATAGAATATTGTGTGAAAAACTATATAAAAAATAAAACAACATCAAATATACCGTTTATAATATCCTAAGAATGGCGACAAGTAACGTTAGTTGTCACTTTGGGAACGAAATTAATTATTTCTGTTTACCAAGTATATAGTAGGTATACGATTTAGGAACTAACGTTATAATTTTTTTTTTTAGTAACATGAATTTCGAAGCTTTGATCACGATAATTTGAGTCAAGATTTGTTTTCGAAGTGATGATAACTCTAAACACTAAATAAAGTGAAGGGAAACCTCTTAAGGACACATCCATTCGTCCATCCATTCAACCGAAGACGTCCACCGCTGGTCATAGGCCTCCCCCAAATATCTCCACGACGACCGGTCTTGCACTACCCGCATCCAGCGGATTCCCGCGACCTTCACCAGGTAAACGATCGTCGTGAGGACACATGGTGGTATAAAATTTTCTAATAATACCCGTCTGTGTAGCTACCACCCTCAAGTTTGAAAACCTGTCGCTAAATACCAATAGGTGTGTTCCGGCAGCATCACTTGAGAGCCAGACTTGTCTCTAGGCTTAATATATTTACTATCCTGGACCACATAATCATTTAATCATCAAATCACAGAACCTATAATAACAGTATTTAAAAAAAAGAGTTGATTTAACTACAATTTGTAACTTGATTTACTCATAATTGCGTGTACCGAACCACGATAATAAATGCCAGGTGACAAATGTTACTTATGTATATTAACTAACTTAGTAAGAAGGACAAATAAAGTATCATGCCATACATTTTTAGATGTAAAACATCTATTGATTGAGTCGTCTGCCGTGATGGTGAATGACATGTCACATCTACCGGGAGTCCCGTGACGACCGACCTTTTTTTTTTTCACTGAAAGTTTTCATTCTTATACCATCATCGTTTTAAAATTTTTATACAATCAACATCACGTATAGTATACAGCTTAAAATTATCCATTTGTATAGGTTTAAAGTTTAAATTTATTTCGAGACTAAATATTAGTACTAAATGAGCTAACATTTAAAACACCTTGAAATGTAATGTAACGTAACAAATTTAAATTGTCATGCAAAAAAAAAGATATCTATACAGCAAATATGTCATACAATCGTATCGACTCCATTTTAATTATACTTCCTATGCGATAAAACCAATTAATTTAAATAAAATTAACAAACAAACCGAACAAGTCAAGTCGGCTAAGCACGTTTTCAATCGAGTCCTAATTATTACTACCGGAGGAGGGAATGTTCGATCTTTATTGTTCGGCTGTTAGTCCTTGGCTACTACTAGATCTAGACTAATTAAATCCTAGGTGAATGCTCGGCTGCATTGAATTAAACGGCGATTTTCGTGTAGGTATACGGATCTGATAGCGCGAGCGACGACGCCTTAGCGAGGCGACACTTCCTTGTCGCTGTGTCCGAGTAAAGAGCTACGGTTAAATACAGTGGCTGTGTAAATTAAACTTAAACTCCAAGATAAATCTCATTAGAAATCATTGAAAATAGAATGAATACACTGCAAAAGACAATATTTACCATTTTATAAATTATTTAGTTAACTCGTATAATTTATTTGATATTTTCAAAACAATTTAAAAACATAATTTTGATTTAAAATGGACCGATATGCGTTTGTTAAATTTGTATGTATATCATTAGATTATATAAAAATCAACGTCCCTCTATTTGTCTGTCTGCCCGTTACTTGGTTTATAACTCAAGAACTATTAATCTGATATACAATTTTTTTTATCTGGTCTATGTTGTATATACATATTATGTTAGATTAAATAGTATAGACCTTTTTTTTTTTTTTTTTTTTTTTGACGGGGGGAAATGCATTTACGCACTACCCTTATCTATTGTACTTAGGGGATCAACAAAGTCCCCCAGTACACTAGATAAGGGGCACGGAGTGACGAGCTCCGTGCAGTGTGGGACTCACCCGGGCGAGAGTCGCCCGGAAATACCCACTAAAACCCCCGGGGCCGTCCGCTGCATTTGGGATGGGGGCGACACGGGGTGGCTTTCGCAAGCACCGCGTCGCCCCCTGCAGCGAACCCGCCGGGCCTCGTCGTGCAATGGCCCGGTGGGGATGGGGGAGTGTACACACTACTCAACCCCACCTCTTCGCCCGCCTCCCGTAGGAGGCATGACCAAGTGAGGTCAACCAGCCGGAGGGGCAGAAAAGCTGCCCCCCCATAAATAAGGAAAAGTTGGGACAGTTCAGTGGCGGGCACAGAGAAAGGGGAAGAAGCCCGCCACTGAAGAAGACTCTGGGTCCCTCTCCTTCTCTCATCTTGTCTCCAACGACAAGACGTAGAGAGGAGAGGGATGCCCAGGAAGAAGAAGAAAGGGACAGAAGAAGAAGACAAAAACACCACACACAACAACAAACACACAATACGGACACACGTCCACCAACCGCCAAAGGGGGCCCCTACAAACGCAGGAACCCCCTGACATAACGGGCCCACCGCCCCCTCAGCCTCCTCCTACGGCGAGGATCCGCCCCCGGGTCGTCCTCCCTGACCCTCTCGTCAGCCTCCTTCTGCATCATGACATTCTCGCAGAAGGAGGCGACGACCCTCCAGACCTCCTCGCTGCCGACCATGGCTCTTACGACGGTCGGCAGCGAGAGGTCCTCCCCCACCACCGCCACCACTTCGCGACGCGGCTCTTCCCACGCGGCGCACTCCGCGAGGGTATGGTGCGCCGTGTCCTCCGCCGCGTCGCAGTGGTGGCACCTTGGCAACGGCTCCCTCCTGGCTATCTTGTGCAGGTACCATCCAAAACAGCCATGTCCGGACAGCACCTGCACAAGCCTGAAGGTGAGAAAGCCGTGCCCCCTCCCCAACCACTCCCGGAGGACCGGACGGATGGCGTCTATGGTTGGTCGCCCATAGCGCGCATCCGCCAAGTCCTCCTCCCACCTCACCAACTGTGTCTCCCTAAACTCAAGCCGCAGATTCCTAATCTCCCCCGGGTTTAAGCGGAGCCCTCCACCATCCCTCCTCGCTGCCGAGTACCGGTACACGGCAGCGAGCACCTCCGCTTCTCGCTCCCACGGCAGGGAGCCGGCGAGCACACAGGCCGCCGCTACGGACACCGTGCGGTATCCGCGTATCGCCCTCAACGCCACCGTGCGCTGCACTGATTGCAGCACACGGATGTTACGGGCGTTGAGGGCGTCCGCCCGCCCACACGGGTGCCCCGTAGACGGCCATGCTCCGCACGACCCCTGCGTGGAGCCGGCGGCACTTCTGGCCAGGCCCCCCCACATTCGGGAGGAGCCGCCCCAGTGCCGCCGCGGCACCGGCGATGCGCGGTCCAAGTCCCTTAAAGTGGGACTCGAACCGCCATCTTCCGTCCAGAATAAGGCCCAGATATTTCATCTGAGCCTTAACCCGGATCCGGTGCCCCCCCACCGAGATGCTCGCCCCAGGGGGCGGCCCATGCCGAGGCCCATGGAACAACAGGGCCTCGGTCTTTTCGGCCGCTACCCTGAGCCCGAGCATCTCGATGCGCTTGACCACCAGGGCGACTCCCATCGTGGCCAAGCGCGCCACCTCCTCCCACCTCCCCCCCCCGGGCTACGACAAGGGTGTCGTCCGCGTAACAGATCAGGCGCATCCCACTCGGAAGTGCGCCCCGGACGACCCAGTCATAGCCCACGTTCCACAGGAGTGGTCCGAGCACCAACCCCTGCGGAACCCCGCAGCCCGCCGGACGATCGACGATGACGCCTTGACTGTCCATATAGGACACCTCCCTCCCTCGGAGATAGTCCTCCAACAGCCTCCTCAGATAGTGGGGCACTCCAAAGAACCGGAGCGCCTCCACTATCACTGGGTGCGGGAGGCTGTTGAAGGCGTTGGCGATGTCAAGTGACACCGCCAACAGCCTATCTCCCTGAGAGGTGGCCTCCGCCGACCACCTCTTCAGCCTCATCAAGGCGTCCACAGTCGATCGTCCTGCCCGGAACCCGAACTGCGCATCCGCAAAGTCCGGCCCCACTGTGCTCAGGTGCGTGGAGATGCGGGAAGATATCACCCTCTCAAGCATCTTCCCGACATCATCCAGGAGCACCAGGGGCCTATACGCGGACGGGCAGTCCGGGGGGCGGCCCTCCTTCCCCAAGAGGCACAGGCGGCCCTGTTTCCAGGGCTTCGGAAACTGTCCGACCATGAGACAGCGGTCGAACAGTTCCCTCAACTTGCCTCCCAGGTACCTCAGGGCCAAGCCCAAGACGCAACCCGGGACCCCGTCTGGCCCTGGCGCCTTCCGTCTCCCGCGCAGACGACGTACCACCGTCTCCATCTCCCCATCACTGGTATGGGGAGGGAGAGGCTCGTCGCCTGCATCGGCGGGAGCCAACGGCGCCATCCTCGGTGGGAGGAACCCTACAGGGTCGTGGGGAAAGAGAACCCCCACGACCCTCTCCAGTACCTCCGGCTGGAGGGTCTCCGTTATAGGGGACGCCAGGCCCCGGAATTTTTTCCGGGCGACCTTGAACGGGCGTCCCCACGGATTCCTCTCCAGCGACTGGAGCAGTTCCTCCCAGGCCAGGTCTTTGGCCCGACCAACCGCTGCCTTCAGGAACTCCCTAAGGTCCCCGTAGGCAACACACAGTCGGGCCTCCTCTGCGGGGTCCCTTCTGCGTCTCCTCCGAGCGCGGGCAAGCTCCCTCCTCGTCGCGGCGCAGGTCTCCCGGAGCCGAGCTAGCTCCGGAGACCACCAATACACCGCCCGCTAGTTCGGGCGGCGCACGCACCGCGGCATCGACGCGTCACAGATCTCCGTCAGAGAGTGGCGTAGACGGAGAGCGGACGCGTCGATTCCCTCCTCCGGCGGCCATCGTCCACCCCAGTTTTGGACGATGGCCACCTTCTCAGCCAGCTCCCGGTCCAGCCGGCTGAGGACCCACCGGGGGAACGGCGCCCCTCTACGGGGGTGGCGTGCCCTACCCTCCAATTCGGAGGTGGAGACCTCGAACCATATGTATTTATGGTCCGAGAGCGTCTCCACCTCCTCCCTCACACGCCACTCCCAGACGTGCCGTGCGATGGCAGGCGACGCAAACGAGAGGTCCACGATGGACCCCCCCGTTCCATCGCACGCACGTCTGCGCCGTCCCGCGGTTGAGGAGGACCAGCCCCGCTTCGGCTGTCCACTCCTCAACCGCCCTCCCCCTCGGGTTCGTGGTCACCTCGCCCCAGGCCCTGGACTTGGCGTTAAGGTCGCCAAGCAGGACCACCGGACGAGGTGCCAGCCGTCTGACCGCCACCATCAGGGAACCGAGAAACGTCTCGAATTCCCCGAAGGGGCGGTTAGGGGAGAAGTACACGCCGACCAACGCGTACTTCCCCCAGACGGCCGCCACGAACCTATCGCCCCTCTCCTGTACCGAGAGGGGCACCCTCGGGGAGTGGATCGCCACCAAGCCCCCTCTGTCCCCTGCCCAAGCTGGCGTATTGGGGACATGGTACGGCTCGGCGACGATCACTGCATCCGGTCCCCACTCCGCTACTGTCTGGACCAGCAGGTCCTGTGCAGCAGCGGAGTGATTTAAGTTCCCTTGGAGGCAGCTGAAGCGGGGCCTATCCATCGACGTTCATTACTGCCTCCCGTGCTGGTGCCGCCGGCCTAATCCCCGGAGCTGGGGCCTTCCATTTCCCCGAGGATGGGGGTCGACAGCTCGCTCCCCCCATATGGTGCTCTGCTGGCACCCTCCTATCACGGCACACAGCGCATTGTGGCTTCGTCGCCTCGCATGTACTCGCTGCATGCCCCTCTTTCCCGCATCTGTAGCACAGGGAGCTCCTATCTGCTGTGTCTTGGCACAGCGCCCGGGTGTGCCCCAACCCCATGCATTTATAGCAACGGAGGGGCTTGTCCCCCAGTGGCATCACCCGGGCCAAACTCCATCCCACACGGAGCTTCCCTGCACTACAGATTCTCTGCGCCGCTTCTACCGGAAGGGTGACAAACGCAGAGCCCCCTTCCCAGCCTTCCTTGATGTTCCGGACCCTAACTTGTTCCGGGGGGCATTGTCCCGCACTGGCCATCGCATCCCTCAATCTCACCTCATCTACTCCATCATCAAAACCGATGACCCTCACGTCCGCCCTCTTCACGGGCCTCACCACCTCCGCCAATCCCTCCAACACCTCTCTCATCCTTCCCGCTAACTCATCCGCACGTCCCGCACCCTCCGCCCCACAAATAAAATAGTATAGACCTAACATTATATAAAAGGTATTTATGGCAATAATTTTATATAACATGCGAGTGGACGCGTGGGTACAGCGTGTTTAAAAGTTTTAGTTTTAGCTATAAAACAAACTGCATTCAGTTATGCCATTACTGTTTATGATTGAAATACTAAAATAAAAAATTGCATCAACTAAGAAATCACTCAAAAGTGCTATGTCATTTTATCGGATACACTGCAAACGCAACGAAGATGAACGACATGAAGATTTGAAGAGGATACGCGGTCGTCAACGAATTTGAAGGACGAATTTCAGAAATCTATTGCCATCGAGTTACATCCCAAAGAATTATAAAACGCGAAAGGTACGACTGCAGCTCAGGCTGATTTTTTTTACACGGTATAGGTTAAAACAGTGTCTTTGACCACAATCTCATGTGTTAAGTGACGTGTCTTTGACCAGTGTAACAGTGTCTTTGACCACAATCTCATGTGTTAAGTGACGATGTGGTCCAGGACGGTAAACACACTAAGCGTAGAGGTACTGGTAAATGTACTTAAACAAAATAGACGTAATCGTCACATAAAATAACAAAAATGACAATAAAAATCCAGCATATATTCTTATTTTCTAAGGCTCCCAGCTTCTATAATAATTAATAAATAGAATCAATATATTATAAGGTACAAAAATATTTTCTGTACTGCCATTAGCCAGGGAGAAAACAGGAGAATACCTTTGTGTGGAATAAATGTCGCCTGCATATCCTCCTGAATAGGAATAAGTTCAATGAGATGAAATGTCGTGTTTGAAAAGCGCACGTTTGTTGCTAAGCGATGATCAGTGTCATGCGCGGGCGACGTCGCAGCTTCCGTGTCATTATGCGACAATACTCAGACCGGGCTGATAGCGAGCATGAGCTACGCCAGCTCCCGCCCGCCACACCGATCACATCACCACGCCCTGCAGCTCATTGTCTGATCATCCGTACGTAAGTAATGTTCAACTTACTGAACGAACTTTAAATATATATTGTGTCTTTAATTGTGAGCAAATTCCACAATTGATTGTTTCTTAATTTAACCATAATTTATCAGTGCAATTTTACGCTAATGCTTGTCCAGCTAGCGTGTTACATCTGCACCTAAAATGTAACTTGGACTCTACATAAAAACTAACACTAAATCTATCTTTCTATATATAAATATTTTGTGCGTGTGTATGTGACTAAACACCTCCTAAACGGCTGAACCGATTTTAATTACATTTTTTGTGTCTACTCCTGAGGGTTAAAGATTGGTTTAGATTCACAATTTGATCCAATTTATTTTTTTATGTATGCAATGCGATCGAAGTCGAGGGTACAGCTAGTTTAGTACAAAATACAAAAAAACATTACTGAAAGGAGCTTTATAATCTTTTTATATTAACAGTAATTTGTCAGCAACAAAAAAATTGTTTAAAAAAACAAAAGAAACAAATGGATTAAAAACACTAGTTAGTTTATAATTCAAACTATTCCATGTGACATTATGATTTAAAAAATCAGTTGTCATCAACATGCATGCGAACTAGGCGCAGTCTCAAAGTTGTTTGCCACTTCTTAATGTTTATAAATTTAATTTAATACATACATACATAAGCTCACGGCTTTTATCCCCGATGGGTTAGGCAGAGGTGAAATAGCGAACTACGCCACCACCACATTTCGCCGAGCATAGTTCCGTCCCAGATGTGACAGGGGGCGAGCCTGTCGCCATATCGGGCACAAATTCCAGACTCCGGGATGATACCGAGTAGAAAAACCCAATATCACTTGACCCGACCCGGGGATCGAACCCGAGACCTCAGGACGACAGTCGTACCGTAATACAACTGCGCCACCGAGGCGAATTCAATTTAAATACGAAAAATATAGTTCATAATACCTATTTATATATTATACTCTTTAGTGTCACATTTTTGATGTGAACACTTCTTTAGTATCGTTCTGATTTGAAACTCGAATACCGAAAAAGCGACATTAAAAATAAACACAGAGGGTACATCTATAACATTTAGCGTACGAGAGAATGAGATATAATACAGTACACAGTGTTTCATACATTTGCGGTCTCCTCTTGACTACCAAGAGAAAAGTCGTCGTACATTGTAATTAGTATATATAGTCTTAAAGATTTCATTTCCAACACATAAAAACTGCACACGTAATTAAAGCCAATATTGATATATTCACATCAATAAACCAACCGTGCCCTATTTAATATCATACAGCCAATTTTGAATTATTACATTAATCACGGTTATAAACCTTGAGATCGAGTCCAAATTAGCTTCACATTGTTTTTAGAACTATAGTTCAGTCGCAATAATATAATATGGACATTAAAATAATTAAATAAACCGCTTCAAACCAAGGGAGTTATGTTCATTACTCGCTCGTGTTTTATTCGGTAGACGAGGTCAATCGGGTCGTCTAACTAAACTGCCAGTCGATCACGTTTGTGTCAATTAATATTACAAGTTAAACGACTCAATACTGTAGAATGATGAACATCTACGGTATCGGACAGTGGAGAGTATTAGCCAACCTAAACACTAAGGGTGAGTTCAAACGAGCGTAGTTTTATGAGTTATGAGTCGTGTTTTTCTAGTGTTTCTAGATTCTACTGAAACTCAGTTAGATCGCTAAGTGTATTTTATTCAATTGCATGTCCACTTTTATGAAGCAATAGATGATCAAGATTTTATTACAAAATTATTTACCTGATAACTTATATAAATATAGACTCTGTTCAATTTTAATAATAAATATTTACGTATCGAAATTTTATCCCGAAAAAAACGTGTTGACTCGTGCGCATTCAACGGTAAATCGCCCAGTTCCCTCACTCCCTACTCCGCCGTAGCCGAACGTCACTCATGGTGACCGGTATTTTGTTGTATTTACGCGTGTTGAGTTGACAGATAACTCATATTGCATCGACGTGTAATACAAAATACAAAGTGTTAACGGAATATGAAACCAAATACAGTTCAGATTAGGCATCGCAAAATTCGCGACTCATAACTCACAAAATCACGCTCGTTTGGCCTCACCCTAACTTGGGGTCGGGAGCATTCGCACGCGATCTTGCCTAATATAATACCGCTATAAAGGCAGTCGCTCAGATAACTTTCACTATCATACGAATAAAGATCTGGAACGATCATGATAAAATTATATTTGCTATTAAAACAGGTGAAACTGCCTACGGCCGGTATCGTGACCTTGTTCGGTGCACGCTCCGTTGGACCCCGTGTATTTCGTTAACGTTTACTTTGTTATTAATAATTCACACGAATCATCGGTTAACTGGTAAAGTTATTTTTGTATTCAATAAATAAAAAACCTTACAAAAAGTATAATTTACTAAAATATTAAAATTATTCGATTTAGATTGTTCAAGATTGATTTTGAGACATTAAACACTAATGCCCTTAACAACAATTTCAGTTATAAGAAATACTTGCGTATTAAATATCTCACAACGACTTAGCATTAGATTATTGTAAAGTTGCTTTTGTAAACATACCTTTATAATCTACACTCATAAAACCTAGTCAAAGACTAAAGAGATAATATTTACAAACGGCATGATATAATTAAGCACAAAAATAATACCATTCAAAAAATAATAATCTAATTAAGGTCACTATTAATCTAATCGATAAGTTAAATGTATCACGACAACGTGACTGTGACAGGTCATAAAGTGGTTCAATCTGACCCAGTCGTGAAATTGCACAAGATTAATTTACATCCGTTGTGAAATTAACAACAGACAGTTTAAAAGTATGTTATACATACGTCTAACACCTCATTAATAAAAGCTGTTGATAATGAAACAAACAATAATAAAAAAAACTTAACGAGGTACTATTCATATGATACAATGAAGTAGAAAGAGTAGCTGCTATAAATTCGAATAAATAAATTGTTGAAAGGTTCCCCTTGTTATGTTTAATAAATGGGAATCGAATGTAGGTCAGACACGTGCTATGATAGTATTAATGGTAGGTATTATTAGGCTTACAGCAAGAGAACATGTTGTACAGCTCGCAATCCTAGATAAAATCTTTCGCAATTTTCCATACCTGCATTAGTAGTTAGCCAGTAATTAAAGTTATGTCTACTGTTTTGATAAAATCTGAAACCGGCACGGCCGAGTTTGGCAAGAATTTATTTTTATTTATATATTGAGTTTGAAGCGATTACGAAATTGAATTAATTTACGATTGGAGTTAATAAAGGTAATATGGGTGAGTTATAAATATTTATAAATCGTGCCTTTGAATGCAAAAGTTTTAAATTTTATTTATTATTTAGCTTCAAAGACTTCGAACAAATATTGTTTTGAATAAAAGTGTGGATACGTTGATGCAAAATGTAATGAATTCTAATAACCAGTTATAAATAAGAGTTATGATCGAAGATTATTACCAAGGAAAGCGCCTTAACGAAAAGTGAAAATTATATACGTCTTTCCTCACCTCATGCCGTCGAATCCGTCGTCAGATCCATTGATAGTGAGTACTGGCGCACGCGCATACGCTTTCGCAACGCGACGATTTTTCTCGAACACAATCACTTTCGCCCAAATCTCATCATCGATTTGTGTCCATTTGTCTAACACCTCTTGTATGTGTTCCTGTAACAAAAATAAACGACGATGAAATAAAATAACTATGATTTTATTACACAAATGATTTAAGTGTGTCTAATTACCATGATTTTGCTAGAGTATAAAAATTTGTGTATTTTAATGTGATTGTGAAACTTCAAAATCAGCAAAAACTAAATTAGTTTGGATGGCATATTTTAAATATTGCTTGGGCATACTACATTAAGTTGTAGGGTTGCTTTGCAGATAAAAACAATAGAGCGTGTCAATTGCATTCTATTGACCGGCATTTTTTAAGTGAAATTTCAAAGTTTATACAAAATCTGACGATATCAGATTCATTTTAATGCAATAGTGTTCCGTTCTAGTAAGATGTATATTACGTGCACAATCTAGCTTAGAATCCATTCTTTGGTGCATTCTTTCTTGTTATTTAGTGTGACCTGCATATTACTGCTTACTAAAAAAAAATCCAAGTATTCATTGTTGCCATCTTTCAAGTAGCAGTGATATCATTCTGATAGTGAATTAACTTCCAAAATTTTTTTTCTTCAAACATCTTATAGATTTATCTACGGAATAAATAGAAATGAGAAGTAAATAAACCTTGTTCAATCAATGGTAACAAAGTAAATGTGACACAATTTTTAGGCAATTGAGACCATAAAATCAAGTCCATTATTTTGAATAGTTAATATAATAGGCAAACCATACTAGGCAATTACGTAAAAGTAAGCAAGTTGTAAAAAGAAATAATCTTAAAACTCAAACGACGTCTCTTATAAATAAACACAATATAACTGTCGAAAGTGTTACAAATTATAAGGAAAAAGTTGGACATTCAAAGATTAAAGGACGCGAAACAACTAATATTATCAACACGTTTACATACGAATAAGATCCGTAAACGTAACGTGACTGAGTCGACTTTCCAAAAAACAATAGTAATTTTGCAAAGGCAATTTCAGCGGCCATCGGCCTGTGTAAAAGGCGTCTCTGTTTTTGCTCGTACGTAAAATTAAACGAACAATTTTACTTTAAAAAAATCTAGCTCTAAATAGACCGTTATTTTTGGTAAAAAAAAAACTACTAAGCTATTCTGGAAAAAACACTCCGTTAATACCATACTGTTTGTACAAATTATGCAATTCCGATAATCTTTTATCCGACATAGATTAAAGGTCACATTTGGTTAATACCAGCTGGATTTTTGTTAACATTATTTGGTAATTACCCAAGAAAAATGATTAAAGTGGTATATTTTGTAAAACCTTGACTACTATACGATACTTTAAATAAAGTAATAAATAGTTTTAAAAAAGAAAAAGAAATGTTAACAACTACAGTTAAATCTTCCATTAAAGATGCAAAGATAATTATGCGACTTTAAATAATACCGAAAAAAAATGCATACAATTGACACGAAAGCAAGCTACGGACAAATTAGGTAACATTACTTTAAAAATGTATTATTTTTCACGTTACACAAATATATTTCATTCATTTCTTTTCGCTGCTATTGATACAAAGACGTACAAACTTTCGGTTTCCGTATGAAAGCGAGACTTTTTACAGTTCGATTACAGTTATTTTAACGTAATTGGTCCGAATAACGTCTTCAAGATTGCGAGAATGACTTATCGACTTTCAATTTTTATTTGACCACTTTGGCCGCATCATTTATCTTCTGATACGAATTCTTTACGATTTAATCTCGGGTATTTTAAGATGGAGTGTTTCAACGAAAGGTCCTTGACATGTTCGTCCCTTTTTGAATCCATTATATTTATTTTGATTACCTTATGATGGGTACCTCAGATGGGTGAAGTTTTTTTTTTTTGTTCTAACTTCATTTTTAAAATTTTCAATGAAGTCGTACTTTGGTTTTGGATCAGTGTTTATAAGGCCTTAATTCATATTTTATCTGCAGGTATAATAAAAAATGTTTAACAAATTTTTACGTTATGTTTAAGTATAATGCATAAAGCGATAAAAGGTATTCTTATTTATTACCGCATATAATCTAACCTCTAATAAGAATACATCAAGATAACCGCTGGTTATTCGAGTTCCAGTTTAATAGGTTGCGACCTTGTTGACCAATTTTAATATATGAAACAATATATGTGATGTTTCACTGACACAGCACTACTTATATATTTGTGTGTATTACTTGTCCGTAAGAATGCAATTAATACAGTCCACTGAAGAAAATGCTAAGAATTTCCTTTCACATAAATAGAACATTGATTATGTCGCTACATAATTTACTAATATAGTTTTTATTGTTATAATTTTGTAATTAATAACCATAAATCATTTATAATTAATTACTAATTCTAAAATTAGTTCTTTATTCATAGATATTTTTTATTGTCTTCATTTTTTTTTTAAGGTTCAAATTTATCACCTATTTTTGCTATAAAATCCATGCTTCACAGATAACCAAATGTTTTATACAAATTTTACCTACACTAATAAATAAAATTGTCTGTTTGTAATGTCAAATGTTTACTAAATAGATATGAATGTATGTACGATACATGTCCCAAAAATACATTTTTTTTAATGTCTGTCTGTATTTTTGAAATGAGTAATCTCCGTAACGGTTGGACCGATTTTGACGAGACTTTTTATGGTAGATAGTTGAAGTTACACCTACGAAGTTAAGGTTCTTTAAATTTTCAAAAATTCCACGTAAAAAAATAAAAACACATAAAAGTTTGAATAAAACCCGATTCAATGCACAGTTTTACGGGCAATTGCTTGAATTTATGAGAAATATTTTTACTTCAAACCAAAACAAAAACTACGGAAATAATTAGGGTTCCGTATAAAAAATTAAAACGCTGTGAAGAATATATGAAACGCGAACACAGCCGCGGACACACTGCTAGTAGCGAATAAAACATTGATCATTGAACATTGATCATTTCGATTCAGTTTATTTTGACAAAGCTGTATTCATTATTTCGTTTATGTTCGATTCATACACGATCTTTGCTATAATCTAGTCGCATATTGTCGATCGAGAACGGTATGTTCGCGTTTTCTTTTCAATGAATAGGGTTCGTTAGTGTTCGCAGTTTTGTATTTATTACACAAATCTATTATATTGAACGTTCAGTTATGCATAATCATCGGAACTTGGTCAACAGCAAAGCGTCTTTGCAAAGACTTATTGTAGTTTGTATGATCTATATCGGGGTTATGACTGAGTAATGTGCAGTGGCTCTTTATGATACGATGACTTTGTACGTCTGATAGCATTATTAAAGAATTTATAAAGAAATTGCACGTTTAGTAGCATCTTAGTCGTCGAGTTTTTTTTATAATGAATTAGTAAGTGAACAAGTGAACATCTGTATCTATAGCAATAATGAAACTGACATTTGTCTGTACTTTTAATTTTATGATTAATGTCTACTTTAACCTCTACTTATCTCGAATCTGATATTAAAACAATTTCTGTCTGCCTGTGTGTATTATGTCCGGATTTAACTCAAAACTTGAACAACTTTGATAACACTTTGGAGAAATTGATAGGCTATAAAGACATTTTAAAATTATTTTTAGAATTCTTAAAAAGTAAATATTTAAGAAATTAATCAATTCAAAAACACTTTAACACAAAAACGGGATAGACCGATATTGTTAAAATTTCGTGTACATAAAGTATATGTTATTATAATTAGCGATTAATAGGACATAAAAAATATCAAAATCATTTACAGTCATTATTAAATATATTTCAAGTGCACAGGAAACATGTGTGGTTCGGTTATCTGTTATTTAGACAGAAAAACAAACAAAATCAAGACAAAACACGTAAGCTAAACTAAACCTTTATTAATCATTTGAATTAGTATCCATTTTGATACTTTACGAAGTAAAGATGTTACAGTGATAATATGCATTATAAAATTATCTATGATTGCTAAATCTTCTCTTCCGAAATACCGCAGTGTCTCAAGACGAAAGTCTTCGACCAATGTGAATGTTCGATGACATACGGCACTAAGACTTGGTCGTTTACAATGTGCCTAATAAGAAAACTCAAAGTTGTTTAAACGGCAATGGAGAGGACTATGCTTGGAGTTTCACTGTGTGATCAAATCCGGAATGAGGAGATCCGACATTGTCCGAAGAATTGTTAAACTTAAGTGGCAGTGGGCTGGGCACATTGCTCGCAGAACCGATGCCCGATGGGGCCAACGAGTTCGCGAATGGCTGCCACGCACCGGAAGACGTAGCATGGGTAGGCCACCCACAAGGTGGACCGACAACCTGGTGAAGGTCGCGGAATCAGCTGAATGCGGGTGGCGCAAGACCGGTCGTCGTAGAGATCTTTAAGGGAGACCTATGAGTCCAGCAGTGGAAGTCTTTTGGTTGATTTGATGGGTCTGTGGCTGCTAATAATTTCAAAAGGTTATCTATTATATTAGGTATCTTGTTATTTGGTAAAAATACACACAATGTTTAATTTTGATATCATTACTTCAACTTTAAGTTTTGATATTAGTAAAATATCAGACTACTTCTGTTAACCAGATTAGGTCACCCACCTGGATCGAAAATTTTAGCCTCATCTTATTTTCCACTTAAAATGCTATCCAGGTAACCGAAAAAATATAACATCTCTTAAAAATATAGCATACGAATAACCATAAAAATCAAGATTTAGTCATCATCTACCTGAAAACTTGATCCTTTTATATTTATAAATTCTTTTTTCTTTTATAAGACTCTGCCCAAAAAAGCTTTTATTGGATAACACTGTTCGCGAAGTTTAGGGATCAATCTTCAATTCGTTTTTGAAAAATGATTATATTTGAATGAAGCTTCTACGCAGACTCCTGCAATTTAATTGCATGCGCAAAGTGATTCTTTTATGCATGTCTTGACATATCTCGACTCGTATGAATGAAGACGTTGCATACTGGCCATATAGTTTGTTGGAAACGAGATTGTGTCAAGCGATAAATAGTATGGTGGAAGAAATGCAAGTAACCTCATTTGTCTTATCCATTTATGAGTGGGTAGTGTTGCTGTTTACCTTTATTTTATATTTATTATGATTTTAACTTCACTCACCATTCGTAATACTTTTAACTGACTTATAAAAAATCTTGTATCTTTATCTATGGTACATCTACGGTATCTCGCTACATATCTATGTTGTTTCAAACACAATATTTAAATTCAATTTCAGTTCATAATATTATCTTTTAACAGTCAGTTTCATAACGTTTTAATCTGTACTTATTATAAAAGGCTAAAGAAAAGAAATTTGTTCGGCAATTGCGCAAAAAACTACTGAACCGAAATGAAATTCATTTCATGAAATTTGGTATGATAGTTTATACTCTGTAACAAAAATTTCAGTGAATCAGTAATTATATTTTTATTATTACTTATAATAAAACTGTAAACGATTGAAAAGGTCGGAAATTAATTTCATTTCTTTCTGGCAATTTTTGTCTGTTTGTATGTCTGTGCACGCATCACAAAGAAACTTGCGAATGGATTTTATTGGTTTAGATGTAGACTATACCTCGACGTAATATATAGGATTTAAACTCACCCCAAAGAGGTGAAAATGATATAAAACTTTGTATGGAAATTAAATCAGTTTTAGGGACTTTAAACTTTGTACTTAAGGCCTTAGTTATGAAAGAAGTAGTCTACATACCGTAATAACGTATACACGGATATTTTTTTTTAAGCTTACCCCAAAATGAGTGAATATGGTACATTACATTTATACATTCCATGCAGAAAAAGTTGCGGACACAGCTAGTATAAAAAAGGATGGTAATTTTACGAAGAATAAAGTCGAGTACCCGTAAAAATTAGACAATAGAAAGACAATGTGAAAACAATGGAAAGCTGGCGTAAACCCCAGATAAATGCTCAAGGGGTTAAAGTCAAACGAATAAGTAAAATTAACTATAATTGATGATGTAAATTGAAACAATTAGTTTGCCCATAACTCTATCACGAATTATGAAGTAACAAATGGCGTAATTGAATTAACGTGTTGCATACAATACATACTTCGGACCATATACGAACAATAAATTGCAATATTAACACTGTTAAGGTCGATATACAATAGATTTAAAAATTAAAGAACACATTCATCTCTCTCTCTCTCTCTACAATTAACTAATATAATATTATATGGTCTTGTAAAACGCATTATAATTTGATTTCAATATATACGTTGTTTATATTAAGGTATGTGAATGCAAGTCACTATTTAAAGGGTAAGGTAAATGATCTATAGTGTGAACGATAGTGATGTCTGGAATTCACCCACATTTCTGTGCTTCCACTAATATTAGCTAAGACTATGATTTGTATAGTTTTTATACGAAAAAAAAATATTGTATTTATAAAAACTCGATCTTCAAGACGTTCAAGGCGCCTTCTTAGGGCCTAAATTTAATAAAGATTTTTTTATTTATTGATTTTGATCAGTAGATATAATTAGCTTTAATACTATTACTATATTGTACACGCATTTTACACGTCCCATAACATAAAAAGTAGTCGCTTGAAAATTTAATTATTATCCATATGTACTATTACAAATATTCTTCTGTTTAGCTTTTATATGTCGAGAATTAATTGTTATTAATTAATTAATTGCATTTGAGGTAGCTACATATCATTTTTTCTTCGGGCAAATAGAAGATTGTTTCCGAACTTATTAAATCAAATTCTTCCCCCAACTCTTAAATATATTCAATCACTAAGATGTTATAAAGTTAGAAATATTGAAACAAAAAATGTAAAATTAATTCCCGTAATTTGAAATCACAAAAGATCGATCATTACTGACAACTTAATGTAGAATTTTAAAGAATAAAAATGTCTTGATTTAAATAAATTATATACGCACGTCAAATGCATTACTTATTGAAATATATATTTAAAAAAAAAAAACATTACAATTCCGCATATTTTTGCATTCTAAAAAACCTTCAAGCAACTTTGATCCTTTGTGGAGTGATCTTAAACTCGACATTTGTAACATAAACATAGATATAGATCTACATAGAAGTAACAGTATAACGGCCTTGCAGGGTCAAGTTTCCGCTTGCATTCTCAGATACACTCGTTCTTATGTTAGAATACTGTTTTCTTCCATAGATCCTAACACTTCATTATTTATTGGATTTCTGATAGCAATAGCAATTACCCCTCTGAATTTGTTAATTCAAAAATGCAATGTTTAGTTCAATATTTATAAATTTCATACACGTCTTTCAACTTACTCATTCTGCATAATGCAGAATATTAAATCACAGAACGGCCGTCAAAAAACGATACGAATTTAATACCCCTAATAACAGCACTGGAACAGCAAGATTCGGCCGCTTAAAATCTCACGTGGAACAAAATTAATTTTGGCAGACCATGTTATTTATGTTTTTGAGTTATTTATGCGTTGATAATAAATCTTAAGTAGTTTTAACCGATTTATAGGAACTAAATGTAGTAATGAACTAAATTTTAAACTGTTTTTTATTATTTAAATTTACCTAATCGATGTTTTAATGAGACAAAGAAGTATAGTTATATGCTACGAATTTATCACGGAGTTGATCTATGAATGAATCTATGTATTTAGAAACTTGTTTAGAATATTGTGTTATTGCTTAAGAGGGCATGCGGTCGGCAACAGATTTGAAAATAAAGTATTTCAGAAATCTATTGCTATAGCGCCCCAAAGAAAAAGTTATAAAAACACAAAATAGACTATTGCAGATCGGGCTCATTTTACCGTATGCAAAATAGACGAAAACATCACTTCGACTACGAAGGATACTAATCCTGTTTCCTTCTCTAAAACTGAACCGATTTTTAATTTTCTTTCAGTTATAGAATAAGAAACTTTGGCTATGCCTCTACGTTTCGCTTTTTTAAATTTTATTCATCAAATTTGTTTGAGAACGTCTGAAAATGAGTGTAAAATTCGAGCATTCTTTTATTTTTAAAGGCTCTTAGTTTCTGAAATAACAACTTTATGGAAAAAAGTAAATCCTACGGACATGGTGGTGGTGTAATAAATTATTTGGTAATAAAATATTTACCATATTGCTATTATTTAGGGAAAGAAACAGGGGACTACGTTTGTATGGAATCAATGCCGCTAGCATATCCTCTTAACTTAGATTCCATCGGAATTATTTTTATTTAGTTAAACAAAACAACGCTTCCTACAAGTAGTAGATGGTATTATTAAAGCGATGAAGGCTCAACTGTAGCATGGTCGGATTCCGCGTTGACGAACGTAAGTTCTAATCCATATATTTTACTTATAGTGTGTCTGTGCTTTCAGCTAAGTCAATAAAAGTTTGGTGGTAGGGCATTTTCTATATACATTTTCTTTAAATTACAAATTTGAAAATTTCTGGCCAAGCAATCTATTGTGGCGTGTTCAGGCAACATCACTTGAAGCTCTAGGCTTGGTATGTTTACCGTCTTAGGTTTGCAATCATATCGTAACTTAACATCAGGTAAAATTGTGGTTATATGAGTCTATGGAACGTAAAAAAGGTTTTTCATTGCCACGTTTCACATAATACTAACTAGTCATGGTTAATTTTAATTAAAACATAAATTATGTTGTGACATTTGCTCTTTAATTATCGAGCATAAGATTGTTACTTGGTTTATAACATTGTTACGTTCACAGCTATGTACTGAGTTACTAACTTATAAGAAAGAAACTATTATTTATAAATGATATAATAGATGGCATCAAACATACTACGCAGACCTCAAATAACAAATAGAGAGCAGGACGATGATGATGATGGTGATGAGATGTTATGTTAAAGTTTCTTCTAGAGTCAATATTAAAATACAAAAAGAAATACCTACCAAAAAGATTAAAGATATACATTAGTTTAATAGAAAATCCAAGTCTTTAAATATTCAACTATCTATATATTTGGAATTCATAACCTAGGCTTGATTTAAAAATGTGCAACCGGCTACATATTGAATCTAGTTTCAAAATCTAGTCTACTACTATTATCATTGATAGGAATCGAGTTTTCTAGAATCAGGCAACGCTTATATTTCTATACTAACTGGTACACGCTCGTAGCACTGGTTTTAAATGTATCTTTATTGATAATTAACCCCTTGAGCACTAACCTGGCGTTTACGACAGCTTTCCATTGCTTTCCTATTGTCCTCCTATTGTCTCATTTTTAAGGATATATTAATAAAAATACATACTATATACTTCGTAATATAATCTGCTTCTCAATTATGAGTAACATTTAAATACAGTTTTTTTTTTTCAGTCGTTTGGTTATGATTTATGGACAAACATGAACCAAATATATCTTGACATTAATACTGTAAATTACATTCGTAATATAAGTAAGAATATTTTTTATTTGGGTGAGGGGGGTCAAACCTACTGTATACGTTACTGAATGCCAACCATAGAGTGGATACGTAACTAGAGCAGCCTTGGTCATCTCTTGTTTACCTTTACAGGTATGTAAAGACCGCGATCGCTCGGTGAATGGCGTAATGAAGATTGGTGTCATAGTTTACTTTATAATAATCTACGTGATTAGCTTTTTTTTAGCAAAATGGCAGTCCAACATTTAAAACATCTGTTTAAATGACATAGAAAAATTACTTCGATTTGTCACTAGACTGATGCTGATGTCAAAATTGCAACGCACAGACTAGTAAATAATAAATAAGCAAATCGATGAATACTTCTTGAAAGAGATCTACAAGATATGGATAAGTTAGGAAAAACATAAATTATTACACTAGAAGTAATAAAAAGTTTGAATAAGGAACAAACAAGTTGTTTTCAAGTGAGCATTAGAAAAGACCAATTATAATTATTAATTTTTAAGAAATTCACTTGAGATAGCAGATATATCTGCTTGCCATAGCCATTACTAATATTTTAATTTATTTACTATTACATTATGTTTCAGGAAAACGTTCAATATTACATAAGGCCATCGGCACACTAATAACTTTGTTTAACATAACTACGTGAAGGTTCAACGTCGCACTATTTTCACACAAACCGTATAACTGTATTCGATCGTATTCCGTCATACTAAACTAACATACTTAATTTTGAATGTGATATTGATTCTAAACGATTACTTGACAATTGTATGTTAAATCAAAATAGCTATGTTTTTTTTTTATTCAGAATCAATGACACGTGTGCGCATTACGTGATAATTTACATACATGAATATTATGAGCAAAGTGACCTATTTTATCATTACTTTTTTTATCACCATTGGAAAGCAACACAGAGTTGATGAAATGAAGAAATGTATTAGAAGCCAGGAAGACTTAGTAGTAATGAGGATGCGGTTTGAATCTTGCAATAAACTTCAGTGTTCGAAACATCGTAATGAAATTATTGGACATTTTCTAGTGCCCGCCAGATTGTCAGCACGTTTAAAGTTTAAAGTCTATCGCTAGTCACCCATATAATATTATAGAATGAACGCTTTCACCACAATACCATCTAGAATTAAATGACGATGACAAGCGTACTAAACCTAAAAATACTGGCTTTCAAGTAATGCTGCCAGTAAATACCTATATATTTTATAGATTTTCAAATTAAAGGACCGTGCTCAGTTATCAAAGCGAGCTATATTAGCAATTGTCCTACTTATATAATGTGTCCTACTTTACCGCAAGCTTTGACTTCTTGTAGACTTAGATTCGAATCTATGTAATCGTGTGTAATCGACGCTCTATCCGACTATAATATCGCTATCTTCGCTTCATTTGAACCATTCCATTCCAGTATTACCATTTTAGACCATAACAGGTCACGTAACTTTAAATCTGGCAATTATTATCCAACGTTGCACCGTAAATACATTTACAAGAAGAAACATATTCGTCTTTATCTTGTGTAGGAATAATAAATTTCTCTATGTATCTATTCAACCGAAAGACGTCCACTGCTGGACATAGGTATTTCCCAAAAATCTCCATGACGACTGGTATGGGGGGGGGGGGGGTGATTACCATAATTGCCACACTTGGCAGGCGGGTTGACGATCGCAGTCAGGTGTTCGTGGTACTCAGAATATGCTGCTGCCCATCCCTTGATTTTATCCCTTAGTCGCCTTTTACGTCACACACGGGAAAATATGGGTTGGTACTATTCTTGGCCGGCACCACACGGTAATCTTGGCCGGCACCACAATGAACTATTATTCTCTTCAATCTGTATTTGTATTTCCATTTTTTTTAATTACTCAAAGTTTTAAGCAATTAGATTTCTGTTTAGCTTGTATACACTTTCTACGTCATAGATGCTCACGTGTGTGGATAATAAACGGAAACGATTCAGTTGTATCGTGTGCTCGCTTTGTGATTAATCAGTTCATACTTCATAGACGAAAAATGTTTTACAATAATGACTAGAACATATATTATCGGTCATATTAGTCAAATACTTCAGACGGGTAAATGTCAAACTTCCGAAGGCGAATGACTATTGGAATGTAAGCATGTCTTTAGAACGTGATGTAAAATAAATGAGAAACATATATTGACTTCACTTTTCGAAGTAATATTATGTTCGATATTGTTATTAATTATACATTTATTTTTGATCTTATTTCTTTGTTAATTTAATTTCTTTAGTCAGAGTTATTTTATTATATTATAGGAAGCTTAGTACTACGTAACATCTGGTAATCGATTTCAAGTTGAAGTAGCTAAATAATATCAACCATACCATTTACTATGCATTTTCTAAAAGTAACAAGGTTCATCAGTCAAATTTATACATTGTACACAAAAGTGTCATATTTCGTGATTAAAGGATCAGTTGTAAAGTCTCAGAGACTTTCGCTACATGTTTATTTGATTATAAATAACGATATGGACTATTAAGTGATGCTGTCACATTTAGTAAGTGATTAGCAATAGACTTCCAAAATTAAGAATGCCAGAATTAGGATGTTCAACATGTCCTGATGGAGAGTGCTCGGAATGAAACTTATAGAGTATCATGTTTTGGACCGAATAGAACTACTAGTATAGGCTTGCCTAATAGTTTTTTTAGCAGAACCAACATCCTAAAATGTCAATATGTTAGTTAAGTTAACAGAGTTAGGTTTAAGTTTATGATAAGATTGTTTTATCTTTCATATTCATTTGTTATTCCTTATGGGACGATATTATCCCTCTGCGACAAAGTCCTTAAAATAAATAAAAAAAAAAAAAAGAATGCCAGAACAAGTTAGATGGGTATTAGAAATGCCCTACCACCGAGATTTGGATTCATCATGATATTTTTCTTCACTGAAAGTTCCTTATAGAACAGGATAGGTGGACCTGCATCTATTGAAGCCATATCCAAAGCAATCATCGCTTCACAAATCACCTCCATCTTTTAATCATTAAAAAGCAATAGTGCATACATACATATTAAATTCATCGAAACCTTTGTACGATACCTTTATACACTGAACAATGTCTCACGATACTTTACACATTTCTCAGTAATTGAACTATCACATTTAGTTGCGTTACTTAAGGTCACACAATCATAGCCTTTGACATTTTGTAAATTGCCTCTCCTCCTTTATATGGATTCTACTTATAATAATTACTAAAATAAGCAACCATAGGTATGTTTCTATACATTCGTATTGTTAATTATGCTGTTGAAATTAAATGACATACTTCGTGATAGGTGTGGTAGAGTAGGTAAAAAAACCTCGTTTTTAGGTGTAGGTATTTAGTATTACCGATAATTTGATGATGCATTTGAATAAATATCGAATGTGCGCAATAATTCTCTGCTATCATAAAAACATTGATATTATAAACACGTAATGAAATGAGACAAGTGCAAGTAAAATATTTAAAATGACAAGGTTAATAAAACCTTTATCATTACTGAGCTGAAAACTATCTGAAAGCCATTGTAGTACTTTCGTTAACTGCAGATAGTTCAATAAGATCCGTATCGACAATATAAATTAATCATAGTTTAAACAAAGAAATTTCTGAAAATTTTTGGACATCATAAAACAGTAGTCCATATAATAAAACAACAAATTTACCAATAAAACATAATTTAAGTCCCAATATTTAATTTATATACAGACGAAATTTTGTAAATCAATTATTTTAACTACTCCTAATTAAAACCGTTTCCTTTTTATTTCTGGATTTGCAATATTTCATGGCATCGTAATTTAAAATAGTGCCACACATAAATTTATTTATAAAAATCAAACGATCAACCCTACATTTCACAAACATTTAACTAAAGTAGAAGGAACTGGATCCGTGTTATCATTTGGATTTTCCCATTATTTAAATACGTGGGTGAAGTATGAGTTAGTAGGTGTAGAAGTATCATCATTTTGGCATAAGAATCTGATATTCACTTTTACGGAAGGTTAATACAGAAAAACCCAAAGAAATGTTTATTTTGCAAACTTTAAAGGATTTTAAGAGGTTTCAAATTTCATATTTCGATGGTCTATCTTTATTATCATTAAATATGCAACGTTTAGGTTTTGCTAATGGACTGAGTCGGAAAAAAATCATCGCGGTAATTTCAAAGAAGCTAAAACATTCCATTTTACTTATTTGTTTCCAGGTAAGTCCTTAAAGGGATAGATTACTGTTAAGGAGGAAAACCAATTCGAAACTACATTATTAATCTTTCCTTTTATTTATCAACAATATTATTTATCTTCTAGATTTAAAAAGAGCTGTAAACGAACACATGTCGGAATCTAATACATAATTGTACTATGCTTTCCAAAGACAATAAAATATACTTCGTACTTTGAAAGTAATAAAATTGAATCTCAGAAACGCGGAACGTTTGTGTGGTCTTATGACTGACCAAGTTCTTACAAGTAACATGAACAAGTATTCACTTTAAGAATACTGTTCAAGAAACATCACGCATCGTTTTAAACTAGTTCACATTACAATAGATAATAAATCACGGGAGCGAACTGGACTTGTCTTCTAATAGACAAAACAAAATGACTGATGAGCCGCGGTATTGTACATATGAAAGCAGTTAAAAAATTAACTGAATACTTTTGTTACATTTTATATTCTTGTATTTTATTTTAAATATTGTATATGCAAATTGAAAATTTCGAGATATCGAATAATTTCAAACAAACTTTATTGTGTATTATAAAATTGAATTGTGTTCCAGTCTCAAGATACATTTTAAGCAGATTTAATCTATATAACGTATAAAATTGTTGGTACTGGCTGATTCATCAACGCAAAGTCTAAACCACTGGGTTTACAAACTTTGGCAATAAATGATTTTTGTAATGAAAGCATCCACTAAAAGATAATTTATGGAAATTTCAGCCCAAAGGAGGTAAAATAGGGCATAAAACATTGTATGGAAGTACTTTATTTTTAAGTAAGAATTACGTAATACATATGCAAACATATTCGGGATAGAACACATAAATCGCTAAAAAACGTTTTGGTAAAATTTGGTTATGAGATATATTACGTCCAAAATTCAGACAATTTGCAGCCTATATAGGCTATAATCTCCATATAGGCTGCAAATTGTCTGAATTGCAAAATTGAGAGAAGCCGCGGGGACAGCTTGTAATACATAAAAATCGAAGTTTAAACAGTAAGTGTAGAAATGAAAAGGTAAATAAAAGAAATCGCTACATTTTTATACCAATTCTTTATACTGATAAGTATATTAGTGATTGTATATTGTGATATGATGCGAAGTAGAGTTGGGAACCTATGGTCATTTCAAAATGCTTATATACTTAAGGAAAACATTCAATAATCAAATAACAATGAACATGATACTACTCAACTTCCTACTAAAACCATACAAGAAGATACACCCGTCAAAACAATTTCATACATCGTGTAAAAATCAACCGGCACGCAACGCTGCACGAACGCTCGTGAGCGAAAGTTGCCAAACACGAGAACGTTACGTAAATTAGATACTGCCACTACAACGTATAATTTAGATAAATATAATATTTCGGCAGATGCGAAGTGGTACTCTAAATAAAAGCAAATAATAAAGTGTCGGTGACGTCATCGGAAGAAAGCGTTCCTTTACCTTTAAAAGTGTTTTGTAACTAATAGGACCTTGAAGAGAAAATAGGAACTGTAGTGGTGGTAACAATATAAATGATCGTTTTATATCATCGAGTGAACATTGAAATATGAAATCAATTCAATAATAAAGCAATGTATCTTTGTTATAACACACACTAAAGATTGATGCAGTAAATGACGAACGCATTATAAACGATTTACCATAATTGAAATGTCATTTATTCATAAGTAGAGCAAAAACAGCAGAACGAGAACGTTGAATTACCACATCGCTATTGCGAGAACAAATGAATTACACGTTTAAGGTTATAATCATAGAGTTCATTGTAAGTTACTAAGGCAAATCGCAACAAGTATAAGGCAGCAGTGTATAACAGGTGTGTGAAAATGAAAGTTGTTCTCTTCCTGCTCTGTAGCTCGCCTCGATGAATCCTGGACGAGTATAGTTATACCTAGACACGTCGAAATGCAAGGACGACACAACTATTTAATCAATCCTCACATATAAATATCAAAATGGTGATTAAATTAAAATTAATAGACAGTATTGCAGACTTCATAAATTTTATTATACCTTGGAACTCATTCTCTAAACTGATATTAATTACTGGTGAATAGTTTTTTTTTTTATTTATTAATTAAAGTAATAATAAACTATAAATATTGAATTACTATAAGAAAACGATTTCAATAACATTGCGATTGATCAAATTGAAAATTATACGAACAAAAAAATATATACAAATGTATTCATAAAAAAATAATAGCGTAAATGGATGGATAATTGACCATGGAGTTATCTATATATATATATATATACATTTTTGTATTTCGCAATCAAAGCACAATTAAACGAATGATGAAAATTTTAAATATATTCAAATGATTTATTTATGTTTATTATAATCATACAAAAAATCTATGTTGCAAACGAGACGAAATGAAGAGTTTGGGATCTCGACTACTTTCACTCAACAGAGCAGACGCTAAAAAGTGAAACTGGAATCAGCGTAGCTATAATGGAATGCTGGGTAACTGTGATAACGATGAAGCGCAACATGATAAACTATAAATAAATATATTTATGAAAGCCAAAAGAAAAAAAGAAACAACTTAATGGATAAGGTTATTAGCACAAAATAAGTAATACGTGCTAAATACAATGTAAGACAGCTGTCGGTCAGGTAATTTTGGAGGTTATCAAGTCATATTATAAACAGAAAGGGTTGATGGAACGATATAATATGAACGATTATTACGTATCCAAATCGAGAAGACTATTTATTACAAATTTAAATTCAATAATGCAAATAAATTTGGGTCTTTAAGTTGAAAGCCATACCGTCACAACGAGATCTGCCTACAAATTGTGTGTGAAGCAGACAGCAACCTGCATCTAGTGTTACAAGGTTTGGCTTGAATGTTGAACTTTTGCGATGCGAAATCGGAGGTTAAGTAAAATGTTAATTGGACGCTTTATACGAGTTTATGCAAGATATATTAATTATATATAAGTAATTTATAGATAAATCACAGATGTTAAATGATATGTAAAACAATTTAATGAAATCATTTCATTTATAGATTAAGTGATTGCGCAAAAAATAACAGAAAAAAAAAAAAACAATAATACGAGGGCATTGATTATAGAACAATTTTAAAAGAATTTCTTTGTAAATCATGATCGACTTGTCGATAAAGCAAAACTTGAAAAGGATCTTTTAAGATCTCTCTCGATATGAAAAGTGCATTATCACCGTTAACGTCAAACCATTCACGTTATCATTTTATATGTTTACTTGCAAATGTCTTGTTTTTTTTTATATTAACCATATATTAGTCCGTCTGTCGGTGGACTCGTAACTGAGAATTCTTTAAAATATTAGAGTGGATCAGCGTATAATGATATATAGGTATAATATATATAAAAACTTGTTAATTTTATGTAAATATATAATAATCAAAACTTATTTTGTAATTACCCGTTTCGTTTTGCTAATTTGTTATTACTGGTACTATAAAATGTTTTAAACTTTGGAACATTAAATTACAAGTAAAAACATAATTAGCATCTCAATTCTTCCTGGTTATTAATATTCAAAATAACATTTTTTTATTTCATTTACAATTACATATTTGTTTAATAAAATTAATTCATTAATGTTCGTTTCTTTTCATTGATTTGCGACATCTTTATTTTTATTGGATTACCGGATGTGACGTGCGATCGACTTTCAAGCGTCTGTTCTTACAAGGACACTGTACATACCTCCTGTTCTCACATCGTGAAGGTCATCACTGCCAGACCCTCTTTTGTACCTTTTTTTTAATTTATTAGCTTACCTTTTAAAAATGTTTCACATTATTATTATCTGGTCGTTATTTTTGGAGATCAGCACTACATACAAATGAACGTTATTTAATTGAACGTCAATAAAATTAAGGACTCCTTGATCCTTTTGTTTTGATTATTTTTGCATACAAAAGTTTCTGCTTGATATTATTGTTGAATAATTCAACGAAGATATAAATGAAATGGGTTAAAAAATATTACACCTCGTAAAGGATACAATAATCATTCTTTATTTTCAAATATAGGTAATAGTTTTCAATATATAGCAGAACAATCTTATAACGGATCTATTTTCTATACAATAAATGATTTATGATATTTCTTACGCTGTAAATGTAGGTCATAAGAAACGTACAGAATTAATAAGAGCTAAATCATTATAAATTATTAGACATTCAAAAATGATTGACGCATTATACGCATAAGTCAATCTCAAATTGCATGTCAACTTAATACAGACGACCTCTTCTATAGTGTAATTATATACGACTAAATGTCC
Organism: Samia ricini; assembly: GCA_014132275.2. Taxonomy (NCBI): domain Eukaryota; kingdom Metazoa; phylum Arthropoda; class Insecta; order Lepidoptera; family Saturniidae; genus Samia; species Samia ricini. The sequence goes on along the minus strand of AP028161.1, from coordinate 4,061,815 downwards.
TATAGCTTGAACGAGTGACAACTCTGGACGTTTCGTAAGGTGCAGCGATACTCTTGCATAGTCCACAACGCGTTACGTCATTCATTGCCTTTTACCATTTGAAATGTCAAATATTGACCTATGGCACGTTTAATCCGCCGCTACCCGCTGACCGGAAAAATATCTTTTGAAGACTTACCTTAATACTATAAATGCAAGAAATGTTGTAAACAACCCGTGTTCATCGACACCGTAATCATTATTTGAAAATTTCAGAAAAAAAGTCCGTTTTCCAAAATTATATTATACTCATCAATAGGTACTAAATTATTTTTTTTTTTACGAAAAAAGATTAATGCTTAAAAAACATAAGAGAAAAAGATGTTTAATTGTTTATTTTGTTGTTTTGATGTTTGCCAAATTCAAGACGAGAGCTCATTTAATACAGCTTAAATATTTGAAACGACAAGAAAAAGAATAAAAAAAAAATTACTTCAAGAAAATAAAATTTACTTTTTTTAAATACTATATAATCACAACAAATGATCACAATCTCACCAGATTGGGAAGCATGTGTCGTTCGGCAACTGATAGGCTAAAAAACGAAACAAAATCAGGGCATTCCATATTTTATCAGGATATCTTACGTATACGAAGTCGCGGGCATATGTTAGTTTATAATAATATTGTCGCAAATTCATTAGTTGTCAAGCAGGTGCCCATTGGCTAAGCGGTGTCAGGTGGCTACAGTTGCAACATCCAGCGCGTGAAACTACTGCCGATTAGTAAATAAGGACATGCTTGTATAATGTTTGTTTGTCAACAATATTAATTACTACAGAACATTCTATGGGTCATTAAAAACCTTTGATGGTAAAGAATATTCAAATATTTATTTTTGAATTGAACATTCTTTGCGCGCAATGAACGTCATAAGCGTCAGAATAGCGTCACCATTTTGAAAATACGGACGAATAAAGTGCTTAGTGTGAGAGAAAGAGACAGAAATAATTTTTAATTGTAAAACTATTTTTACCATTTCTTTGTGTGGTATATTGTTTTTTAAGGAATTACGCATGCGTATGAATGTATTTTACAAAGTGGGCATGGCATACGTACTTTTTATGTCTTCTTTGATTAGTGATTTCTATGCTTTACTGATAATTTGTATTGTAGATCAAACTAAAGACTCCCAAATAAGTTCCATTTGTGACACGCGTTCTTTTTAATACACTTTTGTGTCAAATCGTAATATAATTGTCCGTTGTGTATATTTAACTAAATCACAAAGTCTCCAATAAAAAATATTTCGTTTCTCATGAAAATTATACAAGATATTGTAATAATTAATCCACAAATTATTTTGCTAATATAGTCAAAGGATATACAAAGAGAAATGTAATAATTACGCAGTAAAAACCGATTAAGTTTGCGATGACAAAAAATATCCCCACAGAAAATATTTCAAAAGGTAGATGGGATCATTAATTCGTTTCTGAATTAACAGATTATTGAGAACTGAGATTTTTTTCAAATTAATAATGAAACAACAATGACATTGAACTACATTGGGCTCATTGCATTTGTCTATTTCATAATACGAAGCGTATTCCGGAGCCTTGATATTAGTTGAAATGGTAAGTTCGTAAATCGTGACTCTGTTTCTAAAATGCACGAAGAAATATTTAAATCATATATACGCGTGTAATGGATGCTAAGTGCACTGAATATTCTGTCTTATTAAACTTTTTATCCTATTATTTTTGAATTGCGGCATATCTTTTTTGAAAGACTTGCAATGTCATACTTAACAAGACATTATTTTCGTATCGAACTCGAGTGTTTTTAATTTTGATTTTGCAGTATCATTTGAGAGATTATTTTATTAACTGAAATGAATTTCGAAAAATGAAACCTCAAAGACCTTTTCAAATAAAGTAAGCCATCATGAAGTTGCTAAAGCATTGTGGACCGTCCTTTGTAAATTAGATCAACGCCCTGGAAGATTTAAATTTTGTCGATTATTTATTTAGCCATTTAATTAAATGCTTAAAATATATTACTTTTAATGTTTGCGTCAGTATAGATTTATATGGATAATAAAACAGATAATAATTATTATGCACACTTTTTTCTTTAAACACAATTTTTACAGATTTTCGTTTTTGAGTATTCAAAACAAAAAAAAAATAATGGTATTTTAACAAACAATTACATAAAAACCAATTCTTAATAATAATCTACCTTTTCTGAAAGCATTAATCCGTCGCAATTGGCAAAATGACATTGTACTAAAGATAAGGTCAGACGGTCAAACGATAGGACCAGATGTTTTCAAACAGTACAATTTGCTCTGGGACAACTGGCTCATTGTTAGTCATCAGTCACGATCTTGATAGATAGTTCACTATAACTGATCTGTTAGTTTTACTTAGATTGGCAGATCAATTGAACGTCTATAGTTGCATTTCATTGATAAAACTTTTTTATATGTACGAGTATTTCGTTATTAAAAGTTACAGTAAATTTATTTTTATTCTACGATCATCATTCCTAAAATAAATTTAGTAGTTTGATTAAATTTAACAAGGTCTAAGTGTTTTTCGCTTCGATTCAAGAAGAAGGACATTACGGTAACCACCAACGAAATAATAGAAACACAAAATATTAAATTTGTATTTATTTTTTGTAATAGATGCATAGATACTCCAAATAAGAATAGCAAGAAAGTACTAAAATGATCTAGATTCTAATGGTAAAATCACAATTTCACTATAAACCGCAGTCTTTCTGTCGTGAAAGTTTTTGCAAAAACTGTTAACGTTATCGTTTATAATAAATTAGAAGGTAACAATGACAACGATGGATATCATTCTGAAGATTATAATTTAAATTATAATCATAATGAAGAGTACATCGCTGCTGATACTGATAAGATTATTAAATAATTCGGCAGTTGACATGCAATATAAATTGAAGTTGCTACTGTTATCGTTTGAGCGTTCTACGAATCGTGGTTAAAGTTTGTAACATTGCATGCAGTAGTTACAGCGAATTCACACGTTCCTAATAACACTAAGTTGTCGGAAATGGTTACAAAAACAGAACTACAGGCAAATGAAAGGGAAACGTAATATTAACGCGGAACGACTATGGGAGACGGTAATATGCCTATGAAAATTAATGTAATTAATTTCGAATTGTTATCGACGTTATATAATGATGTGATAAATGGATTCTTGTTTGATGTATTTTCAATGAAATGATTTTTTATTTTGGATGAATGTCGCATGACACTACCCAAAGACCGGTGTTTTTTTTTTTCCTTAAAATTTTAAACAATATACGATTGTATGTTCTAAAGGCAGACATTCAATATGATCATACAAAAATAAGATTATTATAAAATTATTATACGTACGGAATATTCCGAACTGCATTCTTGTTTGTACGTGGTTTATATTATGACACCGACTAAGCAGGTATGACTTATAACAATCATCTAGGGTAGATCTTTGTCAAATACGAAACAGGATTCTTTCCGTATTAAGTTAGTTTAGAAGATACGTTCGAATGGAGAACAAGATTTTTTTGGGAAAGTTGCCACAAAAAGATTTCTCTTTGACAAATCATTGTAATAGCTCAAACGGTACATTCTGTGATGTATCATTTAGTATTTACCATTATTACAGTGACGGTGTGAACTCATTCGTGAACAGTACTTATGTTGGCTCGATGACCTCCTGATTGATGTGTAGAAAGTTTAATAACTAAGTCATTACATCATGTTTATATCGTGTTACGTTCCTTCGTTAATTGTTTATTGAAATATAAATCGATTTAGATAATGTATACAAAGTTATATTTCATATGAAGTGATAATGGTTTTGTCCGTATTGCGTTGAGATTCCATATCAAAGACGTAGGTTTTGATCCTATCCAATTCTATAATTGTCTGAGATGGTCTGAGGTTTCAGTGAAGGAAATCACCATGAGTTAATCGTAGGATTGTGATAGGGGATTTTCGCCTCTCGCGAAGTACCAATAGGTGTGTTCCGACATTTTTTTTATTTTTTTTTTTTTCGAACCTAGCTAACGCTGTTGACCGGAAGGGCCTTTACAGCTTCACCGTGACTTTGGGGGCGAGTGCTGAAGGCACTCAGCCGCAAAAGGTGACTAGCACAAGGGCTACCAAAATGGTACGAACCTCGGCTTGGCCGTCACCTGAGTGTAAAACTCTCTCGCGAGTTTGAACCTAGCTATTCCCTACATTTTTTTATTTATTAATTTAAAAAAAAAAGGTTCCTTACAGGACCTATGTACCTGCGTGTTATGTGCAGAAGTGTGTATGCAGTGTTGTGCGTATAATGCTCAATGCATGGGCAGTGTCACTGTATCGCGCTGGCGGCGACAGTGTGTGTTCCGAAATTATTACTTTGAGTAAGTATCTCTAGACTTAGTGCGTTGACCGTCCTGAACCACATCATCTCTTAACATCAGGTAAGATTTTTGTCTAAGCGCTATAACAAAATCTATTACGATTTTTAATAAACATTTTCCCTCTAATGTTGAAACCTCAATTTAAAGTATTGATTAATTTAAACTAGATAATAAGCTATGGAATTAAATATTTATATCTACTGCCCTAAATTTAATTTTAATTTTAATTTTAAATTTAATTCGAATTGATTTTAATTGTAATTTTAGTAGTTTTTTTTAATTTTGATTTTAAATTTGATATAATTATTTTAATTGTATGAATTGTTTAATTGTTTTAAATTGTTGACATGATTACTATAACTATAAGACTTGACTTTTGTTTTAGTATTAATTTAGATAAGCAGATTGTATTGTTAGACTTTAAGAAAAAAAAAAAAGTTATATAAAAAAGAAAAAAACCTAAGCAAAAGATCATGCTATAAAAACAATAAAAAATCACAAATAAAAGGACAGTAATAACAAGGTTTCTGGTCATGCCAGGGGAAAATTGGCAGGGACTATTAAAAAAAAAAAAAAAAACATCTTCCCTCTTTAAACATTGTATCATGTATGTCATATAACCCAGGTCCACAATTTTCAAAGTATTGTAAGCTAAACGTACATTTATACGTAAAAAAAAAAATATTATTCGAACACAACTATTATAGTTTGTTGTAAATTTAGTTTGAAAGTTAAAAAGATCTTACACTGTCTGAATAGGTTAATTTTATAGATGCAAAGTATTGTAGTGTGTGGGACATAATTTCGACAGATATAATCTACGACCGTCTGCTGTGTGTCACCTACGGTTGCAAAAAGCGATCCTTATGAATGCTCGTAATATTTTTTAGTCTAGTTTGAATGTAGTTCTAGATCTTTGTCGGCATCTTTGCAACGTGTTTGTCTGGTAGATACCGCACTGTTGATAATTAAAATTTTCTTATTCGTATTTCGTTTTACATAAACTTAAAAAAAGAACAAATAGCATACGGAGAAGGATACGTTATTCTGTAGAGTATATTTGATTTTTAGCTGAATTTGAAAGTAAAACAAAACACTACAATAAATATATAAATAAACATTAATATTGTCCCTTTTTTTTTAAAATGATTAGCACTAGAAACAAACTTCATCGATTTAGATGTAGTTTTCAGATTGATAAAGATAAAACAGTATTGTGAAAAAAGCTCGTCGGTGCCACCTAATATAATGATTTATTTCGATTGCGTTTTTACATTATTTTTATAATGTTTACTTTTTAAATCGAGTACATAAAATACTATGTTTTGATTAATGCAATAACGAGGAATATATTTATAATAAAAAAGTTTTGGGTACACATTTCACTCTATTAAACTCGCAAAATTTATATTATTATAATTCCAAAATTGAAAACGATTGCTGGAACGTTTTAGTAGACGTTAGGTACAAATAATAATAACTAAACTAATAGAGCTAAAAAATATAGGTAAATCTCTTTTAACCCCTTAAGCACTTACCTGGCGTTTATGCCAGCTTTCCATTGTTTTCCTATTGTCTTCCTATTGTCTCATTTTTATGGGTAATCGACATATTAAAGAATAACTGAGTGATAACGTATCATTATTGATAGACAAAGAAAACATTATTCTTTACCTTATAAAGTTTGTCTTTTTGATACCACACGTCTTCCTCCTCTTCTTGTGTGAAAGCCTCTGCCAGGTTGTCACGCGATCGCGATAGTATACGGCGTCTAGATACCATTTCGCTTCCAGTTGCTACTTCAAAGGGTGTCAGGCTGTAACAAAAGATTGACCTTATTAATTGATTTATATCAAAATTTATTACTATTCAATAAAAAAAAAACGATGTAAGCTTGCGCGTGTATCTATATAAAAAGGTGTATATATGTATTTCGGTATGTGTCCACATGGATGTAAAGGTATGGATAATTTTATGTTACTTCTTCATTGAATATATTTTCGTTTGGTATATAAACTAGTTTTTAAATAGAATATTTTATTATAAGTGATTATTAATATTTATTAGGTCAAATTGATCTGAAATATGAAATAAAAATTATCTTTTTACTAAAACAGAATCAGTAAGGATTTATTCATCTATTATAACTAGTTGATGCTATCGAATAAATAATTTTTGTTGTAAATATAAGTTAAAAATAATATTTTTTTACACCGTATAGGCTTAGTGGTTTGATTACAATCTCACCTGATGTTAAGGGACTATGTGGTCCAGGATGTTAAACACACTAAGCCTAGAAGTACTAGTACTCAAGTGATGCAGCCGGAACACACCTATTCGTATTTGGCGACAGGTTTTCAAATTTGAGTGTGGTAGCTACCCAGGTGAGCATTATAAGAAAAACCCTTACCACCATGCTATGGTTTCCTCACGATGTTTCCCTTCACCGAAAGCTCAGGCTGATTTTAGAGTTGGATAGGTGGGCCTAAACCCGCGTCTATTGACGCGAAATTCGGCCGCACTATATACTGCGCCAACATCGCTTATGAAGAAGAAAAAAAGACAGAATAAACCCGTATAAATAAAAAAAAAACTGTCAAGTAGTCAATAGTCGATGATGTCAATTAGAAAAACAAGTTCAATTTACTAACGTAATGAATTGACTTAGTAAGTACCTAAATTTGATGTTACGTTACATTTTTACGTGTAAATGTTTGTGCGTGTTACATCTTCAATCCAAGTTCCTTATAAAATTTTACCTTCATAATATCGTAGTAGAAATGGTATTAATTAGCAATTATTCTATTATATGTGTAGTTTTAAAATAAAGAAATATATAGACGAAATAATTCTTATATTTAGCATATTTCAATTGAATACACACAAATCAGAATATCTAAAATTTATTAATACGTTTACTTGACAGCGAAAGGATTTCATAAGAATATTGATTAATCTTTAATATATTTCACAACACCGTTAACCATTTTGATTTATATGTGGTAGACTAAATTTAAACGTTTGTTGCATCTTTTATTGTGGTTATTTTACGTAACTCCTTGAAATTCATTATTGTTAATATATTTTATATAATTCGGAATCAAAATCTGATCGCTTCCTGATGTGAGAATCAAAAATAACAACAGTATAACGTTGTGTAACTTTCTAGGCACTGATTAATAAGTATTTTGAAATGTAACAATGGGACTAGGTGAAAGTTTATTGACTATATTCGCGATATTATGTATTGTTTCTTTTATCTATTGACTAGTACACATAGGAGATCGTAACGGAGCCATTATTGTGTATCTACAAGTCATTTAAAAGTGTCTTGTATCAAATCTAGTTCAGCATTTATACTATTATGTAATGTTTCATAAGGCTCAAGCTGCATGTTGTTTAGGCATGTTTAATCAATAATATGGCCATAAAGAGATTCATATATAATATAATGATCGTCGTAATTTTAATATTAGAAATAAAGACAAGTTGGCCTTCCCACGCTTTAGGCTAAGTAAGTGTAATAAAAGCTTTATAGGTAATAGTATTCGGTTTTACAATAAGATCCCAAGTAACATTACCGATTTACCTGACAATAAGTTCAAGTATTATGTCAAGCAAGTCTTAATCTCAAAAGGTTATTACAGGGTGGAGCATTACGTGAACGATAGTGATGTCTGGAATTAACCCACATCTCTGTGCTTCTGCTAACATAGGTTAAGACTATGATTTGTATAGTTCTTTTATATTAAAATATATATAATATACATATATATATATATATATATGTATATTATATTTATTAAAAAAAAAAAAACCAGATCGAGTTTCTTGCCGACTCTTCTCGACTGGGTTGTTTTCCGAACCGGTGGCAGTATTTTAGACGTTCATAAGCATCGAAATCATAAGGGACTAAATTGAATAAAGATATTTTAGATTTTGATTTATTTTTTGCAAATTAACTGTAATTACACTAGGTTAAGAATGTCTCAAAGATATGTACAAATAAAAGAGTGTTAATAAACTTATAAAAGTTAATAATGAAGAGCATTCAGACAATTTAATGTTTCGCAGTCGATATTACAAGTAAATTGATCCGACTATAAATACTTAAGTTTATGAAATCAAGTCACCTAATTGATGCATCTTTAAAGTTTCAAATATTCCCAATAAAAATATCACAATGAATTTCGCCTGCCATTAAATTGGCTCGTACGTCTTAACATGTTTGTACAAAAGCCAACAACAAAGCCTCGGTCAGTATCGCTTCCTTCCGAGATGTAACAATGTACGGCATTGAAATCGACATTGGCGTTCGCGATCCGTGTCTAACGACTTCTAGTGGTTCCCCCATTCAATTGCACGCGTCGGGTTTGCTTCAAGGGATTCACTAATTAGAGAAACTAGCTTTGTAACTCGTGCGGCAATATGCGTTTTTAAAATCGGAACGTAAACATAGTATTAATTTATTCTTCCAAATTAATTGGGTTAGATAAAATAGGAAAAAACTCATATTTATATAAAAAATATTAGAAACACATTTCCATCTATATTTAACACATTTTCTAAACTTAAAGTCACAACGTTTTCTACACTAATTACCGTTTCCTCTTGGACTGTGAATGTAGCTACCATTCAATAACAAATATTACTTGCATAGTATTTTCTCTAACGTGCCTCTGGGGTGTCCACATTACTGGAGAACCATTTCAAATACTCAGTATTTATATAAATTGCTGGAAAGTCGAGAATCATTTTAACGCGTAATTAGCACATATTTCATTTGAAAGTATAAAAGCACTTTAAGCTGTTTCTATTAGTAAACTTAAATACCATATAACTTCTAAGTTTTATAGATAACTTACCGTCACTTTCTCATTCGATTTGGTTCATATAAATATTTCAATGGCTACAACAGTACAGATAAGATGAAGATAGCATTGTTCCATTTCAACGTCACCACTTCGAGATTTCAAGACGATAAAGAAAATACGATTTCTTGAAGTTTCTCTAATTGTGAACAATGGTACAACAGATGTTTTGATTTAACAATAGGCTTTGTATCAAGTAGGAAGTCCTTCTATATGTTTATAAAAGTATCCATATTTCGTTATTCAGTGAATTGTCTTGTAATTGAATTTAGGAATATATTTCGACTTCCATCACGTTTATTATGAATATTTAGCTATTTTAGTATTATTCAATAAACAAGTAATAGGTGTACCATACAGTGGAAATAATTACTTCTTTTTTACAATAATAGGTAAATCTAAATGTGACTCCATTAAGCAAAAAAGAGTTACAGTTACACTACCTATTTTTACAAAGCACGATGTTATGCTGGTTCTTCTGTTCTCTGTGTTATAATCTAGTCATATCTAAATAAAAAGATTTGCGTGACAACTACACCATTCGGAGCTCTGTTCGATGAATATTGCTTATCGCTTGCAAATCGTTTTTGAATTGACACATAATAAAAGATATAGACCTAATGTTAGCGACATTTCTCTCACTATGGATGTATAATTACTAATGGAGAGATGATGGATCAGTGGTAGCGGTGCTCAGATACGGAATCGATTGAAGCAACTTGGAGTCCGCGTTTCATATTCCATGAGTCTGAATTTTTAACTGAACATACATACATACATACATATCGTCACGCCTTTCTCCCGTAGGGGTAGGCAGAGATTACGTCCTTCCACTTGCTACGATCATATACGGCATACCTCTTTCGCTTCCTCTACTTTCATGAGCGCTTTCATACATTCTCGTCGGTTATGGGTACTTTTTACCTGGCCTTTATTTAAGACATGATTGATTTGGTCTAGATACATTCGCCTAGGTCGACCCTTACCGACTTGCCCATTCACCCTCGCCTTATAAATTAATTTCGTTAATCTTCTCTCATCCATCCTCTCTACATGCCCAAACCAACTAAGCATACCTTTCTCTATTTCGGTCAGCACATCCTCTACCACACCCACAGCGTTCCCTTATCATACTATTCCTGACTTTGTCAATCGTCTTCACTCCAGCTATACTTCTCAGACTTTTCATTAACTGAATATTGCATGAGAATGGTTGTTACAATCCTTAAGTTTGAAAATCTGACACCAATCACCTACAAGTATATTCTGGTAGCATCACTTGTGAACCATCAACTCTAGGTTTATCTTGTGCACCATTTTGTATCACATTGTCACTTGTCATAAGACGAGATCGTGGTCTAAGCTATGGTGAATCCTACACAGCATAAAAAACAAACTATATCGATAACAGACTGATATACTATTAGAGTTTATGGCAAGAAGTACGTGGGAGATTAAATAGTGTTCATAATAGCTACATATTGCTTTTTCTAATGGAAAAAGGCTCTTAATTTGAAGTTATCTGTGCTTAGTGTAAATACAGTTATAGTAAAACCGATACATATTATTTGATATCGTTTTAGATGGAATTACTTAATGTGATATTGTTTTGTTTTTAATGACACAACAAACTATTATCTAACTTTTTATTACCTAATTTCAGTCACAGTTGTAAGGTATTATATATTCTAATGTTCAATTAACCAGCTACCAGCTTCATGTTGAAAGTATATCTATCTACAAGGTTTTTTTATCTGGCTAACGCTGTTGAGTGGTGGGGCCTTATCAGCTTCACCGAACTTTGAGGGGAGCGCTTAAGGCGCTCAGCCAAGGAACGGTAGCCGACACAAGGGCACCAAAATAGTACGAACTTCGGCTTAAGCTGCTACCCGTGATAAAAATTCACAGTTGCGCTACTTGAGATTGAGTTTCTCGGATTTAGCGGTCAATTAACATAAAATGCCTAACATCCCTTCCCAAGCTGTCCGTTGGGGTTGGATATATTATGTAAGATTTGCCCACGCAAAAACACTGTATCTTTGATTTTACGCATTTAGTCAGTTTCAGGCTATCCAAAATATGAACAAAATTATACATATGAATTATTAATTAAATTTTTAATTTTTTTTTGTTTAGCTGGTCAACGAGACACTTTTGAATGTTATTCTTGCGCTGCCACATACCGGGCTGTCGCGTGCCTGATTCACGATAGTAAGCTTACTGTTGGTTTTCCGTGTAAGCTAGTCGTTTGCGACAAAGACCATCAAGTCAAGACTATCATGTCGGCAATCTTAAGGACCTAACTTTGAATCTTACTCAGAACTGCTGGTTTTATAAATCGGAAGCGCAATGTCTAAGATGACCTCTTCAGGTCAACTCGACTATTTTTTGTTTGTTTTATTAACGTTCATTCGAATATTGTTACGAAGAAAAATTTTAATCTTTTTGTTAAGAATATGTACACAATATATTGGTGATATATTTAATGAATTTTGGATCATAAAAAATTAAGGTTATCTTATTAATTTGTTATACACAATTCCATTACATAGTGTTTAATAATTAGTATTCCGTATAAAAAAAGACTTAAAAACTATATTATGCAGTGAAAATTTATATACAACACGAGTGCAGCCGCGGGCACACAGCTAGCTAGAATTAAAAGACTGGACAATTTAATTTAGCAAAGGTTTAATTACCAATCAAAAATTTGAACCGTGTTAAATGTAAATTATTGAATATTGTGTACGTAATACTGCTTGAAAATTAATCAAAAAGAAATGTTCAAACAAAAAGGTTTTAAAATTGAGAATCTATCTTAATTTTCAAGTTGCAAACAAATAATGATGTATACGTAATGTGTATATATGTAACGTCAAAAACATCAAAGGTTACAATTACAAACACATAGACTTGTTTATAAAATTAGCTACTTTTGTCTAGAAAGCCATACATCAAACAAAAATTGCAATATAATATATGATAAACTATAACTAATTAAAAGTTATTCATCATGAAACCATTTCTGTTTTAAAATACGAATACATTAGCAAAGAGAAATTAAGTTTAGTAAAAAATAAAGTTTTTTTTGTGTAAGAGCTAAACAATAATTATAACAATCAATATTTAAAATATAAATTGCGCGGGCTCCGGTTAATGCAAAAATAGATTTATTAAACATAAACTTTCATCAACACTATTTTCGATAATTAAAAGACAAATACTTTTTTTATTAATACATAATGATAGGTACAAACTAAACCTCTTTATAGATCACAGATTAAGCGGATACGTTTGAATTAAGAAGCTCGTAGATGTGTTAATAGTTCTTTTCATCCATATCGATGACACGGTGACAGTTGCAACGCCCTCGTTCGATATCGACATACGTTATATTCCAGTATATCCCGCTAGCCCTAGACGCTAGTCATTACGGGAATCGCTTAGCGGAACAGGTTCCATACTTTTATTTTCTTTCTTCCCGCACGTGAAGGTATGCCCCGTTCGATTGCTACGGTACATTGAGGGTTGTCAAACGTACGACAAAATAATCAATAAGGAGTTTGATATTTTATAATTGTACCTACACCGAATTTGCGAACTAATAAGCTACTAATTAGGATTTTTTGATGAGATCTCAGTCTGTCATGTAGCAATTATTTTCTTTATATCATTAAATTGGTATGTTTGACTCAATATTATGAAATCTTGGTGACGTTTTGTGTGATATAGTTTAGATGCGCCACCATTTTGCTGGAGTTTGGTAATGCTGATATACGATTGAAAGTTCATCTTACCTACATGACACTAGTGCAAATTGTATGTACACAAATTGCCATTATCTAAGAAGAAGAAGAAACTACTAAGAAGAAATCATTACAATGAAATACAAAAAAGGGGAAGAAAAAAGGTTACACGTTGCTTATTTTTGGTAGCATGAGGGATGTTTATTATTGTTGACATCAGGAGGGGAAAGTAAATAAATGTCTAAAAATTTGTATGTCTAAAACCTGTGTATACAGTATTGATGAGGAGTGTCCGCTGAGAAAAATTAACGGTTTCCTTTGACGATTTTATCAATCTTACTTATGATGCTTTAAAGCGGTTAAAAGAAATTAGATATAGATTTATAATGTCAGACTATTTATATTTAATTATTTTCTAATTAAATAAATAAAAAATAAAGCGGCGTTGCTCGGCGCCCCTTAAAACCCTGCGTCCGTGTGCACTGCACGCCCTGCAGTATAGGTAAAGCCGGCTCTGCATACGTATTTAATAAAAAAAAATATTTTGATAATACAAACAGACTATTTTAGTTATTAGTCAAAATCAAAATCAAAATTTATTTATTCAATATAGGCCCTAAGAAGGCGCTTATGAACGTCTAAAACACTACCACCGGTTCGGAAAACAACCCAGTCGAGAAGAGCCGGCAAGAAACTCGATCTGGTTCTTTTTTTTTCATAAATATAATATATATCATTTTTTTTGTCATCTAAAAAACTATACAAATCGTAGTTTTTAGTGGAAGCACAGAGATGTGGGTTATGTGGGTTAGTATACAATAGTATAGATTAATTAATAGAACAAAATGGATTTATAGAATAATCTAATAGTATTTCGAAGTGGTAGTCAGCCCTATGTGCGTTCGTTGTCCAGGATAGCACGTGGCATGATGTAATCTCTCTCAACGCGACTCGACGGTTTGTTCGCTTTTTTTACATCTGTCGACTGGAGAGACACGTAATTAATGTTTATTAGCTCGATTTAGTTATACAGCCGCTTTTATTAACTCAGGGGGTTTTATGTTCATCGAAGCGTGAAAGTATACGGTCATTTTTAAATACGTAATTATTATGTTATGGTACGATTTAAAATTAGTGTTGGCAGTTATTTCAAAAAAATATTAATGTGTAATTTATTATCTATAGAAGATTATGAACTTACTTTCCTTTGCTTAAATAGGGGTTTTCCGTCTGTACGTATCACGGAGATATTTTATATGAATTTTATATTATCACATAATATGTCGAATTAGTGTTGGAATTTCTTGACTGTAGAGATTTATTTTAAGAATATTTTTAAAAAGTTATCAGCTCAAAAAATTCTGTTCTTAAGTAGTGCCAAGGAACTTGACTCATCATAGGCTTTCGCATCCGAATTCTCCCGGATATTCTTTAATAAATTATCCAACATATGGTGCGTCTCAACACCAGTGTTATATTTTGAACATAACAGACGCAAAAACTGACATTTTATAATTACTTTATGTAAATACCTATGTTACATTAATTATGAGTAGAAACAGATCTAAATTATTAGATAATATTTTAGAATTCTAACAGAATTATGACAACTTATTTAAAGAATGTTGTCTAAAATCTTGCCCATTTTATTTATAAATATTAATAAATTTAGACAAGGTCTAAAAGTTTATTCACTCAAATTCACTTCAAATAATAATGTTACATTAAAATGGAACGTAAAAGCCTTCAGGCGAACACCAGTTGAGCGCGTAAAGGAAATGCTTGCGTTATCTAAGACACATCTATTAGTTTACTACACGAAGGAATGTGTTAGAATTCAAACAACTGTGCTTAACTTAAATCGTTATATATATTTATTTATAAATTCTAAGATACAAATAAGTAATATTTTTTTTTACACAAGAACTTTGAATATCTGATAATTATATGAATAAAGACAAACGTCAAGTATCTTTGGTAAAAAATACCGAATGCGGCCGGCCTCCAAATCTCCTATTTCTTGCCGAGGGGTCTGGTGATAACATTGGGTCACTCAGGGTGAAAATATAAGAAATATAAATAAGATCCCGAAAAACTTGGACCTTGTATAGTGGCGTGGTAGAGGTGTAAAGAGTGATACGGCGATATTGTGAAATTATTATAAAAATATGCGGTTTACGCTGTGGAGCGGTTGCGCGTATAGATTTGAACGAACTGTCAAATTGAACGACGAGCGGCTCGGGTTCCCAGGCACGAGAAAATCACTCTGAAAGAACGACAGTGATTCCTGACATTCTCACCTCAGCAACCAAATGATTCATAATTCTTCATCAAACTTCATCAGTCTTTAGATCTGACTAAATACTCTTGTCTGGAAGGGCCGTGACAGCTTAACCTAACTTGGGATAGAACGCTTACGGTGTTGTCAGACGGCAGATCTCGGTTTGGGCTGCTAGCTGAGATTTAAATTCCGCAAAAATTACAACGCGCTAAACATACGGTGGTTAAGTGAATTTATCTATCTGAAGGTTCCTTACAGAACCCATGTATTTGTGTGTAGTGTGCAAGGGTGCAGTAGAATACTGTTTGCTAGTGCATGAAAGTGACATCGTATCGCGCTGGCTGAGAGTACAGAAGCCTCCGCAGTAGGACATCGGAGGTATCCTACACTTAAAGAGAGATCTCAAGTTATATGATGTCAAATTTTCAAAAGAACGTTTCGTGTAAATGTAAAACATGGTTATGCTTATAATGTAACAAATATTATTATTATTTTTAAATTATTATACTTATTTTTATATAATATCATATTTCTAGTATTTTATTAAATTAATACAGCACATTTTACACAAGGGAAATTTGTTGGAAAATATATAGAGAAACTAAATACAATACTTTCTTGCTTTGTGACAAATGCCCCATTTTAGGTTATTTGTACGTTTTAATATTGACACTAAATTATGAAACAATGTTTAAATAAAAATTATACGTTCTACAATTAATAAATTCAAAAGAACTTTGATTACGAAGACACTAAAAAAAATCGAAGGCATTCTGCAAGTGAAATTGTTAATTTGTATCTTACCTTATACGTAACACAATTACATAATATATAACAGTAAATGGAATTTAAAAAATAAGTCCATAAAATATCAGTGCAATAATTTTCCACCATAAATTAATGGAATTTAAAACATAATTTTGCATAATTTTGTCATAAAAATTGTTTTGAAAAATGCGTTCCTTTAAACGATTAGATGCGTTCCATTTTTACCAAACAAGCTTATTGTTTGACTCTTTAAACATTTTTTCGCAACGAGCTAGAGAAATTCTGAACGTAACAACACTAAAGTCACATTACATACACATTTGTGTGGGTCGACCGCGACACGTTTACAGAATGTTAAATGCACATTTGCTTATAATTTTATATATAGCTATATACATGATACAATATTTAGAACTAGCTATGTGCCCGCAGCTGCATCCGCTTTTCATATAATTTTCATTTCAGAATATACTTTTTAATTTTTATTTTATTCGGAACCCTAATAATTTTCCTGAAATAATTTTTGGTAAAAACAAAAATAAAAGATACTTCTCACAGATTCAAAACTGTGGTTTGAATCGGATTTTATTATCGAAATTTCATACGTTTTAATGTTTTTGATGCGGATCCCTAATTATTTTCGACAATCAAAAGTACCCTTTTTTTTCTTTTTTTTTTTTGACGGGGGGAAATGCATTTACGCACTACCCTTACCCATTGCATTAGTGAGACCAAAGTCCCCCAATGCAATGGGTAAGGGGGTACGGAGGGACGAACTCCGTGCCAGTGTGGGACTCACCCGGGCGAGAATCGCCCGGAAATACCCACTAAAACCCCCCGGGGCCGTCCACTGCATTTGGGATGGGGGCGACACGGGGTGGCTTTCACAAGCACCGTTTCACTGTATCATGGGATAATGAAGGGACATCGCCAGGTGGTAGGAATAGTAAGTATGTTTGAAAAACAGCGGTGACTACCGTATCTAAAGAATCTATCATAGGTAGCTATCATCATCCCGTATCATCCCCATCCCAAATTCGGCGGGTGGCTCCCGTTTAGTGGGTATTTCCGACGCTTCACGTCGGGTGAGTCCCACACTGGTGCGGAGACGTCCCTCCGCACCCCCTTACTTCGGGGGGGGGGGGGCTTACTACATTGGGGGACTTCGGTCTCACTAATGCAATTGGTAAGTGTAGTGCGTAAATGCATTCCCCTCATCAAAGAAAAAAAAAAAGGTAGCTATCATCATATTCGCACTGCAAAACCTTTCGGCGTATAAATACACACTGATTTATCCTGAGATGACTCACTATGATTGATTTATCATAATAACCATGACACAGTCAATAACAAAAACTGAATGATAGATTCCGGAATAAAAGATCAGTTTTTTCTGGTATAATAGCAGAAAATGCATAAATAATAAGTTAATATCATTTAGTCTAGAGCAGTGATTCTCAACCTTTTTTTTGTTGCGGATCATATTTAACGATTTCAAAATTTGGCAGCACACAAAGAAAAAGATAAAAATTATTTACTTACTACAACACACTGCATAAATATTTTTCTTTTTAAATGATATAATTTAATAATATTAACATTATTATAAATTTGCAAAATTTGGCGGCACACTTTTGAAATTTGGCGGCACACAAAAGTGCCGCGGCACAGTGGTTGAGAATCACTGGTCTAGAGCAAGTCTAAGAAGTATAGCTGGTATGAGAATAATAGATAAAGTAAGCGATAAGGAAACGTTGTGATGGGGTAGAGAGTATGTAGTGACAGAGACAGAGAAAAAGAGATGCTTAATTGGGATGGAAATGTAGAGAGGATGGATGAAAGAAGATTGACGAAGCAAATTTACAAGGTGACAGTGACTGGGCAAGCTGGTAAGGGTCGTTATAGGCGAACGTATCTTGACCAAATTGAGGACGTTTTGGAGAAAGGTTAGATTAAAAGTACCCGTAAACGAAGAGCATGTAAGGTGTTTATGAAAGTAGAAGAAGCGAAAGAAATGTGTCAGGATCGTAGCAAGTGGAAAGATGTGGTCTCTGCCTACCCTTATGGGAGAGAATCTTGATGATATATCAATTAGTATTACATTGAGAGAAAAACATAAACTTTATCTAAATGAATCTTAGCAAACTTTTTATTGCAGTTACAAGGAAGAAACGTATTAATAGAATTAATTATATATTGCAACACGATTTTAATAATTATATATTTGCAACTATTTATCAAATAATCTTCACGGCGAACATAATTGCAGTTTAAAAAAAAAACAATAATAAATATTTATTTTTACATACGGAATATCTACAAAAATATTATAGTTTATAATTAAAAATACAAATAATCCTTCGAAATATTATTTACCAGTGTCGTTAGACGTCTATTTTCGAGTCACAACTTACAAGCTGGTGAAGCCCACGCACCGAATTACGTAAATTAAAGGTTATGTATACTGACAAGTGTGGGAGTAAAGTAAACAATGCGAAGATAACTCTATTGAGAGGTAATAATACCTGTTCATTATTCTAATTACAATCTATACTGTTTCATAGAACTGTAAAAATATTATTATAGCGATAAGCGACAATAACTCAAAAGTAGTCTGATCAAAATCAAAATCAAAATTTATTTATTCAATTTAGGCCCTAAGAAGGCGCTTATGAACGTCTAAGACACTGCCACCGGTTCGGAAAACAACCCAGTCGAGAAGAGCGCAGGCGAGAAACTCGATCTGGTTCTTTTTTTTTTTTTATAAATATAATATATATCATTTTTTTTTATTCATATAAAAAACTGTACAAATCGTAGTTTTAATAATGTTAGTGGAAGCACAGAGATGCGGGTTAATTCCAGACATCACTATCGTTCACGTAATGATCCACCCTGTAATAACCTTTTGAGATTAAAAGGTATTAAAGATAGGATATCCTGTCGATCGTAAGCTCGTATAGCTTGCCAAAACGACTACACTTCATTTCATTTTAATTAAACTGTACTGTGTTAAATAAGAATCTATCGACAGTATACATCTATCACATCTGTCATCTCTGAGTATGTCCAGATCATAGAATTAAAACCCACTCAGAACGGAAGTATTTGCACGCGGCGAGAAGCCATTTCAAATTAGCCTCAAAAGGCCACCACGTACGTCTTTTGTTACGTGATGGTGTGCCATATATATTTTTTGGCTTCAATGTTAAGCGAGTACGTGTATGAAATTATCACTCTTAGCGTTATTACTATGGTCTAGGTGTGCTCTTGTTGATTCCGGAACATGACAAGCCATAACGAGTCATTTAAATGCGTTTTCCACAAGTATACGATGAACGTGACCGAGGCAGTCACAAAAGCCTTACCACACCTTAATCTATAATGTCCTATAATATGCCCAAGCTTTTCGGTAGTAGGGCATTTTTTATATATGTACAACCATCAAGATATACGGCACACGAGATGCACCCCAACATTTGTAGCAGCCGCCAGCGTGATACACTGACACCGTTACCGGCTAGCACATTACACCCTACAAGTATCTACACGGACTCTGGAAGGAACCTTGTTTTATTTACATTATACCATTTACCTATAGTAAATTCCGACACATTTTCAAATCACACTGGACTGTACACACAGGTACATGGTTTCTTATGGAACTTTTTTTTTAGACGATATAGGCTAATTGCTTTGACCATAATCTCATCTGATGTTAAGTGACGATGTGGTCCAGGATGGTGAACACACAAGCCGTAGGGTCAACTAGAAAAAAATCTGCCGAATTTTTTTGCAGGTATCAGACCATGCCGAGGTTCATGTCACTTTGATGCCCTTCAAGGCCCATCAGATCAATTTAGTTTGAAAAAAAAAATATTTTAACTTGTGGCTAAACGTTTTCAACATTGGATGGATTAATATTAAAAAAAAAAACAAAAATTATCTACACGATTAGAAGCATTGTTTCGTAGATTTATGTACACGGCTAAACTTAAGACAAAGGAAATCTTAATTGATACAATGTACTTAAGTGACACCACTTGTACTGCGGATTTCCTTAAGGTTAACCTACACCTACTTAGACATAATAAAGCTGATAAGCTAATTTTGTCTCTACAAAATGCTGTAAACATTAAATTTTTTAGCTATTAAAATATTATTTGTAATTCAATGAAATACGGACTTTTAAATATACCAATAAAGTTTATATTAACGTGCGTTTTTAAATTGATTACTATCTCTAAACATGCGTCTGAAAAACGTCCAGACGGCGTAAACCATAAACATTTTTTTGTCATCTTAATAAATTGATATGTAGCGATTGGTGCAAATTTTAAGCGTTTCGTTTGATTCCAATTTTGTATTAAAAAGATGGTAAGAAATGTTTTTATTTTATTATTTCTTAAATTATGTATTTTCTTTTGGCATATGTTTTTTTTAATACTTTCCAAGATGGTAAGCACAGTAAGCCTAGAAGTAGTAGCTCAAGTTAAACTACGATAACACGCCTTGTAGGAGCTAGTTAGGTAAGAATAAAAAAAATCCTATCAACTTTTTTTGGTTTCATAACCGTGTTTTTCTTTACCAAAAACTCAGTTTGATTATTCAATACGATACGTTTTGAACTCACAGACCTTCCGTCAAGGATATTTCTATAGAAAAACTTGCGATTTAGGGATTCTTATATATAACATATTAAGAGCATACTAATAGATAATTAGAATATGAGATTAATTTAAAAACCTATATGTCCTACAATTTCTATTCTGTATATAAGTAAACGATATATATATATATATATATGGTAAAACATCGCATTCAAAGCTACAAATCCACAGTAAAATTAAATATACACAACTCATTCCTTAGTTTACTAAATTCCTCATTCCTTACTTTCCTATATATTTACACTACTTAAGTCAACACTATATAAGTTTTTACGGCTCTGGGTATTTAGATTTAAATAAAAGAAAAATACTTCGCATTGCAAAATAAGACACAAATACCATCTTATCTAAAGTATGCTTTCTGACCACACTTGACCCCTGTGGCCAGATATATATGACATGGAAAAACGCGTTCCATCTAGTGTTTAAGATAAGTAAAAAAAAATTCATACTAGCCGCTAATCGCTCATCGCTCAGACCATATCAAGGTCATAAATAAGCACAATACGCTGACCGCACGTACGTTTTTAACGGTACTCGGTAAGTCATATCATTTGCGGATATAAACCTACTGATGACGTGTTGAATATTATTTCTAGGCTTGGAATTTCTTATATATACTTTAGTTGTTCCTGCGACTTCGCTCAAGAATTTTTTTTAACTATTGACTGCATATATTCAATTTTTTAAAGTAATTTATTTTTATATCAATAAAATAAACGATTCAATTATAGTGTAATTCAATTCAAATCCACTTAGCAGTTTCTATATTGAACCTATTTTTTTTTTTTCGAGGGGAATGCATTTACGCACTTGCTGTCCAGCCAGACCCGAAAGGGACGTACCCGAACAGGAGAGACTGGAACGACCGATGATGTGTGACAGTCTCTCACGCGCAAGTGTGAGAGGCTGTCACACAGGATTAGTGTGGGACTCGCGGCGAGAAGCGCCGTTGACCACTACCCACTAAACCCCCCGGTTCCTCCCGCCACATTGGTGGAGCAACACGAGATCGCGAAGCATTCAACCGCGTAAGCTTTCGGTGAAGGAAAACATAGTGAGGAATCTTTAGCATAGTGGTAGGGCATTTTTTACTAATCCCCGCCTGAGTATCTACCGCCCTCATGTTTGAAAATCTGTCGCCAAGCACCAATAGTTGTGTTGTTCCCGCCGCATCACTTGAGTATCAGATGTACCTCCAGCCTTAATGCGTTTACTATCCTGGACCACAACGTCGCTTAACATCAGGTGTGACTGTGATCTGTGCTCTGATCTTATACATCACTAAACACAATTTTCTTAACAATATTTGTTATAAAAATCTCAGTCAATCCGGAGGCAAGCGTGCATACCATTATGTCATGATGGTATACGACAGTCACCATTAACCGCTATACGAAATACCTAAACAATCCACTTTGGCGTGCGCTAGTCCGTTCTCTTATCAGCCGTTAGCATCCACTCAGATTTCGTGGTTCGTAAGTTTAAACACAATTTTAGATTTGTATGTATGGTATGTGGCATACAATACATACAGACGTAGTATGCGGCTGACACATTCGTAGTGAGATTTATGTGCTAGTGGAATATTATGGTTGCCAGATACATCGTTTTTAAGTTAAACAGATTTTTGATGTTTTCTGAAAATTTACATAACAAATTTCAACCCATATTGAGTATTACATAAGCATGTATGAGGGGCGGGGGGCTATGCTTAGTTTATCTCGAATGACATAAGCTAGCGGGGAGGCTGAAGGGTGATAATTAAGCACTTTTTGATTATTTCTTTTTCAAAACTATACCAATGCTTAGGTTTTAATGAGGTTCTCTTCATTAAGGAGTTGTTTTGATCACTAACAAGTGGGAGGGAATCAAAAATACCTATGTTTTTACTTACGCCATACTTGAACGATTTATATGCAATAATACAGTAAAAAACAGTCGCAATTTAAACAATAGAAAGACAATAGGAAAACAACGGAAAGCTGGCGTAAACGCCGGGAAGGTGCTCAAGGGGTTAAATAGGTAATGCGTTCGAGGCCTGCGATTTTTTTTGATTAATGGCTTCCACACGCAGCGGGCGAGTCGGGACGCCAGCGGCGTTTTATAGCCGAGGTAGCGTTCGGCTTGCGTCGACGCAACGTATCCTATAGAAATATATCACAGGATTCCCGATCCGCGCTCTGTGTGTTGTCTCACTCAATTATGTTATTTTGAACTTATTGAACTATAATATACCGATGACATGACTCCAATAACAGAGTTCTGATCATTCTATTAATTCGATAATAATGTATTAATCACACACATATGTATATCATATTACTCAACGAAAATAGAATGTATTAATCACACACATATGTATATCATATTACTCAACGAAAATAGAATAGAATCCAACAAAAAAAATTAGATAGGCGAATATTAAAAAAAACGCGACCTTCGATGCAAAAAAAAACGCTCATTTCGTATTTCGCAAATAAACCACTGAATTATCTTATACATTTCCTTTTTAACATTACGCCCGCCGAATATGGCGTTAACAGACGGCGAGAACTCTAATAGCGTTTTGTTCACATTACTATTATTCTTATGACACTCTTAAAACGGCTTCTGCCAAAAACGGAGTTTACTGCGAGTTGCAGGATTTTTTTTTACTTTAAAATACAGATCGTGAGAATAGTGTCGATTGTGACACTAGTAGACCTATAATAAAATCTAGCAATTTGTCGTGTCAAGGTACATTTGAAACGTAAAGGGTCAAGGATCAATTATTTAATTACCATCATAGTCCCCCTAAGCTTATTTATGTTAACAATGTATACCTATAAAATCAAAGGCCGACGCCTAAACAGGCCCTCAAAGGTAGGCGCGCACCGGTCAAAACATAGAATTAACACGAAAGCAGTTTTTGTTCCCCGTCAAAATAGATGAACAAAAGAACACAAGGGGAATTCACTCAAGAATTAGATACCATTTTTTCTACAAAAATTGTAAGTATATTAATTAACTGGGCACTAATCGAGTTCGTTTGGTATAAATTATGCCAATATTTACGTGACCATTTGGTTGTGAATTTTGCTAATTTTTCCTGATAAAGACTTGTTAAAATTCCTAAAATCCCATTAATATAATTGCTTGAACGGCCTCTAAAAGTTTCTTTAAAATGTATACGCTCCTATCCCCAACCGGGGAAGGCCATACACCGGATGCAAGCGCTATGCATATGACACATGCAGACGAGATAGAAACGAACATTCTATAAGACGACGTTTTTTCCTCTATCATTAACTACTAACTTTGTTACAGCCCTGGGAAAGCTTTCATAGAAAAAAGTCTCGGTACAAATGACAAAAAACACAAAAAACAAAATTGAAAAAAAATCAAACGAACTGCAAAATTCATAAATATTTTTCTAAATTTATTTATATATTATATACATTTTTTCTTAGGCACGGACTAAAACTTTAAACTTGAAAAACATTCCCAGCTTTATGTAGAGCCCTCAGGCGGAAAAAGTTAACAATTACCATCGGATTATATTTATTTTTTAGGACTTTTAATTTTTTTACGCGGAACCCTAATTATTTTCGAAAATTAAAAGTACCCTATGTTACCTGGAGTAACTTCAGCTATTTACAAAAAAAAAACCCGCCAAAATCTGTCCAGCCATTCTGAAGATTACTCGGAAAAACAGACAGACAAAAATTTTAAAAATTGTGTTTTTGTTATAGGTATCGTACATACATTCATATCCATTCAGTAAAAAAAAATCACATTACAAACAGACACTTCTCTCTAAAATCTTAATTCCATAAGATAGATACACGTGTCGTCTGAGATTGTCAAGAAATGATAAAATATTTTGTTATACCTTACTTATATAATCTAAATAATTATTTTTATGTTAATTGATATTTGGATGTTACCAAACTGGTTTGTACTAATGTGTGTATTATGTTGTAGGTAACGATTATTCTCAAGCCAAAAAAAAAACCTGTTCCTATAAGAATTCCTATACGAGTCGTAAATAAAATCGATAACGTGCTAAATAAATTATTTTGCATAATGGCTTTTTACGTTATATATATAATATTTAAAATATTTCTGTGAAGAAAGGAAGATATTTTTTTTAAACTGGTTTTCTTATTTTCGCCATGGAAACTATATTTTTATGTAAATTAACGTATATTTCAAATTTACATAAATAAGTAGAAATATCTTCAAGTTACGAAAATGGTGAATTTCGAAACTAATAAAAATTTAAACTATTCGTATCCTAAGTCGGGGACTATGTCTATGAATCAATTTTGAAATACTGAAAACTTTAGTCAAGTACTGGAACAGATACCTTATCGCTAATATTTAACGTTACATCCCTGTATTTCCCCTTCAGAGAAATCCACATAGGCCCAGTGAAGCTATAAAATCATATATGAATAACAGTGTAATCAAATCCAAAATTGTTTTTATATAATTCCAATCCACATCCTTAGACTACGGTGTTCAAGTAAGTTACCACTGAGCTAAAACCATTTTAACTGACAACGATAAATAAATTTCAACAAACCTCGGCGTGGAAATAGAGGAGGTTCTCGATAAAGTGGGCTTCCTTAGTCTAAAAAGTTTGTGATTTCGTAAATCCATTTTTTCCCTCCACACAATAAATAAACACAACGATCACACACAATAAACACGACCACTCACCGATCACAAACAAACGCAACTAATAATATAACAGAACAAAGTAGTTATGTATGTATGTATGTAATAATAATACCGATCTAATTATCATAAAAATTTCAGGTTTTAACCTTAACAGAGTCATTATGAGCGAATTGCATTGTAATACCGTTGACTCATTTCACTTTGACGTATTGACGGACAAGCGAGTGCGAAAAGGATAGAGATACACGAACCTACTTACTGTCGCAACTTTCAGATGTCGTAAACGTACGCTTCTGTTAATTAAATATGGGTTTCGCTTATAATATTAATTATTATTGTGGTAATCACAGTTATAATAAAATTAAGATAGTGATATGCTGCATTAATTATACGCAAAGTTATGCAATAATGGCATTACGAAACCAATTCAAATCAAATGAAGAGAGTGCAAAATGGACTGAGGAAGGCTCAGATACTACCAGAAAAGTAAATTCTCTGTTCATGTAACTTTGTTTTAAGAAATTTAAAAGTGTCAAAAAGACTAATAAAAACTCTGTCAAAGACTATACGTTCTAATCTGATTTCTTTATATATCCACAAACACTTAACAGATTTACGTTTATCAAACTTTTAGGCAATCGTTCGGCGCTTGGCCGAAAGATTGCAAGGGTGCCAGAGCAATATGGATAATATGACACAAGTAAATTCAGCAGAATTTGCTACGCGTTAAACTTACGATCGTTAAGGATCTCAAGGTTCCTTACAGAACCCATTTACTTGCATGTAGTATGCAGGGTGTGTGGGTTATAATGTAATATGAACTGAAAGTGTCATGTTGCCGGTGAGCCCAAAAGCCTCCGCAAGTCGGGGATCGAAGCACGTCCCAGCACACTGTCGAAAAGGGTTCCGAGGAGTGTATTGGCGCATAGTTAGAGGAGCATCCTCGGCAGAGGGCACGTTTAGGTATTTTATATAGTTACGTTAATACATAAAATGAATTATTAGCTTTTTTTTCGCTATCAGAGGCCTAAGAGGCCTTTAGGGTTTCACCGAACTATGGCACCAGAATGGTACGAATCTCAACTTTGAGTAAAAAACTTGCGGAATTTATTCCTAGCTAAATTGGGTGATTAGCAAGTGGACTCACACGTAGAGTTATGTATGTAATATGTATGAAAGTGTGCATTGAATGTTTGTGCATCAATGACGCTCAAACGATTGGACAGTTTCTAATACAATTTTGCATACTAGTTAATTATATTATCACGGATAAAGACATGAAACATTTTAAACCTAAGTTTAACTTACTAACTTAATAGTGGTTTATTAACACTATATGTTATTTGAATTCTTATACATATTTTGTTTAAAATATTCTCCTGATGTATAATGTAATAAAAATTAAATCTTTTTTTTTAATCTTTACCTTTTTACCTAGCTCTACACGTTTTAACACACAACAAGTATTTTATTACAGAAATATCCTTGATTTTACATTTCGCGACAACGTTGCATTAAAAAAACCACTCGTTCTTTATTATCCCGCTTCGTTTGAAGTGTCAAGTTTCAAAGTATGTCACTCAATTCTCATATCAAGTACTATTACTATATTTGGTAGATATATACTGGAGCATATAGGCATTTATAGGTGTATACAGCCTAATTGAAAACTAGGAAGTGTCGCGGTATAAATTGAAGCTTAGAGAGATTCATGAGGAGATAGCGAGCGGCGACTTCAGTGACATAATGTTGATGTGTGACTCAAATTGGAGTAATATGTGGGTGGAATATTACGCGAAATATGGTCTAAGATTCTCTTGCTACGTGTTATGTAATGTTATTGTCAAAATTTGTAATTTCATGCTCCATTTGATCTTTAACTCTTCTTGGCAATACTATTGTAATATTCAATTTTAAGGCGAACAAAACAAGAAGAAAACTTTGTAGATTTTTAAATTCTCCACGTTGGTAATGCTTTCTTACTCGTGTGGGATGCAATCAATATGCAAATGATAGAAACACTTTAAGGCGCATCGCATTTTGGGATCAGTCAGAGTGAAACCAAGCGAATTCGTACGCTAATTAAGCCCGTCTAGATTACGACCACCGTACAATAGTGAAAAACTCATTATAGTGAGTATATGTCCTGGTATGGACATGTGATGCGCAGGGAGAAAGAGGATGTTGTAAGAAAGGTATTGGATATGAATGTGGACGGTTACATGGGAAGGGGAAGACCAAAGAAAAGATGGATGGACTGTGTGAAAGATGATATGCTTAGGAAAGGAGTGAATGCGGATATGACAACAAATAGAGAGGAATGGAAGAGGAAGACATGTTGCGCCGACCCCAAATAAAAATGGGAAAAGGGTAGGGAGATGATGAGTGACACGTTATAGTGTGCCACATTCCAAGATAAGAAAGTGTTTATCCCTACCAACCTAGAGACTTTAGATAGATGAAGGCCGGCATGGCGATAACAACTGACCATAGATTATCATCTAACGCCGATCGACAACATTCTTGTGCTTTATTTAACATCACATAAAGTGTAGAAATTTTCCGAGATTAGGTTAAAAAAATCATGTTGTGAACAAATAAACTGCTAGCAAAATCAATCAGAAAGAGCCTTTACGACATACGTATGTACCTACGAACTTAACACATTAGTCTTCATTAACAGATTTATTGGGATAACAACAAAAAAAACTTAACACTTAATTTCAATTTACATTAATGAATTAAAAATAAACAAAATAATTTCTGATTCAGTTAAACGAAGAGGTATTATAGATATGTGCCAATATCATTTAATTGAAATCAATCATTGAAATATTTTCACAATATACCACCGCCGCAATAAAATATACAACAATACGAAATATAATATATATTTTTCTCAATTATCGATTGCTTAAATCGATCAATTTGAACGAGAGGCTCGCTTGTTTTGTAAAATAAAAAAAAAAGTAATAAACATTACGATGAAGTGGTAAAAACTGCGCAAGACTGTGTAAAAAACTTTTGTAGTTTCTTTAAGATGTTGAATTTTACTGTCTTAAGTAATAATGCTTATGTAAGCGACCGATTTGTTTGTTGACGTAACTGGATTTGTTTAAATTTCTCCTATTTATCACGAAAATAAGTATTTTAGTTGCAAATTACAATATGAGTACTTTCATACTTAATGTGTCGAGTACCCATAAAAATGAGACAATAGGAAGACAATAGGAAAACAATGGAAAGCTGGCGTAAACGCCAGGTTAGTGCTCAAGGGGTTAAGTCGTCCAAATGAAATCTACCCGCAAACTTTGCTTGCTTTAAATACATGTTTGTTTTAACTGTGCAAAGCTATTTAAGAATTGTAATAGGAATCATCTCCTTGACAACATGTTGTCATTTAAATGTCCATTATAAATATTATCGAAACAAATTAGACAATTAATAAATATCATAAAACTCCTGCAAGATACCTTTTATAAATCCTTATGTTAATTTATAGTTCAATACATTGTTTTATATATAAATTCGCATGACTCAATCAACGATTCTAAACTCTTTTACGACGAATTAACGATTCTAAACGATTCTAGACTCAATCAACTTTTGCACAACGTTTAGTGAATTAGCACTCTCTTTGATATATTAAATATATGAGATAATTAATGGCAAATTTCGAGAAGTAAAGGTTATTTAAGGTTAACTCCTATAAAATTAAAATATCCTACAATAAATAGACCAACGTAATCAGATAGATAACTCGAATGCATACTCTCCGTAAGTCATATTCATACCTTATTTTATAAGGGATAACACAGCCAAAATTATATTATTACTATCATATCTCCATGCAAACATTACAAACAACAGACTCGATTAATACAAGCGAAAACAAAGTTGTTACTAACAGTCGGTTGCGCTCCAATTCTTGGCGTCCCTTCTACAACGCATTCAAGGATACGTAACGTAATAAGGGTTGCTTATATGTACGTACCACGTTTGCACTAGTCAAGGGCATGATTATAAACTATTAATAAATCTTCATTATATAACTCCAACGTTTAATTTTAAAACATAAAGTGTTAGCAGTCGTCACCAACAGTACTTACCTTTCAATACGGGACCGTTATTATACGATGCGACTTGAATACATAATTCGTCCTAACTATAGTTTTGGATACTGCAATACGTATAACTGTTGTTTCGGAAACTGTTTTAGTAGGTGATTGGTTTTCAAAACGTAGATAAAGATGCATGTTATTATTACATTCATCGTTTTTTGCTTATTTTAGTTTAGTGTTATACTCGAAGAAGGACCGTTTTTTGTTTTAAATCTTTAGAAGCGGCTTTGTCGTTTTGCCTTTTTTTGAGTGGGGAAATCCTACTAGGATACCCGTCCCCGCCGGGCAACGAAGGGTGGATTATATTAGATTTTTACACACAAAACCCCACTATACTCTCCGAACAAAATTGATTAGGATGTCTTCATAGAAGGTATGGTATCCCATCGAGAAATATAGCTAATCCCAGAACGCGTGTCACTTGCCTCAATAATTATCCGTAAGCACATAACGAATATTCAATGCAATATGCGTTACTGAATCTTCACTGAGGCTAATTTCTTAATTTTATATAATATTTTTGCTCTCTCTGATATAGGATTTACCAGCATCGATCTATTTCATCTCATCTTCAACATCGCCACATACTGTGCTGTTAAGTGATGGTACTTCTCTTATTAAATGTGAAAACTCATATGACGAAATGTCGCCACAGCGCAGGACAGATTGTTAACTCATGTGTTTTCATGAAATCAAAATACATAATTATATCGAAATGCTGTATGCAAACATTGAAGCAAATAAAGGGTTTTTAGTTTTTAACGTAGGTTAAAAATGTATATAGGTTTTTTTTATGTCTTTTTTTAAAGTTAAACTTCTATTGGCGCGTTAGAAGAAAATGATGAGAGTAAATTTATACGATGCGCGCGCACACCGTCAAGAAAAATTAACACCCTGAAGTTAGCTGTCAACGTTTTAGTTTTTTCTATTGTTACGTCAAAAAAGTATAACTTCTTACGTGCTTACATAAGTACACACATACTTTTTACACATATTGTTTTGATTTGCATCTAGTTCCAACGACATAATTAAAAACTCATTCAATATCAATTCACAAAGAGTTTTTGTTACATTTTATAAATTGATACCGGATACCAATAAACCTTGGAAAGTATTTCATAAGGCAAAACCCTTCTATGGATTCAATATGAACGCTATATCACGTGTGAAATGTTATTTATTACTTAAGTAATGAGTAATTTGATGACAACTCAATGAGTTATTTACAATAGTAATAATATTGAGGAATGTTACTACTGTCATATCTAATGATTTAAATTGCACTGAGATGAAGCCATGGGAAAATGGATGACTATAGACGCAAGGGAGTTCCTGGAAACTTTAATAATGCACTATTTTGACTCATAATTCTCTAAGAGTGATTGCAACATATTTTTTTTTATTACAAATCAAATTTGATTGTATTGTATTTTAAACAAGGTAGACAATTTAATTTTTTCTCAAATACTTTATGTATTTTTATTTGTTTAATTGTGTGAAAATCTAAGAAGTGTTATAATTTTATTTAATTCAATTTAATTGAAACGGGATATATTGACGAGTATGTACATAGGCATAAGATCCCAAGTAACATTACCGATTTACCTGACAATAAGTTCAAGTATTATGTCAAGCAAGTCTTAATCTCAAAAGGTTATTACAGGGTGGATCATTACGTGAACGATAGTGATGTCTGGAAATAACCCACTTCTCTGTGCTTCCACTAAAAACTACGATTTGTATAGTTTTTTATATGACAAAAAAAATTATATATATTATATTTATGAAAAAAAAAAAAGAACCAGATCGAGTTTCTTGCCTGCGCTCTTCTCGACTGGGTTGTTTTCCGAACCGGTGGTAGTGTTTTAGACGTTCATAAGAGCTTTCTTAGGCCTAAATTGAATAAATAAATTTTGATTTTGATTTTGATTTCAAAACACTTAATTTCGTACTATGAATTGAAATATAGTGTATTGCAAATTTAAAAATATTTTTACTGTGTAACAATTTACAAAAACGTGCGTGACAAACCACTGATAATGATCGTTACAAGTCACTATCAAACTGATTTAAGACCATTTACCACCTATTGTAAGTCGATAAATACTTTTTAATTAAGCTCGTAACGACATCTATCTTAAAAGGATCGCGTTAAGATCTTGCTTAAGTTAAGTAATGGTAGGAGTTGATAAATTGGACTGTGAATCAATTTAAAATTTAAATATTTTGTAATCCTTCTGTAAGTAGTTTTATTTTGTAATTTATAGGTACATCTGAAATATGATGTGTATATTTTTTATTGCAACCGTCCACAGAAAGATTTTAATTTAGGGTCAAGAGTATTTTCCTTCGTGACATTTTGTTGTAAGTCCCCTTCCGGCAGCGACCTAGGACGTGTTTCCCAAATAAGGACGCTATTGTACTCGCCACCAGCCCGATACAGTGATACCGCATGAAATAGCATCTCACGGATTACATTGCACACAACATGCAGGTGCATGTAAAGCTATAAAGTACTGGAAGAAATTGCCAGGACAAAATCATTCTAAAGTGCTTATCAGGGCATTGCAAGCCTTGATGCTCGGTAGGAATCAACTACGAATATTAGCGAGAACACTGACTGGACAGTGTTGTTTGAGTAAACATATGCACAACATTGGTATCCAGAACACAAGAGAGTGCAGGTTCTGTGAAATTACAGACGAAACCCCAAAGCACATCTCGTATGAATGTGATCCACTAATACCCATACGCAACCAAGTTATGGGTAAGCATTTATTCCTCCCGGAGGAGGTACAGAAGCTATCTCCCAAAAAAATTGTACAGTATATCCAGACTGTAAATCTAGGCAGTGAGGTTTAATAACGTGGGCCGATTATAATTGACCTGTTTATGTCGCAGTGATACAGGTTTGTTCTAGCCTAGATAGCCTCTAGAATAATAATAACAATATAATGGATTCTGTAAGGAACTTTATGTTTTTTATCGTTTGCCTTAACCTTCATAGGGTTAGCAAACTCCGATAAGATCTTCAATAGGAGCTGAAACCGAGGTTTGTATCTTTTTGGTACCCATTTGCAAAGCTACCATTTTCCGGCTGAGTGCCTTAAACGCTCGCATCGAAACCCGATGAAACTGTCGCGGCTCTAAGGTCAACAGAATTTGCTCAGTTCGAAAAAACAATCTTGTTTGTTTCACTTTTTTTGTTAAACGCTTATAACATTCTAAGCCTCGAATAGATGAGATCGCCAGCATCACATGAGATCGAATCACTTTGTGCTTAGTGGTTACCACCCCAGGTCACAACGTTACCTAACAGTAGTTGGCATTGTGGTCAAATCGCTAAAAATATATCTACCATAATATTATGATAAGGTATAATAAATTCTAATTAAAGTCGAACGATCGCTTAATGTATTATTTAGATTTATGCTTTTAAGAACCTTCTAGATGTCGATATCCTGTTTCCAAACGATAGGTATCTAATTTTTAAACGTAAATACAAATTTCACCTGATTAGCATTCTGTTTGGTCATCCGACACGTCAGTATCATTTTATCAAGAACGTCACGTCGCGTCCCATGGCGGCGACTATGGAGTGACGTCAGAAGTATCAAGAGTTAGATAAGAATTTAACTATGTAAAGCGTTCAATTTTTTAACAGAATCCGTCAGTATTATTACTCTTATTATATCATGTTCCATCGTTTATTTGTTAATTACTGTTTTACATCAATTTATGTTTAGGTACGTTTTTATGTAATCAGCTTTAGGTTTCTTTTCGATTTATGTTTTCCGTTCCGATTGTATATGTAAATGTTATAATGCAATCAATATCAAATTTTATTTATATGTTTATTTATTATTATTTTTATAACTTATTTTTTTATCTCCGATCTTGTGAAAATATTCATTAGGGTGACATAATTCACCGAAAGTTCAGGCTGATTTTAACACGGTATAGGGTGCTTTGACTAGAAGGACTGGTTCTCAAGCGATATTGCGGGAAGATTCTTGTCGATATTTGTCAGCAGAAGTTCTAACTTGAGGGTGGTAGCCACCCATTCTGGCGTTATTAGAAAGCTCAGGCTAATTTTAGAGTTGGATAGTTGGGTCTGTGAGCCCGCATCTGTTGACGTGAAATCCGACCGCGCTATCAACGAAGCCATCATCGCTTTTAATAATATTTAAATCGTTATCAATCGCAATGAATTAATTCAATAGAAAATCACTACTACAAGCGACCGCGACGGCTTCGTTTGATCATATAAATTATTTTACATTCGTTATACAGTCCTGAGCAGTAGTGTATCGTTTGACGTATAGTACTTACAACACGTATTAACACTGAGGGACATTCCCAGAACTAACACTTTACTATTACCGACTGTTTGAATTCATTGTGCATTTCGAACAATGGTAACGAAAGAGCGATGCGGATCGAGTTCATTGATTCGTTCAATGTTTTTATCAGAAGGGTGGGCAGGAGAGGAAGTGGGGGGAGTACAATTACACTTGAACAAGGTAGTCGTGCTTCTAATTGTCTTATATAAGAATGAAACAGTAACGTATCATAATATGAAACGTGCTGCATTATATCGAGCTGACAGCACAAATTTGGGTGCACGATTTTTTTGTATTCGTTGTAAGGTTGTAAACTCTACTATTGATCCGACAAGTCAAAGCCATTTTATTTACTTTTGAGAAAATAACCGATTTGTGTTTTAATATATAATTGCTTCTTAAAAAATAAAATAAAATACTTAGTTTTATTTTGATATTTATTTTAAAGTCGCTTTACCCGAGACAAAAAGAAAAATACAAAATCAGTTTGGATAAAACTCAAAATTTTCGTTTTTGGGTTTTATATCGTTTTGAAACCAAACATCACAATTGCCAGTAGACGTTTCTTAAATGTTAAAAATGACTCGATTTATTGCCAGCACATGCAATTTTTCTATAGGTATTGGAAAGAACGCAATCTCGATGATTTGTGTGTCCTTAAAATCCTTATATCTCTTTCCATAAATTACCGAATATAACAAAGTAAAAAGACGAGCAGATATTGTATTTACGATTTAATAAAGAATCATGTAAATCGGTTCAGAGTTTCTTGAGCTATAAGCCATCTAACTGACAGACCGACATTGAGAGAACGCCTTTAATTAATATTTATTTAAACACAGTTAATATTACCTAAACACTCATATTATAAAATCGTAATTCAGCATTTTAACTTTAAATATCTTAAAACATACCGTAAAGATATTTCTACACATCAATATCCAGTTTTTGATAGTTGTCGAAAGTTCCTAATACATACCTGAAACAAAAAATAAAAAAATATTAATAACCCCTTACACATAGGTCCATCTGCTTAATTATACAATTCGATGAAAACTTAAAAAAAAAACGGATTAACGCATAGCTAACTAGGCACACAGTACAGTACAGTCATTTGCATTAATAAATCTCAATAATAAATCATTGTGCAACGTTATGCATTAGCATTTATAAAAAATTGTATGCACAAGAATCGATTACGGACACTTTCATCTATACGTCGATTTCGAATTTGACGCTGGCCACTTATAAACCAGGCAATTTTAGATAAACAGCTTATCATGTACACGAATATAGTGATCGGGTATCACATTACATTAGTCAGTTGTTAATTCTTTTTTTTTTTGGCTGTCCGTTTCATCTAGGGTTGTCACGTACACATAATTCATTCAGACGTCCATTATTAACGATGTTACGAATATAAAAAGTATATATATTTAAAAATAAATATGCTCGTGTGACTGGAATCTAGAACGGTCCATTGGAATATTTTTAACAAAAACTAAATATGTACAAAGAAGGCTAAGTCCGGTTACAGCGGTTATTATTGACCGAGATTTTAGATTATTTAAACTTATTAACCGACGGCACATTCTTGGTACATACACATATATATTTTACTGGTCAAATTAAGAAAATTGTTCCTTTTGAGGTTGTTAATAAAACCCTACTTAATAATAAATTTTATCTTCTTTTGCGGCTGAGTACCTTCAGCACTCGCTCCCAAAGCGTAATGAAGATATAAAGGCCCTTCCGATCAATAGAGTCAAATAGGTTATAAAAAAATATTCTAAGCTTCTTTTTCTATCATATCTATACTAATAAATAAAATTAAAGTGTCTGTTTGTAATGTCAAAGTAAATTGTGATTAGGCAAGCAAAATTTAATCTGACTTTTTTTTGTTTAAAACTATGCCAATGCTTATCACGTAACATTTGAACAACCCATAACTTTCTGAATATTTATTTTAGATTTTATATTAAAGAAAATACTTTTATAATGTAATATATCAGAGGAAGCTTAAAAATAGCTCTAGTGATAAAAATTCTAAGGAGTAATAGGTTGATGTGGTAAAAGAGTTTTGGACAAACATAGATTTAAAGAAAGAACAAGAAGATGGTGATGCAGGAAATTGGAAGACGAAGATATATCGATTATTATGATGTATAAAAGAATGCTTTTAATATTACTTTTAATAGTTGAATGAGCTTGTAGCATATAGTTTTTATTAGGTATTCGGTTCAGCGCTTTTCATTTCAAAATAAATCAGTTTGTATCCTGGTACTTAGAGACGTTTACCGTGACATTTATAGGCCGGTGCGAAGACGGCAACTGGTAAAAAAAAAATTACGTACTTCGGCAGCTACTGGTTTTTTTTTGTCGTACTGTACCTACATAATATTAAGTTGCAATAGTGATATTTTACTAATATAAAATAATGATAGTTTAAATGTATCTAGTAGTTAAGATACGTCAAAAAAGAGTCGCAGAAACTGTTTAAAGAAATTGAATAGCGACTCCTTTTCTGTTTTCTTTTCTTTTCTGTTCTGTTCTCTTCTAATTCATAAAAAATGTACTAGCCCCTGTAGCATTCTAATGTAAATTATCAAGTGTAGTAACGTTTTAGTTACTGAACTAACTTTTTTACACGGTATAGGTTCAGTCCTTTGACCACAATCTCATCTGATATTAAGTGTCGAGAAAAACCTATTGGTATTTGGCGACAAGTTTTCAAACTTGAGGATGGCAGCTACCTAGGCAGGCATCATTAGAAAATACCCTACCACAATGCTTTGGTTTTCTCACGATGTTTGCAGTCACCCAAAGCCCTGGCTGAATTTGAAATTGGATAGGTTGGCTCGAACCCGCGTCCATTGACGCGGTATCCGCCCGCACTATCCACTTCGCCATCATCAACTTAGGATTGTGAAACAATTTAATAAAACTAATGTTACCTCAATAGTCAAAATTCGAGTATGTAAACTTTGTTAAAAATTACCGTTTCAAATTTTGTTTATTGATAACAACAAAGCTATTAATTATAACCTTTGATAAACAAAGAAGAAAAATTTCTAAAAGTGCTTTATCTTTGCCTCTTTATAACGTAGATATAATACAATATTGAATTGGGTTTGTTTCGAGTTTTTGTTGTAGTAAATAATTAACATCATGTTGATTCTTTGCCTATTTATTTAAGTTAAAATTTGGAAACTTATCAGTTATTATAATAAATATAAAATATAATTACTATACTACCAAAAATAAATTGACGACCCTATAATGTTGTCTGTCAAGCAGGCATCACAGGTTCGTAATGATTTATTGGATGCGTATAACATGCGATTATTCATGTTACTTGTGTATTAATAAGGTTTAAAATTCCACGTCACACACTATTAGATAATTTAATATTATGTTGATCAGTTTGATGCGTTTTAGATCAATCGCTCCGTGAAAGTTGAAGGGTTTGAAATCGTGAGACTCAAGTGTGAAATGGATTTCATACAGACCAAAAAATAATTAATTAATAATCTTGAATATTATAATATCGAACGTTTCTATTGAAACTCTATATTTAGTATACAATAGTAATAAATGTCTTAAAATACTATTAATAAATCATTTTTTGATGAGATACATAGCTGAATTGAAAATACTTTATTACTCAATAGAATGTTTGCTCTTCATGTAAGATGTCAATTTATGAATAAGGTCGATCATATGAAAGAAATAAAGACGTAAATTGTAAAAACTATAGCGTATGATTAAAGTTATTTCATCTTTATTATGAAGTTCATAATAATTTACAATTACAATTTTTTTTTTTTTTCCCTGAGTATCAAAAGCAAAAGATTTTACATCTGACAATTATGCTTTTCTTTATTTTAACAATTTTGTCAGTCTTATAATAAAGCATATAATGTAAAATGAACGAAACGAAATAAAACTCAATTGATTTTAATCGTTAACACATATATGCAGAGACATAACTCAGTCTGGGTTCCGGCGGAACGGATTGCTTCCGTTTTTTATACAGGATTACCTTTTCCATCCTCATTATAATAATATACGGTTATTTGCTACATATTCTTTACTGCTGCTTGAAGCTTATCGTATAAAAAGCTATATTTAACTAAGAAAGGTAACACTATCGCTACAAACTAATACTTTGATTTTTGTCCAGGTTTGTCAAGACGAAATGTCTTGATAGTTCTATTAAGTATATTTACATCTCTGTGACTAAAACTATTATTTATATTACATTAAACGATTGTTTGTTGTTGCTATTTAAGTTGGATCCAATAGCCCTAAAACAGTCAATTCGATTATTCTTACTTAGCTTTCTAGTTATTCGTTTAGATTTGCTAATTCATCAATATCTGCTCTTTACATGCAATGGAGAAAAAGTACCGCAAAAAGTTTATTATTTTCATTTATTTCTAGCTAACTATAACTCAGCGAACTTTGTACCGCCTCAGAATGTATCCGCTCCAGTAAAAATAAATGAGACAATGAAAATTTCCGATGTTTTAATAGTTATTTTTCGTAACATAGAATCTAAATTGCAAATCAAAGTTAAAACTTTGAATTTAATCAATATGGAATTTGTAAAGTAAGAGGATCAGAAATAACAAATGAAATTGAGACTGTAATAGTGTAATAGTAAGAAACTGAAATAGGGGTAAATAGTCATAAATATCTAGATGTAAGATAAAAACCGTACTAGATTAAGAAAAAAAGGAGAGGAAAAAGTAAAAAATAGGAGAATATTACAAAAAAAGAGAAAGTAGAATTAACATCATAAAAACCGCTTCAGCTGTTCTTGAATTAGAAGTAGCGTAAATAACCCGACTTTTTTATGTACATAGACAATATTTCTGGTAATATGACTGTTCAATGCTTACTAGTTTACGATGTCAAATATGTCTTGTTCGTAACAAACGTTAGCCATCAAACTTTTAACATTAAAAATAGCTCTGTATGATTAATCATCGATCATCTTTCAGTCGATGGAGACTCGAAACGATTTGTCAGTGAGGGATTGCCTACGGATTCTCATGTCTATTGCATCATCGTTTGAAGACTGTTGATGTGTTGTTAAATATATTACGTTATTATTGTGATATCATCGAGAAATTGTAATTTTTTTATGTATGAAAAGTATTGATTGATTGTATATGATAACATGGACATTCAAATTCAAAAACATACTATATTCTATAAATTAAAAGAGATTGTTAATTATGATTTACAGAAAATCATTTTTGAGATTCATATATAGTTTTTATATAATAAAACGGCATATTTTCAATTTGATTTGTATTGTTCTTTCTTGGTTTAGATAATGATTTATAAGAAAAAACTTAAATGTATCTATGAATAAAAAGATTCGTGAAGGAAAGAAAGGCCTGGTTTTTCCAAACAAAGGAACAGATGAAAACCTGTTAAAAAATGCACAGTAATGTTACTGCAATAATTAGTAAAAATACACAATATATTCCAAAAACACACGGTTATCTTTGAATAATATTTAATAACTCCAAATTATCTTGCAAAAAAAATTATGAGTCTCTTCATGCTTAAGAAAACCTGATTCTACTCGGAAAACATATTGACTAGGGTTATTAGGGTGTTAACTTCATTTCAGTCATTCCTTCATTCGCTTTTTATCTCTGGAATTTAAGTATTTATGGGTTTGGTCAAACATTTTCCATATCACCACGGTGAAGACTGTTTATTTTGGCAGTTAATTAATTATTAATTATACATTAGAATAACATTCTTACGTTTTCATTAATTACGTTACGATTTCGTACGTATTCGACCATTACATGATAAACATCTATCGTTCGATTTCCAATACCTTATTTGAATACATATTAAGATTAAAAATAAATATACAAACTCACAAACTATATAGAAACTTGTTGTACAATATTAAAATTGCGCAAAAAACCCATAAATGCTTAAAAAGAAGCACCCATGTTATGCTCACTAAGAGCATGTAAAACGATTACTATTAAATATCACATATCACATTTTGTAATAGAATGTCACAAGTCAATATTATGTCACTAGAGATTCACCGAAGCACAATTAGCAACACTATTGTAAAATTACATAACTAACGTTTATTTACCTTTCACCCGCAATGCCTTAGAAGTCGTGCTCCGTTGAATTTACGAATGTTTCATAAAGTACCTACTAATAATAATAGGTTGTGTAATATTTATAACAATTATGAGATTTAATTAATTAGAATACCTACATTAAATGTCATTGAAAGCAGTTGGTTTAATTACGTTTTAAAACAACAACAAAAACACGCTTATTGGCTAGCCGAATTCAACACTTTATTTTTTTTTACAAGATTTGATTTGTTGGATCTTTTTAATCGTAACCTCTTTAATAGCGCATGTCTATGCAGTGTTCTAAACATCTTTTACGTGAGTGTCGAAATGTTTATTCTTCTTAAAATTATGCCAAAGTAAAACTTCTACATATATTACCTTATTTTACTTAAATAGTGGTACTGCTTCTATCATATTATTCAATATTAAAAGAAAATAAATTTCTCTTGTCCCAAGATCTTGGTAAGGATAACGCACCAAACTTATTGATAAATAAATATGCAAAGATCCAATTTTATCAGACGTTTCGAAGTCAATGCAAATCCCATTACATAGTATTCCTATTTACACACATAGGTCAGTTAATTTAAACGGGTTTTCACGCGTTACCTTTACTTATTTCTAGGTTTCACCAACCGTGGTTACGGGCTGACTGGCGGTGCGCGGCGTCGCCTGCAGCGTTGAGGGGTATTTTTCGGGGGTAGTTCAACAAAATAAAAGATCAGGATAGAAAAAAAGCAAAGGTAACGCATGAAAACCCGTTTAAATTAACTACATTTCAATATGGAACGCGAAATTTAAAAAAAATACACACAGGTCAAGCTAATATAAACCGTGTAGAAATAAATTAATAATTTTAATTAGTACATATATGAACAATCTGTAATAATACTTTAAGTCGCGTCGCGTGTCCAAAACCAGAAAGTGGTATATCCATATCTTCCCAGAGGCCTTATGGTTTCGACACACAGCTGGCCGGTCGGGACGGCAGTACAATTTTACTATAGAAGAGGTCGCTCTCGGCTTCTTATAGAAAAAATCGCGCTGGCATCTAGACCCACTTGCTGTGTGTGTGCCCTACGGGATGATACCGATTGTCAAGGAATTCTCACCTATTGACGGTCGACATCGTTTCTAGACTACGTACTACACCTTTAGATTGTTTAAAATTTATAACAGGATCACATTTCAAACCTAGTAATAACTTTAACACTAACGTTATGCTCGGAGTTTTACTGCGTGATCGAACCACGAATGATGAATATCCGCAGAA
The DNA here is from genome assembly GCA_014132275.2 of Samia ricini. Classification (NCBI taxonomy): domain Eukaryota; kingdom Metazoa; phylum Arthropoda; class Insecta; order Lepidoptera; family Saturniidae; genus Samia; species Samia ricini. The sequence continues at coordinate 4,020,524 of AP028161.1, read as the reverse complement.
GAACCAAAGTAATCGGCATTGCCCGAAGAACTGCCAAATTAAAGTGACATAGGGCTGGGTGCATTGCTTATAGAACCGGTGCCCGGTAGTACCAACGGGTTCTCGAATGGCTACAACGTACCGGAAGGTAGCATCGATAGGCCCAAAAAAGGCAGACCGACGACCTGGAGAAGGTCGGGAGAATATGCTTAATACGGATGGCGCAATACCGGGAAATATTTAGGTAAGACAAACATATATATAGTCAGCAGAAGGCGTTTTCTGGTTGATATTATGATGACGTTGAACTTAAATATCGTGGATAATAATCGCCGATCTATAACTAATGCGCAGATCTGTTAGTCCTGGATTCAAATCTCTACTAGCGCTATTTTTATGGAATAAGATAGTTTAAGTATTCTTTACGATATATAACCTAGCATAAATTATATATTTAGAATAATTTTACACGGTTCTCATTCAATACTCAATGTGACACGACCGTAAAGTTTCTTTGACGCAGAGGGAACGTTCCGAAATAGTGTGGAAATAAAGAAAAGCGCGTCGTGACAAACGTCGTGACACTTTTGTGAAATTGTTTTTTCGGTCATGGGGTCGTCGCGTCACTGAGAACCGTAGTCTCAAACGTGAATGTTTCAATGAATTTTCTATTGTGTAATCTTACAACTATTTTTAATTTGAAATATATTTTTTAATAATATTCTCAATATTAAATGAAAATAGATATAAACAATCAATAAAATTTGAAATTATCTAAACTATACATACATTTATTTAGAACTAACCATCTACCCGCGGCTCTGCCCGCGTTTCATATATTCTTAACTGCGTATTATAGCTTTCAAATAAGGGAACGTACCCATACTACGTTACCTATTTTTTAAGATTTTTTCGACCCCTCCCATCCCTCTGTGACCACTCGTAGTATATCCCAAAACCCCCCGCCCCTTTAAAGGCTTAAACATTTAGCAGGTAGAAAATTTACGAAAACATCAATGGATTTCTGTTTAATTACATTATAATCCGTCTTACACGTCTTCAATGAATACGTTCCGAGCAGCAATCCACTCGGATATATCATTGATCACGGGGGCAGTAGTATCAGGAGTTACTTCAGACTCGGTAATTTCCTCTTCATCGACGGCCTCCACATCTAACCACTCCACGCTTTCTCCCTTAATAGACAAAACCTTATGTGGCCTTCTGCAGAGAACCCGCAGAGGTCGCAGGCGAGCCAGATTGTACACTGCACCACCATGCAATTTTTTTCAAAGCCATATTCAAAGATATGCCCTCCCCCCTCCGCTCCTGTAGTTGAGCATAGTATTTTAAAGACGCCCTTCCCCCTTTTACGGGTTATCTAGTATGGGTACGTTCCCTAATCCTTGGAAAAAAATGTTTTGACGGTGCTGACGATTGATTCGTATGTTGTTTACAATGTCATAAGATTTAATTTTTTTTACAAGAAACTCTGATAAATTTCCTGAAATTGTTTTTGGTGCTAACAAAAAGTAAAGATATTTCCTGCAAAAGTAAATACTTTCCAGTAAAACTGTGCATTGAATTGTATTTTATTCACAAGTACGTGAATTTTTATTTTATTTTAGCGCAACCCCAATTATTTTTGAAAAGTAAATTACGCGGGGATAACTTCAACTACTACCTACCAAAAAAAATCCCGTCAAAATCCATCCAGCTGTACAGGAGATTACCAGCAACAAACAGATAGTAAAAAAATTCAAAAATTGTATTTTTAACATACATAGGTATCGTATATACATTCATACTTATTCAGTAAAAAATTAAATTTTTTGACATTACAAACAGACACTTCAATTTTATTTACTAGTATAGATATACCTACTAAGAATTTACGTTAAACTAAAATTTTGCTTTCAATGACATAACAAGTGGTTTTTTTATATATCGCATCAATACATAAAAGCGTCAAACACCGAAAATGTTATGCTTCGTCGACTCGAATCTAACACGTTTGTTAGTTAATTGCATGGATTTCTCCACATTTCTCCTTTGCTTTCCAACCGAGGTTGAATAACGCGAAACCATCTTTTCATTACTTCTATACAAATATGTAAATAATAATAAATAAATAGCACTTGTACGTTTTTCATAATTATTGTTTTCTTGTTTTTTATTAGTTATTAATTACTTGACATAAAGAGATAAATATTTATTCAAAATTAAATATAAACTCAACGACACTATTGTACTATTTATTTATCAGTGATATTATTTTTTTCAAATCATTACATATATATTATCTTGATTATAAAAAGATATGTCTAAAACTTATTCTTACTTCGTAGAGCAAAAATGTGTAGTAATTGCTTTGACCACAATCTCACCTGATGTTAAGTGACGATGTGGTCCAGGATGGTAAACACACTAAGCCTAGAGATACTGGTGGTCAAGTGATTCTGCCGAAGCACAGCTATTGGTATTTGGCGACAGGTTTTACAAACTTGAGGATGGTAGCTACCCAGGCGGACATCATTATCCTATCAAAATGCCCTTCCGCCGTTTTTCCTTCACCGAAAGATCAGGCCTATTTTGGAGTTGTATAGGTGGGGATCGAACCCGCGTCGATTGACGCGGAATCCGGCCACACTACCCGCCTTGCCATCATCGCTTCAAAATCTATATTAGTATTAGTCCTTGAAGGCTACATTTATTGAAGGACTCCATTTAACGAAATTTCTATATCGTTACAAAAATTTTCAAAGAAATCAGCTTCACCTAAACGGATAAATAAATGAAAGATATGTCATGAATAATCTTTAAACATCTAATTTGATGAACATTTTTCTTATAAAAGAGAACAAATGCTAAAATTCCACTACAAATAGAGCCGAGGTGCATTATTAGCTCGGCATTTAACCTAACCCATAAATACAAACCTTCCGACCTCCAGGTACCGATCAAATCTAAATATAGATGCACTTAGTTACAATCACTTTATAATCTAGTTTTATTTTAAATGCTTCAGATACGACCTTGTAGCCCATATACTACTAAACATAAGAAAGTATATATGTTTATTCAGTTATTATTACGTTTGATTTTATGAGGAAAACGCTTTTTTTTGTAATCACAGTATATTTAAAAATAGACACATGAAAATTTTTGTCTTATCGAGCAGTTGAGCGTCCATTCATTGATGCAAACGAGAGATGTCCACTGATGGACATAGGTCTCCCCCAAAGATCTCAACAACGACCGGTCTTGCGCCAGCCGCAACCTTCTTTAGGACGTTGGTCCACCTTGTGGATGGCTACCCATGATAAGTCTTCCGGTACGCGGCAGCTATTTGAGAACCCGATGCCCCAAGCCATCATTGACGACAGTACACTTGTCAAAACCCGGCCATAGAGACACGTTAAGGCGTGACGCAATCCGCCATAACCAAGTGAATATCCATAACTACCTTTAGACCTAAATGATGATCTTTCGACGGTCGTCATCATTCTTGGACTCTACTTTATTTAACAGCAGAGCAATCAATTTGCCGTGATTATATAAAAAAACACATGTAACTAAATAATTAATAGCAACTTTTATATAAATAAATTAGGTTTTATTATTCTTGTTTTGGAATTAATACAAAAGTGACTTCTTAATAAGACAGTTGCATAAGGCAAACCGTCTGTTACAGATAATTTATGCTACAGAGAGTACAATAATGAATTTATTTGGAAAACGAAAACAAATCATAACAATATTTTCCAAAATTCAATTCTATAAAGGAAGTCACTAGTGTGATTTTCATAGAAAAAAATCACAAGCATGTTAAAAATGTATAAAATAAAAATATTATCTTGCGAAACATCATTGGTTTGTATGTGTTAAATTTATTATATCTGTTAAAACATAACGTAATAACTTTAGGTGCGGCATTTTAATTGTAATAAAATCTTGAAATCAGACGTATTTAAAACTAATATAAAAGCAAATGAATAAATGTGTGTGATGAGTTATTCTATTTGCAAAATCATTTATAATTTTCTAGGTACAGAAGTACCTCAAAACAACGGTCATCATCAAGCCCCAATCCATCGTCAGTCATCGCCAACATATTGGCAGTTTAAAAATTCCTTAATGTAACACTTTAAGGATCCTATATTATACGAAAAGCGAATAAACTGCTGCTGCAAGACGTTTCCACCAAGTACGGATAAAATCTAACATTCCTAACTATTTTTTACGAAATCTAACACGTTCTATTAATCAGCAATTTATAGTCCCACAAATCTATTTAACCCGGTGATGGCATCGCTTTTAGTGTTGTCAATATTTTAAAACTCTGCCAGTATCAAGTCATGATATGTAAAAAGCTTAGGTAAATATTTTTATTTATTATGAAAAAGTATAAACACACGCAGCTATGATCCGTCAGGAGAAATGTCAACGAAGGCAGACAAAAATTTTGACCATCGAGTCCGATAAGTTTGTCACTCTATAGAACATTTTTCAAGACACGAACGACAGAATAACATCAACCGAGAATCTAAACCAGCTCGGTGTTCTTAAATAAAATAAATAATAAAAATCCTCAATACATTAAAAAAGCATATCCAATAAAAGGAACCGTTCACTCTTCGGAGCTTAATGTAGTATTGGCGGCCGACGTAAAGGCAAACAGAGGTCATCGAGTATTGCCAAAATAGTATATTTAAAAAAAAAACTAGTTTTCAAATGTCACATAATAATAAAATGATACAATATAATTGGGCGCCCGTTCGTACTGAGTCGTGCCACTTGGTAACGAACTGTATTAATTAATTATATTTTACAATAATAAATAGCATAGACCTTCTTATCAGAGTAATATTTAAAAAGTTTTATTTCGTGACTTTATATAAGGGTAATTCCCAATATAAGTTTACAAGAGAATGTTAGTCAAATAAATATTTTAAATAACTTAATAACTAAAGATAAAATGTTAAAATTTTCTAGATAATTATTTCTCAAATATCGTTGTTGTTATTTTATTTATTTAGTTTACCCATAATTAATTAATGTCAATTAACTAAACGCGGCATTGTATTTTCTTATCGCTTACTTATAATGTATAGAATAAAATTAGTCGAGGGTTACGTAATATTTATTGCTTATTTATACAATTTGTAGCGTCCGTTTGTGACATTTCATCGCAGTCTTTATCTGGATATGCTTAATTATGTTAGGTTGTAGCTTTATAATAAATTTCTATTTATCTTTAGTTACTGGTATCATGAGCTATTTTTCCAACCTTATATCGGTCCTCTAGTAAAGCGGTTGCCATTTTGTAAAACATAACATAAGCTCACCCCTGTTATCCCCGAAGGGTTAGGCAGAGGTGAGATAGCGAACTACACCACCCACATATCGCCGGGCTTCGTTCCGTCCCAGATGTGACAGGGGGGCGAGCCTGTTGCCATATCGGGCACAAAATCCAGACTCCGGGTGTTGATACTGAGTAGAAAACCCCAATATCACTTGACTCGATCGAACCCGAGACCTCAGAACGATAGTCGTACGCTAATACAACTGCGCCACCGAAGCAGTTAAAACTTAATTTTTTTGTCAAAACTTCCCGAGAAGTAACAGTTCAGAATTAATCTTATTGTTCATTTATAACCTCAACTCTTTAACTACAATCTCACCTGATGTTAAGTTAAAATGTGGTTCAAGATAGTAAACAAACTAAGTATAGAGGTATTAACATCAGCTGCCAGAACACATGTATTGATGTTTAGTGCAGATTTTTAAACTAGAAAATGCATGGATGTACACTTTTTAATCCGTCATATCGTAAAAAGATAACTTCACTATAGATTGAATCAATATCACATATACTTTAATTAATTGAAGCTTTAAAAAACGTCAGAACTCTAACACCGGTTCGGAAATCAACCTTTAATTTTTTATTTTTTGACGGGGGGAAATGCATTTACGCACTACCCTTATCTATTGTATTTGAAGGATCAAAGTCCCCCAACTACAATAGATAAGGGGGCACGGAGTGACGAGCTCCGTGCCAGTGTGGGACTCACCCGGGCGAGAGTCGCCCGGAAATACCCACTAAAACCCCCCGGGGCCGTCCGCTGCATTTGGGATGGGGGCGCTGCATTTGGGGTGGCTTTCGCAAGCACCGCGTCGCAACTTCGGAAATCAACCTGGCCATCGAGAAGAGATGGTAAGAAGGTCGATCGGGTTTATCTTTCTTTTTTGTATAAATAATTTTTTTGATAAAATCTATACTAATCTATAAGTCACAATAGTTTTTAGAGAATACACAATAGGGTCTCATTTCTAGATATCAGATCTTCATCTTCACATAAATGATTTATTCTGTGATAATCGTTTGAAATTAAAACTTACTGGTTACATAAATTTATTGTTCGGTCAAACGGTAATGTGTTTTGGAGCTTTACTGGCTAAATAAACGCAAAAACTTTTATTAATCTTATCTAGTCTAAAATATGGGACGGCTAATTAGGACAATTTTTTGTATATTTCTTGTTTTAAGATTATATAGATCTATTATCAAATCGAGCTCGTCTAAATTTATCGGAACATAGGTTAAGTTAGCAAGAATGTGTTTGAAGGGCAGTGTATATTCCTGTAACTGTTTTAATGATTCGCGAGGTCCCATTATGTGAAATGTTCGAACTGCCCGTTTTTTTACTATAAATATGACTGAATCGATCTAACTCAGTTGCAGTAAATCAGAATATGTTCTATTTTTCATAAAGGGTTCCATTTAATAAAACTCATTTACGTTTTTCCGGGTAAAGCTACAAATAAATATTTTAATTTTCTTGAATATGTATCAAATGTTATTATGAATATTTCAAAATTCTCTTTGATATTTGACACACATTAAACGATTCATATTTGCGAATATATTAAACTATATTTATCAGTGGTTTAATGTGTTTTAAATTTGCTTCACAAATAAGATCACGCGTATCTCACGTGAAATGTCATTTACATAAACACGTTAATAAAATTACTACATAGGTCAAATTATATCTCAGTATGATATAGTTAAAATATGCTTTAATATCGATCTTTATTCATAATTTACTACAGGGGAAAATTAAAACCATAAATGATGATCCGAAATCATCGCGATTTGAATTTATAATATCGGGAAATAAATTATGTCACACGCGATGTTGAAATTTCAGCGGTTATAAACTAAACTCGATATATATACTTATAATAGAAGGCTAACGAGACGAAATCTGTACATTTAAGATGTTTAAGAAAAATTACAATGCGAGGCTTCAGAATCGACTACAAAACACATTTCGATAGTTTAAAATATCTGTCTGTACATTAATTTCATATAGTCTGAAATTCAAGCGGGTGATGCCGCAGGCACAGCTAGTAAGTGTCGCCCCCATCCCAAATGCAGCGGACGGCTCCGGGGGGTTTTAGTGGGTATTTCTGGAGCGCCTCACGCCCGGGTGAGTCCCACACTGGCACGGAGCTCGTCACTCCGTGCTCCCTTATCTATTGTATTTGAGGGACTCTGATCCCACAAATACAATAGATAAGGGTAGTGCGTAAATGGATTTCCCCCCGTCAAAAAAAAGAAGAAAAAAGGCACAGCTAGTAAATACTAAATCTATAATGAGTCTGAAATTTCGGTGAAGCAAACCATTTTGACGATATTATAGTTTGATGGCAGCTATTTTCTAGTAATACCTGCCTAGGTAGCTACTACCTTCAAGATTGAAAATCTATCGCCAAATACCAAATAGGTGTCTTCCGACACCATTACTTGAGAGCGTCTTCTAGGCTCTATTACTTAACATCAGGTTAGTATATTGTTCAGTAAACGATATGAAAATTAAAAGTATCTCGTAACGTAATACTTTTTAACTTGTGTGGTTTCTGAATTTATAATTTTTTCTATGTTGCATAAAGTTTAACCTCGTGTAATTTTAATTGTCATTGTCTTCGAAGGCAGTAATACTGTAATCTTACAGGGACTGGCTCTCCAGTGTTGCTACAAGAATATACACATATGGATTGCTTGATGGTAGCCAAGCGTACATATAAAAATATCCTAATCATACTATAATTTTCCTAGCCGATTTCTGTTACAGCGACTAAGACTCTGTTTAGGGGTTGTTGCTTAACCCGTATACGACTAACGTACCCAATATCTGTCTCGGTATAAAAAAACACACTGTTATTTCATTAACGATATTTTCCTACACCTAAAACCCAACTTCGTTGATTTATGGTGTAAAATTCGAACTCAAGTCAGTTAATACGATGTCCGACCGTTTTATCACTGAGCCTTATTCCTTTACAATTATTTTTTTCAATCGTTTCAAACTTTTTAACTTTCTTTCTTCGCTTAAACTCAAAAAGGTTTCAGGGACGTAACTTAAACTTAACGACTTATTTCTAATATAAATTACTATTCAGTAGTCAACTAATTATTACACACAAAATGTTAAACTCATTTTATATTGTCAAATCTAAAATGTACATTTATCATTATCTTCTTTTTTTTTAGAACAATAACAAGTTACTGAGATAAACTTAAAAAATGTTTAAAATTTGTTTAATATTAGGATGAGGCGTCATCAACAGAATATGTCTATATATCTCAGATCCGGTTAATAATAACTTTTTTTATCACCGAAGTTTTAAAAACGTTTGGACGTTTATTAATTATTCTTGATATGTTATAAATTTTTAATGTGTTTCTAATAATTATCATACAATATTGTGATATACTGTACAAGCGCGATATTAAAGACGAAGATTCTAAATAAATAAGTTTTGTTGGATACAAATACATTTTAATAAAACAGTTTATAAGAATTCTTTTTATAATTCGTGTGCGTTATTTATGAACAAAATTATGTAAATAGGTTTTTTTTATCTTCCATTTCTTTTATTAAAGCAATAATTATTTTAATACGACTTACAAAGTTCATAGTAAAAAAACAACATAATCTTTACTAATAAATCAAATTGGAGTGTCTGTTTGTAAAGTCATTTTTTTTTATTAATTAGATATGCATGTATATACCCTACCTATATCAAAAATGCAATTTTTAAAATTTTTATCTATCTGTCTGTCTGTTTGTTCCGTGTAATTTCCGAAACGGCTGAACGGATTTTGACGGGACTTTTTTGGTAGGTAGCTGAAGTCACCCCGGGTAACTTAGGGTAATTTTAATTATCAAAAATCATTAGGAGTCCACGAAAAAAAATTAAAACTCACAAAAACTTGAATATTATCCGATTCAATGCACACACGGTTTTAGAGGCGAGTGCTTGAATTTATGAGAAAAATTTACTTTATCTTAGAACTAGAAAAAATTAGGATTCCTGATAAAAATATAACGAAGTGAAGAATATATGAAAAGCGAGCACAGCCGCGGGCACACAGCTAGTATTTAATAAATACAGATAAAAATCCTTGTTATATAGACCATTATAATCAACATTAAATAATTAATTTATGATAAGCTTAATGGTATACTTGAAGAAAAATAGGGAAATAATAACTTTAGATATATTTAAAAAAATTAACGAAAAGAAAATTTAAGTGTTAGTTCTAAACATTTACACTTTGGAAAGTTTGAGATATTTTATACCCTGATTCTAAAATTCTTAATTATTGACCATCGAGCTACAAAACATAGAGGTTTTGAATTTTAAATATCTAGTTATAATTTATATTAATTTACTTGACAAAACCTAATTTTTCCATAGTATACTCAGGATAATTTAGTAACTCAAACTCCTCAACCATTACGTGACGAAATCAAACCTAGACTCAGCTAAACAAACAGAGCGAACATCACTTAGCATAAAGTGAAATCTGCTCGAGCGAAACAATTGATTAAGGTGTTTGACACCTTCCAGTGTCGCCAAATGACTCAATACCGTCCGAATCGCAAGTATAAATAACTCATTTCCTTACGTACTCATATAATATAACAATAACTGTCAATAGCAATTCCTACATTTGTGACTTCCGAAAATCTTGATAAAGGTTTTATGAAGGTCCTCGGTTGTAATAAAGGTCATTCACTTATAGCCTAACGAAATTAGACATCTAGAATCTAGATAAAAAATAGGTAAAACATTATCTTGTGTAATTGATTGAAACTATTATTATTATATATTATTATTATATAATAATAATTATTATACCTTACTCAAGTCTATTCCCATAAGATTAAAGGCTGACTTACTGTCAGGCCTATGAGACTCGGGGCCAAAAAGTTATTTTTAGGGGTTGTAAAGTTTAAAAAGATTGATTATTTCTAGAAAAAAGGTATCATATCGAAAAGTGACATAACTAAAATTGACGTTGATCATAAAAAATATTAAATGCAAGCAGAGCCGCGGGGCACTACTAACATTTTCGTAAATTTCTATGCAGCGTATGTATAATATAGATATATTACCGATCTATTTAAATTCTAGTACAAACCCCGCCCAATGAAAACATTATAATTACATTAAAACGTAATGCTATATTACACGTGTAGAGTTTGTTGGTAGGTAACGTCTTGGGAATGTGAAACCGAGTAGCGGTCAGGTTATTAACTGCTTACGATAAAAATCTTTCGACATCATTGTGTCTATCAAAGCTGTACGTTCCCGGATAAGACACGGGATCTCGTCTGACCACCTCGAGAACATTTTACGAATGCCCTGCGTATGAAATTGGACCGTCAAAATCAGTCGTAGGTGATGTTTTGGCCGTCCTTCCTTGTGAAGGAAAACGCAAAGGTACTAGACCAGCCAGCCAAATCTATTGTTAGGAACACATTTCATAAATGGTGGTAACAAAATGGCGGCCTTCGATTACAGCTGTTTCAACGGGAGTGGTTGATAGATCTTTGAATTCACGCGCCGTGTCATTATATCACATAAAATGCCACCAAAAATTTCAAACACTGCAAGTGAATAAATTATAAATAAACGCAACTTCATAACAAACCAAAATTGCGTCAAGCATTCTCGTTTCGATCAACACAGATAGATAAATTAGTAGCAGTAGTAATAATAGTCGTCCAATATGATAGGCAACGGAATTAATTCATACTGCCAATTTTGAAGTCCAACCTTATATCAAAGCTGTAGCAAAACGATACCAAGTACCAACGAACCAAGTAATTTTTACGGCACCTCAGAATAAACGTTCCATGTTATTATTTCCAATTAACATTACTCGTGCATAATAACCAATCTATATCATGCAAAACATTGACAAAATTACAAAGCAAAAGGTTAAATAAAGCAAATTAATGAATAAGAAAAAACTACCAGATAACTAATAACAAAGACTATTATATAAATTTATCTATGCTAATAACCAAACTAAATTGTCGATACTTGTATGAATTAATTTCTTATATTTATATAGATAGATAGCTCTTCAATTTTTCTTACATTTTCGTCACATTACATACGTAGCAAACGTTAAAATATAAGAAAACGAAAAATGATTAAACTAATTCTCGGTTATAAAAACAAAATAAATCAATGTAAAATTGAAAAGAATACATTGTATATTAGGACAAAAAAATTAGATAGAAAATCTATTTTCGAGTCTAGGTATAAAAGTCAAAATATTATAGAATATTTAATGGATCTCTGTTCAGTGATCTAATCTTGGATACCGCATCGATCAATGGGTATTCAAATCTTAAAATGAAATTGAATTTCGGTGATAAAAAACTTCAAAATAAAATCATACTGTTAGTTGCAGGTCATTTTGCACCGGTGGTAGGTTTGCTGCAGGGGGCGACGCGGTGCTTGCGAAAGCCACCCCGTGTCGCCCCCATCCCAAATGCAGCGGACGGCCCCGGGGGTTTTAGTGGGTATTTCCGGGCGCTTCACGCCTGGGTGAGTCGCACACTGGCGCGGAGCTCGTCACTCCGTGCCCATTTACCTATTGTATTGGGGGAGTTCGGTCTCACTAATACAATAGGTAAGGGTAGTGCGTAAATGCATTTCCCCCCGTCAAAAAAAAAAAAAAAGGTCATTTTGCACCAGCCCTAAACCGAAAACCTGTTGCAAATACCTAATGGCCGACTGGGGCACTACTAATATGTACATGAAGAAAACTCCGACAAAGTGACGGTGCCTCTCGTTCCGGGATAAACTGGTGTAGATGGAGCAGTCAGTTGTGCAGTAGAATAATTGAGCGCAACTACATTGCAACCATCTTACTTTTTAACCGACTTCAAAAAGGAGGAGGTTATCAATTCTGTATGTTTTTTTTCTGTTTGTTTGTTACCTAATTTCTCCGTCATTTGTGGACCGATAATCAAATAAGCAAATAAATAATTACTTTGTTAATCTGTTTCGTCAATTTTGGAGTCGGTGCCAGCTAGAGCCAATGTAATCATTTACAAATGGAAATAACTTTATTACAATTACATATAAGCTAAATAAAGGACTATAATGATATTAAAAAACAATTAATCGAAATTAAATATAACTAGCGACGTACTAGCTGATACCGATTTCAAAATAGACAAAGCATATTAATAAAGTAATTAGTTATTGACTTTTTAGTCCCTATTTTATAGTTTATTCTTTTGAAGTCGGTTTTGTTTTTGATTGAAAAAGTTTTTTTGTAGTAAGATGCTGAAGGGCGTCGCATTCCGGGACTAGCAAATGTACCATATCCAGACCTACCTATAGGCCTTAGTAGTGATACATGTAGACTAGCAAGATGATGTATCAGCTTCGTTTGTAATATTTCTTATCATCAACCACATCTGATCTACGGTTTAATGCTAATACTAAGCGCAACATACCTTTTTTTTTGCCGGGATAAATTAATTAACGCACTACCCTTACCTATTGCATTAGTGAGACCGGAGTCCCCCAATGCAATAGGTAAGGAGGCACGGAGGGACGACTCCGTGCCAGTGTGGGACTCGGCCGATCGTGAAACGTCCGGAAATACCCACTAAAACCCCCCGGGGCCGTCCGCCGCATTTGGGATGGGGGCGACACGGGGTGGCTTTCGCAAGCACCGGGTCGCAAGCGCGACATACCTGCATTTTCCATACATCATCGTTACTAGAAGAAACTGGCAGACAATTGTGATGTGTGGAAAATAGTAGTTACTGATGATTGCGAATTTCATGACACCGTCTGACTTAAGAGACTGTCTGTTATGTACGTATTACGGTGCGAACGGTCTACAAGTCCTAGAGCTGGAGACAGTATGTTTAGGTGTGATCAGTTTGGTCGTCGACAACACTCCCGTATCGGCTTGGTAAGCCATTAAAAAAATGTGTCCGCGACGCTGCTTAAAAAGCATCTATCGAAGATGATCAATGTTTATATATTTATTAACGTGAAATCGTTGTTAAACACTAAACACTTTTACTTTTTATTACATTTTATTTATCAATGGTATAAGTTGTAAAAAGTCTAACCTCACATTAAAAGGAATTTAGAAAACATATTTAACATTAACGACACACAGAGTATCATAAATGTTTATACAATGAACGCATGTTGAGAATAAGCCGCCATTACGCTTTCAAACTTCAGTGTTCTTGCGGCGCTGTGTTTCGCAAGTCGACGCGTGTGCGCACGTATCTAATTTTAAGTGGCGAAAGCAAGTAGGTGCCGACTTGTTTGTAACTTCTTGCGCGCTTAAACATTTTTGCCACTATTAAAGTACGAAGTAGCATTTAAAAATGTATCAGTAATCTATCAAGAACATATCGACTGATTTATATGATCTTTGATTTGTTGGCTTTGTCTCCACGAATTCGACAAAATAACAGAAAAAATGTAGTGAATAAATTTGTTTCGTACAGCTTTTTTGTTAATAGCTCGAGAATGGATAATGAAACCATTATAATTTTTTTTTGTTTATCTATTAGACTTAAGACGTTTCCTCGTATATAAAAATATATATATATATATAATAATGCCACAGTATTTAGTGATTTTATGGCGGTACAAAGTTCGACGAGACAGTAAACAATAAAAAAGCATAACAAATAAAGATCGGAGAATGTGACAACAGCGTTAGTCAGTAGTTCAAATAAAAAGGAATAAATTAGTTTAGATTCTCAATTATTACTAATATCTCCTCTCGATTACAAATTAAAAAAAAACTACTATTGAACAGTGCACATTTGATATCGTGCGTTAAATCAATTTGGTGTAATTTGAAAAATCGTCCGAAAGTATGTTTACAGATGTTTCCAACAAATATGAGTCTTAAATTTTCACAATAAAGATCAATTTTAAATGTAAATTTAGTTTCCATTGCAACTTCGTACCGGAACAAGCGTTTCTAACGAATCGGAAAATGATAATAGTTAAAAAGATTTACCGAAATTATGTTCTTCCTTCAACCTTAATTCATGGCAATGTTGGTCAAACAATACGAGACGTGTATTATACATCAATGAGTGCCATACGATTAAGATAAAGTCTTTATTCTGTTTCGTTTTGTATTATGAAGGTAACATTACGGTCAAACGAAAAACTTCGTCAAAATATGTGTTAACTGGACATAAAATGATTACGTATAAAATTACTACAAACTTTTTTTTGTTATGTTTTCGGTGGTCGCAATATAAATATCAGATCAAATGTACGGTTCATTATTTATCTCATTTATATGTAAAAATCTACATATAAAACATTTAACTATATAATAAAATCGAATTTTGAAGTTAATTGACTATTTCATAAAAAAATACACACGGCGGGATATGATTAGAAAAAATTTCAAATGTGCGCATCTTACTAAATATTATAGGTAGAATATGTATGCATTTGGGTCTTGAAATTGTTATATTACAAGAACAAGAAATTTTTCAACACGATTCGTATATTTTTACTGACTTTTAAAATTTCTTCAGAATAGCTTTTTTAACCTCTCGAGCACTATCCTGGCGTTTACGCCAGCTTTCCATCGTTTTCTTATTATCTCATTTTATGTGTAATCCACATATTAACAGCGTATGATAATTATAATTTAGTTTATATTTTAAATATTTCTACAAATCATATCATCACACAATAAAAACGTGATTTACTGTTGTTCGTGATAAAATAATATATTTATTGATTATACAAAGACAGAAGAAGCAGATAATTAAAAAGATAACATAAACGAATATTTAATGGAGTCACTCGACGACTATCGAATTTTATTTTAAATGTCAATTAATTGTATACATTAATAATAAAACATACTTGTACATTCTATTATGTTGTTACATGGATCGCTAAACAAGATCGCAATGGGTAATCGCAATGAATGTTTTTGCGATTGGATTCTAAGTTATAAAAGGATTTATATTCGCAATCCTTACATATTAATCTTCACAAACCCAATTCAATCAGAGCGAAAATTAAATTCATAACATAACATAATATAAGCTCACGCCTGTTATCCCCGAAGGGTTAGGCAGAGGTGAAATAGCGAACTACACCACCCACATATCGCCGAGCTTCGTTCCGTCCCAGATGTGACAGGGAGCGAGCCTGTCGCCATATCGGGCACAAATTCCAAACTCCGGGATGATACTGAGTAGAAAAACCCAATACCACTCGACCCGACCCGGGGATCGAACCCGAGACCTCAGAACGGCAATCGCACCGTAGTACAACTGCGCCACCGAGGCAGAAAATTAAGTTCAGTAACTTAAGAATTTTGGTATAATCTAAGTAATTAAAGTAGACTTATTGTTATTGCTTGAATAACCTAATTTGACCACCCGTGTAAATGCAATATTCGTGCGAAGGTAAATCTTCGTGATCGGCGCAAAAATTTGAAGCCTCTTTACTAGAAAGAAGTCGAAATTACAGCCTTATCATGTAATTCTGTAGGTTGGCTTAGTACAAAACGATTGGCAAATGTGTGTATTTTTTTTTTGCAAACCCCATCCTCACACACAATGTAGACCTTCTACACAATCTTTACACTAATATTTTCTTATTAGCTTTTCATGAGGATTTTATTACATTATATTATCACTAAAAATAATTTTTGTTATGACCTTCCTATTACTATGATGTTATTAAGAATTAAAAACTAGTGCATACGGAGTACGGAGTACAACTCGCATGATAAAAAGCCGAATTGATATTCATTGTTAATACATATTACCTGTTCATTTAACCCCTTGAGCACTAACCAGGCCTTTACGCCAGATTTCCATTGTTTTCCTATTGTCTCATTTTTCTGGGTAATCAATATATTACGTTCATTCTTTGATTTGTTTATTTAAATTTATTTTTAATAGAGAAAATAGTCGAGTAATATTTTCCTATAAATTATATACTAATAAAAAAATTGACCGATTGTATTTGAATATTTTTAGATTAATTTTCCCCAATTTGAAATAATCGGTCTATAAAAACTCCGCAAATAAGAAAGAAAACTAACCATAAACTATACAGTTTTATTTTGCAAGCCATACCCATACATACGGTAAAAAGTACAGATTCACACACGATCGAGCATTACCCAACAACCTGTTAACATGTTATTGTCAACGTTAACAATAACGTATAACAGTAACGTTAGTTAATCCGCAACAAAGCGGTTACTGGACCATTTGCTTTCTTTTGTCCTCTTGTAAATAATTTACAAGCGGTTATCGACTTTAATACAATGACATAAGGTACTGGACACAAAGTATGTTCTTTTATGTCAATTCTTCTATATGAGATGTGACGACATTTATTTTTTAGGGGGATGGGCGCGGCTATTTACTTCATAGTCCAATCAATTAATTATAAAAGGATTTATTATTATTTACTATTGTAAACAAATCAAAGTTCTCCATCATTTACTTCTGTAGAGTACAAAAAAGTTAAAAGAAAGTTTATTATAGTTTTTTATACTACGTATTTAGTAAACGAGAGTTTATACGCAAATTTTGGGCATCTTAAATTAAAAACTTAATTTTAAGAGACTAATTTAAAAATAAATTTACTTATTTACATTCTTATATCTCAACTATTTATATTTGAACAAAATAACTTACTTGTAAAAAAAGTGGTTAACATAAAACTATTCAGAAAACATGTTATTCGAAGATGAGATCATATTAGTGGAGTAGTTTGATATAAAAAATTGAGAAAGTTATTTTGAAAAGAAATTTTGAATTTTTTATATTTTCAGGTCTATGTATTTTACTAACCAAGACATATTCTCCTATAAGTTGTACCGGTTAAAGTCTGATGAGACACGATCTGATCCAGCAACGAGCGATTTGATTCGAATTATACTACAAGCATCGGCTGTGTAATTGAAGAAAATTATCACTATGGAAACTATTAATATGTCGTTTACCCTTAAAAATATGAAATTACCCAATAGAAAAACCGTATGAAAACAATGGAAAGCTGGCGTAAACGCCAGTTTAGAGCTCAAGGGGTTAATTGCGATAAAATACTCTGTCAACCATAAAATTAATAATCTGTCACAAAACTTCCATCGATGTAATCTATAGTTTTATATCACTTACTATCAAGTTAAATAATTGTATGTAGGCGATAATCAATACAGAATAATTTAAAAATAAATAAACAATACAATCGGAAACATTATAAGAGAGAATTAGACATTAATTTCTATATCTATCTAGCTTGACTAGTTTTTATTGTTGTAACTTTAAAATAATCCTACATGGGTTTTTCATGAACTATTTGTCTTCATTATGCATAAGCCAAGCGGTTCCGGCTGAAAATAGTACAACCCCATATCGTTCCTGTGAGTGTCGTAAAGGAGACTAAAGGATAAAAACCAGAGAATGGGTAACAGTATCCTCTAAGTATCACAAACACCTACTGCGATCACCAACCCGCCTGCAAAGCGCAGCGATTATGGCAGTCCCCCCCTTATTGTGGGGAGATCTATGTCCAACAGTGGACGTCTTATGGTTGAATGGATTTGTGGAAAGAATAAAAGTAAATAGTGAAAATGCATAATAGTAAATGTATCAAAAGAAAAGAATAATCAGAAGCGATGATGGCTCAGCTGCGCTTTCGGTGAAGGAAAACATTTTGAGGAAACCATTTTATAGTGGTAGAGCTATAGTATTTACTAATTCATGCCAGGGTAGCTACCACCCTCAAGTTTGATAAATCTGTCGCCAAGCTCCAATGGGTATGTTCCGGTACCATTAATTCAGAACCATAACGTTCATGGTACCAGTTTAACATCCTGGATCACAAGCACTGAATCTATACGGTATTTAACACCTTGAGCACTAACCTGGCGTTTATGCCAGCTTTCCATTGTTTTCCTATTATCTCATTTTTATGGGTAATCGACATATTAAAAAATGTATATAAAAAAATAAATATAACGGGGAAAATAACAAATCTTTTAAAAACTTCCATATTTGAATATTCTATCGATGACATAATCAAAGAATCTCGCAGTTTTCAAATAAAATCCCAATATTTCGACGTGGCGCAACGCCTGCCTGCCTTGTGACAGCCTTGAGTTAAACGGTGTTCTTACCAAACAGAACGAATGTGTTTATTATACATATTTTGTAAACGACGTAAAATAATATGACTTGCATTTCTTAATTGCCTTAATTTTTATAGAATGCTATTAAAATTATCTATTAATAAAGTTTAATTTAATCAGTGGCCTTTAAAATAGGAGAATTTGACAAATACCTCACTCTTCTGTCAACTTCAATTTACATAGTAAAAATCAATCGACAGTAGTTTAAATTTTAGGACCAAATAAAAGCGTTCGTATGCAAATGTTTTTAACAACATTTTCTCACTAACTTATTGAATCCTCTAAACTTACCATTAATAGCGTACGTTTACGAATTTGCGAATACGTAATGCTTTATAGTTATATCTAAAAAAAATTATTAGAAGATACCAAACAAGGCTTTATTGAGTAAAACTTATTTTATAGTATATCCTTTTTTTATTGAATAACTAAGTTATACGTGAATATATTCACGAATAGTAATCAAGCATGCTATCTACTCTAGAAAACTTCGCGGAATGTACAATACTTTCGTAGCCTGCTCACAACACACTACGCATACAAAAGACTTCAACGCGTTTATCGGTCTTTATAGAATATTATTAGCAATATTGATATTGGGCAATAAAAAATTAATATATACGTGCATATGGCTAATTCATATATTGATCGGAAGCTATATTAATCATCATGAATAAATTTGTTCGAACGATCTCGCACCACAAAAAATATATAGCGTATATTACAAGAAATACATATAAAATTTCAGCAAAAATGATTTGAAATAAATTTCGTCTATTAGCGAAACGAGACGTCGATTGTGTAACCGACCAACGGATAATTACGTGACACAACGTCTGATTAAAATAAGCGAAAAACACTCACTTGCAAAAACTCGGTTGTGAAAGTCGACCCCAGTCGAACGATAAGATACGCAAGTTCACACAAACATGCACAAAACACTAATAATCACTCTCTGTGACATGTGACGGTGGACACGAGTTCAATTAAAAAAAAAACAAATTTGAGTGTTCGATTTTTGAAGTTGGCGCGTCAGCTGTGCGCACTCAGCGGCGGGCGTGCGCACGAGAGGACTGGCGGCAAGAGACTGCGCGCGCGACTCCCACCATCGCCACCCGAAATAGTAATCACCTTGCTATCACCTTGCTATCGCGACATATATATTGGAATGTAATTCATAAGCTGCAGCGATTTAACTCAATTGAAGACTTTACACTAGCTAAATAAATTTGTATCCTATAAAGGAATATACCTTTTATTTCATTGGTTTCTGTACATTACATTATGTCTTTTTTCCCGTTATAAAAGTTTTACTATTTGCAATCCAAAAAAATTTTCATCAATTTTTGTAATAAAACATAGAATTAATAATTTTATTATCTTTAGTGAAACAAAAAAAATAGCAGGAGGCCTGTCGACAGAAGTGAAAACTCGAAAAACTGATTTTTATTGTTTATATTTCATAACTTTTTAATTAAAATTTTTAACATATAACATTTGTCTGGTTTGTACATCTGTTCGCACTCCTAGCAATAATTATGTACATTTTTATGTAGTTTGTTCATAATCAAAACATACTATAGGCTGAGTAAGTATAAATTTTATTATTTAACTCTTAGCACTAACATTAATACGCCATACTTGGCATACTGTAACATGTTGACGGCTAAAATCATAGAATTGGTAACGCGTATCTATAAGTTTCTCTACCGAGAATGGCTCAGCTCCGCTAAAGAAGTGTTCACGTCAATTAAATATAAATAACAACCATCTCGTCGTTTATGAATCGAACCACATCTCTACAAGGTGAGACGGATCCGTATAAAGCATGTCATTTCTCCTGCAATATTATCGTTAAGGTCACAGAAATGACCATCTGAGGTCGCGCATGAAATAGATAACGTAATGTATTAATTCTATGACGTCACCGATAAACGGAAGTTATCAATGCCGAAACTGGCGTATTTTTTGTAATAGTTAACGTTAGTCATTATTACTCCAATTAGGGACACTCCCTAATCTGGTCCTTTAGTTAGTTGTTATTGAATTAAAAGCGTAGGTATTTCAAACAAAAGTTTCGGTGCATATTACGTGTGGGAAGCAAACGAGGAGTGTTCTTTTACTAATGAGATATAATATATTACGCCATTATTAAACAGAAGAGTTCAATGTCATTTTCAGGTTAGGTTTTAACCCATTTATCAGGTAATTTGTTAGTCATGTCGATATTAAGGATTCTACAGTAGCCGTATAGAATGACCTAGTGAGCTTGAATTATGAGCGTTTCAAGGCCGAATTTGTCACCAGATAAGTGAAATAATTTTCCGTAAGACTATAGAGGCAATATTCTTGATTTTTTCGATGAAACGTTAAGGTTAATTTGATAATTATTATGCGACTACGTGGACTTCCATAGCATCCATTGCCATACAGTCATTTTTATACAAAAGTAACTGTGTGTCCGCGACTGCGCTCGCATTTCATATATTTTTTTCACTGCGTCATATAGTTTATAATTTTTTTGTATGGATTCCTAATTATTTTCTACATTTTTTTTATTACTAATATTAAATAACGATATTTCTCATGAACTCGAATACCTGAAAGTAAAACTGTGAATTGAATCGGATTCTTTTCACAATTAGAGGAGTTTTAATTTTTTATACGCGAAACCCTTAATTATTTTAGAAAAAATTAAAGTAGACTCAGTTACGCGGAGTAACTTCAGCTATCTGTCATAAAAGCCCCGTCACAATCGGTACAGCCATTTCGCAGATTACTCACAACAGACAGATGTATAATTACTTTAAAAATTGTATTTTTTGTGTAGGTCTATTCATATGCATTTAGCAAAAGTTGTAATTACAAACAGACGCTTCAATTTTATTTATTAGTATAGATTTATTAAGATTGTCGTAACTTAAATATTTTTATTATAAAAAAAATAACCTCTTAACAATATAAACACGGAGTTGTAATAATAGCGTATAAAACAATGTATGCCCTTATATTATCTCACACTTAATTATGCATCAGAAACTAATTCAAGGAATCAAAATGAAAAAAATCCTTATTCAATTTGGGCCTCCAAAAGGTATAAATATCAAAAAATTACCACAGCTCGGAAAACAACCCAGTCGAGAAAAGCCGGCAAGAAATTTGATCGTCCATTAAACACGTATACACGAATTTGACAGTATTGAATATACATGTGTTTTGTGTGCTGGAAGGTTAGTCGAAAACCTCACCACGTATCCCCGGAGGTAGTTAAATAGTTGCATAATAACTTCACGTGACTAATGGATAATCCGTAATATGATTTCAGTTTAATAAGTAAATTATTTTCAATAGATATTATTTGTTAAACTCATACTTGATATAAATAACAAGGAACAATCTCTTTTGTTCAATCTTCGATCTAAATATTTTGTGAGTCTGTACGTACGTAATTAACATACACAGAAATACAAACACGTGCGAATAAACTAGGATCCTAAAGGCCTATAATAAAATCAGATGGCTATTTATATGACATTTTGTCTCTTACAATTTATTTCTACTGTCAATTATGTATTAATTTTTATTTACATAGCAAATCTGTATTAGTAGCTGATTTCGTGTTTCGTATTTATAGAGTCAAATATGTAATATATACATACATCATATGCTCACGCCTGTTATCCCCGAAGGGTTAGGCAGAGGTGAAGTAGCGAACTACACCACTCGCATTTCGCCGAGCTTAGTTCCGTCCCAGATGTGACAGGTGGCGAGCCTGTTGCCATATCGGGCACAAATTCCAAACTCCGGGATGATACTGAGTAGAAAAAACCCAATATCACTTGACCCGACCCGGGGATCGAACCCGAGACCTCAGAACGGCAGTCGTATGTAATACAACTGCGCTACCGAGGCAGTTAATAAATAAATAATATAATAAATAAATAAATAAAAATTATTTAGTTTATTTATTATGAAAATATATTCTTATGACAACTAATGAAGCTAACCAATAATAAAATAAATCCGAAGTAAACACCAATTTGGAATGACAAATGGATAATTTTACTATTAGTAACATATGGGCTGTTTTTTATTTGCATTGAAACTGATTGATTGTGTAATTAATTGTAATTGTAATGTAATTTAAAAAAAAATCTAGTTTTTTTTCTTCAATGTTTCCATAATGTAAGCGAATGATTTTATTTGTACAAGAAAATAATTAGAAATCATAAATTGAAAGATACGAATTCTCCATAGTTACATAATTTTAATCTTAAAAGTTTTTTACGAAAACTAATTTGGAAATATCACATATTTGTATTACATTTTAATTGATCCACAAATAATTTTGAAATTATCTAAATCTAAAACAGTTCAAATTAAAATATATAGAAAATTTATATGTTAACTTTACATATTGCGCTATAAAGAAAAACAGTACTTAGTGTGTTTACCACCCTGGACCACATCGTCACTTAACATCAGGTGAGATTTTAGTCAAAGAACTAACCCCAAACAGTGTAAACAAATGTTGATTCCGGAGAATGAATCCTAGTTTAGCCAGCAGGCTAACCAGCAGGTTGGCCAGCAAAAAAAGGTCACTTTTAGAATTAAACTAAATATGTGAGTGATTTGTAGGATATTATTGCAAGTACATAGCTGATCCAAGAGCTTTCCCAGTTCGGGATTACAATTTGTCTTGCGCTACTACTAAAATCAAAATCAAATAATTTTTTATGTGGAAAATGCATTTACGCATGCCCCCTGCCCATCCCAATCCTACAGTGATGCTTCCTGGATTAGAGATGCGTGGTATGTGGAAGACGTCCGGTGTGATGTGCCAAGAATACCCACTAAAACCGCCGCTTGGGAGGGGCGACATGGTATTGCCGCGACGCTTCAGCGGCAGGCCCGACAAACGGCATGAGAGGCATAAACTGCCATGCCGGGTCGCCCCCCCCCCCTCCCGCCCCACCGCCTATCTTCCGTCCAGGGAGGAGCTCGGTAAGATTTTTAATACCTAACAATTTGTAATGACATTACGAAAAATATCAAAAACTGGTAAGCTTCATTATTGTATTTATATCATTGATAAATAAAAGCGTAAATAAGCCGTTTTTTAATCCGGTCTCAAGCTGAACGCTCCACCCACGTTGTAGACATTAGTGAAACCATCAATTAGAGGTATACTTGATTCGCACTCGCAAGCAATGATGTGTCAGTCAGTGGGATGAATTTAGAGAGGCTTAAGTGCTTATATACATGACGGGAAATCACAACGCTTTTTTTTTTTTGTACTACTTTTTATCCCATCCTCTGGGTAAATACTTTTAACCATACCAAGGATGCCAATTATATATGTGTCAAAATGTATTAATAGTTTTTTTTTTTTATTTATTATAACCATTAAGAACCTTAATTATACCTAAAGTCGTAAATGAACTTAGTTACAAAAGTTCTTAATATGCCGATTACCCATAAAAATGAGACAATGGAAAAACAATGGAAAGCGGTGTAAACACCAGGTTAGTGCTCAAGAAGTTAATAGATATCTTGACTTTTTATTGACTCATAAAAAAAAGTTTTTTAAAGGAACTTGTAAGTATCTTAATGTTAACCTAGTATGAGAGAGAGAGCGTACTATACTAAGATCTGACGTCACACTTTATGTATAACGTTCTGTTTATATAACAATGAAAATGTAATCCTTTGGATCTCCGTATTTTATTGAATTTTAAGTCTTTTGTCTTCTATAAATTAAACAGTAATCCGAGAATCATAGTTTGGGCATAATTATGAAATATTCACCATCAATTCTATCAATTGATGGAGCTTTTGGATAGAGAAAAATGTTGTTACCCTTGTATTAGATAATTCGTTTCTGTATACGTAATAGTAGTATTTACACCCGTTTGAAACAGATAGCAAAAAATCGCGGAAATCTTTTATTAGCCTATACGTATTTCTCAACATCTATACTATTCAGACCGATATTGCAAATTAATTATAAATGCTGTAGTTGATAATTATAATTATGACAAAGAGCTAAAATGACTTATGTACAAGCCTAATGAAAATGTAACGTAGTGTTTGATCGTTTTTTCACCGCACTAATTGTCAAATATTACTAAACAATTGCATATACCTTATTATTATTATTTATTTTTTTTTTGAATTCCCCCGCCGTTTCCCCTGGCATAA
The DNA here is from genome assembly GCA_014132275.2 of Samia ricini. Classification (NCBI taxonomy): domain Eukaryota; kingdom Metazoa; phylum Arthropoda; class Insecta; order Lepidoptera; family Saturniidae; genus Samia; species Samia ricini. The sequence continues at coordinate 3,995,794 of AP028161.1, read as the reverse complement.
CCAGGGACCTTATTACTACGATTCTCTTTATATGTGTGCTCTTTTGTTGTTGTTTTTTTTTTATTATATAAAGCGTGTTCTTTTGCTTCTTAATTTTCTTTGTTTCATCACTTTATTTTCTTTATTGAACTTAGCCTATATCTTAAACCTATCATTAATTAAACATGTCAAACTTATTTTTTAAAATTACAATGTTAATATATTACGTCAATTACACAACACGACATAGACAAAGCAACAAAGACAGAGGTAGAAACAGCGACAGTTTATCAGACTTTATTATTGAATTCCGGTAGATAAGTTCTAAGTTGTTTTTCTAAACGAAATATTTAATAATCATCGAGCAAATTGTCATCCAATAAATATATTTGAAAAAAAAAAACTGATATTTTACTCATTAGAAGCTAATCGAAATTAAATAATTTTCTTCGGTGATCGAAACCCGCTCGTTTTCTCCCCTCGTACGCAGATTGTCATAGATATTACGCGTTAATAGTCGATAATGGCCTACATGTAGTTGCATTGTTTGCGACACAAGTCAAACGACGAACTAAACAACATTGAGACGCGCCCGTAATTATCATGCCATTTGGCACCTTTTAATTTTTACTCAGTTGTCTCTCAATGGCCGTGGCATTATCAAATCTAAATTACCAGCTTAGAAATTTATTTTTAAAGCTCACTCTATAATGTAATGGAAAGATAAATAAATGAGACATGATAATTGAACACTCGTTAGAGTTGATTCGTCGACGTCAAGGAAGGGCACGTGTTAAATTATTTTAACTTTATCTCTTAATGTAATTTACTAGCCAAATTCTAAATAATGATTAACATATTGTCCCCACAAAAAATATGTTTACGAAATATATTATACTAACATATATAATGACGTCATATAAGCATAGCGCTGTTAATATAATTAAAGGTAAGAATAAATAAAATAACTTAAACATTCTCAGATTTTTGGTCTAGTTTTATTGTAACTTCTTATATTAAACGAAGAACACATTATTTTAAATTTCATAAGTGATAACCTATCGAATCGAATCTTTGCACCAAGATCAACGCCGTACAAGCGTGAGTTAGCTTACACGCAGCGCCATCTCTTGGTGGTCTTTGCGCATGATAAGCAACCAGTCATATTTTATCATTAGTAGCATATTACCATCAAATTACGTAGTTAGATTCAACTTATTACTATCTTTGTCCATAGTCTCACTTAATGTCAGGTGAGATTATGACCCAATTATACCGATGATACAAAAAAAAAAACCCTTGGGTATAAAAATACGTCTATTACATTTACATCTATGCTCAGGAATAACCGAACTGTCACTAACTCCTTTTACGACGTAATTATACCATCCTGTTTAAGAATACATCATCAAAAACGTCACCGATTCTGTCATTACTTGGGTAATACCCATATTAAAAAAATATCGCTTTACCCAAGTATAGTATGAACATCAACGTAACGATGTCTGTATTAAAAATATGGAATGGTTCTTAAATCAGCAACAATAGAGTCGATATTTGTATTGCGTGATGTAAAATAGTTGTTTCACCACGACCTTGAATTATCTTCATTAGTCGCAGTCTGATTTCTAGCGAGTTTTAATAAACGTGTCAATAAATTAAAATAGCTCACAAAAGTATTGAAATTTATTTCAGAAGTGTTCTTTATGCTACTTTTATACTTAATGCACTTTACCTCCTTTTTTTCAAGCTGTTAAAAACAATGAAAACATGGCGTTAGAAATGTACAACTTTTAACTTTTCATTTACTGTCATACCGTGTGTGTACCTTAATTTTTTTATAAATGTTAAATGTATGTATAAATATAATGTAACTCGTCTGTTTAAAGCATACATATTTATACTTACAAATTTCTGAATTGTTGTAACAAAAATAAACCTTTTTACAAAATTAGTATTAAAACCGTTCTCTAAATATTTGAATTTTAACTTCCAAAAATAGTGTTTTTTAACATAAAATATAAAGTATGACAAAATAATAATTTATTAAAAATAAAATATTTATTTACAACAAAATAATATTCGATACAAGGTTAATTTAAAACCCAAAAAATCGCCTACAGTGCGACCGCATCATTAATACTGTTTAATTTGGCGCACACTCATATCGAAGATATGTTAACAATGTGAATATCCACAAGACCTTTTTGCGGTTTTAGGCACCTATATTTAACGTAAGTATTTATAACCCTGTGATCTCAGCTAAGGACTGTGTGGTGCCGGCTGAGAATAGTATCTGAATAGTGGGTGTAGTAAAGGCGACTAAGGAAAACCCTTACTGCGATCGCCAACCCGCCTGCCAAGCATGGCGATTATGACAATCCTTCTTTATTGGGGATGACCTATGTCCGGCGATGGGCGTCTTACGGTTGAATAGTTTTATACGATTTTGAATAGATAATATAATGTCTCATACTTTAAAATCGAATTGGTAAAAAAATCCGAGATCCAATAAAATAAATATTTGATGAGAAGGAACACAGATGTGACCTTCAATGACAGTAAATATGTTTACTACATTCCTGAGATTCCGAATTTAAATAATAATAACGAACAGATCAGTACTAAAGGAAAACGATGCGACAAAATACACATGTGACACAGAAGGCTCGTGTGCTGTTTTCTGAGAAAGGACGAACTTAAATAACATTAGTTAATGACATAACCTGATGTGCCTGACGGAGTTAATGATATCTGGGAGCAAGAGAATGTCAATGACTTACATTTCTGACTCAATTGTTTGAAAATGTTAACACTAAATTGGATACTATAGTTGCAATTTATTCTTTCAATAACGCTTGATATAGAGCGACGTATTTCCCAATATTTTCACATGGTAACCTTACAAAGTACACGACAGCTGGAATACTGAATATGAAATGTAAGTAACGCTAAATATCGCAAGGAATCCCCTCCAACAACTCCACGTTCATCTCTGGCAGTGGCCCAGACGTGCTCCAATCTCCTACTGGAAAAGCTTTTGTACCAACTGGTAATAAGATACAGTGACACTTACCATTGTAATAACACGCCGCGTATCATTTTCCACTCATACACCTGTATAGGTCCTATATGGGACCTTTTTTACTTATTATTATATAGGTATAACCAAGTTAAATTCCTCGGAATTCGCATGACAGTAAGATTTCAAGCCGAGGTTCACATCATTATCTCCTTGTGCCGTAAACGTTTGCCATAAAGCTGTAAAGGCTCTTCAGGTCAACGGCACTAGTCAATTCGAAGAAAAAAAAGCTAACTAGTCTCGAAAAGTTATAATCACTGATTAGAAATTAATTTTCAATCACAATATTGGACGTATACTGTGATCAGATATAAATTTTAACCGAATATCAATACGAATTTGGCCTAATTTCTTATTAACATAGAATCTGCTAGGAGGCTGCTAAATCTAGACTTTTTAAATTTATTAGTTCATCTACTACTTTTTACTAATTATTTAATTCTTACTTTGCACAGTGTTCTTAAATGGGTACCACGCACCGGAAGACGTAGCGTGGGCAGGCCCCCCACAAGGTGGACCGACGACCTGGCGAAGGTCGCAGGAATCCGCTGAATGCGGGTGGCGCAAGACCGGTCGTCGTGGAGATCTTTGGAGAAGACCTAAATATGTCCAGCAGTGGACGCCTTTCGGTTGAATAGATAGATAGATAGACAGTGCTATATGTTGTTGATATCCTTGTATTTTCTCTTTTAAACTGTTTAATAATATATATAATATATAATCTAGCTATAACGTGTAAATGTAGCTTACATTCACATGTGATTTTTTTATAATAATAAACTATTTATTTACAAAAGATATTATATAAACTTAAAAGTAAACAAGGCGTGATATAATATTTTTGCAATGTGACAGGCAAAAAGCACTGATTTTCAGCCTGCCCCAGCGCTCAATATATGATTGAATATATCGGCTTTTTGGTCCGTATTCAATTCCAACAATCCTAACAAACAAATGACATTACGGAGTATTAATTTAAAAAAAATACCAGTTACATATTTCACGAATACATAGTAGATTAGATAACTTGAGAATTTAGAATAATGTATACATAAATCTTATTTTATTATATTTCCTGTGAATATCTCGTGTAAATAAATAAATAAATAAAATAAAAACGATTTGTAAGCGCTGGTTGCTCAGTGGTAGTGCGATCGGTTAAATCCACCCAGTATATTATATAATGAGGTTTAGTTTTAGGTAAACTAAAACATTGTGTTAAAACGATAGCATATTGGAGAGCCAGAATCACTAGGCTTAGCGTGTCTAATATCTCCGAGCACATCATAAAACTTAGTGTAAGATTGTGTTCAAAGTGTTATATTTTATAATACAATATACAAAAAAATATTTATGGCTTTAGCAATCGTTTACGATTAGTACAAAAACAAGTATTAATAATTACTATTAAAAAGTAAGTTTGTACGAGATAAGTTTTTGTTAGGTTTTATTCTGCTAACAGCTTCCGCTTTATGAAATCTACGATCATTTATTTTTTGTAACAAAATGTCAACGTTATTTAATATTATATAACCGATTGTTTCGCATAGTACTTACATTTTTTTAATTTATTACACAATCGTTATATTAATTGTATAACGTACTAGGCGTAGTCTGCGGCTTCGTTTCCTTGCAATAAATGTTATTTGTTACATTGAATTAATGAGATTATATTGTTTGTAAAATCTGTTTAGTGATTCTCATATTAAAAGCCAATAAAAAAAGAGATATAAGCACCGTAATTTATGGATAATATGTAAAAAAAAAAGAAACAGGTATGCAGAATTTCTATATAAAAATTGCAAATTGTAAATTTTGCTTATACTTTCAGTTAAATATCTGATAAAAACTAAAAATCTAATAAAACAATAAATCTACAATTAATGTGCTCAAAAGTATGTTAATTTATCAAACCGATTAATACTTTGTATTCAAATAATTGTATAATTCACCAGTTTGATTTTTTGTGAACGCATCTTTTAGCGCTCCAAAAATTATTGACAGAAATCTAAATATTACAGTATTCTTTATTAGGATATTCCTATGTGATATACGTATGTATTTATTTAAAATAACCGTTTGAGATCACAATAATATTTATCGATGGAAATCATCTCCCCACCAACGACAACTACTACACACAGAGTGCAACCTACTAAAAGGTCCTTCGAACCTTCAAAACCATTGATCCATGGATCTTAAACGTCGTCATATTTTTATGATTATTCTTTTTGCTTTGCGCATGCTATATAAACTTCGATTATAACAAATTGGTACATGTAATCACTCACATATATTTTAATAAAATTAAATCGAAAAATAAGAACACAGGGTCACTTGACCGATAATCCGGCAGTGTTAACTGCAACGCCTACAAGCTCTAACTAAAAAAAAACAAAACAAGCATTAATTACAGAGCCGATTTTATTTCCTCACGTATCATTCATGTGGCACCTACCACGGTCGGAGGTACTTTTAAGGTGTTATGAGAGTTCACTGACCCCATTGGGCATTATATTTTCCTTTTTAGTTTTCTGACATCATGCGATCCTTACAGCGTCGTCTGTAGACAATTTAATGTAATCTCGCATGCCTAGTTTGTAAATTTTAAATGGTAGAAAATTGAGTTCAAGTTTCCATTGAATAAGATATTTTGTCCTTGTATTTTTTTAGCAAAACCTCGTTAAAACTGTTATTCGTATAATATTGCGTATTTAATATATATATTACATTTTAGTTTAACCCCTTGAGCACTAACCTGGCGTTTAGCCTTTGAATATAATATGGTACATAAAATACGATACAATAAATATATATTGTCATAGGTTATAATTCCTTGTGATCTTTTAAGAACGAAGGGTATGTTTAACCTCTTGAGCACTAACCTGGCGTTTACGCCACTTTCCATTGTTTTATATATTACCTGAGCATATATATATATATATTATTGATTAGTATAGAGAAGAGTAGAAATGTAGTTGACTTTACAGTATTTTTGGAGTGAAAACATCTTTAGCGATCTTGGAAGGAAGAAACCTTTATAGATTTGCGTTATCGATGCTATTACGTTAGCTTTCTACATGCTAGCTACAGTGTGTCAAGTATAATATGACGTTTAAGTGTCTAGCGCTTAAAGATATATAACAAAGTGTTTACTCACTCAGCCTGTCGTATCTTTTGATTATGAATAAACGATTAAAAATGCCTCGGTGACGCAGTTGTATTACGGTGCGACTGCCGTTCTGAAGTCTCGGGTTCGATCCCCGGGTCGGGTCAAGTGATATTGGGTTTTTTTCTACTCAGTGTCATCCCGGAGTTTGGAATTTGTGCCCGATATGGCGACAGCCTCGCCCCCTGACACATCTGGGACGGAACTAAGCTCGGCGAAATGTGGGTGGTGTAGTAGTTCGCTATTTCACCTCTGCCTAACCCTTCGGGGAAAACAGGAGTGAGCTTATGTTATGTTTTTATTATGAAAAATGTAATAATTATTGCTCGAAACGCCAATAGATGTAAACACCAGACAAGTGTTGTATGTTAAATGTTAGGTTATGTTAATAATCTCAATGAACATGTTATAAAATTTTAATTATTCATAATATAATTTAAACAATTAAAAATAGTTTGTTAAAAGTGTCGAGTTTTCACTTCTGTCGGCAGTCCCCGTGGATGCCTAGTTATTTCTTTTCATATGCTAAAAATAAACTTATTATTTTTAATTATTTACTCTATGAAAAAACAAGAAATTAGTGGAATTTATACCAACTACAGTTCAAGTACGTAGTGCTAAATTGTAGGTATTATAGAATAATATCGACGCGGTGCTTGCGAAAGCCACCCCGTGTCTCCTCCATCCCAAATGCGGCGGACGGCCCCGGGGGGTTTTTGTGGGTATTTCCGAACGCTTCACGTCCGGGCGAGTCCTACACTGGCACGGAGTCGTCCCTCCGTGCCCCCTTGCCTATTGCATTGGGGGACTTCGGTCTCACTAATGCAATAGGTAAGGGTAGTGCGTAAATGCATTTCCCCCCGTCAAAAAAAAAAAAAGAAGAATAATATGGAAAATATATGTCATGATATATGTATATATATAAACTCGCCAAAATTCTAAAGTATAGTCAAAGAACGATCACGACGATGAACGATCAATGGATGACAATCTAGATTATTCTTTGTTCTAAATATTTCCATCACTTATTTGTCTTTCGTAGTAAGAAATTTTAATTTAATTCACAACACAAAAGTCATTAAAGACATCAATCATCATCCGAAATTATAATACAATTTTAAGTTTAATATTATATTTCGAATCGTCGTCCGAAAGCAAATAAAAATCGTTTAATAAACGCAATACGATTCTCTGTGTTAAGACGTTCGTGTAATGCATTACGGCGCCGGGTAAGCGCATTTAAAAACCTATTACTTTCGACACGATCCCGAAATTAATCCTCAATTTGTTTTGATAAAGGCAAAAAAAAACCGAGAATCAAGAATTTATATTGATCAATTTATTTCGAACGTCCATTAATATTTGCTTCGTAAAATGTATTATTTATTTAACAGAATATAAGAGATCTAATATTAATAGATATTATAAAGAAACACTATGAATATAGTAAGTAATGTATTTCAAAGGTTACTTTATCGTATGAATTGTTTAATTTGCAATAAAAATCGGTTAAAAAAACTATCCTGTTTTTAAGCCGTGTCAAGTTACACGCGATGTGTGAATATTTATTAAGATTGATATTAAGTAGTTTCACAGTTTTTGACGATCAGACAATGTAATTATACATAAATAAATAGATTAGTAATTCTAGAATTTAAAAGCAAAAGAAAATAATCACTTAAGTGAAACCCATAGATAGTCGTCCATATGTAGAATTTACAGTGTATCTGGTAAGGACAAGAAAAAAATCTAATGCTCGTACCCCTTCTAGTAATTACTAAAGTGATGATCATTCAGTGGTAGAGTGGTTGGAAGTCGACAGACGTAAGTTCGAATCTATCTATTCTAATCTATAATGCGTACTTTCATCGCAGGGAAAATCGTACGTAATGAAAATCTTGAGTTTCTAAATCCGTCGCCAAGCTTCTACAGACACCTCTATGCTTTGTGTTTTTACCATCCTAGATCAGATCGTCACTTAAAGCCCCCTAAGATTGTAGTCAAAACGTTGAAGCCTGTTTTGCAGTATTGAAACCAAAAAAACGTGAATTTTCCAGACGAGGAAACAAGTCTGTGGTAAAAGTAGTCGAAAGTCAAAATTTACATTATTACATGAACAAATAAATTTAATATATTTTCGTGGTATTCCTTTAGACACCGTACCGGTGAAATATAAATCAGACGAGGAGTAATACGTTATATTTGTACCCTGAGTGCTTCCGCAGTCCATCTGTCTTCCTCCAGTAAATATTTATTCGCAGGGCTGTAAACGTTCGATGTTTCAAGTTTATTTCTCTTTTTTGTATTCAAATATTCACCGCCTTCTCTTACTACAGAATGAGCCTTTTGAGCTGTATTGACCTTGTAATTAAATCTTTCAGTTCTAATACTGAAAGTTGAACACTAATTATTTTTAAAGTTTTTCGATAAAACTGAATAATTTAATGTAAGAGTCGAATTTAAATTGCTGAAAGCAAACATTAGAATTTGATATACAATTAATGCGTATATGTAGGTTATAAGGTTATTTGGGGGCAAGGGGTGTTAAGTCCCTTGCCCTGGAGTGTTGACCGTTGGGTCATGCCTCCCTTCGAGGGGGGGGGGCTTTCTTCTCCCCCCATCCCCATTGGACCATTGCACGGACGAGGCCCGGTGAGTTCGCCGCAGGGGGCGACACGGTGGCATGCCTAGCAATCCCGTATCGCCCCCATCTCAAATGCGGCGGACGGCCCCGGGGGATTTTAGTGGGTATTTTCCGGGCGACTCTCGCCCGGGTGAGTCCCACACTGGCACGGAGAAGTCCCTCTGTGCCCCCTTACCCATTGCATTGGGGGACTTCGGTCTCACCAATGCAATGGGTAAGGGTAGTGCGTAAATGCATATCCCCCCGACATAAAAAAAAAAAAAACAGGTTATAAGGTTATATAAATATAGTCTTGCAATATATAGTCTATTGAGATAAAGGTAAAACTTAGTTGTAGTATTAAATATTAATTCGAATAATAGTAGATATGTATTTTTTATGCGTATTTGTAAAACTGATGCCAACTTCAGTTTAAATTAAAAATGCTTTTCAAAAACGTTTTTATAAACGTCCAAGTAGAAGAGCACGGTATAAATAATAAACATTTTATTAATATTCAAAGGACAACCATTGGTCGAAGTGTAATCGAATGAAAAATGACGAGTATTGCAGAAGAATTAAAGTCGACAATAACTTGAAGGAGCCAAAACATTGTACATTTTTTGGGTGAGATGATGCTGAACTATGATACAATTTACCTATGTGTATTTCGATAAATAAAATAAAATATCAATCGATAACCCTACTACAGCTTCGTTATGGCGAACGAACACGAACAAATTGCATACAAGTTCGTAGAAATTCATAACTTAGCCGAATCTTACAACGTAAGTACATTTTAGTAATTGATTGTTATAAATATTTATTTATTGTTGGCACCGGATTATTTATTAACCAATAAAATACGTATTAGTTAGGTTTTATAACAAAAATATTAACACGACTTTTAAAAATCGACAAATGTAACAACAATCGAACTCATTGATATGCAAAAATATGAATGTTTATTTGAGAATAAAACGTATTTGGCCGGTTAAAATAAATCGATATTTGTTTCTCAAATCGATTACTGAACAAGATATTTTAATCGATTTTATTATTTCTTATTAAATCTTTTATTTATATTGTATTTGTTAATTAAGATTAACCATTTTTAACAAAAAAGATGTGCACTATTTCTTTAGTGTAAAAATATCAGATAATGTTAAAAATATTATAATTAGCGTACATTAAATGTTCAAATAAAGAACACACAAAATACGCACATATAGACCAAGACGAATATAATTAACAAAAAACAGTGCACAGCCATATGCACATACTTAGATATAACAGCATATGCTTAAGTGTTAAAGTCAGCATTCATAATCTGCATATTGGATTCCAGTGGACCTTTGGGTAAATTACCATTCACGGCTGAGTACTTTCAAGGTTCTCCACACAAACCCAATAAAACTGTAAATGCACATGGAGCCAACAGTATTATATCACCATCATTCTGCTCCCAATTTTTCATTACTTTGCGTCAGCGCAGTGTGTCTTCTTTACTTTTACTTTAATATTTTCCATAATACGCTCCACCCATCTTATCTTTGGCCTTCTTCTCTCTCTCCAATCATCAACCTTCATATCACTTTTTCCATACAGCGTTATATAAGTAAAAAAAAAAATAAAAACAAAACAATAGAACAAATCTTATTTTACGGGTATTATGCCATGGTTAAGAAAATAGTTTCTATTTTTTTATAATATGATTAGGAGTTTGATTTTGAAGATCATAATCAGTTGCACTGTTCAATTACTAATTCTACTAATTCTGAATGGTTTATACTCTTCAGATTTTTTTTTCAAAATTGACATGCCTAATTATTATATCATTCATTTCAATAAACAGATTAACTTAACACTAAATTATAATTGGTATTTGGTAAATCAAGCACTTGACAAAAAATTTAAAATGCAAGCGGCATCATATTATAATTGTATACAAATTACCTACCAAAGTAAGATTATAATGTAACTACAGTTAATTTTAAACACAACAATAATTCAAAAAGAATTATTCGTTATCAAGACATTAATACTATGTAACAAAAAGTTGATGACTTAATAATAATTTCAAAAATATGCCCTTAAGGCTCCTTTCTTAGAGATCATTTGTTATCTTTAACAATAACATTATAATAGAAGATTGTTCCTAAACTATAAATTATAATTAGTAAGTCTATTAACTGACAGTATTTTACAGTCATTACCATGTTAGCTGCCACTCTCAAGTTGAACCTTTCTTTTTTTCTTTGTCGGGGGGAAATGCATTTACGCACTACCCTTACCCATTGCATTAGTGAGACCGTAGTTCCCCAAAACAATGGATAAGGGAGCACAGAGGGACGGCTCCGTGCCAGTGTGGGACTCCCCGGGCGAGAGTCGCCCAGAAATACCCACTAAAACCCCCCGGGGCCGTCCGCCGCATTTGGGAAGGGAGCGATACGGGATTGCTAGGCATGCCACTGTGTCGCCCCCTGCGGCGAACCCACCGGGCCTCGTCCGTGCAATGGCCCAATGGGGATGGGGGGAGGAGAAAGCCCCCCCCCCACCTCTTCGCCCGCCCCCCCGAAGGGAAGCTTGACCCGACGGTCAACACTCCAGGGCAAGGGACTTAACACCCCTTGCCCCCAATAAAGGGAAAAAACAGAAGACTGGGACAGAGCGGTGGCGGGCAAAGCGAAAAGAGGAAGAAGTCCGCCACCGCTGTAGAAGAAAGAAAGAGACAGGTCACTCTCAAGTTGAACCCTATCTAATATTATACATTCGAATGTATGTTTGTTAAGGTTTCATGCCTTAACTACTCAAGCGATCATCATGATTTTTTTACGTAAACATTGGCACAAGTATAGAAAAGTACTTTTCATCTAAGAATTGATTTATAAAAGATTAACGCGAGTGAAGCCGCAGGCAGAAGCTAGTGTATGTGAATTTTCAGCAGTTGTACTTGACAGCAAATATCATTTTAAAGACTTAGAATCGTCATAGATTGACTTTACATCGCTGTAATTATGGTTAAATTTCAAAATGATATTTAAAATAAATTAATGCGAAGAACAATTAATTACTTAATATAAATAACTATTAATATTTGTGTTAGTATTTATTATAAAAACTCACTAGTAAAAATTAATCTTGATCATTTATTGTAATTACTAACATTATACCCAATTTTCTTATTGATAAAACTACTATAATGTTAAAAAAAAATGTTTATTTAACGGTTCCCTTAGCAGTTAATGTGACAGACTGAAATAAGTTTTCTCATCGCTACGTAGGAGTTAAAAGCTTTTTTGGTGAATCTCGACAAACTTATATACGCAGTCGATAATACGCGTAGAGTAACAACGTTATGAGATATCGCCGTTTTCGTAACAGTAAAATGATTTGCGAAAATGTTTATTTGTATATTTATAAGGAATTGTAGTGTTCGGTTACACTGGCATCGTGCGTGACTCCTTACGATATTATTTCCATTACCGTTAACTCTCGTGAATTTAAGGATGGGTGCGGTTTACCTTCAAGCTCTTTAAAAAATATAAAATTTAATCGTATATATGAATCTATAGAGTAGTTTATAATTTCATTAGAAGGGACTATTCTAAAACTTTAGATACGAAACATCGTTTAAAGTCGAATGAAATATAATCAGTAATTAGTAGCGTTCATTTTTTTTACATTTTTCATTAAATAAATGAAACTAAATTGGATATAATAATATTTCTACTTTATAGAACTATAACTCTATAAATGTAACTCTATTTAACAACGAAAATAATAAATTTGTTTAAAGAGAGGAAAAGTCGGATAAAATATAAACATTTTAGTTATAGATAATATTTAAACAATCAATTGGTAAAAATTTGCAGTTGTTCGTTTTGCCTACACGCGTAATCTTTCAAAGTCCCGTAACAAACAAACTCGGTCAAAGAGTAATTGTGCCAAACCCCCTGTGGTTTGCGATGTACGATCTCTCGAGACTAGTCGTAAATCCCTCGTTCCCGATAACTTAACAGTACCTACCTGAATAAGGCCGGACGCCGGAGAGGTATCCCGAAATAAATCCAGGCGTTTATTCTGCACACTTTCGAGAATTCGATATCGAACGTTTCGCAATTATGTTCCGATAACAATAACGAAATATTCTATGTGATTTTAACAAAAAGATTTTCCAATCCAACGCCGTACATTTTATGAGTATATTTTATAAGACACCATGAGATGTGAACCCAAATATGATTTAGAAGGAATGTTTAATTTCAGAAGGGTAACCCATAGAATAAAGTGTCACTGAATAGGTTATGGCATAGTAATAGGCTATTTGGACGCCCCATTAAGTGGCGTAGCACCGAATATTAAAATAAACCTAAAGTTAAACAACTTCACGAAGTCATAGAATAGTTGTGGGGCATTTTCTAATGCTCGTCTCATTTTTAGTTAGAGTTCTCTGTTGGCATAGGTGTATTGTATCGCTTGAAAGTCGTGACATTTATAGTGCTTAACGTATCGTAATTTTCTGTTACTGTCTCACTTAGCATCAATACTGTAGTTAGTAGTCAAAATAACTAATACATCACTAGGTATCAAGTCTTCCGCGACGCGGTGCTTGCGAGCGACGCGGTGCTTGCGCGAGCGACGCGGTGCTTGCGGCGACGCGGTGCTTGTTACGACGCGGTGCTTGCGAAAGCCACCCCGTGTCGCCCCCATCCCGAATGCGGCGGACGGCCCCGGGGGGTTTTAGTGGGTATTTCCGGGCGCTTTACGCCCGGGCGAGTCCCACACTGGCACGGAGTTCGTCCCTCCGTGCCCCCTTACCTATTGCATTGGGGGACTTCGGTCTCACTAATGCAATAGGTAAGAGTAGTGCGTAAATGCATTTCCCCCCGACAAAAAAAAAAAAGGTATCAAGTCTTCCAACACACAATACTTCGGACTGCAGAGGACCGCACTAAGAAGGAGCCACGCCTGCCGATTAGTAGTGGAAAAGCAAAATTAGTTACTACTCCTTGGTCAAATAATTGAAAGAAAGAACAATGTTCATTTTAATCAGTAAACCATACTTCGCCCATTTAGGGCAGCTATCTTACCCGTAAAATTACCCCAGGAAAAGAAGGGAGAAGGATTTTTATTGTATATACAATTTTACTTGATACAGTTATTCATTCATGTAATACAAGCATTTATCTACCGTATATCGTACAAATCATAAAATAATTACGTAAAATAAAATCGGAATTGAATCGGTATTGAAACAGTAATAATATAACGTAAATGTCTATAATTACAATAAACATAATAACGGGAATAGCACCCCACACCTCGGACTAATCGGAGCCCGATGATGCAATCACAAGATTACGGTACTTCGTATTTATCGTTGTATTCATTTTGCTCGTAATAAGTGATGTATACGAACCACCCTGATCACATCTCTTAACGCAGAGTCAGCGATACTCACTGTCAGATACTCTGATATATTTGGCAGATTTAAAAGTAAAAAATTTTTGAATAATTCAAGCGCACTTTAAAATGCGGAACTGTCGAATGAATAAGTCGAAATTGTGTTTTATTGCTAGCGGCGCTTTTGTGGAATATCTGAAGGTGAATAACCCAAAAAGTGGTTTAAAGGATACCTTATAACATTTAGAGAGTAAGAAAACGTTAGAAGACTGTTTGTTTGTGTCAAAGACATGAACTAATGTAAAGTAGGTTATCGACATTGGAATTTTTCAGTCTCTTCTTGGAGAAACTTATAAAATAATCCTGGAAAAAAACCTTGCTGGGTAACCTTTTCCACAACGCTAGCGTTATGCGGCAAAAAGGTTCTAGATTACATTAGTATTTGCTCGTTTTGGATAGGTGTGGGTATTAGCAGCCAACTAACTGCGAAACATGCGGATTTGTAACGGCAACGGCAACATAATATGATAAAGTTCCTCATAGTACTACATATTGTATATACGGCAATGTCTCTACGAGATACCAAGGTTTCTAGGCTGCATGATAGTTCAGAATTCACGACAATGTGAATGGCTCACCTTTGCATAGAGTTATTGTTTTACACGGAATAGGCTCAGTGCATTGACCACAATCTCACCTGATGTTAAGTGAGGATGAAGTCCAGGATGGTAAAACATACTAAGCCTAAATACTGGTTCTCAAATGATACTGCTGGAACTCACCTATTAGTATTTGGAGGCAGGTTTTCAAAGTTGAGGGTGGTAACTACCCAGACGGGCATTGTTAGAAAATTCCCTACAGCCATGATATGGTTTCCTCACGATGTTTTCCTTCACCGAAAGCTCAGGTCGCTTTTAGAGTAGTTCTCTTTCGAGAATTGGGCTAAGAGGTGGGGGGGTTTTACCCCTCATCTCCAATGGGCTAATGATAGGACGAGGCCTGTTGGGCCTGCCGCAGGGAGCGACGCGGTGAATACTACAACGATCCCGTATCGTCCCCCCTAAATGCGGCTGGCGGCTCCGGGGGGTTTAGTGGATATTTCTGGCGCTTCTCGCCGGGTGAGTCCCACACTGGTGTGAAGACGTCCCTCCACACCCTCTTACCATTTTCATTGGGGGGACTTTGATCCTCCTAATGGATCTGGTAAGGGTAGTGCGTAAATGCATTCCCCTCGTCAAAAAAAAAAAGGTCGCTTTTAGAGTCGGATAGGTGGGGATTGAACCCGCGTCGATTGACGCGAATCTGGCCGCACTATCCGCTGCGACATCATCGCTTCATATCTTCATTAGCTTCATAGAAGCAGTGTCCTATGATTCTTAAAATTTTGAAAAAGAAAATTCTGCTGAAAACATTTACCAAATATTATTTTTACTTAAACAGTAATAATCTTATTCAGTTTATTTAAAATAAAACAAACTAGGATAATATATTGAACATTTATTTTGAAATATCGTTTTTTTACTATGTAATTTTGTTTGCACACAATGCATCACCGATAGATTTACATCTTATGGGGTGTTGTGTGTATTTGAAATTCACTTTCTAAGGTTCAAACGCCCGCCGCACGTAAGTAAGTAGGTGTTGCGTTCACATATCGCGTTATTTATAACGTTATAAAAGATATCGCGAATCGCCGCGTTTCGGCCGCGTTCTACCCAGCGATGACATATCTCATATTTATGGTGTTCTGCACCCGGCAAAGTCGTCGGTAGGTTGTGATGTATGTATGGCATTTAACACGGATTGATGTTGACCACCGATGTATTTAGAGATGGTATTTGGGATACATTAAAGGTTTTGCAATCACAGCTTAGTGGTATTGTGGATGAAAAAAAAAAACCGTACTGAAAATAAGTAACTCCTAATCCTAAATTGAGTAAAGGAAAACTGTGGTATAAAACTATAAAAAAAAAAAAATCAAAATCAAAATTTATTTATTCAATTTAGGCCCTAAGAAGGCGCTTATGAACGTCTAAAACACTACCACCGGTTCGGAAAACAACCCAGTCGAGAAGAGCGCAGGCAACAAACTCGATCTGGTTCTTTTTTTTGTTTTTATAAATGTAATATATATAATTTTTATCATAAAAAACTATACAAATCATAGTGTTAATAATGTTAGCGGAAGCACAGAGATGTGGGTTAATTTCAGACATCACTATCGTTCACGTAATGATCCACCCTGTAATAACCTTTTGAGATTAACACTTGCTTGACATAATACTTGAACTTATTGTCAGGTAAATTGGTACTGTTACTTGGGATCTTATTGTAAAACCGAATACTATTACCTATAAAGCTTACTTAGCCTAAAGCGTGGTTCCGGATAACATGTCTTTACTTCTAATATTAAAATTATGACGATCATTCACTAGATCTAGCTTGTCTAAATTTTTACGAATATGCATTAAGTTATCGAAGATGTATTGGGAGGGCAAAGTTAAGATATCATATTCCTGAAACTTGTTTTTTAGAGATTCGCGAGGTCCCATATTGTATATTGCTCGAACAGCTCTCTTTTGTAGCGTAAAAATGGTGTCTACCTCTGCTGCTGTACCCCACAGCAAAATACGGTAAGATATTAAGCTGTGAAAGTAAGCAAAGTAGACTAACCTAGCAGTAGCAAAATCCGTCAACTGGCGAATTTTTCGAACCGCAAAAGCAGCGGAACTAAGCCTTCCTGCTAAAGTTTTAATATGCGGACCCCATGGTAACTTATTATCAAGTGTGATACCTAAAAACAGTGATACCTAAGAATAGTGTGATCCCTATAGTTGGTGGTAAGGCATTTTAGGTAGAGTTAAATAACCACTATGTAGTTGCAAATCGATCACCAAACACTTTTTATTCCGGCAGCATTATTTGAAAGTCTGATTTTATTTTAATTTTTACATTTAATCCTGCATGCGTCACCCCTGTCGGCAGAAAAACCATCGGTGATGTCAGACTACTTACTATTGACTAAATACAACCCCACAGTATTCTTTCATCCGTATACTTGACCGAGAAGAAGGATCTGCTTTCGTATTAACTCTACTCGATGGCAGGAATTCTTCCATGAATACGCGTCCTTATGATTTTCGATCATATCATCGGATTGACAATCTTTACGGATTTTACATATCATAAATAGGTAAATCATATGATATACTTCCATACTTACATGACAATTTCAAATAGCAGTTTGAGTTATAATAATGGTATAGTAAGTTGAAGTGGTGATGGCGAAGCGAGTAGTACGGCCGAATTCCGCGTCAATCGACGCAGGTTCGATCCCCACGTATCCGGCTCTAAAATCGGCCTGAGCTTTCAGTGAAGGAAAACTTCGTGAGGAATCCATACCATGATGTTAGGGCATTTCTAATGATCTCCTTCTGCGAAAACGTCCTAATGCAGAAGGAGGCGGACGAAAGGGTTAGGGAGGACGACCCGAGGGCAGATTCTCGACGTAGGAGGAGGCCGAGGGGGCGGTGGGCCCGTTATGTCAGGGGGTTCCTGAGGTTGTAGGGGCCCCCTGGGCGGTGGTGTGGACGTGTGTCCGTGGTTGGAGTTGTGGACGTGTGTCCGTGGTGTGTGTGTGTGTATGTTTGTCCCCTTTTTTGGTCTGTCCCTTCTTTCTTCCTGAGGATCCCTCTCCTCTCTACGTCTTGTCGTTGGTGACAAGATGAGAGAAGGAGAGGGACTCAGAATTTCTCTTCCTCAGTGGCGGGCTTTTTCCTCTTTTTCTGTGCCCGCCACTGAGCTGTCCCAACTTCTTCATCTTTATGGGGGGCAGGAAGTATATCCTGCCCCCGGACTGCAGATCTACCTAGATCATGCCTCCTACGGGAGGCGGGCGAAGAGGTGGGGTTGAGTAGTGTGTACACTCCCCCATCCCCACTGGGCCATTGCACGACGAGGCCCGGCGGATTCGCTGCAGGGGGCGACGCGGTGCTTGCGAAAGCCACCCCGTGTCGCCCCCATCCCAAATGCAGCGGACGGCCCCGGGGGGTTTTAGTGGGTATTTCCGGGCGACTCTCGCCCGGGTGAGTCCCACACTGCACGGAGCTCGTCACTCCGTGGCCCTTATCTAGTGTACTGGGGGACTTCGATCCCCTAAGTACAATAGACAAGGGTAGTGCGTAAATGCATTTCCCCCCGTCAAAAAAAAAAAAAAAAAAAGGGCATTTCTAATGATGCCTGCTTGGGTAGCTACCACCCTCAAGTTAGAAAACCTGTCGCCAAATACCAATATGTGCGTTCCGGCAGCCTCACTTGAGAACCAGTACCTTTAGGCTTAGTGCGTTTACCACCTTGGACCACATCGTCACTTAACATCAGGTGAGATTTTGGTCAAAGCGTTCAGCCTATTCTGTGCAAAAAAAAAATCCTGCTCTGATTTTTGACTGACAGTAATTTAAATTGATGGATGACGAGATCGTTCGTTAAAACAGTAAGTAACGATGTGGCTAAAGACTGTATTTCGGTTGCATCTGAACCCACCAATAGGCCATGAAGATTAATTTGCAACTTGATGATTGTAGTCATCATACGGAAGACAACGTTCCCCATCATAGAAATTACGAACTTAATGCGTAGTTTGATCACCTACACTTAAAGGTGGTGTCCATTAATAATTAATTCAATTATCCTAATACTTATCCAAATTTGAAAGCTTTGTATTTTATTAATCGTAAAAACAATTCCATCATAGATTTATCAAATGATATTTAAAGCTAAGCTATGAAGTAGATAAAAAGAATACAAAACGAATTTCCTCGATTCCTGCAAAAAATCTCGTTCGCTTCTTTGTAATTCATTATCCCTTCGTGTTTCTTAGAATCGTTTTCAATTGTTTTATAATTTACTTAACGTAATTTTTTTTTACAGAATTAACGCAGCATGGATGAAATGGCGGCATGTTTCGGCTACTATGTGTGATCCGCAAATCCCCTTTAAATTAAAGGGGAAGATTTACAAGAACATAATACGACCTGTCGTCTTGTATGGATCAGAATGTTACCCCATAAAGGTGACGGACGAAAGAAGATTACATGCAGCTGAGATACGAATGTTGAGATGGATGTGTGGGGGGAACAAGAATGGACAGGATTAGGAATGAGTATATTAGAGGAAGTTTGAAAGTGGCGCCAATAACAGACAAGTTAAGAGGCGGTCGTTTATCCTGGTATGGATATGTGATGCGCGGGGAGAAAGAGAATGTTGTAAGAAAGGTATTGGATATGAATGTGGACGGTTACATGGGAAGGGGAAGACCAAAGAAAAGATGGATGGACTGTGTGAAAGATGATATGTTTAGAAAAGGAGTGAATGCGGAGATGCCAACAAATAGAGAGGAATGGAAGAGGAAGACATGTTGAGCCGACCCCAAATAAAAATGGGAAAAGGGTAGGGAGATGATCATGATGAATTTTTTTTTTACATTTCACCCGAATATTGTAAACCCAGCCTCTACTTCTGCATTCATTAAAAACATCTTCGTCTCCTTTTCAACACAACTTTACCAATAAATTATATACAATAAGTAACTATTTGTATATACTTTCACTTTACGCTATAATGCTTTCTTAACACAGCCATGGAACTTAGGTAAAGAAATAAACAATGCCCTTGCCTCTAGATTTTAAACGACTTTCTCTAGTTTCCACATAACTAGATAGTTCAACTGGCTGTCTACCATGTGTTCTCTTTAATCATTCACTCCATAAATAGTTTTAGCCCAAAAGAAATTTGACATATTTGATTAATCACGTGATAAAGTTTCACACTTTTATCGAAGCATCTATGTATATAAAATGCTTGAATCTAAATTATATATTGGTTTAAACGTCTCTATAGCTTGTCCAAAGTTTATACGCGCCGTATCGACGTTCTCAGACCTTACGCAAAAACAAAATAAACTAAACAGTAATAGAGAGGAAACTCAACAAATAGACCGTTTTCAGACCGTTCGAGTTACAGGCAGTTCAATAAGGACGCGTGCATACAATAGCGCGTAAGAAAATACGTCTCACGGTTCATTGTATCGCTTCACTACTTCCACCACTCTTTTGCATAATAACCATTCATTGATGGACAATGGGTGTTTGTGCTTCAACGATGTTGTTGTTGAATGATGATGATTTTTTTTTTTTTTAAATTTAAGGCTTCGTACATTTTTATATTAAGTTTTAGTGTATACAAGTTAGGCGCCATACCTCATAACAAAGTCGCAAAGCACTGCTAATACTGTTATATATGGTGCGGTCAGCGCCGATACATATGACGTTTAGTTGTTGATTGATATAATGTGATTGTAATCAAAGTTAATTCTCCTAGAATGATTAGCCTTTATTAATGAGAATGAGCGTTAAAGAAATCACTGTATGTAGTCTGGTAGACAAAATAGAGCAATTTATTCATAAAAACATACTGGTTTTGAAATTATGCCAACCTGTTTTTAAAATTATGCTTTAAGTAACTACTCTCATTATTCTTCAAGTATTACAGAATGTATTATACTCAATGGTGATTTGAACTTTTTATTGCTTTATTAGTTTCATTTTAAAAATGTTATATATTAGAGTTTACCTAGTATCTAAAAATTCAACGAAAATGATTTTGAGAAAATGTGGTATGACTAGAAGCAAACCTACTTCTAAAATATGTTTAAAATACTTTCCTATTTCCTTAATAAATTCTAGGGGTTTTTTAACATTATAAATTTCACCATTTCATTAAATAGCATCGTCGAATGTTAAAAATAAATCATATCTATTGAAAGATATTTTACAATTCGTGATCTCCGTACTAGATATCAAAAATAATATAGTCCATTTATCCATAATTCATGATATTCTAGACACCGGTATTGATATTAAGCCTGCAAATAGAAAAAACAAGACTGGTGCTATAAAATGAATAATCTACGTGTAAGTTGGTCACACTGTGTACACCCCACGCGAAGTCACGTTTACTCTCCTATCCGTAACACATCAAAATATGTACGTTACGACAAAAAAGAATGAACAATGTAAAATGTTTCAAAAATAATTTTACGACAGAATATTTTACATACCCTATTGATTATTACTATTGATTTCAAATTGTACCAACTTTCGTTCATATTGTTGTAAAAGAAATCGAAAATAATGGAAATTTATAATATGAAAGCTGTCAAAATTTAAAAAGTAACTTTTTTCTTAATAAGATTTATTAAAATTGAATTTGCGCTACTCGTTAAATATAAAACCTATATTTCAAATTGGAATTGAATGGATTCAAGGTGGGTATTTGATTATGCTCGTATTACTTTTAAGTATCATAATATTTTCATTAACAATGGTGTCAATTTAAAATAAAACACAATAAACATATGTAAATTATTTACGTATTACTAATCTATGTAGAAAGAAGCAAAGGTAAAACAGTTCAGCCTCTTTTTCTCCTCTACTTAACAACCGGTTTTTTTTTTTTTTTTTAGTAGCCGTTTAACGAACTTTAGTGGTTGTCTAAAATCAGTTAATTTTAACGGGTTTTTACGCGTTACCTTTGGTTTTTTTTTCTTCCTATCCCGACGTTTCCAGTCAGCCCGTGACCACGGTTGGTGAAACCCAGCCGAAACGTCGGGATAGGAAGAAAAAAAAAACCAAAGGTAACGCGTAAAAACCCGTTAAAATTAACTGATTTTAAATATGGAACGCGAAAACTTAAAAAATTACATTTAGTGGTTATCGTTATTTGAAAATATTTTTCTACAAATCTTAGATAATCTGTTCCGGTTGAATATTCGAATTTTGAAAATATATAAATCATGTGGCTTTAGCTGATATGTGTAAAATTATTTATCACTTTAAGCTCCTTTCAACTTGCATTCACGGCCTCTATTATATTGTCAATTCGGGACCTCCGCGGTCTTTAGTATACAATTACAAGATGTGTTCATTGTACCGCAATCTGTCAGGCGGTCCGCGGCCTGTCTCACTATAAATATAAAGGATTTATTCTTTTGCTTCCTCAGCTAATTTATAGCTATTTTGGACAATGTTGCGATGTGATACCCTAACGTCGGCTTCAGTGGAACAGTTCTGAGTTTTATTTAAAAAATATAAATTTGTATATTTGAGATTTATTTTGAAAATCAATATAGGGGAGGGATGGCGGGGAGAGGGGGAGGGGTGCAGCGAGATATCACGTGTATTTTTCTTTTGTGGAACACTCGGTTTATAAACCGAGACCTTGAAGGCCAAGAATATTTCAGCTTTAAACTAGTCTATACTTGTACTAAAAGATATATTTTGAAATTTATTGTACTACTTTGTACAGAAAAAACACATCACGTGATTAACACCTTAAAATGTTAATAAATCGTAAATAATTTGGTTGATATCACTTTGCTAATTTCGCTTGAATGATTTTCAGCTGTCACATTTTATGGTGACGGCTGAAAATAATTTGGAACGGAATAATATTATTTTAATAAAATGTAAAACATTATGATTATTAATTTAATTATAAAAAATCCTTTTTTTATACAGTTTAGTATATAGATTGAAGTAGTATTAAATTATTATACTGGTTCTAGGGCGATGCTACATAAAAACCATTATAGGTATTTGGCGACAGATTTTCATACTTGGGTGCGATAGCTAACAAAGCGGGTATTAGTACATGTAGCCTTACCAGCGTGCTTATGACTTCATAGTAATGTTTTCAGAAACAAAATCTAAAATTCTGTATTCAATTTGGGCCCTGAGAAGGTGTTTATGAACGTCAAAAAACTACCATCGGTTCGGAAAACAGAAAAGTCGAGAAGAACCGGCAAGAAACTCGATGTGGTTTTTTAAATTGTAACATAAATTATACCTTTCATAATAATAAACGTATTTAGCGGAAGCATAGAGAGGGATGTAATTTCCAGACATCACCATTGTTCACATAATGGTCCACTCTATAATAACCTTTGAACATTAAAAACTTCACCGATAGCTCGAATAAGATTCAAACCTACGTCAATTTCAATCAATCAATCAATTTTTCACAGTTTTTCAGCCAATACACTTCAAGTGTCATTTCTATTAGTCAATAGGCAAATTATATTAACCCTGTAACATGATATAAACCATTAATAAGAATTATTATGAAAAATATTATCTTTCGTGCTAGAACGCGCCCAGTACGGTTGTGCAAGTTATTGCGTTTCTATGTAAATAAAATGACTACCGAGAATGAAATCTTCAAGAAGTCTATCTAATAGATAGTTGTTTCTTATGAATATAACTATATTCTAAACAATTTCAATATTGAGACATAAATGTAATGGCATAGTTTGTATTCATTCATGTTTTATTCGATTATTTATAATTTCTATAAAGTCGACTTGTATATATATTTTTTTGATGACTTATTCCGCTTTCTATTTGGCGTCATCAATCCCTATTCATTAGCGCTTCCACATTTTAGATTATTTTGTGCTATATTATTTTATAAATACTAACAGACTGAAATAGCTAACTAATTGATGAGAGACTTTATAGTTTTTGATTAATTTATTAGATGAATCCTAATCAATTAATTAAAATGTATTGTAATCTATGTTAATTTACAGTTTTATAGCTCTCTTTTATGTTTTGCACAACTTTCTTAATGTGTCGAGTACCCATCAAAATGAAACAATAGAAAGACAATAGGAAAACAATGGAAAGCTGGCGTAAACGCCGGTAAGGTGCTCAAGGGGTTAAAGATCTATAAAGTTGCCATAACACCCTAATATTATTTGAGATACAATAAACATTATGAAAAATAAATTAACCAAATCAATCGTTCGAATTGACAACTATTTCAAGTTCCCAAATTCCAGATTCTTAAAATATAAAAAGATTGCTACAAATAATTGATTATACAAATATTGTTTAAGGAAACGTATAAGGGAATAATGAAAGAAACTGTAGTGATGTGATTGATTAACAAATTGCTTAACGGTAAAGTAACCGAGGGGTGTGCTATTCGGATGTCGAAAGGTAAGGCGCCGCATGCGACCGGTAATGACATCATAAAATTCATAAGTCACGATCCAGTCTAGAAATTACCTTTGTCGCAGAAATCGAGCGAAACTGTTTCATAAGCTATGCTATTAAGGTGCTCATTAGATAATACAATAATATTGTTGTGTACTTATCATACATTGCCGTATGTTAGGAGTTCAAATACGTTTTCAATTATTTCCAAAATTATACTGTTAGTTACGAAGTGAAATTTAAATTAAAAAAATTAATAAGTTAATGTTGGATCAGTTAAGATCAACAGGAACCGATTACCAAGTAAATTTACCGCAGTAGAAAACAATACCATACAGAGTTTCTCACAACCGTACGCTGTCCGGAGCTTAGCCGTGGTGCTCCGCCACGCCGCTCCGGACACGCCACGCAGCGTACGCAGCACTGGGTACGCAAGACTGGGTACGCAGCATAGCCCTCAAAGGTGGGCCTCGGTGGTTGCCCCTCAGTCTTTGACCCTCGGTGCGTGGTGCTCAGCACGAGCGACTTGAGAAGGCCCAGGCCCGCACGCGAAGACGGTCGATAAAACTGCTTCAGACTTGCAATTGCAGCTCGCTTTTATAGTGATTTCGTTTATTGAGTTAGTTTATTTATTACTTAATGTTTAACTATTTTTTCTAATCCATTGTCGTCCTATAATTTAGTCTATACCTTTTTATACTTTAACAAGTGAAAGTCCTTCATAAAAAAATCGTACTCATTTTCATAGAATAGGTGAGTTCTAACCTACCTCCATCGAAACGAAATTCGGGCATAATATCACTGAGCCATCATTACTTCGAGCTTGTATCCATTACTGTTTCTGCTATATAACAAATCTAGCCTTGATTATTAGACTTGGCAATAATATTTGATGTATATCTATTGTAGTGAAGCTCTCTATGGTAACTGTCATAATAACGGATATTTCAATGTCATTTTTATTAAAATATAAAGCCATCTGTTCTTTATTAAACTTAGAAATTGATTCTAAAGTTAGCCCTGATTTGTCAGAAGAATTTTTTTATCAGGTTTAAGGGTATATACCACTCACTAGCTGACTGACAAAAACATCTTGAAATCAGATAACACTATACATAAGATTGACTTGGAATATTTCATCTACCATCATAGGCAGTATTATATTGTAGTCTTTACGTCAAATAATTGTTGTCATAGTTCATAGTAACCGCGGCTATAGCATCTGTTACCATGGTAACCGCTGTCATGTTAGTTTTACTCTTAAATATCACACGTTTGTATATTTCGAGTTGCTTTGTATAGTGTCATATGTATTAACTATTTCTTCTTTTTAGATAATGACAATTTTATGTACAAACAATTTGTGCCAGTGTCATGTAGGTAAGATGTATTTTCAATCTTGTATCAGCGTTACCAAGCTCCAGCAAAACGGTGGCACATCCTGCTCGAACTTTCCAAGAAGCTTTGTCGGTACCTCATAATAAATGTTACGCGTTATTTTCCATAATAAACATAACTTGCCCACAGTGACCAAACTATATCATACAAAACGCCAGCAAGATTAAAGAAAACAACTGCTAAATGATAAACAAAGTTCCCGCCAAAAATTTAATTACATTATTATTTACAGTAAAAGTTAACAGGGATCTTTGAACTTTATTGCATAAGGTCTGCACGGTCACAGTTAAGTTTATTGACACACAAACATATAACATTAACATTAAGTTATACAAAAGTCTGTATGGATTACGAGACGAATTGTATATAAATCCAACTGGCTTTTTGTGTTGCGACAAGGTTATTAATAAATCATTTCATATTGTCCTTTTAAGGTGGATTCCTTTTTGTATCCCCAATCATGTTATTAGTTATTCATTAGTGAAACGGTACATTTCTATGTGTTCTTAAAATATTTTGAGCAATGTTTATCTATTACAATAAACAATTAATTACATGAATGGATTCCTCAAATCTTTTTATGAAAACAAGTTATATGTTATTACTAACATCAGTTTCTTTTACTTACACCAAACTGTATTCTGCAAAACCTGTAAATTATTACTGAAGAAACGATCACTGATTAATAGACAATAAATTATTAAATAATTACTGATATGTACGCAACAAGAAAACTATTGTTTCTACCCATTCAACCATAAGGCGTCCACTGTTGGACAAAGGTATACCCCTAATAAGGGGTGGATTACCATAATCACCATGCTTGGCAGGCGAGTTGGCGATCGCACTAGGTATTTAGGTACTCAGAGGATGCTGCTCCCCATCCTCTAGTTTTTATCCTTAGTCGCTTTTTACAACACCCACGGGAAGATTGGGGTAGTACTATTCTTGGCCGGCACCACACGGTTTATGTTTAAAATTTAGCCTTAGAGAACATAAAATGTACCTGCGTGTGATAGTCAGGAGCGACTAAATTTCAAAATATTAGTCCTAATTTTCAAAATAACTTGTACGTAATTTTTTAGCTTCTAGGTATTAGTTCGTAAATATAAATAGCGAGTCAAATCATTTGCTTCCAAACAATTTTTTTTTTTTGTTTTTACACGAAATAGGCTCAGAGTTCTCACGTGATGCTGCCGGAACACACCTATTGGTATTTGGCGACATGTTTTCAAACTTGAGGGTGGTAGCTACCCAGGCGGCCATCATTAGAAAATGCCCTACCCCCATGCTATGCTTTCCTCACGATGTTTTGCTTCACCGAAAGCTCAGTCAGATTTTAGAGTCGGATAGGTGCTGAATAGAACCCGCGTCGCTTGATGTGGAATCCGACCGCACTATCCGCTGCGCCATCATCGTTTCAAGTTTTTATAGTATTTAAAAGTAAAAATAGCACAATTTAGATATAAAACAAGTATTTCAAAAATAAAAATAATTAATTTATTTTCTATAAACACGCACTGTATGCTATAAATCCTTGCGCATATAACAAAAAACGCTATCATAAAAATATTTCATACCAGTTATTAAGACAAAAACGTTTGGACTGACCGTTCAGTTTACGAGATAAATTAGCTTGATTGCAATAAGAGATGACATTGTGCAGGTACCAAATTATCTTCGCACTCCCAACAAAATAAATTCGACTTCAAGTCACATTAATTCACAACCTAATTATGTTTCAGAGTTGCAAAGTTAGGTTTGCTTTAAGCGGGCATCATGCGACAAGATCTGTTGATATTAAAAACTAACTGTGTGCCCGCGGCTCCGTGTGCGAATCATATTTTCTACTCCACAAAATTTTTCACTGCGTAATAAAATAATCTTTTGATGGTCACTAATTTTGATCCTAAATTATTGTTGTTTTTTTTTTGTACACGGAACCCTATTGTCCTGAAAATATATTTGATACTAGTAGTAAACGTCTCTATATTAAAATAAATGCGACTGGAAGCACCACCTAGACTGTCGAAAATCTGTATGTCCCGAGTATTGCTATATTTTGGCCATATCGTAAGAGCAGTCTCAGATAATTTAGAAAAGCGGGTGCTGACAGGAAAGGTTAAAGAAGAACGACCAAGGGGAAGATGCATTAAACGATGGTCAGACCAAGCCTCCGGACAATTGGAGCTACCTTCAGGGCATCTCTCCATCCAGCACAGGATCGAGATCGATGAAGACATATATGTCATAGCGACTTACGGAGTCACGATCCTCGCGCTGAGGGTATCGACATGAAGTGTATAGCAAATAAAGATATTTCTGACAAATTCAAACACCTACAAGTAAAATTGTGCATTTAATCGGATTTTATTCACAGCTTTAAGAGTTTTAAATATTTTAGGCGTACCCTAACAATTTTCGAAAAATAAAATTAGCCCAAATTACACCAAGTAAAATAAGGTTTCTCTAAAATCGGTCCAGCGGTTCCAGAGATTAGTTGGAACAAACAGAAAAACAACGATTTTAAAAACTGTGTTATTGGAATATGTACATGTATTTAGTAAAAATTAGTTATTCTGATATTACAAACAAACACTTCAATTTTATTTATTAGTATAGATGGTTAGGATAAGAACAAGAATTGAGACAAAAAACAATTGGGTTTTAAGACCATTTGCGTCTATATATCATTGTACAGTTATAATATTTGCGAAGGTATTTCAAATCTTATTATAGTTTGGGATTTAACCCCAGTCAGACTATCGGTCACAAACTTATGAATTAGCAAGGTTAATTACAATCCGTTTTTTTTCCTAATTTCAAATGAAAATTCACGACCTGTAATGCAATATAAAACATCCCAAAACCCGATATTTACTTTATTAATAACCAGTCTCGCAGATATCCTAAACTAATCACTCTGGCAGTCGAATACACACGCGAGATCAGTTACATACACATTACACGAAATTAACAACTCGAATTAAAGAGTTACATTTATAATAAATGTTACATATCGACAATCATATTACCGCAATTTGTTTAAACCAAACATTTTCCTTGATTCGTAAACCTTGAACATACTTTAAATTTTGCGGTCCTAAACAGAAATTCGTCATTCATTTTAGTGGAAAGTAACGTTTGTTTTATTTGTTTTATAAAGTACAAATATTTGCATGAATCTATATTTGAGTGCCATTTGAAGATTAAAAATAGTCGTATCGACTTAGAATCAAACCTAAATTATTTTCTCTTTTTGGCTATTTTATCTAATATTAATTGTTATTAAAACTTTTACGTATTTTTTCTTAAGGAATTATAAATTTACATTTACGTACATTTACATTTACGCCATTTACATTTAGATTAAAATACCAAATAATTATTTATTTCCATTTAATTACATGCACGAAACCAAGTTTCCGATTGTGTGTCATTCTGTTTCAAATATACCATATTCTTTGAAAATATATTCTATGAATGGCATATGAAAAGATAATTCTAGATTCGTTTCTAAAATAACTTTCGCATCACAATCATTAACATTGGAAACATTTTTAATTTTCCTGAAAATTAAATATTTTGAAACTACTTTTCAAACATCGTCCTATGCGATACCATCTTTAATATGTATAATAATGTAATTTTTAAAATTAAGAGAATTAAATTCTATTTTTTTTTTTGTAAAAATCATCCATATACTTTCGTATTTTTAGTTAAGACAAGATATTTCAAGTGACGCGTTAAATTTGCGGCCGTTACACCCGACGCTTCCAAACTGATAAACACATAACACCGAAAATAAAACGAGGAGACCCCGGTTACATAATGTTCGTACATTATTTGCGAAAACCTGGCAGATTTTACGAGACATAAAGTAAATATGTAAACACGTCAAGTTACATAAATTCCATCACGGAGGCTCGGGCTACAGTCGAGCCGTCGACCGATGACTTCGCTCCGTTATTATCGAGCAAACATTCGCAAATTTATTAGTCAAAAATATATTGAAGGCATATTTTACATAGATATTAAATTAGTGATTACATGTTTATATATATTTCTCGCAATGTATCCAATAATAAAGATATATTTCCATATCAATAAGTCACTCGTAGGCCAACATTTTTCATTTATTTATTCGTAGATTCATAGATATGTACTAATGCCTAATTTATAGGTATAAAAAATCTTACGCTACTAAATTATTTGAATAAAAAGCATAATTAACAATGAAGAGGTAAGAAATGCAGAATAATAAACTGAAAATCTAATCGTGGGAGATAATAAAAAACAAAACGATAATTATAAAAACAATAAAATATGATTGATCAATATATTGTACTCTAAATTTCTCTAATTTAAAAATATAAATCAAATTGTAACTTTTCATAATATCGTCATTTATAAATACGTGTAACTACATGTTTTTGTTAAAAACTATAAATGTAAATGTGATATTTATGTACCTTCTGAAACACTGTTCGTATTTAAAAAATGTATTTATAGGGTATAATTTAAACCTTTTAAAATAATATGATACTGTGACTAGAAATATAATTCGGCAGAATCACTTTAGAATCAGATGTCCTCTAAAACAATCGTGTCACTTAACATCTTATGAGATTATTCAGTAGCTAAATCTATATAATATAAAAAAAAATTAATCATTTTTATTTTGTGCATGCCATTTGGAAATAAATTATTTATAAGTTTAAAATTATGTAAAACAAATGCGAAAGTAAAAGAATTCGACAAAATTTACAACGCAACGGCTCAATAAATCCACAGACACAATGTCAATAAAACAACAACAGGTGACTAAACATAAGAAATAAAAGTATAATGGTTGAAGTAATAAAAAAAAAACAACTCTACATTCGAATTCAGTTAGTACCACACTGAGTCCTTTACGATCTTGACAACCCATCTCTCTTCCATCGTAAAACTTGTAATGCTTGTACGGGAACGATAATAAATTTATAGTAGTTTGTTTAAATGCTACTTTCTTGGTGTAAACAGTGCAAAAGTGCGACACCAAAAGTATCACATACCAAATTTCATTCAAATCGGTTAAGTACTCTGTGCGTGATTGTTGAACAAATTAACAGACAGATAGACAGCCACACAACAAAATTTTAAACTATCGAAATGTGTTTTGTTTTATATTCTGAAGCCCCGCATATTATCTTTTCTTAAATATCTTCATGTACAGATTTCGTCTCGTTAGCATTTTATTATAAGTATAGATTATTAATAATTGTTGACATTTTTATATAAACATGAAAATTGAATATTTTGCCAATAGAAATAGAATTCAAATCGTTTAAGCACCAAATATCTCTAGGCTAAGCGCGTTTACGTACTTACTCCACAACCTTAATTGACATCGACTGAAATTATAATCTAGGCGCTGAGTCTAATATGGTA
The DNA here is from genome assembly GCA_014132275.2 of Samia ricini. NCBI lineage: Eukaryota > Metazoa > Arthropoda > Insecta > Lepidoptera > Saturniidae > Samia > Samia ricini. The sequence continues at coordinate 3,964,649 of AP028161.1, read as the reverse complement.
ATAAATAAGCTACACTTAAATTAATACCTAACAAATTACTAAATGTATTTCCAATACATTCACGTAATCTATTAAGTAACTAATTAGAATTTAAGAGAAACCTTTGAAAATTTCCCTAAACGTATCTCGAACACAAAAATCAATTTAAAATAACCCGACTCACAATATTCAACAGGCATAAATACCACTCTCTGGACGCACTTTTAAATGTACGAAACGTACCATTTTTTAAATACTTAACGAGACTTACACAGTTCGCCTCTTAAGCTCAATATAGTTTTATTATCACTAATTTTTAATTGCCTATAATAGTCTATATGTACAGATAATGAAACAATACCTTCAACTGATAAAGGTAAGTTAAGTGAGAATTTATGTTTTAATAGGTATGTAGAATGTTTTTTTTTTTAAATTTTATTTCAATTCTTCTATTATTGTGCTCGATTTGCATTTGTATTCAATTAATAGCGAATTTATAGATTACAGAGGACAGAAACAATTGATAACAGAGATTTATTTAAAGAATGTTAGTATTGGATTGTAAAAAATACATAAAACCATTATTGATGGTCACTTATTTCGGCATACAGCTTGTTGGCACCAACCAGCCAGTGTCATATTTATTAAAATACTAAAAATATTTGAACGTATAAAAGCCATAGGTTATTATTATCAATAATAATTAGTTCAAGTATTATGTCAAGCTAATTTTAATCTCAAAAGGTTATTACAGGGTGGATCATTACGTGAATGATAGTAATGTCTGGAATTAACCCACATCTCTGTGCTTCCACTAACATTATTAAGACTACGATTTGTATAGTTTTTTATAGGACAAAAAAATGATATATATTATATTTATAAAAAAAAAAAGAACCACATCGAGTTTCATGCCGGCTTTTCTCGACTGGGTTGTTTTCCGAACCGGTGGTAGTGTTTTAGACGTTCATAAGCGCCTTCTTAGGGCCTAAATTGAATAAATAAATTTTGATTTTGATTTAGATTTTGAATAATGCTAAAATTATACACGAAAAAAATAATGGAAATTTTCACAAATATTATGTCACAAACCTTAGTTAGAAAAAATTTCTATCTATTTTTCTTTCTTAAGACAACTAATATTAAAATAATTATATAAATTGTTTTAAAAACATTACCTTTTCTACGCACGAACAAGTATTTTTCGTAAACGCTTTTTTTAAAATGCATTCCAACTTGACTTTGTTCCACGCAAGAAATTTTATTGGAACGTCTGCTGCGCGTAACTTAATTTACTAGGTAATTAACACGCTTTAACTAGAACCTCACCAATAAAACTAAAGTCTCTCTCTACCTCTGAGCATTGTATAAAAAGCTAGCCCTTAATAGAAGTAGAGTTTTATAGAAACAACAAAAATCATTACAATATTGCGATGTCGAATTCACACTAAAGGGAATTGCGCTGTACATTCGCAAAACCGTTTGTCTTGCTTCCACAATATTACATTTTATTGTTATTAGGCTTTTAATGGGAATCAGAGGAGATCTGGATAACATTGTTTCAGCATACCAGAAAGCTTTATGTATGAAAATTTAAATGTAAATAATTTGGAATAAATCATTGTTCTGTATAACAGGCATCATAATCACCTCTGGTAGTCACTTCAGCTAAATTAGACACTCCCCTCAGAATTAAATTGAAACAAAATTGGCAGCATAATTTCCAACCACCGTCTATATACTTTGTTTAGTGCAATACTAGTACTAAGCTATTTAACACCAAATCAAAAATGCTAGTTTAACATTCTAAAAGGAAACGAGTAGGACCCGAGTCTCACCTAAAGTTAAGTGACCCAAAATGGTAAACACGCTAAATCTAATGAATGTCTTCCAAGTATTTGTACCGGCTATAGAGCCATAGCTATAGATTTTTTTGAAAGCAGAAGATACTAGCGAAGATTTGTCACTTTTCTACAAATACAATATTAATCACGTGCTTAGAAGTATACGAGTATGCGATATTTCAAATTAATACGTTACATTAGAAACTCGAGTCAAAGATATCATATGAAAATATTACAATGTTTTGTGTCACTGTTAATTCATTTATATACAGAAAAATAGTGACCTCCACTAAATTATATATTAATTTATGTATATTTATTTAATCAGGTTCCAGAAGACCATTTTTTTTTGACGGGTGGAAATGCATTTACGCACTACCCTTACCTATTGCATTAGTGAGACCGGAGTCCCCCAATGCAATAGGTAAGGGGGCACGGAAGGACGACTTCGTGCCATTGTGGGACTCGCCCGGACGTGAAGCGTCCGGAAATACCCACTAAAACCCCCCGGGGCCGTCCACCGCATTTGGGATGGGGGCGATAAAGGATGGCTTTCGCAAGCACCGCGTCGCCCCCTGCGGCAAACCCACCGGGCCTCGTCCGTGCAATGGCCCAATGGGGATGCGGGAGGTAAAATGCCCCCACCACCTCTTCGCCCGCCTCTCCGAAGAGAGGCATGACCCAGCGGTCAACAGTCCGGGGGGAGGTTCCAGAAGACCTGACAGCTGAAAACCATTTGAAGCGGAATTAGCAAACATCAACCATATTATTAACATTAGATTTTCACAACATAAGACCTTCATCAATCCAATTTCCAATAAATTATTATCAATGAATACAAACAATATAAGGAACCATAATTTCTCTAAAAGAATAACCGAAATTTATTCAACGACTACGAAACGGTTGTTTAACAAACAACGGAACACCTAAATCAAAGGTAAACAATTAGGTGGTCGAAAATAAAATTTTCTATTTATTCGTCTCCCCTTTAACAACTTCAAATTTGAAACGTCCTCACACCGGGAGCTTTACGATGGCCATTTAGCGAGCAAACACGGTCGAATACGAATGAAGCCATCCCGTCAAGCAATAACGAGCACCATTGTCACAGACGTGGGCGTGCGTCGAGTCGCGAGCGCGCCAAATAGTATAATTCTTACACTTCATAAATTGGCTCTTTAGTATAGCACTGACAAATTCAACACTGTTCAAAATAGGGACTATACTGTAATCAGACGCCTACGCTCACTACACCCGCGTAAACTGCATAACACGGTGCAAATCACTATTGCTATTTCAAAATGCATTTTAAGAAAGTTAGTCCCTTTTTTATTTCATAACTAGCTGCTCTATCCTGCGTTACTATGATTAAAAAAAACCTAAAAAAAATTGAATAAGTATAGCTGAGTGAAGATGAGGAGAAAGGAATAGTGTGATCAGGGAGCGTTGCGGTATGGTAGAGGATGTAGTGACAAATATAGATTTTTTTTTACAATGTATAAGCTTGGTTGTTTGGTCATAATCTCACCTGATGTTAAGTGACGATGTGGTATAGGTTGGTAAACACACTATACCTAGAGGGTACGGGTTCTTAAGTGATGCTACCGGAACACATCTACTGGTATTTGTCAACAGGTTTTCATATTTGAGAATTGTAGCTACCCAGGCGGGCATTATTAGAAAATGCCCTACCACCATGCTAAGCTTTCCTCACGATGATTTTAGAGTTGGGTAGGTGGACTCGAATCCGCCTCCATTGACGAGGAATCCCACCGCTTAGTTAGTTCGAGCACGTGGAGAGGTCGAAGAAATTACATATGTATAACACGAGAGTTATTAGAAAGACCAACCCAGATCGAAGATGTTTTAAAGAAAAACCAGATTAAAACGTACCAATAACCGACGAGCATGTATGAAAGTAGAAGTAAAAGGCCTCGACCATCAACCTCCATAGGAGAGAGGCGTGATGCTATGCATATATAACCACAGTACAAAAAAGTAGTTTATGAAAAAAAAAATTTTTTTTTTCGTATTTATAATATTTTTCAGTGTTTAAATTTTTTTTACGCCAACAAGAAATACTGCAAAATCCAGAGCGTTATACATAAATCCGCGCCATATAAGACACATGAATAACTTACACCGCCTCATCTTTTAACTACCTCGGACAAATACACACATATAATATTATCGTCTACGTAAAGACACGAGAAGAATATTAAATAATATAATAGGACAGGCGTGTTTAACGTCTTCATAAAAAAAGTGATTACGTATGCTATCAGTTACTTGATGCAGTCACACATCTTCTCATAATAAATTAAAAACTGGGTAATCTTTGCATAATGTTAGATATCTACGTGCTTTAATCTAAGTAAGAGATTTTATAAAGTCATTATCAATATATAATATTACTTCAATACTTTTATTAAATGATAATTGTTTTTAACCGAATTCAAAAAGGAGGAGATTATCAATTCGACTATATTTTTTTTTGTTGTATGTTTGTTACACGATTTCTCCTACAATTATGGACCGATTTGCAAATTTTTTTTTAAATCGAAAGAGTATACTCCCGAGGTGGTCCCATTTTTACTAATTCTGGATATAATCCGTGGATCTCAGGGAAATCAAGAGAAACCCTCAAATTCTATAGAATATTGATGCATTTGTATATAATTAAAACAAAGGATATATCGAAGTTAGCAGAAGTAGACTAATAAAGTAATAATTTATTTATTTTTTAGAGCATTTTTATGGTATATTCTTTTGAAGTCCGTTTTGTTTTTCATTAAAAATGTTTTGTAAAATAATTAAGTTGGTTGGACTATATGCTAGTAATAAAATTATAAAAGATTTTTTTTAGGTACAAAGAGACTCATCAATTTTTATTTTTGTAGATAGACTAATGTAGACTACCTTTGAACAAATTTGATAATATTTTTCATATAAACACGTATTTCACTGATACTTCAACTGATTTAAGGAGATCAAACACCACTTAGAGGGAGAGAGATAGACTGTTATTAATATAGAATATTTTTTTTTATTAGTACAAACATTTACAAACTACTATCTTTTTACTACATAATTTAATAGCCACTTTTAAAACGTTATGGCGCCATCTTTTGACGTATTATATAAACTTTATAAAATATTTAACATTGACGCCTTAACATTCCGCCCGCTATGGACGGAGTGTCCATAACATAACACTATAAACTATACTTTAAATCATATTTCATACAAACAATATAGTAAAGAAAATTTACTAATATGTATAACAAATACTGCAACATATGCACAATAGTAGCAATTTGTTATCATCATAATTTTTAACATACATACAAGAAACATAAATACAGTAATTTAGGTTGTGACTGGCAGAATAATGAGCTTTGATACCGGTCTTTTAATAACAGATCCTTTACATCTTACAGAAACCACACGAGACAGATTATCAGAACCAACGTGTTTTTTCTGTAATTATGCCATAAAGCCATTTTGCCGGAGGAAGATCATCTTCTTTCACCAACACGACATCCCCCACTTTCGGTTCGGGAGTTATCTGAGACCACTTATATCGATGATGAAGTTGTGTGAGATATTCCTGTGACCATCTGCGCCAAAAATGTTGCAAGAGCTTTTGTACAAATTGCCATCTCTTAAGGGTACTTATTGTTGAATTCACAACATTATCATCAGGAACTAGCACCAGAGGTTCACCAACCAGAAAATGCCCTGGAGTAAGTGGAAAGTTATCTTCTGGGTTGTTACTAATTGGAGTGATCGGACGAGAGTTGAGACATGCTTCAATTTGACAAAGAAGCGTGGTCATCTCCTCAAACGTAAGTGTGCTATTACCGATGACTCTCTTCAGATGGTGTTTTGTAGACTTCACCCCAGCTTCCCAAAGCCCTCCAAAATTCGGAGAGTGGGGTGGTATGAAGTGCCAAGTGGTTTTGTTACCTGTTAACCATTCCGTTATATCCCGTGTCACAACTGAACCTTCTCGGAAAATGCGTTTCAATTCCTTATCCGCTCCCACAAAATTCGTACCATTATCACTCCATAGGTCTGCACAATGACCTCTACGTGCAACAAATCGCTTAAACGCCCCTAAAAAAGCATTTGATGTTAGATCACTGGCGACTTCTAGATGAATTGCACGAGTAGCCATGCAGATGAACAAACAAATATACCCTTTTGTAGAGTGATAACCACGTCCCTTTGTGGGTCTAATAGCAATAGGACCGGCATAGTCTACACCGCTCTGATAAAAGGGACGGCATTTTGAAACACGCGCTGATGGTAACTGACCCATTAACTGTTGGTTCGTTTTACCCGCATAACGAATACACACAACGCAATTTCGAACATGTTGCTTAACCAAGTTCTTGGCGTTAATAATCCAGTATCGTGTCCTTAAATAATTCATCATTAATTGAGGCCCACCATGAAGCGTACGTTCATGTGCATCGGCAACAATTAAGTTGGTTAAAGGTGATTTATGTGGAAGTAGTATTGGGTGTCTCATATTTTCTATCACATCAGCCTTCTGTAACCGGCCACCCACACGGAGAATACTTTCACCATCAAGGAACGGAGAAAGCGGGGTAAGTTTGCTCTTTTTGTTTATTCTTTGTGATTTTTTTAACCCTTGTACTTCTTCCAGGAAACTTTCTTGCTGACATAACCGGATACATGTAAGTAATGAATTATTTAGTTCTACTGTAGTTAGCCAACGGGTAGTTTTACCTTTCAATCCCTTTTTATTCATCGAGTTAATAAATCGTTTGCAATAAGAAATTACTCTTATTAGTTTACTTAAACTAGAAAATCTACTAATAATACTCACAATGTCAGTTACAACATTAGCAAAAATTTTCTCCTTCTTCATTTCTAAATTTGTTTCTTTAAACATTTCCTTTTTGTAATGGACTGTATTATCTTGAAGCCAGTTGGGCCCATGTTTCCACAATTTAATTTTAGCTAAATCAACAGGATTGACGCCACGTGATGCACAATCTGCTGGATTATCTTCCGATGATACATGGGACCATTGACTTCCATCCATAGTAGTTAACACCTCAGACACTCTGTTGGCAACGAAAGTTTTCCACTTACTTGGATGGTTACACAACCAAGCCAGAACAATGTTAGAGTCCGTCCAAGCATGAATGTTTGCCTTTGGTATGTTTAAAGCTTCTGAAACTTCATGAAGAAGTTTAGCAAGCAACACAGCTCCACAAAGTTCCAGCCTCGGTATCGATACCTGTTTTACTGGTGCAACTCTGGTTTTGGAAGCTATGAGGTGCACGTGAATTTCTCCTTCGATGGTAATAGTTCTCATATAAACTACTGCAGCGTACGCCACGTTGGATGCATCAGCAAACCCTTGTAATTCGGTGTGAACAGAATGTTTAGTCGTCCCAACCCATCGTGATAACCGGAAATCTGTGAGGTGAACAAGTTCTTTACGAAATACAAGCCAGTCTTTTAATATATTAGATGGGATTTCTTCATCCCAGCCTAAACCAGACAACCATAATCTTTGAATAAATATTTTAGCGGATGTCATGACTGGCGCAATCCAACCAAGTGGGTCAAATAGTCTTGCTATGTCTGAAATAACTCTTCGTTTGGTCACAGGTGTTTCAACTGCAGGTAATTGGACGGTATAGTGGAATTGGTCGCTAGACCTGTTCCACGTCAACCCTAAGATCTTTATAATAGAATCTTGCTTACATTCTAAATTTTTTATTGAATCCTTTAAATCCCCTTGGATTATTTGAAGTAGCTCTTCATTGTTAGAACTCCACTTTTGGAGTTTAAATCCACCACGACTTAGTAAATCGTTCATTTGCTTATAAACTTGAAACCCTTCCTGAACACTATCGCAACCAGTCATTAGGTCATCCATATAAAAATCCTTGAGAACTTTATCAGCTACTAATGGAAATTCCTGCCCCTCATCATATGAAAGCTGTTGTAGTGCTCTTACAGCCAAATAAGGTGCTGAGGATGTTCCGAAAGCTACTCGCAGTAACCTTAGATGTTGAAGTTCTGAATCCGAATTCTTACGCCACAAAAGACGTTGAAAATCAACGTCTTCCTCTGACACCTTAATTTGTCTGTACATTTTTTCGATGTCCGCAACTAGACATATTGGATAACATCGCCAACGCATGATTATGTGTCTTAGATCTGGTTGCAAAGTTAGACCTACCATCATGTCTGTGTTTAATGATGATCCATTATTCAAAGTACATGAGGTGTCAAATACAACTCTAACTTTTGTTGTCGATTTGTCTTGTTTGACTACTGCATGATGAGGGAGGTATACAGCAGTAGTGCTACATATTTGTGATCCAGGTACTAATTCCATATGTCCTAAAGACAAATATTCTTCTATTACAGAAGGATATTGAATCTTAAGTTCAGGATTATTAGTTAGCTTTGTTTGTAATAAATTAAACCTTTTTTGTGCAACCTGAAATGAATTTCCATATTTACATCTTGGGTCCTTAGACTTAAAAGGTAGTTTAACTTAGCGACCCGAATTATCTCTTTGGGTTGTTTTCATGAAAAGGTCCTCGCATGCTTGTTCTTCTTCAGTAAAAATTCGATTATTTCTAAAATGTGGCTCTTCCAATTCCCAAAATTTTAATAGAAGATCGTTAGTGCTATTAGTATGCATATTTACTATTTTATTATGTCCGACAATATGATTATTTTGAAGCGAATATATTGAGCCAGAGAGAATCCAACCAAGGTGAGTATTTTGTGCTATAGGAGAACCTGGTGGACCCTTGACGACACCTTCCTTCAAAATCTGACAGTATACTTCAGCTCCTAGTAATAATTGGATATTGTTCGGAGTATCAAAGAATGGATCTGCTAATTCCTTAGCCGAAAATTGTGATGACACAAACTTAAAACCAATTTTCTTTTCAGGAAGTAACGATGTAATTTTTTTAATAATATGAGCTTTTACCTCAACAGTAAAGTTGTGATCATGGCGTGACTGAATCGTTAAATTAACGCACCATTTAGACTGCAATACTGCACTCTGGTCACCGCACAGACCTGATATATAGCTCATACTTGGTATCTTTTTAAGGCCAAGCATCTGAGCAGCTGACTCTGAAATAAAAGAAGCTTGTGATCCTTGATCCACAAGACATCTTAAGAAATTAATACCATTTCTCGATTCTACCTTAACCAAGGCAGTGGCAAGTAACACTTGGCTGTTCATATTCGAGAAACATGTAACAACTCTTGAATCCTCTCCTTGTGATGTGGATGATTGAGTTTCTATAAGTTCCACACCATTTGATTGATCGCAAATTTTGATATCCGTTCTAGGGATCGCTTTTGTATGAAGTAGTGAATGGTGTCTCCTTTTACAAATACGGCAATTGGTTGTTTGACGACATGAAAGCACAGAATGATTTACCCCAAGACAATTGAAACATAACCGTTTGGTTCTGGCAAAGTCACGACGGGCATCGACATGTTCTTTAGCAAACTTTTTACAATTCATTATTTTATGATTTTGTGAACAGAATATGCAAGAGACTACAGATGTCATATGCATTACTTTTGGCGACTGTACATTATATGACTTAGAACCCCTATTATCTAAAAACTCAAGTGATCTAAAACGTTGATGCAAAAAAATCTAAAAAATCACATAATTTAGGTAATTCCTCTGTAAGTTTACTAATTTGGGCTTCCCACAATTTCCGAGACTCGGTATCAAGCTTCAAACTAATAATATAGATTATAATTATATCCCAAGAAGACATATCAATACCTAAATTTCTAAGAGCATTTATACATTCATTAGTTGTATCAAACAAGTCTTTTATGGCAGTAGAAGATTCAGACACAATATTTTTCTGGGACATGAATCGTTTTAAAATACATTTAGCTAAATGATTTTTATTATTATATCGGTGTTGTAATATATCCCAACATGTATTATAATTTGAAGCAGTGATAGGAATGTGCCGAAGAAGCTGTTCGGCTTCGCCAGCTAAATATCCCTTAAGATAGTGCAGACGTTGAACGTCGTCCAATCTTTTATTGTTATGAATTAATGACGTGAATAAGTCACGAAAACTAGTCCATTTAATATACTCACCACTGAAGGTAGGAATTGAAATTTTTGGTAATTCAACACTAAAAGATTGTTCTACGTTTGACACATTTATACCAGCATCCGCTAACTTAAGTGAACTAGAAGCCATGTTCACCTTTAAAATTGCTGCTTTTAATTCCGACTTGTAATCCGTATATAGCTCTTCTGTATCGCCATATGCATCAGAAGTATAATAAATTGAATTCGCCAACTCATTTCTGTCGTACTCCGTAATTATTAATTTGTGGGTATCTTGATATGAAGTCCAATAACTTTCTAATGTTTCCAGGCGTGTCTCTAAATATGATAACGTAAGCCGCTCTTTAGGACTCTTTTTGAAATTAATCCTTGCTTTATGTATCTTCGACTTTGCATCATCTTGACATATAATATATGTTTCCATTTGTGTGTTTAAAATATAAAACACGTCGACAAAACTGTGTTAAATCAAATCGCCGTTCACCATATAATCAATCTTCATGTAATAAATAATATGGAAAATGTAATTTCAAATTTTTGTGTTTGCCAGCAGCACCGCAGTGTACGTTGAATTATCGTAAATAATTTCTGATATGCGACTCGATTAGGACCATGAACAAATTTGATAATAATTTTTCAAATAAACACGTATTTCACTGATACTTCAACTGATTTAAGGAGATCAAACACCACTTAGAGGGAGAGAGATAGACTGTTATTAATTTAGAATATTTTTTTATTAGTACAAACATTTACAAACTACTATCTTTTTACTACATAATTTAATAGCCACTTTCAAAACGTTATGGCGCCATCTTTTGACGTATTATATAAACTTTATAAAATATTTAACATTGACGCCTTAACAACCTTCATAATTTTTATTGTGGAATCAAATTTAATACAAGAAATTTAACGGTCATTCAATTTACTAGTTTGAGTCTCTCTCTATTACAGTTTTAGTTTATAATTTTCCATACATAATTTAGACTATTTCTTATAAAAGATAAGATATGCCTAAGTTTAAAATAATTCAAACAACATAATACGAGTAAGATCACAATCAATGTGGTTTGGCGATGTATAGGAGCAAATTAGAAATGTGGTAACGCTTTAATATATGTGTAGTGTGTTAAATTAAAACATATTATTATGCAATTATGGCGCAGCAGATTCCGTGTCAATGGACACAGGTTCGTAATCACTTATCCAACTGAGTAATAAGCTTGAGCATTCGGTGATGGAAAAAATAGTGCGGAAACCATAGCACGGTGGAGGATATTTTCTAATAATGTGCGCCTGGGTAGCAACCATCCTCAAGTTTGAAAAACAGTCGCCTAATATCAATAGGTGCGCCTAGGTGGCGCAGTTGTATTACATATGGCTGTCGTTCTGAGGTCTCGGGTTCGATCCCCGGGTCGGGTCAAGTGATATTGGGTTTTTTCTACTCAGTATCATCCCGAAGCTTGGAATTTGTGCCCGATATGGCGACAGGCTCGCCTCCTGTCACATCTGGGACGGAACTAAGCTCGGCGAAGTGCGGGTGGTGTAGTTCGCTATTTCACCTCTGCCTAACCCTTTTGGGGATAACAGGCGTGAGCATATGTATGTATGTAATATCAATAGGTGTATTCCGGCAGCATTACTTGAGACACAATACCTCTAGGCTTAGTGTGTTTACCTTCCTGGTAACTTAATGAGGTGAGACTGTGTTTAAAGTGAGCCTGTTCAGTACAAAAAAAAATCCTTCCGAATGAAACTAGAAATAGAAAAAATACAAAAACTACATACATGTAAAGCAAAATGTTATCTAGGTATAGAGATAATGAATACCCAAAAATAGTCGCCGGTAATATACGTACTTGAATAAATTTAATCCTACGATGCAACGAAGTCGTGCAAGTTTTGAATCCTAACAAGTCAATCTCTGCCGTATAAAATATTATACAATGCTTTTGACACATACGGCACAAACACTGAACGTTAAATGAAGGTCAATATTTTTTTTTTATAGAACGTAGTCTCAAACAGGCATACAGTCCATTCGATGGTAAATGATCACTGTACCTGATAGCTATGTATGTAAAAACTTACATTGTTAAACCAACGCAGGAGTTCTTGACGGGATCTCTGTCTGTCATGTAGCAGTTATTTTCTTTAATTCATTAAACTTGTGTATTTGACTCTATATCATGTAACCTTGGTGACGTTTTGTGTGATATAGTTTGGTTATTGTGTTCGAGTTTGTTATAGAAAGTAACGCATAACATTTATTCTGAGGTGCCAACAAAGCTCCATGGAAAGTTCGAGAGGCGTAGGCCACCGTTTTGCTGGAGTTTTATAACGCTGATACAAGATTGAAAATATATCTTACCCACATAACGCTGGCACAAGTTGTGTGTACACAGATTGCCATTATCTGAGAAGAAGACCAACGCAGTTACTGATGTTTTGCGACAGAAATAAATCTACCACTAGTGCTTCCGGCGTAGAAATTTCCATACATATTTTGGTAAATGTTATTCGCCGGGAGGAAGAGGATGTTTTAGAAAGATTTTTGATATGAAAGTGGTCGTTTATAGGAGAAAGGAAATGGTTATAAATACACCTTCGGTAACTTTATGCATTTTCGTAAAATTTAGACAAGCTAGATCTAGTGAATGATCGTCATAATTTTAATATTAGAAGTAAAGACAAGTTGGCCGTCCCACGCTTTACGCTAAGTCTAATAAAAGCTTTATAGGTAATAGTATTCGGTGTTACAATAAGATCCCAAGTAACATTACCGATTTACCTGACATTAAGTTCAAGTATTATGTCAAGCAAGTTTTAATTTCAAAAGGTTATTACAGGGCGGATCATTACGTGAACGATAGTGATGTCTGGAATTAACCGTCATCTCTGTGCTTCCGCTAACATTAGTTAAGACTATGATTTGTATAGTTTTTTAAATGAAAAAAAAATGATATGTATTCTATTTATTAAAAAAAAAAGAACCAGATCGAGTTTCTTGTCGGCTCTTCTCGGCTGGGTTGTTTTTTCCGAACCGGTGGTAGTGTTTTAGACGTTCATAAGCGCCTTCTTAGAGCCAAAATTGAATAAAAATGTTTTTGATTTTGATTTTTGGATTGTGTTAAAAATGATATATTTAGAACGAGAGTAAATGCGGAGATGACCTCATATAGAGATGAATGGAAAAGGAAGACATATTGAGACCGCAAGTAAAAAAGGGATAACGGTAGGGAGATGATGATGATGAACGGTTTTTGGGTTTACCATATAAAGTTATATTTGCTATTTAATACACGCCGTACAAGTACCACTATCCTTAATACTTTAAAAGAGTACTGTATAACCACAAGTCTTCATTTTCTAAAATATATATTTAATGGAGTGTTTATAGAATGATTTACAACAAATCCACCTAACTGAGTTCCATATAATTTGATTCAAAATACGTACTTCAATTACAGAAACTGTGAAACGATAATCGGATAACCGGATCGGTTATGGATAAGACATCTGAAGACTTTAGCCGGATGACTACAACTGCTACGTAATATCATTAATGATAAGCGGATGTCTGTCTGTCAATCATATCTACGAGGAATCGTTTGACGAAAAAAATATGCTAACAACGGTCTTAGGGTGTCCATCAATAAGCTATTTTATTTTAATTATGAAATTGTTTTGAAATGAACTAATTGCCAGAAAACGTACTAATAAACGTTGCGTAAGTCAAACAATGATCAGGAATATTACTTCTACAATTATGAAGTTCAATTAAAACAAACATAATTGATCCTATTTATCTTTAAGTTAAATCTATCTTTAAGTTAAATAACTGTAAGTTACAGGATAAGGACGAGAATTGTTTCCGGACAGATGAGCCGAATTATTGGGGAGTATTACTGATTTTACCTTTAACTGGAACTACATAATCGAAATATTACTCAAAGTACTTTAAACTTAATTATCACTTGTACTAACTTACTATATATTAACTATTTAGTATTAGTATTTATAGTACTATTGGATAAAACCACTCTTATCTTCTCAGTTGCTTATAAATAGATTTGTCAAGAACTGCGATGAATACTTAATATGAAAATGACTCAATACCTCCTTATTTACTTTCAGAGAAGCCAAGCTACACAAAAATCAAGTTAACCTATCTTTTTATAACACATAAACGACTCTCAATTGTGACGTCACAATTACTTCATGTCATCAATTGAATTATCTCACTGAAAAAGGCTTTAAATTACTCATTCGTTTGAGTAAATATTATCTGTTGATAATATTCTCGTTTATATATAAACATCAACACATTTTTTGAACTTTGGATTCACGTCACAAATCCTATGACGTCAGCCGTCAACATACGATATGGTATGGTAGAAAAGTATGGTAGAAAAGATGGCGTTTTAGTGCTGGCAATCACAGATAAATAATAAAATGTATACTTACGCAGCCTTTCGAATGTTTTGATTATGAACAGACTACATGAAAAATGTACAGTTGTAAAAATCACACAAATGTTAAATGTTAGGTTATGTTAATAACTTCCATTTTCAAATGATGAAATTTAATTATAAGTAATCAGTAAAGTTTCGAGATTTCACTTCTGTCGGCTGCCTAGTTTTTTTTCTCTGTATGTACATTATTTTCTAGTATCTTTATATCTATTTTCTTGAAGTTCTATTTTTAAATCTATATAATGTCAGATAACTGATACTGCCTTACTTCAATTATATCATAACAGAAATGTCTAAATTTGACTTCATTAGAATGAAAGAAAGAAATTGTTTATTTCCACCATAAACACAGCACATATTTATTTTTATTAGTATATATATACATTACAACCATATTTTTTAACTGCAAGTGATGTACTACGATGGAAAAAAGACCCCAGACTCAGCTAATTGCTCCCGCAACGAAGGTTACAAAAGCGCTAGTTTTCAGCCTGGGCTTGTAAACGATCAGTGATGTCACGGAGTGTGATACGTCATAAATGGATTATTACAGATCACACAATAGTACATACATTTAGATGTAGGGGATAAATATTTAAATTTTTATGCACATGTACACGAATGTACATATATATACACATAGATACATACATATAAACACATAGCTAAAAAGGAAAGTTATGAATAATATAACAAATATAAAAAAATATTATTATGGGACTACACTATATTAACCATACGTATATAGTTGACTTTTAACTCTTATAACATATTTCTTCTATACCGTTTATCAACAAAAACAATGTTTGTCTTATAAATTATTTAGTCGTATTTCACCCATCGGATGAATAATGGTTATGGTTATTTTGAAAAACCTATTTTCTATCATCATTCGTAGTTTGAAATTATTTTATTATTTCAACGAAAAAGTTTATTTAACTTGAAACATGGACAATCGATAACCGAATATTAAGCCGACGGACATAACATATAAAGTATGAATCAGAACAGAAGAAACTAATTAAACTTACACATAAAAACATAATTAACTCGTTACATCTGTGTACTTTATATTTTAACTGATGACTTCAGAACTGATATGTCCGCTATTAAGATAGATTACTGGTGCTGTTGACCTTTGATTTATTTAAATAAAGCCACGGTAATGTACAGTGAAATAGTATATGACTTTTGATCCACTATTTATTCATGTTACCGTGTCTTGTTCTAAAATAATGTTTTTTTTTTTTTTAGTGTTCCCGCCAATTTCCCTCTGGCATGACCAGAGACCTTTTTATTACATTTATTTTATTGTGATCTTTTGTTTGTCTTTTATAGCGTGTTCTTTTGCTTTTGCCTTTTCTTTTGCGTTTCTTGTTCTTTATTTATTTCATCTATATCTAATCACATGTCATGTCTATATTTAGTTACATCTAGCAACAATATACATAGTCTTCCCAATTTGTACTACACAGCAGTGTCAAAATCTTATAATATCGCTTAAATCTAACAATAGAATTAAAATTAAATAACTAAATCAATCAATTAAACTTAAAATTAAAGATAAAATTTTCAATAATTTAAAATAATAAATTTAGTAACTAAATGAGATTAAATTTAATTTAATTTCAAATATATAAATTACCATAAAATAATAAATTTAATAAAGTTAGAGTCTGGGTCTCAACTGTGAAAATAATGTTAAATAATGTTAGTAGATAACAGGGTTTCTTAGAACGATCTTTGCTAACGCATCGATGTTTTTTATATGGAATAACTTTTTATTCCGTGGGGGAATTTACTCCCCGTGCGGGGGATATGTGGGACTCGTCCGGGATATTGAATGCCTAATTCAAAATATTTGTAGTAATTTATTAGTATATTTTTGAATTTGTTACTTATCATTTCTTTATCATAGAAAGATACTGTGAGTGAGAATGAAATTGAGAGAAATCTCAGTAACATGATCAATAGAAAGTATTTTAAAGAGTACTCTTTTTAACTTTAAAAATAACCGTTTATTTAGATTACATATTAAATAACTAACACACGATGTTTTTGTAGATGTTTATAACATACCATAAGCTCACGCCTGTTATCCCCGAAGGGTTAGGCAGAAGTGAAATAGCGAACTACACCACCCACATTTCGCCGAGCTTAGTTCCGTCCCAGATGTGACAGGGGGCGAGACTTTTGGCATATCGGACACAAACCCCAAACTCCGGAATGACGCTGAGTAGAAAAACCCAACATCACTTGACCCGACTCGGGGATCGAATCCGAGACCTCAGAACGGCAGTCGCATCGTAATACAACTGCACCAACGTAATACATTGTAAAAATCTCCAGTATTATTAATTGTTATTAAATCTAATACAATTTTTCATTTTCAACACTAGTTTCCATTTACGGTCTTAAGATTCACAGGCAGATTCAAAGCAAAGCGGGAAATATAGCATTAGACATGATTTTTCGATAAATTTTCGTGCAAATTGCAAAGGCCATGTCGACGATAGAGTGACTGATGGCTAACTCTACCACATACGAGACGTAATATATAATCAAACAGAGCTAGATTAAAAACTAATAAAAAAGCTTGAAAAACTAAATACGTATATTTATATGGATTACAATTTTTTGGGTTATTTAAAAAAGTTCGTCTATATTAAAGTGCGAAAATTTTATTAATATCGTAATTTTAATGTGTTGTTTAATTTGTACTCGGTATTTGAAACGCATACAGTCGCCATCTAGCGAGACTCCATAGAACTATAAGCGTAACTTGTAGAGCAGATAAGCTGAAAGTAACAGATTCATGTAATATTGTGTTTCTACAAAAAAAACCGTTTGAATTATTGTACCGTAGTGGCGCTAGCGGTAATTAAAATTAATCTGCAACATTTACTAAATTTATATATATATATTTTTAAATTCCATGTTACAAATAAAACAAAGAATTAATATTACAAATAAAATAAAGAATTAAAAGGAGTTTCAAAGTTGCGGCAGTGGTGATAGAAAAGTTGAAAGGTTCTCGTATGCCGTGGTATGGACATGTTATGGGAAATGCATGTGGGTATAATAGTAATGAATATGAATGTGGATGAAAAAGTAGATGAAGACCAAAGAAAGTGTGGATGGAGTGTGTAAGAAATGATATGATAGGAAAAGGAGTAAATAAAGAGATGACGGCTGATGGCGTACGGAAGAAGAAAACACACTGCGCCGACCCCAAGGTCATGAGAATGACGTGTAATTAAATAAAATATTTATCATGTCTAAGTAATTTTTACTTCAAATAAGACTACGGAATAGCTTACAAAAGAGCTATAATTCGCCCATTTACATTTCTCCCATTTCATTAACCAAATGCAATGTCATAAAGTCATGATCTTACCATAAGCAAATATCATATCCTCTTCATAAGCAAATTTTTACTTCTTTGAACGAATTGAGACAGAAATATGATATAATATTACCTCTCTCGCTCTCGTTTCTTCCTTCTGGACAAGCTGGCCCCTTTGATGGTTTTGTACAAGGTCATCATTTTGACGAGCTTAACTCAAAATTTTAGCACAAACACTAAATAAACAAAACGCGAACACTTGAGACACTATATGTATGAATATTATTTCCACTAATTTATAAATTATTCGTGTACATTTTTTCCTTGCGTTTTATTCGATTATTCGCACGACGCTTTTGAATTTCTGTAAAAGAGAAAGTATTCATTAAAAGAATTGTAACTAATAAGGCGACAAAGTTAATACTAAATTATTTTTTTTTACTGTATAGGCTCAGTGCTTTCCTATTGTTTTGCGACGATAATATACACACTAAGCCTAGAGAAACTGGCTCTATAATGATGCTTCTGGAATACAACTTATTGGTGTTTGGTTGCCAATTTTTAAACGTAAGAATTGTTAGCTACAACAACATTCAGACGGACATTAAAAATGCACTAGCATCCTGCTTTCCTCTCGGATTTTCCTTAACCGGAATCTCAGACTCATTGTAGAGCTAGACCGTTGGAAACGAACGCACTACCAACTGAACCACGGTGGCTTATTTTTACTAACCGTACATATATTTAAGTATATCACGATTCCAATTTACAATAAAAAAATACAGAACATTTTCATAAAAATAACATCATCTCATGTTTAGTTCCGCATTATTGTTTTTATGAATACTTCTGCCATATATTTATATTTCTTGTTTTATGTTTGTTTAGGCTAGCCGTTTGTCTATACCGTTAATTGTCTTATACCTACCTCTACCTACATGCATACGTCATCGAATCATAGAGGTCAAATTTCACGTGTCTTAAAATGTTTATTATAAGGAATTCAACAAAAACAAAAAATTCGTTATTATATTTAAAAAAAATATGTATTGGTAATAATGTTAATAGTACCTAAAAAAAATTACGAGATCGATCATTTATCATGTGAGACTTCAAAAAATGTATTCGATCTAAAACCTTACCAAGTATCACTACTGGAGAGGGGGTCCCAAAGTTGTGAAATAAACATCACGTGATGAATGGACGACCCTTATACAAAGACAAAACAGTTCAGTAACTAATACTCATCTATGTTTCATCCGTTTTTCTTCTTTATATAAATGACGGGTTTTGATTTTATCAATATAATAAAAAAACACGGCAACCACGGGACTGCCGACAGAAGTGAAAACTCGTTACTTTAATAAAACCGCTTTTATTTAATGTTTAAATTATAGTATGAATAATTAAAAAAAAAAAATCATTGTAATTATGAACATAATTTAATATTTGTCTGGTTTTTACATCTATTGGCGCACCGAGCAATAATAATATTTATTTGAATATCGTTTATTTATAATCAAAACTTACGACAGGCTGCATACGTATAAACTTTATTATTTATATCTGAGCACCATCACTGTAGCATGTTGACGGCTGACGTCATAGCATTAGTAACGCGAATCTATAAGATTTTTCCCTACCTCGAATCGCTAAACACCGCTAAAAAAGTTTTCACTTCAATAATAGGTATAAGTATAAATGCAGATTAATTAGAATAATAAGAAAAAAAAACTAAACAAAAATGACCATTATCATGTTGCTTCTTATATCCTTACATTTACATTATATAAAAGGTCTTATCTATCTGTCTTTCCGTCTGTTATAATACACGAGCGAAGTAACGGGAACACAACTAGTTTTAATTATAACCAGTCATTTTAATTCTAGCAACAATATATAACGTATTATATAATAAACACATTCATCACATTATACATAAATTTAAATAAGGAATGTTAATTGTTAGAAATCCGACCATCGTCTTTCAAATTACTGCGAAATATGAAATAAACAAAATATAACTTCAAATATAATGCAAATAATGCCATAGACACTCACGAATATATATCTGTCTCTTTCGAATTAACATAGATGTTAGTAGGGCTCGAGCGTGACGGTCGTTCGACCGGTTATATGGCCTATTGACCTAACTATTTGAGACTTGCATACTGATCATGTTATCGTGTCATAAAAGTTATACAAAAGGACAATATTTTATTTATTTAAATACTATACTATCAGGTCAGTTGACGTACCGACGACAAAAATCGAAAATCGAATTTATGATTGCTGATATAAAAAAAAATGTATGCTTTGGGTTTTTTTTCGCTTTACGTCTGTGAACATTATTTTTTAAGTGACGATCTGAAATCTATGAAAACATTAATCTTAGAAGAAACTACTTCCTAACTAATGCTAAAACTTTGTGTTTTTGTGAGAGGTTCTCAATTTGAGGGGTTAACAGAAGATACCGAAACACCATTCTATTATTTCATACATATATAGCGTAAAGCATCACCCTCTCTCCTGTGGGGGTAGGCAGAGAATACGTCCTTCCACTTACTACGATCTTGACACACCTCTTTCGTTTCTTCTATTTTCACGAGCGCGTTCTTAAGTCATCTTCGATCTGGACGATACGCGTTCGTCTAGGTCAACCTTTACCCACGTACCCTCGCCTAATAAATATGTTTCATCAATCTTCTGTCGTTCATGCTCTCCACGTGCCTGAACCAACTAAGCATTTCTTTCTCTTTCTTGATCACTGCATCCTGTACCACACTACAGCTTTCTCTTATCATACTATTCCTGTCAACCATTTTCACTCCAGCTTAACTTCTCAGACCTCTCATTCTATTATTTCGTCTAAACTCTTTCATTTAAAGTTCTGTATTCATGTGGAACTAAATCTGAACCTATCTCGATCAAGGTAGTATCCAATGTCATAATAGTTTCACCAATGTCTAAAAAACTATTTTTAGCCCATTTCTTACTAAGGGTATTCGATAAGTTATCGCCCATGTTTATATATAGTGGTCAAATTTAATGTGTTGAGTACCCATCAAAATAAGACAATAGGAAAACAATGGAAAGCTGGCGTAAATGGCCAGGTAAGTGCTCAAAGGGTTAAGACAAAACTCCAATAGTGAAACCTCTTATTTACATTAGTGGCAAATATTCTCAACGTATCCAAAAGAACTATAATCTATGTATTAAGAAATCCAAATCGAAACCAATCCTTTAAAAATAAATCAATATAATTTATTACCTCCCTTTCACAAACAACAATTTCCATGATCAAAAGAAACAGATCGTATTATTAATCTGTCGAGTTAATTAGTGACAGCCCACGGCATTAACATGTTAAAGCATATAGCACCGGAAACTCAACGGAACGGAAATACGACTTTCTAATATAAACTTTTATTTTATTTCTAAACGAAATAATACCTTTTTTTTCGTGGGAAATGCATTTACACATTCCCCCCTGCTATCTCTAATTCAAGTGCTGTCTCCCTGATTAGAGATGGCAGGGGAGTATATGTGTCTCACCAGACGTGAGGCGTCAGTAATACCCATTAAAACCCACGGTACCATCCACCGCATTAGAGGGACGATACGGGATAGTGCGACATGCTCCGCGTCGGCCCAGCGGCAGGCCCAAAAGCAGAACCATTTACTCTATCTTTACCTATCTGGTACCGGCTGCCCCCCCCCCCCACATTTCGCCCGCTAAATCAAAGAGACCCCATCCCTCTCCTCACTGTATTCTTGTTTTTCGACAAGAAGTCATGAGGAGAGGGAAGTAGGGCCAAACGAAATAATATAAATACTTAAAGCAAAAGTGGATAGTTGACTAGTAAAACAGTAAACAAATAAATAGAAAGAAGCGCGGCCTAAATGGTCCTGTACGTTATCAATTTCATAAGTTCTGTGGTCAATACAAAAGTGTACAAAGTTATTTTGAATTAAGAAAAGTAGTCACGGGTTTGAAAAACAAAAGGCAGTTACAATTATTACATTTACCGATCATGCAATTGGACTCTATTTTAATTAGGTATCCGATAATCTGTTATCATTAACTTTAGGCTTTAAAATCAACGTATATTATTTTCTTCTTTTTTTTTAAATCAATGTACTTATATTTCGAACTATGATGGTTTTGTTAGCTGTACAAATACACTAGCTGCTCTTCGCGGTTTTATCCGCGTAGTTCCCGTTCCCGTGGAATTTTCGCAATAAAAACTTTTCTATGTTACTCCCTGGATTTAAAACTATCTCCATATCAAATTTCTTCTAAATCGGACTAGTAGTTTTTAAGTTTATTCGTTACATACAAACATACAAATCTTTCCTCTTTATAATATTAGTATAGATACAACATACAAACACAGAATTGACAGCCATGCACATCACAGTAATCACCAAATCGATCCACCCTAGTAAATTCAACAGAGGGCTCTTTACAAAAGTTGTCTTAAGAAACTATCTATACTAATAATTAAAATGTTAGAGTCTGTTTGTAATGTCAACATATTTTTTTCCTAATTATTTTTTGATATATAAAATAGAGGGCAAGCGATCAAGCGGGTCATCCTATGGGAAATGATCACCGCCGTCCATGGACACCCACAACACCAGAGGAATCGTAGTTGTGTTGCCAGCCTTTTAGGTATGAATAGGCTCTCTTCTTAACATACGATACCTACATTTTTGTCTGTCTGTATGTTTGTTCCGTGTAAGTTAGAAGATAGCTGAAGTTATTCCTGTACGCTACTTTTATTTGTGAAAATTAATTAGGTTTAGGTGTAAAAAAATTGAGACTCATGAAATTATGAATAAAATCCGATTCAATGGACAGTTTGAATTTGAGAGAAATATCTTTAGTACAAAGAAAATATTTTTGGAAAATTATTTTGGTTTCGTACAAAAAATTAAACCGAATAAATTGTAAATTAAAAACCATTTAATAGTCAGTTTTCCTAACCAGTGCTTGAATTTGTACGAGATACATATATTTGCTTTCCCTCAGTACCTTACAAAAAAAAAAATAGGTTTTCATGTAACAAAAAAAACTGTATTACACAATAAGCAATAAATAAACATGTGAAACGCTATCGCAGCCGCGGGCACAGGGTTAGTTAGATTTTTATTACTATACAAATGATTTAAAGCAACTTAGAATTAATTCAGAATGTCATTAAACTTATTGGCGTTAAATTAAAATATTGTAAAATTTAACCAAGTGGTTGGTTTATTATAAATGATGAAGGCTAATAAATTATAATGACTCTAATAGGTGGCAAGACCCATACCGCACCGCAAACGAAAGTTGTAGATCTTTTAGTCCGATCCGACACAGTCGCCACACCTTTCGCTTTCAACTCAAAATACACAAGCTATTAAAAACCATCAAACATTACCGCACCGAATGATTTAATATTGCACGCCAGTCGAAACTCACTTTTCACTCATAAAATATTCATTACTACAAATTAGTTAAGCAGGGTTGACGGATAATATATTACAGGAGATAATAATTTTATGGCAGGCGTATTATCTAGCTGTTTGTTTAAGCATTAAAAATAATAACTTGATGGTCGAAAGAAAGCGTTGCATCGCTTGGTGTTCGTCGTAATCGATTACACGTAGTTATAATATAGGTTTTTGCAAAGAAATTTCTTTACACTAGATTACCATTTCATCTAAATGGGATATATAATTTAAAAATATTTTTTAAGCACAAAGAAATAATAATATAAACTAGAACTAACTAGAAGAAACTAGGTTAGAAGCGATTTAGTAAAGAAAACACTTAGGGTCTTGCGTGACCTCAATCTTCTAAGGTTATCTCTATTAGAAGTAACTAACACGAATTTGTGATGATGTCTCGCTGTGTGAGAACCCTATGTGAGAAGCGGTGAAACAATTAACAAAGACGTCTCGTCTCGAACGTTTAGAATATTTAAATTTGGAATTCCATAGCACGCGTCTCTGTGATCTCTATTATGTAGAGATGTAGAGATAGTTTGCGTCTACATTCGTAACATAGGAGTATGCGATATATATCGTACTCTCGATAAATCGAAGCAACCCGATATTGTCAAATCATCCGATATAAATATATCGAACAATATTAAAATACACTATTTCTACTTTATTTTGATACACAAATGCCACTTCTAATAATGTTATATTTCAATGATAGATAATTATACAATTTTTGAGACGAGGGCGGGGGGGGGGGGGGGTGTTGAAGCTTGAATTGAGCATACGATATATCGAATATCCAATTGTTCGATATATTGCATAATATCGAAACAACGTAGCGATATATCATATCGAAAAAAATATACACGAATATCTTTTATAAAACGTATAGAATTTTTGCTGGTCCGATTTTAGTATATTTAAAAATTTTGTTGCATTCGTTAGTTGGTATGTAAAGAACGTTAAAAGCATAATAGTGAATTAATTATACTTACATCGAATTAATGAGAATTAAATTTTACGTCAGCTTCAAGCAGTTTTGTAGTTATATTTTTTTTTTAGAAAGTACAGACTTTTTATACTATATAAGGTCAGTTCTTCGATCACTATTTCGTCTAATGTTAGTAAAGATGTGGTTCCAGATGTTAATCGCTCTAAACCTTGGGGTAATGACTGTCAACTCTTAAGTGATCCTGCCGGAACATGCCGTTCAAACTCGGCTACTGATTTTTTTAAATCCAGTCTAACTGGATTCGAATCTACATTCTTCGACGCGTTATCCGAACACACAACCACTAAAGCATCACCGCTTCAAAAAAATTGTTCAGTGTGTTGATAATGAAATTACTAGCACCCTATATTTAGTTTATACACAAATATTCATAACAAAAATCTGATTAAGTAAGAAAGTGCTTATGTAACAGAAAGTGGTGTTTATTGTTATGTTAACTGTAACTTCAGTAACTTGTAATGTTCCAAATCCATAAAGAACCACCTGCTGGGTGGCCCCTTTGAACATCTTAGCCGTAAAGATAGGATTTCTTTCAAAATATCTACTTTAAGAGGGCTCGTTTAGCGAATTTATTGTAATGTGTTAAAATAACAATGAAAACGCTTCGGGTTTTTCGTTTTAAACCTCATAAGTAATTGTTAAGTGGCCGATAAAATGTTGCATTATACGTTTTATACCATTCGTTGTTGTATTGAAAATCTGGTTTTATTACCGCGAATGATAAAACGCAATAATATTAATATCGCAGGTTGGCGCTATTTTACTCTTAGGCTTTTGTAGTTCGTACCACAGAGCCTTAAGTGGAAATCGTGCTGTTTCTTATTGAAGACAGATAATCCATTCATCTGATAAAAATAGTGACTTTTTATTAATAATAATGAGGATGATGTCTTCCTTGACGTATCCGTCAATGGCAAGCCCAGTCTTCTTCGAGCATGTGAGCGAATTTGGTTCGCGAAACTAATTGTGTTCATAATCCAGAATCATCTACGCTTTAATAATTTTAAGTGACTAAGCATTTGCGCTGGTACGGACCCACTCCCTCGTCCAAGCACGATGGACCGGTAGGCCGGTACGAATGGTAATAGTCAGGATGCAGTGAGTTACCCGACATCCATTCGTCATCCTTTGTATAAAATGATATAACAGACGGACATTCCGCACAGTTAATGTTAATTAACCACTAAAGTCTAAGTCATGTAATATATATCGAATACCTAAAGGACCGTTTTTGTAAGGCTTTTGTACTCTTGGGGATTCAGTTAAAATGTCTGATGATTCAGCACGTGTCGCCAGCGCTACAGCATTTGAACCGGAAAACATTAACGCGGATACTGCGCTTTTGTGGCAGATAAGAATAACGGTGGTCCTTCCGAACCCTGAACTATTATAAACTACGATCAATGTTCTGCAACATGTGTTGCTAATGTATGAAGTGTCACCATATCGCTAGCTAGCAGCGAATGCGAAAAATTCCTCAATTGGAGATCGAAGCGCGTCTTCAGCCGCTGTCAAAACCACTATAAGGCATGCCGTGTGATTCTACTGTAAAGCCTCCACCTGACAAGAGCCTAGGACATACTCCGATTCCCAAATTCCCTTCATCCGCGGCCAGCGCGATACTTGTGCAACTAACATTTTCGAGCATGATAATACATTTACTATTGTCGGCCTTTCTTGTAATTATTTTTAATTTCAAACAATCCTTAACTTGTAAACAATATTCGTAAACATTTTATAATTTACGATAAAGAAATCATTAAGTATCGCCGCATACGCGTTCCATTCAATAAACCGCACCGTATGCGGTTTTGTAACGAGATAACTAAACGAGTTGTAATTTACTATACGATTTATCTATAATATAGTAGTTTCATAGTTTGAATTAAATTTTGAAACGAAACCGGCTCATAACGAGTATAGTTTCGAAGCTGTGTTACGAAGTATTTCAAATCGATTGCTCTTTACGAATTATGGTGGTGAAACTAGGAAACGTTTAATACACGAGAGTTTTTTATTCTACAGTAATAAATGACGGCTGATAGGGTTGTATGGAAGAAGAAAACATATTTTGCTGAACTCAATGAATTGGGTACAGGACATGAGAATGTTGGGTGCATTACCATAATAATGTTTTAATCTTAAATCAATAATATTATGGATACAGTTTGTATATAAACCGTAAATACAGGTGAATTAAATTTATTTAGTTAATAAAATTAAGACAGAAGCACGGTAAGTACCAACAGGAAAAGAGACTTAAATCATTTTAATAATAAAATAAAATTGTAATTGTAAGAAATTACGACTCTACGATTAGGAAAATATATAAAATACTCATCTCGATTTTTAGATAGTAAATTTACAAAAACATGAATACCTCATTTATACCTAAATACTCAGTCATATTTTTGGTCTTTTACACCACATCCATCCATCCAGACATCCATTCAACCGAAAGACGTCCATTGCTGGACATAGGTCTCCAAAGATTTCCATGACGACCGGTCTTGCACCACCCGCATCCAGCGGAATCCCGCAAACTTCACCAGGTCGTCGGTCCAACTTGTGGTGGCCCTAACAACGCTACGTCTTCCGGTGCGTGGTACCCATTCGAGTACCCACATATTTCATGAAATAATTACCCACGAGTCTATTATTATACATATCAATAAACTCCTATTAGAATACAACTTTTATTTTATCTGTTGTCAATTTATAAATCTCTGGGTTACCAGCAGAATTTCAGATTAGTAGATTTGAATGGTTTTTTTAATTTTAAACTTCCAAAAAATATAACTACGCGGCCCTCTAAACTAATTTCTACAATTAAAAGAAGGAGACTCCAGTAAGTCTATCAAACAACGTTAATTGTTATGAACGTTACAGATTGCCTCAGTTATTTTTCCCTGGTATGCAGGTTTCTCCACCAATGCATGCACCTTCCTAAAAATGAAACTTTGATGTATTGATTCATTGTTGTTTATCCGAGCGTTACGTGTTAACGTACAAAACTGCTGCAAGTCTTATAGTCGCTGGCACAGTTGTATTACGGTGCGACTGCCGTTCTGATGTCTCGGATTCGATCTCCAGGTCGGGTCAAATGGTATTGGGTTTTTTACTACTCAGTGTCATCCCGGAGTTTGAAATTTGTGCCCGATATGGCGAAAGGCTTGCCCCCTGTCACATCTGGGACGGAACTAAGCTCGGCGAAATGTGGGTGGTGTAGTTCGCTATTTCACCTCTGCCTAACCCTTTGGGGATAACAAGCGTTAGCTTATGTTATGCTTATTCGATATATTTCTTTTACACGATCTAGGATCAGTGCTTGAACCACAGTCCCACCTGATGTTAAATGACATTGTGATCCAGAATGGTAACCAAACTAAGCCTAGAGGTACTGGTTCTCAAGTGATACTGCCTGAACACACCTATTGTTATTGTAGCATTTGGCGATAGATTTTCAAATCTGAGGATGGTAGCTACTCAGGTGGGAATTATAGAAAACACCCTACCACCATGCTATGGTTTCCTCAAGATGTTTTCCTTCACCGAAAGCTTAAGCTGATTTTAGAGTAAGATAGGAGGGGATCGAACCCGCGTCCATTGACGCAGAATCCGGCCGCACTATCCACTGCACCATCATCGATATATTTATACCTAATATTAGTGACAATTTATGCGTTATATATTAATAAATAATAAAAAGAGGTCGTGAATTCTGAGTTATTATAGAAACTCCTTGGAAAGTTTTAGCAAGATGTCCACAGCTTTATTAAATCGTTGAAGTGAATAAAGTACATAGTTTATTCAATACTTCAGGGAATGTAATTCAAATATTTCTACCGCAAACTAAAAATAAAGATTCTCAAATTCATAATTATTACAACGCAATCTAAGTTTTTTCCTCCAAGTCTAGCTTGATCCATGTTAATTAGAAATATTTTGCAGAGTGCATAATACAAAAAAAAATCTACTTATTTCATAAACAATGCAAAGAGGAATACATATTATTAATTACAAATTAAGAATGGGAGAATACGTTAAATATATTTTCAAAATTTTGCATATCATCAAAAAATATTCTCCCACCATGTTTTATATACAACCGTATATACATATATGGATTGGAATCTGCGTCTCACACTACTATTGAACCAAATGTTTATTTATTTATTTATTTAACACTTTTTGCACACATTTATGAACAAAGGCGGACTAAATTCCTTAGGCATTTTCTCCCAGTCAACCTTAGGGTGGTGAAGAAAGCAACAAAGGTAGGTGCAAAACTAAACAATAATATTATATACATACATAGATACCAATATAATAAAATACATACCACATATACATATAATACATTAATTAATAGAAAAGTATTAGCGCGATGATTCTGCTAAAGAATTAGTATAGAGTTGCCGTACCCTGGCTTTAAAAGCCAAACGGCTCGTAGACATCCTGATTTCCAAGGGAAGTGCATTCCATAGAAGAATAGATAGACATACGTTTTCAAAATAATTGATCCATAGCCTTATATACTCCTCAATTTATATATAATATACAATTATATGCAAAGAACTCGTAAATTTCTTTAATAAAAATCAATTGATTACGAAATGGTAGTAACAGAAAATGATACGTCATTATGACACACGATATCTACAAAGTCAGCGTGTAATACTTTGACACGGTTTACATTCCGTCATAAACAGTATGCTGTTTCGTCAAGAAATTTCTTTGGAAATACCTTCTCTTATAAAAACAAACAAAAAACTGGTTGGTTAAGGTATGGTAATAATCTCTCCTTGCTACGCCTTGTTAGTCTAACAAGGCGAGTACAGGAGAGGGACCTATCTGTTCTTCTTCTACAACAGAGGCGGGCTCCTTCGTCTTTCTTCTTGGCCTGCCTCCGTTCTGTCCCCTTCTTCCCTCTTCTTCTTATGGGGGGCAGGAACTCTATCCTGCCTATTGAGGCATTGCCTTGCCTATTGCCTTATCTATTGAGATAAGGGTAGTGCGTAAATGCATTTCCCCCCGTAAAAAAAAAAAGGTATGGTAATAATGTCGTATTAATTACGTGCTTTTATTTAAGACACTTATTTAAATACCTATAAAAATGTTCTATTAATAAAATTCTGTGACAATAAACTAATAATGACAATAATATATTTTTTTTTTAATAAAACCTATTACCACCTTATCGTATGTATATACATGTGAAGAAACAAGTAAGAATATCGTACGAAAACCATGAAATTCTTTAGTAATCATTTATTGAGCTCTTGGAAAACTAAAAATTTGAGTTACTCATTGATACACGTAGTAATAAAAACCCCAGCGGCCGTATCTTCAATATTTCCTATTATTAATTGCTGTTTGAATAAAATATATAAAAATTATAAGTCAAATCGTTAATTAACCTTCAGCTAGTTCGGATTCAAAACATATTTTCACCATACTATTAAATATTTCATCTCCTTATTTACGCAATATTGAGTAATGAATATTTTGCAACAGCATTGAGTTAAGATTGCACTGAGTCAGTCAATGGCTTACGAGATAGAATTCCAAATACAACAACAAGGTAAAATTTTAGCGATTATATATATTAATACATAGGACATTATTCTCCTCTGCTTTTTAAATAACTGTATTATTTTATAACACTAAACAATGTAGGCGTATTCTCATCATAAATATATATCTTGTTGTCGAGTAAAAACCTAAACTACAATAACCACTTAAAATCAACTGGGTTGAATTTCTGTTTATAAAGAAAAAAATTACTTATTTAATTTAATTGTTATATTTATCACCATTTTTACGTGGAAAACCTAAATATATATTTCACATTCTTAACAGTAAAATTTCCAGTCGTTTATAAACTCTCACCCCGAATATACATTTTGAATTGTCTTGATAAAATATATATATATATACGTACCTAATTAAATCGGAAATAACATACATAAAAAGCAAAAAGGGCTTGTCAGAATCTAACCTCGTAAACTATATGAAGTATCAAATCTGAATAATAATAGAAAATTTAATATATTACAAAGAACTACCAGTAAATACGCGCACGTATCAGAAAGAACTTAAGGCCAATTTTGTATGTCATACTTAGCATGCGGGATGCATTGCTGTATCCTGAATCCATGATTGGAATTTAATTATATGACCAAAGATGTATGAGCTGTGCTATTAGGTTATAATCCCACTGAGCGAGGTCTCGTTATATTTGTATCTTCGTATACTTGCATCATAGTTTCAAAGGAAGTGAAGGTTAATTTTTATATTCTGTCTACCTATGTCGCTCTTATGGTTTATTGATCTCTTATTCTACTATCGTGATTAAATATCACAATTATTTTCATTTAAATATATTCATAATAAACAGTAATACAGTGTAAATGCAAATCGATTTAACGAAAAACTCCATGAAACGTCGAAATTTATTGACTTTGGTTTACATTGCTGTCTTGTCTGCACGTCATAATTTAGCAATAAACAGAGGTTTCTAAGTTGCCAATAATAATAGGGAGTTTTTGGCATCATCTTAGTCTGTCATGTAGCAGATATTTTTTTAAATTCATTAACTTGTGTAATTGACTCTATATCATGTAATCTTGGTGGTGGTTTGTGTGACATAGTTTGGTTACTGTGTTTGTTTATTGTAGGAAATAACGCGTAACATTTATTCTGAGGTGCCGAAAAAGCTCCATGGAAAATATGAGTAGGAAGGGACACCGTTTTGGTGAAGCTTGGTTACGCTGATACAAGATTTAAAATACATCTTACCTGCATGACACTGGCACAAACTGTGTGTACACAAATGGAGATATTAATAAGAATTGCAGTCGAGAGCGTCCTTTTATTTAATATTTTGTTGCTTTATTATCTGGCATGTATTTACATCGACTGTCAGTATCAGTCGTATCGAGTATTCTATAAAATTCGTTCTTTTGCTTGATGTAATGCTATTTAAGTAATATTAGTTATTTGCCTGCCTCGGTGGCGCAGTTGTATTACGGTGCGACTGCCGTTCTGAGGTCTCGGGTTCGATCCCCGGGTCGGGTCAAGTGGTATTGGGTTTTTCTACTCAGTATCATCCCGGAGTTTGGAATTTGTGCCCGATATGGCGACAGGCTCGCCCCCTGTCACATCTGTGACGGAACTAAGCTCGGCGAAATGTGGGTGGTGTAGTTCGCTATTTCACCTCTGCCTAACCCTTCGGGGATAACAGGCGTGAGCTTATGTTATGTTTAGTTATTTTAAATCTTGAACATTATATGTAAATACATATTATAATAATGGATTCTATTCTATTCTATTTAACCAATAAGACGTCCACTGTTGGACATAGGTCTTCCCCAAAAAGTGGGGTTTGCAATAATAGCCACGCTTGGCAGGCGGACTAGCGGATCGCAGTCACGTGTTTGTGTAAATTAATATTAATTTTCTTATTTCGATTTAACGAAAACTTTGAATAATACCATAAAATGCACCGTCCCTTATATTTATCTATCTATAGTTTACATTAAATTTCTTATTTTCATTAACCCCTTGAGCACTTACCTGGCGTTTACGCCAGCATTCCATTGTTTTCTTTTTGTCTTCCTATTATCTTATTTTTATGGGTACATAACACATTAAAATATACCAAGGTCATAATCAACGAATATTTGAAATATTTATTTGAAGTCGTCGACTAGGAATAAAATTTTACTAAATTTGTGTTAAAATTATAGTGAAAAATATCATAAAATGATCAGCAAAACTACAACAATAAATAATTATTTGATCAAAACTTTTAATTATTGAATAAAAATTATTTTTACCTCACGTAAAGTTTTTTATTACATCATGTAAAACATTACTTTTTAGTGTTAAGTTCTACTTTTGAATCTATATTTGATTAAAATAACATACAATATGTATACATTGTTTTCTTGTCTGTACGTCATTATTTAGCAATAAACAGAGGTTTCTAAGTTGCCAATAATAAAAGGGAGTTTTTGACGTCTTCTTAGTCTGTCATGTAGCAGATATTTTTTTAAATTCATTAACTTGTGTATTTTACTCTATATCATGTAATCTTGGTGGTGGTTTGTGTGACATAGTTTGGTTACTGTGTACAAGTTATGTTTATTGTGGGAAATAACGCGTAACATTTATTCTGAGGTACCGAAAAATCTCCATGGAAAATATGAGTAGGAAAGGACACCGTTTTGGTGAAGCTTGGTAACGTTGATACAAGATTTAAAATACATTTTACCTTCATGACACTGGCACAAACTGTGTGTACACAAATGGAGATAATAATAAGAATTGCAGTCGAGAGCGTCCTTTTATTTAATATTTTGTTGCTTTGTTATCTGGCATATATTTACATCGACTGTCAGTATCAGTCGTATCGAGGATTCTATAAAATTCGTTCTATTGCTTGATGTAATGCTATTTAAGTAATGTTAGTTATTTTAAATTTTGTACATTATATTTAAATACATGTTATAATAGTGGATTCTATTCCGTTCTATTCAACCAATAAGACGTCCATAGTTGGACATAGGTCTTCCCCAAAAAGTGGGGGATTGCAATAATCGCCACGCTTGGCAGGCATGATTAGCGGATCGCAATCACGTGTTTGTGTAGATTAGTATTTAATTTTCTTGTCTTGATTTAACGAGAACTTTGAATAATACCATAAAATGCACCGTCCTTTATATTTAGCTATCTATAGTTTACGTTAAATTTCTTAATTCCATTAACCCCTTGAGCACTTACCTGGCGTTTACGCCAGCATTCCATTGTTTTCTTATTGTCTTATTTTTATGGGTACATAACACATTAAAATATACCAAGGTCATAATCAACGAATATTTGAATGAAAAGCACTTTAGGGCAGGATAGTGGATTCTGGCTTGCTTATATAGTACTCTTTGTATTCCGAATGGTTGCACACCTTTCAGTTATGTGTTATGTCAACATAGTATGACTCAGTTATGCATTAGTTTGTGACAAAAGCTGTGACCATTTGAATGCTGAAATATCAAAATGTTATTGAAATGGCTTGATGATGGTAAGACGATGGATGATGATGGTGGATCACGACTGCCAAACACATAAAGATGTCGACTTAATTAACGTATATAAACAAAAATTGCTTCACTGATTGAAGGATTCAGTTACAGTGGCGATTTTCGCTTATTTAAAAACTAGGCAGCAATGGGAACTACCGTCAGAAGTAAGACTCGAAACTTTGAAAAAACTATTTTTTTTTAAATGTTTTGACTATCATAATTGGTTAATCGAAATTGTTAACATAACCTAATATATAACATTCTTTTGGCTTTTACATATATTTGCGTTCAGAGCAATAATCATAAACATTTTCTCATATCGTTTATTCAAAATCATAAGCTTCGTAAGTAAAAATGTTACTATTGTTCTCAGCACTAGCTCTTAAACGCCATCTTATACTTAACACACTGTAGCATGCTGATGACTGACGTAATAATAGCATTGGTAACGCGAATCTATAAGTTTTTCTCCTACCGTGAATTGCTCAAAGCCGCTGCAGATGTTTTTACTTCAAAAAAAAAAATACAAAAGTAAATTATTATTACTAAAGGCTGAAACGCTATAAAGCAAAACACGTTTCGATTGGTAACGGTAGGCTCGTAGTTTCGCATCAGTCCGGCCACTTTCGATGGACGGTTGCGTAATCGGACATTTGTACGCATACCGACCGGCTGCGGCTGCGGCATTCCGTTCATTTTCGTTTCGTTCCATTTTGCGATTTCGATTTACTATAATAATTAATTATCAGTAGGGTGTTACTCCTGACGCGTTTACTTTCGATTCAAGTAAAATTGATTTTATGAAAAAGCACAACAACATTACGTAACCTCTTTAGTCTGAAAACCACATTCTGATCTTTTGCGCAAACGAAAACAAAGAAAATATAGTGATCCGTATCGAGAAACTTTTTTTCGTTTTTCCATCATATTATGTATACCAATAAATAAAAACGAAATGTCTGATTGTAATGTTAAAATTATTATTTTTTACTAAATAGATATGAATTTAGATACGATACATTTACCAGAAATACAATTTTTAATATTTTTGTTTGTTTGTATTTTTGTATCGGGTAATCACCGAAACGGCTGGACCGATTTTGACAGTACGTTTTTTTGGCAGATAGCTGAAGTTACTCCAGGTAACTTAGGGTACTTTTAATTTTTGAAAATAATTCGCGTACCGCGTAAAATAAATAAAACTCATAAAAATTTGAATAAAATCCGATTCAATGCACAGTTTTACTGGCAAGTGCTTGCAATTTATGAGAAATATTTTTAGTTTATCTTAATACTAGAAAAAAAAAATTAGGAAAATAAGTAGGGTTCCGTAGAAAAAGCAGTGAAGAAAATATGAAACGCAGATGCAGCCGCGGGCACACAGCTAGTTGATCTATATAATCCCTGAAAATTTGAGCACCTAATTTTAGCTAACAACTTATTTATTTCATTTAAAATTCGTTAAATTATTTAAGTATTCAATGCAGTAAACTTCTAAAATTGACCATATTTTCCCTAACTACTAAGTAGGTTATCAAACTCTTCTCAAAGGTGTAAATTGAATAAAATCCGCTGTCAACTACAAATCAATTCATTTATCCACGTATACTGCAGTATTCTTACATCAATTAACGACCATCCTTGAAAAAGATATCCGCGGATAATTCGAGATTTCGAAAACTGCCGCGCATCTCTTGACACGGCCTCGGTTTCTCTGCCCACATATTTACTAAAGGCACGTCGTACGGTAAGCCGCTAGCGTACCGGTGTATTAAAAATCTCGACAATTGTTAAGTAAACATCAAACGATTCGTTAAGCTATCGTCATCTGATCTCACCGTGAACTATGTGCTTAAGTTAGGCAAACAAAACCAATGCTAAATTCAATGATAATATTATTATTATCGAAAAATTTTGAGTGATTCATTTTTTTTATATTGTACAGCTCTTTGACCATAATTTGACAGTTTTAAAGTGACGATTTGGTCTTAAATGGACAACCAATAATACTAACGTAATACACCTATGAGCAAAACGATAGCTACTTAGTGACAGATTTTCACTTAGTGACACGAGGGTGCTAGCTAACCAAGTGGGTATTATAATAACCCCTGAATTATGGAATCCAATTCAGCTGGGCCGCGTTTGGGAAACTACGCAGAATCTACTCGTCTGAAATACCGCAGTGTATCAAGACAAAAGTATTCGACCAGTGTGTGTTGCCAGTAATGACTTATGTCACTGAGACGTGGTCGCTAACAATGGGCCTAATTAGAATGGTCAATGTTACCCAAAGGGCTATGGAGAGGGCTACGTTCGGAGTTACACTGCGTGATCAAATCGACAATGAGGAGATCTATAGAAGCTAAAGTAACCGACATTACCCAAATAATTGTCAAATTTAAGTGGCAATGGGCTTGGCAAATTGCTCGTAGAACCGAGAACCGATGGGGCCAACGGGTTCTTTTTTCGGATGAATTAAGGACTAAGATAGGGGATTCGAACCGTACATCGACGCGACATTCCATCAAACTGCAACCGAGCAATCGCTTCATTTAGTGAATATTGTAGTGTTAAATACACGCTAACAAAAAACTAACATATTTTATGCCGATAAAACTAATAAAACCATTGCAAAAAGGATGTATACAAAGTCACGAAGTATCGCTAACCAAGCCATAATAAGAATCATTCCACCCGACCCGTTATATTGGCTCTATCAAACCCCGTTATAGTGATGACATTGACATCATTCTACATTACGTAAAATACACACTTCATATTCTGTTATTGTTTTGTACACTGATATAAAACTTGTTAGTTTTTATTAGATTTTCACATCGATAATTGCTTTTTTATCGCAACTAAACTGTTCAATTTACAAATTGCTATGAATCATTGCCAGAAAAACTCGGACATGTTTGGTTACGACAGCGTCGATTAATTGCCTTTCTTCATGTATTCTGATACAAACATACATTTTGAATGAATAAGTTGTACATATTATACTTAAGATAAATTACTTAGGGGTAGTCCATTAATAACGTGAAATGTTTTTTTTTAATTGTGCCCCTCCCTTCTTGTTATACGTCGAGTAGTTTTAGGCTAACCCAAAAAAAAAAAAATTCGTGCGGGTTTTCTTAGTACAAATTATTATAAAAAATTTCAGAATATTATCTTTAAATATTAATTTCATTCTGGAAATCGTTATCCGAAAATTTACAACTACAACCCCTGTTTAAATCTCACGTGATTAATATAAAATTTATTAACTAAGTGCTCTAACAGAAAGTTTTTTCCACAATAGTTTACAAGTTACACGATTTAAAAGAAAAACAGAGAAATTCTTGAAACTCAAAAATAATAACAACTCAAAGCCGTACCACAGTTAATTAGAAAAAAGCACATCCTCAATGTTGATAAGAGCTTATTCACTATACCACCCTACAAAATATTACTGCTAATTTGAAACTCCTTGTAACTATTGTTTCTTCGCTTGATATTAAGAAAGATTTTATGACATTGTTATTTCATTGATAGTTCGACAAAGTTATCTAACAACAATGACTTTTGATTCCGGCTTGCTAAGATGCTTCTGCACATTTCTTATGATGGACCCGATATCATAGGAAATACGCTGGGTAGGCGTCCATTTACATTTACATTTACAGTACGACAACCGTAAGAATTTGCAAACAATATATTCGGGCTGAGATCTACCGTATATCTGTGGCTTCCTTTCTTAGCTGAAGCGATTCTAAGTATTTAGTGACTGTTGCATCATTTACAATGCGAATGGCCCATAGTTGGCTAGTTGGCCCTATCCAGAGCATCAAGAAAATATCTGTCCAAGAGATCCGAACAGTATTCCGTACGAATTTACGCCTTGTAAAAAAGGTACATCGACCAGACCTGAAACCCGTAGCACTCCGTTTAGGATGACGAACCTTCTAGATTATTTTTCTTATCAATCAATAATGAAGTTAAATATAATAAAAACAATAATAATATTAAAATTATACCTTTGTCAGACTAAAGTGCCTTTGCAGCTTCCGCTGTCTTATGTGACGCTGGAGACACATCCTAAATTTAGGTCCGAATCAAAGATGTTTTAATAAATTTGAAATTCTGTATACAGATTTAGCGTGATTTAGATTGACCACCTTAAGTTACGTGATAACGTAATAAAAGACGATAAAACACTAAGTGTAAAGAAACTTGTTCGCAAGTTACGCTGCCAAAATATATCTATATGTGATCGGTGAGAGATATTTTTTTTACACGATATAGTCTCAGTGCTTTGACCACAATCTCACCTGATGTTAAGTAACGATGTGGTCCAGGATGGTATTATTCCTGATAAGGCAACATGAAGTTGTTTTTTTTTTAAATTAAACGCTCAAACTCAATGTAAAATATCCGATCGCTCAACTGTTAATCCATCACCATTTAGAATTTGACTCGACAAATCACATAACTTGTAATTTGTATAAAATCCAATGTAATAAATATATATAAATAAATAATAGCTCTGAAGACTGTTGTTGAAACTACTAATGTCGTTAAAATAACTTGACGCAAGATAGAGAATAGTTTCAAACGTTACCATAATCTGATGTTCATTTATAAAGCTACCATTATAATTATAGTTTTGCAATGTAGCAGCTCGGTCTTAACTCTAAAATATAAAGTCAATTTAAAATTTCATTATAATGACATAGAAATAAGATTAATGTTATTTAGAAGAAACTGATTAGTTTGAATTAATTTTACGTGTTAATTTATATGCGTTGGCATCCACAATTTCTTTCACTTAAATAATTTTTTCATTACTATGGAAAATTCTATTTTATTAAATCCTTATATATCTAAAAACTATGTTAACATTTATTCAGTGGTTTTTAAGTATTCAATTGAAGACGTTAATTACTAAATGTATTACTTCAGAAATTACATAACTTAATCAACGTAATTCGGTTGAAAATAAATGAATTTCACTAAAAGTAAATAAAAATTACATTGCTAGTTTTACCTTCAGAATAATCTTTTATTCGCTTGAATTAAAACTATCAAGAAGCTTCGATTGCTTCAAAAATTTAAGGTCGAAAAAGAATTTGAAACTGAGCATTTTTTTAATAAATAGAAAATTGTTCAGCGCATTCGGTAGACAATAAAGAAAAAGGAATAAATGAAGAGATGACGGCTGACAGGGACTTATAGAAGAAGAAAACATACTGCACCGGCCGGCCACAAGTGAGTTGGGGGAACAGGCCATGAGAATAATTCATAATAAGGATAATTCTATCGATTTGGTATTAGCAGGGTTGTACATATACTATAAAAAAAACTCACAATTACTATGAAATAGGGAGAAGAAACAAAATACAAAGTTAAATCGCAAAAAATTGTTTTCAATACAAAACGTAGTCACTTAATAAAACTACTATAAGGAAGTGAAATAAATAAATGTTATTATAAATATACGCTCGTATATTGACTCAT
Organism: Samia ricini; assembly: GCA_014132275.2. NCBI lineage: Eukaryota > Metazoa > Arthropoda > Insecta > Lepidoptera > Saturniidae > Samia > Samia ricini. The sequence goes on along the minus strand of AP028161.1, from coordinate 3,925,784 downwards.
CGTTGCAAAACTTTTGTATATATAAATATATCCATAAATATCAAACAAATAACAATAGAATAATTTAAAAGACATATAAATATATTTATTAAATCACCAAAAAATCATTTTGATTTGAATAATCGATGTGGCGTGACATAATGCGGATTTGATTTTCCGAGGTCACGATCCATCAACAAGATATGTTTCTTTTTACGATATTTATAATTACGCATCAAATGTATATTTTTTAATAGGAAAATATTGATTCAAATGCCAATGTGTCTGTAAAAAATCAATATATCTGATTGTAATGTCTGTCATTCATGTAATTGCATTGTTAGAATATACTTAATTGTTGATACCGACAGACATATATTGTACCAATTATGTGATATAGTTTTAGACTTATTATTGACATATCTATTCGTGCATATTAAAAGGAAACAACGTATATCCCGTGTCTAGTTGTCCGTTAATTGATTTATAACTCAAAAACCACTGAACCGATTTGCATGATTCGTCGTAGACAGAAATCGTAGACGGAAATCGTATCTGGTTAGGATTTGATACATGTTTTTACATTAGGTAGTTTAACCCATTGATAACTTACCTGGTGTTTACGCCAGCTTTCCATTGTTTTCCTATTGTCTTTCTATTGTCTTAATTTTATAGGTACTCGACACATTAAGTACATATAAAAAGTTCAAATGATAACGAAATCCTCAAAACATCTTACTCCTTATTTATTCTTAGTTTCACGTGTTTTAAGAGGCAACTATTTTATTATATCTTCTCTGAATATGGTATTCATGATTCGCCAATCGAACAAGTAAGATATTATTATATGTTATATATTTAATGGGAATCAGGCTAAAGTAAAACAGAGCTGAAGATAACGGTTGAAGCACGAACATAGTGGAATAGCTATGTCTTAAATTGAATTAACCTGTATATTATAATATGATGCATGGTTAAGTGCGGATTATCACTTTTTCGACTTACCAGTTTTGATCATATGTCACAAATTAAGAAACTAATGGCAAAAATAATATGTCGTTATTAGTTAAAAGTAAAGATATGAATTTTTAATATTTTACATATAAATTATTTTACAATTACTGATTTGTAACTATGCAGAGAGCGTAATGACAGATAGATGAAACCTCTCCTCAGGTTACTTCTATATTATTCATTGAAACGGGTTGTATTTAAATTTTTTAAAGTTTTATTTTATTTACACGGAACCCTAATTATTTTCGAAAATTAAAAGTACCCTAAATTACTCGGTGTTACGTCAGTTATCTACCAAAACAAAGTCCCGTCAAAATCGGTTCAGCCTTTCCGGAGATTACCCATTACGAACAGACAAAAAAATAAAAAATTGCATTTTTGGTATAGATTTCGTATGTACATTCATATCTATTTATTAAAGAAATATAAATTTTGACATTACAAACAGACACTTCAGTTTTATTTATTAGTATATCGATATAAACGTTTCGAAAGACATTTATACGTATATGTTACTATTGTAATTAGTAAAAGTAAAGACTAATGTAATAATTTCTCTATTGTAAAAGTAACTAAACATCATTTCAAAATTCCAGTATCGTATACTTTAACGTCAGTAATTTATAGCCAACGTGACAGAATCTATAACCGTTTTGTTTTGTGCGACAATTTATGCACACGTTATTTATATCCTGATGTTTTGATAGGTTTATTGTATTCGCTTTATTGAATAACTGTAAGTATTTTCCACTAATCGTATATTGGAAACTAAATTATATTTTGAAAAAAAAATTATAGTTTCTAATATTAAAAATAAATATGTTTTATATATACTATCACTTCACTCGAACAGATCTGATTTCATTAGGAATATTTTATAGAAATAAAGTATAATCCCATTGTTCAAAAGAGTTTCTTCAAAAATATGACATGTTTATCTTTAGCTATATTGATCTCAATTATATTACTTTATCCTGAGTTTTGCACGCTTAAAAATCATATTTAGAAAATATCACATAAAATTGGTAGTGTGACACTTTTTCCTAACTAACTAATGCTGTTGACCAGAAGGCATCTACAGCTTCGCCGTGGCTTTGGGAGTGAGTACTGATGGCGCTCAGCTGCAAAAAGGTAACTAGCACAATGGTTACCAAAGAGGTTCGAACATCAGCTTAGTCATTACCTGAGTTGTAGTGCGTCCTCTCTATATTTCCCAATATATTTCTCAAATTTGTTTAAAATGTCACCCTTATAAATACCTGTGTCAATACGCACGCTTAGTGTATTCTGTTTATTTTTATTTCCTCTTTTTATCTAACCTCGGAACGATTCAAACGATGCCTTAAAAATCTTTTAACATAGCGATAGGATCATTTCCAAAAATACTTTAGGTAGTATGAGTTTTTGTTAAGAAAAATCCTCTGCCCGGTCATCTCGTTCGATCGTATTTTAAATCGATATTTTTACAATATAATAAAAGTTTCTATACCTCTGTCTGTATGCCTTTTAAGAAGCTTATAAGTATTTTAATTAAGTAATAAATGTAAATTTAATATCTTACCAACAATGATATATGATTATAAAAACATGAAACCTACAATTTTACGATAAAACCCAATAAAGTATTGTTTTAAAAATATTTTGGTTAATATTAAAACTTAGTAAACAGTCAACTTAGTTGCCTGGGAACAATATATTTAGGAACGTCTGAACATTGGATTATAAGGGATGTGCGGTAAGTGAGTACTATGTGAAATTCTCAAAGAGGTTGTTACCTAAATATTAAGTGCACGTTATTATAAGAATACAAAATAGTTTACATTTTAGTTTTTTTAAATGTTATGTAGTTGAGAGTTAAACCTAATTCGCGAAACACTCTTATAAACAGTATAAAATTTTTAAGATTTTTTAAACCTATTTTAAAAATCAAAATGAATCTATGAAATTACTTTTGCATGGTGGTAGGGCATTCTCTAATAACGCCCGCCTGGATAGCTATCACCTTCAAGTTTGAAAACCTGTCGCCAAATACTAATAAGTGTGTTCCGGCAGCATCACTTGAGAACCAGTATCTAGGCTTAATGTGTTTACCAACCTGGATCCCATTGTCACTTAACATAAGGTGAGATTGTGGTCAAACCACTGAGCCTATATAGTGTAAAAAAATTATTACTTATTCACAATAATAATATTTACTTACCAAGAAAATATTATAAATCCTAAATTTAGTATTTATCACATTCGAATGCACTGGATTTGAAAAGTCGATCACTTGAATTCACATTAAAAAAAAATTGATAAGTCGAAAATACACTCGAATTTGCACAGAGAATTTGAAATTTTCGTAAGTTAGCCAATTAACTCACACTGGAATTTTAACTTAAAATCTATTACGATAAGGTTGTGTTTCCAGTGGATAATTAGGCGAAACACCGTCCTGCACACAATGCGTGTAGGCCGCGTGGTGTGTGCCGCTATTTTGCTGCTACCTGTAACATAGCACACCCACTGAGTTCCAAAAGTGGGTGACACAGAATTTAGGTAATACAGACGGGTTTCCTTTTTTAAGTTTTATTTGTTTTTAATTCAGTTTTAATAAAATCTGATCTGATCACATCAGCATAATCTCATTGGTCAAGTTGTTTATTTTTTGTATGGAAGTTTCTAAGACTTAATGCCCAAGGCATTTCGAGATGTATTAAATTTTTTGTAGGCTTTTTAAGATTATCCAGACAGATCCAGAACATTTTTCTGCATCACAACTCACTGTATTAAATGTAACTAAATTGGCATACATCTCAGATAAATTTTGAAGTAGTTCTTATTTGCTTGTTTCTTATGCATAGGATAAGAAACAAGCAAATAAGAAAGGAAAATAACGTGTAAATGTAACCCTATTTTGCAAACAAGAAAACATTACTACCAGGTACCTTTTTTTTTTGACGAGGGGAAATGCATGTACGCACTACCGTTACCTATTGCATTAGTGAGACCGGAGTCCCCCAATGCAATAGGTAAGGGAGCACGGAGGGACGAGCTCCGTGCCAGTGTGGGACTCACCCGGGCGTGAAGCGCCCGGAAATACCCACTAAAACCCCCCGGGTCGCGACTACTACTACCAGGTACTACTCTCATTAATATTTTGTGAATTGAAATAACATTATACAATAATTGTTCATTGTGACATATCACAAAAATAATTTAACGCTAGATATGCTATCCATCAAAGAGTTAACAATGAAACAACGCTCGAATGCACAAGCAATGCCCGATAATCGCTAGTTTTACTAATTAGTGACTTTTTCTAACCACACACTATTACCACGAAACTAGAAATCACTTTCAAACCAAGTAACATAAATATTACTAAATCAAACCTACGTATTTAACGCACCGTTAGATCATTGCAGATTGCAATTTCTTGTTAATTATATGATATATAGTACGTTATTCAGCGACTTATTGGTCTTGGAATTAAAGTTCGAGTGATATTTATTGCAATCAGTTCATTGTCGCAAATCATACTCATCTCATTCTTGTAATGAATAATATTGAAAAAATAAAATCATTTCTATATAAATCGGTCGTCCTGTAATGTTATTTCTGTAAAATTCTTCTTACATTTTTTCTCATTATCTAGTTTCTGTAATTTCTGGAAAAAATCAATACATACGGGCATGACGGTACTATAACGCGATTATGCAAGCAGGAAACAGGAATACGTTTGTATGGAATAAACGCCATCCGCATATCCTCTTAAGTTTTATTTAATCTAAACATCAAAACAACAAAATTATGTTTGCATTTTATTAATTTTCGCTTTCTACAAAACACTTTCTAATTAATTAATCTCAATTGCCACTATATGTATATTACCAAATATACATTAACATTTTTTAGAAAGATGTCAAGAATATTTTAAACGTCATTTGAATGCATTATGAATACATTACGTTTTAAAACCTGTTTTATTAATAAATCATTTATTCACAAGAATTTCTCATCCGCTAACCGTGACATTGACGACGACTTTGAAAATGTGAATGTTGCAATTTGAATATACTTTATGCGTTATAAATAATTTGTGCATTGTACTCGTTTATTTTTATTAAATCATAAACCAATAAACCTTTTCAGTAGTATTTTAATAAAATGGGACCGTTATATGGATTTTAATTAAAGACTTGAAGGCAAAGGAAAAATACTTGAAGGCTAAATTTGTTCCTGTGAATTCTTTACATGTTGATGTTTGTGATAAAGCATATTGTTATAGAGATAATTCGCTCTATAAAGACACAGATTACTTCAGAAAGTGAGTATATTATAGTCTTATTACTTTCACTGGGCGTTGTTATATCAAGTAACACGCAACTAACTGGGGGCAATTAAGAATAATTGTTTAAGAAACACAAATTTGATTATTGTGCGACAAGTAGTGATAATTCATTCACTTTTTACATTTAAGTCAATTTTATATTCATACTAATGAATAAAATTGAAGTGTCTGTTTGTAATACTTATACCAAAAATACTACTTTTTAAATGTTTGTCTGTCTGTCTGTTTTTGTTTGTTCAAGGTAGTTTACGGAACGGCTGGACCGATTATGACGGGACTTTTTTGTTAGATAGCTGAAGTTACTTCGCGTAACTTAGGGTACTTTTGATTTTCGAAAATAATTAGGGTACCGAGTAAAAAATTAAAATATATGAAATTTCGAATAAAATCCTATTCAGTACACAGTTTCATTGGTAAGTGTTTGAATTTGTGAGAAATATTTTTACTTTATCTTAGTGCAATTTTTTTTTAGAAAATTTAAAACGCAGTAAGGAACATATGAAATACGGGTGCAGCCGCGGACACTCAGCTAGTAATATATTAGGTAAAATCCAAAAAGATGATACCCTATTATAGATAAGAATTAATCGACAGTCGTTATAATAATGCCGAACTATATCTATCAGGACTAAAGCCTCTAGGAAGGTCTGGATTTCAACTTACCGATCTCGAAACGCGACGCGCCGTAACGAGTCACTATAACGGGTTTTCACCATGTGCATGATGATCGGAACACACGCGACCCAGTCAAACACTAAAGTCCTACCAACCCGCATATATAAAACTTATTTTATCCATTCTAAATTTAAGAAGGAATTGTTTTTTTTCTGATGGCTGACATAATTACACTGTTCTGTACATCGACCTATGTTCGCTGGGCACGCACTGTCTTTTTTGCACAACCAAAATTTTGGACATTTTGAACCCCTTCACCCCTGTCCCTTGCCAGCAATAGTAAGCATGGCCCTTCCAGATGATTACTTTGAAAAAAAAAAAAAAAAATTAATACGTCTTCAAATCACTATATAGACTAGACACTTCGTTGTTTTAGGAAATGCGGTCGACGACAGGTTTGAAAAGTAAGTATTTCAGAAATCTATTGCCATCGCGTTGCGCCCCAAGAAAAAGTTATGAAACGAAAGGGACAACTGTAGCCTGAGCTAATTTTACCTTTTTTTTTTTTTTTTTTTTTTTGACGGGGGGAAATTCATTTACGCACTACCCTTATCTATTGTATTAGGGGATCAAAGTCCCCCAGTAAACTAGATAAGGGGCACGGAGTGACGAGCTCCGTGCAGTGTGGGACTCACCCGGGCGAGAGTCGCCCGGAAATACCCACTAAAACCCCCCGGGACTAAAGCTAATTTTACCTACGCAACAAATTAGACGAAAACATCACTTAATACCTTGTTTCCACCTCCAAAACACAACCGATTTTTAATTTTCTTCCAATTATTGAATAAGAAAGACTTTGGCTTGGACTTCTATTTTTTGTTTTTTATTTTTTATTTTATCCATCAAATTTGTTTGACGAACGTCTGAAAATGACGGTAAAAATCGAACTTTTTTTTCATTATCAAAGGATCCTAGTTTCTACAATAACTAATTTATTGTGAAAATCAAAACGTACGGCCATGGCGGTGGTAGATATATATTATTTGGTATAAAAATATTTGTTATAATGCTATTATCCAAGGAGGAATACGTGAATAAATGCCGTTCGCATATCCTCGTAGTAAAGTTAAACGTAGGTAATAAAAATCTAAACATTTGCCACTATCATTACATATGAAAACAATTTATTCAGAAACTATTAAACAGCTTACAAACCTACATGCAGTTATTACTGTATCCGACAGTAAAAAATCTAACCGACTAATTAGGTAACAAAATGAAACCTGTTTTGTAATTAATGTACAAACTAGTAAACAACCACTCGGTTTAGTTTTATCCGGCGCGAGGACATCGAATCAAATAACTTAAACATCTTTACTCTTGAATAAACTTGTCAGACCTTATTCGTCATTCCTGTATAAGTGAATAAAATTTGATTTGAAGCGTGACAAAACTGGAATTCTAAGTAGTATTCTGTAAAGATCCCGTAATTAGGAATGATCTATTTTCGAAATCACTGCGAAACAAAACATATTCGCTATTTGAACTTGGAAACATCTACAGTTTTACACATTCTCGTTGATTATTCACGATGATTCCTTTTAATACGAATTTAAAACCAACGGCCAGAGGACTGGCCTACATCTTGCACAGCGTACAAGCATTGTCATCCAAAATGTTCATGCGGCCAGCTTTCTGGGAACCCTGGGAGGGTTGACTAGATTTTTAGTTATATAATAGTCATAATTAAGTACAAATCTTTAACTAAAAACTATGTGTTTAGTTATCAATTTATTTATTTGATCGTATGGCAAAAAAAAGAGAGAAAACAAAAAGTGTATCATAATAAATCTATATCTAATTTATACAGCCACTTTAGAGCGTCGTCAGTAAGATAGATAATATCGTCGGGGCACCCTTGTGTTTTTTCTCAGTGGACTTTTTTGAACGACATCGTTTATGGACTGAATTTTTGCCTCCAATTCTGAATAAAAATATGTCTTAAACTTATTTTCGAGACATTGTGACTTGATAATGCAGAAAACTTTAAAGGCAATGCGTATTATTTATAGAGCAAAAGTTGCATAAAAATACTAAATATGAACTCAATCGTTATAGCTGGCATTACAAGATAATGGACAAAAATGAATTAATCGACTATTGATGTGTTAGGTCACATAGGTGACACAAAAAGTTTTTATTTTAGCATTATTTATTTTGCCTCCGCTTACATTAGCAATGTAAAAAATAATGAAATCCATCGTAATAATTATCAGAGCACAAAACGTATATTATATTATTATTTTACGTGTTATTATTATGAACGAGAAACACGCCATTTTTCTTCTCCGCTGACCATGTTCATTAAATACCACAGATTGAGTCAGCATGCTGTTTGTAGGTACGGATTATAAATTGGACACACATTTTCACTTGAACCAGATTACACCGATGACTTATATTCTTAACTAGCTGTACCCGCGAATTTATGCTCATTTTAACTCACTTTGGGGTAAGCTTAAGATTTTTTTTAGCCTCTATGTTATTTCGAGATTTAGGCTACTTCTTTCAAAACTAAGTTATTTCTTTGTTTTGTTTCTATTTGACCGACTCCTGTTTTGTTTGCTAAATGAAATAAATAAATAAACTAAGACCTTAAATAAAAAGTTTTACAACATAAGTGAATAATAGAAGATGTTATTATGCATGCACTTCAATATTATGGATTTGTAATATGAATATAGTACTCTGCATGTTGCTACAGAGTATAAATTCATTCGTTCATTCAATCATTAAAGTATAAACTAGTTCGGTAGTAAATCGAATTCGATTCATTAGTTTTTGCGTGATTGGCGAGTTTTTTTTTCACTTAGCATTATACTATAAGTATTAGGTGTACCCAGTATACGTTAATATGCACTTTTTGCACCTCCACAAGATTAGGGACTCAGACCTAGAATAATTTACCAATTGTGGAACTCATAGAATACAAAATATATGTAAAAAGAAACATTAACTTACATTTATATAGATAATCAGAAGATAAAATATTTACATTATATAGGTGGCGTATCATGGGAAGTTAAAGTTTAAACTAACCTTAAGGTTATATGATGACATTTCTTATCATACCTATCTGAGAAGGGACCGCTTTTATCTAAATTACTTGACCGCAAAACTTATCATACCACTAATTTTACAAAGTCGTTGAACAGGTTATAATAAATTAGCCGATTTACTAGTGCAACTATTTTTTTTTAAATTATATTTATCTTTAGAAGTAATTTTAATTTAGCAATATTATAAACGTCTGTACTCTCATAAATCATAGTACAAACATTTTGAGGACGTGCTTACGAAATAATTTGTTTAAATTTTAGACACACTGCTGTATAGTTCACACCAACATTTATACTTAGCGGGATATTACTATTTGATCAATTAATCAAATATCAAGATGATCAAGAAAATGTCAACCTTTTTTTTTTTTTTTTTGTTGACGGGGGGAAATGCATTTACGCACTACCCTTATCTATTGTATTTGAAGGATCAGAGTCCCCCAAATACAATAGATAAGGGGGCACGGAGTGACGAGTTCCGTGCCAGTGTGGGACTCACGCGGGCGAGAGTCGCCCGGAAATACCCACTAAAACCCCCCGGGGCCGTCCGCTGCATTTGGGATGGGGGCGACACGGGGTGGCTTTCGCAAGCACCGCGTCGCCCCCTGCCCCGCGTCGCCCCCTGCAAGAAAATGTCAACCTAGAAGCGTTGATGCTAAGTACGCTAAGTAACACGGTCAGAAGTTCCAACCCAAATTATGAAACAGCATAATGGTAGGGTGTTTCCAGAAAACGCCCTCAAATTTGATAATACAAGTCCCTATAGGAGTATTCCTGTAATAAGGCTAGTACTTATAGACCATCCTAGTCCATCCAGATTTTGACTTAACATCAAGTGAGATTGTGGTCAAAGCACTGGAACCTACACAGTACAATAAAAAGCCTAGATAAATCTTTCAACAACTCTTCAAAGTATATTCCTCATGCAGCTAATCTAAACATGCTTAAATAAAAAATAATCTAGATAATTATCAAAGCAGCCCTTAACTTGTTTAACTTTAACCACATGTTAAATTATTCTAATTAACATAAAACTTTAGGTAAGAGAATGCAATTACTCCTACTTGTACGTGTGATTCAGACAAACCCACGTTATTTTGCTAACATAAATCTTCGGACTACGGAGCTAAGATTACGATGGGCAACGTACTTGTATCAAGTAACTAATGAAATATATTTTAGTTTAAACTTACTAGTTTTTTTTCAAGTATCAAGTTGTATCAGTTTGCATGATTGATAGGGCATTATTACACGCAAGCTAGACTCGGTGGCGCAGTTGTACTACGGTGCGACTGCCGTTCTGAGGTCTCGGGTTCGATCCCCGGGTCGGGTCAAGTGGTATTGGGTTTTTCTAGTATCATCCCGGAGTTTGGAATTTGCGCCCGATATGGCGACAGGCTCGCCCCCTGTCACATCTGAGACGGAACTAAGCTCGGCGAAATGAGGGTAGTGTAGTTCGCTACTTCATCTCTGCCTAACCCTTCGGGGATAACAGGCATGAGCTTATGTTTTAGAAAGTCTATCGTTATTAGTATTCAGTAGTTTTTCTTCTTTAGGCCGTGTTAGTGCACTGCTGGACATAAACCTCGCCCAAGCCGAGCCATTTCAGTATACAGTTGTGTTGCTATCATTGTATTTGAGAGCCTTTCCTTGCTTTATTGCGTATTATGCATGTCGCAACGTTTCTTACATAACATTGAACTATAGCCGAAGTTATTAAAAATTAAGGTTAAGAAATAATAATTGCAATTGTAAATCTGAAGTTAGCAACAGTTTTACTCATCCGTAAGATCATTAAGCCATTGGCCCGATGTACGATATCGATTATCTAGATGTACGATTATTTTTACCAATAAATAATAAAGCGCCAATGCGTAAAAATCAGTAACATAACGATTTATACTCATATATTGTGCCTAATATTATTGACATTTTTAAAATCTGATTAATAATTTTGTTTCTTTTATCAAACTGTACGATAATCTTGCTATGATTGTACAAAATGTTTTCAGCATAAATAAAATAATTATGACTTAAATGAACTGGTAAAAGTGGCTTACAGTTTACATCCGTTTTATCCGTAGATTTTTAAATCTTTTTATCGTATATAGTAAAAGATACAGATTCATGTAAAGTACAAACGGTGCAAAAAAACATTTCTCTTTAATATTATTTATTAGGAATATAATCTAAATTATCTAACTCTAAAGATAGACCATATTTTAAAAATAAAATGTCCAACAATGTCTTGCTTGACCTTCGCAACGTTACGACCTAGACGTTAACATGTTTAGGCAAAAAGATTACAGGCATCCTTATTATACTTTTTGTAAATATTTTATCAAATATATCTTGTTATTCGTCTGAGCGTAGAAAAAATGTCGAATAAAATATTCATTGACGTGCACACCGTATTTGAAGTTTATAATAGTCATTTTTATTTACTATAAACTTTTGTTTAACTTTCCTCGTCAGCATTGGTCAAACTCGTGCTATCCCTAACCATTTATGCTAATATTTTTGCATAGACGTTTATGGCCGGTTTCAATATCAAATGTGAACTATTAGATTGAGATTAAACCAAAAATAAATTGTTTTTTCTTGGATCACTGACACTAATATGACACATTAAAGTAAAGAAATTGATATTTCGGATGTCAATAGGTAAAAACAGGATTTAGATCGCTTATTGAAACAAGCCGCGTCCGTTGGTTTAAACTACATGATGAAATCAAAGGAATTGCTGAAAAGCAAAAATAAAGTGACATCAGAGTAAATTCAATATGGCAGATGAAATTATTAAAGAAAAAAACTCTTTTTAGAAGCAAAACAGATTTTTTTTAATTAATAATTTTAGATTTTGTAATGTTAATTTTGTACTCAAAATTGTATTAACGGAGTTTTTCGGCGTGAGCTCGTTCTGCTGTGTATTAGTTCTCCTTTACGTTTTTTTTCTCTGTATTACGTAATTTGAATACAATTTTTCGTGGTATAGCATAGTCATTGAGCACAAGTGGAGTTTATTGGAAACAAGAACACTGATCATGCTATAAAACTTCTTGGATAAAATATTCTATTCTCTGTCAGAATCGTTTTTTTTTCATAATTTTATTACAGCCCTGAATACAAACTCTATAGACCCAACTTCGTATTATTTACTAACAGTCAATGCCCCAACAAAATGGCGGCCATTTGTTAAATTGTTCCCACGAAATTTTTATAAAATATCAAAATTCATACTACGTCCGTCAATACACTTCGCCAAACTGTCATTTACTGCGAGTTTATGAATTAAAAACAAGGGCTAGTATACATAACCAAACAAAATCGCGCCAAGAACTCCCCGGAGTCTTATGCGTAACTCATAAATTTTCATTAACCAAAAAAAAAAAAACTCCACCTAAAAAACATAATTTTATTTCTAAAATCTGCTCCTATTTCTATGCGTGTCAAGTTCATTATTCAAATTTAATAATTAATCAATAATTTTCGAGTGATCCTATTAAATAAAGGTTATTTCCTTATACGTTGATTTTTTTAACTTAAAATTACTTATACCATCTTTTAAACTATACCGACCTTTTAGGATATTGATAGGTGATGATCTACGTATGATTTAATCTACATAAATAAACCACTAACACAATTGCCTGTATCTATGTGTAAATGCTTTTTAAATCCCTTTTCAGATGAACCATTACAAAATTTTTTTTTTTATTTTATAGTTTTATAATAATAAATAAAATCCTTAATGTCTATAATATTCTATTACTTCTATATTCTATAACTTATAATAGGTCATATTTGCGTTTTATTTTAGAATGATTTATACCTTTTTTTTTCAGTGATTTGATATAACATTAGGATGAGTTTATATCATTATTCTTAGCAAATGCAAAGTGTAAATAGTTCACTCTCATGTTGAGACTTTTACAATAATTAATCTTAACTGACGATAGCTGAAACTACTTAAAGTAACCGATATGAAATTTATAATTCCGAGTTGTATAATCTGACACACGTATTTCGCTCCTTCTACTTTCATAAATGCTCTTCGGTTACTCGTTCATATAACCGCTACCTTTCCTCAGAACGTCTTCGATCTGGTCGAGATACATTCGTCTAGGACGACCCTTACCAGCTTGCCCAGTCACCCTCGCCTTGTAAATCTATTTCGTAAATCTTCTTTCATTCATCCTCTCCACGTGTCCAAACCAATTTATTAAAAAAAAAACACTGATGATGGGTTAAAATGTCAAGCTGTGAATGTAATAGTGTAGATACATAAAACATTAGGTAGTATCTTTCTGTTATGCTGAGAAAATTCTCACCGCGTAATTTTCGCCACTGAAAACCAGCGATTGTACACACTGTTTTAAAGGTAGACATGTGAGCGATTTAGAAACGATAATGGCTCACTTGGTACTGTGCTCGGATTCCGCGGCAATGGACATAAGTTCGAACGTTGAACCTGAACGTTGAACCGTCCTGTAATTAGCCTTATCTTTTTGAAGAAAGAAAACATCGTAACGTAACGAAATTATAGCACGGTGGTAGGGATTTTCTAATAACTAACTTTTGGTTTAACTACCATTCTTAAGTTTGATAACCTGTCGCCAAACTCTAATAGGTGCGTTCCGATAACACCACTTGTGAGCCAGTATATCATTGATTGCGATGATTGAGGTTATGGTCAAAACGCTGAGACTATAAAAAAAAAAATCATAAAAATTATATCATTATAATTTTACTTAATTCCTAACGTTAACAGAAAAATCTATAAGCCTACAGATTGGCTAAGTAATATTACCTCATTTCGAATTTTAACTTACATAAGTTTTTTTAAACTCATTTTTAATAGTTTTTTTTAAACTGTACATAGTTTTTGGTAACGTTAATTTATTATTAGATATATAGATACAGTTATAGATGCGTTTATTATTTACTGTCTATTGAATATACCCACACAAACTTAAACAATGAAGTCGCAACCAGACACTTGTGTCAAGGCTGCAGGTTTAATGATGCATTTTCATATAATTGATATCAGCTGTTTTACATTTATAAATATAGTACTTCGTCATTTTAACAAAATCATTTTTGTATATTTTAGGCTCGAAATTAACATGTTATTACCACACGTAGTTCCGTGAGTGTGTCAGTGACTGTTTGTGTGTGGAATCGTCATGATTTATTAATATCAAATTAATTAATAATTTACAAGATCGATATTATTATAGATGTAAATAAGTTTTCTGATAACATCTTCATAGATTAATTAATAAACTAAAATATTAAAATCGAATAACGATTTATTACAGTGTTCGGTGTGTTTTTGTGTGAGAAAAAAATATATTTTTTTCTTTTCATAAGCAATCTTATCTGTGATTTCTTTAATAATTCGTTATGGCAATATAAATGTAAATAACCGAAAATATTTATTTTTTTTACACATTATTTAGAATCATTTGAGATATAGTAAAATATTTTTACCTTGCCTATACTCGTTTCCCACTATTGGGCTCCATACCTATTCAATTAAATCCGTTATTAAATAAAATCCACGAACAGTAAATTTATTCCTGGAAAATATCGGAGTCGGCGATAGGCGAGATTCTAGGCAGATTTGGGTAATTTACAGGATTCTAGAACTTAGTTTCTTTTTGATCTCTCTGGTTTTACTAGTAACGTCTGTAATAGAATTACAGCTTTATAAAGTAACGATGATTACACAAATATTTTGTTTTTAATTGGCAGTAGCAATAATCCAAGTTTAGGAGCTTTCATGTATTACGTATGGAAAATACGTAAGCTAAGCACAAAACACCGTCTTTCTCATGATAATATAAGCATGAGCATTGGTTTTGAGAGAAAAAAAATCGAAAACCAGAATAAGTAATAACGAAAATGATTACTTGAGTGAACACCATTCAAATACCCCCCCCGTTCCTCGTGTCATCTAAACCACTAATACTTAAATAAAATTGAAGTGTCTGTCTGTATGTCATGTCAAAATATTTTTTTTTACTAAATACGTATAAAATTTATACTATACCAAAAATATATATTTTTAAATTTTTGTTTTCTGTCTGTTTGTTCCAGCTGGACCGATTTCGACAGGATTTTTTGGTAGTAATCTGAACTTACTCCGCGCGACTTAGGCTACTTTTATTTTTTCGATAATAAAAAATAACACCTATGAAATTGTGAATAAAATCCGATTCAATGCACAGTTTTATAGACAGCTATTTGAATTTGTGAGAAATATCTTTGCTTTGGTACTAACAAGTATCAAAAATAATTTCAAAAAAAATTTGAACAAAATACGCTTTTGATGGACAGCACCAACAAAACATAATTTTACAGTGATTATTTAAAAACTCGCAGTGAAGAATATATGAGCGGAGCCGCGGTTACACAGCTAGTATTAAATAAGTATGTACGTAATGTTGTTTATTTCCAATTTCAATTAAGAGTGAATGCCGCCCACGCTCTGTAACTAACAAGGAGAGGCAACTAAAACACCTAACAATGTACTAACAGCAATGCCAAGTACTATGCTAATGGCGACACGAACCACCTACATCCAGGGCCCATGTATAAAAGGGAAAACATTTGAAATTTCAAACCGAGTTCGTAATTAGTAAAAGCGCGCATTCGGTTTTATTTTATCTTTTACATTGTATTTTTTTAACTAGCTCTCACCCACTTCGTAACTTTGCAAATAAAAGGTTGATGTCACTCGACGGAGCTATCTAGAGCTATATAGATCATAACATAACATATTCTTTCGTGTATCTGTATATCTAAGAATTTCTTGATACACTGTAGCGTCACCTGGTTATGGTGGTGATGGTGAGTTACATCAAAAGGGGTTAACATAAAACTCTTCACAATTAAAAATACAGATATTTTTAATTTACAATTATTTAGCTAAAATTGTAAATTTAAACCAATCACAAAGTCAAACTAAATTCTAATCTTTCAGAATCTATATACTGATAAATAAAATTAAACATAACATAACATAAGCTGGGGATCGAACCCGAGACCTCGGAACGGCAGTCGCACCGTAATACAACTGCGCCACCGAGGCATTATATATTAAAGTGTCTCTTTATAATATCAAACTAAATAGATATTAATGTGTATACAATAACTATACTAAAAATGCAATTTTAATTTTTTTTGTCTCTCAGTTTGTTCTAGATAGTTTCCAGAAAAACTAGACCGACTTTAACAGGACTTTTTTTGGTAGATAGCTGAAGTTTCTCCGCGTAAGCGTGGGCTTTATTTTTGAAAAATAATAAAAGTTTCGCGTAATATAATTAAAGCTTATGTGAATAAAATCCGATTTAATGGACAGCACCATCAAAACATTATTTTTCAATGATTATTTTGAAACTTTATTATGCAGACAATAACATATGAAACGCTGGCGGAGCTGCGGGTAAACAGCTAGTTATAAATATAAATTAGAAAATTATAACTGGGTAATGACGTAACTTGAATAAAATGTTTTAAGAGATCGATACTAAATCATTGTCGATGAGTATCCATTATTACTGTCATAGTTTAGTCATCATCCAAATATATTTTGTTCTGTCCATTATTTAACCTAATCATTTGAATAAAGGTCGGAATTATTTAACCTCGGTTCCTACTAATTTAATTCGCACGATTCTTAGTCGTAAATCGAATCCTTTATTTTTATATAATGATTTTTTTTTTGTCAACCCTACACACAACTCTTCTACTCTATTTCAGTAACGATAAAAGTCTTAACGGAAGAAAGGGAATAGGTTCAAATAGTACAAACCTGATCCTTTGATAAAGGAAGCTTAGTTCTCTTTAAACGAATTAGCAATCTCTATATGATATCTTACACAATACCTATAGTTTTATAAATAAATAGCTGCGTACCCGCGGCTGCGCCTGCGTTCCAAATAATTTTTCAGTTTTTAATTTTTTATACGGAACCCTAATTATTTTCCAAAAATGTTTTGCTACTAACATTAAACAAGGGTATTTCCATATACCTGCCAGTAAAACTGTGCTTAGAATCGGATCTTATTAACATTTTTAATAGTTTTAATTTTTTACGCGGATTCCTAATAATTTGGGAAAATTAAAGGGACCCTAAGTCACGCGGAATAACTTCAGCTACCTACCAAAAGAAGTCCCGTCAAAATATATCCGGCCGTTTCGGAGATTACCCGTTACAAACAGACAGGTAAAATTAAAATTGTATTTTTGGTATAGGTATCGTATATACATTCATATCTCTTTAGTAAAAAAAAAAAAATAACTTTGACATTACAAACGGACACTTCAATTTTTTTTACTATTTTAGTAATGTACTCGAGACGTTCAAACTATTGATATAATATTATAAAATGATATAATTCATAACATTAAAATCAGATCTAAATTAATAAAACGTACAAACATTTCAATTTTATCCGATTCATTTACTTACCTACTATGATATGACGTCACACTTTAGTACATGTTAACTATATTAACATTAATTTGGAGGGAAAGGTATAGAGCATCTCCTCTCAATCCCCACCAAAAACTTTAGAGGCTTTTATCTCATAATAATTTGTATTAGCCTAATAATATTTCATTTCTTCCAGTAAATATTATAATAGTATTTAATTATATTATTCACTTAATCTGTCTTTTACATTAAATTAAAGAGTTAATCTAACTATGATCACATTTACAGGTTCTACTAATTAATTTACCGTGAAAGTATATATTTATGTGAACATTAGTACAATATTTTAATAAACATGTATAAAATTACTCAGAGAAAGTTGTTGTGCCAATTTTTTATCTAGTCGCAGGTCTTAAGGTCACTTTTAAAGGTCGTTTATTTGTCATTATTTAAAAGAAATCGCTTGCGGCGACATATGTTATGAATAGACAGACGATCCGCACAACTACGGATGAGTCAACGCTAGGGTTGCCACACCGTACTTTATTATATTGTACGTTATTTCGGAGTATGGGAAATACTTTATTTCTCTGGGATTCCTTTCAGTCATGTCAGCATTCACGATGAATTTCTGCGATGAATTACAAAAGGCGAAATGTGATGAAACGAATTATTTACTTACTTCAACCTAAATAAATGTGTTATGCAGCTTTTGAGCAATGATACTTATTTGATAAGTTTGCTAAAAGTAGTAAAGAATATGTTTTAATAATAAAGTAAATAAATGGTATTTTTATTTTAACGTATGGTACTTTTCCCCCCCCATTTTTAATAGTTAATATACTTGCTCAAAAAATAAGTGCGAACCCTAGTCAACACCCACGAAAAAAAAGCTTTCTGACCTTTGAAAATATCTTACGATTCATTAGACATAATATATAACATAGTTCTTCACACTTTGTTCCAAATTTTTACACATCAATTCTAATATTTATTTATGTAGTAGGTGTCTGACCGCGGCTGCGCCCGCGTTTCACATATTCTCCACAGCGTTTTAATGTTTTAAACGGAACCCTAATTATTTGCCTTAAAAAAAATTAGTACTAAGATACCCGGAGTAACTTCAGCTATCTACTAAAAAAAAAAGCCCTGTCCAAATCGGTCCAGCTGTTTCGGAGATTACCCATTATTATCAGACAGACAGACAGACAACAATTTTAAAAATTGTATTTTTGGTGTAGGTATCGTATATATATTCAAATCGATTTAGTAAAAAAAATAATTTTGACATTACAAACAGACAATTTTATTTATTAGCATAGAGATATATGTCTATGTGATATCATCAACGGGGACCTCGGAGTAATTACGTCATCATTATCGTTCAAGTAGTTGACAGTTCATCCTCGAATAAAAATTCTGGGGCCAAATTCATGAATCGATATATTGATATGAGTCATCATATTTGAGAGTTCGATTTTTTTAATTGTAGACTCATAAAAGTTAATTTTATTTGATGGAATGTTTACGGTAGTTTTATTTTTACACAGTAAGAAGTAATTTTTTCAGTCAAACATTAATCTAGAGTGTACTAAAATACACCATTCTTAAATACCTAGGTAGCAATATATATAGTTAATAAAATCCCGGCAGATATCTATGATTAAAAAAAAGTGAAATGGGAACAAACCTAATTCTTCTAAAGTTATAATTCAATAAGCCGACTAACGTACAGACAGACCGCCACATAGAACTTGACATGATCATAATTGTATTTAAAATTAAAGCATTACATATTATGATTAGAAGTGAAGAAAAAAATTAACTTGTAACTTAAAAAAATATTTATTTTTCTTAAAATACAACTTAATTACAACGGAAATAAAAAAAAGAACACAGTAAAATAATCTAGTAATAAAATGGACAAAAGAGAAACTTATTAAATCTGTAATAACAAAGCAACACCAGCTAAAGTCCACTTAGCCGGTTTGTCCTTGGTCTTCAGGTTGAAGGTCCAGACGTACGTCGGTCCTCGGGTTCGGGTCTTATAAACTGGGCATTCGTACATATTTCGTAGATCTTGCTTATCTTGAGTTATAGCCTGAAAGTTGAGTTTGGGACATTATAAATAGGCAACTCAAAATATGTACAAATTACTGCATATATTCTGGAATTTTCAAAGGATCTAAAGTTATAGGTTCAGTATACTTCGTTAGTTCACCGAAGGTCGAATATACAAAACATAGATAATAACGTCATAATAAAAAAAACAAGTACAAATTTGATACTTCCACAAAGCGGACAAATTGAAAAATATATTTAAATACTAGTTGTGCGGCCGCGGCTCCGCCCGTGTCTCATAAATTCTTCATTACGTAACATAGTTTTTAAATAATCATTGGAAAATAATATTTTGATGGTGCAGTCCATTGAATCGTATTTTGCTCTTCCCTAACTATTTTCGAGAAAAAAATCCCGCCGTAATCATTCTACCCGTTCCGGAGATTAGCCGGAACAAAGATACAAATAGGCAAACAATTTAAAAAAATATTTTTGTTATATAGATATCTATACAGTAATACCCCGCTTTACGCGAGGGATACGTTCCGAAAAAAAATCGCGTTAACTGAAATTCGCGTATATCGAGGTTTATTATCAAACATAGTCAAAATTTAATACAAAAAAAATACAAATCATTTTAATCAATCACTTTAATTCTAAGAACACTTAATGCAATATATACTCTTATTTTTACGGAAAAATACATCTATTGTCTTTACATTATGTTTATACGCACTCTTTCGCGTAATGCGAGGCATTTGAGCGCGAAATTTGACATTCGCGTTATAGTGAAACCGCGCGTAACGGGGTCGCGCTAAGCGGGGTATTACTGTACTATATATTATAGGTAAATATACATGTTGGAGCCGCGCATTTACTCATGTAGATAGGTTAGTTCGGGTAGGTTGTTTTAGTTTTTTTTTGTTTGATATCGTGAATAAATCTAGCGAGGGTAGTGCGGCATTTTGGTCGTGGCCACCACCGGCACCTCGCACCCGCTACCCGAAGAGTCTTGTCCTACAATCACATCGGCGTACAGACGTGTGGACTATCGTGTTAAGTAATTATATCGGAATGATACGTGTATGGATAATTCGGACATACACTTCGTTTCATGGTGTATGTGGTATACGTTCAAAACCCATAACAAAGACGTCGGCACTGACCAGCGACTTCGCAACGGTGGTAAAAGTGAGTGGTCTCATCATTGAAACAATACACTCACTAGATCGTCTTTTCGTAGATTTTCGCAAATAGTAAAACCAAAGATCGCTCCCCAGTTCGAGCGAGAGAGACCAATACATTCATATGTATTTAATAAAAAGTTATTAATTTGATTTGACAAATAGACGCTTCAATTATTTATTACATAATATATAGAGATATTAGTATAATAGTAGAGTATAGATAACACACATCTAAAAAAATATACCTAATTCGGCTAACACGATTTTGAGAAGCAAGGGTTTAATGTATTTGATGGTCAGCAGTGGGGATGCGCTATCCCTTTTCCGCAAAACGAATAATATACACAAGTCCTATAACTGGTACAAAATATGTAGTTTGGCTTCATATCTTAGTATGAGTACGTTCTCTCTGTAGAATAAAATTACTGCCTAAAATGCTTACAATTTTCTTATTTTTGATCAAATTTTAATTGCGTTTTAGTGGTCAATTTTATTTATATCCTGTTGACCATAAATTGTCTGCGACACTATAAAATACGCAGTCAACATCCGTATACCATATCTATCGGTCCGGTTAATAATATTATGTATTTATGCAAATAAATGTAATAACTATACCCTGACATTGATAACAGGCATTGGCGGAAACAGGTCTTTGAGTCTCGAATCCATAATGATCCCAGCCTGCATATCCCACCTAGCTCCTTCCATCAGTAATCCGTGGACATACGCACCATCCTTGGGCGCGGACCTGGAATCAGCGATCCTGCCGTAGGAGGAGAAGTGGCTGAGTTAGTATCGTGCAGCGCTACGGCGAAAGTGCTGCGGCATATTTACAGCACATTGAAAGCACATGCTGTTTTATATACAGTCCGTTTCAAGCTAAGCGTTAAAATATTTGAAGCACCATGTGAATTATTTCATTTATTCTTAGGGAGTTTACTTAAGTAAAAATAAAGAAGGTATGCTCGCTGTACTTTCATATCATATTGTTTTTAACAATACTGAAAATTAAACGCTGTAGGTTTACATAATAAATCCGAAAAAAAAAACAGTGTTTTATTTTCGGGTACAAAAAATATTTGTTTCCATTTTTTTCACACATATGATAAAACGGAAGGAATACAGAAAAAAGACATTTCTTATATTATTATTTTTTTCATATTATATATGGAAAAATATGAAAAATAGTAACAAAATAAGCATATTTTTATTCTTAAAGTTGTATACAAAACACAAAAATATATTATTGGACTCGCTAAACTGGTATTTTTGTTACTTTCTCATAATTTCCATGACGACAAAAAAACTAATAAATGTGCTGTCATTCTTTCAATAGTTTTTTTTTGAATTAATAAAAAAACAAACAAACCATTTTTTTTTAAATCATGTAAATCATCAAATAATTCTCAAGCAGTAACAGAAAGATAGCATTTTTATAATTATATTTTATTTCAAAAGGCACTGGATGTAGTTATCAAATGATAAAATACAGTGGCACCTTAATTCTAAATAATATTTTTAATCCCATACCTTGTTGCATAAGCGCACCACTTACATAGTTAGGAACAATTATTATAAGTAAAAAATATTTATATATTTTACTTTTTCAAGATTAGATTCTACAGAAATAATTTTAAAACGTAAAGGAAGATAAAAATAAAACATTAGTAAAAATAGTAGACGTAGCATCAACCAATGATGGAAAAAATTTTTGAATTTCACTAAAGAACCTATTGAAAAATATGTAGTGTTAAACATGAACTTCATTGTAGCGACTACTCATTCTATAAATTGAATTACATGATAAGGTGATAGAAGATATTCCATGGTGCTCCAAAAGTCTCGACAGTTATTTTCATTTAATATAATTACCCATTTCCAAAAATCAAACCAATGCTGGTTCTCACCAAACCAAAGAGAATTTGAAAATCAGCTGACAGGCAAAATAATATCATACCTTAAAACACATGAATATTCACTCTGAACGAACTAAAAAGGAAACACTTGAGCACCAGTAAGTAAATGGTAAAACCTTGAAACAGACAATTTTTATTTATTACAGTGAAAACTGTACATAAAAGAATTTAAATGTTAGATTTTTTTATGTATTTTAAAAGCTTTTTCAACATGCAACTTAAGCAAAATACAAAGAGTCTGACATCAAAAAATTGAATTTGTTACCCTTTTTATTTTTAATTCAAAAAATATATAACTGTATACAAAAAAAGCTCTTAATTTTTATAATTTGTTTTATATATTTTCATAAATTTGTATTGTACTTAAATTACGATGTTTGTGTCGGATATATATAAAATGTTATGGTTACTGGATTGCGTATTAACAGCTTTTCGTTAATAATGTTAGTAAGAACTTAAATATTTTAATTTAATTTTGTAAAACTGTTGAATGATTTACACGGGTATACAAAAAAAAACACTGAATATCTATTTCAAAAAGCTAGATTTTAAAGCTTAGCTAAAAAAGGTTAGTCTGATCTATATATACAAAACCTGATACTTGTACTTACGTAAAATCCTCTTTCAATTTCTTTGTGACGTCACACTGCAAGCACATTTTATCAAGGGGCAGCTCGTAGCGCCTTGCGGTGCTCTGCATAATGGCTGTCAGTAAGCTTTGAGGGTTGAAAAATCCAGCTAACCATACCGACGCTGGCAACTAAGACGTAATAAATTACTTCAATGTATTTGATGTACAGAATACTAAATTCGATAGAATTTACCCAATCAAAATGATTTCATTCAAAATAGTAAATTCAGTCAACTAGTATTTTGTTAGAACAAGAACTATTCTCATTTAATAATCCTAAATTTTTTGCTAAATTCATTATTGTTCACAGGAAACGTAATTATATTTTCAGTTGATAAGACTTATTATATGGAACCAGATAAAAAAGTATATGTAAATAAATAATAATATTTAGATGCGCAAAATATTAAATTACCACAAAATCCGTAGCCCATGTTTCAAGCTCTCTTAAACGGAGGAGTAAATCCACAAACCAAGCTGCTAGACCAAGTAACGAAGGGTACGCTCGGTTAGCCCAAATTGCTGGCACCTGCATGAAAACGTGTCAAATAAAATACTCCGCTCACAAATTAAAGATTTGCATTACAAATTAATTCCATGTACCTGATCCAGGAACAGAGCGTTTTCTAAATCTTCCATGTCTGATGTTATTGTCAACTCTCCCTGCAAAAAGCTATCTCTATTAAATAACGAAGATAAAATGAAATATTAATTTTTAGTAAATAGTAATATAATATTATAATAATTATATAATAATTCGAAATATTTCATTTCAAAATTTTGAAAAAGTACCTTCAATCCTAAATCTAATTCTCTCAAAGATCGCTTCATCTCTCCAGTTAAGTGATTCATCCTTTCGCACTCTTGAAACGCTACTATAACATATGGTGTTCGCTCTTCCACCTTTCCCATTATTTCCACCATATTGAACTCTTCAGGTAACTTCTCCATGATTTCGTCGACCATTTGTTTTACCTGTAAGAAATTATACGGAATTTTGTAATGACTCGCTTGTGGAATTTTGTGATTGACATTACGACGGTCCTAATGTATTCCGTTAGCAACAACTATGGTTCTTGAATTTTACTAATTTCTATTAGGTGCATCGATATAATTTTATCGGACCATTATTTACAAAACTTTATGGATATATGATTTTTAAGCTTGACTTGATATTTAACAAGTGCACATTTGACAACCTTCAAAATATTTAATAGGCTGGGTGGAATCTGCACATGATAGCCAAGAGGTAGCCGACAGCGGAGTACCATCACTGCAGTGCTATAGAGGATACCGTGCACCACACTCTGGAAGAGTGTGCTGCGTGGCGTGATTCGAGCAGCGTCGCAATGTGGTGACAGAGACGGGACCGGACCTGTAGTTCCTTAGCGTGGTGAGAGCAATGCTCGGCAGCAAGAGAGTCTTGCATACTGTGGCCTCCTTCTATGAGCAAGTCTTGCTACAGAAGAAGACCGTAGAGAGGGAGCGGAAGAAGGACCCCTTGGCAGATCCTCTTCGCCGCTGGAAGATGGGTGGCAGAAGGGCTCAGTTCGCCCGTGCACTTCTGCCACCTTGAGCCAGCCACCACAAGAACCCAAGGAGGAGAAAGGCGGGACATTTTGGATGGCGGCGGGCAAGAGGGTGGCTACTTTGTAACGAGCTCCCCCCGGGACGGAAGATAGGAAGTGGCCCGACTCGGCATGGCAGGTTATTTAGCTGTCATGCACTCTTGGTCGGGCCAACCACTGGGGCAATGCGGAACATATCGCTCTATCCCATATCGCGTCCTCCAGAAAGGCGGGATGGTATCGTGGGTTTTAGTGGGTATTCCTGGCGTTTCACGCCGGGCAAGTCTCACACCCCCGCTTAGCATCTCTAATCAGGGAGATTTTACTTTAAAAAAAGGCTTTTACTGTTTAAAATACTAACTTTATCTTCTCTTGTAACCGTAGTGGCTCCTGAAGATTGAGCGTCTCTTGGTTGCATCTCAAATATTGTTCGAAACAAATTCTCAGATGTGGTTGTCAAGAAACCTATTTCAGCATTTGGATGGAGTCCGTAAAGATAGGGAGATTCTGCCGGCATGCCTTCCTCTATGTATTGATGATATCCACTGTAGTCAGTATTAGGAGGAGCAGGAAATCCTGGAGCCAATTGCAATTCTCCGTCCACCTTTATTTACATATGAATAAAATATTTCAGTAGAAATTTTACTTTATAAGATTTTTTTAGTTATAGCGTTTTTCTTATTTTGCCATAGCTCCATACTACACATTTTGACAATTTCAATAAAAGTTATATTTTCTAATACATTATTATCCTAGTCTGTGAGTTGAAGGTTCTATTAAAATACGTTATATTTTATACAAACAAATTACCAAGTCCGCTTGCATCAATTCCTCCAAATAAGCATTACATAACCTACGGTCCCAATCATCAGTGATGTGGCCTCCGTACATAATTTCACCGAAAAGGTATCGTAGGTCTTCCCAGGGCACTCTTGAGTTAGCTTCTAGGTAGTTGTATAAGACAAAAACGCTTATTGTGAGATCACCTGGTAAATCATAAAAAGGTTTACATGTAATTTATACTGAAGTGTTACTGTGATCTTAGATTAAATCTTGAAACACATGAAGCATTATATTTATTATATACCTCTTATAAAATATCATTTACGGCTTGACTTACCTTTTAGTTTTATTTCCATTATATTAAACGACTATATCTAATAATACTTACCAACATTAAATGGATATATTTTGTTCCAACCTTGCGGTCCAAATTTCCTCCTCTCTGCCACTACAGCATGAAAGTAACATAGAGCGAACAGAATCGCTTTAAATTCAGCTTCCTTACCACACATTTCCAAAGTTTCTTGATTAAAATTATCCAACGCTTTGTGTAGGTTAGCCTATGTAAAACATTGTTATATAGAAATTACTGTGTTATCATAATATGTGCAAAGATGAAATGTAGTGGAGAATAATATATTTTATTTATCCTTTTTTACTAATGAAAATATGTATTCACATTATCAACACACTTTTAAGTAATTTTCACAGTAGATTTCGGTTTAAATTTGCCATAAAATTAAAAAAGTAAAAATATGTCATATGCTAATATTTTATTCCGTTTGTTTATTAATATACCTGCATCCCAGTGGGAGGTTCATTTGTGATTTTGATACTAAATTCCAAGATCCCCTGTGGAATTATATGAGCTGTAGGAGTTGCAGCCGGTTCGGCTGACATAAATAGACGAAAATTATTATTACGACCCAGTGAAAATGTTTCCATTTTTTTTCTCCAAACTCGGTAACCAGTTTTTTACTAAATGAATATTCTGTGAATTAATAGTGAATTTTATTATTAACAATAGATCAATATATACTCCCATAATCTACATACTGATTCGTTATAAAAACACACAAAACAATTACGTTGTATACTGTTTCGACTAATTACTTTAATTAAGGATCTAAGCAATTTTACTTATGAAAACTACATTTACACAACTAGAGCGATAAACGTATGTACAAAATAGATTCGCACAATACTATAGTATTATAATGCGCATTGTCATGCGCTATAGTATCTCATAATAAAAAACTTGGTAGTTTCAAATTTTCCATGTGATGCTATCAAATAAATTTCATGAAATAAATACGATGAAAAATTCTCACTTGCAAAACCACCCAATGTCCCTTTTGTAAAGCTTCATCTATTGCTTGTTCAGCCACAACCTCCTGGCCTTGACCCAAGGAAACATTGTGAAAGTTCCCTGTATCCGAGGTAAATCCCATTGTCTTTCCCAAAGCCTCCACATCTTTCAAAGGATTAACACCAGGTGATAATATAAAAAAGATAGGAGTCGTCGGACTGGTTTCTTCAAATGATTTACAAAACTCGACCGTTCTGTTTTCAACATATTTTGAACCCATTTTCTCCTCTATATAAGCTCTGTAATTACGCGAAATAATAATTAAATAACGTTGAGAAAATTTGAAAACCTGTGTAGCTACGATACTTACGCTACTGCATATGTCATTCTGTCAGGTCTCAAAGCCCTCAGCATACATAATCTTTGAAGAGCTGTTTTATTTTTCCACTCCTGTAATAAATTGTTTTATGTTGGAAATGTTTGCTTATCCAATGAAGTTGTTATAGATTTATCCAAAAGCCAAAACTGTACATGAAATATTTGTTGATAATTATAATCGGGTTGGACTTTGTTATCAATATAAAAGCCAAAAATATTAATTTTAAATTTTCAACAAACTAACCTGTGGGAATTTCTCTCTCTTTTCTGGACATTCCATTTCTACGATTTTTTTCCATCTTTTTGGTGATGTTTCTATGTCTCTATCAAGGTTTCGAAACTCATCTTTTCCAGCCAATGAGCATATTCCGCCCCAACTTTGGTTTGATAAAAACTCAACGGGACTAGTCACGTGAGGTTTTATAGGGAATCGCAGGAAAAATCTAGCTCAGCCGGTGATATCTCTTCACTCATCAGAAGTACCTGTACAGTGTAAATTTACAATGAAATTTAATTAAAAATCCAACCGAATGTTACATGAAACTATATATATTGTATTACTTGGAACGTCATTTGCGAAGCAAAAATAAGCTTATCACATTCAAATAGTCCTCTGGATGTGTACTGAAAAACTGAGTAGGTTATGCAGTCGATAAGATTCTTGATTCTTAGGCTAACTTCCTCCGCAGGCTCAGCACGCGATATTGCTTTTTGGAACACAACACTAAACGCCTACAAAACACCACATGACTCATTATAAATGTATTTAAAAATATAATGCTAACTTGATGAGATAATTTCTATTTTTAATAAATAGAGAGATATACAAAAAATTAGTGAACATAGTAACTCTGAAGAACTACTTAGTAATTGTTTACCTCCAGATTAGATAGATATATAAAATTAAGCATACCTTTAGAGAGAATTGATAAATAGGATTAATAGTATTCAGATCGTTTAATATAAAATATAATAAAGATGCTCTAGCGGAAGCGGGTCGATAGAACTCTCGCGCTTGATCTATTTGGTGTGATGTTACTTTAGCTTCTGCCACCTGATAATAAAAGAAAACAACGTCTCAAATCCTATTAAATCAACCTTCGATATTTTTTTCAGAAATGTCTAAAATGATAAATGTAACCCAAGTACCTTTTTTTCAATATCAGAAGCAGTCTTCTTTGTCGTTTCTAAATTCTCCACTAACGCAGTATCTCCTAAAATATTACTACCTGCAGAAGATAAGCGAGAAAGCAAATCATCTTCCAACTCTTTTAGTTGAATTTTAAACTGATTTTGTTGTTTCGTCAACTCTGCTTTTAGGTCTTCTAAATCTGGTCTCTCGGCTTTAACTACTTCAGCTAAAAGCTGGTCCTCTAGACCATCTCTTGTCACTGTGAAGTTTACTAATGTAGTCTGTGCTTGCATTTCTGGTTTATAGTGAGGATTCGCCAGCTTGGTGTGTAATATGAGTCTAAATTTAGGACTATATTCGATCTCCTTATCTCCAATTTTGATGGCCCTTTAAAACGATTAAAATAAAAACATACTAATGGATTCTATTAACGTATTATTAAATTTGTACTTATCCAATTACAGTATAATATGCATATTAAAAACTGATTAATTAATATCTAATTTTTCAACTAAACAATGAAAACAACTAAAGAATAATCAAAAAGATTTCCCAACCTTCCCTTCTTAATCA
Source organism: Samia ricini (assembly GCA_014132275.2). Lineage (NCBI taxonomy): Eukaryota > Metazoa > Arthropoda > Insecta > Lepidoptera > Saturniidae > Samia > Samia ricini. Next base: position 3,896,737 of record AP028161.1, on the reverse strand, counting down.
AATTCCTTCCAAGTAGAGGATCCAATACTGGGTCTACAGTTTCTCCAATATTTTCCAGTAAAAACTGACTCCCCTTTTATTATAGCCTTTTCTATAGTGTCTAAATATCCTTTTTGCCCTAAGCGTATAACTCGAAGTGTGTCTCCATATTTTTGTTTAATCCATTTTACGCCTTGCAGCTAAAATCCAAGAATTATAACAACGTGACACTATAATTGTAATTTAGTGTTTACATTGTGTTTGTAAATACAAAATATTTATTACATGCATATTAATATAACCTACCTGAGGATCTATCATAAGTGGCCAGCGGTCCGAGTTAGACAATATGGTAGCGTTCTCTGTACTCATGCGGTCTGAAGGTAAACCTTCATTTTGCCACGTTGCTATTGTAGTGTCATCAGTCAACATTGATAAAGGATCCAATGCTTCTGTTGTCGGTATAGGTGGCTAAAAGTTTTATTTCAGTGAAATTATAATAACTAACTAAATGAGTTAAACATTTTTTCACACAAGCTTTAAACTTACCTCTAAAGTTTTCAAAAATACGAACCAATTTTTATGCAGCAAATCTAATCGATACTGTTTAGTGAAACATCCAACATACGATATGAAAGCGCATACTAGTAGGACATCTCCTGGTAGTGTAGTACTTTGTTGCATCAAACTAAAATGATTTATAAATTATTACATTAAATAAACCTACTTAATAAAAACAATATAAGTTTTCTTCTAGTAAAAGTATATCTTTAATAAACCCATTATATAATTTTAAAAAATTACACTAAACCTAGAAACAGCCTCAGCCCATCTCACATTTTCACTAGCCAGTCCATTAACGAGTCTGTTCGCCAGCTGAATCGTCCTGTTAGTTGCGTCAGCTTCCTGTTGGCACTTTAATTTCTCTAATGTTGCTTTCTCGAATTCTGATGTCAGTGTAGCTAATTGCTCTTCAAGGGACTAAAATATATTAATAATCTATAATTCCGAGTCGAAACTTATTATTATATAAATAAATATAATTATATTATTATATGTTGGAAAAGAACTTACTGCAACTTTGGACTTAATAGCTTTTAATTTTTCAGTCGCAGCAGCTAACTCAGCATTTGCCGCTGCCAAGGCTTTTCTTTTAGGTTCAACATCACAAAAAACCTCAAAGAATTTTATTATGTTAATTACCCATGCACAAAGTCCTGCAGCTGCCGCAGACTTGGACCTTACAAACTCTAAAAGTCATTATATTATTTTATTACATTTTAACCGCCTTTAATATTTACTATAAGTTTGAAACATTTAAATCAAAAAAAATTACCAGGTTCAAACTCTGAATCCTTAAGGTAAGGTTGTATAGCTTTCATAACATCAGGATGAATGTTTTCTTTATCGTAATGTATTAATGATTCTAGAAATACGTCCACTTTAGCCATCATGACCTAAGGAACAAATAAATTTAATTTCAAATATAATTTCAAACTCATTTGTACTGCACCTTAGTTGTTCACCTTAGCAGATTTCCAACTCTTATCCTTTGGTATTTTTCCACCAGGAGCCAACAGCACCCATAACAGCCGCTGTGACATTAGTAACTGCACCAGGTGGAGACCCAAATGATTTAAGTTCAGTAAGATTAGCTTTATTAAGTGTATTTAAAGCCTCTTGTGCAGCTACAAGTGCTGGTTCTGCCTTGATAAGATCCTCTTCGCAGTCCTTTTGTTTTTTTTGATACTTCTTCTGCTATAACTGCCACTTTTTCTTCTTCCTCGTCAGCTAATAATAAACATTAAGCTAATTATGAACCTAAAAATGTATGCATGATATTGACGACAAATTGTCAATAGATAATTAATGAATTAGCAATTATATGAACTCTCACCGAGTGCTTTTTCGGACTGAACTTTTGCAGTTTCTACTCCAACCATTTCAATTAACTTATCGGCAGCTTCATTCTTTTGTTGCAGTTCCACTTCTTGTATAGCCAACTTTGCTTTTAATTCATCTACTTGACACGCAGTGCTACGAAGCTTTGATAGGCCATTCTCTAATCTAAAATAAACAAAAGTCAGAACAGAAGATATAATTTAGGAATCATATATTACAATATTGTTTGTTTTAGTTCATTAGTAAAATATACCTAGTAATTTTTGCTCTCAATTCATCTGTTTTCTGATTTACTAGTTTAGCATACAAACTAATCTGTTCTAAATAACTTTTAGGTGTAGTGTAATTGTAACGTCTTTCGTTAGTTAGATACGCTTTTGATATTGTATTGACAGAGGTATGAACATATGCCATAAATCGTGATATGGAATCTCTTAATGCGATCTGTGAAACAATAGAAATAATAATAAATATTAGTATTAATATAAATAATACTATCTTAATTATCTGAAATATATAACATTCATCAAACTAATTGTACATTATTTAAAACTGTTTATTACCTATAAAGAATCATATAAATATAAACTGTACATACTGGTAAAACATGAAGCTCTTCTAAAAACCTCATAGAGACGGAAACCAGAGCTTCTTGCGGCCATTCGTGGAACCAATTGATTGAATACAATTAATCAAAGCCGGAAATTTCCTTGATCTCACTCTAAGCGTGGAGCCTACTGGAGAAAAACACAGTACGACTTTTAATTGTTTTCGAACCCGATCTATGAAGAATTTCCAGCAAATTTCTCTTGTATCAGGTAATCCTGCTCCTTTAACCTAGAAGAAACGAAACCTTGTTAATTTTTCCCACAAAAAATATATTTAAGGGCTGTTATAAAATATTTTTAATAACAATTATAATAAAATCAATAATTTTGTATTTACCTCTATAAACCATACTCAACGTATACATCATAAAAGTGCCAGAAACGTCACCTGGTTTAATTGAACAATTTTGTTCCGAAACTCAAAACTAGAATCTTTATTACCCAAAAAAGCAGACCTTCGACTTCGTTTACCTCATTCCTTACTCCAGCTATTATATTTTCAATTTCATCGTCAGGAAAGAGGTCTGCTATTTCACCAGAAGCCAGTAGATCGTTGATCAGCACCAAGAACTGCTGCTCGTTTGCAACTTGGGCATCAGTCATTAGAAACATGATTCCGACATTTTTAAGTCCAGTTTTTACATACAATCCCGATAATTCATGCTGAAAATTGAACAATATCAATTCACTTTCATACGGGAAATTATTGGAACTATACCTATTATTCCAAAATTATCTATTTCTAATAATACTACACAAAATACTATATATGAATAAAGGATAACAAAAACTTACAAAAAGCCTTTATGTGAATCATGTATTTAAATAACTCTACCTTTAAATCAGTCACACCATAGCCTTTCTTGAGTTGAATTTGGTGTACTTCCAAACTAGATATAAACGAAGCAAGCCGAGAAAGTGACTGTTTTCCAGAACCACCGACCCCAACAAGCAGCGCACTACCTCTTGGACTTTCAAGAATGCGACTTATTCTAAAATTAACAGTGTATGTTTTAAATTTTGTAAATATACAACTTTCAACCAAATTTCTCTAATAAGAAAAGTTGACAAGTTCTCATTTGTAGTAGTATGGGCATGTTATGAGAAGAGAGGAAACGCACGTGGTTATAATAGTAATGAATATGAATGTGGAAGGTGTGCATGGAGTGTGTAAGAAATGAGATGAAAAGAAAAAGATGTAAATGAAGAGATAATGGCTGATAGGGGCGTAAGGAAAAGGAGAGCTTTGGTGGAGCAGTTGTATTACAGTACGACTGTCGTTCTATGGTCTCGGGTTCGATCCCTGGGTCGGGTCAACTGATATTGGGTTTTTTTCTACTCAGTATCATCCCGAAGTCTGGAATTTGTGCCCGACATGGGGACTGGCTCACCCCTGTCACATCTGGGACGGAAATAAAGTCGACGAAATGTAAAACTCGCTATTTCACCTCTGCCAAACCCATCGGGGATAACAGGCGTGAGCTTATGTTATGTTATGTTATGGAAGAAGAGAACATACTGCACCGATGCCAAGTGGTTTGGGAACAGGATATGAGAATGATGATTTCAACATAATTTCTTGTAAAATAAATTTTAGGACACTTTCAATGAAAATATTTTCTTTATTACGATTTTGATTTCGATGTACTATTACACGAGTTATAAGATAACCAGAAAGCACTACAGTATTACACAACTATAAAGTTAAATTTTTTCTTTATTTTCTCAATCATTAAATCATTCATTCTTTCATTCTGTCTATATTTTCTCATTTTCAATGTAGTGTTCAAATCTATACAAGGCTAAGTTTAAGAATCTAGGCTGCATACCATTGTGATTTTCGATAGGAGTATAAAAGTTGTGAACTTCAGTTAACACAAAATAAACTTCAATTGTTCTTAAAATTCGATAATAATGACATCTAGAAATAGTTATTCACCTGCAAATATGCATCATCGCGTCTTCAAAGAGTACCAGGTTCATAGCCGCTATAAGATCATTATAACTCGCCATAGCCTCTGTGAGTAACTTGTTCAGTTGTTCCCATGACGAGATAGGCATATACTTTGGCTCTCCAATACCACCAGCAAAATGACAATATATATTAGGTCGATCGAATACGGCCCCTTCATCGATGTCCTTAGAAGTCGAATTTAGATTATAATAATACACTCATATTGTTATCAATCAATGATCACGGAGTAAATAAAACGCAAATTAATGCTATTTCGTGACACCAAGAAACTAACACGTTTTTTAAATCATGGATTTTACTGAGTTTATTTTATTCGCTCACTAAAATTAATATTTTTATTCAAATTGATATCCACTCGGTGTCGAAATTCCATTATAATTGTTGATGAAAATTTTAACTGATTTTTGGTATGGGATGCTACTTGCGTCGATACTTTGGCACCGTCACATCTTCCAATTACCTCTTTGAAGGCAGCCGCAGCAGCTACATCAGCGGAGGATCTCAAGCGGCGCAAATATGCTACCCTTGGTGAGAGTTACATATTTGTCCCGTTTGGAGTCGAAACTATGGGACCGTGGGGCCCGAGTGCTCATAGCCTTTTTAAGGATCTCGCGGGTCGTCTAGTCGACACGTCTCGCGACCAGAGGGCTGGCCAATGTTTGGCACAGCGAATTAGCATTGCCATCCAACGTGGCAATATGGCCAGCCTCCTGGGAACCTTCCCGTCTGGCGGCGAGCTGGACGGCATTCATTATTTATAGTATTTTATTTTAATTTTAAATTTTTGTGTATAAATTTATGTACTTTTTGAATAAATGACTAATTAATATTAAAAAAAAACTGATTTTTTAAATATTGATAATGCTTTAAGTTCATTAAAAATAAAGTGATAAACAGAATATATAAATGTCTAACACTCTATTTAGATATAGTAAGCCGTCTGCAAATGATAAATGACTACCTCAAAATTCTTCTTACAAATATCCACTTGCATTTTCAAGAAAGCGTCAATATCTTTTTCTTCCGTTAATTTATCCCCGTAAACACGATGTGTTTCGTGCAACCACAGGCGAAGTAAGTCTGAAGGATTTACCAAACATTCATTTGTACTAAACAATAAACCCTGTAAAAAATACGAACATAAATAATAATATATAAAATAGCACTATACATTTACAATCATATGCGAGTGTTTTGAATATACCGTACAATGTTTCTGTATTAAGAAGAAAACATATTTTGTTGATTGAAAAATGTAAAAATATCTTCATAATTATAATTAATCATAAAATATATGTACAGTTTATTTTCTAAAATCCAAAATATAAACCACGAAATTAATAGGACAAATTAAAACACGTAGACAAAAATTAACAACAAATTGTTACTGGAATATAAACGAATTATTTCAATCATATATATAGAATAAAAAGAATATAAAGAAACGTCATGATTTTGTTTTTCTTTACCCCGATCAATTAACATAGCTGTAGAAAATGGTACACAAATGAGTAATACATAACATTTATGATAAGGATAATAACCTGAAACACATTGGAGAGATCTCTCAAATTGAATATGTAATGAAACTTTATCGCCGTTGTTGGTAAAAAAACTTGAGATACTTTATTGTGCAAACCAACTGTAGCTCTAACCACGTTTCCTGAAACAAAGTAATCGTTGTAACAAAACGTAAATATATGACGTTCTATTTACCAGTCCACAATATCTTACCTGACAACTTAGCAACTTGCGAACTAATTTTCAACTCCGGATTAGTCAAATGTTGGCTCAGAATCGAATGATAAATATTATTCAATGCTTCATTGTTAGGAAAACTTATGGCAAACACACAAAAATGCCTTTGCAGTCTCGGATTGATAGTGAAGCTCCCCGATGTTGGATTCATGCACGATACATATTGCGTGTTGTGAATGTCCTTCAACGTCAGTTTCATCCGATCATACCAATGAGTGTAATCTAAATGCTGTCTTATAATTGTATGTGGTTGTACAGTTCCATAGGTATCTACTTCAGGCATATTCATATCGTCAATGAAATATATAAGGGTTTTATTTCCAGGAGGTCCGTAATTGCGACCGGCTTTCTTTTCTAATGGCTTCTCTAGCACTTTTTGGAGCATTTCCGACGTTGTGTAAAAGTTAAAAGGTACCGATTGGACGGTATAATTTTCTGAAAGGCTATAAAGTTTCGAGTTAGGATTATCTCCAATTTTTAGATGATTTATATCCATAGAATCGAGGCTGACTGTAACTTGTAAACCACCTATGTTAACACTAACCTTTGTAATTTCTCGTTGACTAAAACTGTTTTGCCACATCCGACTCCTCCCACCAACATAACCGGATGTTTGTTCTTCATTAACAAATCGAGAAAATATCGAATTCTTATTGTTTCAGCAGTCGGCACCAACACAGCCTAAATATTTTTAAACTAGTAATTAAATAATAACATTTATTTTCCAAAATATTTTTACAACAAAATAAGGTTAACCCCTGTCACATGAACTAATAGGCTTTTTAGCCTATTCCTCAGGTGTCAGTCAGTGTCTTCTCAATATACATAATTCCTTACTCTAAAATATGATTCTTACAAAGTACAGAAATGCTTAATTTAACGCACTTTTCATGTTTAATGTTGCGTGTGCACGTGTATGTCAGTATATGTTTTTTTTTAAATTATCAATAAACATATTACAAAAAATATACATCTATATAATGCCACTTAAACCTTCAAGGTTTGTCTGTAGCTCATATAATTTAAAAAAATCGGTTACAAATATATAAGGTAGTTAGGGTTTTTACAAACAGGATAAGTAAATTTTTTTTTTTAACAAAATATGCGATTATTCTTATTATATTAATCTTGTTGCGTAAAGATGTAGGTAAAGAATTTAATAGTCTAGGAATTAAGTAAGTATTTGTTCGTTCGCCGTAACAGTTATTAGCTGAGTGGGTAGTTAACATATTTTTTGCGATCTGACGTGTGTATATTGGGTGGTCTATTTTCTTCTGTGGGTTTGTGTTAAAAATTGCTCCTTTAAAAGACTAAACTTAACTTTGTCGTAGATAGGAAGCGCTTGACAATATTTAAAAAGTGTGTTTTCATCCAATAGTTGAGATTGGACGCTTGGTGGAATTATTAACTTTAAAATTCTCAATTGCAGTCTGTAGATAGAATTTTATATGTGCGACCGTAACTAGATAGACCGTAGGCTACAATTGAGTAAAAAAATGCATTATATATTATAATAATAATCTAGTTTTATAAGGAAGACGATTTCTAATAATATAAAATTTAGCTAGGATAGCACGTAGTTTTTCACATATTTGTTCAATGTGTGGATGCCAATTGAACTTATCGTCTAGAGTCAATCCCAAGTATTTGTGAGTAGTGACTAGATTGATGATTGTACATTCAGAGTCACATTGTGTTATTCTATTGTGGAGACATTTATGAGAGTGGGCTACTATTTCAGGATGGGTAATTTCACATTTTAGGTAGGGTGATTTAATATGCGACGCGGTGCTTGCGAAAGCCACCCCGTGTCGCGCCCATCCCAAATGCGGCGGACGGCTCCGAGGGGTTTTAGTGGGTATTTCCGGGCGCTTCACGCCCGTGTGAGTCCCATACTGGCACGGAGTGCGTCCCTCCGTGCCCCCTTACCTATTGCATTGGGGGACTCCGGTCTCACTAATGCAATAGGTAAGGGTAGTGCGTAAATGCATTTCCCCCGTCAAAAAAAAAAAAAAAAAAAAAGGGTGATTTAATATGCATCAATTTCGTTTTTTCACCAAAAATCGTGTGTTCATGTATGTTCGTATGTTTACGAATGCATATATGCCTGCTATTTACTGTCTTACATAAGATATAGTAATTGTTTAGATTCAAATAGACAAACATTTCACATAATTCGTTGCATTTTGTTTAAATTATATTGAATTTGACCTTATTTATATTTATTTTTAAAGTGATGCTTCAATTACAATATTTAAAACTATTTTACTTTGCTGCGATTAAATAAAGATTTATTTATTTGTATATACATAAGGTATATCAATCCTTAATCAATATTTATTACATTTAAAAAGTTAATACGCTAATTCTGTCCGATACCCAGGTCTTATCAGAAAACAGGTTATATAAAATCATTGGCATAAAACACTTGAAGGCTGATTGTAACAATAGTACCTGTAGAGGAATATCAGTGTCCAGCTCAAATTTTGGTATTTTTTCCGTCCATGGTGTAAACTGTTTCGTTTCTGGATCTATATAAAAATCGAATACTGTTGCCCCGGGAGGAAATTTAACTGTTTTGAATTCATTCGACCACCATTTTGTGAATTCTGCGGAAATGTAACCGTATGAATACAGTGGGAAGACACGTATTTTTTATAAAGAAGATCAAATCACGACAAAAACCTTCTTTATGAATATTACTTACCAATCCTATAGTCAATGTTAGTGTCTTGGAACATGGCTGAACCGAATGCCCAAACACAAGCGAACACGAAAAATATATCGTGCCATTCTTTTGGACAATCAGGAGGTGTGTTTCTCTGGTACCAACAAACAATCGAGTAGATGGCAGAGCATCTGTACGTGAGCCATATCAGCTATAGGGGTGATCTTTTTAAAACGGTTTCGCACAGTTTCCAAGCAAGGAGGTATATATTTATCGAAGAGAATCACCAAATTCGATTTTTCCGCTGGTATTTTTCTCGTTTCTATCCAACTTGTGACATATCTGTTATACGACAAATATTTAACAAATTAAAATTCAAACGATCGATACTAATATATAAAATTGAAGTATCTATTTATAATGGCAAAATAACAAAATATACAATACGACACCTATACCAAAAATACAATTTTTTAAATTTTTCTCTGTGTCTGTTTGTTCCGGGCTATCTCCAGCTGGACCGATTTTGATTGTTATTTTACAATTAGGATTCCGCGTAAAAAAATTAAAACTCATAAGTAAATGAATAAAATCCGATTCAATTCACAGTTTTACGAGGAAGGGTTGAATTTATGAGAAATATTTTTACTTTATCTTAGTACCGAAAAAAAAATTAGAGTTCCACATAAAAAAAAATTAAATGCAGTGTAGAATATATGAAAAGCGGGTGCAGCCGCGGACACACAGCTATTCGTTAAATTCAGATGTAACGTAATTTTATTCAGGAAATATTTTAAATATTTTAAAGTTTTTTTATTACATAAAATAATTTTTATGCAGCTATTTTTAAACTTACGGATTCCATCCTAAATCCTGAGGATTAATATACAATATTCCCGCTCTAGACACTGTCGCTGGCGTAGCAGTTCGTAAATTAGAAATTTCGAACATCAGTCTCATAGATGGCGTAAGAGCAATTCGTTCGTTGCTAGCCAAAGTTAATATTTTATTATCGTCCATTACTGTGTTTAGTGATTCTATCCACATTGGATCTATATCACCATCTAAAAGCATCCATTTTGGATTCTCGCCAGCAATATTAGCTTGATCTCTCATTATAACAGAAAACAAACCATCTTTCCACTCCCTTGTAGCTGGATTAATAATTCCAAATAGTTCATCGTTAGTGACCGCTTTGGGGTTCAAATCATTATATATTGGTTTCTTTTTAAGATTTTGATATGTTTTAGTTAGAGTTTTCCATACTTGAGTCTTTCCGGTACCTGCATTACCTACTATGAACACTGAATGACGAACTTCTAATAATTCTTCTAATTGTACAACCTTTAAAATGAAGTTATCTTCGGGTTGTAATGAAAGATCCATAGCAGCTTGTTTGACCGTTCTTTCAAATTCTAAGTCTCGTTTTCTTGGAACCTCTAGAGCCGGAAACAGATCTCCAATAAGACCCATAAATACTGGCATATCGTCTGTTATAATTTTAGGTATATTGAAATCACGTAAAGTACGCATTAAAACTTCTTCTTCTGGTCTACCAGGATCACCTCTCTAATTAACAAATACATAATATCCATATCAAACCTTTTTCATTTATTAATAAAAGAAAAATTTACGTTCAAAATCAAAAGCAAAAAAAAAAACTCTTTATTCAATTTAGGCCCTAAGAAGGCGCTTATGAACGTCTAAAATACTACCACCGGTTGGAAAAAAAAAAACCAGCTGAGAAGAGGCGGCAAGAAACTCGATCTGGTTCTTTTTTTTTATAAATATAATATATATCATTTTTATTTCATACAAAAAACTATACAAATCATAGTCTTAGCTAATGTTAGCGGGTGCGCACAGAGATGTGGATTAATTCCAGACATCACTATCGATCACGTAATGATCCACCCTGTAATAACTTTTTGAGATTAAGACTTGCTTGACATAATACTTGAACTTATTGTCAGGAAAATGGGTAATGTTACTTGGGACCTTATTATAAAACCGAACCGAACCTATAAAACTTTTATTATACTTACTTAGCCTAAAGCGTGGTTTCGGCCAACTTGTCTTTATTTCTAATATTAAAATTATGACGATCATTCACTAGATCGAGCTTGTCTAAATTTTTACGAATATGCATTAAGTTATAGAAGATGTATTGGGAGGGCAAAGTTAAGAATATTCTTGATACTTGTTCTTTAGAGATTCACGAGGTCCCATATTGTATACGTTCATGTTTAACTTACTTTTAAGGATCCTGCAACTACTAGTACGGACTTAATAGCCCTTAAGCCCCAATCATAATGATCTTGCTTGGACAATAAACTCTTTGCATAAAGTATACAAAGTTATAAACTTTCTGGCTAAAATCTTTGCGTCTTGGAAACCCTCTGCGACCAACATAATTTCGCATATTAATTCGAAATCAGGAACAACCATAGCACAGGGTCTAAACAGCGCTTTAAGATTTTCAGGTAATTCAGTCCTTCCAGCATAACCAGGATTCATGGTAATGAAGATTCCAACACTTGGCACCAACATTATACTTTCTCCCATAAAATTAAATGTTTTCTTTTTATCGCTGTAATCAAATAACAATTGTGATAATTATAATTTTTATACTGAAATGTAATGTTAAAATTTTAGTTTAAAAAAAATGTAGAATTTAAAAGTATATCGTTGATTATTTCTTACCGTATCGCGTCTTGTACTGACTTTACTTGTACTGCTACGACAGATAGTACTTCCACAGAAATTCTGTTAAATTCATCAAAACATCCCCAGGCTCCTGTTTGTGCCAGTCCTTTATAAATATTTCCGCAAGACTTATAACAAACGCAAAAAATTAAACATACACACATGTAAAAGAAACAAAATAATAATATGTATAAACTTTTTATTATATTAAAACTATTTTACCTGATAATCCATTTGCTCGGAACAATTAAATACATACACCATAATCCCTAATGCTCTGCCCAGATCTTTTGTAGTTTCGGTTTTACCTGTACCAGCTGGCCCAGCTGGACCACCGCCCATTATCAAATGAAGTGACTAGAAAATAGAAACCATTTAACACTGATACCAGATTTTGCTTTTGAATATTCAAGTAAGTAACTAACAACTTATACCTGTGTTAAAGTAATATAACAACGATCAGTGAGTGGTGTTATAACCAATCGCGGAGTATTTCCTAAATACTCATAACTGTATTGAAATTGAGCATCACAAATATTGGCAAAGCAGTGTAATTCATTTTCGTCCCATCTAAAAGTAATTATTATAAAATAAAGAATCGAGCAACATAAACTAGATTTATACAACGATAACGCTAAAAATTATAAATTATATTATTGTATGGTGCTGGCCAAGAATAGTACCACCGCATATCTTCGCGTGGGCGTTGCAAAAGGTGACTAAGGGAAAAACCAGGGGATGAGCAGCAGCATACTCTGAGTATCACAAACAACTACTGTGACCGCCAACCCTTCTGCCAAGCGTGGCAATTATAGCAATCCTCCCCCTCCACCTCCACCCCCTTATTGAGGAAGACCTATGCCCAGGAATGGACATCTTATAGTTGAATAGATGGATGGATGATAATTTATGAAATGACCTATTTATTTAATGCCTGTGTCAATGATAGTAACCTGAATCTAAATAATGTGCAGGATGATCAATACATTGTATCTCTAAACCTGTGTCTTAACTGAGACTGCCACTGAAATGCTGATCCCGCTTCTACTTTCCCTTGAATAAGTTTGCTTACAACATCTCTGGAATGTACATCAATTGTACAAATAGTCATTATCTTCTGTCGGTCCTGTTTACTCAGTTCCCCAATCAATAAAGAAATTAAAGTACTAAGTTGAGAAAGTTGTTTTTTGTAATAATCTTTCAGGGCATTGTCATATCCTTCTTCTAGTCTTGCAAATGCAATATTTACTTCAGTAGTCCACCAAATTTGAGAGCCACATAACGACACTTGCGCCATGAAGTCGAACAACCATTGTTCACGAGGCTTTTCTTCATAAGAAAGAATGGCTTCTCCAAAATACTGACGAATAGTGGATCTCATAATATCTTGAAGTCTATTCAGCCAAATCTCTACCTGGAGTGTAAGTAATATTTAATAATATAATTTATTAAGTAATAGTAGTTAAGCGCTTTAATTTTTCACCCTTATTAATTTTATCAGTTTTGTAATACTTGTGAAATTTAGAAGAGTTTATTTCATATTAACATTACTAGTATATCACTTACTGCTCCAGAACAATCACAGGTTCCATGAAACGAAACGTATTCTCCATCTTTTGCTATTATTCCAACAACAACTTTTTCACATGGTTTATCATCATCCACGAATTTTAATTTTGCAATGGAATCAAAAAGTTTAGTAAGGTGTCTGTGAATAATTAAATATTTTTATTTATCGTATAATCGTTAACTAAAATTGTTCAATAACTAAATATATTATATACCTAACAACTAATTCAGCTTGATTTCCATTTGATAAGATATCTAGTAAATCAGCAGATGATACAAAATAAAATCTTGGGAATGCCAATCTTTTAGTTTCCAAATATTCCGCTAAAGCTTTCTCACAAATTATGAGATCTTTTTGAAGTCCATCAAGTTTCTCTACCAAGCCATCTTTATTAGTACCCTGTACTACATTCGGTGTTTTTGACACATCTTTAGATAATATCTGCAACAAAATAATAAAGTCAATTAATTTTAAACTTATTTTATTAATTAATTAGGCAATATGTTTTACAACGTGATCCTTACTTTGAACTCAGCATCAATTCTGTCAAACCGTGCTGAATCATCAGGAAGCTGTTTTCGTATATCCTCAGAGCTCATAAATATACTTTCTAGATGTGTCCATGTTCTCTGTACCTCGAACCATAATGTAATCACCTGATCCGCTATTGACAATTTCTGCTGCCAACTTGACACTTCTTCCAAAAAATGTGCTATGAATTTTGATGTTATCAGATTTTGCAATTGTACCTGTGCATAATAACATTTTAATTCTAAATATAACATTAATTGTATAATCTTATACTAAATAAAAAAGGCTATAATAAATTATTAATGAAAGTTATTTCATTGTCATTTGTACTTACAAATCCAAACAAACAAACTTTAAAATGTAGAAAAAAACAAAATAATATTCACGTACCTATTAAAAAGTTTTTATAAGTATTTAACATAAATTGATTTGCATTTACCTGATTTTCTTCCAGAGTTTCGATAAGTTCTTCACTGGCTCTCAATAATGTACAACCAGTTCTTGTGTGCACTTCTTGTTCAAACTCCATTCCGCTCCAAGTATTATTCAAATCTTTCAATATCTTCTCCATTGACATTTCTTTGACTGCTTTATCTACAATATTCTTTACTTCCTCTTCGCATTCGTGTAAGTTCAATGCTAGTAAATCTGCCAGAGTTGTATTTTGATCCATTATTATTCGAACCTGTGATATAATATTATTATTTAATTTGTTGTTTTAAAAGTATAGTAATTTGGTACCGATTCTGATTCCCATACTTATATCTAAATTGCATTAAAGTATTTAACTGTTATAAAAATACTATTAGGTAGAAATCTAAAATTACACCTACTACATAAATATATAACGTAAGTAGTTACTATGAAAAACTGTGACAAAAAAATAAAAAATTGTGAGGAAAAAGACAAATAATGTTATAACGAAAGTATCATGCAAAACAAAAACAAAGACTTTTAACAAGTTAAAAAATAGAAGTGATTAATATCACCCGAGAAATCATTACAAATCACGCATGATCAAGACTTTGTTATACTTACAGTAAGTTCACGTGGCAATGCTGCTAAGCTCTGTGAATCAGACATATTTACATTCGCTAAACATTTCTTATATTTCAAACTTGCAAACATCGAAACAAATAGCTAAGAAATAGATTGTATGATACAAATCACAAGGCAAAAATTTTATAGCTCTGTACATAGTAAGTAGTGAATGTTTTGTAAACACTCAAGCTTGAAGACATGCTACCATTGACAACTTAAAACATGCAAAATGCATATCAAAAACGCAAACCCGTTTGAAATTCCAATCCAATAGCTCTCCAAAGTGCAACACAGAGAATAGTATTTACAATATTATATTTACAAATATATCTTGATGTTAAATAAAACAAGAGTTTATATTGTATTATACCTTAGTAGTTCGCATTAACTGATCCCAATGCCTTTCTCTGATAGCAGGGTTTTGAAGTTCACCGACAGCTCGTAATGATGTTAACATATTTTTTACTGTTGCTTCCAAATTTATGTACGTATCCCAACTATAGTGACAAAAATATGTTTTAACATTAATTGGCGACTATAATATAATATTAATAATAAATCAAAAAAACCTTCGCATTTCCTTGTCTAACAATCGTATTTCTTTAGCAAATTTTTTACATTCTATGTCCATATTTTCAACATCAATCTTCCTCCATGGAGTTGTTTTCCAATCTTCTATACTCGTTCGCACTATGTATACGTAATCCCACAGTTGCTGTAATAATAACATTGTCAACAAAATTATATTCTTTTATGTCGCATAATGAAGTAAAATATTTAAAAAAATTACACTTACTTTAAGCATCCTTAATTCTTTTCTGCATTGTTTTAATAATTTGAATTCCGGTACATTAACCTCGAATAATGAACCTGAATCTTGTATACTTTTCATTTCATCTTCCAAATGCAACATTTCGAAATCTACTCTTGACATTACGGCATATGGGTCATCACATTCATACTTGAAAAACTGTAAAACAAATTATTACCTATGTTATGAATAACCAGTTATAATTATAGATGAGTGTATTTACATATACATTACATATAGTAAATGCAACGAAATATAAATTAAATGAAATCTACCTCATATCTTTTAAATACTTCTCTGTAGTAAGTAACATGAGAGTCAAATGTAGCTATTTTCTTTCTAATACCAGATACTTCAGCTGCTTGTAATGGAGCTACTTGCTGTTTCACTGTTAAAGCTAGTTTCTTGGTGGATTGCCATTGTTCTGGCAACTCCTGAAATTGTTTAAAAGCTTTGAAATATAACATTTACCATGCCATACAATCATGTATATTTATAAATTTCAAATCAATTTAAATACCTGCAATAAAACATTTACTTCCTCGGGTATGTCCATATCGTAGAATTTAAGTAATTCAATAGTCTCAGTTAGTGGTTGAAACATTTCATCGGTTGTTACCGCCCTATCTTTTACATTCATCAGATACCCCATAACTGTTACTAATGCCTCGTAATCACCCTCGGGTACTGGTTGTAATAACCCTACACAAAAATAATGTGGATCATCTATATTTAACTACTTTTTGTTAATAAGGAACAACTATAAAATTAGTCGAAAGTAAAACTTATATAATAACTCACTAAGATCTAAAACATCATGTTACGTTATTATTAAATTAAACCAACCTTCATCTGCTTCACGAATAAAATTACTCAAATCAATTAGGCTTGTCGTAACATTATTAACTAAATGTTCTTTATACATGTTTCCCCATTTTCTTACTGTGTTAAGCAAGGCTTGTCGAAAAGGTCTAATGTCCACCTTTAAATTATAAATGTTGATTAACAAATATTAATAAGAACCTACATATTTTAAAGAGCATTTTTTATTTAGAATAAGGTATCACAAACAAGAATATTTTATTTAAAAAATAAGTAACGTACCTGAAACCAATTGTTAAATACTTTATAAGACTCCATATCTTCTATATCTAGAAACAAATTTTCATAATGGTCTATCTGTTCACGGAAAGCTTCCATTTTAGGAACACATGGGGTAGGTCCCACGATGTCTTTGTCTTCAGATCCGAGTTTATCAATTTCATCTACAGATAGTATTCTTCCGTACGTAAGAAATAGCTCCATAATCGCATCTCTTTCTTCTAACCAAAGGTAAGAATAGTTTTCAAAAGTTTTGCAGAAGTCATTTGCATCCTCGATAACCTTGATAAAGATATATATTTTAGACTATAGAATATCGTTAAAGTGTCTTTTAAATATAGCCAAAAGTTTGCAAACTAATTTTCTGTCTTTAAAGAAAGTATCTATTTCAAACTAACAAAAAAGAGAAACAATATCAAATTAAATGCTACGTTACCTTTTCAATCCCATTCATGATTTCTACTTTCATATCAACAATGTCATCTGTGTTTATAATTCTTTCTGTGTACGATTCTGATTTCTTAGTATCGATTCTGTTCATTAGTGTGGTCATTCTTAATATATCAGAAATCAAATCTCTTATCATAGCAGTAAAACCTTTCTCATTATTCGGATCAAGACTAGGTGCAAACACCATATCAGGGTCTAATAATTCTAACTGAGCTTCAAATAATGGAGCCAGTTTGTTATTTGGATTCATATGTTCTGCTATATAGCCTAAACTAAAAATATATTACACAATTCATACAATGTTATCATTTTAACAGACAAATATCTATTATTTTATTATCATAAACATTTTTTAAATACCTGCAAGCGACAGACTTGAACAATGCTTCTTCCATCATATTATCAATAAGTGTAATATAGTTAGTCCAGATTTCACTCTCCTGATTATTTTGCATATTAAAAAGCTCCATATTTTCTTTGAGTAGTTCGTCAATACGTTGAGCAGTATTTACAATATCAGTATAACGTCTATTTTTTCTTTCAATTCGATCGTCTAAATTTAGTAATGTGTCCTAAAAGTAATATAATAAATCATTTATTAAACTCGGTTAAGAAAAATCCAGACACAAATATTTTAAAATAAAATCTAACGAACCTTTTTTCCATCCTTCCTTACAAAAAGTGGCTGTACAGACCATTCTTTCATGACCAATTTCATTTCCTTTAAATTGTTCTGTATCTTTGACATTCTTTGATACAAATTTCCAACTAAATTATGAAGATCTTCTAGATACTTCCACAAATCTAAAATAATTATATTAACTATTACAATTTTATAACTACACTAGCTGTGCTCGCGACTTCGCTCATTATGTTCTAATAGACAACCTATATTCACCCTCTAGATGCAATCTATCTCATTACCACTATTTATTCATATTTATACTCTATCAATGTCCCGTCCAGGCCCCTACTCGCGGAGAATGTCACCTCGCCCAGACCAGGCCACCTCTCAGTGCAATGGAAGGTCTAGCCCTCCGTCCCTTCCCCCCTTGGTGTGGGAATACAGGAGAGTCCAGACTCCGCCGAAACTATGCACCCAGACATTCTTACCCTAATAGGCCTAAATGTCGTCCTGCACAGCAAGCAACCTACCCATGTGATGATGAGAGACACCTCGCGCCTCAGCCCTACAATCAACGGTCTTCAAAGACCTGCTCCCCACACCTAAAACATTGGCCTCCCCGTGTTCTTCCGAAAGACAGACTGGGCGAGTGTAACCCAGGCCCAAACACCGAAAGCAACGCAGGGGCATAGATCAAGCCGTTGAAGCAGCGCACGCCATATTATAGAATTTTTACCGACTTCAATTACATTTATTCTGATTAACCAAAATAAAAAGTAGTCTATGTATAATATACCTTTCTAAAAACCCCTTCATACTATTTTTTTCTGAAATATCTTCAATGTACAGATTTCGTCTCGTTAGTCTTTTATTATAAATATAGATTAGATTAATAAATTATTTGTCATTTTTTCATAATGAGGCCTCCTAATTATATAAAAAAGTTCTAAAGAAGTTGTATCAAAGTGTTATTTTGATTTCTTAAAGAGTCATGAATTTTGAAGTTCTTCATGATAATTATGGCTAAGATGTAGTGTGGTCAAATTCCGCGTCGATAGTGGTAGGTTCGAATCTATCTATCCTATCCTGTAATGGGTCCTGAATTTTGGTGAAGGAGAACATAGTGATGAAACCATAGCATGATGGCATATGGTATGGTATATGGAAGCATTCATAAGTGTGTTCTTCGTGTTACTGATTGTTTTTTAAGCTCTGAGCCAACACAGTAAAAACTACTTTAAATTATTTTTTCACCTTTTGAATTCCAATTTAGTTCATTGCGTGCCATGTCTATTCTTTGATCAATCGCCTTTATCTCATCTTCGACCAAATCAAATTCTTCTTTTTGACTATTTTTCCTTAGCTGATTGTACCAATCGATAGTTATACTGAGATTTATCCTATACTGGCGGTATGTTTCTTGCTTTTCAAATAGTTCCAAACTTTCTTTAGGTAACATATCCGCTACATCTTTATTGCTCCGAAGGTGCTCAACTTCTTTTAAAATATCTATAAGCTATTTCAATAAAAACTTGTTTTGTAATTGAACATATTTATCACGTCAATTTCTATTTGCGTATACTAACACTGTATTATTAACAATGCTTACCATTGGATGAAAATTCAATATAAGATCAGATCCACTTCGAGCAATAATCATTTTATTTGTTTTCTCTTCAATAACCTTCGGTATTTTAATGGCCCAGTCGTTAAAATATTTCCGTTTGAATTCATTAATATTAGTAATTAGTTCGTCATATCTAATAAAAATCTTCTTGCCCTCATCCGCACCCTTTATCCTGGTCATGAAATTTTATTATTAATAAATAAATTGATTTTAAAAAACGATTTCTCAAAAATTACTATAAAGGGCGAATTTTGATAAATTTTGCAATGTTTAATTATTTATACTTCAAAACAGATATTTATTTATTGAAAAATATGTAAAAATTATTACGCCTACACTGCTTTGAATAACTAATAGAATGACATTAATTAACTACCATAAAATAGATATTTAAAAATATTAATAACGTGATATGTGAATTGAAATATGTAGTTTTAAGCCAGATAATCAGCGTTCGCAATTTGCCCCACCCAGAAGATTCACGGGTGCGGCAAATTGCGAAAGCTAACTATAGGCTTAGTAATTCCATCACTTGCAATGAAACTATTAATAATTTTAAAAATATCCATGGATGAGTAAAGCATGTTTAATAAATTAATGTGATAAATAAATTTTGAAACCTCGCCGTATGAAATAATTGAAACTAAGGAAGTTATTAAGGCAGATAATCAGCTTTCGCAATTTGCCCCACCCAGAGTTTCACGGGTGCAGCAAATTGCGAAAGCTAACTATAGGCTTAGTAATTCCATCACTTACAATGAAACTATTAATAAATTTAAAAATATCCATGGATGAGTAAAGCATGTTTAATAAATTAATGTGATGAATAAATTTTGAAACCTCGCCGTATGAAATAATTGAAACTAAAGAAGTTATTAAGCCAGATAATCAGCTTTCGCAATTTGCCCCACCCAGAAGACTTACGGGTGCGGCAAATTGCGAAAGCTAGCTACAGGCTTGGTGATCCTGGTAGCTAGCATATTCATGAATAAGAGTCCTCCGGCTATTGGAGGAAAGAACGAGTCGATCTCCATAACACCATATTTCTCGAAGCGCTGAGTTTGTTCATTGAAGAGCTCCTGCAATTAAAATTCTTTGTCAAATTTATTGCATAACATGTCATAAAAATTTCTAATTTTGAAATAATTGTATTTTATTATTTTAAACAAACCACCTAGAAGATAATTAACCACAAAAATAATGTTGTTTTAAAATTAAAGAACAGCGTACCCAGTATATAATAAGTTACTCACTTCACAAGTAATGATTTCCTCATTAAGCATCACGATAATTTCGACATATTTTGCAGTAAATTCGTTTTTTATTAGAGGTCTTTCCAAAACCGAACCTACTATATCAATCAGCTGAAATTAACAAATATAATATTATTCATTATTAATAGTAGTTATATGATTTAAAGCAACCACAAAACGATTCTACTGTACCTTAAAAATAGATTCCAAAGTTGAACAGTTATCAAATGATTCAACTAAAACCGTTGACAGTTTTAAATCTAAATCGATAATATTCTCTTGGAACTCTTTAAAATCTTCATTAAACGTGTTGTCGTCTGGATCTAGGACATCGTACGATTTAGATGCAAATGCATGGAAGTAACCTTCAAATTCAGCTGATATCTCTCTTATTTGTCCACCTAATACTCGACCTTTCATGCCTCCTATTTCTATTTTCTCTAATTTCTGAAACTCTAACACCGTTTTGAAGAACCATTGTATAGTATTCAACCTTTCTAGGAATTTGTTCATTCTATCAAATACGAAATTCGGATGAAATGTCCATGGAAACACTCTTCTCTCATTAAAATATGTATGTAAGTTGTCTTTAAAATATCCGAAGGTTCCTTTAAATTTTTTCAATATGTCGATTGTAACTTGGATTCGTTGGGTTGCTTCGTCAATGTCGCTGTGAAAGAGTGTAGTAGGGTCGAGGCATTTCTTAGCCTAAGAAAAATATAAAATTATTTGGTAACTGTAGAAATAATAATAACACCGGCACACAAAGTAAAAAAAGTTGGTTGTGCATTTGACCAGACCCACCTACGAACATGTATTTCGACCCGCTGAATCCGAATTTGAGGTCCGTTTAGCCCGGTTATGTCCTCGGTTTGAGTGAAATACAAAAAAAACCAAAAAGGCGAGGACCCAAATCGAGGACGTAACTGGGCCAAACAAACCTCAAATTCGGATTTAGCGGGTCGAAATACATGTCCGTAGATGGGTCTGGTCAAATGCACAAACAACTTTTTTTTTTTTGTGTGTGTCGGTGTAATTAGGAAACATACAAGCTGATACCTGATAAATAAGTAAATTACATATTTGCTTTAGCAAGACCATGAGTTTAGAAGAACTGCAATAGTACTTAGAATCGCTCCACACCATACAAATGACATGGAATAACGGTCGGAAAAGTGGTTCACATTCCGTAAAGTCAGTATCTTCCAGAGCTTGGAAGTGTTTTTTTCCAATGTACTCAAGTATAGATCGATTTCACGTGCTTCAGCCAGTGCTAAAATAAAATGTAAATATATTTATAAAGTATGTATCCAACGTTTCTAGATTGTAATGTTGCTTACAAACCTGAAACAATGTTTTTGAATAAACGGCTGAAGCAAGGATAATAAGCAGAAGTGGTCTTTTCCAATATAACTGCCATACATCTCACCCTTTCAGTGCGTAATTGATCGTAAATGTAGTTCAGATTGCTCAGTCGTGACTTCCAGAAAGCGAGTTCTGCAAAATACTTTGCTTTTTAAATAACTGTCGTGATAAAATTCGTTTTAGTCGGCATTCTGTTTCGACAAATAAAATTTGTATCACATGGATGTTATTTGTGTATCTACAGATTTTTTTTTTTTTTTGTAGATAAACATAGACTTACGTAAAGTAATATTATCGTATTAAATGTTTCTATTTCAAATACATAAAACTCACAATAATACATGAAACAAGTAGCTATATGAAAAGTAGCGGTAATAAAGATTGAGTTTTACCTATAGTCATAATAAACTCCAAAATTATTAAAATAATTATTTATTACAGAAAACAACTAATTACATGTTCACCTTAAATATATAATTAGTCAATAATAAATTGGATTAAATTGGATAAGCCAAAGACGATTTCAAAATTAGAGTAAAAACATAAACAGTGCCATCAAAACGAAATACCTAATTGAAGATAACTTATAACTAGAGTATAAAACAATTCTTTAATAATATCATAATTATATAATACAATAATATTTCACATAGTGAAGACATTAGGCCGAATTATGATTATTATGTGCCCGCGGCTGCTCCCGCGTGTCATTTATTCTTTACTGCGTTTTAATTTTTTTTAAACACCACCCTAATTGTTTTTATGTAATAAGATAAAGTAAAAAAATATTTCTCATAAATTCAAGCAATTGTCCGCAAAACTGTGCAATGAATCAGATTTTATTAAATTTTTATGAGTTTTAATTTTTTTACGCGGAACCCTAATTATTTTTGAAAATTAAAAGTACCTAAGGTACCTAAGTACCCGGAGTAACTTCAGCTATCTACCAAAAAAAATTTAAAAAATTGTATTTTTGTTATAGGAATCGTATACATTAATATATATAGTAAAAAAAAAATTGTCATTACAAACAGACATTTTCATTTTATTTATTGGTATAGATAGATAATTATAATCTACTCAAAAAAGCATTTTAAGATTAAGGGACTAACCAACAGAAGGTAATGGATTTTGACCATTTTGAAATGCAGCCCCCGAATCTTCCATCATTACATCATTGATTTGTTGAGCCCATTTTATGACTACACCTTCGATTGCACTCTTCAAATAAAGGTCAACCTCCTTTCCTTTTAAAAGCTCTTTTTCGGCTTCGTGCACTAGCTCTACTCCAACTGGCATTGGTAAGACAGTTTGTCCATTGACTTTGCCTTTGACCTTTAAAATAATAGACCGAGTTTTAAAAAGGCAATTACATTTGCAGACTTTGCAAAATGAATTCAATTATTTTTTGTGGCTTATAGAATAATCCTTTTCAATTGCAAAAAAACGACGGCTACCATCACAATTAATAATTATTTTTCTAGTTTCCATTAAAAAAATTTAAAGCATTCTCCATTGAAGCAGCTTTAAAGAATATAACTTCCCGCCAAAGTTTTTTTCCATTCCACTTACCTCATAAACTATGCTTTTCAAGTTGTGAATTTGCTTGAGGATATCTTGTGAGACAACAAGAGGCCATCCCTCATGATTCAGTGGATTAGATAGAAGAGGTACGAAAACTTCATCCACTAGAGATGCTAATTCGTCAATCAATCTTGGTGCTAGGTCACCTGTATTAAAATTATTATCAAGTGTAGCGAATTGACAAAATCTTAAAAGATTCTTAAAAGGATCGATGTGACTATTAATGTGTCGAGTACCCATAAAAATAAGACTATAGAAAAAACACAATGGAAAACTGACGTAAACGCCAGGTAAGGGGTTAATTCCTATATATATTTACTAGTGTTCTCAGGTGGGCGAAAGTCAAAAAAATTTGAAAGAAAAACACACTAAACGTTTCAAATTTCCTTTTTCAACACTCGGTTGGCAAGATATAAGAGGCGAAAAATGTCTTAAAGTGTTTCGTATTTGCCTTACTTATTTAATACTAGTTGCGTGCCCGCGGCCGCGGCCGGGTTTCATAAATTCTTTACCGCGTTTTATTTTTTTTTTATACGATAACCTAATAATTTTTTTTGTAATAATGTAAAGTAAAAATATTTCTCATAAATTCAAACACAAGCCCGTAAAACTGTGCATTGAATCGGATTTTATTTTTATGAGTATTAATTTTTTTACGCGGAATCCTAATTATTTTCGAAAATTAGAAGTGAATTATCCGGAGTAAACTTCAGCTATTTACCAAAAAAGTTTTGTCAAAATCCGTCCAGCCGTTCCGGAGATTACTCGAAACAAACAGACAGACAGACAAAAAAATTTTAAAAATGGTATTTTTTATATACATTCATATGTATTTAGTAAAACAACTTTTTGACATTACAAACATACACTTCAATTTTATTTATTATTATAGTTGATAGCATACGTTAATATTCGAAAATAAGGAATTTTAGAATAATATCAAGGTCATTTTTTTTGTTTATTTTAAGTATTTATTGCAATGAGTTGCAACAAGCAAAATATTAATACTTTCAATTAGTATTATATATTATTCGAATTCCATTTCACTCGGTACAGTTTTACGACAATAAAATCCTTACTTATTAAGTAAAATTATTTATTACCAGCTTAAAAATAAAATAATTCTTTTACTAAAACTTACCGAAAACAACCATTTCACCACAATTTTCTTTCGGAACAACATCTGGCTTTTTCTTTACAAAATATACAGCTTTATTCTTTAAATAACAAGGGAATGAAATAACCGGGACCAGTTGTGCGGCGTGCGTTAATACAACGATCAAAAGTATTGGAAACGGTTTGTCCACGAATTCTTTCAAAGTTGTTCTATGTTCCTCTATACTTAAGACCCTCATCCATTTTTCAGGTTTCAATTTCAACGATTTTACAACGTAAGAACCGATGAAATCGTATCTAGGGTCTTGGTTGGACGTGGAAGGGCCGGGTTGATCCATTTTTTTTTAATATGCTAAATCATGTCTGGAGGCATGTAGCCGCTTCGCCGGTTCAAGTCTTTTTAATGTTTCGAGGTAGTTCTATGACTGCGAAAAGGCAAGTCACGCGATTCCCAAAGGCATGTCATTATGGAACGATGTCTCCTTTGTAACGAGCCATTGGTATCGCTACACACAAACATTCACTAAGTACCGTTGACAAAAAACATAACAGTTTTAACATTAAATTTAAATTTATAAAATTATATTATTCGGGCTAGTTTATTCATTTTCTAATATTGATCTAGGGAATTAAATAATGTATTGATAATCGCCATATATTATACAAAGCGACGTTTCTACTTATCTGCGTGTCCCTTAGTGCATCTATAACAAAAACAATGCTGATGCATATTTTAATCATAAATGTAATCGCTGGTCATTTATTTATCTAATAGTGAAATCGGTTAAAAATGATCTGTGTCAATACTCTACTTAAAATACTATTGAAACGTTATTAAGATATAAAGTGAATGTAGTAATTAGAGAAATAGTTACAATGCGAATAGAGCTGCGAATATAGTTACTTTAACATCTAACAACCATTTTACTTGACTTTTGCGTATACTGCCTAGTGAGAGTCTGATATACTATGATTAGTTTTCAGAGAAATGAACTCTTTATATATTTATTTTATAACTCTAATATATATTTTTAGAGGCCCAATTAATATAATAATACGAGTAGAGTTTTAAGCCTTATAAATAATGAATTATAAAAATCAGAGAATATAATAAAAAAAATATCTAGGAACGTTGTATGCATGAGAGAGATGTTTTGTCAGCGGTTTTATTTGTAAGCGAGACTTATGTGACTATCGGCGCAAGTTACTGCATACAGGCGGATCAGAGTGAACGTGCACTATATTTAAGGGAAAATAAATAACGTAATTTTCGGCCAAGGATAGGTACATAAGAGTCTTGACTACAAATGTAATAAAATCTGTTTATTTTTGTAAACAGTACTTATTGACAGAAACTGAACAGGAGCTCGTACCAGGTCAGTATGGCGCCGCCCTCTACCGCCCACCGCAAAGATGACACTCGTGCAATGTCGCCAAAGAATAAGGTCAACTGTCGATACCTTAACCGCTTATAGTAAATTACAACCGATAATCTCGTAATAACCTGTAAAGATTTGCAAATTTTTTATAATTTTATCGATGTTAGCATGCGAGCAGTAAACGAGCAGCTTATACCAGGGTTCCATAGCGCCGCCCGACTACCACCGCCCGCCGTAAGTTGACATTCCAGCGATGTCGTCAAATAACAATATAAACTATTCAAAACCTTTGTCTTAAGTTAGAAGTGATAGCGGGTTTTTAGCCTTATGATTGGAATTAACGACACCAAACATCCAGCATGGTGCGTGACCACATTAGCGAAGGGATTGATAAAAGTGAAAACAAAGAGGTCGTATACTAGCTTATATACCTCAGTAATAAAATCATTTTGTGGCGTGGATTTGCTCACATTTGTTCTAAAAGAATTTCGATAAAACCGTGCTCACGACACTAACAATTGCGAGTTTCATTACCTACGTGTAATGGCAATCTTTACATTATATAAAACGCAACGTTTACCCGTCTGTATGTCCGTTTATTGGCTAATAACTCGAGAATCACTGAACCGATTTACACTGATCCTTTATCTAATTGTAGATAAATTATCTGATTAGGTTTTAGTACTTAGGATATACTTTGTTACTCTATAATTATGTAAGTTAATAAGAAAAGTGCCCGTGTCGTGTCAGCTAAAGAATAATACCACCCCATATCTTCCAGTGGGTATCGTAAAAGGTAACTAAGGGGTAAACCAGGGGATGGGCAGCAGCATCCTCCGAGTACCACAAACACCTACTGCGATCGCCAACCCGCCTGCCAAGCATTATGGCAATCCTCTCCCTCTGACCCCTTATTGGGGAAGACCAATATCCCGCAATGGACGTCTTGTAGTTGTATGGATAAGAAAAGTAATCGGATTAATAAAAAATGAATTTGAAAAATAAGCATTATCATGTTTATTTTTATATTCGTATCCTTGCATTATATGAAAGGCAACGTCTATCTGTCTGTTTGTCCGTCAGTATACGCGAGCGGAAGTGCGAACGCATAGCTGCTATATCTATGTCGCGATAAAACTGGAAACCTATATCCACGATATCTTGAATAATAATGCGGCAGGAACCGACAGGGAGTAATGAAACTCTGAAATGGTATAAAAAAAAACCGAAATGGTGCGACCGCGATAAGTACATCAAGTACACGACATGAGAGGAAAAGGTAATAATTATTAAGTGAACGGTTATTTAATGTAGATGGTATTAACAGATAGAAAACTTTTTTAGATACGGTACGAGAAATAAAAACTTTAAACACGTTTTTCTTATTCGAATACGGCAAAATATCTGTTGTTCATCTGATATTAAATAAAGCTGAAAAACGAAGACGATCGCCGATAAATGACAACCATCATACTACAGTTTCTAGGTATGTTAGGACATGCATTTGTTTAACCTGAAACGTATCACTATGATGATTTATTCACGGTATGCACGGTGGCCGCGACACGTTCGGGCACGAAAATCTTACCATTTATATTTACTAGGTACCTTTTTCTTTTTGGAGCGGGAAATGTCTTAACCCATTCACTCTGGGTATGTTGGACTCGGGATAGCCAAATCATACTCCGTGTTGATCCGACGGAAGCCCGAAAAGGACTACTACCATTGTTTTTCCTCTGGAAAGAGAGGTAAGTCTTTGAACCAGCTGCCTTCCCCCAACCTCCTCATCCGCCAGCCAGGTCCAGCTTCTTCTTCTCTCTGGGGGGCAATCCCCTACACCCTTCTCAACCGCCAGTCACCTACCAAGCTCTACCAAATATCTATACTACTATAAAGAAATAAATTTCGTGAGTTTGGTTGTTCGGGGTAATCTCCGATACTACTGATGCGACTTTGAAAATAAATTTAATGTTAGAAAGGCATATTATCCCTAAATGCAATGAACTACTTTGGTAAATATATATATTAATCACAACAGATGTAATTAAAGTAGGCAAAAATTCTATAATATGGCGTGCGCTACCTGAACGGTTTGAGCAATGCGCTTGCTTCCTGTGTTTGGGCCTGGGTCACACTAGCCTAGTCTGTC
Source organism: Samia ricini (assembly GCA_014132275.2). Classification (NCBI taxonomy): domain Eukaryota; kingdom Metazoa; phylum Arthropoda; class Insecta; order Lepidoptera; family Saturniidae; genus Samia; species Samia ricini. Next base: position 3,868,539 of record AP028161.1, on the reverse strand, counting down.
TATCACGGGTATACGAGGTAGGCCAATGTTTTAGGTGTGGGGAGCAGGGCCATAAGGCCGTTGATAGTAGGGCTGAGGCGGGAGGTGACAGTCATCACCACATGGGTAGTATGATGTGCAGGCCGCCATTCAGGCCTATTAAGGCAAGGACTAAGCGCAGACGGCGCCAAACCAAGAGGGTTAAGACACGGAGGACCTGACCTTATATTGCACTGGAAAGGCTGTCTGGTAGGTGGCCTAATCAGCCAACAGGACCCCGTATCGTCCCCATCCCAAATGCGGCGGACGACTCCGGGGGGTTTAGAGGGTATTTCTGGGCGCTTCACCCCCGGGTGAGTCCCACACTGGTGCGGAGACGTCCCTCCGCACCCCCTTACCCATTGCATTGGTGGACTTCGGTCTCACTAATGTAATGGGTAAGGTTAGTGCGTAAATGCATTTCCCCCGTCAAAAAAAAAAAAAGAAAGGTGGCCTAATCAGGCCGGAGTAACCTCCGCGAGGAAATACAATTGGGCCCGTTAGGTGGCGTTGCAATCGGGTTTAAGATCTTTCACCTTTGGAAATACAATTAGAACCGCTAATAACCGATTTGGCGCAGACTTAGTTGCGCGGGTCAGCTAGTTTCATATAATTTGGCTTTAATACAAGTCGTGTATTTTACTTTCAAGCAAAAATGGTTATTTTTAAAGCCTAGATTAATCGTATTTTTTTTCTAAAATCATTACCTAGTGTTTTACCCCTCTTTTATAACATAACCACGTACACCCTTAAAGCAAAGAAGTTGTTTTTAAAATGTTTTTGTTTTTAATAAGAAAAATAAAATGCATGACGATGGTTCCATTTCATGCTCTAAATTAACTCAGTATTTCTTCAATTCTTACATAATAACACGGTATTAAGGTGCTTTGCGTTCCGGGATTAGTTCTCCATATAAAAATCAGTTGTTTAAGTTTGTGTGTCCTATTTATTACCAGCGGCCCGCCGCAGCTTCACACGGGTAAATAGAAATATCTAATTTTTCAAAATACATAAACTATATTACGCAGTGACAATGTAGCTTTAGACAGGTGCAAGAATTTTGAATACCGGTTAATTAAGTCGTGTCCATAACAACAGAAAAAAAAACATTTTTCCTCTTTACATATTACAAGATTTAAACAAAAATAAAAACTCTTGCTTCACATGTATTTAAATAATTCTGAGGCTTCTGTGAAATAACTATTTTATATATGTATATGAAAAGAAAGATCGTGTGATCAACTTAAAAATTAATTTACGTTGGTTGAACTTTGTTTATTGTCTGCGGAATTCATACCGAACTGTTATGGTTCAAATCAAGTTATGTTTTAATAGCTGTACTAAGACCGCATTAACTCCTTGAGTTCTAATCTAATGAAGGCTTAATTAATTTTGAACGATTATATTTGAACGTTTTCTATCATATAAATACTGCATTTATCAATTACATTTAAGAGAAAAAAAAAAATAAACATAATCAAATGATTATTTTATACACTATAGGTATAGGCTCATTGTTTTTTACTACAATCTCACCTGACGTTAAGTGATGATGTGGTCCGGAACGGTAAAAACACGAAGCCTATAAACTATCAAACAATGTTGCCGGCATGGCCAATATATCCCCATGTATCGCAATACATTGCAATGTTTTCTTTCACCGAAAGCTCTGGTTCAATAATGCAGTTTTACTGCCAGGTGTTTTAATATCACCTCAACCGCAGGTGAGGGGCGGGACGCGGACCACATTATGGGCGGAAAATTATGTCGCTCGCCATTTAGGCCAATTAAGGCTGCGATGGCGAGGGACATAGTTGCCTTGCAGCCTCGCGTAGGCTGAACGTCGACGGTGGCGGAGTCCGGGTGTCGCCCGTGTGGCACCGGGACTTCTTCACATTGCTGACCCAAGGGGGGAAGTGGCGGGGGCCCTGACCTTCCATTGCACTGGGAAAGCCGTCGGGGGACTTAGTCTTGGTTGACCGGGACTAGTCCTTTTGCGGGTAGGGACTTGGCCTTCTGGCTAGGTCATCCGTCCGGGGGGTATGTCGCGGTGTATGCTTGCGGTCCCGTGTTGCCCTCCTTATGTGGCGGTAGAGACGTCACTCATAGGATTTTAGTGGGTAGTCGCTAAGGTCTCCTTCCCCAGTGTTAGTCTCACAACCCTCCCTGCCCCCGCATGGGAGGACGGTACCTAAACGCATTTCCCTATGTAAAAAAAGGTGTTTGAATATGCGACAGGTATCTTGGCTTTCTGTTAGTAGTAAAAAGTTTCAGCATAATTATTAGGATTCTGCATAAATAATTAAAATCGACGAAAATATTAAAAGAATCCATTAATTGGCAGCTTTACTATAAAGTTTTTGAATTTGTGAGAAATATCTTTGCTTTCTCTTAGTACTAAATTTTTTTTGGAAAATAATTGGGCGAAGCTGCGGGCACACAGCTTGTATTATAATAAAATAAATAGAACAATTTTATTTAATACCTATTTATTAGTTTTTTTTTGAGGTTATTAGGGATTTTATGAAGAATAATATGGATATAATAAATAAGTGTGAATAAGAGAGATATAGGAAGAAGAAAAAACTACGCTTATAAATAGTTCTATTTCACTTATTCTTTCATAAGTTAGTTTGGTTCCTCTATTATTGTATAGACATTTCTATCCAAACCGTATAAACGTGAATAAACGTTAAAATAAAACAAACATATTAATTTTATCATACATTTATTAATAATGACAGCGATGGTTGACTCGAATTTGCTAATGGCAAAAACATTTCCACTAAACAAAGTGAACTATTTTCGAATTATAATTAAATATAATTTATTATGCGTTATTATGTGTCCCTAAACGATGAAGACGCGGCAACCATCAACGCTACCAAGTAGCTGCCTACTTCATTCTTATTACACAAACATATATTCATTTGTGATCAATCCATATACACACTATAATCTGGCAAATAATCTTACGAACTATACACTAAAATTATCATGTCACAGTTTTAAAAAAAATTTGAATAATAATAATAACACAAAATTAAAAGCTCGAATCATGAAATGACTGCAATAAATACAATAATCGACTTAATAAAATTTAATAATCATCATACTTAAACGAAAATAATAATTATATCTACTTAAAAGAAAATTGTTTTAAACAAAAGCACAGCACGTGGTCAGCTTAATTTCTAATCAATTAAAATTAGGACCTATGTGTATGAGAGACGTTCGCTGCTTTTAAGGTTCACTATATTTAGCCTAAATCTAGGAGCCCTAGTGTACGTGCCGTTATGCTTATAACTCGACTTGCCGGTACTGTTCTGGTACGATCCGCTTGTTGGTTCAACGACCGACGTTCTTTCTACCACACTACTTGACAAAAGCACATCGAGAATTTTCAAAACACACCCTACAACATTATTTTTATTCCGTTTCTCATCTATTTATTTATATCTATTTAACTCGACTACACCATTGAGCTTTCCTAGTTAGGGCCAGAGTTTTTAAATAATTTTTAATTAATATTAATAATAATAATAATAATAAACATTTTTGGAAAAATACAGAAAATTAAACGTCCATTTTAAAAATGTAACTTATCGTGAAATGTATCAACTACAGAAATGGTTTTAAAAAGATGGAATGTATTAAGTACAGCAGAGTCTAATAAGCAATCAATAAAATAGTGACATAATATTCTTAAATGTGACAATATAACATCATATCAGTCAATGCTTAAAAATTATTAAAACTGAGCGAATCCATTGCGAGAGCATTTTTTTTAAATTCGATTTAACAATTATTTTATTTCGAATAATACAATGTCTCGCAATAGAAACGCAGCCACTACTAAATCGGTATCATAAATCCTCGAGTGCGTAATTATATTTTTTTACCATTGGCATATCATTTTTATAGTAAAAACTTCTTTAGATTTGCGTTACGACAATGCTTTGACGTCAGCCGTCAACGACATGCTCAAGTATAAGATGGCGTTTAGGTGGTGGCGCGTCATACGCTTTTGTGTTGCCACTTCTAAAATACTTTCCTATAAATGCCCAAATAAAATGTTCTAGTTAACAAGATTACTTCGATTACGAAAGTTTTATGCTTTCACTTCTATCGACAGTCCCTGTGGCTGCCTTGTTTTTTTATTCATATTTTTTTAAATATTTTAAACAATTTTCCGTACATGTTATTTATTATACATATTATGCGTTCGAATAATGACGGGCAGATGACTCGATACAATGGTAACGCTTAAAGTGAATTTTACAAAGGTTAATAAAACGACGAGGATATTAAATTTCTATTTCGTGTACATTTATATTTATTACATAAGGATGAAATATACATTTAGGTGATCTAGACTAAACGGCCCCTATGTCACCGCGGAGCAAACGACGTAGACATTCCCTAGATTATACGCGTGGTACGTCACTACAATATACCTCAATTTAATTAGGCAACACTTCGAACTATAAATACGTCTCTCATAATTTTACAAAGAGACGAATCGATCCGCTAGTTACAGACAGATAGTAATATTTTATTGTTCTCGTATGTGGATGGAGATAATAAATTGAGGACAAATTTTGTTATTATTACTACATCTTAGGACTTTTTTTTTCGCTACATTAATAATATCTAGTTTTATTTTCGAATATATCTACATAACTAAATCGATAGAGTCGGGGCTAAGTGATACGCATAATTTAGGTAGAAACCAATAAATGTTATTTTTTAAATGTTGCCAGCCTGTCTCGTTGTATTACAGTACGACTGTCGTTTTGAGGTCTCGGGTTCGATCCCCGGGTCGGGTCAAGTGATATTGGGTTTTCTACCCAGTATCATCATGAGTCTGGAATTTGTGCTCGATACGGCGACAGGCTCGCCCCCTGTCACATCTGGGACAGAACTGAGCTCGGCGAAATACAGGTAGTGTAGTTCGCTATTTCACCTCTGCCTAACCATTCGAGGATAAAAGGCGTGAACTTATGTTATGTTTTAAAATAATAATTAAATGTCGTTTTCATAGGAATCGATCTATCCTACTTTACAATGAATTTTAGTGAAGAAAAAGATCGCAATTTAAACCAATAAATGATGGTAATAGTCGAGACACTTTCAAGTTTGAAAATCTGTGACCAAGAACTTATTTATAAATGTGTATTCTGACAGCATCAAGCGTGATACCATTTAGTTATCATTTATCGACACTTAATATAAAGTGTGATTGTGGTCAAAACGCTAAAACTGCTTAAATTTATAAAGAGAAATGCTAAAATAATCACAATCATATTATTCGTTGTTCTTTAAATTTCACTTTAATCCAATTAAACCTGTGTAACTATTCTATACAAAATAGGCAAAAATAAAACAGTTCAAGGTAGGTAATTAATTAATTATATACAAGATAATTATAATTCTTGTTAACTAATTTCATCATTTTTTTTTCTTGTTTAAAAACTATTGGTGCATTTTTTATCAATACAAATTATTTTGCAAACAGAATCATTGTAAATATCGACCATATTTTGTACAATAGTATTGCAAAAAAAAATGTATGTTTGTACATATAAGATCGCTAAATTCCAACACCACTCGACCGATTACTATGAAGTATACTATATATATATATATATATATATATATATATATATATATATATGTTATTTTTTAATCATCATCTCCCCACCCTTTTCCCATTTTTATTTGGGGTCGGCGCTACATGTCTTCCTCTTCCATTCCTCTCTATTTGTTGTCATCTCCGCATTCACTCCTTTTCTAAACATATCATCTTTCACACAGTCCATTCATCTTTTCTTTGGTCTTCCCCTTCCCATGTAACCGTCCACATTCATATCCAATACCTTTCTTACAATATTCTCTTCCCCCCCCCCTGCGCATCACATGTCCATACCAGGATAAACGACCGCCTCTTAACTTCTCCGTTATTGGCGCCACTTTTAAACTTCCTCTAATATACTCATTCCTAATCCTGTCCATTCTTGTTACCCCACACATCCATCTCAACATTCGCATCTCAGCCGCATGTAATCTTCTTTCGTCCGTCACCTTTATGGGGTAACATTCTGATCCATATGTTATTTTTAATGGATAAAAAAAAATGATTTCAGCCAAATTCAACTATATAAACAAATTTTGCGTATCACTTTATACACCCCAAGAAATTAAGTAGTAAGAAATTTAGGTAACGATATTTAAAAACCTTGCAAGAATACCCACCCCGAGTACTAAGTACATAAAGTCTTTTATCAGGACGAAAATATATTACTGGACGTTTTAATATAATTCTACTAATTGAGAGTAAGTGATTTTTAAACAAGGGGTGTTCAAAAGCTGGCATCGAAATAAATATACATTCTAAATATAAATGTAGAAATCCAGTAACACTCTATACTAACGCGTGGCAAGATATTACTATCACTAAACTGACAATAGGGTAGTAGTTGACTGGCATTGAAAAAAAAGTAGTAACTCTTTAGGCTAATAAAGATATTTTGGCAGAAAACGAGATGGAATACGTTCTATCCCTGTCCCGCAAAAGAGTGTTAGTTAATAACTCGTAGGAAACGCGTAAAGTGTGACGTCATAACTTAGTATAGTGCCAAATAACCAGTCAACATCTCCATATCGTGTGCAGGAACACAATCCAACTGAGCAGAATACAAGGATAACTATCGTATGCGTAATATTACGAAATATTATTATGTCTGCGTATTAAATTTAATACAGTAATACCCCGCTTTACGCGAGGGATGCGATCCGAAAAAAATCGCGTTAACTGAAATTCGCGTATATCGAGGTTTATGATTAAACATGTCAAAATTTAATACAAAAAAATACAAATCATTTTAATCAATCACTTTAATTCTAAGAACACTTTATGCGATACATACTCTTATTTTTTACGGAAAAATACATCTATTGTCTTTACATTATGTTTATACGCACTCTTTCGCGCAATGCGAGGCATTTGAGCGCGAAATTTGAAATTCGCGTTATAGTAAAACCGCGCGTAACGGGGTCGCGCTAAGCGGGGTATTACTGTAAATTCCCAAAGAAAAACGTCAAAACACAACCAACACACGTTTAAAGAAATAACTAAAGTGCGATTGTTTCGACGAAATATCGTTTGATGATCACATGAAACTGTAATAGCTCTAAAATTAATATGTAAACGTAATATACAACAAACGTATGATATAAATTCACATAATATTTACACGTTAAAATGCGAATAATAAAATTAAATCACAATAATTAAACTCATTATATTTACACGATTTCATTTAATAATAATAATAATATAATTAAAATGATAATTAATTATAATTTAAAATTCAATTGAAAAAAATTTCATCGGTTACATTTAAAAAAACATACATAATGGAACATGTTGTTTTTTGTTTCGATTTATCTGCAACATTTTATTGAATTACTCAATAAAAGTGAGATAAAATACGTCGATATTTATATTCGCGTCAAAAATTAAAAAAAAAATAAATACACATAAGTACACAAAAAGATATTGTACAGAATAATAATCAACTGTCCGCCTCACTAGTCGATAGATTGATATTATTTAATACAAACCTAAATTATACGTTTCGATAAAAGCTTCAAAGGAATGTGTCTTAATTACCATATAAATCAATTACATTCAAAATATTATTCGATACAACATCTATAATACGATATGTATGATGAACCAAAAAAAAAAAAAAAACAAATCACAATAAAAATTGTATCCAGTCGATAATACAATAAAGGTAAATAAACAAGACAAAAAAACATCTCTATATAGATATATAATATGAAGCACCATACGCGTTACACAACTGAAAACAAAAAGTCAGGGTTGCTATTATAATAGGTCGGTTAATACGATGGACGTGTGGACGTTTGTTTAAATTCGGTCCGGTTACGTTCTTATGGATGAACGTGGGGGGGAGGGACAGGGGAGGGAACCGTGAGCTAGGGCGAAGGTATATATGAAATGCACGAACGCCGTGCAAGTACATGCGCGTTACGAGTACGTTCACGTTGCGAACACACGTTCGACATACGCCGGTGTATAGAGATCTATTTGCTCCTAGTTTTGGTACCGACAGCGTTTATGCTGTCTCCGCGACTCCTCGGTCTGTGCAAGTTCTGTAGGCCGTCTCCTGTAGGTAAAAAAAAAAGTTACCCCCTCCAGCCTTCCTCACTTTATTATAGTTTGTATATATTAAGACGCGCGTCTTAATAAGGAACCGTTACTTTATTCGGTTGTTTAAGAACTTTGAAGAATACCTTTGCTGGTAGAACGTTTGAGTTCGTTTTCCCTGAAGGCGCGCGCCGACTTCCCGCGTCGGTCCTGCACGAGCTTGTCGGGCCGCACGAAGATACCGTGCCGCGGCCGACATTCGAAGTACCGCGTGCCTCCGACTGATCCGTCGTTTTTACCTACACACGTACACAATCTAAATAGCGTCCATCTATATATATATATATATATAGAGAGAGAGCCGTTCAAGTCTGAAAAGTGATTACGTAACCAATATTGACTTATGTCAATGGCATACTTAATCATGGGGTCAATACGTTCCGGAAATTAGCCGGAACAAAGAGACGGACAAAAATTCTAAAAAATCTGTTTTTGTTATAAGTATAGTATATTTGTACTAATAATAAAATTGTAAATTTCACGTGTCTGTACATTTTCGATTTTTGTGAAAATAATTATTGTAAGGGACTAAAAATAAATAATTTAAACACATATCTATAATTTTTAGAAATGTCTGTCTGCCTGTTTGGTTGGGCAGGTATCAGTTAGAAAGTACTAAGTGTATTTAAAACATTCAAAAAGATAATTATAAAGCATATTCCGGGATGGGTGAATAAAATTATCTGAATTCCAGGCGAGCGAAGTCGCGGGTACAGCAGTACGTTAATATGTTTTGAGTTTGAAGTTGTTATTTTGATATTACAAACAGACACTTCAATTCTATTTATAAGTACAGTAATACCCCGCTTAGCGCGACCCCGTTACGCGCGGTTTCACTATAACGCGAATTTCAAATTTCGCGCTCAAATGCCTCGCATTACGCGAAAGAGTGTGTATAAACATAATGTAAAGACAATAGATGTATTTTTCCGTAAAAAATAAGAGTATGTATTGCATAAAGTGTTCTTAGAATTAAAGTGATTGATTAAAATGATTTGTATTTTTTTGTATTAAATTTTGTCTACGTTTAATCATAAACCTCGATACACGCGAATTTCAGTTAACGCGATTTTTTTCGGAACGCATCCCTCGCGTAAAACGGGGTATTACTGTATACAGATAGGTTAATTTATGTTTTTAATACACATTCGGACCGGACCGCGGACATGGTATGGCGGGCGGCCGAGCCATCAGGCGCCTAAGTAGGGACGAGGTATCGGATTTTTGGATTCGATTCACAAAACATCGAGATCAACTTTTTTCCGACATGTTTTATTTGACTGTTTATTCGAAATGTTTATTTTTTCAATGGTCGAAATTAGACTATAATCAATATTTATTGCAAAAACTGTTTCCAATTTGTTTTATTAACCGTACTGTAAAGGTCTTCAATAGCAACTAAACAAAAAAATAAGAACGCCTAACCCACTAGCGAAAAATAACGTATTTATACCTAACTATATATAGATAATTACAGTATCATAGAAAACAAAAAGGATTATCGAATAATCGATATATTATAAGTTTGAAAGATTCATCAAACTTAGATTCGAATCGATTCAAAAATCGATCTTTTTCGTAAAGGATTCCCATATCCCTGCTTAGGCAGGTGATAACCTCGGCTGCCTGTCGTACCATGTCCGCGGTCCGGTCAGTACGTGTGTTAGCGGCATAAGCATACCGGTGGGCGCGTCCAGTTCGACGCCGATCCAGGCGCCGGACGCGAAGTGCGTGGGCCCCGCGTACGCGATCACGCCCGTGCTGCTGCTCAGCCGCAGCTGCACGCTCTCCCCGACCGTCATCCACTCTTGCACCACGTAATGATTCTCCGATGACTCCTCTGTTATGTACATCAATAACACTAACCGGTAACCAAACTATAAGGAGTTTGTATGGTATGAAAGCGTTGTATTGGCTGAGAATAAAACCACTCCATATCGTTCCCGTGGATGTCGGTAAAAGACGACTAAGGGATGGGCAGCACCATCCTCTGGTACCCACAAACACCTGACTGCGATCGCCAACCCGCCTGCCAAGCGTAGCGATTATGGCAAAAAGCCCCCCCCCCCTCCCCCCGCCCTTAATGGTGAAGACCTTTACATGTTTTGTCAACGGTCTTATATGTATATATAAGCGAGGACTATAGGTGCGTCTCCAATGTAAACTATTCTTTACCCTTAATAGGTACGCTGAGTTTCTAGCACATTTATATAAATAGTTTTCAAATGATATCAAACTTTGAACGAGATATAAGTAAAGTTTTCAAATTATTTTAAGGGATAAAAATTAAACAACGGAAGAGACACCGATTTTTTAGCAAATTTTTGTAGAATTATTATCGAATTAATCAATTAATTAATGTTAGACTGTGAAAACTGAAAAAGACACATCAAGTTTATATAATCCATTTTTGAGGACATCAATCTTCAATTCGTATTAGTTTTAAAATAGAAAAAACACGAGTTTCTGGCCTATTTTTATAGACGATAATGTACAATGCGTATTACAAAATACAATTCTGCTCAAAATTGCGTCCAATAACGTTGATTGTCCTGAACTACTTTCCAACTTACGGTTAACCGTTCCAACCAAGTATATGCGTACAAATGCCCCCCTATCGCTCCCCACTGTTCCTACTAATTACCGACAAAATTCATTTTTATGGCGATCTAGTCACTCCTTCAATAGACTGAGTGAGATTAGTGATTTAGATTTATTTAATACGAACACAAATACGGCGTCAACATCCTTAAGTAGCCTTTTTCTTTAATGATGGCGGTTGTAATTAATTATAATCTTTCAGTTTATTATTATTATTATTATTTTAATTTTAGGTTCATGTAGTAATAAAACCACTTGATTTTTTTTTTATTTGTTACTTAACGGCGAGGACCTCTAAATGGCTTTTTGTTTCTAATGTGGTTGTTAACTAACTAATGTAAGATATAGCTGTTGGCCTTCCAACAAATAAATAAATAAATAAAGTAGTTAGTATAAGTTAAGTTTATGGGGGACAAGCTACGTACCATCACCGATCCTCTCGATAGAGGAGGCCGGGGTGACGTGCAATGTCCTCGAGAGCGCAGCGCTGTGCGGCTCGTGGTACGACCGCGGCCGGTTCGATCCCGGGAACGAAGCGCGTCCGGAACTACGTCCGGAACCACCGTTACCGCGCCACCGGTGCGACGCCTTACCACCTATATCATAGACATATTTGAATACACTGAACAAATCTAGTAATAAACAATTCAGTGTATTCTATGCTCCATATCAAATAGTTGTTCCATTTTTAAAAGAATCGATTGATCTGCACCAGTAAATATATCGATGAAATGCCATCCGATTTACAGATCGGATTGGGAAATAACGACCTAGATAGACTCTAGGTTCTCAACGTAGGCGACAACGCTCGCTTGTGGAAGTAGAAGAACCAGAGAAAATTATATTATTAGAAATATAGTGTAAAGAGGCAAAAAAATTAAGAAGGGGTCTCTAAAAAAAACATATTCTCAAAGTGAATATGTGATCAAAATAAGGTTGAGAAACTGTGGTCTAGAGTCCCTGTGGATTAGAGTCTAGACCAGTGATTGTCAACCACTGTGCCGCGGCACTTTTGTGTGCCGCCAAATTTTAAAAGTGTGCCGCCAAATTTTGCAAATATATAATAATGTTAGTATTAATAAATTATATCATTTAAAAAGAAAAATATTTATGCAGTGTGTTGTAGTAAGTAAATAATTTTTATCTTTTTCTTTGTGTGCCGCCAAATTTTGAAATCGTTAAATATGTTCCGCAACAAAAAAAAGGTTGAGAATCACTGGTATAGACAATCGATTTAAATTAACCGGATCCACAGTATGAGGGGCATAATTTACTTTTACCCGTTTACCGATATAACCTATATCGCTTTAACAACAACTTTATGGCAAATCTTAAAGTAAAAAAAGGCAGCCACTTTTAAAGTTCGTGTGCAACATAAATATTCGAAAGGGCTATTCACCTTCCCGGCTGGAAGCTGCGTCTTCACTAGTGGCGGGTCCGTCGGGACCGAAGCGGAGTCACTGTCGCCGACAGAGGACGCTTCACGACTGCGCTCCGCATCGTGGCTCGACTGTTCCGAGCTCAACGACTCCACGTCTGCTTCTGTGGCTATTGCAAAAACCGCAACACGCATACCGTTATTTCTACCAATAAAGTACTTAGGAGAGAGCAAAGTTTCCCAAAAATAGGACAGATTCATTTTTGGAACTATTCACAATTGGAACTATTTGAACTTTTTGTATTTGAATAATTCTTCACTAATAAACACAAAATTACGTCCTTTACGACAGTAAAGAAAAACCATCAGGGTTTTATTAAATTTTTTTATCAAGCACTAAGTCCATATTGTGAATATAAGTTATTATGGTTCATGAATACGACTACAGCGCGCCACCTTTCACTTTTTAATGGAACTACAAATAATCTTTTTTTTTTTACTAAATATAAAGTATAACTCACAATCACTAATAAATGCCAGAAACTATTATATTATTTAGAAAGAAAACGAGGTGAATAAAATGTAATAACAAGAGTTTATTCCTATTCTTTATGTAACGTTTTTTATAAACATACCAAAGGAAGCATCATGCTGCATTTGCCCATTCACTTGAACGGGCTCTGAAATCTTATTCTGACTAGACAACACTACTGCAGTCTCAACCGGGATCGCGCCCAGCGGATCGACCAGCCGTTCCTTCGTATCTCCCCCCTCTTTCACTGCAGCCGCCTCTTCTTCGCAATCCCTCAGGAACGGATTGATCCGGTTCCTCGACGATCCGGGCGTCAGGACGGGACTCTTCGCGAAACTCGTCTCGTCGAGTTCGTTCTTCGACTCGACGATATCGTTCTTGAGATCCGATATATCGTTTCTGAGTTCGGTGATCTCGTTCCTGAGGCCGGCCATCGAGTTCTTCGTCCGGCTCAAATTCGTGTAATCCATTGTTTTATCGAAATCGGGCGTATCGTCTACGGACATGCTCCGAATCGATAGCGTGTCGTCGTTTGTCAGATTCGTCGACGAAAACTGCTTGTGAACCTTTAACGTGAAATTAATTGATTGCTAAGTGAAAGGAGAAAGTGGTCCGAGTAGATAGTCCGCTAAACCTAAAAGTAATGGATTATCAAGGATGGTAGCTAACCGTACAGGTATTTGAAGATCCTCTCCCGTTCTGATGAACGCTCTCTCATAGTTTCATCGTGATGTCTTCCTTCGTCGAAAACGCTTAGGCTATTTAACGAATATGATATGTCGACTTAAAACTCTGCCTATTTTAAACGTATATTTATGGTATCGTTTAACTGTCATAACAATGACACGTAGACGAGATATAAGATGTAAACGACTCCCATTTTTTTTTTAATTAGACTTAAGTTACAATCACTTTTCTTTGTTTTTAGTTAATAAAAATCTGTGAATTGCATACAGAATTCTGCCATCACGTAAATAGAATATTTTTTTCTAGGCATCAACGCTTTAGAAAAATCTCAGCCATCTTGTTAAAACTTTCCGGGGTGTTTTTGTGACACCTCAGAATTCATGATCCGAGTTTTGACATATACTAACTAAACGATATCACGAAAAATTCACACAAAATAATGACACAAACAAAAACAAAACAAAAATTCACCATTACACATGGCAGTGTGAGATCTTGCCAAAAACTCTATTACGGTAGTCAGTAACAAGACAAGAGTCAACCTAATACTTACCGTATCCACTCGACGATATGGACGGTGAATTCTTATTCGGTACACGTTCACAGGCGAGCTCGTGAAGCGAGTCGAGTGTTTTCGACGTCGGTAAGAATGCACGGGAAGACGTCCGAGAACGTGTACGCTGATGGAGAAACAAACTCAACGTAAATAAAAATACATAACGTCACGCTTCTTTCCAATTAGGGTAGGCAGAGACTACATCCTTCCACCTGCTACGACCCTGACACACGTCTTTCACTTCTTCTACTCTGATAAGTGCTTACATACATCCTTTTCGGTTACGAGTACTTTTGACAGTAGCGTTTCTCCAGAAGGTTCTCGACCTGGTCATGATATGTTCGCTTAGGGCGACCCTTACCGACCTTTCCAGTCACACTTGTAAATTTATTTCATAAATATTCTTTCATGATTGATTAATTCGAGCGAAAGAAACCACTGCTGGACATAGGTCTCCCTCATAAAGTGAGAAAATTGCCCTAATCAGCACGCTTCGCAGGCGGTTTGACAATCGCAGTCACGTGTTTGTGGTACTCGGAGGATGCTGCTGTCCATCCGCTGCTTTATCCCTTAGTCACTTTTTACGACGCCCACAGGAAGATGATACTAAATGGTACTATTCTTAGCCGGCACCGCACGTAACCTTTCCACATCCTAAACCAATTAAGCATTCCTTTCTCTATCTTTGCCACTATATACCATACCACAACGTTCCCTTATCACACTATTCTTTACTTAATCTATCATTCGAAGTACTTCCAAATTAAAAACATACTCCAGTTCACTTCTCTATAATCTACTATCTAAATTGTCTCCACCTTCAACGCTTAAAGGGTTATTCAATCTGTATACTTTCAAATCTTTAGCTTATCTATATCTAATATTTATACATATATGATTGTCCTCTATGCGTTCCTAAACCGTGTATCCGATTATGTTGAAACTTACTGAGTTGTTCTGCGTACTTTTAAGAAGATACCTGATTTAAAAATAAAGATATATTTATAGTATTATAATTATTATGTAACCAACTAGAGCTTAATATTGTTTGAGTTATACAAATGCCATGATTTTTGAAATTTATAAATTAAATTTTAAAAAATTCGACTCAAAAGATGGTCTGATTTTGAGGGTCTGCAATCCACGATAACAGTTTAGCAATACAAATGACACATAACCGATATAATACAAGGAAATAACATACTTGTGAACGCGGCGTGGTCAGTTCGTCCAAAGGCGCAGATTCCGGTTCCGAATGAGAATCTTCATCGTTTCGTCTCCCCGGTTCTTCGTGGAGCGTCGTCATACGCAGGCCCAACTTACCGCTGGCTGGAGACGCTGCAAATTAGCTCTATATTACTTATTATTTATATATATCGATATTCATTCAAGCACGACCTTCATTTGCGCAGAAGTCAGTTGATCAATTTGAAGGTACGAGTCGAAAAATACAAAGTATTCTGTACGTTTGTAACATTGTTCAGTCAATCACGCACATAGGTACTTTTGAATGATCAAAACACTAACAACAAAATCCCATACTCATGATTTCTAAAGGCATTAACGATATGTATACTAAGGGCCAATTTTTTGATCCGTATTCAACTCGAGAAATGCTCAGATTTGTAACAAATGGTTAAAATAATACCTTGATGCGTTTTTTGAAACATAGTTAAGCTAACTATTTGTCAAAAATGTGACTATTTGTTAAAAAATTTAACCATTCATCTCAGTCGGGTTAGCAAGATGGCGGATGGTTAACTCTAGTGCGAACAGCTGTTTCATTGCTTTTGTGTAACATTTCAAGTAGATAATTTGAAGTTTCATTATATAATATTAATTTATATAAAACAATTTGTTAATAATTACAACGAATTGCTATTTATTATCTTTTTCGTAATATTTTTGTTTATGAATTTTGTTTTTCATAAGAATTCAGTATTGCATTATATATAGTTTATCAAATTCGTACAAATATTTATTTGACTTGTAAAATATATTAAATTCAAGAATTAAATCATGAAATCAAATAATATTTCAGACAAGACGAAATAAAAAAAAACTAATATCATTACAAAACTATCACAAGAAATAATAATGGACACAGATGTTCGAGAGTAGCTCGACCCTTTGTTTTTTGTACTGTTTGTTCGACAACTCGAATTATGGACCCTGACACATTTTACTCGGAATGATCATACAAAAAAAATTACCGGAATCAAAAGTATTCTATTATACAGTTCATTTTACTGGCAACATATATAACTATTGCTGAATTTAACTATAGTAGCTTTTGTCATCAAAAAAACGCATTGTGATTATAACCAATGGTTTGTGTAATAGTAATAGTAAAATTTACAAATGGATATAGTAACTTTGGCTACGGATCAAAAAATCGGCTCTAAGAAGTACGTATATTAGCTCTTATAATTAGAAGAGCGAATCACCATATTAAACACTTTACATTAGCCATTAGAAAATGTTGTTAACACTTGGACAAGGGGCAAAATTGATATACGCCTTTTAAACGATAGATAACAAAAAACAAAGCAAAGCAGATATAGTGCTGCTTTAATATTAACTATAAACTTTGTTATAACAGAATTATAATAAGCCTATAAAACAACGGTAAGTTTGAAACCGGTGATGAAACAAAACACCCGACAAATCGTGTACTAAAATTTAAACAAAACCCGATAGTGCGTGCTCCTATCTGAAATCTTAAAATTAATATTAAAAAACAAATCTTAAAACAGAATCCCATTGATGCTTTTGGTCATACACAAATCACAAATTATTATTATAAAAAATATAAACGCCTCGATTTCATGCTTTGAAATAACACAATGATATTTATCATGCCAATGTTACAACGAAATAAACTGGCTTACTATGAGATGTAGCAAATAATAAGAATTAAAACTTATATCAAATATAATTTCACATTTCACATTAATACCTACAATGGTTACTACGGTACAGTCCTTCTAACGTAAACTGGCACGTTCTACAACGATACACTTGGTCCATGTAACACGCGCCAATACACGACGATCAAATTATATTATATAAACAATGAGCGATAATAATTATCAAAAAATGTAAACCGTAAACAAAATCCTTAACAAACAAAAAATAAAACACACAGCGATACGTATAATATGTACTAGTGATGATTCTACGAGTTTTATTTTATGACATACACTTGTTCGGCGTCTGCAGTCTCAGTGAGTTCAGGTTCAAATTCAAGTTTAGGAACGTTGGTCGAGCTGCAATGAAAATATTAATTTCTTCGTAAGTTTAATAAATCTACACGTGAATCTTTCATTTTATCTTTGTTTTCACAATGCGCTTCCAAACTATCCATACGTTTATACATAATTCGAAAACTAAGACAAACAGTATATTTAAAAGATATATTTAAATTTAAATAAGATATTGTTAAAACTTTTACAAATCGACAACAGTCATCACTTTGAAATGATTCCTCTGCAAAATATTTTTTTTATATATTTCTTAGGTGACGTCAATTTAAATGTATCTTCTATTACATGCTCATTAATTATAATCATCTATGTTTGAGTTAGTTTAATTCTGAATATATTATTATTTCGAATTTACTACATCGCATGCATAAATTATAATACCTAACAACGCACATAACAACTTTATATATCTACATTATAGACTACTTATATATAGAAATCTGTGTTTCACAATTTTCACAATAGTTTATAGAGAATTATAAAATTATATTATCTGCTTAAGAAATATATTATCACTAGCTGTGTACCCGTGGCTCCACCCGAGTATCATATTTTCTTTGTAATATGATTTTTGAATAACAACGTTTGTTGACGTTGATGCTTTTAAAAAGAAATGTTGTTTACCTTAGTTACCGATTGAAGTAAGTCAGAATAAAAATCTCGCAACGAACAGTCGTATTTCATTGTATATCAGCAGCTAGCGTCCTTTAAACAAACTCAACATACACTAACAATTCGGTCCTTCGAGCCGGATGTAAATTTGATTTATATTATTATTACGTAAAAAATAACGTTTCAATGGTCATTATAGTTTTTGGCCCTAAATCGTTTTTGGTATTAACAAAAAGCAAAGACATTTCTCAAAAATCCGAGCACTTGTAATGCATTGAACCGGACGTTATCTACAGTTTCACGAGTGTTTTGTACACGGAGCCGTATTTTCAAGAAAAAAAAAAATAAAGTAACCTAAATTACGCGGAGTAACTTCAGCTATCTGCTAGAGAAAGTCCCGTCAAAATTGGCCCAACCGTTCCGGAGTTTACTCGGGACATGCAAATAGGCAAACATTCAAAAACGGTATATAGGTTATCTGCGGTGACTTCGTCGATTGTTCGATCTTATTTGTGTACCATCTCTGTTCGAAACCACAGCGAATAGACCAACAACGGAAAAAATCAATGGGGACAGGTAAACATAATCACAAGGTCATGCTCGATTCATGCAAATGAAATAGACACGCAAAACAAACATAGATTCATATGTAAACACAAACACGTAAGCTCGCTTGTTGCTCGAAGCTTCTAATTATTTTTGCACTACATTAACTAGATCTACAATAGGTTAGGTCTCGAATTTTAATCCGTTTAGGTACATTGCGTAGCATTATACTGTACTTTATCACGTAATTGAAAATTATGTGCCAATATATTATTCAATAAATAAATTCACAGCCAATCAATATTTACTAATATACATATTATATATATATGCAAACAATTTTTTTTTTATTTCAATAAATAACAATAATGATAAAACAACATATCTAAAATTTATAATCGATTATTTTATATTGCATTCGTCTAATTAGTTTCGCCATACAATTTAGTTGCCATTCCGAGATTCAAGACTATTATTTATTTGTTTCACACTGTGTTTACCTGATAGGAACGAGCCTGAAGGTAGCCAAGGACCAAGATAGAGAAAAAAAAACGTTAGTTACAAAAGCTTGGGATTTTAATTTTTGCCTATAATTTAGTTGTATCATCGGAGCGGTTTATTTTTTCAAATTAAATAAAATCTAAACACTACAAAAAGTTTATTTATTTTTGAAATTTTTACTGTAAACTAAAAAACGTCTGCAAGAAAAGGAAGACACATGTATAGATAAATAGAAAAAAACAGAATAGAAGATTGAAAGAGTAGGGTTTTAAAGAGGGGATTGTTTGTTAAAGATAGAAAGAGAATCATAGGAGCCATAGCGTCGCCACAAAGCAAATCGAGAAAATAAAACATAACTGTGGAATCATGAAGTTGATTATGTATCGTAATTGAAATGTTTTAATCATATTAAATTATCGTAGAAATTACTGATTTACAAGAAAATAAATATATAAAATACAAAATTAGTTATCTTTCTAAATATTATATAATAATATGTGTGCTATGATTCATAATAATATAACAGAATACTATAACTCTATGATCCTATGTAATCGTGCATAATATGTACTTACTTCTATAAAATTAATTCATAAAATAACCCGAGCTACGGAGTGCATTATATCATAGATAAATGTATAAATACTTTTATTTTATTATCTATGTCACTATTATAGACCTTCCCAATTATGACAATGCGCTAATTTTATGCTCATAAGGTTTTTTTTTAAATAAAATCTATCAATTTATTTTATATATCTTGAAAATATGCGCTAAATTTATGAACACATGCAATTTTTTTTTAAATTATTTACACGACAGAACAATAAATGCTAATTTTAGACACTGGATTTTTTTTTACAAAATCTTATGATCTTTTCTATATATATATACGACAGATGTTTCCAAAATATTTTATTCTGAAATAAAATTTATTGAGACTGATTACGATCAATGTGCGTTTTGTGTAATGAAAATCTAGGTTATGTTTTTTGTAGAAGCTGTAAGGAGTAATATATCTTTCTAATAATGTTTAGTGTGTATTTAAAATTACAGTAAATGCCTTACCGAGTCCGAAGGGTTTTGTCGGTGTCGGTATATCCGGATCGTTATGAGCCGGAGCTGCGTACGAATGTCGATGTACGGAGCGACGCGGTGTTTCGTCCACTAGATCCGCTACACTACCAGAACGGACCGACGCAAAACCAGTCAACGATTCGAACGATGAATCCAAACGCATAATCTGTAATAAAAAAATTAACAATTAAAACTTTCGATTTAAGTGCTAACAGATGAACGATTCGGACCGCGTACATGGTCGTAACGGTCGACCGTCGAGTGGATTAACAGTCGTCTTGTTCCCACAGTCAAGTACGGACGCCATTATCGAACATAACATAACATATAACATATAGCTCACGCCTGTTATCCCCGAAAGGTTAGGCAGAGGTGAAGTAAAGAACTACACTACCCACATTTAGCCGAGCTTAGTTCCGTCCCAGACGTGACAGGGGGCGCGAGCCGGTCGCCATATCGGGGCACAAATACCAGACTCCGGGATAATAGTAGAAACTGAATAGAAAAACCCAATATCACTAAACCCGACCCGAGGATCGAATACGAGACCTCAGAACGACAGTCGCGCCATAATACAACTGCGCCAGCGAGGCATTATCGAAGCGCGAAAAAATTCCTACTGCTATAGTGGCAACGTTAATCTCGCCATAAAAATCCATACATATTGTAAAAGGCAATATCTATCTGTATGTATGTATACTTGCGTAGATAGCAACTTCTAATTTGCTCATCATGCTTTCATGCTTTCATAATAACGTCCGCACCTGACAGTGTCTACATGGCGACTGATAGCTTCGGTCCGTGCGTCTGTTAGCACTTTTATGTACATTTTTAAGACGTGATTATCTTAAAAAAACAGCTTAACAAAAATATGTCACAGGCCACACACAGTAAACAACATAAACATCTCACATTAAAATTTATTTGGGATTTCATAGTACTAACGATATATTTAAGCTGAGCTACACATTTGAACTAAAAATATGATATTTCAATACATGACGCATTTTTACAAAAATGAAATATGAATATAGACCAGAATATAAATACTATAAACCGTGTCCAGGTTTCGAATGAATAAGACTATTATATTACTTTATCATTTGTTTACTTTTGTTTTAGAGATTGTAAAAAGTTTGTTAATCGACATAATATATTTTGCTATTATCGATAAAATAATCTTTTAGTATTGAACTTCGATATAATTTATAAATAAATACGCAAAGTTCTTTTGTTTAGTAGATTTCGATAAGCGTTAAAAAAAATTGGAAACCGTTTTTCCTTAAAATTTTATTATAGATAATTTTCCGAATTATGAGTAGGTATTGCTTGAAAACTAAGTATGTAATGGGATCGATAAGTAATTTTTCACTGCATCTAAAATTGATACATTATCTAGATGCTTTTATAGCAAATAGGTAAGGCGTAAATATTTGTGTTGTAAAAGCTATAAATGGAGTGATTAAACATAACGTAACAAACGCTCACGCCTGTTATCCCCGAAGGGTTAGGCAGAGGTGAAATAGCGAATTACACCACCTGCATTCCGCCGAGCTTAGTTCCGTTACGGATATGACAGGGGGCGAGCCTGTCGCCATATCGGGCAAACATTCCAACCGGGGTTCGAACCCGAGAACTCAGAACGACAGTCGTACTGTAATACAACTACGCCAACGAGGCAATCAAGTGATTACTGCCAAAAAAACCCTATTCAGTCCTAACACAGTCAGTAATCGTGGTAGGCTGTCAATCTCAAGCACTGAGTCGCAACGCCGCATGTGACAATGTATGTCGAACCGGAAACGCTTCCCAGTTGACCCTTACACAAGTTCTTTAAGTCTTAGATTATATCGATATAAAGATTATTTTTGTCGATAATCACTAACATCGTAACGACCTACATAAACTACGGAAAAAAAATCACTACATAACGCAATATATGGAAAAACAAACTAAAACTGATTTTCACTTGTCACAAAACCCAACAACTATCCCTTGACATTTTACAGAGAAACGAAATGAAAACTAACAAAGCGTTTATATTTCTGGTCAAGCTAAAGGGTTCGGGACGAGATAGGGAAGGCTGTTTGGCTTCTTTTTTTTCACAACTACGGCTAAACATCGACTAAATTAAATAAAAACAAAAACAATACGAGATAAATTAGTGAAGGTCGCGTGAGATGTTTGGCCATGCTAGAGACTCACATTGGTTCCGTTCTTGGCTGCGTTCTCGAGGGCCTGCGACAGCTGCGCCCGGGTTCGTAGCGACAACACACACGTTAGCAAGCGGCACACAACGCGAATATACATTTACACCGCAAATATATCACGTGTCAAATGCAAAAATGTTTTATTTTTTATTTATAAATCAAATAGCGAATTAATGTTTAATATGCGCTCTTTTTGTATTTGGCACGCGATATCTCTCTTTACATTGTAAAAGTGATATAACTCCCTAGTTATTTCGCGTATTTATCGGTCAGTGTTATTACAAATCGATGTGCCTAATTCCAACCGCCCCACGCCCACCATTTCCTCACGGTTCACGGTTCGCATTTTCGGTTGTTCTCGATCGTTGACCACGTGATAACAAGAATTCATAAAAAAACAATTACTTCTTAAGATGTGTGGAAGAATCCTGCATCGCCATGTACAACATGTGAATAGATTTATCTCACCCACACCACAATTTATGGTACACATTAATATATCGTTTTAATCAATAGAGTCCATTAATTTATCGCTACATCATTCAAAAGTTACGTTAACTCTCTCCTTGTTATGAATGTAAGTACTTATTTATTCTATTTAAAAAAAAACTATGCATATCTAAAAACGAAGATAAATAATATAGTTTCATTTTTAAAAAAGGTATATACCTAAGTATAAGTATAATATAATTAGTACAATATTGTATAGTTTACATAATTCTGAGCTAGTTTGCCTTAAGAAATGTTTATTAATGCCATACATTAATATTTATTGAAATATTATTATGAGTAAAGAATAGTGAATCATTGCTGTGTGTTTTTTTTTCTTCAAACATAACGCATATATGCATAAGCTCACGGCTGTTATCTCCGAAGGGTTAGGCAGAGAGTTACCTTAAAAGCACTATAATTATATGAATGACGTTATTTATTTGTTCATAGAACTGAAATTACTAAATATCCAGTATCAAATACTCAAAATTAAACCACTCAGTTTTAGAGCAGACTCAGACTTAGAGCACTTTTACAATGAATATTTACTTTTCAGTGTTTTAACTATTTTTAATAATATCAAAAAATAACTAGTATTATTTAGAAATTACTCCAAAGATTTGATATTTCAAGAAACTCTTTTTAAATTTATCGGTAAATATTATTTTGATTACTGAAAACACTGAAATTACTGATACACTGAAAAGTAAATACGAAAAATACTTTATCGAAATAGTGACTAACCTATTAATCGATATAAACTATTTACTTTTTGTTACCGTCGATTTCCTTTCATTATTTACAATTGTAGCAACATCGATTACAGCTTGACGTAAAAAAAACAAAGCTTTCTTTTTTATATAAAAATGTATTCATTATTTATCAAGTATTAATAGTTATCAAGTGTTTTACAAAGCGTGTAAGTGTAGCTTATTTTTCGGCTACCACAAAAAAAAAAACTCCTATAGAAACTTGTGAGCGTTCTAAACATCTATAACTTTTTATGACACCTATAAGAATGTATTTGCCACTGTCACCAAAAAAAAAGATCATGTTATATAGAGTAAACATAGAATATAATATAAGTTCGAAGAATCGATATAAAACTGACCTGCGAGAAGTTAGGCACGGACGCGGTCTTACGCATCGTGATCGGTTGTCCACGGGCTTGCTCTAGTTCTTTGACGGCGACGCTTTGCCGCAAACGGTCCAGTGTCAATATACTCTCGACGGCACTCACGCCTCTCGTGTATTTCTCTACCGATTTAATATTAATATATCGATTACCCATAAAAATGAGACAATGGAAAGCTGGCGTAAACGCCAAGTTTTTTTTTTTTAATGTCCCCGCCTATTTTCCCCTGGCATGACCAGGGACCTTATTATTACGTCTCATTTTATGTGTGATCTTTTATTGTTTTTTGCTTAGGTTTTTTTCTTTTTATATCACTTTTATTTTTCTTAAAAATGTAAACAATATAATCGACTTATTTCTTATAATTATAGTATTCATGTCAAAACAATTAAAACAATTAGAACAAACGCCAGGTTAGTGCTCAAGGGGTTAAATATCATAATATTAAACTTGAAGCAAAAACGTTGTACCTGTTACGAAAATTGCGCGGACGGAGGATTATGAAATTTCGCACATATATAATTTATACAGGAAAGGGGTGCAGAATGCTTTTTTTTTAATAATGCATAAAAATACATTAAATTAAAAAAAAGAATACAGTTCAGACACTACCATTGATTAGTTTCACACTGACACATATCTATCATTATCCCTTACGATCACATTTCAATATTAGGCTAGACATTTATATACGTGTAGAGAGAATTTTAAATTTTGAGGTTATACTTTAAGCAATTGACAATGAACAGCAAACAAAATTGCTAACGTTTTTGTTAATTATGAATTATGGTCGAATTTCGATCGCAGACGAGCACTAGTTATCATAAATTAACAATCACAGTAACACGTAATCTAAAATATAATCGTACCAACAAATCGACCTATTTCTACTTATAATTCATAGTGTCGACATACAGCGGGCGGGTCGGAACGCCAGCGTGATGTTACTATAGAAGACCTCTTCTGTAGTAAAATCGCGTTGGCGTCCCGACCCGCACGCTTTACGCCAAAACCATTAAGAAGAGCGACGTATAATAGAACTCTATATGAATAGTTAGAAGATGTCTTTTAAGGATTATCACTTAAATGTAATATTTGCCTCGTAAAAAAAGCATTTTTGAAGTGATAACTTCTTTAGCGGCGATGAACGATTTACGTAGGAGGAAAACATATTGATTCGCGTTACTCAAGCTATGACGTCACCCGTCAACATGCTACAGTATATCAAGTATAAGATGGCGTTTAAGTGTTGGCACGCAAAGATAAATAATAAAATGTATACTTACTTAATACTTTAATAAACTAAACGACAATGTACATCATTATTGCTCCTAGCGACAACAGATGTAAAAACCAGACAAATGAAATTAAATTATGAAATTGAAACGTTTGTTTAAAAAAAAAGAAGACAAAGTTTCGAGATTTCACTTCTGTCGGCAGTCCCAATGACCGCCTAGTTTTTTTTTTTTTTTAAATTAAATATAAATGTTTTGTCTTAAGTAATGATAGTAACCGATATAAGTTTCTCCGTCGGCGGCGCTCGCCTCCTCGCCGGTCGCGGCTATTTGCGCGAGGCTCTCGCGTTCCTCCAACTCCTCAGACGCTTTCGGGATATTCGACACGACCTCGTACGTCACACCCGTTTGCGTCAGCTGGTCCGTCCTAAACACAATACATATCTTCCGATGTTAAGTGACGATGTGGCCCAGGATGGTAAACACGCTAAGCTTAGAAGTACTGGTTATCAAGTGATGCTGCCGGAACACACTTATTAGTATTTGGCGACAGGTTTTATAACTTAAGAATGGCAACCACCCAGGCGGGCGTTATTAGTATATGTAATTTTTTTCCCACGATGTCCTTCACCGAAAGCTCAGGTCGGTTTTATAATTGGACAGGCGGGTTCGAACCCGCGTCCACTGACAAAGGAATCCGGCCGCACTACCAACCATCGATTCTGATATGTTTACAGATGAATTTTTTACTGTCCCACCTAAAACCGCCAACATAAATAAGGGTGACCACTAAAAACGTAATTCAAATCTGATCAAAATCAGGTACTTTTAGGTATTTTAATTTTATTTTGGAAAGAGTAAGAGAGTGAGAAAGAATACATTAAAGTATGACGTCATGTTTTCGTCCTTCCTACAAGGTCTATTTCCACGAAAAAAACTTCGAACGCTTATATTTCAAAATTGTATACAGTAATACCCCGCTTATCGCGACCCCCGTTACGCACGGTTTCACTATAACGCGAATTTCAAATTTCGCGCTCAAATGCCTCGCATTACGCGAAAGAGTGCGTATAAACATAATGTAAAGTCAATAGATGTATTTTTCCGTAAAAAATAAGAGTATGTATTGCATAAAGTGTTCTTAGAATTAAAGTGATTGATTAAAATGATTTGTATTTTTTTGTATTAAATTTTGACTATGTTTAATCATAGACCTCGATATACGCGAATTTCAGTTAACGCGATTTTTTTCGGAACGCATCCCTCGCGTAAAGCGGGGTATTATTACTGTAAAACGAAAAAAAAAATTGAATTATATACCAACTACCCTATAGCATTGTAATAATTACACAAGATTAAGTTCCGATGTGCGTGCGTTTCTAATACGTCGCCCGTTTAAAATGCTTGACCGATTCCGATGAAGTTTTCTCGCGTAGATTGGATCACCTGGATAGTAAAAAAATGACACTGTGTAAGGGTGTGAATTTTTGTATTTTCACAACTGACCTGACAATTTTCTTCCGTATCCTATCGGTTAAGCTCTGCCGTTTGTAAATGTTGAAGCCCAATCGTTTCCTAAGGATGAGATCCATCGGCGCCGGGTGCGACAGTCGCACCGTCGTCTTCAATATCAGGTACACTCTTTCATTTGCTTTACAAAAACAAAAATAACATAAACATGTCAGAAAATTAGTATACTTATTTCAAACTAGCTGTTACCCCGCGGCTGCGCCCTCGATTCATATATTCTTCACTGCATTAAACTCAAGCGCTTGCCCGTAAAACTGTGCATTGAATCGGATTTTAATTTTATTTTTTACGCGGAACCCAAATCATTTTCGATAATTAAATGTACCCCAAGAAGCCCGGAGTAGTAACCTCAGCTATCTACCAAAAAAAAGTCACGTCAAAATTTGAAAAAAAATAAAAATAAATCGCAGTGAAGAAAATTAGAAACGCGGGCGCAGCCGCGAGCACGCAGCTAGCGAGATAAATATTTTTGCTGAAAAATTAAACACATAGTGGTGACGTCACCAAAAAAAATAGAATACCTTCCGTGATCCGATTGAGATACTGCGAGTCGTGTATGGAGGAATCCCAAGAGGCGATAGCGGACACGTCCTTCTCGTGGTGATGCAGGATCTGGAGCTCGTAGAACTTGTTCCCGTGCTCCTTCGGCAGGATCGAGTGGAGTCCCGCGACGGTCACCTCCTCGCCGCTCGGGTGAGTGGTCAGATCGTCCGCTACAACACACACACACACACACACACGGGTGAATGATGTATAGCACAAACCAGTTTTTTAACATCACATAAACTCACGCCTGTTATCCCCGAAGGGTTAGACAGAGGTGATGTAGCGAACTACACCACTCGCATTCCGCCGAGCTTAGTTCCGTCCCAGGTGTAACAGGGGGCGAGCCTGTCGCCATATCGGGCACTAATTCCAAACTCCGGGATGATACTGAGTAGAAAAACCCGATCTGGGGATCGAACCCGAGACCTCAGAACGGCAGTCGCACCGTAATACAACTGCGCCACCGAGGCGCCACCACCACCAGTTTTTTAGTTTTTTTTTTTTTAGTAATATTACACATTCTACACTATATATTATATTATAAAGAGGAAAGATTTGTATGTTTGTATGTAACGAATAAACTAAAAAAAACTACTAAACCGATTTGAATTAAATTTGTTATGGAGATAGTTTGAAATCCAGGGAGTGACACAGGATAGTTTTTTTCCCAAAAATCCTACGGGAACGGGAACTACGCGGGTAAAAAACAAATTATAAAAAAATTATCGATAAAACGTTTTATCGAAAAATATCGATAACGATAAACGTCAATCTCGAAACCGTTTCGATTGTAAAAGCATTTATTAAGGAATCGACTTTTAACACACAGCATTTGCATTGGATACTGCATTTATTGCTGCAATACTAACCGCTCTCCACGATTTTATCCGCGTAGTTCCCGTTCCCGTAGGAATTTTGGGGAAAAAAAAAAAAACTATCCTGTGTCAATCCCTGGATTTCAAACTATCTCCATACCAAATTTAATTCAAATCGGTTTAGTACTTTTTTAGTTTATTCGTTACATACAAACATACAAATATTTTCTCTTTATAATATAACATATAGTGTAGAATGTATAATGTCAAATTAAAAAAGACGATACGATACGATTAGGATTTTGTGCCAAATCGGCACATAAAAAACTGGTTTGCGTTTGCAATCGCTCAAAACTTAAAAATTTTTGAAATAAAATGCGATTGGCTGAGACAGGCGTTATTATATTTAATGTGTGTATATTTTTAAAAACATCGTACGGATACAACTTCTCTTACATAATAAAATAAATAAAAAAAAAAAAACCCTTTTATTTCTCGCTTATACATTATACACAAGTAATCTTATATCTAAGTACAAATTAATACGAGGTTTTTTTTTTTCCTATTTATTTCTTGCACGATTAATAAGCAAGAACCCCAGGTTGGGTAAAGGCCTCCTCCAATTTAAATTCCAACAAAATTGCTATTTTTTTTTTTTTAATAAATTTAACTGTTCCATAAACGATAATTTTTGGTGAAAATCTTTAATGTTACGAAAAGCCCTTTTTTTCTCACAAATTTTCAATAATGATAACGGGCGAATACACTACCTACTTTAATATGTCGATTACCCATACAAATGAGACAATAGGTAAACAATGGAAAGCTGGCTTAAACGCCAGGTTGTTTTTTTTTTTAAAGCCCCCCTGACATGATCAGGGACTTTGGCATCAACGGGTTTTAAATAAAGTAACAGCAATTCCCCCCAATTCCCCTTTTTTCTTTATTAGGCTGATTCTTTTGCCTCTTATGTCTTTCCTTTTTTTTTGTCTTTTGTCTCTATTTTTTTTTTGTTTTTCTTTTTATCTTGTCTTTTTCTTTTGTCTTTCCTATATTTTATACAAAAACTTATACTTAACTTAAACCTAACTTACTCAACCTAGACATTATGTATTACATATTCAGCCAGGTATAAACGCCAGGTTAGTGCTCAAGGGGTTACAGGAAAATATTATTTTAGTAAAGTTAAATACTGCTAATAACTTCGGATGCGAATTAAAACCGCGGTTAAAATCAATAGTTTGAAACGTATACACATACCATTGAGATCGAGGAACATGACCGGTATATGTTGTTCCATACCGGCGGGAGGGCTCCAGGCGGCCGGGGCTCCGGGTATGGGGCTCCCGGGACTCGGGACCAGCACCTGAACACCACCGGATAACCACTCAAGCAACACTCTTAAAGACTATCTCAAAAACCCATCAATTCTTCACATGTCTTCTTCTACAAAGTTGAAATGAAGTTCACTAGAATACCTAAGTTATTGCCCTAAGTTATAACTGTACAGTATTAATAAATAAACACTAGAGGGTATATGATTTGTTTATTTATTTTTTTAATACGGGAACTTTTTTAATTATCTTTATTTTTTAC
Source organism: Samia ricini (assembly GCA_014132275.2). NCBI lineage: Eukaryota > Metazoa > Arthropoda > Insecta > Lepidoptera > Saturniidae > Samia > Samia ricini. The sequence continues at coordinate 3,838,967 of AP028161.1, read as the reverse complement.
ACGACAAATTAAATTTATCAAGATTATATAAAAAAAAAAAACATTTCAATGCTTACAGTACAATAGGGAGGGAGGTATGGGGGGGGGGGTCTAAATGCTTTAGTTACTTTTACTGACAAACGAGAGACGAGAAGTTAAAAATATGTAAAAAAAATACTGTTTTCTTTTTTAATTAACAGATTCCCATTAACAGGAGTATTATACAGGTGAAATCGAATTTAATGACAATAATTAAATGGGAGCTTGTAATTACATTCAGAAATATTTTAAACCGTGTTTACTATTAAAAAAAAAAAAAATCAGAATCATAATTATTGCCATTGATTTCAAAGTCATCCTGTATATATATATATTCATGATGCACTCACGGCGTTTCTCTCCTCCGTAAGTGACACCCACTGCTCCACCAACGACTGTTCCCTTTCCATATCACGTTCGCTCTTCATCGACGGCGACATATTTACCAGTTTCTAAATACAAAAAAAAAAACAACGTTCCGTTTAAAAGTATCATTAACCGAAGCCCGCGTCTCCGTCTACTCATTATTATATATATTCTTCATATTTAACTGCACGATGTCATAAATAGTGAACGGTTGTTCACTAAATGGCGGACCGCAAAAGTGCACAACCCACATACACTTACCATAAAAATAACGAGATTGTTCCAAAAGTTTTCTGGCTAATTTGAAATCTGCTACGGAGGAATTTTTAATTTCTTTTTTTTAATAGGCTGTTAGTAAATTAAAAGTAAGTTAAAAAAAAAATTGTGATTTCACATTTTAAAACCCAATCCCTTAAATCATCTCCCGATCGAATCGTGACGATCTCTTTTAAAATATATATACGGACATAATACTGCGACAGAGTAGGTACCTCGTATAATAGAACAGGTATCGCGTACATCTGAATAGGTATCTCGTGCAACAGAATAGATATCTCGTATTACAGAATAGTAATCTCGAATAACAGAATAGGTATCTCGAATAACAGAATAGGAAAATCGAATAACAGAATAAGTATTGCGAATAACAGAACAGGAAAATCGAATAACAGAATAGGAATCTCGAATAACAGAATAGAAATCTCGAGTAACAGAATAAGTATCTCGAGTAACAGAATAGGAATCTCGAGTAACAGAATAGGTATCTCTAATAACAGAATAGGAAAATCGAATAACAGAATAGGTATTGCGAATAATAGAACAGGAAAATCGAATAACAGAATAGGTATCTCGAATAACAGAATAGAAAAATCGAATAACAGAATAGGTATCTAGAATAACAGAAAAGGTATCTTGTATATTACCTGAAGCTGTGCGTGTAAGTGTTGCCGGCGGCGCGCGAGTGCGTCACTCCAGCGTTCACGGAGTACTGCCAAATCCTCTTCCTGATACGAGTCCAATGGTTTTTGTAGACGTGACCTTTAAACCACACATACCATATTATCCAACACAGATAATTTTAATTCGTAAACCGTAATAGTATTACATAATATTTATGTAATTTCAATTATTTGAGTATGACTATAAATTAAGTAAATAAGTTTAACATAATATGATAGCAATCTCATATATTGTTAAATGACAACATGGCTCGACACACCTATAAGAGTTTGGTGATAGTAAACGAATCGTAAATCAATAACTAATAAACTTTTATTGTGAACAATTCACCATAAAGAACACACTTTTGAAAATCGTCTTCGCTGTCGTACGCGTGTAATTAAAAAAAGTGTTAAGTACCTGACGGTAACAGAACCGACTTCAACGCTGACAATGTGCTGGCAAATGATCGGCAACGTGCCAGAGTTCTGTGCCGGTCGCACCCTCACCGCCAGCCGGCGCTGTTGTCCTTGCCGCAGCTGGTAAACTCCACCGGTCAGCATATCATTACGTATCGCAACCTATCACAAACAGAACAATAGTATAACAAACTCTTCAAATTAAACTATTGTGACGCCCTATAACATAATTACAACATAACAAAGTAACATAATTAATACATAAAGCTCTCTGAAATCTCTGTTATTTTACTATACAAGGAAACAGTGGATCAACCCAGTCAGTTCAGTTTGAATAGAACATCGGAGTAAAGAACAAGGATAGAAGGGAAAAATAATTAATATCGCTGTGTATTGTTTTTACCACTAGTGTCGTTTGTACGTTTTTATTTAGTGTGCGTTATATTAATATCTGTGACAAGTAAACTTTTCGTATCAACGAAGGCGTAACAAAATTTTAATCATTTATAATAATATTATCGGTGTAAATGTCCCACTGTTGAGCAAAATCTTCTTCCTGGGGGAAAACAAAGGCCTAGTATCTCCACATCAGTTCATAACGTAGTTACAATTTCAAACGCTGAGAGACATATACAGCTTGTTTTTTCGAACAAATGGTAATACGACAATATTTCTAAAGGGTTCGAGGTTATTCAGAGTGGTTTCCCGTCACTGTAAGTGGGTAGTGTTGCCAATACAAACTCGCCGATAAAAATAATTCGATCACAACGAGATTTTATTAAAGTGAAAACAAAACAATTGTTAATTAATTGAGTCCCATAATTTGATAATAGGAAAACAATGGAAAGCTGGCGTAACCGCCAGGTATAGTACTCGAGGGGTTAATAACAAAACACTTTTTAATTGCCTCGGTGGCGCAGCTATATTACGATGCGACTAGCGTCCTGAGGTCTCGGGTTCGAAACCTGGGTCGGGTCAAGTGGTATTGGGTTTTTCTACTCAATATCACCCCGGAGTTTGGAATTTGTGCCCGATATGGCGACAGGCTCGCCCCCTGTCACATCCGTGACGGAACTAAGCTCGGCGAAATGCGAGTAGTGTAGTTCGCTATTTCACCTCTGCCTAACCCTTAGAGGGTAACAGGCGTCAGCTTATGTTATGTTATTAAGTCGATTTTCTATTAATGAAGAATGTTTATATGACTGCTACAATACTAAATTTGTTAGTTATCGCTTTTTTATATATATTCTTATTGCTCTTCTCGACGGGGTTGTTTTACGAACCAGTGGTAGTTTTTTGACGTAAATGAGCGCATTCTCAAGGCCGAAATGTATATAAAAATAAATGTTTAATTTGGATTTTACAATTTAGTGGGTGTAAAAAAAGTATCGAAACGAGATGATCTGTTAAGATTTGATAAGGCAATTACCTCGACAGGAGCGTACTCGCCCTGGTCGTTGAGTTCGTGTATCTCGACCCATAGTTCGATCTTCCTGGTGAGTTCGGCCCAGCGGTCGGCGAGGGAGCGCGCCTTCGCCAGCTGCTGCTGCTCCACCTCCCAGTTCCCCCGCGACCGGCTGAACCCGGCGGACCGGTGCCCCCACACTTCGATCGACAGCGCACCTTCTGTTCATCGATAGTACAGTACAATTGATTAAATGAATCCACTTCTGGACTTGCAACCCCCCCCCCCCCAGAAATGAGGGAGGAATTGCCATATTTGCCACGCTTGGCAGGCGGGTTGGCGGTCGCAGTAGGTGTTTGTAGTCCTCAGAGGATGCTGCTGCCCATCCTCTAGTGTATCCCTTAGCCGCCTTTTACGACACCCATGGGTAGGTAGTACTATTCTTAAACACGGCAGATTAAATGAATAAAAATAACTAAAAATAATACATATACCGGAAAAAAAAATAATTCGGCTAATGAAACACTGAGATGGAAGCGTTTAAAATGATTTTGGTAGAAGTAGCGACTTATATGTCTTTTTGGAAAATTACACTTTTTAACGTTAACGTTTTCTTCATAAGTGTACTTGTGCTAGCGCCATTTAGCTTTGGGATAGAGAGCCGCAGTTATAACCGTTGTATCGTACTGTTGATAAAATAATATCCCCGACCCTATAGCTCTTAGTGACGCTTCGGTTAATTAAAAAAAAAAAAAATCCAAATGTATTTATTCAATTTAGACCCTAAGAAGGCGCTTATGAACGTCTAAAACACTACCACCGGTTCGGAAAACAACCCAGTCGAGAAGAGCGCAGGCGAGAAACTCGATCTGGTTCATTTTTTTTATAAATATAATATATATCATTTTTTTTGTCATATAAAAAACTATACAAATCATAGTCTTAGCTAATGTTAGCGGAAGCTCAGAGATGTGGGTTAATTCCAGACATCACTATCGTTCACGTAATGATCCACCCTGTAATAACCTTTTGAGATTAAGACTTGCTTGACATAATACTTGAACTTATTGTCAGGTAAATCGGTAATGTTACTTGGGATCTTATTGTAAAAAACCGAATACTATTACCTATAAAGCTTTTATTAGACTCACTTAACCTAAAGCGTGGTTCCGGACAACTTGTCTTTACTTCTAATATTAAAATTATGACGATCATTCACTAGATCGAGCTTGTCTAAATTTTTACGAATACGCATTAAGTTATCGAAGATGTATTACTGTATAACTAACCTAATGTTATATTGTCTTAAATCCTTAATAATCGTTCTTACGTCGTAACGTTGCTTTTCACTTAATTATCTTGGCAGACTATTTATACGTCTTGCCCACACTTCGTTATTGATAAGCACATTGCTTTAAAGATGTAAATTTTTGTTTCTTAATATAATAACATACAGTAATACCCCGCTTTACGCGAGGGATGCGTTCCGAAAAAAAAATCGCGTTAACTGAAATTCGCGTATATCGAGGTTTATGATTAAACATGTCAAAATTTAATACAAAAAAATACAAATCATTTTAATCAATCACTTTAATTCTAAGAACACTTTATGCAATACATACTCCTATTTTTTACGGAAAAATACATCTATTGTCTTTACATTATGTTTATACGCACTCTTTCGCGTAATGCGAGGCATTTGAGCGCGAAATTCGAAATTCGCGTTATAGTGAAACCGCGGGTAACGGGGCCGCGCTAAGCGGGGTATTACTGTACATATATGCGTTTAAACTTGTCGTATGTATGTCACTAACCGGCACAATGTTCGATGAATTCCTCCGTGAGCGGTATAGTGAAGTCCTGCCGATGGTCGAACCGGAAGGTGACCTGCGGCTGGTGCCGGGGCGAGAGGGGCGCGCCGGCAGGAGCGGCCGGGTGCGCGGGGGGCACTGCGGGGGCGGCGACGGGGGCGGCGGGGGGCGGAGTGTCGGCGGTCACGAGGGGCGGCACGACGACAGGCTCGCCGCCCCCCCACACCGAGTACTGGCAGAACACGAAGTGCGACAGCGACGGCGGCAACCCTGTCGCTTGCTTTATTGATACTCGTATCGTAACCTATATACATAACATTTATTTATTTATTCTTTATTTACAAATTGTGTAAAAAGGCGGACTTAATGCCAGAGGCATTCTCTACCAGTCAACCTTATGGTGGTGCAGAGATAAAATAAAGTAGGTGTGATAACATCACACCACTCTCCCATAAGGTGGGCAGAGACTAAATCCTTCTACACGTCTTTCGCTTTCTCTACTTCCATACATGCTCTTTGGTTACGGGTAATTGTGACTTTTTCTCAGAATGTCTTAGATATGATCAAAATACGGTAGTCTAAGTCGATATATTCCCCCCCCCCCCCCCCCCCCCCCAAATATAACAACCAAACTTATCTTCTATAATTTCAAGATGGCCATAAAACATGGAGACCAAAAGGTCATACAAGTAATAATTGCCCGAACCCAAACTATGAGGTAACTATGCGGACACGGACCTAGTTCTATTTGGCTTGTTACGACCTTTAATAAAAAAAAATGAACTAATAATTAAGTAAGTAATTAATTAATAATAACAAACTAAGTGTCTACACAATAATTTAACATATACAGATATAGAAAATAATTTAGATCTAAAATTTAAGTAGATTTAAGCACACCTAATTAATTGTGAAAGAAGATAACTAACTGCGCATAGCTGCATTAAATATAATAGGCAATTTATTCTGACGCAAGTCGAATTTAACCTACAATATAAACAAAGGTGTGGACCCAGAGACGGCAGAATAGGTTTTATTAAAAAAAAAAAAACTTATCTTAGAATATTATGTTTTAAGAATATTAACCAGTCAACCGTACCAGTTTTCTACTGCGTTAAGATATTTAATTATTTTCAATATAAAAGTGTATCCTTTAATTATTACATCATAACGACCAATCAACTGCAAACGCGCTCATAAGCATTTAATCAAATAATGAACCATTTAAAAAATCTTCCGAGTATATTTATGTTAAAACTAGACCGAACCTACTAAATTTAGATGTATCAATTCAAAATTATTCTAGACTAGTGGAACCGCCCACACAGCTAGTCTTATTATAAGGTTGAAAAACTATACATTTCATTCTTATTTACTATTTAAATATACAAATTAAGAACTTGTATAGTTGTATTGACAGTTTAACTAATGAGACGTGTTTACCTAACTTGAGAACAAATTAACCTATACTATATATACATACAATATGTATTTACAAACCCTAAAATATAAATAAACGAAATATGCAAACAGTCAGTGTTATCGAATGCAACGAAAAGCGGCCCGGCTCTAGGCGTACTTTGTATATACATATATAAACAACCCAAAAATCCAGCCTAACCTGAACCCTATTTCATATGAATGATCATATAAATCTGAGGTCAACTTAAATTGGATACCTAAAATTTCCGAAACTTATCATTTTTAACTTCTATTTATAATATTATTAATATTATATAATCATACTTTTATATAGACCATTATTATGGAGTTTAGTAAAGTTTCAGTCAATGCATCTGAACAAAGAAAGAATTTAGATAGAATAAATATTCGACGTGATTCTTTAAATTGACATAACTTTTTCATTTATGTACCGATTGGTATGAAACAAACACTAAATGTTAAGTGAAGCTTACTACAATATATTAGTGAAATCTACATCTTAATCGGATAATCGGATAAACCGTTTCTGAGATTAGCGTGCACGAACGCACAGACAAACAGACAAAAAATTTAAGAATCATTGTTTTGGGTGCTATTTGCGTTTATAAAGGTCCTAATAATATTTTTTCTCATATATCTACCATGTACAGACAGCGATCCGTTACATTTTTATTATATGTATAGATAAACGAAGAAGTATTCACTGTATTGAATAAAAAACGATACCTGTTGCGTGGCTTGGTCCGTGGGATCGTCTTCGTCTCTCATATCACCCGAGCTATCCGATGCGGCTTCACATATTCTGTCCTGGGGGAATTGCCCGCCCACCCGGCATATTTCAACCTGTAAATTTATATCTATTTTAACAAATAAAGTAAAAATTACTAATTCCAAATCGAAACTCCAAATTAGGCACACTTTTTAGAATCAAAATGGTCTAAATTAGAATTAACAAGTCTATTGTATATCGCTCACTTGTAATCTGCCAGCTACTTCTCCCTGCTGGCTGATGATCGGCGTGTGGTAGTCGAGGGTGACATCGTGGAATAATGCCTCTAGGAATATGTTGGCAACACCAATCAGGTTGTGATTTTCTTGAGACTCGTAGAAAGGGTCCAAAGTTGTCAAACTTTCCTCCTGAAATAATAGAGATACGTCATAACTTTGTTTATTTTTTTTTTTTCAATACATCACAAACTCTTTTAATGTAATTATATCAGTTAATACGGAATATTTGAAAAATGAAGGAGCAAAACGATATCGTACGATGATGGCTCAGTAGTAATGCGGTTAGATATCGCATCGTGAAATAAGTTCATATTAAAGTGAAACTTTTTTCCATCGCCTCAAATGTTTTTATCTATCTATCGCATGTCGCATTACAACCGACCGCGAAGTATAGGTAAATTGAATGACGTTAGACAAAGCTGCCAAGGCCAATATGGCGGCGGCGTCTCGCATCAGCTAACCATGTAGCGTTCATATTCTCAATCATTAGTGCGAGTGCTCTGTAGTAGTTTGTGTTTTGAAATATTTTATGGTAAACAAAATAAGTAAACAATTACTTCTTTGCTTGAAAAGTTTCACTTGCATCGTGGTTTCATAAAACCATACAATGTTTTTCTGTAAGGGCCCGTTCAAGGATGTAAACTTATTTTTATGACATGAAGTACATTATATATCCATTCATTCAACCGAAAGACGTCCACTGCTGGGCATAGGTCTTCCCCAAAGATTTCCACGACGACCGGTCTTGCGCCACCCGCATCCAACGGATTCCTGCGACCTTCATCAGGTCGTCGGCCCACGTTACGTCTTCCGGTACGTGGCAGCCATCCGAGAACCCGTTGGCCTCATCGGGCATCGGTTCTGCGAGCAATGTGCCCAGCCCACTGCCACTTAAGTTTAGCAATTCTTCGGGCAATCTCGGTTACTTTGGTTCTTCTGCAGATCTCATTCCTGATTCAATGACGCAGTGAAACTCCAATCATAGCCCTCTCCATTGCCCTTTGAGCAACTTTAGAGCTTTTTTATTAGGCCGATAATTAGCAATATTTACTTATTAATATTCCGTTTCTTTTTGGGAATTATACCAATGCTTACGTAATCGTGAGGAGAAAGAGGTAAGAGGTTTGCTTATTATTGCTAACAAGGAAGAGAGGGTTCCCTCTTTATCCCTAATTAGTGCAAGCATTCTATGAGGGAAAACGTTGTAGGGGCGTAAGCGCTATGCATCGTCTCGCCTATATAATGTATAACCAATGAGATTCGAGTCAGTAAGCGCTGTGCCCTACCGTTGATCAGTAATAAATATTTAATTGGGAAACTAGACTATTTATTTAATAACCACAACTCAGGGCCAGCCTTACTCAACGACGTCATGATGAAACCATATCACGATGGTAGGGCTATTTCTAACACCAGTACCAATAGTTACCAGCCTCAAGTAAAACATATGGAGCTAACATGAGATATGTATTCTGACAGAATCGTTTGAGAAGCCTAAGCTTAATGTGTTATAAATATTCCGTGAAATCGTCACTTCTCCTTAGTTTATCACTATCTATGCAATATACAATTCTGCCAGTGTCATATGGATAACAATAATTTTCCAATCTTGTACTGTTGTTGGAATTATTCAGGGAATTTTTGTGGCAGTTCAGAATACAAATTTCTCCTTATTATTGTCAATACAACTGTGCACAAATAACCAAGCGATATCACGAAAACCTCCAACAAAATTACATAATACAGGGCATGTTAATAACTGTGCTACATGACAGACTTAGATTCCGCCAAAAACTCCCACATCCTAACTAAACATTACATTGAAATTAATAAAACGTATATCTGTATTAATAAATAAAGATATAAAGGTTATGTTTTTTTAGCAAATCTTGAAATCGACAGATTCTAATCGGAGTTATTCTTTGTTATATTTTTTTTTTAATAATATTGTGAAGGGCGTAGGGCGTATATATATGTAAACGTACAAAAATTAGTGTTACTATGTAAAATAGTTTATAGTTTCTGTCTATACGTACCACGTCTGGTTCCTCTTCGCCTCGTTGCTGCCGGCGTCGCCATTCGTCGTACATTTCGCGCATATCCACGAGCTTGTTGTCGAGCTTCTCCATCGACCAGACCTGCCCGCCGCGACCGGGACGCTTCACCATTATCGCCGGTTCCGATACAAACGCGCCGCGCTGTAAATAAACAAACGCACCATTATGTTCAAATGACATTAAATTAACGACATGCTCGAAACAATAACCCACTTCAAATATATATATTTTATCGACATCGATAAATATACAAATAACACTTTAAAAAATCGCGTCTTTATTTTCCTAAATCGAGCTCAATAAAACGACTGGACTTGGGAAAGAAAGTAGAATCTAAGAACGATGACGATTTTTTTTTAATATGGTCCCGCATCTCCCCTGGCGTAACCAGGGACCTTGTTATTATAATAAGTTCTTCAAGTGTGTGTTCAAGCTCTTTTCATTTTACTTATTTATTAGCGCGTTCTTTTGCTTCCTTGTTTTATTGTGTGCTCTCATTTTAAATATTTGTGGCGCGTTCTTTTGCCCTCTGTTATTGCGCTTACTATCTATTACATACATTCTTAACTAACACTTAACAATGACAAGAATAACATTTAAATTCAAAACATTTAAAGGTTCTTAATTCTAGAATCATGACGATGACGATTATCGATAGATAAAAATCTATCGACAGTTGAAATTATAATGGCGGCCACATCACTTGCTAATTCCGATACGATGCGCCGTGGCGTGATATTTTCGCGAGTGTACCTTGACCCTAGCACTCCCCAAATCGATAATTAATAAATACAAAAAAAGTCGATAATTTATTCCAATCGATAATCCCAAGGTTATATAATATCCTCCTGATGTCTATTTCAAGTAGGTTATTGTTACACAGACCTGATATTATAGACAGGCAAAAGCGGAAAGAACGAGAGAGAGAGAGAGAAAGATAGAGATGCATCTGCAGGATTATATATATTCCGCAGTAGGTAACAATATAGTAAGCACTGGTTAGAAGCGCCTGAGGGCAGACACAAATAGTTATTCGACTACATATAGAGAGTGGACGGATAGTTCGCTTAGCCTTACCCCGCTCCAACACACGCGCCCATTTTCGTCCATCTGAAAAGAACGTACAGTTCATACCCTGCGTACATACATACACCCAATGTGTCGCGGGAGCGGGGTTAGACCGACTTATCAATAAATTACTATATATAACCCAAAATTACTGCGGAAATTACAAAGAAATGGAACCATAGAATATATTAAAGTCCTTAAAACATCCGTTGATTAGAATGGCAACTGTCAAACGAAATTGATTATCATAAAGCATTAATTAAATCGATGTATAAATTAAAAAAAAAAACGTAATACTTAAACGGCAACATCAGTAAAATGACGAGTAAAAGTTGAAATATACGACTTTCATATATCGTAAAACATAACAACTGATTTGACAACTTCACTCGATCACTATCATTATTATCTGTGGTGAAACGAGGCAAAGACATCATCGGTATTCGTATACCTCTATTTTACTCTATAAACTATGACGTTGTTACACTTTACTGCAAAAAAAAAACGGCGCAATCTCAACGACAGCTGTCATTCTCATCAACGTATATTTTAAGTTTTTGTCATATGAGGATTAGTAACCCCTGGACTTCTTTACTTTTCGCGTCTCATTTTGTGAGAGATTTAAGACGAGCGTCTTAACGCAGAACTCTAGCTGATAATTTCTCAATCGCGAGTTGCGACATTATTTTTATTCAAATATAACTAGCTGTGCGCCCGCGGCTGCTAACGCGTTTTATATATTCTCCACTGCGTTGTAATTTGTTAATACGGAACCCTATTATTTTTTAAAATAAGATATAGTAATAATATTTCTCATGAATTCAAGCACTTGCCCGTAGAACTGTGCATTTACTTGAATCTTAATCAATTTTTTATGACAGTAACGTAAGTAACTTCAGCTATCTAGTAAAAAAAAGACCCGGAACAAACAGATAGACAGACAGACAAACATTTTAAAAATTGTATTTTTGGTATAGGTATCGTATAATTATAATTCATATCTATTTGGTCAAAAAAATAATTTTGACATTACAAACAGACACTTCAATTTTTGTTTATTAGTATTGACTAGTATAGATGTTGCGGTATGTAGGGTGTAAGGTGTGTAAGGGGTGTAAGGGGGTAAGTCAGGTAACCTTTCTGTTGGGGCTGAGGTTCTGCGGCGGTATCTGGAGGGTGACGCTGAAGCGCGTCTTGCGGCGCATCTCCTCGGCGAGGAAGTTCGCTTCCTGCACGAGCGCGTTGGCGCGCAGTATGTCCGCCTTGAGCCTCCCCAGCGACCGCTTGAACGTGTCGTCGCGCTCGGCCGCCCAGCGCTCGACGCGCGCCGCCGTCGTCGGCGTGCACGCACTCATCTTGCCTACTCGTGCACACACACACACACACACCGATTCTATTAAAACTCAACCCTAATGAACAATACAGTAATACCCCGCTTTACGCGAGGGATACGTTCCGAAGAAAATCGCGTTAACTGAAATTCGCGTATATCGAGGTTTATGATTAAACATACGTCAAAATTTAATACAAAAAAATACAAATCATTTTAATCAATCACTTTAATTCTAAGAACACTTTATGCAATACGTACTCTTATTTTTTACGGAAAATACATCTATTGTCTTTACATTATGTTTATACGCACTGTTTCGCGTAATGCGAGGCATTTGAGCGCGAAATTTGATATTCGCGTTATAGTGAAACCGCGCGTAACGGGGTCGCGCTAAGCGGGGTATTACTGTATAGTGTAACGAACTTTTTATTTTTTTTTTCAATCGGACTAACGATGCTGACTGAAAAAGCCTTAACAGCTTCACCGGACTTTGAGACGAACACTTAAAGCGCTCAGCCTAAGAATGGTAGCCAGCACAAGCGCACCAAAATGGCATGAACTCGAGCTGCTACCCGTGAAAAAAACTCCGCAGAATTTGCCCCCCTCTAACCGAACGGTTAGTACAGTAAAACCTTGCGTGTAGTGTGCAAGTTTGTGTGTGCAGTATGATGCGTGTGGTTGCCAGTGTATGCAGTGCCACTGCATCGCACTGACAGCGGCTACAAGAGCTTCCCCAGATGGGGGTTGTGCACGTCTTGTGCACCTGCCGGAGGGGGTGCACCTTGAGTGTGTGCGAGACCCGGAGTGTGTGCGGAACCCGGAATGTGTGCGGAACCCAGAATGTGTGCGGGATTAGCGACTTGTCAGCGCACTCCGCTGGGTACGGGACTTCGTAATGTTTTTAGCGAGGATCGCCTTTCGAACTCACTCACCATGTCAATATTTTCTGTGTATATACTTATATTGTAAAATTCCATTAAAATCCAACATTTATGAATGATCGGTACGTAACTTATAAATATAACCATATTAGTTTTTTTTTTTTTTTTTCGAAAACATTTTCGTTTATAATTTTTTCTTTTCTGTTACTTATTTTATTATCCAATAAACGTTTGTAATTATCTAAATTACGCGAGAAACAAATAAGAGTAATTGTCAAATGTATTAAAAGAAATACAACGTAATCGAGTGGAGGAGTATACATTCCTTTTATAACTATTGTTAAAAAAAATATTTACCTAATTTAAGAGGATCGTAAGAATAAGGTGGATACGGTGTTGATGGAGACAATATGTTCCGGAGCTGTTGGAACTGTCTCTCGTATTCTTGTCGCTGCTTTTCTAATGCAACTGGAACATGTTAAAACAAAATCATTACAAACAAACAGAAAACACATTAGAAACATGTGTAATGTTAATTACCATATAGTTTTTATAATTCGCATGCGACCCCTGGAGTTAAGAACCGCAGTAGTAATTAATACGTCTTTAGCTACGCCCCCAGTGAGTTGGATGTTGGTTGAGCGTGTTTATTATTATTCGTATATTGTGATCGCATTAATTAATTAAAAAAACCGTTCTTTCGTTTTAATAGTAAAAATTTAACTTACATAATGCTTATAATATCCCTAATCATAGACTACTTTTGAGACGAAAGTGAAACTTGAAAGGAAGATTTTTTTAGAAAAAGTGACCGTAATTAGGGTTCTGTGTAAAAAAATAAAACTCATATAAATTTGAATAAAATCCGATTCAAAGCGCAGATTTACGGGCAAGTGCTATAATTTATCGGAAATATCTTTAATTTATCTTAATACGATTTTTTTTTAATTAATTAAGGTTCCGTATCTAAAAAAAAAATTATAACGCTGTGAAGAATATATGAAACGCGGGGGCAGCCGCGATCACACAGTTAATTTTTTTTATGAAATAGGAGGCACACTTTATCTGGGCATAACTTGGCAGCGAACCTGAAAATGGGACGTATAGTCTTACGTTAACTATATAAATACCTTGTTTGTCTTCTTCGTGTTGTTTCTCGAGACGGTATATGGCTGTCTGTATGGGATCGTTGCTTAGTTCATTCAGCATTATCTCGTCGCGGGCAAAGTTATAGTCGATCGGTTGCGCAGGGGTTTGCGGTTCAGACGCCGCCGCTGAATACCATACATATTTCACAATTAATTATATGCACGAATATTCTTTGATTGATTTAACCGAATGACGTCCACTACCGGATATAGGTCTCCCCCAAAAAGAAGGGAATTGCCATTGGATTGCAGTTGGTGTTTGTGGTACTCAGAGGAGGTTGCTGCCCATCCTCTGATTTATCCCTTAGTCGCCTTTTACGATACCCACGGGAACGATATGGAGGTGTTACTGTTCTTGGCCGGCACCACACGGCACAAGAAAATTGATCCTTAACAAAACATTAAGGAGACATTGTTTACAATGATTCACATCATTCTCATGCATTTCCCAAATCACTTGAGGTCGGCGAAGTATGTTTTCTTCTTCCATACATCCCTATCAGCCGTCATCTCTTCATTTATTCCTTTTCTTTCATATAATTTCTTACAAACTCCATCCACACTTTCTTTGGCCTTCCTCTACTTTTCCATCCTTCCACATTCATATTCATTACTATTTTACCCACATGCGCTTCCTCACTTCTCTTAGCATGTCCATATCACGACAAACAGGAACCTTTCAACTTTTCTACCACTGGCGCAACTTTCAAACAGAAACAGAACTGTCGTAACAGAAATTTCTAATATTAACACGTTTCAAATATAATTACGATAACAAGTGTAGGATATTTTTTATCCTACATTGTATAGGGTTGTCACTCTTCACGCTGTCATATGTTTCATCTCAATATTCACACACATATCATTCTTCACATAATCCATCTGTTCTATGTCTATACCAACAGTCACCTTAATACTTAACACTGTTTTAGTTACGTGAGGGAGATAAGTGTTATCAAAACCTGTAAATTGTACATTAATGTAGGCCCTGAGGTTAAAATTTGACTATAATTACTATTAAAAAAATTAAAGGAAAACAAGTCTCCAGAAATCTTTTTTGATAACACTATAAAGCTCATCGTTACGTACTAAACAAAAAAAAAACAATTTTTGACAAAGACAAAGGTACCTACTAAAGTTAGAAACGATGTTTTGTTTTGTGAGATATTCGTTTACTTTTAGATCTGTTCATGACCATGAATCCATTTATTATCTTTTTTTAAATTGAAAACTTATGTAGCGGCGTTGATCGTATCTCGGTAGGGAGAAATCTATAGGCACGCGTTACCATCGCTATGACGTCAGCCGTCAACATGCTACCATATGCCATGTATACGATGACGGTTAAGTGCTGGCGCTTTATAAGTGTTTTAAAATCAATTAACAAATTACGGATTTTTAATTTACTACAAGTCAAACATCAAAAAACAGTTTTTCCATAACCTGCCTAGTTTTTTTTTTTTTTTTTTATCTGTATGGTATAGCATGTTTTGAAATTGATTATTATTTATTTTTATAATATCACAATATAAACGGAATAATGAATATTAAGGTAGACTCACCCGTTGCTTTCGGGCAATTGACCCTGAAGAAGTGATGGTTCCCCCAGAGTATCCTGTCGGCGTGACCGAGCCTCACGCGGGAGACGACAGGCGTGCCGTTGACGAAGCACCTCGCGACCCCGACCGGCTCCATGTGCAGGCCTCCGCCCTCGACCAGCAGCCAGCAGTGCTGCGGCTGTATGCCCAACCCCGACAGCTGTATGTCGGCCGAGCTGTCAGCCCCGACTAACGTACGATCCTGTTCATGTAACACGTCTTACTATACCAAACATATTTTTCAAGTGGCAACTTAAACCGACATGTTTATGTGACGTATATAGTAACAATATTTGCGTTCAAAATTAGACATATTTTAATCTCTGCGACACATTATGAAATGAGTATTTCATAGCATAGAAATTATTTTACTAGACTTACTAACTTCTACACTTATTTTTAGAGTTTCGATAAGACTTCATTACAGGAATATAAAAAAAAAATCTTTAATTTTTTAAATAACTTTATTCTTAAAATTATGGTTTTCACTTCCAAAAGAAGGAAATTATTTTGTTTATAATCGATAAACTCTAAAACTAATCAACCGGTTTTAATAATTCTTTCAGCATTAGAAAGATACATCATCAGTGTATAATCTGTATTCTCTGTAATCTGTATTTTATTTTAAATTAGGTATTTCTAATTGCAAAGTCCGGGACCGGAGTCGCCAGTAAAATAAAAACCAGGAAGAATGACAACCACCGATAGATGAGAAGCTATAGAAAGTTACTGGGAAAATGACGTCACTGGTAATGCGTGATTAAACGTATGTTATGTTTGTGTTACCTTTAGATAATATACTAGAAGCTCGTTGAGCGAAGGATCCGCGTTTAGGTTCACCAAGTAATATTTGTTTCTTCTCAACTTTGATACCACTCGCTTGTACGCTGATGCCCATCTTCTCCAACGCATGTTGACGCTCGCCTTGTATCCGTTCTAAAAATATCCCTCATTTAATATAGCAACAACAAATCTAAAAACATTATTTGAATTCTTTATCCTAGTGTATATATAATATTTTCATATCAAGAGGAGCATGTGAGACCATGATTTCCTATAGTTAAAGCGGCCACAATATTGTATTCGAGCGGAAGTAGTGCAGTGCAACTCCCGCTCGTCGACCAAAAAGGTGTGAGAAGGCATCAAGGCGTTTTAGTGGATATTCCCGGCGTCCATCTCAAGCCGGGTCCCATATACAACACCCCTTCTCCGTTTAAGGTTCAGAAATACGTAAATACATTTCTCCTTGTTAAAAATAAATAAATAAGACACAATATAGTTATGGAAACTGGCTCTGCCATACCGGAGAGTCAGCATCCCGTATTCTAAGTAATCAGGCGCTGAGTCGACAGGGATAGGAGCATCCGCCTCAGTTGGCCTGTTGTTTTCGTGTTAGGAATAAGTAGTGAATAAGTTAGTCTTAAGGTATCTGTTCTAACGAATAAACGTATTCATTTTAAAAATAAAGTCTTTTTTTATAAACGTCTACTACGCCACCGACTTGACTATGTTGTACACAAACTTGTCAACACACTGAATGTTTTGTAATTTATTCCGTGTTGGATATATTTTTATAAAACTAAATAAACAAATCTATTCATTTAGTTTCATTCTATTATCCTAGAGTTAGTTATATAAAAAAAATTGAAAAAAATCTGCATGAATTATCCTAGAGTTTAACTAATATAAAAAAAAAATTGAAAAAAAAAAACATTCCACAGATTATGAAACATCATTTGAAACGGACTTCGGAAAATAACATCAACCGCATTTCCATATCGCTCCGTACATACTGGTACAAATTACATGCACGTGATGTATCTGTGTTTAAATTCGATTAAAGGACTTTATTAATCCATGTAAAGTGTGCGGAGTAGTTATTTACCACGGCGAGTTAAAATGACGCCGTAAACTAATGGAACTTTCGTAATATCCCGGTACAAGGAAAGTTCCGAGTCGAAATTACTTAGCTGCAAGTGACGGGGTTAATAGTAACAAAATGTACGTATAGTATGTACGTACCGGTTTCGACAAGTTTCTCCTCCCAAGTGCGGGACATTTCCTTCATCAGGTGCTCACTTTGCGCCAGCTGTTCGTGAACGTCCTCGCCGACAGGCGAACCCTGGACATATGATGTTACTAACGTAAGTTTGATTTCATTATTTGATATATATTTTTTTTGATTTTCATTATTTCATTTGATTGGCCGTCTAATAAACGCTTTATAGGTAATAGTATTCGGTTTTACAATAAGATCCCAAGTAACATTACCGATTTACCTGACAATAAGTTCAAGTGTAAGCAAGTTTTAATCTCAAAAGGTTATTACAGGGTGAATCATTACGTGAACGATAGTGATGTCTGGAATTAACCCACATCTCTGTGCGCACCCGCTAACATTATTAAGACTATGATTTGTATAGTTTTTTTACATGACAAAAAAAAATGATATATATTATATTTATAAAAAAAGAACCAGATCGAGTTTGATGCCTACGCTCTTCTCGGTTGGGTTGTTTTCCGAACCGGTGGTAGTGTTTTAGACGTTCATAAGCGCCTTCTTAGGGCCTAAATTGAATAAATAAATTTTGATTTTTTTGATTATTTTTTTGTTGTGTTAAGGGTTAAGGAATTCTGCCTCGAAATCTTATCGCTAAATAATAGCTTCGATATTCACATGTATTTGAAGTTCCTTAAGTGCTTATTATGCGAGTAGAACGCGAACGCACAAGCTCGTATGCGTGCGTACGCGTGTGCGTGTGTATATAAAATTATATATGTATAATTAGTACAGCTTGTTTTATTTTTTTAGCTGTGTTAAATAAGTTTTATTAAGGCAATTAACGTAATAAGAAAATATTCAGAAAAAAACTAAACTAAATTTACTACGTAATAAGTCTGTAATTATCAAATTACTGGAAAACAGTACTACAGTTACAAAATTATCAACAAATCCTACATGATATTCAAAGGGACCGTTCAAGTATTTTTGACATCCCCTCACCACGATTACGTAAGCATTGACATAATGTTATCCAGAAAAACTAAATATTGCTTACGTTATCACCACTCAGACATTTCATCAAGAATAAGCAAAACAAAGTTCACAAACATTAATGCTTGCGTTATATTTGACCGGCCACAAAGAAGGATTCAATTATTGGAAGTCTAGTATGATAACTAAATCTGTTCTCGTGAAGGTACATTTTTGCTCAGTTGTGAAGACACGTTCGCTCAGTAGATTGGAACTATCAGGAAACTATATCACAGAAACTCCAGTAGCTCGGGCCCGGGTGAGGGTATGTTCGAAAACTCATTTTTATAATCTCACCGTCGCGTGTTTGAGCATCTCCTTCAAAGCCTCGACCTCCTGCCTCAGCTCGCGAATGATGCGCGCGTTCGGATCCTCGTTCACGACGGCGTGGTTCACGATACGCTTGGCTCGGTCGGCGTAACGCAACGTCGATAGTGTTTCCTCGTAGTTATCCGCGGCCGGTGACACTGTCGCCACCTGTGATGTACAAATACAAACAATTACTATAATACGTACATACATTTAATTAGGCCTTTCTACCGTGGGGGTAGCCCGAGACCACAACCTTTCACGATCTTGACACTCTTCCTTCACTTCGTCTAGTCTCATGAGCGCTTTCATACACGCTCGTCGATTATGGGTACTTTTCACCTGGCCTTTATTTAAGACCTGCTCGATTTGGTCAAAATACGTTCTCGCCTATGTCGCCCCTATCCGACCTGCCCAGTAAATTCGGTTCGTCAATCTGCTGCCGTCCATCCTCTCCACGTGCCCTAACCAACAAAGCATTTATCTTGGTCACTACATCCTCTACAACACCACAGCGTTCTCTTATCATACTATTCCTGACTTTCTTCAACAGCCGATAAATAAAAATCCATCGTTATCATTTTCCGGCCCACAAATACCAGGGCTAAGGCTAAACTCTGAATATGCACTTGTCGATCTCAGATCGCGACGCTCCTTAACGTGCCAATATAATGGATTTTTCACTATGTAAATGGCGGTCACAAGTCACAATCGAGTCGAGCAAGTAAACCTAACAACATTCTGCCACCTATACGTAATCTCTAAGTTATAATTTCCGTTCCCATTAAGTACCCATTCTTGTCTATAATCTGTTGTTTCATAGAAATCTAATCACTAAACAAATAATTTACCTACATAGATTCTCAAGTGTATTAATGAATAACTTCTGAAAATGGTTTCCATGATTATTGTATTAGCTATTTACAAATTTAAGCTATTTTTTATGTATACATTTATTTTCAAATCATGGAGATTTTAAGAAAAATATAGGTAATAAATAGTGTGATAAGGGATCAGTTTGGTAGACGATGTAGTGTGGTAAAGATGTAGAAAAAACGCCTTATTGGTTTGGGCACGTGAGCAAGATGGATAACAGAAAATCGACGGAATAAATTTACTAAGCGAAGGTTGACATATCTTGAGTAGATTTAAGAAGTTATAAAGATAGGCCAGAAGGTATTAAAGCATTCATGGAAGTAGAAGAAGAAAGACGTGTGTCAGGACGAATTGTCTAGTATACCATATCACAGATATAATTAAATAACAAAAAAGACAATTCAATATTACGTTACAAATGTTACATACGCAGACAAAAAAAAAACATTTCACCATTGAAGTCAAAGAACATTGATTTGTATTCAAAATGTGAAAGCTTATAAAGCCATATTAAACAAAGCAAATAATGATTCACGAGAGGATGTAACATCCCTCGGCGCGTTAGGAATATCAATACAATTTGGTTTAAAACATGAACCCTAATTCATTTCTTATGAGTCATATTTTTAATGTATAAATTATCAGCACTGTACAGTGTGATAAAAAACATTTGGAAAATAAATCGTTCGATTATAAGGCACAGATTGGTGTATTAACCAAAAACAGCTTGAGCGATGTTGGTAAGTTTTTTTTTTTTTGTTTTAATGAACTTTTTACCTTACTGAACTAAACCTTAATTGGACTCCGTGAATGATGCCATGTTAATTAAACGTGAAATTTGTGTGTTTTCAATTTATTAATTTAAATGAAATTGTACAGTATATTTTATCAAGGAAACATAAACAAAATATCTTTTATGACTCTAAATAGCATCGCCGAGTTACATTAACATTTTATTCACTCTAATGTAATGGAAATTCGTTCCAGCTATGAGATCTATGTATCTATAAATATAAAAGGAAAATGGCGGTCTTTTGACGCACCATCACTTCAAAACTACTAAACATGTCGAGATGGAACTACTACCATTCGACTCGATACTTTTCGTAGATGATTATAAACTATTTATTTTTTGAATTCCATTGACCCTTTCTCGTTTCTTTTTTTTTATTTTCACTATTATATACATTTTCCCGCTAATAAAACAAAAGACTCTCATTTTCCTTCATTCATATGTTTTTTTTTGGTTAGGTACCACTTTTTCACTCGCACCTAAAGAACATATGAAACGTGGGAGGAGCCGCGGGCACCAGCTAGTATGTGTATATAAGAAAGTTACCATAACAGTTTTACTGTTCCCGCCGAGGTTGTCCTTCAACAACCACGTGAGCACTGAATCTCTGTACGGTACGAACTTGTCCTTGTTCGTCTTACCCGACGACTGATCGGCCAGCTTCGATATAACCAAACCGAGCGTTGTTAGCGATCTGAAATAATATAACAACTGTAAATATATTTTATTCATAATAACATTTAAAATAGAATATTGGCTATATCCATAGTGTTGTGCTCTAAGTATAATGTAGTTCTTTAAATTTTATTTTATTCGTAAATTACATAACCAAATTGCATGTTTTTTTTTTTTACATAATATATTCTCTGGTTAGGTTTCAATTTTGTCTACCTATTGCATTGGGTACCTATTGCATTGGTGGACTCCGGTCTCACTAATGCAATAGGTAAGGGTAGTGCGTAAATGCATTTCCCCCCGTCAAAAAAAAAAAGTTTCAGTTTTGTCTATGCAATAGGTAAGGGTATGCAATAGGTAAGGGTACGCAATAGGTAAGGGTATGCAGTAGGTAATGGGATGCAATAGGTAAGGGTATGCAATAGGTAAAGTATGCAATAGGTAAGGGTATGCAATAGGTAAGGGTAGTGCGTAAATGCATTCCCCTAGTCAAAAAAAAAGTTTCAGTTTTGTCTATACTATCTATTATCTATACTAATTAATAAAATTAAAGTGTCTGTTTGTAATGTCAACATAATTTTTTTTACTATATAGATATGAATGGATACACGCTACATAATCCAAACATGCAATTTTTATAATTTCTGTCTGTATCTGTTTGTTTGTTCCGGGTAATCCGGGTAAAAAAAAATATTTAGACGTAGCTCTATATCCGTCTAAAATAATACTTAACACTCTTATAGTACAGTGATTTTCATTCCTGATGATCACCAATCTCACACTAACCTATTATTCCTAACTTTCATTGATACACTAATTTCTAGTCATATACCAAACCATTCTTATTTTACCATAAATCAACTTTAGCATTCGCCTCAATTTCTGAACAACAATCTATGCAACTCAACAGACCTTATAATGGTCCTATACAATTTAGTCTTAAACTTTCCAC
Source organism: Samia ricini (assembly GCA_014132275.2). Classification (NCBI taxonomy): domain Eukaryota; kingdom Metazoa; phylum Arthropoda; class Insecta; order Lepidoptera; family Saturniidae; genus Samia; species Samia ricini. Next base: position 3,816,834 of record AP028161.1, on the reverse strand, counting down.
TACCACAGACCCATCTATCTGAGCATTGAGCCATTTCTAAGATAAAACTCATACTAACTTATTTATATTAGACCCCTCTTTGAGTCTGTCGCCGACGGCGCCTGTTTTCACGGCTCGTTCGGAACCAGCCAAGTCGACGAGCGAGAGTCGCGCCACCTTCTCGCCACTAACGCCAGAGGCGGTGTCAGTCAGCGTCTGCGTCAGTACGACGCTGAACACGGCGTGCGATCGCGACGATTCGCTATTCATATTCGTCGCTGCAACCGTTCGAGATTTGTTCCCTTCCGTCATCAGATTGTCGATATCCTGTGAAAAAAAAAAAAAACAAATTGATAATCAATCACAATGGAAATAAATACAAAAAAAAAACCTACTTTAGTGACACGTTAAGCGTGACTAGTTCCGCGAGCGTAGGTATACCCAAAATGACCTAGAATTTTTAGTCGTGGTAGATGTATCTCGGTTTGATGATGGTCACTGTCGGATAGATTCATATCTATCGGTGTCGTCGTCGTTCTTGGACCGTACTTTATATAACATCAAATGCGAGTGCACTGATCTCTTGAAATACGTTAATTTATACCATAAAATTTTAATTAATATAACTCTAAAAAAAGTTAATAATCCCATGAAGCTATAAACGAGGCGAAACGATAATGACAACTCGTAAAATAAAAAATAGTTCGTTTTCAAGATAGATATTTAACGAGTAATGGAACTTAATGTATATTAAAATTGCAGATCTCGGCTTAAACTTTTGACCTTTCAGTCATAGGTAATTAAACAATAGAAAATCGCATTATTAACATAAAAATTTACTTTTTTTACACGGTATATCCTCATTGCTTTGACTACAATCTCACCTGATGTTAAGTGACTATGTGGTCCAGGATTGTAAACACACTAAGGTACTGGTTATCAAGTAATGCTGTCGGAACACACATATTGATATTTGGCGATAGGTTTTCAAAATTCAGAGTGGTAGCGAGTACCCAGGCGAGCATCGTTAGAAAAAGCCCTACCATGAGGCTATGGTTTCCTCACAATGTTTTCCTTCACCGCGTCAAACCCGCGTCGATTGACGCGGAATCCGGCTGCACTACCCGCTGCGCCATCATCGCCTCAAAAACATTCCGCAACAAGATAATTTTATGTATAAAAATTCATAACTATTTTATGTATTAATTTGTCGATTACGCATAAAAATGAGACAATAGGAAAACAATGGACAACTGGCGTAAACGCCAGGTTAATGCGCAAGGGTTTAAAGAATCTCTACTTGTGCTGTACATTATCACACAAACAATAACCCAGGCGGCTTATCTTAATAAACAAATCTATTAATAAAACGTTTACGAACAGTCACCGTCCGTTCAGGTGTACTCGACACTTTGTTTATTACAATTTATTTTAAGCATCGTGTGTGTTGTTAAACACAAACAAAACCCCCTTTCTAGTGTCGAACATTATTAACTTGATTTTGAAAGACGGACATATTTAATTAACGTTTACTAGTATTTTGATTATCGATGCTGACGCAGTTGGTAGTGCGGTCGAATTCAGCGTCAATGGACGCGAGTAGAGAAACTCTAAAATCAGCCTGAGCTTTCGGTGAAGGAAAACATCGTGAGAAAACTAATAGTATGGTGGTAGGTATTGCTCCAACAAGGTGGCGGGAGGAACCGGGGGGTTTAGTGGGTAGTGGTCAACGGCGCTTCTCGCCGCGAGTCCCACACTAATCCTGTGTGGCAGCCCCTCGTACTTACGTGCGAGAGACTGTCACACATCATCAGTCGCTCCAGTCCTCCAGTCTCTCCTGTCCGGGTACGTCCCTTTCAGGTCTGGCTGGGCAACAAGTGCGTAAATGCATTCCAATCGAAAAAAAAAAGGGCATTACCTAATAATACCTGCCTTAGTAGCCACCCCGTTTACCTATCACCAAATACCAATAGGCGTTCCGGCAGCGTAACTTGAGAACCAGTACCTCTAGGCTTAGGGTGTTTACCAACCTGGACCAGATCGTCACTTAAAATAAGGTGAGATTGTGGTCAAGGTACTGAACCTAAACAATAAGAAATAAATCCTCAATTAATGATAAAATTAACTTTATCATCAGTACGGCGCGCATATAACAATTTAATACATTGTTTATGTAATTAAAACTTGAAAATATCCAATGTTTAAATCACACTATTGCAAGATGTATAGGTTTAGAGCATTGACGATGTGGCCTAATATGGTAAACGCACTCTAAACCTAGAGGCTTTCAGATGGCGCTACGTCTTGATGGAATTTTTTTAATCGACTACATTCACAATAATGATCTTCATTATTTATTGTATTATGCGCCAAAAATATATGCTAAAACCTATCCAAAGAAAACGCTAACACATAATTGCAAAAAAAAAGATCATCTTAATCATTACAAGGCGACTTTCCTTTATAACAATAAATCTCTAAATCGCAATGAATCATAATTATTAATGTTATGAAGTACTATGAACACGTTACAGTATACTTAGAAATGCATCATTTCTTGATGTGCTATTAAAACTAGCAAGGGCACTTAAACGTAGCTCACAACCTCACGGGCCCGCTTATAACTTAACATAACTTTCTTAATGTTTATACGGAAGTTTTCTCACCGTATAATTTTGGATGCCTAAAGTTATCAAGGCGAATATGAAATTCATTCAATCCTGCAAAGTTTGAGACGTAGCAGACTTTTCCGCGCCTTACGTTCGCGTAATGGGGTTACGAGATATTACAACGACAAAACAACATTTAAACTTTGGACGGTTCTTGAAAAGGTTTTCTTGATTATGTTTACAAATAATTATAAAAGGAAATTACTTTATTTTAATGCAGTGTTTGTAACAAATTATAAGTGATACTATTGAAATGGGCTATACGGTAATTAATTGCGATACGGTATCGGCATACCATTGTATGGACAGGAATTGTATAAGCAGAGTCTATTAGTGACAAACAAACAAAGCCTAGGATACATTCGACTTTAAATTAAGCCATACAATAATTATATCACACATGAAACATTTGAATTTAATGAGTTATTGGTGTCTTATTACATACTGACGGAACGTATCAACTTTTTTTGTTACATTTATCCTTTTTATAGTAAAAGGCAAAGGCACACTGGCACCATGAAGCTAAATCGAAAAGTCGAAGCACACATTGGCCCAACGCATCGCCCAAGCGTTGGGCGAGCTTGTTGCCCAAGATTTGGATTGCGTTTACACGTTTGTGCGTTGATCATTCCGCATTGGCGTTTGATAAAGCTGGATGTGTTTACAACTGCGGTATTTTATTTATACAGTACTTTTAATTATTTCCTAAATATGCTGCACAGTAGATTAAACGTTCTAGAAGCTTGTAATTGTAAATGCTACAATTATAGGTTCAATTTTTTCCTCATTTACAAGAATATTTTTGAAGCGATTGTGGCGCAATGGATACTCCGACCGGATTTCGCATCAATGGACGCAGGTCGAGCCCATCTATCCAACTCTAAAATCAGTGAGCTTTCGGTGAAGGAAAACATCGAGAGAAAATCATAGCATGGTGGTAGGGCATTTTCCAATAATGCCTACCTGGGTAGCTACCAGCCTTAAGTTGTAAACCTAAAATTACGTGTATTTTTTTATAGAAAATTTCATAAATATTTCGTCCCCTTGTCACTTATATGAGAAAAATATAATTATGATATCTGCTCTCTAAAATATATTAAAAAAAGTGATGTAACAATTATTCCTAACTTTTTATATAAGATTCATTCTCTCCAACTACAAACGCACGCAAAATAGCCGTTCACACGTTCCCCCAATGGCTTGGCCCAATGCGTTGGGCGATTGTGTAGAGCGAGCTTACGAACACTATTCATAAACGTTGAAACAAAATGGCGGCCTTCTGTTACAACTATTTCAACAGGAGTGTTTGAGACATTTCAGAATTCACGCTCTGTGTCAATATTTCCAATTCACTTCAATTGTGCGTGCACTATAACTAAACAATTTCACGTAAAATGCCACCTTAATTACATAATATATTCATAGATAAAATACTGCAAGTTTGTACTTAGTCACATATTATCAATCAGGGAATCATTATCAAAATCAAAATTTATTTATTCAATTTAGGCCCTAAGAAGGCGCTTATGAACGTCTAAAACACTACCACCGGTTCGGAAAACAACCCAGTCGAGAAGAGCCGGCAAGAAACTCGATCTGGTTCTTTTTTTTTTCATAAGTATAATATATATCATTTTTTTTGTCATATAAAAAACTATACAAATCGTAAGTTTTTAGTGGAAGCACAGAGATGTGGGTTATTTCCAGACATCACTATCGTTCACGTAATGATCCATTATGCATTAGAAAACTGCCATCGCTATGGTTTTGTTATGATATTCTACTTCATCAAAAGCGCAAGCTAATTGTAGGATAGAATTCAAACAGACAATGTTTTACAACTTTTTACAAATTTTACACTACCATTGAACCACCCTAACTATAAAACTCCATAACTTTTAATAATACAAAAAACGAATGTCGTTCATGACTTTGATAAATTATGATTATCGCAGAAATAAAATCAATAATAAATATATTCTCGTAGATAAAATCATTCTAATTCAGTTATTTATTCAAACAAAAATATAGAGAATTCATAAACAAATTATTATAGTGAATTCAATTCAGAAGGAAACCATTTACGCTCTCCGTCCGAAGGAGGCAACAAATCAAATGTATTTAAATTTGACTTTTTTATTCAACGCAATCCCTTACTTATGATTTCAATCAACCCAGGGGTTTATATCCTTTTCCTCGCGCAATATACGATATTGAAATTTACCTTTACACTAACATTTTACCGCTACTCCGTTCTAATTTAAAAATATCGATATATAGGTATAAAAGATATGAAATTGCAATACTTTTTTTCTTTGTGTATTGATGTTCTTTTTTTTTTTGTTTAGTAGTTGTCGATGAGCTTCTAGTATAATAATAAACAATTTATTGTGAAAAATTTCGTACATCAAATTATCCTAAAACTAGGATTAAAACCGTATAAATAAAAACAAATGTTTCATAGTATATTTGTCATATACCATATGTATTCTTAAATAACTTATTGTTAAGTTTTAATGGTTACACTCAAAAAGGTTTGTGGGCCGAGAATCTTGGCATTTCAACGCATGTCAGATACAACTAATAATTTTCGACGTAAATAAAAAATTGTTTCGCTATACAGCGGGCGGGTCGGGACGCCAAAGCACTTTTACTATAGGAGAGGTCCCACACTGCTCGACCTCGGCTTCGGGCCTTCGGACTCGGGTCTTCTATTAAAATATCTAGCTAGATCTAATGAATGATCGTCATAATTTTAATATTACAAGTAAAGACAAGTTGGCCGTCCCACGCTTTAGGTTAAGTAAGTGTAATAAAAGCTTTATAGGTAATAGTATTCGGTTTTACAATAAGATCCCAAATAACATTACCGATTTACCTGACAATAAGTTCAAGTATTATGTCAAGCAAGTTTTAATCTCAAAAGGTTATTACAGGGTGGATCATTTCGTGAACGATTGTGATGTCTGGAATTAACCCACATCTCTGTGCGCACCCGCTAACATTATTAAGATTACGATTTGTATAGTTTTTTTATACGACAAAAAAAAATGATATATATTATATTTATAAAAAAAAAAGAACCAGATCGAGTTTCTTGCCGGCTCTTCTCGACTGGGTTGTTTTCCGAATCGGTGGTAGTGTTTTAGACGTTCATAAGCGCCTTCTTAGGGCCTAAATTGAATAAATAAATTTTGATTTTGATTTTGAAAAAGATCGCGTTGGTGTCTTGATCCGCCTACTGTTTGGCGAAACCATATAATACCACTGACTGACTGAGTTATTACAAAATACCTAAAACTACACAGACTAGATTGAGTTGAAATATAGTAGAGATACTCCATTCCCTATATAATGTATCACTAACAATGGATTTTATGCAAATCCTGTCCAAAACAGATTTTTTATCTACGATCTCCTACATCACCTGATACGCTAAATAACCTTTGCTAATGTTATTGTTGATATGGTAACCATTGCTATGGTAACTATTCTTTTAGTCTTACGATACGACTTTTACAATATTCAAACGCTCTAATAAACTTCTAGAATGTTCGATATCATTTAATGTCAAACAATAAATCTTTTAAACTTGTCACTCTTCTATTGTCCATTTAGTAAGGAACCTTGTAACCGCCTTATATATAAATAAAAACAAGTCGACAACCATCTCATCTGCGTAGATATTAGACTAACCGCTATACCCATCTATATTTATATATTATAAAAAGTAACGTCTGTTAGTTGGCTTATAACTCGAGTACCACTTAAACGATTTACAAGATCCTTCTTTTAAATCATAGGTATATTCCATGGCCAGGTTTTGTTTCATATACTTTATTTAATTAGGTCAAAAAGTTATAAAAAAAATAATCATGAATAAGTTTGATAAAAATAATTCCCAACACGATCTATTCCAATATTTTACCTAAATCAATCGATACGAGTATTTCAAAATTATAATGCAGTAAATTATTGTGAACATTGGTGAAGGCATTATACGCGTACGAAACCGCGGGATACAACTTGTATATAATTAGTAAAATACCACTGAACTTATTTCGGTGAAATATTCAAATGAATAGGCAGAAAATATTCTAAATTTAAATTTCTATTCATTCATTTTTTTCATATTTAAATAACAACGATAAAGAACGTAATCCAGTTTTGTTCAATACTGTATAGGCAGAGCGCTTTGTCCACAATCTCTCCTGATATTAAGTGACAATGTTAGTTTTTGACGGGATCTCAATCTGTCATGTAGCAGTTGTTTTCCTTAATACATTAAACTTGTGTATTAGACTCTATATCATGTAATTTTGGTAGCGTTTTGTGTGATATAGTTTAATTAGTGTGTTCCGGTTAAGATTATTATAGAGGATGCCGCGTAACATATATTCTGAGGTGCCGACAAATCTCCATGGAAAGTTCGAGCAAGATGGCCCACCGTTTTGCTGGAGCTTGGTAACGCTGATACAAGATTTAATATACATCTTATCCACATGACACTGCCACAAATTGCCATTAATTAAGAAGAAGAAGTGACAATGTGATGTGTGGACTAGCCAGGAGGGCGTTAGAACCCCCTTATCTATTGTATCCCCCTTATCTATTGTATCCCCCTTATCTATTGTATTTGGGGGACTCTGATCTCACAAATACAATAGATAAGGGTAGTGCGTAAATGAATTTCGCCCCGTCAAAAAAAAAAAGGAGAGCGTTAGAAAGAGACTATGATATCATCGCAATGTTTTCCTTCACCGAAAGCTCAACCGTATTATGGAATAGAACAGGAATTGAAACCTACGTCCGACCACGGACGCGGTATACGATCACACTACCACTGAGTCATCATTGTTTCAGTTATCCTTAACACATCAGAGGATATGCTATCGGTAACAAATCCGAGGACTAGGTATTTAAAAAAACTATTGCCATCGCGTTGCGCCCTAAGAAAGTCTTATAAAACGCGAAAGAGTCATATGCAGCTCGGACTGATTTTACCTACACAAAATAGACGAAATCACCACTTCGTATTCCCCTGTTTCCTCCTCCAAAACTGGACCGATTTTAATTTTTATATCAATTATATAATAAGAAAGACTGGCTATACCTCTACGTTTTATTTTTTGTACTCCTGCGTCAAATTTGATGAACGTCTGAAATCACGGATAAAAAAAATTTCGAAAGCTCCTATTTTTATAATAAGCTTCCTTCAATGCCATTATCCAGGGAGGAAACAGACGAATACGCTTGTATGGGATAAACGCCACCCGCATAGACTCTTAAACGGTAAGTTCTATTTATATGCTCGAAAATATAAATAAGAATGAAACGCGAAAATATTTTATTAATATATATAACCTTTCGCAGAAATATCATCACCTTATATTCACAGAACTTATTCATACAATAAAAAACATCCGAACCGTTTCAATTGAGAGCTTATTTCAATTTCGCGAAACAGCGGGCATTTATTTCGCGCCTCATCTCATTCCCAACAGAGAAACGGGGATGCCATTCAACGAAACCGCTGATAAAATGGTCCTGTGTTATTGTAGTAGACTGAACAGCAACAAACAATACGGCTACGATATTGTTTCCAAGTAAATTTTCAAAAAAGTTCTATTTTCTGACCTTTTAAATCTAAATAACATAACCATACCTATTTCGCAAGGAAATACTAGATAATAATAAATAATAGAAAGTGTTTGTTACGATATATACACAAAATTATATTTTATTGCCTCTGCCAAACTACATGACAGGTGTACATTCCGTCTCCTAATAAAATGTATCTGTAGTTATTATTTATAAACACTTAATAATCATAATTATTGACAAAACATTCTGTGTTTCGATATTAACTTGAGCTATCAAAAACTTTGCGCTTAGGCAACGGTAGCAATGAAAATATCACGCGACTTTAAATTGCTACGTTGACATACATGCATCCATTCGGAAAACACCGATGCCGGTAAAGAATGCTATTTCAATGGCACCGAAATATACGAAACCGTCCATTTCTACCTAGAGTGCAAGGAGTGAATGCGACACATATTAGTTCATAAGGAAGCAATTAGTGACGTCACACAAGGCGTTTTCAAAGATTATTCACTCGTGTTATGACCCAGGCTTCTTTACTTAAAATGTAATAGGTGCTAGCTACCTAGATACCATGGTTCTACGTGGTCCATAGAACTAGTAGTACCATCTACGATTGCGGATCGCCAGGATAGTGCTTGCATCCGAGCTCTTGTCAGGTTAGAAGCGGTCCTATATACAGCTAGAAAATTATATTTCTTTAAACAATCTATGAATGGAAATGTAAAGTATTTCATTGAGAACGCATTAAAAGTAAACTATTTCGAAAACTGTTTAATATTCCTTTATCTAATGTTATAAAGAAACAAACGAAAAAACTTTGTTCATATTTCTTATCATAATCTGATAAGTTACTCTTTCATCTCGAACAAATAATTTATTTAAGGAGAAAACGTTCAGTTGTGCGATAGCCGACAGGATTCGGGGTTCAAGGTCTACTATGACGTCAAATGAAGCGACAAGCCGACTAACCCCTGAAGATCAGCGAGGACTAAACTTTTTAACCCCCCGACAACCTCCGTAATAGTTCTAAACTAAGATACATGGTTACATACCGAAAGGACGTCGTTTTATTAATGTGAAATGTTTCGGAAAATTGACGACGGAATCCTTTGTCGAATTTCTCGTTCGGCATTCTCTAACGTTGAGCCGAAATATAATGAAATTATCTTCCATATCGACCTTCTCCTCTGAAGTATTCGGTCATAGCACACGACACGTAGTTTTAGGGTAAAAAATATTTAAAACTAGGTGATTTAAGTATAAGCCACCCCGTGTCGCCCCCATCTCAAATGCAGCGGACGGCCCCGGGGGGTTTTAGTGGGTATTTCCGGCCGCTTCACGCCCGGGTGAGTCCCACACTGGCACGGAGCTTGTCACTCCGTGCCCCCTTACCTATTGTATTGGGGGACTTCGGGCTCACGAATACAATAGGTAAGGGTAGTGCGTAAAGGATATATATGTAAGTCCATCATAACAATTGTCATATTATATGGATCAGAATGCTGGGCTAGTAAGAAGATGGATGTGAAAAGATTGCATGTAGCTGAGATGCGAATGTTGAGATGAATACGTGAATGTCACAAGAATGGATAAACTAAGGAATGAATATATTAGAGGGACTTTGAAAATCGGTCTAGTGGTAGAAAGGGAATCGTTGTCATGGTATAGACATATTATGAGAAGAGAGGAAACGCATGTGGGTAAAATAATAATGAATATGAATGTGGAAGGATAGGAAAGCCAAAAGAAGTGTGAATGGAGTGTCTAAGAAATTATATGAAAGAAGAAAACGCGAGTTGGGAATAGGGCATAAAAATGATGATGATACGAACAGTATTACGTAAAAAAAACTGACAAAGGGCAAACTCAACATATTCAATTAGGCATGCGCCGGCAATTACTCTCAACAACATGAATTTTGACTAAAAACACAATCGACGTCCGTGACGTCACCAAAATCCCGAAAGATACCGAACAACTATACGAGTACAAGTGAGGGTTAAAGTTTTTATCCTTGGCCTATCAGATAGTTCTTAACTAAGATTTATGGGTTTAACGCGTTGAACGCTTCGTTGTTTTTCAGATACCTCTCTCTACTCACATAAAAATAAGCGAAAAATATAAAAATAAAGGGCATACTCTAAAGTTATTACGAAATAATTTATACTAATAAATAAAATTAAAGTGTCTGTTTGTAATGTCAAAATATTTTTTTACTAAATAGATATGAATGTACTATATACGATACCTAAACCAAAATACAATTTTTGATGTGTTTGTTTGTTCCAGGTAATCTTCGGAACGGCTGAATTGATTTTGACAGGATTTTTTTTGTTAGATAGCTAAAGTTACTCCGCTTAACTTAGGGTACTATTCTTTTTTGAAAATAATTAGGGATCCGCGCAAAAAAATAAAACTAAAAAATAAACTAACAAAAATTCGAATCTAATTCGATTTAAAACACAGTTTCACTGGCTTGTGTCTGAATTTGTGAGAAGAATCTTTGCTTTTTTTAGTACCAAAAATAATTTCAGAAAAATGATAAAGGTTCTTCATACAAAAAAAAAACAAAAGTTTGGAAATAAAGTCTATTCAATGGGCATTTTTACAGTCAAGTGTCAGGATTTATAAGAAATAGTTTCAATTTATTTTAGTACCGAAGAAAATTAAGAAAAATATTTAGTTCGGTATAAAAAAAAAAAACGCAGTGAAGAACATATGCATCGCGGGCACACATCTAGTATTAGTATAAAACAGTACTTGCTACAAAGCTTAGCGTATTAAGCATCTTGGTGATTTTTTTTTGTTTTTTATACGGAATAGGCTCAGTCCCTTGACCAAAATCTCACCTGATGTTAAGTGATGTTGTGGTCCAGGATGGTAAACACACTAAGCCTAGAGGTACTGGTTCTCAAGTGATGCTGCCGGAACACACCTATTGGTATTTGGCGACAGGTTTTCAAACTTGAGAGTGGTAGCTACCCATGCGGGTATCATTAGAAAATGCCCTACCACCATGCTATGGTTTCCTCACGATATTTTCTTTCACCGAAAGCTCAGGCCTATTTTAGTCGTATAGATGGGGATCGAACAGACGTCAATTGACGCAAAATTCAAACGCACATAAAAACTTTAAGTCTTGGAGTACTTATTAATTTTAATCTTTCAAATTATTTTATCCATAACAAAACAAAACAAAAAAAAAACATTATACAAGCAAGATGTTTCTCAGCAATATAATCTTATTAAGGGATTAAGAAATATCATAAGAAAAAAAAGTATTCAGACGAATTACACAAAACGAGCGAAGGAAGTAAATGAATTATTGCCCTTTGCCGTTTCATACCGATCCATCACACGGAAGTGATTTTACTGTCTTTCGTTATATTGGAAATGTATGAGCAAATAATTTATACGTAATTTGTTGTTTTTTTCCGCAAAACTCTTAGACGCTATGGATCCCGGTTGCACTGAGATGAATCAGTAACTTTTTTAAGCAATATTTAAACAGGTAACTAACTACGTAGATATATATTCTGTATGAAATTTGTTGACAGATTATCTTTAATCAGACCCTGATCGAGAGTAACAAGAAAACCATTGGGTTGAAGAGTTTGCTCAATAAATCAACTAACGTATTAACATAAGTTTGAACATAATTTTTTTTCTGAAATTTTTCAACTAGCATAGGCTTATCCGCTTTTACTACAGAGTCACCTTATATGTATGTGGCCCTAGTCGGTAACAATGTAAGCCTAGAGTTACTGATTCTCAATTGATGCTCACACACACATCTACAGATACATGTATGTTATCAGATTTTCAAATCTAATGGTAGTATTATTCTTATTCGGAAAAAGGATATGCAGACTTAAACAGTCCTGTATCACTGCGACCTAATCAGATCTATTGTCTATACTATATTACTAAAGCTCACTGCCTAGACCTACAACCTGAATATACTGTAGGATCTTTTTGGCAGAGAGCGTCTGTACCTCCTCCGGGAGCAACACATGCTTACCCAGAATTCAGTTACGTATGGGCATTAATGGATCACATTTACACAAGATGTACTTTGGTGTTTCGTCTGCTATTTCACAGAACCTGCACTCTCTTGTGTTCTGGACTCCGATGTTGTGCATATGCTTGCCCAAACAACAGTGCCCAGTTAGTGCTCTCACTAATAATAATAGTATAATGGTAGTATGCCAGGCCAGGCTTCATTCGGTGGTGGGGGAGGACCTCTCGCTGCCGACCGTTGTTAGAGCCATGGTCGGCAGCGAGGAGGTCTAGAGGGTCGTCGCCTCCTTCTGCGAACGAGTATTGTTGCAGAAGGAGGCGGACGAGAGGATGAGGGAGGAGGATCCGCTTGCGGATCCTCGAAGAAGAAGGAGGCCGAGAGGGCGGTGGGCCAGTTATGTCCGGGGCTTTCTGAGAATGTAGAAGCCCCGGGGGTGTGTGTTCTTTGTGTAGGTGTTTTTGTTGGTCTGTTGTGTGTGTGTTTGTTGCGTGCTTCTTCGTCTGTCCCTTTCTCTTCTGGGTATCCCTCTCCTTTCTATGCCTTGTCATGTACGACAAGGTGAGTGAAGGAGAGGGACCCAAATTTCTTCTTCAGTGGTGGGCTTCTTCCCTATTTCTTTTGCCCACCACTGAACTATCCCTATTTTCATCTTTATGGGGGGCAGGAAACATATCCTGCCCCCCGGCTGACTGACCTAACTAGGTCATGCCTCCTACGGGAGGCGGGCGAAGAGGTGGGGTTGAGAAGTGTGTACACTCCCCCATCCCCGCTGGGCCATTGCACGACGAGGCCCGATGGGTTCGCTGCAGGGGGCGACGCGGTGCTTGCGAAAGCCACCCGTGTCGCCCCCATCCCAAATGCAGCGTACGGCCCCGGGGGGTTTTAGTGGGTATTTCCGGGCGCTTCACGCCCGGGTGAGTCCCACACTGGCACGGAGCTCGTCACTCCGTGCCCCCTTATCTATTGTATTGGGGGACTCTGATCCCTCAAATACAATAGATAAAGGTAGTGCATAAATGCATTTCCCCCCGTCAAAAAAAAAAAAAAAAAAGGCCAGGCTTCATTATACTTTCCTTCACCCTAAATTCAGGTTCACTATAGAATTGTATGCCTATATTCGATAATACTCCCACTGAACAATCGTCGCATTAAACCAAAGAACAGCAAAGAAGCAGGACCTCTTCAAACGGTAAATGGTTACCATTACGCATGTAACAAACGCAAAGGCTTACGTTGTTGATTAAAAATACCCAAAAAATATATATCATCATTCTCTTTATGTTAACCGAATAACTATATAACAGTTTCGTATTATTTCGTTTCGTCGATATATCACGTTCAAACCCCACACATACGTCAAATAAACGCACAGTCATGAAATCACAAGTCACTGTGATCCATCACACGGTTTGTGGAGCGCGCTCGCTCACACATCGACTTCCGACAAAATATGTATTTTGAGATAACGTACAATGAAAAATCGCTTTTTATTACATAACCGACAAATGATAAAAGTTTAAACAAATAGTAGTCTCAATGCACATTTTCCGTAGATCTCTCTGCCTAGCTAATATAATTAATAAAGACCAGCTGTGAATCCGCGGCTGCGCCCGCGTTTCATATAATCTTCACTGCATTTTAATATTTTTATACGGAACCCTTTTTATTTGTCTAATTTTTTTTAGTACTAAAATAAAGTAAAAATATTTCTCATAAATTCACACAACTGCGTCGGGTTTTATTAAATTTTTTTATGAGTTTTAATTTTTGTTAACGGAACCCTAATTATTTTCGAAAATCAAAAGTACCCAAGTTACGCGGAGTATCTTCAGCTATCTATCAATAAAATTGCCGTCAAAATCGGTCCAGCCGTTTCGGAAATTACCCGGAACAAAAAGAAAGGCAAAATTTAAAAACAAAAATATTTTTAGTATAGGTATCGTATATACATTCATATCTATTTATTAAATTAAAATCAATTCACAGTACAAACAGACACTTCAATTTTATTTATTACTTTAGATAAATTGCCTCGGAGAAGTCTCCACATGCTTGTTCATTATCATCATCAACTTGTTACCAAGTTATTTGGTGTCGACGCAGTACCTACGTCTTCTGCTTCCATACACCAACTTCTCTCTCAACCACCACCTTTTCGTTCAACCTTTTCCTTTCATACCTTCCGCAATACACACCAGTCATCTTTTCTTCGGCTGTCCTTTCCCTCTATATCCTTCAACATTCATATTAATTATTTTATCTAGGAACATGCGTTTCCTCTCTTTTCATGGCCAAGACAAAAGATTCCCTTACAGTTTTCCTACCACTAATGTAACTTTCTGTACATTATTCGGTTCTTATATTGGTATATAAGTTTTCAAGGGTAAGATTCCTTAGAATCTATCAGCGTAAGTAAAGTAAAAATTATAAAATAAAACAAAATCAAACAGTAGGTTAATTGAATCACATATGATAATACATAATTTATTTCGCGTTTTTTATTTTTCTTATTCATTACACATGATCAAGGAGGAGTAATGTAATTAATTAATTATGTGTGCAAAATCAACAACAGTTCATATGGCAAAACTCTCATAAAAATAAGTAAGAATTTCAAAAGGAATGAGTAAACAATGATTATGTATTTAAAAAAATCTACTATTGAACTATAGTTATCATTCGATACTGAAACGGTGTAAGTTTCGGTTGCACACATAGCATCATTTTGAAAAAAAATAATTAAAAACTAGCTGCAATAACTACATAGTTAGCAATCAAAGAATTTACGACTCCAGTTATTTTTTAAATCAGAAATCTTAACAGATCAACCAAAATGTTGAATGAATTACTACGGAGTCTTTTGACATTACAAATTACGTTAGAACAAGGCTCTACTAAACGAACCAATAAAGCAAAAACTCAGCGTGATAGGAAACCAATTATCGGGAATGTGATATTATCGAACATGAAATAAGGAACACGCGCTGTATAATGTGAAGAGAAGTAATGGCCCTCCCGCTAAGCCCCCAGAGCGGCACTAAGCCAGCGTAATGAACCTGTCGAAACGACCAATCCACTCGGAAACTGCCATACTGTCTCCACCCGGACAATTTTTACTGTCAAGCATAGCATAAATTTATTACACATCGTGTGATATCGAACAATTGAATAAACTAAAATCATCTTAATTCTTTTTATTTAGTGCAAATTTTTCGATCGCTTTGAAATAAAAATAAAATTGCAATGAACCCATCAAGCTTAATTTAAAAAGAATTATATCGAGAAACCTGTATGGATATTTTATATGTTAGTATAATTATATTGACTTATTTTTTATGTCCCTATTGTGCTGTTAACTGCTTTTATCAAATTCCATTTCATATTGGAAATCTGTTCGTTTTTTCTTTATAAATTATTTCGACTTTTTAATGTTTTGTACCACAGAAAGCGTTTACAAATAAATTATTAAATATTAAATTAATTATTGTTTTATATTTCCATTAATATATATAACGCAGAAAAAAGACGTTAATTATATAATATAATCTTACGCCTGTTATCCCCGAAGGGTTAGGCAGAGGTGAAATAGCGAACTACACCACTCACATATCGCCGAGCTTAGTTCCGTCCCAGATGTGACAGGGGGCGAGCCTGTCGCCGTATCGGGACACAAATTCCAGACTCCGAGATGATACTGAGTAGAAAAACCTAATATCAATTGACCCGACCCGGGCATCGAACCCTAGACCTCAGAACGACAGTCGTACCGTAATACAACTGCGCCACCGAGGCAGTTAATTATACATACCAAGAAATCAGAACCTTACTATTTATCAAAGTCGATTCAAAGAGCAACATACGAAATGTTTAACAATAAATTTGTGCTATAATAGAATTTAATCTCCGAGGGTAGAACCGAGCACAACCGAGGACAGCAATTAACGCACAAAAGAGGGTCCTCCTCTCTCTACATAAAGGGAGAGTCATCACGGCAGTATACTCGTACAAAAAATGCCGACCTATTGCAAATGCCCTTTGACGATTCACCCAGATGTCACACTAAATCCTATAAAATAATATAAGTTCTGTAACATTTGTTACTTCGATCTAAAATTTTATTTTCTGCGATGTCAGTTTTATTCTTTCAATTCAATTGCACCAATGCTTCTTAAATTGTTGATATAAAAATATTTTAGGTCATGGTATATGTGTCGTGGGTGTCGTAAAAGGAAACTAAGGGATACACCTGAGGATGGGCAGCAGCTTCCTTTGAGGACTACAAACACCTACTGCGATCGCCAACCCACCTGCCAAGCGTGGCGATTGTGGCAATTCCCCCCTATCTGTGGGGGAGATCAAGTCGCTGGACGCCTTACGGTTGGATGGATGGATGGTAGAGGAAAAATATCGAATGGAAATGACTTTACGTTACAGAAGCTTATAGTTATCTGAAATTTATAAAGTTAATAGCAAAGTAAAAGAACCTTGTGTAAGGATTACACTGACATTCTTTTAACCAAAACTTAGGATGAAAATATCTATCTATATGTATAAACAAAGTCGGGTTAGTTACATCATTTATAACTCAAAAACGGCTGGACCGATTTCTATGTTCTTTATGTGCCAAGATACCAAAATAACTATTAAAACAGAAAATTGTAATGATTCGTCTCAGACTCGAGAAGCTGCCTCGCGCATTGGAAGAAAAACTTTAGATTAAAGAAAAACTATAATTCAACTAATAACAAAACATTTATTAATTCTGAGACGATACGAAGTTCACCGAGACAGCTAGTTTTTTTTATAAATGAACTATCTGTATGGTCGCGACTCCACCCGCGTTTCATTTTTTTTAGTGTTGCTCAGTAAAGTGACTGTACTGGGCCTGATATTAAGTGCAGTACAATCCGATTCAGCGGCGACTGGCAGCGAATTCTGTTCAGTGTCAGTGTCTCCGCTGTCATTCTGACATGATTCTGACCAGATTTCATTTTTCAACGCACAACTATTTTCGAAAAATAAAAGTAGCCTAGTTACTCGTAGTAACTTCAACTATCTGCCAAATAATCCCAAAAAACGAATCATTCATTCCGGAGACTAGCCGGAACAAACAGACCAACAAAATATTCAAAATTGGTATTTTTTGTATAGGCACCGTTTATACATTCACATACAGTAAAAAGTTGTTATTATGATTTTACAAACAGGCATTTCGATTTTATTTGTTTAGTATAGCTGACTACTTTTTAATCATAATGAAAAACCTTATATTTTTTAAGTCGTTAGAAAAATAAGCGTGCATTATAAAAGAAACGACGATATATTTTTTTATATCACCGCCGCTTGATAGGACTATATGTACAAAGATGAGTCAGGTAAGCTCACGCGATAGGCAATCTTCGCATAACCTGTTTATACTGAAAATCGGTGTCGTATATTAGACATTGAATAGAGCCTGCAAAAACCACTTTAGATATTATGACACACTTTATTTACTGTATCTTATCTGCTCCTTTTATGACAGAATCCAAAGTACGTTTCTTTTTTTTATAGTATTTTTTCTCTTTACCTTTTCATACCATTTAGTTTCGATTCGATAGTTTCGAAAATGCATCTTAAATAATAATAGTTTATTTATATATTTTTATATCCAATTTCAACAAGTTTGGTTAATATATCGATTACCTATAAAAATGAGACAATAAGAAAACAATGGAAAGCTGGCGTAAACGCCAGGTTAGTGCTCAAGGGTTAAGTAAATGTCGCATGATTGGCGAATTCAATAAATAAATAAAATTTGAAAAAAACCATCGAAATGTGTTCTGACACTTCGGTTCTAAAGCCTATGTTTTAAAAGAACAGATTTCATCTCTTTTCCGCTTTATTATATTTATAGAAAGTATAAATACGTAATTCTTTTTTTTTTCGAGCCATTGAACCTATTTTGGTCGTATTGTTTGTTTTGTTCTGATGTTTTGTACAATATTGCGAAAGGAATAAGGCAATAGGAAAATTTTATATAATAACAATACATTAGAATTTGTGTACAATTTTAAATAACACGTGGGCCGTTGTAGGTATTCCATTAATAAATAAAAAATAGGGAATAATATAATTTCTCAAATTGTTGTTTACATTTTTTATTTCATAAATCTAACCCGGGCAACGTCGTGTGCGTTGGTTAATAATTATAAGTAAATAGACATACCTGAAACGAGGTGACTGCCAACTGTGAGAGTCCGTCAACGTATGGACCAAACACGGCATGCTCGCGCACCCGAAGCGAGCGCCGCGTTGTTTCTGGATCAAGCAAATCGTGTACGCGCTCATTGTAGATCTCCATATATGATACTTCCACCTAAAAAAAAATCAGTATAAGCCGATAACAAAATGTTCAATGCATCTACAACGTGAAGCAAAAACTTATGAACATTTTTTGAAAATTACGGTCACAAATTTCATGTCACGGTTAAAGTTCATATAGAGGAGTGCAGAAAGCTAATATTTTTATGTAATATTCATTAGAATCACATCCAATTATTCAAAAAGCAGTACTCAAGCGTTTTAACCTACTATGCGTTTGACGCATATTTATAATTACCCCTTACTAGTTTTAATCACGTGCCATTTATTTGCCGTGTGGAGAGAATATTTACTTTTGAGGTTTTACTTTAAGCAATTAAAAAGGAAAGATAAACAAAACAAAACGAATTATTACAAGTTTATAAAAGAAGCTAAATTCTTTAATGATAGTATTATCATTAAAGTTATAGTCGTATTTCGATCACTAACAGTAATAAAATCATAATAAAAAAGTATATGTTACAAGTACATACAAGTCGGTGAAAAAATGTGAAACTAATGTGACTTTGTACATTTTGAATAATTAACGTAACATTCATAAAGAAGTAAGCATTTCAAATATATATACATCTAACCGATTTTCAAGTTAGAAACAATTTAGATAACGTCGAGCCAAGCAAAGCCTAGAATCCAAGACTAATCTACTAACTTTTAGCCACCTACGCAGAGCGCAGAAAAAGGTTTAACCCACAAAAACCCCGCAGCTAATAGGTACGCCTTCCACTCTCACAGGCCTAATTTGTCATAAAAATAGTCTGTCCCAAAGGTCCAAGCCTCGTAAAATTATATCATCCTAAATTATTACTGTGGTTTTGATAAAAGATAAGAATAATATTCCCTTTTAGAAAGATTTATATGTGATGACCAAAGAAAATATTACATACAAAAACGACAACAAAGTGATAAAATGACTATAGTGAGCTTACTATTTTACACTTATATTACATTAAAATCAGGTAAAAATTTAGTAAGTATTACGACCTGGAACAATAAAAACTATATTTACTTTATATGTGAGGCTGGGAGGTGTCTGTTGCACTGCGATCCTCTCAAAAAGGGCGTCGCAGAGCCTCGGTATGATGCCTCCTTCATCCGCCCCCGGAGAGCCCATCATCGTGTAACTCTTACCCGAACCTGAACAAAAATACAAAAAACCTTTATAATATTATATAATACTCTTTAAAAATTACCACACAAAATGTCCATAGATCCCCCGTACTAGGAAACCTGTATCGCGTGAGATCATCCAAATCCCAAGTTACAGTAAGTGATTACGCTGTAATGACTGAATGTACATAAGAACTAAATATTAATATGGCATATACATTACAAGTACGGTAACAAAAATTATATATTATATCGACACTGATATGTTACCTTGATAACCTCCGTGACAAACCATTTCGAAAAATTGGAAAGTGAACATTTGGAAATTCTTTTGATTATTTTTTTCATTAGTATCATTTAATTTAAGACATTGATAGATATAAGTAATTAAATAAAAATGTTATGGTATGTATGTTTCGAGTGCTTACTTTCACAGATTAATGTCTTACGGTATTTTGCTGTGGGGTACAGCAGCAGAGGTAGACACCATTTTTACGCTACAAAAGAGAGCTGTTCGAGCAATATTCAATATGGGACCTCGCGAATCTCTAAAGAACAAGTTTCAAGAATACATCCTCCCAATACATCTTCGATAACTTAATGCATATTCGTAAAAATTTAGACAAGCTAGATCTAGTGAATTGATCGTCATAATTTTAATATTATAAGTAAAGACAAGTTGGCCGTCCCAAGCTTTAGGTTAAGTAAGTCTAATAAAAGCTTTATAGGTAATAGTATTCGGTTTTACAATAAGATACAAAGTAACATTACCGCTTTACCTGACAATAAGTTCCAGTATTATGTCAAGCTAATTTTAATCTCAAAAGGTTATTACAGGGTGGAGCATTATATGAACGATAGTGATGTCTGGAATTAACCCACATTTCTGTGCTTCCGCTAACATTATTAAGACTATGGTTTGTATAGTTTTTTTTTACATGACAAAAAAAACGATATATATTATATTTATAAAAAAAAGAACCAGATCGAGTTTCCTGCGCTCTTCTCGACTGGGTTGTTTTCTGAACCGGTGGTAGTGTTTTAGACGTTCATAAGCGCCTTCTTAGGGCCTAAATTGAATAAATACATTTTGATTTCATTTGATTTGAGTTGTAAACCATTTTTTTTAATAGAAGATTACATTGTTACACAACACTATTTTGTAAAATGTATATTGCGTTTGACACGAAAATTACGATTTTTTGTCGTTGAAGGTTGACACATTATTGCTCATCCAAATCGACCAAAACAAATTGGTTTTTAGAAGGTTTTTATTTCACACCAATATCTTGTAAAATCTGTTGATTTTTTTTTGTTAATATAATTCACTGTAAGGTTACAATTTTACATAATGCAACAAAATAACAACCTAAAAAATAACAAACAATCCTAACAAGATTTTTAATTTAATATGTATAAGCTGTCTAATGGAAAGACAGACATACAGATAGAACGTCTATTATATAATGTAAGGATAAAGACGTTTGATTAAAAATGGTTATATTCAAGTTGCATAGATGATATTATAAAAAATATCGAGATAATACGAACGATACGAGCATTCATATAAAAATCAATAACATGAAAGAAATGAAAACGTTTCCACTAAAAATACCGAGTAGGTAAACATAAAACAGTACATAAGAGAAATGAAATGGCAACTTCACAAAGCCAATGCAATTTACTCGTTTCAATCAACGTCAGAACGCTCTACGGTACCGCCGCTTTCCTTCCTACAACGGAGGCAGTTTGTAAATAAACGATATAAATTCCTGAACAGACTTTGATTTGACTTGGAAAAGCTTTTATTAGCAATACGAGAACTAAAATACACTTTGAGCGACAGAACTTTAGAATATTCCAATCATCGTCATGTCGTTTGTTTATATGTTTATATTTATTAGACATTTTTGTGTTAAACCTATACATTTGTTACTGCATCATCTAAACATCAATTACTTTATAGAGTACATATAATAATTTATAGATTACCTAAAGTTAAAAAAAAACAGTACCCTGAATCCATGAGATAAGGACTCTTTCATATCTTGCAATATTCAAGTCAAACTTAACCATAATTTATTTTCTGGAAATACGTATCGGTAACTCTTGATTCTATTCCTCAATAGAAAAAGCCAGTTAATCTGCAGATCAGCTAGATTATGTACACATTACAGGTTTTCTAATGTTAGTAGTAACACATAATATAATCAAATAAGGTACTTTACCAAAGCGTGAAATGTAAAATTTTATAAAAGGTAAAAGTTACAATATTTAAAACAGCATATTATAATAACAGTAACTAAGTATTTAGTTTATTATAGTTGGAGCCATCGCAATCCCGGATTAATGCGATTGAATTCCCACAGGATACGAAATCTCGCAATTCGTTTCCGTGTATTTATTTATTACTAGCTGTGCCCGCAACTTCGTCTGCGTGGAATAGTGAATTAGGGCATTTTTCGGATTTTGGTTTATTCTGGATTATAATCACCGTCGTTACATCGTATCCGCCATCGGGGAACAAAGCATACAGGCTGCTAGAGTTATTAATATGTGATAAAGCCACATAAAGCTGACCGTGTGAAAAACAGCTAATACTTAGATCCACATCCACAACTTTTAGAGTCTGACCATAGGCTTTAATAATTGTAATCGCGAAACTGGTCATAAGCTCACTGGAAACTGGACTCGTTTAAAACTAAACGGAAAATTGTTTGGAATAAAAACACTACCACCTGTTAAAATCTCTGCTTCTACCAGGTTTCGCAGAATCAGAAATTTAAAAGAGAAAATTTCACTTTTAATCTAGTATTGTTGCAAAGTTTTGGCGGTCTTAAATTTCTTAGCAGCATTATGGGTACGCCGACTTTAAATTTATTTTATGAGCTGGTAGTTCAGGAGCACTGAGGGATTCTAAAAATTCTACTGGGTAATTGATAGATTCTTCATCTTTTATAACTCTGTTAATGGAGATATACTCTACATTATCCCCTGAAACAAAGCTCAAAACTTCAGCATTTATTGCTGCTGCTTGGTCGTTTCGTGGACTTAAAATAGCTCTTTCGCAAAGCCATGAATTTTCGCAAGTTGGTTTTTGCGTTGCGTTTTCCATACACGGATGATATGAGGTCTCGCATTCATGAAACTTCGCAGAAATATATCAAAGGATACTGCAGGGCCTCATATGCTCGGTGTGTTTCATAAATACGTTGTAAGCGATCATGAGTGCGCTGCACGATGTCACGTCTATCACATTCCTAATTGACTAATATTACTGCAACTTCGTCTGCAACGGAGACAGTGTACTTTTCACGATGTTCTTCCGCAGGACGTCTATCAGCCTTATTTATAACTTTATAATTGTTATTTTGGCCTTGTGGGATGGAATCTATTGCGGCTTTTAAACTTCTGACATCCGAATTTATTTGATGTTACATATTCTCAAGTTGAAATATAAAGTTGATGTTCAGCTGAGGAAAGTTATGATGTAGTATATGGGCCTGTTCATTGTAATTTGATACGAAATAAATTTAAAGAAATTTTGGCTCATTTTGGAGAAGCAAAGATCCAATCAGGTGATAAATTGGCCCTGCACCTTAAAAGTTGGATGTGATATGTTTGACCCCAAAAGATGTCATTTGGAATACGCTATTATATAAACGGATATAGTCTAAAAATGTTTACACTGAGGATGCTCACTATTTCAAAAACTTTTATAAAGGGGCTCATGATAAGTTTAAATAAGCACTTTGCCACCTGAATAACATATTCCATTTGGTTCTTTTCTCCATTTTTGAGCATTACAAAACTGACAACATACCACCATACTTAATATAGATGCGAATTCAGAGTAATCAATTCTGGGCGAATACAAATAACCTGTTTTCTCTTTGGTAACTCATGGAAGGATATCAATTTCCGCTCCAGTTTCTGGGTCTTCTATCAAACTTGATAACATTTTATTGAGTGTATGCCGATCGACATTTAGTCGTGACTGACGTTGTTCTGCAGTTTCTTTCTTCTCCTCGATCAGCTGTTAATCGGAATCACGATCTAAACTACTTTCCAGCTTTCTAGACTGCAAAGTTCGTGCTTTTTGAGAGCTCAGGCGAGTTTCCCTATCAGTAAAGGTCTTAGACTCACGCGATATTGCATGAGCCTTGCGATCGGTGGACAAACGTGCCTCACGCTGTTCCCTGTTGATCCTACTTCAAGTGGCCATCATTCGAGAACGATGTGAACTCAATCGAGATTTTCGTTAAGCTGAAGTTTCTGTAACATGAAACCTGGCCTGACGTTACTGAAATGCAGTGAACTAATGAGAAGTAATCTCATCCTTATAGCATTTCTGCTGCACCGGGAGAGGTTGGATCTTTTTCGAGGCATTCTTACAATAAGTAGTAATTAGTACTAACTCAGCCTTATTTAGTAAACACGTACTCATCATAAACAAAAAAAAAATTATAAATACTTACAGATTATTACACAGTTTAAATTTATTACAGTTTAATAACTATTAAGACAACCTATTAATTATCAAAAATAAAAGAAATATCTAATAGATACATTTAAGTATTAATTAATCGCATTACTAAATTGTATTTTAAACATAAAAATTAAGAACTTGTATAAACTTGTATTTACAGGTTACCTAATAAGATGTGTTTACCTAATTTGAAAACTAATTAACCTGTACTATATACATACAATATGTATTTACAAACCCTAAAATATAAATAAATAAAATATGCAGAACGGTCAGTGTTATCGAATGCAACTATTACGCCATGCGCCTCCGAAAGCGGCCCGGCTCTCGACGTGCTTTATCTATACATATATAAACAACCCAAAATTGCCAGCCTAATCTGAACCCTATTTCATATGAATGATGATATATATCTGAGGTCAACTTAAATTGGAATTATAAAATTTCCGAAACTGATCATTTTTAACTTCTATTTATTATCATATTATTATTATTATTATATAATCACACTTTAATATAGACCATTATTATGGAGTTTAGTAAAGTTTCAGACAATACATCTGAACAGAGAAAGAATTTAGATAGAATAAATGTTCAACGTGATTCTTTAAATTGACATATTTTTTTTATTTATGTACCGATTGACATGAAACAAACACTAAATGTTAAGTGAAGCTTACTATAATATATTAGTGAAAACTGCATCTAAATCAGATAAGCCGTTTCTGAGATTAGCGTGCACAAACGCACAGACAAACAGACAAACAGACAAAAATTTTAAGAATCATTGTTTTGGGTCCTATTTGCGTTTATAAAGGTCGTAATAATATTTTTTCTCATATATCTTCCATGTACAGACAGCGATTCGTTACATTTTTATTATATGTATAGATTAATTACTTAATAATTAATTTCGACTGAAAATATCACCCGGTGAATAATAACATTATTTCTTACGACAGACCCGTTGGGATTAACAAACAAGCGAACAAATCCTCTTGGATTATAACTAAGATTCAGAACAAGCGGTAGTTCCTGAGGGACTTTCTAAATTGTATCATGGGATATTTTGTGTGGACTAATTAAAAATGCAAATTTAATAACAAACGAGAGTAAAGCATTATTATGATACTGTCGTAGAGAAAATTAAGAAATTAAAATTGACGGCGTTAGAACCACAGTAATTCAAGTAGAATTTTTGACAAAATGGTGATTTTGTTTTTAACCGCAAAAAACAGCATTCTTCAATAATGCATTTATTCAACTGCTTTGTTATGTACCTAAAAGCTAAATTACAGTCATTATTTTAATTAAAAAAAATGCGAAGAGTGTATTTAGTTTCCTTGCAAGTCCAATCGTGTTTTCCTCATTGTCTCCAAAAGACAAAAATTTGCCTTGGATCGCTACGATCCTAACGTCGTCATATCTGATTTTAATACAAATAAGAAACAGGGATACCATATAATGAATTCTCGCAAACAGAGTACAGGTCTTGATAAATATATATGTATGTAATATATTAAATGTTGTTTTAAATGGCAACCTCGCCATTTGGCCTAAACGCACTTGATGAAAAGTGATGCTGGGACCAACGACGGCATGTGCTTGCTAAAATAAAACTGCAATTTACAAACTAAAATGAACAGTGATCAACTGTGGAACAGTCTTCTTCTACCATCATAATGGTCATAGATACGTGATTGTGTCTTTCACTTCGAAGCCTCTGTGTCCGTTTCTACACACCGTATAATACAGAAACATGAATCATGTTACTACAATTGGTCATTCATCATATGAACTCATTGTGTATACCATATACAGAAAATATATCGCAAGATCAAACCAACTCCACTAATAAACTGTTTGACATTTTATTATAAATCCACTAGAAATATAATATCCTTCATATATTACTTTGTACTTACATAATGTTACTGTTATTGAGATTCTATAGAACAAATTGCGAAAATAAACCATTTCATCCAATTTCATCAAATCACCTTCTCAGCTCGTAACGCCATATAAAAGTAATTCACCCGGAAATGGAAATCATTCTCTCACACTCAATCACATTTTATATCAAATAGTACCAGGTACCCACCCCGTCCGCTTCGGATAGCGTTTACGAAAGGTTAACGTTATTCGGTGGAGCAATTTACAGATTAACTATATAGGGTTATGTTAGACTTTTAGACACATGCAGATCTTTGAAACACGTCGTTACCTATCTGGTCCAGCAGTAGCTAAGAATCGTTCAAGGACTGCATAATGACACAAAAAAGGTATCAAATTTGGTAAAGCCGTTTAAAGCGAGAAGAATTATGAACATAGGCACAGTGGAATTTTATATATGTATAAAGATATATAAGAGAGTTATACGTTAAAAAGAAAATTTGTTTTCATTTAAAATAACCATTTTTTTAACTTATTGAAAATCAATCTTGCGTATTTATAACACTAGTTTTCCCTTAATTATTCAACTGTCCGTTAAAATAACTTTATATTCAGAGAAATTCTAAAATCCATTCATTCATTCAACCGAAAGACGTCCACTGCTGGTCATAGATCTCCCAAAGATTTCCACGACGACCGGTCTTGCGCCACCCGTATCCAGCAGACTCCCGTGACCTTCACCAGATCGTCACCCCACCTTGTGGAGGTCTACCCGCGCTGTATCTTCCAGTACGCGGCAGCCATTCGAAAACCCGTTGGCTCCAGTGGGCATCGGTTCTACGAGAAATATTTCCAGCCCATTTGCCACTTCAGTTAGTCAATACTTTGGACAATGTCGGTTACTTTTGTTCTTTTGCGGATCTCCTCATTTCCGATTCGATCACGCAGGGAAACTCCGAGCATAGCCTTCTCCATTGCCCTTTGCCTCCTATTCTAAAATGTCTTGATAATATTACTGAACCGTATCATTGGATGTTTGTGCCACACTAAAAAAAAAGACCTCCAGACTAAAATAACAGAAAATATAACATCCTATAATTTGTGAAAGGAACAAGAAAATGCCCGATAAATTTCAACTATCAAACAGAATCGTTTCGTCCGAACAAGAAAAGAACCATTCTAGGCGCGGCGAATAACGGTTCCACCGCTTGGGTAAATGTCCCCTATACGAAACACTCATACAAATCATAATATACGCCGCTTCACATATGCTCCGGCTTCATAAATTCAATCTACATACGAATATATGGAAACAATAGGCGCCGATGAGTTATTGGAAATCTATAGTAATTCGATATGAAAGCCGGAACGGTAGTGGACCACCTGGCGTTTTGAAAATTAAATATAAACCTAACAGTTACGAATGTATTAATACATTCTATATATAAATATAACACGCAACTGTTCGTATGAACTATGTCATATCAATTGTTGAAATAATACATATAAACTTCATTATTTATTCCGTGTATAATATTACTTATCGTAACTGAAATTAAAATAAGTATTTTAACTAAAAAAAAATGTATAAAGAACTAAAAAGAAAAAGTACTACAAACAATTCAGAGTAACTATTCTGTGTAATTACTCTTTGATCCGTTGGAGTTTCCAAGACTCTTCACCAATTTATAAAAGATCTCACTTCTTTTACGGGATATCAAATATTCCACGAAATTAAAAATACATAATAATATTCGAATCTCTCATAAATACGAAACGCGTACTCATTACTTAAATTACTGTAAAATAATTTCAAAATCTTTTGAAACTGTACTCTACAAGCAATTATTGTAATTAAATTACGTAACCCATAACAAACTTCAGGTACATTACAATACACAGGTATATATGTATGTATGTATGTGTATACATACATTATATACGCCTGAGCAGACATCGCAGGGTTGTCTACATTAATGATACTCAACAAACCTCTAACCGTTCCCCTGTCTGTTACATCTAGTAGGGTTGCTAATAGGACTTTACCCAAAATAGTGATTTGATATTTCATAATTGAGATATTACAATTAATTTATAACATTTTGAGATGTTTTTTCGAAAATTGCAATGATTTAGTCCGCGCTTGTAAACTGCAAAATTAAAAGCAAAACAAGATCTCGAAACAGATTGTAATTTTGTAACAAATAATAACAACCAAATTTAACGAATAACCCGACCAAAGAATTAATACATTAGATGAAATGAAAATTTTCAATGTATAAGGTTCAAATCAGAATAAATCTATGAAATACCAACTATGCCAGAAGTATTGCATATAACAATTGATATTCATTACAATTATTCACTACACATACCTCATTAAATATTCAACGATTAAGTATATAATCGTGCAAGATATATACGTCTTGTTTGCGTTACCTTGTCGAATTATGGAGATAAAAGTACTTCGCTAAATTAGACTAGAGTGGCAATTAGTGCGAATCGACAGCCCTCGCTATAAGTTTGCATCGGTTCAAGCACCCCTAACGATCAAGAAGCGCAAACAGAAGTTCAAACTTACCTACGACTGTTCGTTGAACACTGACGTATATATACAAAAGTAAATGTACTAACAGTCAACATATAGTTAATGTTAAAAACGTGAACACTTATTTGTTTGTTACTTAATAATTCTTATATTATTGGACCGATTGAAATGGATTATGGCAGCATTTGGTATATTCTGTCAAGAAAACTAAACCTATGATAGATACTTTTCATAACTCTCAAGGTTTTATAAGCATTATAAAAACAAAATTTTGGACACTTATGACCACCACCCTTATCATATTTATACAAAACTCTATATTCATAATTGAAACAAAAAAAGAAAACGAAAATATATAACACTGTTTACGTAATTAACACTCGAAATCCCGTCCGAGAAAAATAAGCAAATGATAGATAGAACGGTACATAGATCCTGTGAGGAACCTAATGTAGGGATAGCTAGGATACAACTCGCGAGAGAGTTTGTAGACTCAGGTGACGGCCAATTATTATTATTATTATTCTTATTCTAAAAGGGGCTATGCAGGCCCAAACAGTCCTGTATCACTGCGACCTAGTCGGATCTATTGTGATCGCCCCTATATTGCTAAAGCTCACTGCCTAGACCTACAACCTGAATATACTGTAGTATCTTTTTGGCAGAGAGCGTCTGTACCTCCTCCGGAAGCAACACATGCTTACCCAGAATTCGGTTACGAATGGGTATTAATGGATCACATTCACACAAGATGTGCTTTGGTGTTTCGTCTGCTATTTCACAGAACCTGCACTCTCTTGTGTGACGGCCAAACCGAGGTTCGTACCATTTTGGTAATCCTTGTGCTAGTCACCTTTTGCGGCCGAGTGCCTTCAGCACTCACCCCCAAAGTCACGGTGAAGCTGTAAAGGCCCTTCCGGTCAACTGCGTTAGCTAGGTAGGACAAAAAAAAACAAAGGATTCCCCAACCCACCTGGATCCTTACGCAGTATTTAAACGATCCCCATATAGTCCAATAGAAATTCGTAGAGCGTAATTTCGAATCCAACTATTCAAATCTATAATGACCCTGAGCTTTCGGTGAAAGGAAACATCGTGACGAAACCATAGCATAGTAGTAGGATATTTTCTAATCTCCGACTACCTAGCTACTAGCAATCGCAAACAAGTTTCAATGTCTGTCTCTCCAGCATCTCTGAGTGTATTCCGGCAGCATCACTTGAGAGTCAGTACCTTTATCGTAACATACCTTACTATATTAGACCATGGATTTGTAGAGACCTCATCAACATCTAACGGCACACTAGCGCGAGCCGTGGGCGCACGGGTTACATATATTTAATACCTCGTATGAGAGAAGTCCGTGTGTCCCGTCTCGCTCGCACTCTGCATGTTTCTGATTGACCACCGTAGTTACTGTAAGCCCTACGACTAACGAGGGGATCTTTTAGAATTTAAGTTTGTCCTCAGAATTAATCAATATAAGCATCAATTAATTAATCATATAAGAATCAGTTAATAAATAACTTTCAACGTATACCACGACTTTCCCTCCAGTCATCCTTCAACTGGCCAGCAGCAACCAAAGATTCATTCATAAATCATAGTTTTCAGATTAGAACAGTGAACTTAACGTAATCTACACTGGATATCATTATGATCACAAACAGGGATAGTGAGACAATTACTTTAAAATCACTGTAATTTTAACGAATTTATGAGCGCCGGTTAATACGTATAATATTATAGACTACATTCATAATTTATTTCTTAAACTATACCATGAAATGAACGAAAAATAAAATCAATTAAGTTTTATGTGACAGAAACGTGACACTTTTACAAAATGAAACTGTATAATCGTTCAGCCGCTGTAGCGTCTTGGATGAGAAATCATTCCGTCCGAGTGAACGGCAAAGCACAGGAAATATTTACGGATGGGTCCAATTTTCTTTACAACCCGCAACTCGAGCAATTTTTATCCCGGTTTATATTATATATTTCTTATACTTTTTACAATAACTTTTATACATATTTATTTTCATACTTCTAATATTAAAAAGGTTGTTTTTTTTATTACAAAAAAAAAAAACAGTTTTAACAAATGCACCTTTAATACTTTATACTTATAGTACTATAAAACAAAGAAGAAATACTTAAACGTAATTACGTCCCTACAGGCAAAAAATACAGAAATATTTTTTTTTCACATTCATTGTTTGATTATCCTGAATGTTTATCCACTTTGTTATCCATAAGCTGGCACTGATTTTAAAGTTAACGACGCAGATTTATTAAGTAATTATTTATTGACTTTTTAGTGCATTGTTATTGTTTTGTTTTTAATTAAAAAAGTTTTTTATAATTAATTAATCTCATACTGTCAAATAAACAATATTACTCGTCGTACCATGGTAATAATATACGAAGACACGATGGCACCATCGGCATCCATATGTGCAAAATACTAAAATGTGTCTTTATGGCGGATATAATTTAATTTACAATTCCTTATATTCATATGTCGACTATGTGTGTGTAATTAGTTTCTCAGAAGGGTTTCTAACGATTTAGGATAAATTTAACATTTAGATTGACCCTATACTTATCTACACATTTTTTTTTTCTAAAATTAGATATTTATATTAAATATAATGTTTATAAATTGCCTTATAAAATGAAATAGCACGTAAACAATTTCAGCAATATATTAAGTTTAAAAAACATGATATATGTACACACTTACGCAACGAAATACCGAGTAATAAGTTTTGCGGCACGAGCTAAACGACATAAAATTGGCACCTGCCATTATAGGTCACCAGGCCGTTGAGCCCGCACACTCTCTTGTCTCTTTAGCCCTCTTTGTTCCATCCTCCTTTTGTTAACTCTACACGGACCACCCGACTAATGGCTTCCTCGGTCATTAAAATGTAATAAAAAATTACGCAGATTTTTCTACATTCCCTGTATACTATAAAACCCTATATTACAGTTTTACAACAGACTTACATACAAGTAATAGTTGATAGCAATCGCCTGAAAATTTTCAATTCGATTAATACTTGGAAATGGACAGGAAATCTATTACTATAACCTAAGTATAAAGCAAGAGATTTAGATGTATAACAATTTATAGAAGTACTTCCGCATATATATATATATATATATATATATATATCCTAAACAATAATAAAAACAGCTCCCTAGTGTTATTTGTGATTCCGGGATGCCCCTTAAAAATTAAAAGGCAGTATATATAAGACCATGATATGACCTTTTTTTTTTTTTTTTTGACGGGGGGAAATGCATTTACGCACTACCCTTATCTATTGTACTTAGGGGAAAAAAATGTGTAACCCACTCTGGGTTCGAACCTCCGACCTATCAGTCGTACCGTCTATGAGACACGCGGATTAGTCCACCGGGCTAACCACGCTCTCACCATGATATGACCTGTCATATTATATGTATCAGAATGCTAGCCTAATAAAAAGATGGAAAAAGCAACTTAAATTTTGTACTAAAAATAAATTCATATTTTATTTCTCAGTTCGGTGTCGAGTAAATAAAGTGCTGTCTATATTCAAATGGCTACCGAAAACTTTTAGAGCTACATTATAAGACTACGCCTACCAACAGACTACGACATAAAACGTGACCAATTTTCTTACCACTTCAAAGACGTAGCGAGACGTAGCAACATTACCTACGACGTAGCAAGGACAAAGCACTTCGCTACGTTAGTACAGACTATTCGAAGCGACGCGACGAGACCGTCCATTGGAAATTTTATTCGCATATTTCAAGTCAACGCGATCGTTGAATTCAATATGAAAATGTATGTATAAATTTTTACAATAAACGTTACTTTGAAAGCGGCTAACTTTTAACACACGTACTCCAAGGCTCTAGGAATTTTAAAATGGCCACTTCGCTGTTAAATTTACATAAGAATATAAGCGAAAATCTTACTACACACAGTTTTATATCAGGTTTCTCATAATATGAAATTATCTGAGAACAACCATAAGAATTTATTCTCACTGAAAAATAAGCAACATGTTTCGGCACGTGTTGTATGATGATTCAAGTGTCATATGTATTCAAATGCAGTGTCTGAACTGTGTCTACTGTCAGAAAACAAAATTTAAAGGTTATTTAGCACCAATGACAGGCAGGTCTTTGATTTGCTTATTTTTGATGAAATGGAAAGGAAGATGTTTGAATAGGGCTTACGTAAACAAGGTACGTTACTTTAAATTACTTGAGCAGATTTTATAAAAGTTATGCTAATGGTTACGTCACCATGGGTTTACGATTACTGGCTATTACCAGTCATCACACCACTCTTTTAATCGAAATCGTGTGATATCCTAAAATTTTATTATCTACACTAAAGCACTCATACTATTGTATAATTTGGATCCATTTTCTGAATATACTACTTATGCACACTGTGTGTAAAATTAAATCCACGACCATCAGGACGCGACATCACAGAACGATTATTTACATATTCATGCAGGTTAGAATATGCCTCACGATTTTGTTTTAGTTTGAGCGATCCACTTTATTGATGAGAAGAGTGCTGTGATCCTCCCTACCATCTCTAATCCAGAATTAAGAATCTCCAGCCGTGAAAACCCACTAAAACCCACGGTACGATCCGCCGCCCGTGACGTCTGGTATCTGGTAGCTGCCTAATTATTTTTGAGCATTTAGAACATTCTCTTTCATTGTTATCTTGCTTAAAAATAAAACCGTTTAACTTTAATGATTTTTTACTTAATTTAATTAATGCAATATAAATGAATTATAAAAAGTAATGTAATGAATTCTTCTATTTATTTCAATACAATATGAAATTATTTGTTTAACTCTGTATACTTTGACTTGTAATAATTATAATTAGTGTTCGCGTGGAGATAGAAATTCGTCCATAAACATAATAAAAACAAAAAAGATACGGGTTGATAAGCAGATGAATGTTTTGAATTATTTCATAGTCTATATCTATACTAATGTATAGGGATTTATATATAGCTATTCAAAGCCGGAGCACGTCGCTAGTTTATTTATATATAGATACACTAATCGGCAAAAGTCACTAAAAACCAAATCATATATAATCGTATTAAATAAAACATTGTTATATAAAGCTTACTGTAGACAAACATACTTTTATATAGAGAATAAGGAAAATAAACTGCCTCTCAAGTAACCAAGTTACGTATTAAATACGCATCGACAAGGACGTCGACGAGAATAGAGAACCGGAAAGAGGATTTAAATATAAGAAGACATGATCATAAATAAACAAGTTATCGTAAACAAGTGTTTATTGCTGGCGACGAAACGGCTTAGAAATACTGAAAATCATTTACATAGAGGGTCGTAACATTAAAAGATTATGTGAAGACTCGGTTCCCTTCTAAAACGACAACAGATCGACGTTATATCTTTAATAACAATCGTCTAAGAGATTTTGCCAATCTGATCCTAAGAAATAGCTTCTGATCTACAAACTAACACAGGTTTGTAAAACATAACTGACGATCTCTAAAATTATTATCGACGAAACGTACTTACTCGATAAGCCACACAAGTATATTACAAACACTTTCACTTAACAAATATCTCTACGGAGGCATGTTCGGCACATATCTCACAATACTATGTAAGTAGCGCGAACTAACTCTACCCTAGAGACAATACTCATACCGCAAAACTCGTGTGTTTTATAGGTTGTCTAGCAAACGAGGCGAAGGCTTGATTACGATGCGGCCTAGTTTCTATCCTTGTTGTCTTAGAAACAACATTCGCACACGAGGGAATACGAGAGTACATTTTCTTTTCCCACCAACCATACAATTAATAAGCAGAGAATATCCTACATATAAAACAAAATGCAATATATCAAAACCTTATATAAAATCATAATATATAAAAAAAAACACAGAATCCAAGTTTGAGATAAAAACTCCGCCCTTTCCAATATTTGATTATGGTCTTTGATGGTATATAAATGCCCTTTGTAATTCCATGGCAAATGAACACAGACCCTAACTCAAATTCTGATAACATGCTAAAAAGGAATTCAATATATATACAGTTTCTACAACCGCTTGTTTGTTGGAAAACATCCAATCCGAGTTCATTTCCTAGGGGTTTTTGACCGACCGAAAAATCATACAAATAAATACTAAAATAATAATTTGTTTGTATTCAAGAAAGTAAAATTCAGAGATTAGTGTATTTATTAAGAATGATTGCTCAGTATGAAAATAGACTTGCAGACAAATATAGAAAGAGAAATAGAAAGTAAAGGAAATCGTTGAATATATTATTGTTAAAAACGTATTCGTCACGTATACCGTTCGTAATCTCATAGTTAACCCCTTGAACACCTTCCCGGCGTTTACGCCAGCTTTCCATTGTTTTCCTATTGTCTTTCTATTGTAACATTAATGAATAATTAAAAAAAACAGGACTTATATGAATAGAAAATTAGTTTAACCTTAAATGAAAAAGGATTAAAACTGTGATTTAACTTGTCAAACGAACGGTTTCAATACTAACCAACCAGCATACAACGGGAACCGACCTAATGAAAACTAAAATTAATCCGTCGCCTGACCACAACACGACAGCGAAGGCTAAAAACACTAAATCTCCACGAGTAAGCCCAGCTTTATTAATTATTATTTTTAATCATGCATTATTTACAATCACAATAATCCTAGATCATGATAAAATTTATTTGTCTTTTTGTTATTACTTCGTTAGTGGAACAACTAGCCAGCTGCTGGCTAGCTTACATTCCTTATTTGAGTTTATTATTATAAATGGAATATCAACATTCCTTAGCAACGAATTGTTTGAGCTAAATGTACAATTTAACCACATAAATTGTTGCTTATCTAACCTATTATATACCTCTGGGACCGTGGGGCCCGAGTGCTCATAGCCTTTTTAAGGATCTCGCGGGTCGTCTAGTCGACACGTCTCGCGACCAGAGGGCTGGCCAATATTTGGCACAGCGAATTAGCATTGCCATCCAACGTGGCAATATGGCCAGCCTCCTGGGAACCTTCCCGTCTGGCGGCGAGCTGGACGGCATTCATTATTTATAGTATTTTATTTTATTATAATTTTAAATTTTTTGTGTATAAATTTATGTACTTTTTGAATAAATGACTACCTTACCTATATTTATTTACAGAGAAAACTGCCAAAAACTGCACTGATTAACATGGTTCATAGGTGTATAACTTGTTATTTTCGCTTTTGAAATTCTATTTTATTACATTAGTATAACAATAGCGGTAAATTAAGTTTAAAAAATGTATCACCGGAACTCTTTCTTACAATACTTTATCTAAGCCAATGAATATTTAAAACATAACGCAGCGAATAACTTTAATCAAAACTGTTGTTTTTTTTCTTTCTATTCTTGGCACCGCAAAACATTTGCCAGTGTCAAAATTTTATATCGCTGTTGTATAACTGTTGCCAAGCCGAATAGTATTCTTCGTCTTCCCCTTAATCAATGACATACAAGTTTATGCCAGTGCCACGTTGATAGAGTTGTATCATATTTCTCAATTTTCATATGCTTCAGCAAAAGAACGTCAATTTTTTAGAGCCATTAACTGAAAGTGGCAACACTGAAATCTAGTTTCGTGATATTTTTGCAATACATTTCACTTGTGCACAATAACCGAACCATATCACGTAAATGTAATACAGAGGAAAATAACACGAGCAATATTTAATAATATCTGTTACATGATAGACTGCTATCCAACAAAAAAAAACTCCAATACAAACTGTCATATACGAGCCGAACTACGAGCACAGCCAGCAATGTATAATCAAGTAAATAAAATCAATAACTTATTTCAATATAGGTTTTATATATTGCAAACATAGTAAGCAAAGGACAAAACTTACCATAAGTACTATAGTATTCAGAGTAACAAATACCCAGATAATCTAACGAAACCCCAACAAACGGTTTCCATAGCTAGAGAAGCGACTAAACGGAAACATACCCCATCACCCGGGAGAATCGATGTGGCATGACACAAAAGCGAAGCGACGTTTCTAGCTTACCCTAGCTTCTCATCGAGCCATGACAAACAGCTGACAAGACGACCGTGACAAAACCAATACAAAAAAGATAAATACTTTATCGTGTTGTTTTTCGTACACATTTCTAAAAATAACAAAATAAGCTTGGTATTCCAAGGGGCAGTCCATGTAAACAATATTTTGGACATTTTTGACTCTCCCTTAGCAATAGTAAGCTTAAAAGCAAAAATAAACATAAACCCTTCCGTACGACGAACGACGCAAGATGAAAAACGACTGCATGTAGGAGATATGCGAATGTTGAATGGATAAGATCACGAACGAAAACTCTGGAAAAAAGTTTCAAAGTGCCTCCAATGATAGAATAGATGAAAGGGAATCGTTTGTTTTGGTATGGACATGTTTTGAGAAGAGACAACAAGCATGCGCCAAAGAAAGTGATGACTGTGAAAGTTGATAGATGGAGATTGTGAGGACGCCAAAAAAAAAGATGGATGGAGTGTGTGAGGGAAGATATGAAGGCAAAAGGGATGAATGAAGATTCGGTGGCTGATAGAGGTGTATAGCCAAATAACAAATAGGTAGCAGAATGACTATGATGATGATGATGAGATCCTCCCGCTCTCCATTGACACTTACATTATACTAAAAGGGACCCTAAATAGTACATCTTTCAAACAAAGGCAACTCGACAAAACTGAACTATTATTAAACGTATGTATTATGTTTCGCCATCACTATTATAGATTACACATTTAAAAAAAATGGATCATGGTGTGCAAATGAGAAACCTATAATGGACACAGGCACTACGATTGATTAAATTTTAAATTCGGGCATTAGGCCGAAGATCACCAATCACAAGCGCAACAAGTCATTGTGTCTATTATACCTTCAATAATTAATAAATTTAAAAAATAGTAATAGAACATAGTTAGCTTTATATTTACAATTTCTTTTAAAATACAGAAACGATCATAAAAAGAAACTACAGCCTAATAACACGACACTTCCATAGAATATTCAAAATACTTTCACAGCGTTTCGACTACATTTCGGTGGCAGACGCGACTGAAACGCGGACAGACAGCGGTATTCGGTTTATTAAATTTCTGTCTAGAATTGATATGCGATTATTCCACTATGAAACGGGTAAGATTCTTTTGAAAATAACTGATGATAAAAGTACCAATGGTTTAAGTTTTATTGTACCAAGGTACTCGAATTATACAAGTAAATATAAATAAAAAGAGTCCATATAGAAAGTACATGTGGTAGAAGTAAAACTTCCGTAACAATCTTTAGTTTGAATACAACGGGCTACCGATTTACCGGACATTAAGTTCATACACCATGTCAAGAAAGTTTTAATTTGCAAAAGTCACTATGGGGTGGATCATTATATGAACGATGGTGATGTCTCAATATGACATACTAATAAACCTTGTAACTATAAATTGTATAGTTATATAAAAAACATATGAAAAAAAAAACCAGATCGAGTTTCTTGTAAGGCGAATTATTAGTAAGAGATAGATATCAGATACCGAGAAAGAGATAAATATAATATCCCCACTTCCCAAAAGGCTGCCTGCTCAAGAATAAATATAGTATAAATAATAGAGTATAGCGTGCTTATAATTTTAGCCTCTTTCTGCATCACTAGGTACATTTATCCGTCATTTTATTATTCTTAATCGTCACGGTAATATTATGACGGACGTAAAGAAGTTTCACTTCAAAAACTTTCGAACTTTTAAGACACAGGATTAAGGAAATAACAAGTTGACTTACTCAGTATTGCAATAAGATAAAGTGACTCTGAATCCAGCCTAATCTGTTAGCTGAAGCGTGACTCTTCGACGACGGTCGACAATTTGTCAGAGTGCATTTTCGTGTACCCAGAAGCACTACCTCTCAGCCCGGGCCTCATTATATTCATTCGACTCATTTTTTTACTTACTACTTTCATACGATTTCCATATAACATAGTGATTATAGATTATGTATTACATATAACAACTTAATTGACTGAACTATTTAACAATAATAATTTTAAATTAACTTGATTATGATCGAAATCTCTAGGCTCTTTCTGTGCATTTTTTTCAGGTAATTTTGTAACAGATCTTTATTTTAACCGTATTGTAGACCGATTTTGATGAAACTTACACGAGAAGTGTATGTCAAGGAGGAATTGAAAGGCATGATGAAAAAAAAAATTGAAATCATAAAAAATCAGTTCGGTTTTAACTCAAAAAGAGGTTGGTCGTATATGTTAATGAGCTAAAATAATTATCAAAATCATTTGTAGAATCTATAAAAAAAAAGGCTTGATCGATTTTATTGAAATTTGATGCACGGGAATATGCGTCGTTTGGTAAATGATATATGGCTACGAAAACCAAAACAAAATTAATACACCCTAATATAATAAAGGTACATTTATAGTAATTACATTACATAGTAATTATTTATTTATGTATAAGAACTTCACAGCACATTCACAATAGTTGTAAAAAAACATAAAATATAATTTTAAAGTGTCAGTTAAGAAGTAATACAGATTACATTTTATAAACAATGTACATTACGCATGTATGGATGTGAGTGTCAATTATTAGATATCAAATCTATTTATTACCTGACGTCTGCAACTGACTTTAATCGGGCCGACTTTAGAAACTGTTTACGACTAAAGAGGAAAATATCAATGTCATTGAATAGATTGTTATATTGTTTAGTAGATCTGTAAATAATGGAATTCTGAGCATAAATATGCTTAACAGAAGAAAAATAAAACATAGTAAATACATTTAAAGTATGTACACGTATCGTTCCTCCTTAACCCTTTTTTTTGTTGACGGGTGGAAATGCATTTACGCACTACCCTTACCTATTGCATCTACCCTTACCTATTGCATCTACCCTTACCTATTGCATAGCCCTTACCTATTGCATACCCCCTTACCTATTGCATTCCTCCTTAACCCTAACATACTATAAAAGGGTACGTATGTACGTATCTGTTTGTATTTGTTCGTTAGCATGCTTGTTATGATAGCAAATAAAATCGACTGATAAGTGAGTGCAGTCGATTCTTACACAAACCCTAGCAATATTTCTTCGTACATATATCGTAAATGTAATTTAACGCATCGATTATAATTTTAAACAATTCACCTACTCAATAAAAAAAATGTACTATGTATAAACACGTAATCAAAATAAACAAAATACATATAGGTATAGTAGTAAAATGTAACAAAAGTAAAATGACTACTCTCTTTTACAATATCACTTAAGATAAACATTAAATTTCATTTATCATTTGAATAGTACGATGCGACATACAAACAAACAGCAAGCTCTTACGCTGACAGATAATTTGGCGTCTCTTGACTATGAAATAGGATTGTCAACTCCAGAATACCTTTTGTAATGGAAAAAGTCACATACTTCATAACTATACTGTACTAAATTACATGAAGATGTTTAGTTATTGCTTGATAAATAAAAATACACTTGTACAAACACGATCATAAATTATTCTATATAATATCTAACGCAATAGTGTATATACTAGACATCTAATCAGGGATCTGATTTTGTATTGTTACTTATAATTTCACTAACGAATATACATGCAGACAGAGAGATGTTACCTTTTATCAGATGTCAAAACAAATAATAATTACCGTTTTTAAAAGCCCATGTAAAAAATCACGGATTCCAAACGTTTGTTTCAAAGCTATAAAAATTACCTTTCCATAGTATTATATTACAATTATTTTTACGGTATACTTTAGCATTTGACCACAATTTCATGTTATGTTAAGCGACAAATTGGCTTAAGTTGGTAGCACGCCAACCCTAGAGTAACTGAATCTCAAATGACGCCTCGGGAACACACCCCTATATGATTGGTTACAGATTTTCAAACTTACGTCTTAGTAAGATTTCAAATTCGAATCTATGTTGATCAAAGCAATATCCTAACACACTAACTTCCACTCAGACTCGAAATATCATTACTAAACAATCTAATAACTCCAACAAAAGGTTGGCATTAATGCTCCGTAAAAGATAAATATCTAACTGAAGGCAAAAACCGAGAAAATTACATTTTAATAAGCTAATATATTCAACAAAATTCTATAGTTACTCTCTCGACAAGCGAATGCAATTTCAAAGGAAAACGATCTCATTAACTCGAAAGGACTCGGTTCGGTAATGCGGTTTATCTTGAACGGTGTTTCAAAAATTGGTTTATGAATACTTAATGAGACAACAGAATGAAATAAATTAGTAAAAAGTAACAACGATTGCATTACATTGAAAATTTCGTTTGTATTTTGTTTATTCATTCATTATCTTGGACGACTAACGGTAAAATTATTGTATAAAAAACATTAAACAGAATAGGAGGCTGTAGTGTAAACCGATTACAAGTAATCAAGTTTCAAGATCTATTAAAAAAAAAATTAAACATGGGCGTCACGAGACTCTTGGTACATATGAAACAAAACATCATGTCTTTACCGTCACGGCATACGAGTCGATTTTACTGCAAAGGCGCGAAAACACATGTTACACGTCAAAAAGTAAACTATAGTGCTGAATGCACGGATACTAAAAATATTATAGCAACTGCAGTAGGATTTACTCGAAAACAAAATAAAAATTAGTTGTCACAAAAAGCACTTATTTAGAAAGTATCAAGACCATGTCGTTTACACAACGAACTTTTCTTAGTTTTCAGTTGTTTATTTAGTTTGTTTTTAGTTCTTCGACTGGGATTTGGTATATATCAAATTTAGTTCAAACTAAAAACCTCCTCCCTTATATGTACGGCTGAAATGCTTATCCTTAATTATGAAATAGTACACAACACCAAATAAAACTCATGCAGGTGACTATATATTCGCAGACATTATTCAATAATCCTACTTTGAATCGAATTTCATATATTAAAAAAGGACATAACATTTGAGATTTATAACAATTTTTCAAATTCTATTCAATTTGTCACGCGAGACGCTAAACGGTTCGAGGGATCATACGT
The DNA here is from genome assembly GCA_014132275.2 of Samia ricini. Classification (NCBI taxonomy): domain Eukaryota; kingdom Metazoa; phylum Arthropoda; class Insecta; order Lepidoptera; family Saturniidae; genus Samia; species Samia ricini. The sequence goes on along the minus strand of AP028161.1, from coordinate 3,774,996 downwards.
GAGTGACATCATAAAGTCGTATAAATTGAAAAACTATTTGCTTTGTAATTCGCATGTTTACAGTCGCCGCGAACCGTTTTAAGTATATTTCAATTAGCGACTTGTATTTAAGCAATTATTTAATTTAATTAGAAACATAAATTAAGCAGGCGAGAGGTTCATTAAAGTATCGCACCCGTACGAGTTTGTAGTTTAGCGAGAGAGCGTCAAGACGACCTGCCCGTGTCGTTAAGTATTAATTAGGAAACGTTATTAACTGCTCTACCCTTCTGGCGATGAGATTCAATATTTTAATTGTATACAAGAAATAATTTTGCAGCAAGAATACTCCCTTAATAATTCCTAAACAAAAAAAAACAATTTTAATAAAATTTGATTTCGAGAGACATTTTCTGAACGAAATAAAATAACATGGGATACCTGTTATAACTCTGAATAGACTGAAAACACAACCTTTAATTTACAGCTGGCGAAGCGGGTGGGCACCACAATAAGTATAGAGTATAATTGATATCAAAATCTTTTTTAATGACATCATCATTCTCCTGCCTTTTCGCAACTCACTTGGGGTCGGTGCAGTATGTTTTCTTCTTCCATACGTCCCTATCAGCCGTCATCTCTTCATTCACTCCTTTTTCTTTCATATAATTTCTTACACACTCCATGCACACTTTCTTTGGCCTTCTCTACTTTTCCATCCTTCCACATTCATATTCATTACAATTTTACCCACATGCGCTTCCTCACTTCTCATAACATGTCCATTGACATTTAATATTTTTATTAAGAAATATCATTAAATGTATATTATAAGTTTTATTATATGCTAAAGCACTAATTTAGAAATCAAAATTCCCTCTTGTCATTTTCTTCCTAAGGAAACCATTACCATACGAATATATCAAGAAGCATCACTCTTCTCGGAGAAACATTTCGTGAACGTAAGGTAAACAAAATATAGATAACTATCCAGTATTACCGATATTATCAAACTCATCGCAAAGCTTAAGACTTAGTGAGTAGGTAACGTAGCCCCATAAACAAGACTCCTGGTATAAGTCAATTTTTGAAAGGAGACCAACGGAGAAAGTTTAAAACAGTGTTTACATTAGTGCGACGAAACAAAACGTACGAGAGTTTAAAAACAAATATAGGTGGTACATAGCGAAAGAAAAACGCAAAAGAGCCCCATACAGTAATAGTAACCATAAACTAAGAAAAATTAAGTCGTCTGAACCTTTACAAAGTGTAAAATTACTTTAAAAGGAACAAAAGTTGAATCACTACGCGTATAGAGCATTGTCATTAAATTTTATTATAACAATCCTCAGACAGAAGGCAAGACGCTTCTTAAAAACGAAGATATTTTACTAAAGATCCAGAATACTTTTAAAAAAATCAAGAAGAAAACATTTGTCCGTTGAATGTGAACAACGAGAAGCCTTAATTAACAAAAAGCCAACATTACCGAAGTGGTAACGAAACGAAAGGTAATAAATTACATTCACGATTTGGTCTAACCCGGGGAATTGATCGAAGAAACGCTTTGGAGGACCCGGATGTCCTTAGTCGGGTCAAACCAAATGAACCATGGGTTTAATGTGAATTACGGACAAATTCTCGTGCTCTGCCAAATGTAGCTGAATCGTGGAATAAGATTAACTTGACCAAATACAAAGGAATACTGCATTACATTGACCCTTCTCTCGAGATTTATTTTTAGTATTTCCACATATAAATTATGTACATTGTAGATGACTACGATGAAGAATTTTTGATAGATTAAGGTGTTAATTGGCGGAAATCCTTGACAAAATTTGGGTGATCTAACTGGAAAATTAGCATAATTATAACCTATTAGCAATATATGTATCTATAATATTTTTAAAGTCATAAAACCATAAAACCTGATAAACATAGATTAAGATAAAAACTAACAAATAGATAATAATTATATAGATAGTTATTAATTTTCCAATGATATTTTTGAAACTATTTACAAGAAACTATGTACAAATAAAACACAGAAACCATTAAAGTAGTACACATTTGAGCTGAAAGACTCCCAGGTTTAGTACTTTAACACATGTTTCATTCGAGTCAACCAGAAAATTAACAAAATATAATCTGTTCTGTAAGTTTCTCTTCTAGCTCATTACTAGTACAAAACTTACAAAGTTTCACGTATACGATGATTTAAAATTGATATTTGAAACGTACGTCTATCGTAATAGAATTCAATGTCAATTCCATACATCCCCTGGATAAGATTAATAGCTGCGCGCGAACCAGAAGATCCTCTAGTGATGATCCAAAACGCATACATTTGAATGAGCGCTATTGAATTTCAATGACGTTACGCCTTTTCCGACTTGAATATTCAGTATACAAAAAGATTTTGAAAAACTTAATTTCCAAATTTAAATTTTATATAGACTATTAGAATAAAGAGCGAAATTTAACCTATAGTTTCAAAACGGCACTGTGAGCGTAAAAACGTAAATTTATGCGTTTTTTTTTTTTTTGCGTCGCGCAAAACTGCCTCGGTGGCGCAGTTGTATTACGGTGCGAATGCCGTTCTGAGGTCTCGGGTTCGATCCCTGGGTCGGGTCAAGTGGTATTGGGTTTTTCTACTCAGTATCATCCCGGAGTTTGGAATTTGTGCCCGATACGGCGACAGGCTCGCCCCCTGTCACATCTGGGACGGAACTAAGCTCGGCGAAATGTGGGTGTTGTAGTTCGCTACATCTCCTCTGCCTAACCCTTCTGGGATAACAGGCGTGAGCTTATGTTATGTTATGTTTTTTGCGTCGCGTAATTTACACAACATTCAGTTTCATGTAAAAGTGTATTTTGTGTCAAATACACGCAAAATGTGAATTGTCAACTCAGACTAGTAAACAACTGAATTTTGGACCCCATGTGCGACGTTCGGGTATCGGAGAGTGGGAAGTAAGGGAAGTGATCACTTTACTGGTAAATGCACAAAGGTCTCGTATGCACGATACGAAAGATTTAGTGCTCAGGTTGAACGGAGTCCATGATTATGTAATTTATCAGGACGATCATATAGATTTTACAATGTCTAATAAATAATTCTTGAAAAATAGTAATAGGCATATACTTTACAAATTGATTTGGATGATCACATAAATACTCTTTATTTTAATGGACCCATCACACTATAATACGCCATTAACACTCCGTAACGAACCCAAATATCCATGCAACTGACATAAATACGACATCTTGATGATGTAACCGAATTTAAGTCAAGCCTAAGTTACGCTCGTTTGGGCATACCTTGAAAGTATTCGTTACATTACTTAAAAATGAAAACATTAGTATATTACTTTTTTCGCCTACCAAATAATTCCAAGAGAATTATTCAATGTCTCTTGTGTTTTTATACTTGCAAAAATTACACAGAAAATGAACGCAACATAACAAAAGTCGAAGATTCGGAAAATATTACCATCCGGTCAGGACCTTGAGAAACAAATTATAGGCATACATTTTGTTTTAGATAAAACTCACGTTTTCATTTAAGGAACTCTTTCATTAATTTTCTGTAATGAACTCTTCAATTTATTCACAGTAGTAACAAAATATAATACAGTTAGTACTTTTATTGACTTATGTTTAAGCAAGTAAAGACCATTTTAACGTTAATTTTTAGTAACATTCCAGATAAAACAATATAGGTATTAAAGAAAATACAATAGATCTCGCTCATTGAGTCTCTAAAATATGATATTCCTCCAAACAGGAGTCAATATGGCATTCATGACAGCTCTAAGTTAAACATTACAAGAATAATGCGATACGCAAAGGGAGATGAACATTAAAATCGGATAAACGTCGTCACAAACTTTATCCGTGGAAGCTTCTGACCTGAAGCAACTTGTTTACGATCTTCCCATTTTAGTTCACTACAAATACGATAAGTGTCAAGAATTTATACTAACACGAAATGTATACAACGTTTCATTTATATTTTTACTCACAATTTTATATATTTCTCTACGATTGACAAAAAACAACATTGCATAGTATTATTAACTTGCCCGTAAAACTGTGCACTAAATCGGATTTTATTCAATTTTTTATGAGTTTTAATTTTTTACGCGGAGCCCTAATTATTTTCGAAAATTAAAAGTACCCTAAGTTACCCGGAGTAACTTCAGCTATCTACCAAAAAAAGACCCGTCAAAATCCATCTAAGCGTTTCGGATATTACCCGGAACAGACAGACAGACAAAAACTTTATTTATTTTTTATTTTTGGTATAGGTATCGTATATACATTCATATCTACTTAGCAAAAAAAAATTATTTTTTACTTTACAAACAGACTTCAATTTTATTGCTTAGTATAGATATAGATCAACACAAAACGAAAGTAAAAAAAAAAAATGGTTTCATAATCACAACTCGACATATTATATTTACTCAACTATTACTGTGTCCTATCAAATAATTCGTAATTCTATTCAAGTTACGTAGATAATATAAATTAACGTTTCATGTGCGTATTTCAGAGTTGTATGATTTTATTCCATTTTCAAATTTTAGTTCATCATTTTTGTAATAAAGATTAACTCATTCACTCTACTTCTAATCCGATCCGCTAAAATGTTGCTTATGCAGCAAATTATTAACCAATAATTAATTAACGGACATACGTTCCTTTGTGTAACCTATAAAGATACATATTACTAGTTGATTTGGATGCACTATCGTAACATCGGAAACACTATTACTACGTCTATAAATGTATGTACACGGTAGCTACATAGAATAATAATATTTTACGTATGTCCAGCGGACACGACTATCGGGTCCTTAAGGACCAGCGGACATAGCACGTGTGGTACGCGTCTTGTCAAACGTTAACACGTGCCACATGTGGCACGCCTTTCTGCGCGCCCGTAACGGGTTTAATACGCGAGGTAATTACAAATTCAAAAACAAAGCAATAACCTCTGACAATTATTTACCAAAACTTGCGAAATATTTCATAATGAAAACTAAATATTTTACTACTATACGTAACTTAATATAAAGTGAAACTATATCTGAACTTTAACCTATACCTAAAAACGTATTTCAATGACACTTATTCCATTAGTAATTTATTTATTGTACGTAATAACCAGGTATTTGTGTATAAAATGACAATAAGTTCAAGTATTATGTCAAGCAAGTTTTAATCTCAAAAGGTTATTACAGGGTGGATCATTACGTGAACGATAGTGATGTCTGGAATTAACCCACATCTCTGTGCTTCCACTAAAAACTTCGATTTGTATAGTTTTTATATAACAAAAAAATGATATATATTATATTTATGAAAAAAAAAAAGAACCAGATCGAGTTTCTTGCCGGCTCTTCTCTACTGGGTTGTTTTCCGAACCGGTGGTAGTGTTTTTAGACGTTCATAAGCGCCTTCTTAGGGCCTAAATTGAATAAATAAATTTTGATTTTGATTTTGAAAAAATAATTTCTAATTCAACTATAAAAAATTAAACAGGCATTATTCGAAGCTCATATTCAAAAGAGTAAGTAAACAGTAAATTGAGTAGATCCAATTCGAAAGTCGGAACTTCATGTATTATGAATGCAATACTAAATAATTAAGTAATGCACAGAACGTTACACGCTTGCTTTCAAACTGACGGTAAATCTTGCTAAATTCTAGAGTTCTAGACTTTTTTATTATTATTTTTTCCATTACATACAAACTGAGCGTAGATTCCTACAAAGCGTGATAATACAATATTAAATAACACAGTCCGGTGGTCAAGGCCTGTGATTATAAATAAAGGTAATTGTAGTGAGTAAGCCGAAATGTTTGCTGTTCATTGTTTGGCTATGATTGTTGTAACTAACGAAAACATACTAAGTGGATCCATCGACGAGTATTCCGACCACATTACCTCCTGAGCTATCTATGATTTAAAAAAACAATCATATAAATCACATTAATAATTCTCAAGTTATAAGCCGTACAAACAGAGGTACTCACTTTACCTTTTATTATATGTAACTAATAACGCGCTGTAAAAATGGTGAATGCAATGCAAAACTTAAAAAAAAGTTATATCCGCTATAACATAAACATAAATATCTCTATAGACTAGAATAAGGTCCTTGAGAATTTGATCTTTTAAACCATAATAATGATTGTAGGTAAGTAATAAAAGCTTTGAAACTTTTATCCCTTTTAAAACTTATAAAATGGATCCCCCATTTACTCCTTAGAGATTTTATGATCGAAATCCTTTTTATTTAAAACATTGCATTTCTAAAACATTTCAAATAAACATTATATGTAGTTACAAATGTCACACAAGTATACAAAAAACTTGAATTTGAAAATGGACTCATAACAAATAATGTGAAAACATTTTTATATTTGACTCTATTAGACACTACTAGAACATATGGAATCATAAAATATTATGTTAAATTAAAATATAAATAAAACAAACGTAAAATAGATTATTTTGTATGTTTTTTTCTTTGAACTACCAATTGGCTGTATTGATTGGAATGAAATTTTTTGTGTACTTGAATGAGCCTGGATGGTTTAGATTCACAATTGAACTCTGTAAACGACGCTGCACCTGAATCAGTCTAGTTTTTTTTTAAAGCCATGACACCGTATGTGAAACCAGCTAGTCTAAATATAGATAGATAGCTAGAAATTATTGAGCACTAACTTAACTAGATTTCGAAGCCATTTCAATGCTATTTCATAACAACATAAAAATTCTGAAGCCAATTCATCCTCAAGCCCGAATTTAAAAGTTTAAAAACCCAAAAGCAATAGAAGGACAGAGGACCTTAATAATTTTGATTAAGAATAGTCTTTGAGAAGTTTAACTTTGAATTTGAACTTTTTTCTTTATGGCCTACTAAGCCCTACTACCTCTCACCCCTAAATCCGTCCTTGCTTATCATTTCCAAGAAAAAAAGCGAAAGCTGTACCGATAGACCTACTCAGAAAGATATCGCTTCAAAGGCACGATCGATCTCATGGTCAGAGAGACCTTTACCGCCGAAAGTGCCCATTCCGCCACTATCTACAGGCGTGCCGTCAAAACCCTCGAGGCTGCATTTTATCTCACATTATTCTTTCCAGGCCGTTGCTCTTTCGTCAAAAACTTTCTCTTAGTTGCTTCATAAATAATATTTGTGCGTCGGTTTAACCACGTAAACGTCAAATGTATTAATGACATTTATCTCGTCTTATTAAATTTAAATATTACAGAGTTAAACTGTAGGATTACTTATTCGTGGAAAAACAAAGTAGGTGTAATTTCCAAAATATATTTAAAAGTCAAGGTAAAAACAGAACAAATTAACAGACGATTTCTAAAAGTCAAAATCACTGCTTATCATACTTTATCATCACGACAAATCAGAAATATCTGGGCTCATTCGTCTTATATGTATATCCCTACATACATAAATATTATTTTATTTTTTTACCGAATTATTCTAGCAAAGATTGACTTTAGTATAATTGATAGAGTTAATTAATTAATGACAGTTGCAAATAATCTAAACGCAACCGACTTTCATTATGTAATGTAGATTACGTTGCCTTTTTGCAACAACTTCTATTATAATTATCGTTGACAAGATCTAAAGACGGCAATAATTTTCATTCTCTTCAACTAACAACTACAGATAATTTCTTATTACAGTTAAATATAGCTTTGAAAAATAAAAGGCTCCTCACTTCGACTTTTCTAATTTTTTTTATTTCAATCTAAATTGATCAGAATTTAATAAAACCGGCTCCTTAATGCTAGGCGAAAGATAAACCTTTTCTAAAATTCAAATGGTCTTTTATCTTTTTCTATATAAAAGGTTTTATTATGATGTTAAAGTTACGAGACTAACCTGTTTGCCCATACGCAAATATACAAGCGTTGTATCCATCGAAGGCATTGTCGAGTATGTCCCTTCCGAGACATTCAAACACTGTCTTCTGTGAGGCGAAGTGAGGAAGCGCCGGGTCCAGTGAGTAGAAGCAGTGGTCAAATGCAAAACTCTTTGGCTGTTTTCTGTAACAAAAACATATATTACTATTGAATAGTTTTATTTGTTTAAAAATATATATCAAATAATCTAAATACAATTTAGGGCCTAATAGAGATCTGAATATCAAATCTAGCCACAGTCTTGATCTACATTTACCATTACATCGCACTCTTTAAGGTCATCAGCGAAAACATATGTTGTATGTCACTAAGCTAATAGTAGCTTACAGGAACAAAATACTTTTTTTTCTAAAAAGAAGATTACATTGATCTTAACTCTCTATGAATAATAAAAGAAATTTTTCGCACATGTTACCGTATATTAATAACGTACATAAATAACGCGGCAAAAACATTTTAGCGATCGTTCCGCTATTATAGGATTCCAGTTTAGTTTAATCAAAACTTAATTAGTGTAATGTTTAATTAATCTAGCGAGTAAAATCGTTCCGAGGTTTCCATTTCAACTCGGACGAAAAGTTTGAAATTGAACGTGTAAAAGTTTTAGGAATGTAAGGAGAGAAAACTGCATATTCCATTTATCCGCCAGTTTAATTCCAATGAAAAGGGTTCAAACTCTTTTATTTCATGCCTCCTCTCGACCGCGAACCATATGGGAAGTTGTAAAACAAATTTTTGAATAAAAAGTTTTGACGCTGTTCAAATATAAATTCTGTTTTTTTTTTTTTTACAAGAACCAACGACTTTGATTGCACTGACTTAGACATTTATTACACCTGTTCGAGTAAAGATATGAATTATATTTGTAGATTACCATATTGTAACGTCGATTCGTTCAAGGTAATTGCTCTTTCTGAAAGATGTCCCTTTTGATAACACCGAACTCGAAGATTCGTATCATCTAAACGATCATTAGTTTACGAGCCATTCCCATTGTTGTTATTCGATTACATAACAACCTACAGTATTTTATTACATAAGTATTTTGTATTATAAAAATAGCTGTCCTGGCGAACTTCGTACCGCTTCAGAATCGATAAACGTGTTCCATCCAAAGTGTATGAGAAAATGATTTTTTTCGTAATTTCGTTTTTCCTATTTTTTTTCTTTATTTTGTTATTTATTCTGCTATTAGGGATAGAGACAAAGCCTACAAATCAATGATCATACAAATCGGATCAGCCGTTCTTGAGTTATAAATGGTGATAGATAAACCGACTTTGTTTTATATAAAAATACATACGATATCATTTAAGTACATTATTTTCTTGTCGCCTTAATGTTTAATGTGTCGAGTACCCATAAAAATGAAACAATAGAAAGACAATAGGAAAACAATTGAAAGCTGGCGTAAACGCCGGGAAGGTGCTCAAGGGGTTAATAATACAGTGAGCTCCATAACTCCCTGTTATGAATACATTTGCACAAGTAAAAAAAAAACGCCGAAAGTATATTTTCATCTAAGTGTTCACCATTAATTTGAAATCCTCCTAAACTTACTTCCCTTAAGATACACATTAATATCATCGCAAAAAAAATACGTCCATGGAATGGATAGTTTATTACCCCTTATACCATCCCACCATTAGTTAACGGTCTTCTTCTAAGGGTGAAGATGAATTCAATTACGACATCAACCAACCACATATGGGCGATCTAAACAGATCAATAATACACACCATCAGTTTCAAACCGTTTCACTAGTACAAGAATCTTTAACCCCTTGAGCACTTACCTGGCGTTTACGCCAGCTTTCCATTGTTTTCCTATTGTCTTATTTTTACGGGTACTCGACACATTAATCATTTTATACGAAAAAAAAATACTAAGTACGTTTAGGAAAACAAAATAAATTCCAAAGTACGATCGAACTCAATGGGTACATTGACCAGAAACGTGTCATTATTCTCTAACCGACCCCAAATAATTCTTGGCTTATAGTACCCCCTATTCTTTACAACTTATAAAGATTATCCAGGATTTTGGCATGTTTACAAATGGCAATGACCTCAAGTCGATGACGTCACCAAAGCCAGCTGATTCATACGTCCTGACTAGGTAACGCTACTCAGCAAATAACTAATTAGATTCACGGTTGTTCTAACTGAAAGTGTTACCGTAATTATATCAGTGTATAATCTGGTTTCGGTTCGACGACCTTTTTAATTATTTGCAATTATCATATCGAGTGCTTCATTAGTAATACAATGTTTCATGCAACTCTATCGGTCATTGATATCTCAACAAACATAAAAATATAAAAAGAGTTCATACAATAACTCAGTACTTCTGTTAGCTATTTATCGTATAGGTATACTTTTTTGCTATATTAATTTACGTTTGGATGATAACTTTCGTTCTAAATACGTAGACCGTGTTTTTTTTTTTTCAAGTTTCAGTCCAGCGGTTATTCCTAAATTTAAATCATTTTTTTTCCTGTGAAGTATCAATGATCAGTGAGATAAATCCGCCGCTAGCTTGCATGTGATACCTTTTTTTTTTTGACGGGGGGAAATGCATTTACGCACTACCCTTATCTATTGTATTTGAGGGATCAGAGTCCCCCAATACAATAGATAAGGGGGCACGGAGTGACGAGCTCCGCGCCAGTGTGGGACTCACCCGTGCGTGAAGCGCCCGGAAATACCCACTAAAACCCCCCGGGGCCGTCCGCTGTATTTGGGATGGGGGCGACACGGGGTGGCTTTCGCAAGCACCGCGTCGCCCCCTGCAGCGAACCCACCGGGCCTCGTCGTGCAATGGCCCTTGCATGTGATACCTAACCATGTCATATCTAAGATTACACTGTTTTATAATCAATGTTGCATCTATTTCTACCGCACAACTGTAATAGATACTCGCGTTTAAACACGCCCTTTCTAATAGCCGATACGCTTTTTTTTAAGAAGTCCATTGTGCTAAAATGAGATGCATAGACGTATCGTACTGTTAGGATGACAAACCGTGAGGTCTTTAAAAAAAATATCAAAAAGTAAGAACACGATCACACACTTTTATTAGAAACCGAACAGATGTACAGACCCGTCAATTGACTTACATAGACTGTCTCAGACTGACTCGTTTTTTTTTTTTTTTTTTATAACCTAGCTAATGCTGTTGACCGGAAGGGCCAGCTTCACCGAACTTTGAGGGCGAGTGCTGAAGGTACTCAGCCGCATAAGGTAGGTAGCTCAAGGGTTCGAACCTCGGCTTGGCCGCTACCTGAGTGTGAAAACTCCCGCGGAATTTTTATCGTAGCTAATCCCTGCATTGTTTATATTTATTTACATAAAAAAAAGGTTCCTTACAGGACCTATGTACCTGCGTGTTATGTGCAAGAGTGTGTATGCAGTGTTGTGCGTGTAATGCTCAATGCATGGGCAGTGTCACTGTATCGCGCTGGCGGCGACGTCAAGAGCCTCCCCAGTTGGGGAACGAGGCACGTCTTGGGTCGCCGCCTGAGGGGGACCCGGAGTGTGCGGGAGCAAAATTAGCCGCACGTCCCCGGCGACTGACTCGTTATTGAATGACAGCTTTTATATATTCTAAATTATGTTTACACTGTATTTTTTATGAACATTATTAAGGCATAACAGTACCTTATCTTATACTAATAAATAAAACTGAAGTGTATGTTTGTATTATCAAAAGAACAATTTTTTATTTCATGCATATTAATGTATATATATGGTGTTTATACCAAAAACACATTTTTTTAATTTATTTGTCTGCCTGTTTGCTTGTTTGTTTCGGCTAATCTCCCGAACGGCTGCACCGATTTTGGCGGGGCTATTTTGTTAGCTAGCTGAAGTACTCCGCGTAACTTAGGCTAGTTTTATTTTTCGAACATTATTATCATTCCGTGTAAAACGATTAAAACCCATGAAATTATGAATAGCATGCGATTCAATACACAGTTTTACTAGTTTGAATTTGTGAGAAGTATCTTTGCTTTCTGTTAGAATCAAATATAATTTCAAAAAAATCATAAAGGTACCGCATAAAAAATTCTGTATTGATAGAAAGCAGTAAACAAGCATTAGCAATAAAAAGCATTATTTTAAAATAAACCCTAAAATTTCAATAAACGACATCGACAAATTAATTTTCAATGAAAACAGTAAATTAATACACCGCTTTATACCCCTTTATAAACTACACTTCAAAGTTATTATCAAAGAGTGAGTTTAAATGTCCGCGTTAACTTTTTATCTCATCAATAAAGAGTTTGATCGAAAACAATATATTAGACAATGAAAATTGAGCTCTTAGATGAGCTGCTCTTAAGGAAAGGATTTATTACGCCATTCCAAAGTGTTTTTATGCCTCTTAAATCTCTTGTCTAAGCCGAGTTATTTGTCGTTTCAGAATTTCGCTTACCGCACTCCCAAAACCGCGTACGTGTCTTTTAGAATAGTTTTTAGTGAATCCCTTGACTTCCTTCTTAAGACCCGCCTACGATTTGTGTGGAAGGTGTATGTTATGGATTACGGTATAAAAATTTATTAAGAAAAATTGTTTTACCTTCATTGTTTCGCCATTACATTACCTTATTAAAGGATATTACATTACCTAAAAAGCCCCACGGACCTTGGACGTCTGTGAATACCCGCGGGTGTTATGCATGAGTATCGAGCACGAAATATCAAACCTATTTGATTAAAGTTAAAACAAAGTTTGTCAAACCTTACATACACATTTTAGAGAACATGGATTTATAATTCGAGAATCACTGAACTAATTTACATACCAAGTCAGCCCATTGTCACGGTTGATGTAAATTAGCAGAAATATCGGGTAAAAAAACGGTAATCCTACCAAAAATCGAAGTCGTTTAATTTTTGTATGAAAACAAACGCAACAAAACATACAAGATAAACAGAATTATTATTATAAACTAATAGATTTCTAAAAGTAAATAGAATCTTAAGTTAAAGTTTCATAAAAAATCAGTTTTCATTCATTAATATTTTCCGAAAAAATTACACAAACATAAAATGCTATATTGCGATATCATAAATGTTTTTTAAAGATACTTGAAAAATATAAATTTCAAACCGCACGTACTAACAACAATAAATAACTTTAAAATCAACAGAAACGGATAAAATGTCACGGTAAAAGTGCTGTTTTACGTCAAACTAGATCCGGAGGATGCTTTGTAATTTATCAATAAAATAAAATTCTGGTCGTGAGCCAAAAAATGCACAATAAAGAATCCGATGTGCATCGTAGATAGTGTGCGTCGAGCAACCTAGACAAATTCGTAGAATTAATACACATCCTTGTATCCAATGGGTAAAAGTACAAACCATGAATAACAGAGCACATAATTTATGAAAACGTTTATTCAAATTTTATCCTTACGCTGGTTTTTTAATAAACATTTTATTCAAGGCCACGTTCATAGAACGTTATTATATTTTTCTAGATCTCATAAGTTTTTGACATCACCAAAGCAGTTGGAAGGAATTTTTGTTCAATAACAAATAATACGCATTGTTTATACTAACGCTAAATTGAAAAATATTCAAATATTTATTTTTAAAGACCGTAAATACAGCTTAATTTCCATCAGACACAGTTTATGTTCAAACTATTTTAAACACCTCGAAAGTCAATTTATTACAAATAATTAATTATTTCGCTGAAAAGTATAATTATACTATTTCTAGTTACTTTATGTGCAAATCTTTTTCACTTTGTATACTTTCTTTATTTCCTGTACGCAACATTGGATAGAATCTAAATATCATGTATTTTTTTTTACTTTATCGAACTTATATGTACATAGACCCAAAACGTTTACCTTTAAATAATAACATTATTAATAAAATTACCTACAAATAAACAAAAAGACGATCTCAAAATGTTTCAGAAGATGTAATTACAGTATATAACGATACAAATCTATAAGATTGAGACATGAATAAATAACGTTATTCATATGAATAGATAATCTTTGAAAAAAAAAAACAACGACTCCAGAGTTAATCCAATGAAATCTGTTTACAAGCATTATAACTCATGTGTGTTTACCGTAAACGTGTAAACATCGCTTCGTGTCAACTTAGTTCAATATCGGTGAGATAAAAACTATTAGTATCTAATAAATATTGATAGCGTTCAAATTAAATTAAAACTAGTACGTATTAGAACGTGTGCATTCAAAACAAAGCACTCTTTGAACTTAGCATGTGGCGACAGAGGAATTCTTCACCGAGGGTAGCCATTCCTACACCCCACTTATCGTTATATGCTACACAATCACTTTGCTGAGTGCAGTTAATTTAAACGGGTTTTCACGCGTTGCCTTTGCTTTTTTCTATTCCGACGTTTCGGCAGGGCTTTACCAACCGTGGTCACGGGCTAACTGGCGGTATGCGGCGTCGCCTGCTGCGTTGAAGGGTATTTTGATGAACTACCCCCGTTTTCTGCAGAATGGCTCGCGAAACGATTGAAATTAAAAAACGTCCAAATTTCAATAGCGAGGATGGATATAGACGACTTTCCTCAGCGTGGAATCCGGTGCTAGAAAATCTTAAGGTTCGCGATTTATCGTCACAGGCATCGTCGATGGACACTGTTAGCGTTGTGTGTTGTGACTATAATAAATATAAAGACCAAACGGGGTAGATCAAAATACCCCTCAACGCAGCAGACGACGCCGCGCACCGCCAGTCAGCCCGTGACCACGGTTAGTGAAACCCAGCCGAAACGTCGAGATAGAAAAAAGCAAAGGTAACGCGTGAAAACCCGTTTAAATTAACTGCATTTAAATATGGAACGCGAAAACTTGAAAAATTACACTTTACTGAGCTAAAAAAAAAAGAAAAGTTATTCAAAAATACTATAGCTTTATGAAAAAAACTTGAAAATCTGCCGCTAAGCATCTATAGCATGGACAGCTACACTTCGCGTACCGCCACAACTCGCCACATCGTTGCTTAACATCAAGTGAAGTATCTTGGCCAACATTTCAATGTATAAAATAATTGTACAAAATCGTACATTCTACAGAATTCGTATAATAAACATAAGCTCACGCCTGTTATCCCCGAAGGGTTAGGCAGAGATGAAATAGAGAACTACACCACCCATATGTCGCCGAGCTTAGTTCCGTCCCAGATGTGACAGGGGGCGAACCTGTCATAATCCATATGGGGAAATGCAGCATGCACAAGCTTGAAGACATTGAAACCATATACCGATCATGATTGGCAATTTCTTACTTCCCATCAAGTTAAATGCGACGTAACACTGAAACTCTATCATAGCTAGCCTAGTTCTGTTTCGACATATTTCATTGCAGCAGTTACGTTGAAAAAAATAGATTTATATGACTTAGGACACACTTTGAAAATATGTTTTTTCTAGTACACCCATCTGAATGTTTTTGCCTTTTTTAGAGTTTATTTTTAATATCCCCACGCCCCCGCTGCATTAGTTTAATCCCCCCTAATTTTTTCTTTAGTTATGTATTTCCACAAGAGAGAGTTATTGCCCTCATTGAGAACCTAGAACTATACGAATTTACGCTAGTGTAGAAACCTATTTGATTTCGTACAACAATTATTCTATTAGTTACCGCTCATTGATAATATATATTATATAATGTAAAAAATATGCACAGTTTAAAACCTGACTGGAAAAATGATTATAATTGTAAAATAGAATTATGTAAATCGTTTCAATGGTTCTCAAGTTAAGTTTCCATATAAGGCAATGTTCCCCCCTCTTTCTTTTTAATATATGTTGAAGGAATCTCCATATTTTTCCGAAATAAAAACACCGTGTTTATGACATCATTTTCACTGGCAGACGATCTGTATTACATTAATATCAAGCCAAACGATAAACAACAAAGCGGGTACACTTTATCGAGCTTTATATCTTATCACACGCGTAATACATCTGTAAACATTTAATATATAGGATTTGATGTAAAAGAAAATCATGATAAAATGTCGACAAATAACGTTGATGCATTAGTTTTTTATTACTACTTCGATATTATATGTAATTTACTTGCTTTTCTTTTCTCAGAACTCATTTGTAGTCCATTATATAATAAAGTCCTTCTCATAAAGAATTTATCAAGCGCCGACTATTGTTACCAGAATATCCTATCAAACTATACGATGCATTAAGTTAAAAAGAAACGGTAAAAACTGTATTAAAACTTCGCAAGTTTTACGTTTTTAATATAGTACTAGATGTGCTTGCAACTCTGCTAAATTTGGACTTTTTGAAATTTCATTTTTTTTTTTGTATCAAGAAATATGAAACACAGTAATTAGAAATTAAAACATCAACAAACTTTATTACAACAAAAGTATTAAAAAACATTTGAATGAATGGTTTTCGTTGTAAGCAAAGGTTTTCAATGCAGACGGCAAATAATATGTGCCTAACTCTTCGCTCCACGGTATTAAGCTGTCGTTTTGGGGGAAGTTATGCGTCCATAATACCGGGGATATTGCCGCCCCCTTGAAGATTATCGTGTCTGGTACGTGTAAGGGTTTAAACTGTTTTCAAATGTATAACTTTAGGTATATAACCGCTCTTGAGAAAATTGAATAATTATAATATACAATCTAATTCTTTTATTTTATCCGCCATCATTTTGAAAACATTATTATATAATAAATTAAGGTATAGTAAGGTATTATTGTGTATTCTTTTTTATCCTTCTTCTGCCGATTGCTTCCTTTAATGGACTGTGTACGATAGTATAATATGCGTAGTTTTAGTAATATATTAGGAAAATGGGGTTAATTTGACACACCATCACCTCAAAACTACTGAACATATCGACATGGGACATTCTAACATTCGACGTGGATTTTTTGGCTTTCATCGACCCTTTCTCAATTTTTTTTTTCAATTTACTTTTATGTACATTTTTTTTCCGCTAATAAAAACAAAAGACTCATTTTTCTTCATTCATTTGTTTTTTTTTTAAGTTAGCTATAAATAAAATGTTATATGCGCTTTTTCACTCACAGCTAAATTATATATGAAACGCGGGTGGAGCCGCGGGCACCAGCTAGTCTTATTATAAAAGCATGCAAAACGTGGTTCGATGCCATCGAGGGCTGATTTTTGTGCGATAAGTGCAATTACCTGTTCTAATCATGCTTACCAAATAAATATCAGAAAATATATCACATCGTTTAGTCCTTTAATCCATGTTTAGTTATTACAATTCATAGAAAATAATTTGGTCGACATTAAACACTAATTTCGCTTTACAATGTAAATAAAATTACAAGCTAAATTGATAAAGGAATAGCAAACAATTAACAATGGAATCCAGTAATTATTCATTCATTCGTCAAATACGATATATACCACAGCTTATATTATGTTTGACGAATATAACGTGTATTGAAACGCCTTGGCAGTAAAACCGATTTGTATGCCGTGACGATAGATAGACTTTCGTATGCCATCGTGGTCCACTACGTTTCCGCTCTATTTTCACTTTACCTATTTGTATTATTATAACATCAGAATAGTAATCAAAATTTATTCATTTTTATCCGCTTGAGCACTAATCTGGCGTTTACGTCAGCTTTCCATTGTTTTCCTGTTGTCTCATTTTTATGGGTAATCGACATATTAAGCAAACTATGTTTTCTAATTTATTTGTTGGTTTACAGCAATTATAAATTCTACAATCAAAGTTAATATTTCAAATCTATAGCCGCGTCCAACGAATGCATTCTTTTTTGAAAATGATATCAATGTAAAAAAAATAGTAACGAAGTGTATATTTCACCATATTATTTTCAAACTTCGTATATTATCTATAACATTTCTATACTATCAAAGTTCCTGCTCGTTACCTCAACCCTATCTTCATCAATTCGTCGATTTAAAGCTCGTCATAGAAACTATGAACCGGCAGACCAGATAAAACTTCCTCACGACCGCGTCATCTATCGGAGTGGATGGGCCCACCTACTGTGATAGAATTAGGATATTCTCACTATTTAAACCGAGTAAAATACATAATTCCACAAGATTTATCAGCTAATCTCTTCCCATACAACACATCCGATTCGTTTATAATCCTTACGTTATACGTTATATAAAAAGCAACACCTATTGGTCTTTCCGTTCGTAGTTGGCTTGTAATTGAACAGATTTACACGATTCGTGAAGTGAAAACTTCTTTAGCTTCTTCGTGGTTTGAAACTTGATGAAACGATAGCGATTTTTCATGATTTCAATTCCATAAAGAATTTTAAAAAAACAACATCTTTCTGTTTCTGTTTAAAGGCAAAGATAAAAGCGACAAGTATGTGGGAGCCCTTACAACAACGGCCATGTTTATACCCACTCGAGACACTTTCGCTGAACACCGTTTGAAAGTACTGACCCACTTCCTCACAATGTCTTTGTTATGGTAATATTCAAAATACGGTTGGTGAAGAATAACCCATCTAAAAATAACGCATCCGGAACTGATACAAAATGTTTTTCTACTCACTTTTACCTCTTTCAAATTATCTACATATACCTATCGTAACATTATATAAAGAAAAAAAATAATAAACATTCTTCTTTTACCGAGAATGCTTCACAATAGAGCAAGAACAACATGTAAATATACCAAAATCTGAATTCCATGAAGGCTTTATTTTAAATAATTTCATTTCCGAGAAATATCAACAGTCCTTAACAGTAGCGGATTACCTTAATATGTCGATTACCAATAAAAATGAGACAATAGAAAGACAGGAAAACAATGGAAAGCTGGCGTAAACTCCAGGTTAGCGCTCAAGGGGTTAAAGTCGAAAAAGAGGAGGTAAACAACTTTCAGTCAATTTTGCAATCAACCATTGGAAAAACCGGTTGTGTCATCCAAAAAGGACTTTCCACGCTTCGTTTTAAAAGTTTAAAGTCCATCCATGTCCGTTCTGTCCACTCTCTTGGGATATCTATCAGACGGGCTACGTGAGGTGTATGCCTAATAACGCAAACTCGATTCAATGCTACATCGTAAAATAAACGAATAATCCGAGTGCATGACTTACTCTTTAAATAAATAACTTTTTCCAAACAACTTCTAATAGAATAAGTTCTAATCGTTAACAACCAGCACACGAATGCTGCTGCGAAACTCTACTGGGAAGCTTATTTGTCGACGACGACACGAGAAATATGATCGCTTTATTTTTTTTACTACAGACAACTCCGCCTTTTAAAAACACTTAAATAGTCACAACACAGAAGAATTATAGAAAAATAGAAATTCAAGAAAACCATCATACATTGAAATTGAAATAATCAAAAACAAAACATTACATTGTCTAAATTTACATGATTATCACCGTCTCGAAGATCATTTTCTAAATACCAAACAAATAAAAAAAATAATTATATGAAACAAACAAGGAGTTTTAGCATATTAAAACACTATCTCTTTATTATTAAAGACTCTCACATTATATTGCAATATCGGGAATGTTCACTTTAATTGATAGAACTCAAATGTTCTCGTGTCGGCTCTACAGAGCCTTATATAGTCTTTCCATACGATCTGGCACGTGAGAGGGCCCCACCGGAAGCAGACGGATAATTTCTTAAGGCGCCTCCGGATATGTGGCGAAAATATTGTTAAGAAGCAGTTGTTATCTTTAATTCATTATCTTGCGTATTTGATCCTATATTGTGTAAATTTGGTGGCGTTTTGTATGATATAGTTTGGTTAGTCTTCACAGGTGAAATGTGTTGGAAATAAGTACGCGAAACACTTATTCTGAGATGCCACGAAAACTCCATGTTCCAGAAAGATGAGCCGCCACCCATTTTGTTGGATCTTAAAAACGTTGACACAGGATTGAAAATATAACTTATGACGTTGGTGTATTTAAATCGCAGATTTCCATTAAGCAAGAAGATTAATAAGTAGATATGTTCGTTATTGTCTCTAGGAACACTAAATCACTTTCTTCCCACTTACTGGAGATATCCATGTGTACCATAATACACCTCTACATACTTTGAAATATATTAACACACATAATTACTATTTAGCTATATATACAAGCGCACATGTCTTCAATATTCCAGCATACAACCGTTTTTCATACACAGCTTGAAATTCACTTTTATAAATACATAAAACACATTAAAATGTTTCCATAAGTTATATAGTGTAAGTTTTTTTTTAGAACAAGTATTTCTAGTAATTTTATCCATAAAAATCCCACGTAAACTTGATAAAATTATTTAAAGCTCCATATTTAATTTCAAATATGGTATTGTGTATGCGAGTCATCGCAAAGTCTAGTATATCTCACACTAGGCTTCCTCAACCTCGTCTCTCCCAAAATGGGAATAATATTCGTCAATTCACCCACGTGCTCCACCCGCGATCGACATCATCGCATCGTCAAACGTTAAGTCTGGCAACTAGTGGAATGTGAACTGATAAATTTTTACTATCGAGCAAATCAACGGTAGGTAACAAAGTTCACTTACACAAAGCTTCCCAAAAACGGGAGCGAACAAGGTAAACATGACACGGGGTCGTGTTTACCCTTTTATTAACCGACGAACAGACGAGGCGATGACGTCACGGGGCGGCGCCGCAGAGGCTCGGAGCGCTACAACAAGCTCGAATTGTAACACAGCCAATTTGACGGTAATTTAGGAAGAAAGGTGTTTTTTTTTTCAATCAAAAGACGTTTTAGTACAACAATAGTTTGTGAACCATATACCAAAATTTAATTTTTAAGTTGCTTTATAAAAACCAACAAAGCGCTAAGATCATAAAATTTACATAAGTATGGTAACGTTGCTGTCTAATAGCCACCGAGCTGTCTCTAAAGCACGTACATGTCATCACACCGAACGGCTCGGTATATTCCAGCGACGATATGAATATCATTCTATTATCTTAAGAGGATATCCTAGCGGAATTTAATGCATACAAACGTAGTCTCCTCTTTGCTCCCTGGATAATAGCATTATAGTAAATATTTTTAGCCATGCCCGTACGTTTTAATTTTTTCCATAAATTAGTTATTGTAGAAACTAGAAGCCTTTGAAAATTAAAAAATGCTAGATTTTTACCGTCATTTTCAAACGTTCATCAAACAAATTTAATGGATACAAATTTAAAAAGGCAAAACGTACAGGCATAATCAAAGTCTTTATTATTCTAAAACTGCAAGAAAATTAAAAATCGGTTCAGTTTTGGAGGAGGAAACAGGGTACTACGAAGAGATGCTTTCGTCTATTTTGCATAGGTAAAATCAGTCCGCGCTGCAGTGTCTCTTTCGTGTTTTATAATTCTT
This sequence comes from Samia ricini, assembly GCA_014132275.2. Taxonomy (NCBI): domain Eukaryota; kingdom Metazoa; phylum Arthropoda; class Insecta; order Lepidoptera; family Saturniidae; genus Samia; species Samia ricini. The sequence continues at coordinate 3,753,669 of AP028161.1, read as the reverse complement.
TCTTTTGGACACAACGCGATAGTAATAGATTTCTGAAATACCAACATATCCGGACCGCATGTCCTCTTAAATACCCTGGGACATCAACTCCTTCGGATAAATTCATACAGTGAGTGTACGCGTATAATACATAACCCAACTAACTTCGAGAGTTGATCCTGTGGATTTCAATTCAAGATATCGTGTGGAATATGCGTTAGGTTTATTTAGAGGTTTATGTCGAAAAGGTGGATTTTTTTTCTTATTCATTTAAGAATCGCTCAAAACATTTATACATCTATGTTAAAACAGGCAGAAGAGTCAGAGCTGTACATTATTCCTAGGTCAATTTTAATGAATTTACCATTGGTTTGATTGTGATTTGGAAATTTGAATACATGCATACTCGAGCGTAACAAGTTCTAGACTACAGAACCAACTAACGAGTCTATATCTACAATATCTTTCAACTATACGTACTGATACGAGAAAGAAACGTAAGGCCATTATCAGAATTAAATAACATTTAACAAAAGTAATAATAAGTTATAAAGCTAAATTAATTTATTAATTTCTTGCACGAACTCCGTGAAGCGATAGCACTTTGTTTGAAGGTAATAACCATAGACACTCTAAACTTTAGTATGTTAATCTTTATATGTATCTTTAGTATGTTATACTTGCTGCTTTATATCCTTGTCTCTGTGTACGTCCGTTAGTTGGCTTATGATTCGCAGTCTATTCGACATAATACCATAATTTTTAAATCATACATGTATTTCTGGTCATATCTTAATACTTATAAGGATAATAGTGGATTCAGTGCGTTCAATAAAATACTTTAACTATATCATGGATTATTTTAAAAATGTAAACCTGATATATATTCTAATGAACAGAAACTATTATATCCAAGTAAATACAGTAAAATTATATTGTTTAAACTTGAATTATTGACTTAAAATCATCAATGATCTGTACGTCAAAACACTTTGACCGCTATTATATTGAGTAACATCATTGGAAAAACTGGTTTTACCAATTCATTCCATGTTACATTATACATAGGTATACATACATACATGAGTGTTTTTATGTGCGAATCGACTTTTATTATTTATACCTTAGTTTAAACATTTGTATGAAATTTACACAAAAATATAGGGTTACTTTCCCGAAGAATGATTTATATTGTATCTTATATTACTGTATAAAGCATATAATGATAGGTTTTATTTAAAATATTATATATTGAGCAGTGGAGAAGCGTGAAAATCGTCGGTAAAAAAGGAGCATAAAACATTTACCTGGACGTCATATTTCTTCCTCTTAAAAATTAGAACAGTAATGAATGGTGGATGCTTGTGCTGCTGAGGGAAGCTATTAAGTTTCTTCAAATGTATATTTTATTTGAGATCGATTTTATGATATTTTATCTATTATTTGTGTAATGCACGTAATAATAATTACACACACGAAGACACATGTTAGTTTATAACACAGGTTTAAAAATATGCGTTAAAAAAGATTTTAATATTCAAAGCCCGGTAAAATATATATATACCTACTACTATCTATTTAGAGATAAGTATTATGCAAAAATAAAAGAAACACAGATACTATACGCCCTTTTTCATAAAGCAAAACATAAAATGACCTAATAATTTACACATGAAAGGTACAAAAACAATTATAGAAAAAAAGGTTTCAACTCACAAAATAATAACAAGAAATTGAGAATCTGAGAGAGAATATTCAATTTATACCCAGGCTGCAATAGAAGTTTAAAAAAAAAAAAAAGTTGAAAAAATGACGCGAATCATATCGAAATACCTCGAAATAATCGCAGACCAATAGTCACATTATTAGATGACTACTCTATCACACACACTAAGGATTAAGTTAAATTTCACTGGTAAACTATGTGTAATAATCACAGAATTCTAATAAATTTATTTGAAAAACAAACAAAAATAAACTTTCGTAATCTCCCAAATACATACATATAAAAGAAAACAATGTTGTCAGGTATGCAACCTGAGATCGATTTATCGAAGAATCAATATTTGACCAAAAAAAAACAATTTTTAAAATCGATATCTAGCACTGAATTGATTCTAGAATAGAACCTAGGAAATCGATGTTTTTTTCTGGTTCTTATAGAACCAAAACATTATTTACGATTAAAAATGGACCCAAACACAAGTAATGTATGAAAATTGTTTACTAAAATAATTTAAAACGCAAGACATGGCTTTGGGGTCAGTTTCTATCGCTTCTTTGTGAGATTCAAAATGTATATTTGTATACTATTTAGATAGACAAATATCTTGCCTGATGGTAAGCAAACACAGTGATAGTTGAACGCGTAGTACATAAAGACTATTACGAGTGTACTGTCAACCATAAAATCTCGTCACTATATACCTTTGACTTTTATATGCTTGTAAAAATAACTCTAATTATTTTAAAATGATAAAAGATTGGTTGTTATAGTGTCACGTTTGTTTTGTCTGACATGGATTTAACTATAAATACGCAAAGATAAAAGAGTTTATAGCATCTTTTTCTCCTCAGACTGTTTGTCTCTTGTTGTTTAATTTCTATTGATGAGCGTTAGTGTTCTCAATAAAATCATTTCCGAAACAGTTTTTACCTCAAATTTTCAATAGATGATGATTATGGTATAATTTCAACCAATAAAAGAATACTAGTTACGATTAAAAAACAAGTCGAAAAGGATCGATTTTTTAGAGAACAATCTTTTTGTGTGACTCGATTCATAAAGCTTTAATTCGAATCGAATCAAAAATCGATCTTTTTCGGAAAGAATAGCCATCCCTAAAGGTAAAGAACATATGTGGCGGGATGAGTGTTGCCAAGTTGGAGTCACTTTTACAGTAAAAGTTACAATAGATGGGAACAAAAAATAATTTTATATTTTGAACAAGGTAATTTTACAGGAAATAAAAAATATCACTTGGAAATGTTACATTTTCACAAATTTGTACCTTGTAAGCTATTCTTTCATAGTGGATACATATATATTAGTCTAAAATAAAGCAACTATTGACAAAAAGTTTAAAAGTTTAGTTTTTAACAAAACCCCAGGTTAATGCTCAAGGGGTTACGAAATAAATTATAGGTTTATAATACAGTGATTATACTAAAGTCACAAAACATTTTCATATTAAACTAGTAAAAACAAGAATTCGAACAGAGCTACTGTGCTACACAAAGTTCTAGAAGAATGTGATAGACATATCATTGTTTTTGATATATATTTACTGGCTCTAGCAGCAATGTGCCTCTATATAGCGGCAGCAGGACAACGGCAGAATGCAATGGGCGGTGGTAGGACTAAAATATTTTCCAACCTTCTACAGTATTTTTCAATACTTTTGAGAACAATAACATATTTGCAAATTTAATACAAAAATGCTGAATATTCATACATATATGTATATGTAAAGTAATTTGTACGAAACACCAAAGGTTCCTGCGATAATAATTCTGTTACTTAACTGCTTTGTTTATGCCGGAGGTGCGGTGAACATAAAACTTGAAATACAACAAGCAATTTCGCTACCCAACATCTTGGATGGTAAATAACATAGATTCGGTGATGGAATCATTTATTGTTTATGAGAAGCTCGGATATAAAAGTATGAGGCTAGCGAAAAATCTTTACCATGTCAATTTACACTTTACATTAGTAATAAACAATCCGGACAACAATTAAAAACAACAAGCGTTCATAGAGTATTCTAATGAGTTGACTGACGGAGAAATGTTTTTAAATACCTGCTACTTCTACATTACAAAACTCAAGCATGAAAATAAAATAGATAAAAAATATATTCGGAAGTATGTCTGTAATATTTTCTGCATTAATAGAGAAACATTCTTGTATGGATCAGAATGTTACCCCATAAAGGTGACGGACGAAAGAAGATTACATGCAGCTGAGATGCGAATGTTGAGATGGATGTGTGGGGTAACAAGAATGGACAGGATTAGGAATGAATATATTAGAGGAAGTTTGAAAGTTGCGCCAATAACAGACAAGTTAAGAGGCGGTCGTTTATCCTGGTATGGACATGTGATGCGCGGGGAGAAAGAGAATGTTGTAAGAAAGGTATTGGATATGAATGTGGACGGTTACATGGGAAGGGGAAGACCAAAGAAAAGATGGATGGACTGTGTGAAAGATGATATGTTTAGAAAAGGAGTGAATGCGGAGATGACAACAAATAGAGAGGAATGGAAGAGGAAGACATGTTGCGCCCGACCCCAAATAAAAATGGGAAAAGGGTAGGGAGATGATGATGTGATGATAATAGAGAAACCCCATATAAATACATATATTCCCCATATGACGTATGAGCTTTGTCTTTCAAATACACCATGTACAAACTAGTTTAAAATTATCCAACTGCTTTTACATCCCACTAAAATTGAACATTAACAATTGTTTCCCGTACAATTCTGAAATTAGGCTGGGCTAGGAAAATGTATTATTTTATTATTGTCGGTGACTATTTTAAATTTATTCTAACTTATAGTAATTGGAAAAGATTTATAATAATAGTGTAAACGTCAACAGATAAATGTCTACTATCGCCTAATAGTTCACCTAAACAATTGAACAAGTAATAATTCAGTACATAAATGTAGACTCGACAATGTAATGTAACTGCCTCGGTGGCGCAGTTGTATACAGTACGACTGTCGTTCTGAGGTCTCGGGTACGATCCCCGGGTCGGGTCAAGAGGTATTGGTTTTTCTACTCAATATCATCCCGGAGTTTGGAATTTGTGCCCGATATGGCGACAGGCTCTCGCCCCCTGTCACATCTGGGACGGAACAAAGCTCGGCGAAATGTGGGTGGTGTAGTTCGCTACTTCACCTCTGCCTAACCCTTCGGGGATAACAGGCGTGAGCTTATATTATGTTATGTTATGTTATAAATGTAGACAAAGATGTTTACATGTGCCGGTGGCATATCTAGTAAAACATAAATCTAATTATGTTGGATCGAATACATTCCAATTTCATATAAACGTAGATGATAACAGTATATTATGTCTTATTGGAAATCCATTTCAAAGGTAATATTTCCTTTACAGTACATAACTTACACTTGATTTATCCTATCGTGTAGGTAACGAGCAACATTACCTACGTAAAAGCGAAGGCGACGAGAGCCGGGGACACGATCCCGACGCAAGATACTAAGTTATCGTGTGCGCGCTGATATATCACGGGTTTCTCGACAAAGCGACGTGGGTACACCAACAACTGATATCCCAGTAGGTATTAGGCTTCCATGTGACGGCGCAAACGTGTAACATACATTACCAAATACCGTACTGGCTGTGGTGACGACCTCGCTCGCATTTAGCAATCTCTTCTTCACAAAATTATTCATTCTATTATATCTCTTCAATATTCAATGATGATTTCGTTTACAATTATTAGGGCCATGAATACAAATCTGTATTTATTTCACAAATCTTTAATGTTTGTGAAATCTCACAATTTACGCATCGAGTCATTATTTTCCATAAACTTGTAACAGTGATCTTAGGTACATATTTTTTTATATATTTCCCGTATTAATATTTTATAAGATAGTGATAAAAACATTTATGCCGTAAGAAATTTAATTAATATTTTTTTTATAATCTTAGAAAATATTTGCACATGCATATTTTGAACTAATGAAAACTATTATTGTGTCTATAACTCATTTATCTTACAGTCTACAACGGAATTCTATTACTTATAACTTAAATTTAATCTTCATATATAACTGTTTTTACGAAGGTGAAATAAAATGCAAACTTTCGATGACACTATGCATATCATATATAAACCACTGTGTCGAATCGAATCCTATGTATACAAAATTGATCCGGAACACGAACTCTAAGCACGCAACTATAATATAACGCTTTTAAATATTACTCAAACTATAATGATAAAAATATTTCAACTGAATATAAAATATAATTGTAAAAGTCAACATCAACCAAAAATACCACAGCGTTTGTTAAAAAATATATATATTAAATGTCGACTACAATTCATTAGCCTCGCTTGAGGCAAAATGATACGGGAAATTCGTGTCATCGTCTAGTAAAATTATTCATAGTAGCACAATATTTATACCGTGTATACAAATTAAAACAATTAGGTAGACAGCGACGAGAATACACCAACAGGAACCACGAATTTACCGCGACAAAGCGAAATTTTACGACTCGTCACAGCAAACATCAAAACAGTATCAAAACTTTTAATTTTATTTCAAAACGTATCAAAATGCATAATACATTTAACATTATTCAAATTAAATAGACAACGACAACTAATTAATTATCAATTTAGAAATAATTCAAAAAAACAAACAATCTAAATATAGTTCGATTTTCAACTAAGAAACTAACTTTTTTTGACAATCTGACGTTTTTGCTGTTAAGGTTTTATTACATGGCTTGGCAACATTTAATGATAATTATTTCACATAAAACGCTACCAAAATTGTATTATTCTAAATTCCAAATAAACTCAATATTCCAGAACATATGTATTTAATTAATGGCCAAATCAATAGCAATGTATTCTGCGTATACAAACATCACTCTACTACAAATTTTTAAACAATTTTCAACCTTTGTTCACTAGTTCACCACATATCTCCGAAATATAAAAAAAAATCAGCTATTACAAGATGGTGGTCATTTTTAAGTCGACTTCATTCTCTAATATTCACATGTCTCTTAGTTCATTGTTCTCTGATGTAGTAAAACCAAACCAGATTATATAACTATAGATACAGATCCAGACTATGAATTAAAACCTGATCGCGTATAACCTATTACCAACTTATTTGCGATTTCAATAGGGAGAATCTTTCTTGGCGGGTAGTATGAAATGAAAGACAAAAGTACATACAAATTGACTATGTCCCAAAAAATTCTAACTCGCAACAAAGTTTTAATCTAGACCCTGAAACTACTACTAGACTAAGAAAATAGTTTTTGATATTTCGTACTATCTATACCTACGTTAATAAATAAAACTTCTTCCTAAGTAATAAGTTACATTTTGTTTATATATTACACCAAACAAAAATAATTAAAATAAAGATAAAGACTGTTCCCACCTGACCTAGATCTACCTATATCTCAGACGGCAGTAATATTTGTCATCAACTACAAGTGCATAAAATGAACTGTTCAAATTATTAGTAATAATTAGGAGTAATTAAAAGAAAAACTACATTATCAATAATGTAATTAATACACACATATAGTATGTTTCTCATATCAAACAATGATAGCCATAACTTATCATAGAGTACATCTAAAGTTTCTGGATTTAAAAAGAGAGAGGAGCAAGAATGACATTTCGCCAGAAATAATTTCAGTTCGATTATAATTTAAATTATGATACCAAAATTTAATTTTAATTTTGCATTTGTTAATTTTGTTTACTCCTTACTCTCTACACCTCAGAATCCAATATTAAACTGTGTCCATGAACCCTAAAGAATTACTTTAAAAGAAAATTCTAATAGAAATTGGATAACAATGATCCATCTCTCTTTCAATAAACTCAATGTCGCGCTTTGCATTTTTATGATACCTATCCGACGAGACTGTAAATCCAAGCATAGAGTAAAGAATTCCAGTTGTGTCACTTACAGACAGCGCTCGTACTAAAAAAATTTATTATGTTTTTAGGTACGCTAGGAACATATTGTTTTTTAATTTGAATCTAGAATGTAAACAACGACATATTCTCTTTATTTTGTATCGATGCAGAATATTAAAGCTCAACTTTTGAGTGTTTTTATACCGTTTTATGACAAGCCATATTTTTTGTACTTAATACGTTCGACAGCTTCATGGGATTTTGTAAAAATTGTAAGTAGCGCAAGGGTAGCAAAATTGTAAGAACAACGGATTGAAAAAAGTTATCTTAAGTTGAGAGGTGAGATTACATACATCATTAGAATCAGTTAAGTAGTTTCAGAATAAATTCATAAGAAACAAAAAAATAATTTTGTATAAGTGGTGAGGAACTTTTTTTATATTTATGATGCCTTAGCTCGTACCATTCTACAGCCCTTACGGGTTCTCAAGGTTGCCACGTACTAGAAGACGAATCGTGGGTAACCTCCAACCCCTCCCCCACACAAGGTGGACCGACGAACTGGTGAAGGTAGCGGGAATCCGCTAGATGCGGCTGGCGCTACACAGGTCATTGTGGAGATATTTAGGGGAGACCTAAAACCAGCAATGGACATCTTTCGGTACAGGCTAGTATCCTAGCTTTATTCAGTCATTGCCAACAATGTTGTAGCGATATTGTCCTAATTGAGTCCGATGTCGATTTATTATCAATTTCAAAAAGAGCCGTGGCTGTTTGTTTATACGCTGCTGGTAAATCAAAAACACTGAAACGAATTAGAGATATTCTTTAAGTTTTTACACTTAGTTATTTCAAACAAAAAGTGAACGAATCCTCAGACAATATGGTAGTATATATATAAATCAATATAAAGATAACAGAGATGAATAACACGCAGAGTACATCTCTTTTTATTCACAAAACTCAATGTCAACATGTCTCGAGGGATGAAATGCATTTTTTTTCTATCAGACGCTCGTCAGTCATTTTACTTTCACGTTGACGAGGGTGGAATACTAATATCCGAAAGCGATGGGTTTGTTTTATCTTTACGTATTAAAAAATACAATGGCTCTGTCTGTCTGTCTATACGCTCGCTTATGGTTTTGAAAACTCGATGTTTTTAATAAATGACATTACGTCTCTTTCCCATGAAGAGTAGGTAGAGACAACAGTTTTCGCTTCTTACATAAGTGAATGCTTACAAACTTACTCGTCGATTACGGGTACTTTTGGACTTAACTTTAGAACATTTTTTATCATGTCGAGATACATTTGTACAGATCGACCATTACCGACTTACCCAGTCGCTTTCGTCTTATAGATATGTCTCATCAGTCTTGTTTCATCCATCCTCTCCGCGTGTTCAAACCACCTAAGCTTTAATGTCTCTATATTTATCACTGCATCATCTAAAACACCGCAACTTTCCCTTATCATTCCTGTTGATTTACATACGAGTAGATAAATGCAGACCTTTTTCCAATTCCGTACGTACTTCAAATTACGTTTAGGAACTTCCAAGTATTCTTGTTACCTGAAACAAATAAATAAATAACATTAAAATTTTAAAATAAACAGGTTTTTGTAATATGTTATATCCTGATTGTATTTATTGATTTTTTTTTTGTACTAGAAACATTTAAGCAGAAATATATAATTTGCCTTGGTACATATATTAATTGAAAACAACTGTTTGTGTATTGCTTGCAAGGAAGTATGAAATTATATCATTTCATACTTGAAACGAGAAGAAAAGAACACGCTGCGTATATAACCATTCATTCAGCCACACAATGTTAGAACAAAAACCATATACCTACGTACCGAACGTACGTAACTGAGCGAACCTCGATGCATATCCAAGCGTTAATAATACGGTGCACACGAAACCCCTACCAAGAATAAACAAAATATTCATAAAACGAATTTATTTGTTTATTTATTATAACATGTGATCACACAGTAGTGAATTAAATTAAATTAAATTTAGTATCTAATATAACAATGAAGCATTATTCTTCTCCATTTTATACATGCAAATTGAGTATCGCGTGTTCACACGCTATTTAACGTAAAGTACGTTCGCTCGAACGTCATGTAGATGACGCAGTGTTTTTTGAACCGTGCAGTTCGTTGATAAAATGCCTGTGGAGCATTAGTCACCCACATCGATGATGTCAAACCTTTTACATTGGGAAATGGGTTTACGCACCCCCCCACATACCCCTCCCAACAAATTGGGAAGGGTATGTGGGACTCGCCCGAAGTGAAACACTAGGAATATCCACTAAAACCATCCGAGCGACCCCATCGTTCTTGCATACTCTGCGTCCCCCAAATGTTGTCAAACGAACCTTTTGAACCTCGAGGCTAAATAAAGTCTAATTTTCATCTTATAGCTTATTTACAAACCATAAATAAGCAGTGTAATAATACATTCTACATTGAATAGTTTTCTGTTCTAACTTCAATAAATACTATCGATTTAATAATGCAGTAAGTAATATACTAGCTTCCACTCGCAACTTCGTTTATAATACAATTACCACAGTAACGGTTACCAAAGCAACGATTGGCATAGCAATTGTCATCATATCAACGGCCACTTCTCGGGGATGGGTGGGAGTAGTATATGTGTTGAAAAGAGAATAAAAAAAAAATCCATACCGAATATTATTCGCGTAAAATCCGTTGTTAGTGAGCGTCTACAGCGCGACAGGAGTGACCATTCTAAATTTTAAGTGAAGATGTTTGGTGACGAGTCAGACAATCAGTGATATTTGTGTCACTCTAGAGTGACTCTATAAGAAAAAAACATATTCTCGTCTATATATTTGGCTGTGAACAAAATATGGTTCAGAAACTGTGATATAGGTAAATGTATATGGTATGAAATGTCAAAGGTAGCACTTAGGTAAATAAAATAGTATTGAACAAATAGTAGGGGTCATCATTAACGTATCGAACCCGTTGCCGTAGAGACCGAACGTAAACACCGTAGTGACGCGATCATGCGGTCCCATCATGTATCGATTCAGGCGGCACCGACTTCGCGGACTATGAATCCCAATAACCTCTATAAATAGATACTTTTTATTGCTATGTAAAAAAAAAGTATATATAACGTAGAATGTAAAGAGAATAGCGTTGATAACCTTTTTCAATATGAGCCATTTCAGAAAGAGTTTTACAAAAACCGTTTTAGTGAATTAGCAGTGCACTAGTCAAAGATGGCTTTCAACTATCAAAACTTAAACTGATTTTTTTGAATAAATTAGCTGGTTTTTCATATAATATTAATTAGTCACAGGAATATCTGGCAATGTATATAATAAGAGTAGGTCGATAGCTGTCAGACAACGGTGATAGATGCGATAGAACTTCATTTTTCATACAATCCTGTTATCACAAAATATGTCTGTAGATTGTGGAATCCTTTCATTTGATTCGCCTGAATGATAAGATAACAATCACTAATATACGTTGCGATAATTTTAGAAACAAAGTACTATTTACCGCTGCCGAGTAACTTAAGTATATAGGACACACTTATTTAAATCTTAATTCGCCAAAATGACTACAGAATATTTAAGTGTCAGGCTAAAGCCAATAACAACTTCTAACAGAAATATAAACCGAATTTATATGCCTCATAAAAACATTTACAATTCTTCTGTACATTATATTTTTTAAATATTTAAGTTTCTGTATAGTAATGTGACCATTAATATGTTCAATTCATTCATGATTATACTCATATCGTTTACTATTTTCGGGTGATAGTATTTTGACGTTCATAAGCGCCTTATAAGGGCCTAAATTGAACATAAAAAAATGATTTGATTTCGATTTTATATTTTACTCAACTTAACGAAGTATATACATATACTTAGTCAAAAAATTCATCTGGGATTTTAAAAAAACAATCATAAAAATCGGTTTAATCGTCTTGGGAGTTATAAGTCAACTAACGGAAACTTTGCCTTTTATAACGTGTAAAAAAGATTACCTATGTCCTTCTTCCTTTTAGAAAAACAAAATTGAGATAATTCGAGATATTTCGCTAAGGACATGGTTTTTAATTTCATAATTGTTCCTGAAAAACTATCATTGGTACAGAATTGTCTACGTTGAATTTATTTAACTACAATATTGTTTTTTAACTATTAATAACGAATATGATTGCACCTTGTCACCTGAACTAGTATTTAGTCTTCTCAATATTAAAACTTTGTTAAGTCCCATATTACAATAAAATAAATACTTTTAACAAATAAGGCATAATGCGTCTGTGGTTGAATTATGTTGTTTATCGAAGCGTAGCAATGATATTTTACTGCATCTAGTGTTAGGCCTAAGCCTAAAAATATCCCGAGAAGATCCTGATACTAATATCAGGATCGTAGCTACCGCCCCTAGATATAAGGTCGGCCGGGCTACAAAAAACTTGACGTATATAATTCGTATAACGTTATCTATACAATATATACTCCAACTACCTGCCTCCCCCCCCCCCCATCTCCCACTTAGTCATCGCCAAAGTTTGGTAAAATGGCCTCTCGTCAAATTTTTATACAGGATCCGTCTAGGGTAAGCTGACGGCACTGCTCATTATAAACCAAAAATAGCAATAACGTGAGATCGTAAGCCTATCGTGGGTGGCTGTAATATCGGCCTACATAAATCCTCCTTCACCTTACCACTTCATGTCGTAACACAAATTTATGCGTTTGCCTACTCTTCCATGTTGAATAAAAAAAAATTCTTCACCAAGGACACGTTTTCCTGATTACATAAAATACTTACTTTAAGCCTGACCTTACTGCAAGGTCAATTTTAAGTTCTCAGAAATAACTCGACCCTAAATGTGCTAAATTGTTACAATTAACAACAAGGCTGCGTAAGTAGGAATGTGTATCATGAATGAAGTTATTCAAAACAAAGGCCTTGTTAGAAGGCCTCGCTATACATTTATATGCATGTACTTAATTTTGCAACTTCCAGGGTCTTCCTTCACACACAAATATTATCGAAACCTTCAAACTATAACATTACGTTATATCAAACACATTTGTACGAACAAACGAATTCATGCTTTTAGGTTATTTGGTTTTGTAGATGTAGTTATAATTATACAGAATATTCTACAATAGTGTACTACTCAGAAGATAATATTCGGTAAATAGAAAAAAAAAAGAATATAATTATATTGTAGCATGAAATAAATCTTTAATGAGATATATCAAACAAATACAAAAGAATTAATCAACAAAGTACAAAGTAAAAATATTATAGATTTTATAAATAACAAACCGTTCGGAGAAACTTTCAAAATCCTAGATGTATTAATTTTAATATTCTTATAATATATTGATTGATTAATAATCACTCAAACATAAAGATCAAAGAAACCAAAGAGGTTACTAAAAAAAAACAACATAAATATATTTCAAAGGGACCAAAGAATTTATATGTATGAAATAACGTAATTTATTATTAAAAAATACCTTCATAATTCAGATACATAAGAGCAAATACCAAAGGGTAAATAAAACATGAATCAGAAACGAATAATAACTTAAGCTATATAGCTTCCGATTCCCGATGCGCCGTACGTGCCCAAAGCTCGAAGCAACAGACCCTAAACTAATTCCATCGGTAATCCTATTGCGAATCGATCGGGTCAATCTAGCGGAAGCCCTCAAGATTACTAAAATTGAGTGACACGACTCTTTTGTAAAACAATTTTATTTAAAATATGTCTGATGGTAAACGATCATAAGAATTCAATTTACAACGCATGGTTCATATTAACTTATTCAAAAATGAAATAAATTTAACGAAAACCTATCATGGTTAAATAACTTCTAGTAATAATAAACGTTTATGTAGTGTGTAAGATTGTAATTAATTTCTTTAGTTATGTCATTAAAAACTAAAACTAGTTACGAACCTTATCAATTAAAAAAAAACTAAACGTAAAAATATTATTTCCTTTTCCAGACATTTTTTTCCGTTTAATGATTAGTAGAAAATACACGCGTATAATTTCATAACCTCCCCCTAAAGGAGGGCGCCGGAGGGGCACGGTCGAGCCGCAGACAAAACTTCGTGTTCACGTCATGAAAGGGCGAATGCAATTACGTTAAAACCGGCATTCGAACGTCAAAAACTTTTATATTTAGACATTCGAGCACTTTTTTAATATACGAGAACGCTTTTGTTTACCGTTTCTAACACAATTTTTTTTATAACTGTTTATACTAAATTTCTTTTGAAGTATGTACGTAATTTTTAAAGGCTGCCAAACACGTATTTGTTTTTTACTTGGCTACTTACACATTATAACGATTTTATTCTTTATTTATATAATAACGTAACTATCTTTTTTCGATTTCAATTTTACAATGTACTGTTTTGAAAACAAATTCCCATTCATTTAGTTCATTATCTACGTTACTAGACAACTAGAATTAATTCACTTTTTGTCTAACAAACTATATAACATAATGTGAAATTCATTTATTAAAAAAGAACATAACATTTAGTTTAAAAAACCGGAATATCTTTTGGCAATAAAGGAAACAAGGAAATATTATAATATTTTATAATTTTCGCCCAAATAAAATGCTGAAAACCCGTGGATCAATTTCGACTAACTTTTAAAACACCCTAAAACTAAAAATTTGTCAAAAAAAAAAAGTCAAAAGTTAACCGACAATTAATATTTTTAGTCTCATTATATGCTTCATTCACTTAAATAATTCATATCGAGATATCTACACAATTATTTACAAAGATAGACTTGTCTATGATTGTTATGTTTATACGTCGTAGTTGGTAGAAATATTTCCGTTTAATCGTCTACTTATTCAATTAGTCAAATTTTTTGTTATATATCAAATAATTACAAATTTTCCAAATCTATATTCAGAGACGGATGATTTAACTAGTTCATTCGTTCAAGTCTTAATCTTTCTTCTCAACCAACATCTAAAAAATAATCTCCAAAACAAAATAAACCTTAATAGAACAATTAACCCCTTGAGCACTTACCTGGCGTTTACGCCAGCTTTCCATTATTTTCCTATTGTCTTATTTTTATGGGTACTCGACACATTAAGGAACAAACTAGAATAAAAATAGATTAAACATTTCTAAAACTAGCTGTGTGTCCGCGGCTGCGTCTGCGTTTGATATGTTCTTCACTGCGATTTAATTTTATATACGGAACCCTAATATTTTTTTATGTAATAAGATAAAGGACAAATATTTCTACTAACTTCAAGAACTTGCCCGTAAAAATGTGCATTGAATCGGATTTTATTCAATTATTTATAAGTTTTAATATTTTTACGCGGTACTCTAATTATTGTCGAAAATTAAAATTACCCATGTTACCCGGAGTAACTTCAGCTATCTAGTAAAAAAAGTCCCGTTAAAATCCGTCCAGCCGCTCCGGAGATTACCCGAAACAAACAGACAGACAATGATTTTTAATATTGTGTTTCTGGTATAGGTATCCGTATATTCATTCATATCTATTAAGTAAAAAAAAATAATTTTGACATTACAAACAGACACTCCAATTTTATTTATTAGTATAGATTGAGAGCGAGACGATGTTTAACTTCATTATCCCAAACCAGACGGGATGGTTTTCAGAAAACCCCTGAATATTTAACCATTGTAATTTGAAATTACCCAGAAATCTACATAGCGATCAACGTAATAGCAACAATAATAACACTACGTAAAAGATAAAGAATAAATGCGATCGTATACAACGAACATTTACAGGGAACAGTAATATTTGTAGGGTGTGGACGAGTCGTAATGGAAGATAAACACGCAAACCGTTCGCGGCAACGCCCAAATTGTACGCGACCGGACTTGTCATCATATTAATTAGAATAACACAGCCCACCATGCCTGTTTGGGACGATGCGATGTGCCGTGTAGCCTTTACACAAATAGTTTTATATTCAGTTGATTAGAAGTGAAATATCTTGTGCACGTTGAAGAAATGATTTGGCTATGGCAGTTGCATACATTATCTAACGTAGTTGTGTTACGGAAGTTACGTTTTCGAAGTACAGTAATACGCCGCTTTACGCGGGGATACGTTCCGAAGAAAATCGCGTTAACTGAAATTCGCGTATATCGAGGTTTATGATTAAACATAGTCAAAATTTAATACAAAAAAAATACAAATCATTTTAATCAATCACTTTAATTCTAAGAACACTTTATGCAATACATACTCTTATTTTTTACGGAAAAATACGTCTATTGTCTTTACATTATGTTTATATGCACTCTTTCGCATAATGCGAGGCATTTGAGCGCAAAATTTGACATTCGCGTTATAGTGAAACCGCGCGTAACGGGGTCGCGCTAAGCGGGGTATTACTGTACATAAATGTGTAATTGTAAAATCTTCACCCAAGAAAACATTATCTATACTAATAAATAAGACTGAAGTGTCTGTTTTTAATGTCAACATTTTTTTACTAAATACATGCGAATGTATACACGATACCTGTACCAAAACTGCAATTTTTAAAATGTTTGTCTGTCAGTCTGTTTGTTCCGGGTAATCTCCGGAACGGCTGGACGGACTTTGACGGAACTTTTTTTGGTAGATAGCTGAAGTTACTCCGGGTAACTTAGGCTACTTTTAATTTTCGAAAATAATTAGGGTTCCGAATAAAAAAATTAAAACGCAGTTAAGAACATATATCACGCGGGCGCATAGCGAGTTCAAAATATTTTAATTAAAATACTTTGTGTGCGTATATTCCTAACAAGTGAGAATAATTATTTTATAAACTAGTTTCGTAGTTTGAATTTATTGGTGTCTTAAGGTGACATAAATCAAATTTTTCAATAAGTTTAGTATTTGGCTAGAACCGTAGCTGGTGTTAAGAAACGACGTTGCTAATATATTGATAACACACTATTGATAAAAAACTTTTAAATGATGGTGCCAGAACATTTTATACTTCGTCTTTAAGTCCATGTTGATTTTTAAGTTCCTACTATTTGATTTGACGATCGGCTGCCCGCCTGGCGTCAAACCTCCTTATGGATGTTGTTTTCGATGGTCAAAACCGCTACATACGATTTGGGTGCAGATGTATGCCCGTGTTTTCTCTCTTATCGCTTCTTGCGACACCCCACGGAATTGGGAAGGAGTGTGGAGGTATTTTAGAGCAGTCACACACTCGGCGAAGGGGAAAGATAAGACCAATGAAGATATGGATAGATTGTGTGAAATATGATGTGTTTAGAAAGGAAGTAAATGTGGAGATGACTTGAAATAAAGAGAAATGGAAGAGAAAGACATGTTACGCTGATCCCCAACAAAAATGGGATACGGTTAGGGAGATTATGATAATTCTGCGGCGTAAGATATTTCAAGGTGGTTGACGGCAAATTTTCAATTTAAGCAAAATAGTCCAGCAAAATTATTGCATACTTATTGCAAATGAAAAAATTGTTGCCAATTAACAAAACAGTAAACACATTAAACAAAATAAAATCATTTAACCTATAAACTAACCAAAATGTATGTCGAATTTGTGTGTATTTAACGTCAGTTAATTCGATAGATGTGTTTATTGTTGCTTAATGCAGTCCATTTAATCCGCTTCCCGTCTAACCGAAATGCATTACCGACCTACAAAAGCTCGCGAGTTTAACGTGAATAAAAAATACATAGCCCGAATTCGGCTCCAGAGAATTAGATCGTAACTCTCGCCGGGCGTTCATACCCGGATAACATAACAATTTAACGCGGTGGTCCTATTTTATTACGAATGTGATGTGAAAAAATGGAAATTATAATAACAACATTTGTAAATAACAGAACTAAAAGAAACAGTGTACTCAAACAACTGAATCTTAACATATTAAATATAGGAACTTTTCACGAAATTTTAGCTTTACCTGCAAGTGTAGAAGCCAAAATTTTGTGGAAGTTTGCGAGTAGTATTAGGGTATAGTTTTCTTAGTTTTAAGTTTAGGTTACGATGGGACTGACATGTTCTTGGTGAACCCAAGTCCCTAAATTAAATATAGATAATAAAAAAATAAAAAAACATTTGTAAACGAAAGTTTTACTTTAAAAAAAACCTTTTATAAATCAATTTTTATCTATACAATATTTCCCCAATGCTTAATTTATTGAAAACAACAGACGAAGTGAATATAATAGATTTAAAAATTTCAATCAACTGATAAAATTCTAAAATACAAGTGTTTAATATTTTTAGTTGGGATCCCTTTCCCAGAATGTTAAATAAAACTCGTACGAAGCATGAAAATGTGACATTTTCGTACAACGCGCTCTTCCTATAGGATGCGATATATTAAAGCAATGTTGGCGCAGTGGATACTGTGGCCGGATTCCATGTTAATGGACGCGGCTTCGAGACCACCTATTCAACTTTAAAATCAGCCTGAGCTTTCGGTGAAGGTAAACATCGTGAGGAAACCATAACAGGGTGGTAATTCTAATAATGCCCGCCTGGGAGCCACCAACCTCAAGTTTGAGAACCTGTCGCTAAATACCAATAGGTATGTTCCGGGAGCATCACTTGGGAACCAATACCACTAGGCTTAGTGTGTTTACCATTCTGGACCAAATCGTCACTTAACATCAGGTGAGATTGTGTTCAAAGCACTGAGCCTATACCGTGTGAAAAATCCAATTATTAGCACGTTTATTTTGATTTGATTTTAATTTTGTTTTCAGTGCTCAACCTTATATATGAACTATTTTTGGGTGATGCAGTAAAAAGTAATTACTAAGTGAACATTTCAAATTATAATGAGAGATCTGTATTTCATATTTGGAGAATCAATAAGTATCGTTTCATTAATTAAATGTCTCTTAATAGATCTGTGAGAACATGAAACTCTTGGCAATATGCAAGCAATTGATATATTTAGCTTTATGTTAAAGTTAATGGTAAATGTTTAGAAATTCTCTGTGGTTCGTTTGCACTAAGTTCTAGCGAGATTCACAAATGTGTACATTAAAAGTTTCATATCTAAATGAAACCTTACGCGTTCCTTATTCTAAAAAATTCAGGACTGAACTTACATAACGCGAGTAAACTTTATAATGAAATGTAAAGTAGAAACCATACATTTTATGTGTTACCAGCGACCCACTCCAGCTTGGCATGGGTATATAGAAATATGTAATTTAAAAAATCTTTATGTTACGCATTGCTAATGTAGCTGTCTACGAGTGAAAGAATTTATAAAATTTATTTAAATAATTTATTTTTAAGTTGTTTTTTTTTATTTATCCCTAACAAACAAAAAATATTCATCTATATAAATATAATATAGTATAGACAGTATCATTTGAACGACAACTAACCTCAGTGACGAAATCCCCAAAAAAGAGCGATGCAACAAAGATCGTGTGGTTCCTTCTACATCACCCATCGATTCGTTCGGACCTGTGCACGCAAGTCATTCTGTTGCTGGTTTTAAGGCAAGTAAGAAAATGAAGTATTTCGTTTGGTATCTCAGATAACTTTTTATTACTTATTGATTGGTAGAAGATTTAACTTCTTTTATTGACATTACACAAGTCACCCAACAATATATAAATCTTAGCGAATTCCCATTCCGTTGTTTAATTTGGACATACTCCTTTGCCGTTTTATTAACTTGAATCTAGCCTGTTTATTCAACTACACAAGTCATTAATAATAATAAATTTTTGCAGTAGGAATGTTTTATATTAAGGCGGGTAGAGCCAGCGAGCTCGTTATGGGCGGCGTTAAATAAATAAGCAGCATACTGTTCGTCCTTCGGGCATCTGCGTACCGTAACTAAAAATAAACCAGCAAACCGAGAGGCAAGCCCGTCCCGACCCAAACGTCCCTAGAATTCAGAATAATTAAAGGGATTCCCATAATGATTCATGGTCATTACCTTTTATGAGTCCGAAGGTATTAAAAGCACCTTAGCTGTCTACGCCGTGGGTGAAATAATGGTGTAATTATTATTTTTGTTATTAACGGTTCAGACCAAAATATTGCCGAATACAGACTAAAATATAAATTAAAATTTGATTTTGTTTCAACTTAAACCTGAGTTAGTTGTGAAAAGAACACGTAATATTTTGTATTTTTTTGCAACAAGCGTTTGACCAACCCTTTGATCGAACCCCTGGTGTCATAGCAACAAAGAACTTTATTTTAAAAAGAATAAACCTATTTATACCTATTATTATTTTATATCCATACTTTTAATAAAACAGTAAAGAGAGTAATGTGGACTAAAAATATAGGTTATTAAAAAAATCTCTTCGGTGCTTTAAAATTTAATTAAAAAAAGGGTCTTCAAGTAGTTCATACGCTGTCGTAACATTTAGGATGCTTTGCAATGATTACTTATTTGTAAAAGTTTAAAATACGATAAATATGTATCGTATGCCCATGCGATAAATATAATAGGAACATTAAGTAACAAAAGTTAAATTAAATCATTTTATTCCGACAACTTCTTTCGATTTCTTATTATGTCTATTATTTGAAATCCACTGACTCGGACATAATGTACTTGTAAAGGTAATATATGGCTAGATCTAAGGAACACTTCAGGCTACATTTTACGTAAACTAATTGGCGACTACCAGCAAATATAGAATATTGCTAATGGTATCTTCTATTTTTTTAAATATTACAAAAATAAAACAAAGTACAAAATAAACAGAAATAATAAAAAGAGTTTGTTAAAGAAACAGAAAGAAATGAAAACCGTTCCCAACTCAAATTCATATCCTTTCATCCGGTTAATAAACCTTTGCTTGTATAGAACGTTGAAAATGTGCAAACAAATATCGCTAGCGATTCTAGATCCGAGTGAACGCCTCCCTAGAGACTTCGCATCGTTGAATCTTATACTCCCTTCACACTTGGAAATTTCATTTCAAGCTGCTACGTGACGCAGCGTCGAAATGCGCCCCATTCGAGCAGGAGCCGCGCGGGCTACGCGAATTACAAGGGCGTCCCTTGAAGGTTACTCAGAAATACGCACACATTTTTACACGCTACAACATATAGCGGGTGCTCGTTTCTTCCGAATCGAAATTAGTGTCGTTACCATCCGAACTGAGTAAATAGAAAAGTTTCCATAGAATCCCAATCTCGCAAAACATTTTTTTATCAGGTACCAACATAAAATCATTCGCATGTATGAAAGAGTTTTATTATCGAAGAACTCTTTTGAAGAATTCAAGAAACTCATGAACAGAATTATTACTCCAATTATTTACCTAAGATGAATTTATTATGTCACAAAACATATATTAAAATATATGTGGGAATAAGGTGGGAAATAATCACTTTCAAACACAAATCTTTTATTTATACTCTTACGTCGTAAACAAGGAACATAGTCGTCACACATCTTATTGACAAGTCATTTTGTTAATCTATTACAGTAGTGAATACAAGTGTATTAGGCTTTAAAAAATCTAAACACTTCCCACACGGCCATCCTATTTACTCATCTGTCTCAGATGAGTACGATGATATGTTCGTGACCCACGGCTTCATCATGTCGGCAGAGCTTGATGTATTGATTGGCCCTTCACCTTGACCAACCTTTACAACATCATAACGATCATTTTTCTTCTTTTTAATAACTTTATATGGGCCTAAAAATCTTGGGTATAACTTATAACCCTGAACAAATTGGGTTCTCTTAATGGCAACCAAATCATCAACATTATATTCAACAGCTTTCTTCCTTCTCTTATTGTAACTTTTTCTATTCTCTTCTTGGATCTTTTGGATACTTTCTTTCGCTTTCCTTCTTAGTTCCTCTCTGGATTTAGTAAATTGTTGAACTTGTTCTTCATCAATCAATTTGACGATCTCTTCGTTTTGATCTTTTAGTTTAGTTCCCGTCAAAAGCTCAAAAGGTGTCATACCAATGGCTCTTTGGTATGTACCGTTAATATTTCGTTGAACTGTACTTATCTTTTTATACCATTTTGTAGGATCATCTGTAGTGAGTTTACCAAGCACATTAATTATAACTTGATGTATACGTTCTACTTGCCATTACCTCTAGGTTGACCCGTAGTTATAGTATGATGACTAATTCCTTCTGATTCACAATATTCCTTAAAAGCATTAGAGGTGAAAGAAGCGTTACGATCGCTTATTATAACATCTGGTGATCCAAAAGTTTGTTGTTGCAACTTAAGTTTCTCGAGAACTTCCTCGGTAGACAAAGTCTTGGTAGGGTAAATCCACGTGAATTTCGTAAATCCGTCAATAACTGTAAATATGTACCTGTAGTTTTTGTTAGGAGACGTTAACGGTCCAAGATGGTCGATGTGGTAAACAGCAAGAGGCGTCTCTCCTTTAGATAGTGCGTGTAAACAACCGTCTTTTTTACCCTTCTTGTGTGAAATAAGTATGCATTCGACGCAATTATCAATAACAGATTTAATTTTCTCTTTCAGGTTTTCAATATGGTATTCTCTTATAATAAGTTCTTCTGTCTTAACTACTCCAAAATGTCCCTTTTCATGGCTTCTTCTAATTATCTCATGTTGCATTCTTTTTGGTACTACGATTAGCTTATTACCATCTTTTATCTTCCACAAAATTCCATTCTCATTAGTATAATCTTCATATGGTTCTTTTTCTAATACTTTTTTAATTAGTTTTATTTTCATGTCGTCATCTTGAGCTCTTTTTAGACGTGCAACAATATCTGTAAGTAAAGCAACGTTCAACGGGTATCTACTTAGTGCGTCAGCATGTTTCATCTGATTTCCAGGACGATGTTCAATAATATAATCATATTCTTCAAGCAAGAGTGCCCAACGTGCAACCCTCGGAGGCAAATCTTTCTTTTTTAATGTCATTGTTAGAGCTGAACAGTCTGTTACAATTTTAAATTTGATCCCTAATAAATAAACTCTAAATTTCTTGACTGCTTCAACAATAGCTAGAATCTCTAGGTAGTAGCTATGATATTTACGTTCTGCAGGTGACGTCTTTCTGCTCATGTAGTAAGTCGGATACAGCTGATTATCACTGGTATTTTTTTTGTAGAAGAACTGCGCCATAACCTTCTGTACTGGCATCAGTGTGGACCTCAGTTTCCAATTCACGATCGTAAATTCTTAATTCTACGCTAGATTCTTTTTTTACTTTACTCAAATTATAGTCTTTAATCATAGTTTTCACTTCATTCGTAAGTTTTATATTTCCTATATCATAGTCTTTCTCTTTATAATCTTCTATAGTCGTAAGATGCAAAATTCTCTTAGCGGTAACGCCTTCAGCAGAAAATTTTACTTCTACTTCATGTAAAATAGGATTTCCAAGAATCACATTTACTGGTATTACGTCATCATCAACGATGTAAATAGTCGAATCAAAGTAGCAATCGTCTATTTCAATTTTAGCCAAAAATGACCCTTTGGTCTTAACTTCATGTTCAGCAATCCCAGTAAGACAAACTGTTGAATCAGGATTGTAATCGTTATGATTTCCGTTTAGAATAATGAATTGAGATTCTTTGATCAAATTGACATCGCTTCCAGTATCTATTAGGACTGTAGTTTTAACATCATTAATTATCACATCTTTATAAGGTGCATGGCAGTCTTTCTTAACCGTTGTTTGGATATTAAGTGTTTGCTTTGGGTTGTCAGGACATTCTTTGGATTTATGTCCAAAGTTGTTGCATCGAAAACATTTGATTCCCTTGGTACAACTTGAAGATTTATGATCAATATCACCACAGTTATAACATCTAAATTTCAGTGTTGACTTTCGATAATTTCGATCTCGCGAAAAACTTGAAGTGGGAATCGGTTTAGTAAAATTCTGAACTCGAGTCGCAGACTTTTTTCTAATCTCAGCATATAAATCCAATTTTTTTCTAAATTCTTTCATATTAGTAGCTCCATATAACATCGATTTATTAGTCTCCACGTCTCGTATTCCATCGATAACATATTCAATCACAGCATCATCTTCAATATCTCCTAATAACGCCAACTCTTTCATGTGGAGGAAATATTGTTGATATGTTTCGTCTGATCGCATTCTTCGCGCAGCGAGCCGCTTATGAATTGTGGCGCTACTTAATTTTCGCCCAAACTCTTCAATTAATCCATCTTTTAAATTATTCCACGAACTAAAACTTCCTGATGATCTGAGAAATAATTGTGCGGTACCAGTAAGCAATCTTTTCGCATAAATTATCTTTTCTATTCCGCTCCATTGCATGAGTTCCGCTATATCTTCAAAATCCTTTATCCATGTTTCAACTGTATAATTATTGTCCCCGCTGAATGATGATATGGATTTTTCCAAATCACTAAATGAAATTTTTGGAATAGACTTAGAACAATTTTCTTCGTCGTCGCTTTTTTCGTCAACTTTAGCATTTTTCGGAGGCATTGCTCTTATTTTAAATTTTTATTTATTATTTTATCTAAAAATCTCAATCGTTATGGTACATGGAACGCAGCCAATAATGTTGTACATAGAATGCAGCTCACAATGGATATGGAACGCAGTCGACAATCAACGTGAAACGGAACGCAACTCTCAATTGGCAATTCCGAGAATTTCAGAGACAAATGACATCAAACGTCAATTGAATTTGACAATTCGTAACAAAGGAATTCTCACCTCGTGTTTCAATTTTATGAAAAATATCTCAAATAATCCTTCTTGAAATGATGAATTTCATATGTCCTCACCTTAATCACGGACGAGCCCCCAAAATTTGTGGGAATAAGGTGGGAAATAATCACTTTCAAACACAAATCTTTTATTTATACTCTTACGTCGTAAACAAGGAACATAGTCGTCACACATCTTATTGACAAGTCATTTTGTTAATCTATTACAGTAGTGAATACAAGTGTATTAGGCTTTAAAAAATCTAAACACTTCCCACATATATGTATGTATACTAGCTATGCCCGCGGCTATACCCGCTTGGAATTCAGACAATTTACATCCTATGTTCTCTCTCGGATGCAATGTATGTCATTAATAAATTTCATCAAATTCTGGTTAGTACTTTTTGCGTGATTGATAGACACACACATTTTTTTAAACTATCGAAATTTGTTCTGTAGTTGATTCTGAAGCGCAGCATAGTATTTTTTTTTAATATCTCTAATGTACATAATTCGTCTCGTTAGCCTTTTATTATAAGTATAGATTTTACTTTATATAAATTTACTGACAATATTGTTTGATGGTCAGATATATGTATCTGTAAATCCGCAAAATCAACAGCCTTGTCTCCTCGGTCTCAACGATTCACCATTTGTTATTTATATCCAAATATTAAGAATAATAATAAAATTATATTCATTCACTGGTTTGATTAGAACTGACAATGACATTCGCTGTACCCCTGCAAATTGCAGGTACGAGCGACAGAATGAAAATTTCTCAAAAAATTCCAAATAATAAACAAATATATATTACTAAATATTAAACTGCCCGGAGCATAAATAATGATTGCCTTCATGGATCACGTAAGATTTAATAGTATTACGCATTTAAAATATTTATCTCAATATTACTCATTTGTACATAAACAAAATTATTAAACCACATTGCCAACGAGTAGCAATAACCTAGCAAACAAACTCAATATAAGAAGTTATACACTTTCCCCTTTATTGTATACAAAGAAAAAGAACGCACGCAAACAATGGGATAATTCCAAAGCGGAAAATTACGAAATCGGAAGACGAAACAACGCAACCCGAATCAAAAAATTAAGTTGAAATCAATACAATATCATTGAAGTGAGCATAATAAGTTTGCAGCCATTGATGGGACACGTACTTATGTGCTCACCTACGCTGCAAATTAACAAGCACGTGCGTCACAGAAAGCGAACGCATTGAAAGCCGCACACTGTTCACAGACGAGGTCGGTGACTACAAAAACAAATTGCATTACACTTAATGCTCTTAACTGTTCTTATAACACTATATAAAAGCTGTTTATACAGAGAGATTAGATTGTCAAGAGTGAAGAAAATAAACAATCGTTTCTTTAATTAGCTTAAATTCTCTAAGGAAATTTAACAAAATTATTTAGACGTATAGTTGTAAATAATATATGAGTTTGAATATATCTTTATATAAATTGAAGTAATAAACCATCTGATATTAGCAGGCTGGTATGACGACAACGACTGGCGGTATAAACTGTAACAGACGATCACTGTTGTTTATAGACTGTACCGCATTTATCATCAGGTGGAACAATCAGTTTACTGAGCTAAAACAAAAATGAAATTACGACAGACAGAAAGACTGCCTTTTATAACACGTAAGGATATAACTGAAATGAAAATTACTTACCCGAAAAAAAAACTATGAAATCAATTAATATTACCAAACAGAGGGCCCACCTACAAAATAATACTTAAAAACGATGTTGCAATGGGCCACGGCATAATCGAAGAAAGGGATCGTTGACTCAGCCATACCACGCTCGCGTGGGCAGACTCGTATTCTAACATGCGCAATTTACACAGCAGCGGGCGTCCTTAAAATGTAATGAAAGTTACTTATTACTCTGCCTCCAAATTTCGTAGAAGTCTTAAGTACTACAAGACGTGCAATGGTTTATATAAAACCTAATGAACGTCTTAAACTTTGTCGCTAACAATGAAAAAGCTCATCTAAAAACCGCACGAAAGGTCACACTTTGAAAGTGCTAAATAGAGTTTACTTTTTCTCATCGTTATTATAGAGTTTTATTGTAAAAGAATCACTCATCCGTATTACAAAGTAATAACAAAGATAAAATCTTAATTTTAGCTGGCTTATTACTAATTTTAGTGGTACAAAACTGAAACAAGTTAGGTATTGTTAACTTTGCAGAATTCTATATATGTAACTGCTAAACTCACCGCAGTCGAATGTAAAAAACGTATGGGTACGACAATTAAATTTCAAAAAATATTTGATCAATAGTTTTAATGGACACATTTTAATTAAGAATAAACTAGAAAGACAATATATTTCATTAGAAAGCTTACAAAGAAAGATAAGAAGTAATCAAAAGAAGAATAGAGAAAAGAATTCTCTGTGGTTCACTGCAAAATAAAATCAGGAATGAGGATATCTGCAGAAGACTGAAGTTAAGTACTAATTGGAACATTGGTCATAGAACCACGTAACGGCAGATGCTGTGTATCCGTAGACCTCCAAAAACTTACCAACTACGACTATCTGGTAAATGTTGCGGGAATTCGCTGGATGCGAGTGACACAAGACCGGTTGTTATAGAGTGGACGGGAACAGTGGACGTCTTTCGGCTGAAGTAACGATATTGGTGAAAACTGTCTCCGACGGTCGCCGTCGTTTTGGATCGTACCTGATTTACCATTCTGTAAGGGACCTTTTTTTTCTTTACAAGTTTACTAACCGTTAGGTAAACTAGAGCAAATTTCGCGAAACTTTTAATATGGGTAGCAGTTCAAGGTTCGTACCGTTTTGATACCCTTGCGCTTGCTACCATTTATGAGCTGAGTGCCTTAAGCGCTCGCTTCAAGGTCCGGTGAAGCTGTCAATGCCATTATGGTAAACAGCGTTTAGACAGTAAAAAAAAATTATTTACCACCACTTTGTCATGCTAACATGTAAAAACATACATTACCCTGTATATAACAACCACTAAAGTGTTACTAAAGCACGATATATTTTTACAAAACTTCCAAAAATAATATTACTACGTTAGTTGTTTATTCAATAAAATATATATATATTCATCGTTTTTATTTTTTCACTCAATATGTTTTTGAAATCGTTTATGTGGTGAATAAAGACCCTCCTAAAGAATAAATCATATCGATTATAACAACAAGTTTAACGCACAGTGAAAACTTTTGTGGGGAAACCTTACAAATAAATCAGGTACTACGGGAGTGTTTATTTATTTTAATGTTAGTTGGAATAAATCATTAAGTATTGCGAACGATAAAAATGTTCATACACTTTTATAAAAGCCAAGCAACTACATACTTCACAGACATTTTCTTACATATGGATTTAGTAATTATGAATTTTTACAAAAACATCGATGAGAAGACTTCCCAAATATTCAAAAAGTTTGAATTAATTAAAGACAACGCGTTGCTTGTATTCTGTTGAAATTTATATTTTATGTAGTACAACTTAACATTAGAAAATACATACATACATACACCAACCAACCTGACAACAGAGTACATCTAAATTTAAAACAAGAATCATATAAATAGTTGTTAACAAGTTAGAAGCCAAATAAGAATAATTTAATTACCAACTAAATTAATAAACACCTTTTTAAGCGAACCACCTCAATCAGTTACATCTTTAGAATATCGCTGAATTATTTCCAAATCCTATACATGCATCGTGTGTAGGTTACATAAAAGCAAGCAGCTGTTTACATTCTAACAATGCCAGTGACTGCTACCTTTATGGTACAATGAAATGTTCAGCTTGTGACTACCCCGGAGATGCCGCCTGCTGTGCGACGATTGACTGCGACACGTGCTCACCCACCACCCTCCTCTCCCATGGGTCTTGAAGCAGGGCCGAATTAAGGGAACATAAATAAAGACCACATACGAAAGTGTCTTTCACAATATGAGTTTTTGATCCTTCCGCCGTGCTGATATAGAAAAAGTTCAGTCTCTTCCCCCCCCTCTCCCCCCTACCCCTCTCAAGGATCATCGAAACGATCCGTCTCACGCTAGATCGTCTGTTCACTTTATTGGGTGTGTCTGGCCACGAACACACGTTTTTTTTAAACATGAACATAAAGTAGGTACGTTCGTAATTCACAATCAAAACTATACGTAGCCCACACGACCTCCTGGTTTTTTTTTAAATCCAACCCTGTTCGGGAACTTTCCATTCATTGTTTAAACAACGTGTATTCGCAAAAATGGTTTACTTCTACTTCAGGGAAGCAGATATTGATTTGCATTATGTTTTTTTACACGATATTGGCTCAGTGATTTGACCACAATCTCAGCTGATGTTAAGTGACGATGTAGTCCAGGATGGGCCCTGGTTTCTCAGTGATTCTGTCCGGAACACACCTACGGATATTTGGCGACAGGTTTTCAAACTTGAGGGTGGTAGATACCAGGTGGGCAACATTAGAAAATGCCCAAAAAAAAAAAAAAAAAACAAAAAAAAAAAAAAAAAAAAAAAAACAAAAAACAAAAAACAACGAAAAACCAAACACACAAAAAAAAAAAAAAAAAAAAATAAACACACTAAACCTAGGCCCTGGTTCTCAAGTGATGCTGCCGGAACACACCTACTGATATTTGGCGACAGGTTTTCAAACTTGAGGGTGGTAGATACCCAGGTGGGCAACATTAGAAAATGCCCTACCACCATGCTATGGTTTTCTCACGATGTTTTCCTTCACCGAAAGCTCAGGCCGATTTTACAGTTGGATAGATGGGATCAAACCCGCGTTGATTGGCTTTAATATTCGTTTATTATTCTTGGTAACCTTTTGTTAAATACCTATATACTTCTTGGTTAATCTATGAAATATTCTGTTTAAAAATAAATGAAATTGACTCTTCCAATTTTGAATACTGCATTGTAATAATAAAATAATTTAATATCTAATGTATGCAAAGACAATATGCGATAGTAATAAAGATAAAAAGAACATGTATGGAAGACGCGACATGTTGGAAATAATTAACCGCATGTAAACTGCTGTGTCAATGTTACAGAAGACGTAATATATAGCATTTTTTATTTCACTATATCACAATATTAAAATATATACAATAGATTCTAACTTAAAACTTGTAATCAATACTGTTAAATTAATTTAAAACAGTTCTTTTGCCACATAATTTTATAGCATAATTACCAATATTATTTACTAGCTCTACCCGCGACTTCGCTCGCGTGTAATTAGTATAAATATATTCTAATAGATAGCCTATATTCTCCCTCTAGATGGAATCTATATCATGACCAATATATTCATATACAATCAGTATGTCTCAACCCGTCGCGTCCAGGCCACCTCCCAGACAGCCTTCCCATTGCAATGGAAGGTCTAGACCCCACCCCTCTCTCCCTTGGTTTGGCAAGACGGCAGAGTCTAAACACCGCCGAAAGTATGCAATGTGGTGATGAGTGTCACCTCCCGCTTCACCCCTACAATCAATGGCCTTATGGCCCTGCTCCCAACACCTAAAATATTGGCCTTCCCGTTCTACCACCGAAGGACAGACTGGGCGAGTGTAACTCAGGCCCAAACACCGGAAGCAACACATGGGCCTAGACTGAACCGTTGAGGCAACGCACGCCATATTATAGAATTTTTCTCGACTTCAATTACATTTATTACAATTAATTATTGGAAATATATATTTACCAAAATAAAAAAGTAACCTTATATACCTTTCTAAAAGTAATACAATTTTCAAAATCGAATAAATAGTATCGGAGATTACCGCGAACATCAAAACTTAAATTCTTTATGATGTTTTAATATGAATATAGATAAACGCTATTTAGGAATTTATAGATGTATTATCTATATGTATAAAAGTGTATTCTAAATGTTACTACAGAGTATACATTACAATCATACAAAATTTCATCCAATTCGGACAAGTAATTCTTGCATGGTTGGCGATCAAATTAATAAACAGACAGACAGACATCGAAATGTGTTCTGTTATCGATTCTGAACTCCCTCGTGGTATTTTTTTCTGAAATATCCCAATGTACAGATTTCATCCCTCTAGCTTTTTGTTTATAAATATAGATTAATAATCCAATATTTATATACATACATAACATTTACATGAAAAACTGTTGTCGAATAAATAGAGCTCATTAAATACCTAATAGCAAACTCGCTAGTAGTATGAAATAATATCAAAACATCATCGTTATAAAAAAGATTTAGTGAAAGTAAACAGCAGTCTTACTAAAATAACATAATCTCTGTAAATAACAAAACTAGGTGACCAAGTCAGTAGCACGCCAGATGGCTCGCTTGGCGATCACCTGTATACAATTAATTTCACTTTTAAACCATCAAAATAGTCGACTGTTACTCTCGGCACATGAATATTCGGCTCGCATACTTTATTGACTCAAGTGTAAATCACTAGTGCTGCGACAATAATCCAATCTTTCGGTCTACACGATAAATTTAGTCTTTCGGTCAAATGCTAAAACGTTATTCGCTTAATTGCCAAATATCGACAATTCCGTATATTTTAAAATAAAATTAGTGAAAATTTTTTAGTCTTAATTTTTTTCATTTATGTCCGTTATAACACTGTAACTACGGAAATAAAGCGGTGTTTCTTTTGTTTCTATTGAGAATTGAAATTTTAAGTGCTGTTTTTTTGCATTATTTTTGTCGTGAAAATTCTATTGGCGTGCCTGTCAGCTAGAGAGTTTCGCGTATGCCGTGACGAAAAACGATATAATGACGCACCGTCTCCTTTGTATGTTCGTGCGCCATGTACTATAAACCAGTATATATTCTACTATAAATTTTCATTTTTTTGTAACTTTTTTTGTATTACATGTAATCCTTGTACACACCAGCTGCTTTAGAAACATTGATCTCAAATTAAATAAATACACTTTCCAAGTGAAGACAAATACTTTGCAGTACGCCTGACCAAATTTTGTGAACACTCATTTTTATAATTTTACCAGCTATAACATAAATAATAGGCTCTTGTTAAGGTATGCATCAAGCACGCTCTTGATAGCTAACATATAGCATCCACGATCCTCTTAACTACGGTCACTATTATATCATAAAAAACTCGGGAGAATACATTAATGCACAAAGAAGGTGTATTATTTTACATCGGACATCATCATTTCTTGGTATCCAAATGGTGCAACCGAAACGTTACCGAATATTCGGTATTGAGCTTTATTTCATAAATATTATTTCATAATATTTGTTGTATCTCTATAAATCACTAAAGAAAAATGCAGCTATTTGAAAATACGAACAGGTTTCCACAACAAGAAACCGACGTATCCCAGTTTATCGTCGAGACTCGATCACGATCTCAAAGAAGCGATAGTTTTTATTGGATCAACCGTTATTTTCCAGATTGCCTTGTAAACTAGGTGATACACAGTTGTGAAAAACGATATTTTCTATAAACATTAAAGTTGAACATCCACTAATAGAGATTCTACATTAGAACGTTGAACCAAAGGATAGAGGAATATGAGATAACTGTCAATCTTTTTAGTATTCAGACTCGAACAAATTAGTGGATTTAGATGTCGAATATTATAAAGAGTTCTTGGCGCGATTTTGTTCTGTTATGACGTATTCCTTGCTTTAGCGGCATTTCACGTAATATAGTTTGGTCATTGTACACAAGTGAAGTGTATTGAAAATAATAACGTGAATTCTCGAATCTCCCAATAAACCCTTGGAAGGAAAGCTTTAACAAAGACTCGCCATTTTGTGACAGTGAAAAGTGTTCCTAACTTGACATTTGTCTACATGGTCACGGTCTTTGCCTCTTCCTTAAAAAGTAATGAATGGACACAAAGTGAAACAACAAAAAAAATAAAAATAACTGACATAATACGCTTTCGTGGATCAAAATGTCATGAATTATTTTAGACTTAATTTATTTTTTTTCATTATCTTTATACATCATAAACGTAAAATGTTGACGGGTCTCACGCAAACCTCCTGAACGCATTGAAAAAGTAATTTTCTTTTCGTGTAATCCGCACGAGGCCGTCAGGATTTCATGTACGAGATCACGTAATATGTCTGAAGGAAGAACATCCAAACGAAATTGAGAGTTTCAATCACAACTGTCTACTATCGATATGTCGATTCGCGTATATTGTGACATTCTTCCTCTCCTGGTTTCTTTTTTTTTTTTAATACTAGCGACACTCCCCCCCCCTCACTAACCCCTAGCTTTGCACAGATATACAGAAATTTATATTAAAAATAGCTTCAGTCACTTGGCGTTAATGTAGCTATTTTAACAAACAAAAAAGTCAATTTTACTTCTTTATATAATAATTATAATTTCGAAAGAGGCCACAGTTGTTTTATAATGCTAACTTATTTGCGTAAAAAAACCATATGGTTAAATTACGTTAGCGCCGATGACTTTTACTTGTTCATTCTAGAACATGTTGACAGATGACGAATAATTCCATTAATTAATAAACTATTGGGTAAATAATGATGTCAGTATACGATAACGTGTTAACAAATTCTTTAATCAATGACCAAGGCGAGGTGTTTACAACAAATCCGGTAAACTATGTAATTTTAGAGATTCTGTGTAAGTAAATAAGTTCTAAATCTTATATAAGTGTTCACACCTCTCTACGCTTCTGCTGACAATGATTGTAACTATGGTGTGTATAGGTTTTATTTCAAAACAATAAGTATATTTATATTTAAATTTAGAAAAAAGAGAGATCAGATCGAGTTTCAGGCCTGCACTCTTCTCCACTGTTATTTTCCGAACCGGTGGTAGTGCTTTGAAGTTCATAAGCGCCTTCTTAGGCCCTAAATAGAATAAAGAATTTTAGATTTGATTTTTGATTTTGTTACAACGCCATCAAAGGAGAGTGAAAGAGACCCAGTCAATCAAATCAATATCTTACGATTTTGTCAAAACATTCCGCAGTTTATATATTGTGTTATTCTTTAACACGGTCGCATATAAATAAATTCTATTCTTTGAAATAACTCAAAAGTGATATGTCTTAGTTTGGTTTCAGTCAACTGTTTGCAAAAAAACATGCAGACAAACATATTTACTTCACTATATCTTCATAAATATTAATGATTCTCGAGTTATAAGACAACAGCAATCAAATAGAGAAATGCTGCCTTTTATATAATCACTATCTGTGTACCCACGGCTGCCCCCGCTTTTTATATATTCTTTACTACATTTTAATTTTTTTTATAAGGAACCCTAATTATTTTCGAAAACCAAAAGTTAGTAGGAGTAGGATAGTCAAAAGGAGTATCTTCAGCTGTCTAGGAAAAATAGTCCCGGCAATATTGATCCAGCCGTTCCGGGGATTACCCGGAGCAAACAGACAGACAAAAGTTTAAAAATGGTATTTTTGGTATAGATATAAAAAAATACTGTGACGTTACAAACAAGCACCTCAATTTTATTTATTAGTATAGATTATAATTATGGCACGATCTCACAATATATATATATGTACCTATGGCCATACGATAATAATCATATCAATTGATAAATTGTGTAATAATAAAATACTTTAGAAAAAAAATATCTTACCCAAAAACCACAAAAAGAATCTTATTCACCCCCTTTCATTCCAAGTTACACGCGTCTCAAAAAAGAGGCTAATAAAAACGTATACGACATGAACATCCTGTTTTACGACAGAAAATATAAAATATATTCTTTAGTATTACGCAAATTATAACATGTCAGTTATAAATAAACACTGTAATATCTTAATCCATTATAAGCAGATATAATTGCATATTATGTAAATAATACAAATATAGTTTCCCAAGGTTCAGGAAATTTAGACTTATCGTCCGAATCAGTCTTACTCAATCAACTCAACATGCAAAACAATACACAACCTTAATCAATTTAAACCTAAATAACTTTCGAAGCGTAAAAAATCAAAAGCCATATTTAGAAACCAGACGAGATATGTAATTGAGATGACGTCAAACAACAATGATATTTGAAATTATATTCTGAAATGAATCTTCTATGACTATAGTCTATAACTACGGAATGCAAATTACTCTGCAATAAAAAAACAGATTTATACATATGTTTGACAACCACACAAGCACGACATGTAAACAAAATGTAATGTGAGAGAGGTCGCACAAGGCCACATAATTAGCACTTGCACAGGCAGGATCCTTTATGAAGTTATAATAAGTATAAAATAATATCATTGCTAGGAACATTTACACCTTATATAGAACTAAAGGCTGTCTATTTTTAACACACTCTGTATTTGACGCTTGCTAAATAACTTGATAATGGCAATATGACAAATGACAATAGATGTAACATACGATCGCTTGAACCTTTGAGGAATTCATTAAGAAAAAGTTTACAAAAAAATTTTACTTGTTTATTTTCTTAATTGGCAAGACATAGGCCTTAAATAATATCTAAAACTTTTGCTTTCTTTAATCCAATATTCATACAGAACCTACAAGTGCGTGATAAATTGCACTTAACCAGCTCACTGCTGCTGACATTACGGTCGGCATGACTAAAGGGTCAATGTCAAATAGACTGTAATAATAATAACAAAGTAACGATACAATAATTATAAATACAGATAAATTAATGATGTCCGTGTTAAATATATCTATATTATTTTTCATACAAATACATTTCATACAAACAAACACAAAGCATTAATTGAAAATTCATTCAGGTTAGCAATGTCGAAAAAGCAACTAGAATATTATGTACCATTTTTACGCAAAACTCAAAATATATATTCGGCGAAAATTATACAATGTTATTCTATACTTTAGGCTTTATTTTACTTTATTTGTAAGGGAAGAGTTATATTTTATCTGTGCCAGTTATGTTTTAATTCTATGAAATTTAATTAAATTAAATAAAAAAGTAATAGACTTATTTATTTATTATTTTTTATTATTTATTTCATAACAAAAATATATCTA
Organism: Samia ricini; assembly: GCA_014132275.2. Taxonomy (NCBI): domain Eukaryota; kingdom Metazoa; phylum Arthropoda; class Insecta; order Lepidoptera; family Saturniidae; genus Samia; species Samia ricini. The sequence continues at coordinate 3,718,228 of AP028161.1, read as the reverse complement.
AAAACACACATACATAAATTAGTTTTTAAATAGTTATAAATTCATTTTTGGCTCTTAATTTTATTTATCAATTTAGTTTAAATGTATTTTTTATACGAGTTGTGAATTTTAATGTAAATAAATAAATAAGTTTCAATTGTCATCGGCATTATTTTAACAAATTATACTACCTATTAATTTTAGAGAAAGATTTAAAAAATATATATGCAAATCCCATCATGTGTGAGAAGAGAAACGACTACGAAGCTACGAAGCACCACACGAAGAGGAGACCGCGAATATAAAAGCACTGCATAACTATATTCTGTCTTATTCTAACACACGTTAAATCTTATAGATGTATGTATTTGTCTTTTTTAATATAGCTTTTTCGTTTCATCCAGTTCAAAACAGAACGGAGGTTAAATAAATAAGTTTTCACTTCAATTAATCGTGTACGTAGATTTAACATTGCCCCTTGGTAACGTTCTCATATTTAAAATGTTAAATAGGTCTAATTAATTTGAATTTAGAGAACATTCATGTGAATTATTTACATAATATAAGATTAAATCGCGCAGTTGAATCACATTATGAAACGTTCACTACAAAATGAATCACGTACACACGTAATGAGTTCCCTCAAACCGCGTTGTCGACGCAAACCCTTGTAAGATACTAGACATATAAACAAACATAAACGTGTTTTCAGGATTATTAGCATAACAATAAACTAATATTTAGGGATAAATAATCACATTAATTAATTAATTTCATACATGTATTATTTGAAAAATCAATCATGCTATGATTTCGTCACTATTTGTTCCATCACCGAAAAAGCTCAAGATCATTAGAGCATAGGTGAATTCTGATGCAAATCATCTCGCTCCCAGTATATTTTTTTTACACAATATTGACTTAATGCTTTTACCATTTGACCAATCTCACCTGATGTTAAGTGACGTTGTAGTCCAGGATGGTAAACACAAAAACCTAGAGGTACTGGTTGCCAAGTTATGCCGGCGAAACACCTATTGGTATTTGGCGACAGGTTTTCAAACTTGAGGATGGTAGCTACCCAGGCAGACATTATCAGGAAATGTCCCTACCACCATGCTAAGGTTTCCACGCAATGATTTCCTTCACCGAAAGTTCAGGTTGAATTTAAAGTTGGATAGGTGAGTTTGAACCCGAGTCCATTGACGCATCGGTTTATAATAATAATTAACACTGACCCTTTAAATTTCTTTCCCGTTAAGGCTTGTCAATAATATTGCATAAACTCAACCCAATCATAATTCGTTTAAAGATAGAGTAACAAAAGGAACTGTAATACTATCAATTTTTTGTGTTTCATATTCTAAGGTAAGTTTAGACCTTTTTTTTTTTTGACGAGGGGAAATGCATTTACGCACTACCCTTATCTATTGTATTTGAGGGATCAGAGTCCCCCAATACAATAGATAAGGGGGCACGGAGTGACGAGCTCCGCGCCAGTGTGGGACTCACCCGGGCGAGAGTCGCCCGGAAATACCCACTAAAACCCCCCGGGGCCGTCCGCTGCATTTGGGATGGGGGCGACACGGGGTGGCTTTCGCAAGCACCGCGTCGCCCCCTGAAGGTAAGTTTAGACCTGACACTTGAAGTATTACATGTTTATTATAAGCTTATTTTTGATGATATAGGAGTTTTAATGGAGATTACGTCAACGATTTGTATTTTTTACTTTTCTTTTAAAACTAGGAACAAACTGAATTTATTAAGATTTTGTAAAAAAAAAAATACCAATGCTTAAATTACCATGTTTTTTCTGACTTTTGCTGTCAACGGAGAAATGGCCGTCAAAAATGTCTAAAATTCATCATACTTGAACGGAAGCTTAGAACCATGTCGTCCATCATTAAATGAGCGTAAATAATAATAGTATTTACTATTTTAATGAATGGCGACGCCCACTAGCGTAATGTTACACACGGAGATCAGGTACTGTTAATAATAATATAATGTAGTAAACATACTCGTACAGTTCGCAGATGACAAGGTTGGCTGCAGGTGGTTACGCTCTGATAACGACCCGGGGTCGCGCTTCATAAATAGTTAACTTTGAAACCTGTTCCCCACTCATTACCACAAAACAAACTATAAATTACCATGCGGTTACCAGACAACTAAGCCTATAGCATTTAACTATAACAGTTTTTTTGTCCACGATGGTAAACTCACTAAGCCTAGATACTGGTTCTCAAGTGATACTGCCGAAACTCACCTATTGGTATTTGGCGACAAGTTTTCGAACTTTTTTTTTTTAATCATTTATTTAAACAGGGCTTTTACACATTAGTGTATGCCAGCCCTATCGGAGCATACCCAATATATCTTACAAAGCAATAAAAAAATCATATACAACTAAATTAAATTATCTCTTAACTTACTACTTGTAAAAATAAAGTTCCATAGCATACTAGCCGAATCGGACATCGGTTCTGCTAGTACACCATGGAACATGCCTATATCTAAATAACATAATCCTAATGACAAAACCAAAGATTTCGAACTTGAGAGTGGTAGCTACCTAGGTGGACATTATTAGAAAATGCCCTACCACTATGCTATGGTTTCCTCACGAAGTTTTCCTTCACCGAAAACTCAGGCTATTTTAGAACTGAATAGGTGGGTTTGATCCACTGCGCTATCATGGCTTCAAATTTCCATGAAATACAAAATAAAACACAAAAAGACTTCAAGATACAGCCATTGCCTAGTTTAGAGTCTACCGCCAAAACATTAATGTTTATGGTATAACAAATTAATAAATGTGAAATTAAACACTTTTATGAAATGCCTATAAAGCCCAAAGCAACCGACATTGCCCGAAGAATTGCCAAACTTAAATGGCAATGTGCTAGGGGCATTGCTCGTATATCCTGCCCCTTGGACTTTCGACCATTGGTCGTGCCTCTCTTTGAGAGGTGGGCTAAGAGGTGGGTGGGAAATTCCCCCCCCCCCCATCCCTACTGGGTCATTGCACGGACGAGGCCTGGTGGGTCTGCCGCAGGGGGCGACGTGGTGTTTGCGAAAGCTATCCCGTATCGCCCCCATCCCAAATGCGGCGGACGGCCCCGGGGGGTTTAGTGGGTATTTCCGGATGCTTCACGTCTGGGCGAGTTCCACACTGGCACGGAGTCGTCCCTCCGTGCCCCCTTACCTTTTGCATTGGGAGACTTAGGTCTCACTAATGCAATAGGTAAGGGTAGTGCGTAAATGCATTCCCCTCGTCAAAAAACAAGAAAAAAAAGGGGCATTGCTCGTAGAACCGAGGTCCGATGGGGCCAAAGGGTTATCAAATGACCGCGTATGAGAAGACGGGAACACAATGTGGACCGACGACCTGGTGAAGTTTGCAGGAGTCCGCTGGCTGCGGGTGACGCAAGGCCGGACGTCGTGGAGATCTTTCGGGGAGACCTATGTCCAGTAGTGTATGTTTTTCTGTTAAATGGATGGATAAAAGAGAAATAGTATAATTATACCCGCAATGTCTTTTCGCTTTAACAATTCATTGTGTAATGATCATTTTTTAATTCACCCAAAAAGTACAAATTTAGATTCCTAAGTTAATTGAATTATTAATATGTTCAAAATAACTAAAATATATTTTTATGATCTCTTGAAATTACTACAACTAAGTATTTTCAAATAAACTAGCATATGCATCATAAAAATTATAAATGTGTGTATTTATTTTTTGCGTAAAAATCACACCCTCACAAACTTACCGCCTGCCTATATAAAAATTAAACGTAAATAACAAACAAAAGAATTTTTATACAAAGCAATAAATAGATAAGAAATTAAATCACTTCTGGTAAGTAATAGAAAAGTTTTTCTTTGTTCGAACTGAAAATTCGGAGGAAACTTTTGTATTGTTGAAAACTTTTTTTTAAACAAAGAAATTATAAAACTGATAACAACTAACAACTTTTTCCCGAATGTTTTGTTAACAGTACCTGAAGTTTTATCACATTGAATAGTAATATAGGTAATTATTGTAACCTACAGCCCAATGTAACACTTACTAAAATTGTAGAATAAGTTTGGCGTAAGTAAATGAACAGATAATGTCGGAACAGTAACGTGAATGTGAAGTCTACGATTATCAAGTTATTTAAATGAAGGAAAATATTGATTGTCAAACCCTAGGTTAGTGGTATTCTTAATAATCGTCTGGTCCGATTCTTCCTTCGAATTGGAAATTAATCACTTTTTTTTTCATTCATTCAACCACAAGGCGTCCACTGTAGGACATAAATCTCCCCCAATAAGGAGGGGAATGACATAATCGCCACGCTAGGCAGTCGGGTTGGCGATCGCAGGTGTTTGTGGTACTCAGAGGATGCTGATGCCCATCCTCTGGTTTTTCCCCTTAGTAGCCTTTTAAGACACCCGCAGGAAAATATGGGGTGATACTATTCTTGGCCGGCACCACACCTAAGACTAAACAAACTTGTCGGCCATATTCACTTAGCAAGAAACTTGCTCAATTAGATAAGAAAAAATCGTCAAAATAACTACACTATCGCTGTTTCTTTCTAATTATATTGAGTATATCGCTACATTATTCGTACAATTCATGTAAGTTAAAAACGTTGCATATATTGTACTCGTATGATGACTCATGCACTTACTTACGTGTAACGTACTACCCAAACAATCCATAAATGTCATAATAAACGTATTGGCACACACAATGTACACTTTATCGCTACAGTATGCTGGTTTTTTTTTTTTTCATAATTTGTTTTAGGTTTATCCAAAAAAGTTTATCACAGTTTATTGAAATCTCCGTTGCATCTTCTTCAACAAGAACTATATCGTCGGCGAACAGCATACACCAATGTCCACACTTTACTATGTGAGTTATTAGAACATCCATACAGATTTATTTTTCTTTTTCACTGCTATTTTTTTACGAAATTTTAAACAACGTCTTTTCTAGAGACTTGCCTCTCAGCAATTACCTCTTTATTTGAACTGTACTGAGAACTGAAATCATTTTAATAAGGCTGTATAAAAAAGAACATAATATGTATATTCACTTTGTGAGTAATATTCTCTAAGAAAGCTATAATAGGTAGGTATACAGTTTTCTACATTACAGTGAGATTACTTACTGTAACATAATTTATCATTCTCTTTGAAGGCTCAAGTGAAGTGTTCATTAGTTCGATATATGTACATTCAAGTTGTAGTAAGTACGTAGATATATTAACACTTATAACAAGTACGATAAAAGATAAACGACATATATATATGCGTAACAATTTTTATTTTTATAACCATTACATAACACAGCAATGTGTACTCAGGCTTCAGAACTCAATTTCTTATCGCATCCATTTTTCTAACGACTCTTCAATTGTGCTCTCGAAAATTGATGATCCAAAAATGAAGATACTTACAAACAAAAAAAAAATCCCGTTAGTGCTGTCATTAATTTGTCATAAAAATATAATAACAAATACAATCGCGTATCTTTTTCATTCTTAGTTGTGAGATAAACACAGAAATGAGTAAAGAAAATAATCAACGACTACATATCATTTTACTGAGTTCTAAATGAGTCTTGGAACAAGTTCTAATTATGAGTCCCGAGGTACGTCGAGCGTAGTTTTATTTGATCAAGACTTTCATTCATTCTGTTTATCGTTAGCTCCATACCGCCTCCAAAGTTGTTCGAAGAGACGCCAAACTAATTTAAAAACTTTCCCAGGCCATGTTACAGTAATATGAATATGAATAGTTGTTTTCGATAAAGTTCTCATAGATCCTTAAAACTTGTCAGATTGCGAGTATTTAAAAGGCAACGCCTATCATCCGTCTGTGCGACAGTATACTTATAACTCGAGAACCAATGAACCGATTTAAATTTTTTGTATTTCGTGATCGTAAATATTTTATCTGGTCAGGTTTAAATATATATCTGTTACGTCAAAGATGTTTAAGACTACAGAAAAAGCAATTAGAATAATAGAAATAAAAATACTGCACAAAAAGTTACACATATCATGTTCCTTCTCACATCCTTATCCATTAATTGATTCAGACGAAGTCCACTGCTGGACACAAGTCTCCCCAAAAAGTGGGAAATTGCCATAACCGCCACGCTTGGCAGGCGGTTTGGCGATCGCAGTAGGTGTTTGTGATACTCAGAGGATGCTGCTGCCCACTCCCTAGTTTATCCCTTAGTCGCCTTTTACGACACCCACGGGTATATATGGGGTGGTACTATTCTTACATTATATAAAAGACAACGTCTATCCGTCTGTATCTCCGTTAATATTGCGCGAAGAAATCCACGGGCACACAGCTAGTTTTATAATAAACATAAAACAGACTTCGTTTGTATGTCCCTAAGGAAAACCACAATTTCTCACTTTATTACAGATGGATAGTATACTGAATAAACATCAACACTGTGTAGACAAACAGAACCGTATATCCCAGCAGCCGTCTATCACTTCATACGTAAACACTGTATTGTTGATACACTATCCAGAGTACCAACCCTCACTTCATTAATAAAACTTTGTAAACAGACGAGGTTACTAAACTTTTCTCAAAGGTGATTGATATTATTTTAAACGTGTGATGTGCAGGGCCTGTGTGATGAATGTCCTTTTAATAGGCAGTGGATCTAAAAACAGTATATTTGGTATATCTGAATACCAAGTACACTGATTAATAAACTGGTTAGTTATTTATAAAAAGCGTATATGTTTCACATTTCTAGATACATTTCTACGTGTGATCCGCAAATCCCCTTTAAATTAAAGGGGAAGATTTACAAGAACATAATACGACCTGTCGTCTTGTATGGATCAGAATGTTACCCCATAAAGGTGACGGACGAAAGAAGATTACATGCAGCTGAGATGCGAATGTTGAGATGGATGTGTGGGGTAACAAGAATGGACAGGATTAGGAATGAATATATTAGAGGAAGTTTGAAAGTGGCGCCAATAACGGACAAGAGGCGGTCGTTTATCCTGGTATGGACATGTGATGCGCAGGGAGAAAAAGAGAATGTTGTAAGAAAGGTATTGGATATGAATGTGGACGGTTACATGGGAATGGGAAGACCAAAGAAAAGATGGATGGACTGTGTGAAAGATGATATGTTTAGAAAAGGAGTGAATGCGGAGATGACAACAAATAGAGAGGAATGGAAGAGGAAGACATGTTGCGCCGACCCCAAATAAAAATGGGATAAGGGTAGGGAGATGATGATGATGATGATTCTAGATACATTTTTAGAAAATAAACCAAACTTATATCATAAATACAACTTGAAGTTTCGATTGAATAATTTAATAAGAAATTATAATACAAGACAGGATAAATAAGTTACAGACGCAATTAAAACATTTATAATATCACGAATGCGTGAACTTACAAGATTCTTTTACCATTTACTGACACATTTTTGTTATATAAATCACGCAATTTGCACATTAATGAAGCCGTCGGATTGTAGTTATTTCTTTGCTTAGACACACTTCTTTACTTATCTATTTAAATACTGGTCGTTTTAGATAAAGATGTTGCTTCCGTAATGATCTAGTGGACTGTATATTTTCAAACTATCTATAACATTAAATTAACTATCTCATTAGACCCGAATTGAGTCTAAGCATCTGCGTAAAACAAATATTGGGATATGTCAGATGCTTTGAAAAGTTCTCCACAAACAAGAATGCGGCCCAAAGACAGATGTACAAAACGATACTATAAACAAATAGAACAATATGTAAGCATAGCTTTTCCTCAAGATCGAAATCGATTTGCAAATCTATAAAAGTAATGTACAGAATCACGATTGTACGTTTTCAAAAAAACCGTCTAGTTTGAAAACAATTCTCACGCGTATTATAATTACTATAACATAATTAATGTACTTATCAGCACCATCGATTACCGTAAGTGTGTACCATCAGAAATCGGAGTACCGTTGAATCACAATGCGAACGAACACAGGTTGCCACCTACCTTAACTGTAACTGACAATAATACCTTTGCTTACATTGAATACTATAAGTTTCACACAGAGTTGAAATATAGCATATTTATACCCGTATTTTACTAAACAAAATTCATAATTTTAAGTTCTTTACTCTGTGTTTTTTTTTTTCTCATGGTAAATATCACCTCCATCATAACGTACCCAAATATTTAAAACACAGATAGACGTAAGTGAATAAATCAAATTATTACAGTACCCGGCTTTTGATATGGTACGTTGGGTAGAAAAGTGAAACGTCAAGTTAAAATCGGCTTGCTTCAGTTTTGTTAAACGGTTCTCTCTTTCGCACTCCCAGAGACAAAAATGCTACATATATGCAAATTTGGGTACTGTACATATTAAGATTGATGATAATACAGTTCCATCGCATGTTAGCCGAAGCGGAACTCGAAATTTTCGTTATAAACTAAATAACACAACCCCAAAATCTTCTAATACTCGCATTACTGCAATTACCTATTCCGCAAAAAATGTTTCCTGAACGTCACTTTTTGTACCTACCTTTAGCATCATATCTTTTCCACATACTTAATACTTTCTGTACTGAAATATATAGTAGAACTTGATCAAAGAATATTTCTATAATTACAAAAAAAAAATGTTAATCGGTTTACTGGTTCTCGATTTATAAGTTAATTAATGGACAGATTTACAGAGAGACCTTGCCTTTTTATAACATGTATAATAGAAACAGTATTCGTCAGTTATTCAATTAGTGGGGTGACATTATTACACAGTTAAGTTCCGTTATAATGCTAAAATTTATAATTTTACTGGACGTCAGCCTTCGTTTACTGCACGGTTCGTTTGCCTAGCAAGCAAATAACGGAAACGTCATGCAAGAAATGTTCAAGCTCTGCCATTAATTATAATTTCACAACACAGCCATATTCGTCCTTGTTATTTCTTTTTTTTCTGTTTATTTTTGTGCATTAAAAATAAAAATATTATTAGGAGGAGGCCAAAAAATTAGAATAAAAAGTATTTATTGATATTGCATCTACTACGACAATCACAACAAGTATTTTGTTCTTATTAGCGTGTTTCCAAATCAACAGAATATATGAACTAATTTCTTTATTTAAATACTAACATTTATGCACATATTTATTATTCTAACAATGGGTAAAGATGACTTAAATACATGTAAATATTGGTCCTATTGTTGGTACCAAAAACTTGCAACCTTTTTAGAACGAAAAAGACAAATACATACACGAGAATTCAGAGTGTGAAGGAATATACGTAAACTTTTATGTATCATGGCCTGTTCCTGTTTATTGCAAAAAATAAAGATGCTGCTTTAGTTAAAGAACTGTTTTAGTTAAAACATTTTTTTATCTATGTTTAAAAATATCAAGAATAATGAAACTGACAACAAAATTTAAATTAAACTTTAAATTGATTGACTTTTAAAATAATTGTACTGTTTTTAACGTATCATTTTTAAATATCCTGCTACCTATTACTTCCACGCTAATTTCCCATTATTGGATAATAGAAAATTCACGACATACAAACTTAAATTAAAATAACGTAATACGTTTCCTAAAACCATAAATATACATAACAGGCATGTTACCTAAAAATAATAAAGGTCCAAATATAACTCTGGGAGGTATAAATAATAAGAATGAAATAACAGGTACGTAAATTGTGTAACGTTTTCCGACAGAATTTATATCAGCCGTGTGGCTCTCTCCCTTTATAAATAATTCCTAGGGACCGTGGACCTCAGGCAACCTAATGAATAGTTAAGGTCTCGCTTTAGTTGAATTAGGAACATTTATATGTGGACCGGTTTGCTATTTTGTGTTCACGTGGAATTATCTGGTTTGCGGTTTTACCGTAGCTACAGTTTTATAGTTTTCTTAAACTTTCCGCTTTATTTATTTTGTTTTCGTATAGATTTCCTTGATTAAATTAAATTTTATACTATGGATATTTTACAGTATGAATTAAAACATATCCTAACCCAAGCCTTAAGATAAAATATAAAATGTATGTATTATAGTATAAAACTCAGGATAATGTGCCGACCGCTTTTATGTAAAATTAATGGCATTCATTCTTCTTTCAACATGTCATACTATTCTTAAATGTTTCGCTGCGTAGTCTGAGTTTTAGTTTAGAGTGTCAAAAGAATTTTATTAATACACTTAAGTTAAAAAGTTCAATTTAAGTATTAGTGAAAGACAAACAAAAATACTTTAAATATGACAACTCTATTCAACTTTCAGCAGATTCCCTTCCTTAAACTCGTGATCACGCAAACCTCTCAGGAACGACTATAATGCAATTACGCATATATACGTTGCAAGAGGATCCAGAGACAAACCTAGTGGGAATGTAAACATTAAAGTGTGAGTTAAGGGTAATAGAATTCAAGTTTACGACTTTGGCTTATTTATAATGTTAGAAAACACATCTTACATTTTTATTGGTTTAGCCCATGAGACATAGTTAATATGTCGATTACACATAAAAATGAGACAATAGGGAAACAATGGAAAGCTGGCGTAAACGCCAGGTTAGTGCTCAGGGGGTTAATGAACCGAATATATTTGAAGTATATTATGACTTATATCAAATATTTCATATGAGAACGACAATATTCTGAAGTTATCAAAAAAGAAATGGATACGCAAATCCTGTAATAGAACGATAGTAAATTATATAACGAAGTATTCTTTTCTGATGGTGATATAATTCATTCTTTTGTTTTTATCACATATGCATTACAGAATGATACTCCAAAAATTATATTAGCTCTAATTTAATCCTACTTCAATATTCAGTACTTATATATAGAAACACAACAGAAGATTGATTATGAATAGGTTGATAGTTATAATGTTGTTAAAACTATAGATAATGTCATACTTACTACTACTTTTACATTAAGTAAAGTATTACGAAATCTAATTGCTGTAAATAAACTTTTAATTAATAATTTATTCGACTCGTTTAATTAGAATTTGATATGTTATTAACGAGTTACAAATCACGATTCATTTAATAATGGTAAACGTACGAGATTTATAGTAAGTTTGTATTGTATATCGGAATCAGGATGAGCAACCACAAAAACCTTTTGAACGGATTCATTGTTGTAATACGGAGCCAGATAACATATTGCTTTTGATAGAATTATGTCTAATACTCAAGTACACGATTGGCACATTGATCTCTTTCTACGAAGTAGGTGTTTCTATATTCAACAAAACCAATTTCTTGTGAAATGTCTAAAGTGAAATAAGGTTTGATTCATTTCATAAAAAAGAAGACCAAATTTGATTCTAAAAATCAAAAAAGGTCAGCGTGGAAGCTAAGGGAAGTTTATATATTCTAATATTTTCATTTTGTTAATAATCATGAAGCTGAAGCCCTTAAAAACTTGCATAGTGACGCAATACTATAATAAGATAATATTGTTTGCTTGAGAAAATAATCAAAAAAGGAAATAATGTTTATAATGAAAAAAAAAAATACATTTCTATACGAATTTAAAAAGATAAAATTTAGCCTGAAATTCAGGTAGCATAATTCTAATCCCAACCCAAATGGGACATTAATCTCGTTCCGCACAAAAGACGGGGTTCCCGTTAGTTTTGTAAATTGTACAGTTAGCTACCTACTTCTTTTAATATAATTACGAGGTTCTCAAGAGAATACTGGAATGGAATTTAAAAAAAAAAATCTTTTACCTCTTGCAAAGCTTTCATTGAATTATACATCTTTCGTATAAGCAACTATAATGACAGAAATATCAAGGCTTTTTAGCGGCATTTTAAACTAGCCTATAGTAGTTTGTGAGTATAATTATTATGTTTAAATGATCACCAATCAACTCAAACTGAAACCTTTCAAATATAGCATTAATCAAAACAACCAAATTTGGGAATAATATTATACTACTGTAATAACAATATACACTGTAACCAAATTACCGATTCATAGAAAAAAGTGGTATGGTGTGGATTAAAAAAAACTAAATTATAACGATAGATATATTTTATAAGTATGTGACAACAAAAAATACATACAATAGAACATCTGCAACGGAATAGTTCAACTGTTCGCAGATGTTGAGCTGTCAACTTACAGAGAACATTATAAAACTAGTATTCAACTCAAAACGAGGTCGTGCACGAACGGAACGGAAAATGAGGAACAGAATAAATAAAACGAGGTCTCGGTAGGAAAATCCATAGAATTCCTAAGTGAAATAAGGATGGGAATGGAAATAATTTTCCCTTTTACCTGACAACAACAAAAAAAAAAACTATTATTCCGAGCAAGTAATTATCTTTTAATAAAAAGTCGAACCGTGTACAGATAGATTCTCGCTGTGAATATTATTGTGTGTTTTAAGACTTTTGAATATACATTTTATATTAAATAACAATTGAATACGTGTGATCCGCAAATCCCCTTTAAATTAAAGGGGAAGATTTACAAGAACATAATACGACCTGTCGTCTTGTATGGATCAGAATGTTACCCCATAAAAGTGACGGACGAAAGAAGATTACATGCAGCTGAGATGCGAATGTTGAGATGGATGTGTGGGGGAACAAGAATGGACAGGATTAGGAATGAATATATTAGAGGAAGTTTGAAAGTGGCGCCAAAAACGGACAAGTTAAGATGCGGTCGTTTGTCCTGGTATGGACATGTGATGCGCAAGGAGAAAGAGGATGTTGTAAGAAAGGTATTGGATATGAATGTGGACGGTTACATGGGAAGAGGAAGACCAAAGAAAAGATGGATGGACTGTGTGAAAGATGATATGTATGCTTGGAAAGGAGTGAATGCGGAGATGACAACAAATAGAGAGGAATGGAAGAGGAAGACATGTTGCGCCGACCCCAAATAAAAATTGGAAAAGGGTAAGGTGATGATGATGATGATGATGATTAAGTAACAATTGAAGGGGAAAATTTATGCGATAACATAAGTAAATTTAATAAATATAGGTCGATATCTAGAAGCGTTTATACCAAACTAGACTAAAATGTGCAATTTTATGGATGGATACCTTGTATAGAGAACAAGTATGTCTTATTTCATCTATAGGACAATAGTTGTCCGTAGACATTTTGTATTTAGAATATTTGCAAGGACCATGTTACGATGTCAGTTATTGAACTATTGAGTATTCCATTTACGTACATGAATATTGAATGCAATTCATAAATACTATATGGCTGTCTTTAACACCAATTATATTATTAGTTTAAATAATAGACCTTTTCACTTCTAATTTATTAGCCCTTTTATAGTAAGTAATATTTACTCTGCTCACTCGTAATTCTTTCTGAAAATAAAGTTCTTCTTATCGGTATATTCAAGTAACGTCATTTAAATGGATGGTTTTATTATACACTAAGGGGTGCACGCGACCTCGTTTATTCGTGTTGGTGTACCATGATATATTTATTTATTTACATTACTTTTTTTTTCAATTTTACCAGTATTGCTTATGTAATGTTAATTCCGTTCAAATATAACGAAAGCTACAGTGGGGGGAGGGTTATGCTTATTTTTGTTAACGTAAAGAAATCGGGGTGTGAATGGTTCTTAAATAAGCTATATTTACGAATTAATCTTAAATTATTTATTGGAAGGGATAAGAGTGTTGCTTACTATTAATGATTAGGGGAGCAGGTCAAAAATGCTTCCCGTGTAACAAATTTCATTAATTTCAATCAAGTCCTTCTTGAGTTAAATCCAGACACGTTCACGTCCAATTTCTACAATAATTTAGCAAATCTATTAATTTAATAAATAATTAACTTTAGTCTGTAGTAATAAACACAGTAAATGGATTATATTTATTAAGCTTAAGAAAGATTATTTTCTAACTAAATTCAATTTCAAACTGGCGGAAACAAAGCGGAAATTTATTCTAAAATGGATATTCTTATAAGTAAGGATTTACCATAACATTACTACTACTCCTATTTGTATGCTGTTTTACATTACAAAGTAGCGAGACATACGGTACAGAGCAATGTGTGTCCTGTTATTTGTAATGTAAAAATACATTCTACTGATTATGTTTCATTTTAAAATAGAGCATTACATTGCAGTATCCCTGAGAGAAAAATAAAGATATCTAAGGTAAACAAATAATTCGCTGTGTTATCAGAATAGCTTATCATATTTCACAAACAAAGAATGTCTCTCTGCAAGACGCTAAGAGTTCGCGCATAAAATGTCACGTGAAAGTCGGTCCTCGAGAAAGCGAACGGTTTAAAAAAGCAATCTGCCCTACAACAATCTGTAGACGATGTAGAAAATTGTAAACACATCAATGAAGCGAACAAAAAACAAAAGAAAAATCCAATTAAAATGGATTTCATAATTCTATACTTTGTTTTCATTATATCATTTTACTTGTTAATTTGTGGAACAAATTGTGCAAATTTCCACACGCAATAACCTAAAACCAGTAAATAACAATATTAATTATTTTTTACTGCACAACGTGCACTACCACGTGCAATATTTAGTCCTAGTTCTACATAGATATATAGCCACTATACTATTCTGAAAATTTGTGCATATTAATGTAACACTTATGAAAATAAATAAAATTAAAAGACGTAGGTTAATTTGTTTTTATTAAATACCAGTTGAGTTCCTGCGGCTGCGCCCGCGTTTAATATGTAACGCGGAGTAATTTCATCTATCTATCATAAAGCTCCTGTCAAACTCAGTCCAGCCGGAGATTACCCGGAACAAACAGACGGACAGACATACAAAATTTATCAAAAATTGTATATTCGGTATAGGTATCGTATATACATTCATACATGTATCTAGTAAAATATTCTTATTTTGACTTTACAAACGACACTTCAGTTTTATTTATTTATTTTAATGTCTTTATATTAATTACCATTTAGCGTTTGATCTTTAATCTTTGTTTAGTAACGATATAACAGAAGTTAGTAAACGATCTCGATCTCACATGATGCTGCCAATACACACGTGATTCTTGATTACAGATCTTGAAGGCGCTGCTAGCCTAATAGCTACCTAAACCTCAAGATAATTGTAGAGAACTCGAATGATTTAGCTCAGTTCATCCAAATTTGGTTAGTGATATTAACATGCTATGTTAATAAATACAACTATATTTGAGATGCAAATATTTATGGTATTCATGATTTTAATTTTTAATCTGTGTACTTAAATAACATGTACGAACGAACGAATACAGACGAGTATGTACTCGTGGTATGTACACCATGTGGTGATGAGCGTCAAATACAGTTTCTGTTTTCCAACAAGGCATAGTATACTTAATTTTTATAAACACTGCATGCTTTTAACTACACACTGGCAGGGTTCATTGTCATTTAATATTTTGCTGATTCCAGAAAAGTCAGAAATGGAATGGCTCTGTAATTAATTCAGAACATTGGGAGCTTTGCGGTTTATTTTACACAGCATAAAGTTTGTGTTTTATGGTTTTATATTTTAAATACCTCAAATATATATATGATTACGTACATATTATATACATAAAACACATATACATATAGGCATCCATAGATATATGTTGTATAATGGTGTAGAAAAAATAACACAAAATAATTCAAACTATTATTATACCTAACAATTATGGAATATTTGATTACTTTAGAGGGTTTATCCGAAAATAAGTAGCTATATCTGTGACTACGTTCGTATACATAAATTTGTAATATCTTATCCAATTGTTAATTATATTATAGTAGTTTTAATTGTTTTATATATTAACAAGCGATATTTTATTAAATACTGGCAACATCTTACATGATATAGTTTGGAAATTTTAAACAAGTAAAACACATTCTGAATAGTCATTGTGAAAATTCTAAATAACACCACCGCTTTTGTTAAATCGTACCTTACTATTACTATTACCTGTACTGTTTTAGCATTAAAAAAACGACCTAAATAACCTGGTATTCAGTGGCGGTATTATAACTTATATAAGTATTATATTATATATACTTAGGAAAACAAATATCATTCGAAGATAAAAATGAAGAACAAGAGGTCGTGCGGCGTACAGTAATACCCCGCTTTACGCGAGGGATATACGTTCCGAAAAACATCGCGTTAACTGAAATTCGAGTGTATCGAGGTTTATGATTAAACACAGTCAAAATTTAATACAAAAAAATACAAATCATTTTAATCAATCACTTTAATTCTAAGAACAATTTATGCAATACATACTCTTATTTGTTACGAAAAAATACATCTATTGTCTTTACATTATGTTTATACGCACTCTTTCGCGTAATGC
Organism: Samia ricini; assembly: GCA_014132275.2. Taxonomy (NCBI): domain Eukaryota; kingdom Metazoa; phylum Arthropoda; class Insecta; order Lepidoptera; family Saturniidae; genus Samia; species Samia ricini. The sequence continues at coordinate 3,701,861 of AP028161.1, read as the reverse complement.
GAGGCATTTGAGCGCGAAATTTGACATTCGCGTTATAGTGAAACCGCGTGTAACGGGGTCGCGCTAAGCGGGGTATTACTGTATTTATAAAAGCTGGAAAAAGTTCTGACCCTTAAAGGAAATTCTGAGAGGGAATTTCCCCTTCACCTAAACAAAACCGTCCTAGATTCTGTGTCTTACCTATTCTCACATACCGATCCCAAACGTGGACATACAGCACCAAAATAAAAAAATAAACTGACAACATGCCACAAAGCAAGCAAAAGCGTATGCAGATAAGACGGAAAACAAAAGTTATAGATGCTTTACAGTACACCCTAAAACAGAAATGGAGATAGGCGGGGGACATAGCGAGATAAACAGACAAAAGTTGGACATTAAAGACAACTATATGGGAGGACGAACAGGAAAAAGGAGAATAGGGCGCCCCAGAAAAAGGTGGATAGACGATATAAAACAGAAAATGAATGGATAAGGAAAGCAAAAGATAAAGAGGTCTGGAACAGGCTGGAGGAGGGCTTTAACCGAGAAGGGGTTCCGATCCATGGTGATGAAAAGTAATATAGTTGAAAGTTAGTATATATTAGTAAAAATGTAAAAAAAAATAATTTATGTTTATGCTTAACTTTAGAATGGAAAAAATACGCTTTACTATCATTATTATAACTTATAAAACAACAAACTAATACTGTACAAAACAAAATAATACTGAGACGTGATCGCTTACAATGGGCCTAATCAGAAAGCTCAAAGTTATCCAAAGTTCAATAGAGAGGGCTATGCTCGGAGTTTCCCTGCGTGATCGAATCAGAAATGAGGAGATCCGCAGAAGAACCAAAGAAACCGACATTGCCCGAAGTATTGCTAAACTTAAGTGGCAGTAGGCTGGGCACATTGTTCGTAGAACCGATGTCCGATGGGGTTGGGGGTTCTCGAACGGCTGCCGTGCACTGGAAGACGCAGCGTGGGTAGGCCCCCCACAAGGTGGACCGACGACCCGGTGAAGGTGGCGGGATTCCGCTAAATGCAGGTGGCGTAAGACAAGTCGTCGTGGAGATCTTTGGGAGAAACTAGAAGTGGACGTCTGTCGGTTGAATGAATGGATGGATGGAATACGCGATTGCTTTTAATATGTGACGTCGTTAATTAAAGTAAATGGTACTTCACTTTCATAAACTATAATATTACTGATATCGATTACTTATCATATAATATATATACATAATATGGATAAAGTAAATAATCAATGAGCCATCAAGTCGTACGTATTTATAACTGTAATACTAGGAGTTTTTGGCGGGATCTCAGTCTGACATGTAGCAATTGTTTTCTTTAATTCATTAAACTTGTGTACTTGACTCTATATCATGTAATCTTGGTGGCGTTTTGTGTGAAATAGTTTAGTTATTGTGTTAAAGTTAAGTTTATTATAGAAGACAACGCGTAGCATACATTCTGAGGTGCCGACAAAGCTCCATGGAAAGTTTGAGCAGGATAGGCCACCGTTCTGTTGGAGCTTGGTAACGCTGATACAAGATTTAAAATCTTACCTACATGACATTGGCACAAATTGTGTGTACACACAGATTGCCATTAACTAAGAAGAAGAAGAACTGTAATACTAATGAATGACTCGTACTGAGAGCCACAAAACGATATATGTGATCTTACTAATTTACCTCCTTTTTTGTAAAAGGACTTACTCGTACATTCAATATACTACAAGTCTTACATAACAGAGTTATTTCTTAACCGACTTTAAAAAGGAGGTTTATCAATTCGTCTGTTATTTTTTTAGTATGCTTGTTATGCGATTTCTCCGTCATTTGTGGACCGATTTGCAAATCAGGATCTGATCAGTGGAACTCAGAGAAATTTAGAAAAACCCTCGAATATTATAAAAAACACGTCTTTCATATATTCGTTTCCAAAGCTATGAAGTAGGCTTCAGAGTTATACCTAAAAGTACATACTTAAAATAAAAGGCAGAAAAAAAACTTTTTTAAGTTAAAGCAAAACCGGTTTTAAAAGAATAAACTAAACCACTAAAAAGTCAATAAATAATTACTTTATTAATCTGCTTCGTTATTTTTGGAGTCGGTGCCAGCTAGGATTAACCAATATCCTCATTTACAAAAGGAAATGACTACTAAATTTTATCACAATTACATATAAGCTAAATAAAGAACTAGGATGATTCTAAAGAACAATTAATTAAAATCGAATACAATTGGCGACATAAATTTACACCCCTTAGTTATCCGTAAGCTGGCACCGATTTCAAAATTAACGAAGCAGATTAATAAAGTAATTATTTATTGACTTTTGAATGCATTTTTATAGTTTATTCTTTCGAATTCGGTTTTGTTTTTAATTTAAAAAGTTTTTTTTTAATATCAATCTGAAATTAATAAATAATAAAACCGGTATACTGGTGTGTAGATAGATACAGCCTTGTAGCGGTTATCAATCGATTCGAATAAAGAATAGTTAATGTGGAGGTGCGTGTCCGATGATCAAGCAGCAGGCGACTGCGGTGTCGTATCGATTGACCCAAATATATGTAAGACTTGGGTTTTGTTATTTATAACAATTGTTTACAACTTACAACGACAGCCTTCATAAATTATTTCATTTATTTTCGATATTCTTTATTTTTTTTATTTTTGACAGCACGATAAATTTTATTTCATAATAGCTGTGCCTGGCAAGCCTTCCGATGCCACATAAAGTAGCTTTTGGTACCTTCGTATGCAGAACAACATACAGAAGTATCATTATAATCAGATGAATAGTTTAGAAGCGCATACATACAGTGCATACAATGGATAAATATACATGATTTTTTATTTATATAGCAAGCAATCTATATAGTTTAATAAACTAAGCCGCCATAACACTTTTAATAGTTTTAATCCTGTCTAAACAGGTTTCATTTGGTAGCTACAATTTTTTAACGTCAAATAAAATGTTAGCAAACAGGATCAATGACCGGATATAGTAGACACACCAACCTTGCTCGGCCCGAGCGATTCACAGTGTCCATATTATTAGCTCACTGGATGACAATAAAAATGGTAATAAGTACACTTTATCGTTATTGGATACAATAAAGATCATATTACGTTATAAATAAAAATAAGATAATTTAATCGAAACCATATTCACAGATAGACTAGCAATACAGCCATAATGTCCCTTATAAATAAATCATACGTGAATATTTATTATAATATTTCTTTGAAAAGACAGAACCCTTAAGCGTTCTCAAGTTGATCGTAGGGTGTTTTAAAAACAACATTTACATTATAACTGCTATATAAGGTCGCTTTCAATTGATAATCATCCTTATACCAGCTGATAGATATACGACTATAGACATGGGACTCCCTCAATGATGTTTACGGCAGGTTTTGGGCCACCTGAGAGCGTGGTTATCCCGTCGGGAGAGCGTGGTTATCCCGTCGGGAGAGCGTGGTTATCCCGTCGGAGTAATCCGCGTGTCTCATAGACGGTACGACTGAAAGGTCGGAGGTTCGAACCCAGGGTGGGTAACACATTTGCAGGGGGCGACGCGGCGACATGCGTAAGCAACCCCGTATCGCCCCCAACACAAATGCGGCGGACGGCTCCGGGGGGTTTTAGTGGGTATTTCCGGGCGCTTCACACCCGAGTGAGTCCCACACTGGCACAGAGCTCGTCACTCCGTGCCCCCCTTATCTATTGTATTTGAGGGACTCTGATCCTCCAAATACAATAGATAAGGGTAGTGCGTAAATGCATTTCCCCCCGTCAAAAAAAAAAAGTTTTGGGCCACCTACATTCACCTTTAGCCGATCGTCGGTCCACATTGTTGAGGGCTTGCCCACGCTACGTCTTCCGGTACGTGGACGCCGTTCGAGAACCCGTTGGCCCCATAGATCAACGTTTCTACGGGAAAGTATCTCGCCCATTACAACTTAAGTTTGGCAATTCCTCGCAGTGTTAGTTTGATTCTTTTACGGAACTCCTCTGCCTAAACAACTTAACCCTTCCCCAATTAACGGTGCTAATTTATATCAAGTGTATTCCAAATCCTCCCAATGTATTTTTTTTGTCCCTCAATGAAGAGAAAAATTGTTTTACCGAATATCATGACGTAACTTTTTCAATATACTTAATGTAGTTTTCCCTTATTATAGTGCCAAAAACTATTATCGCAAAAAAAAACACCTGCAAGTATTGGTATGCACAATGTTCCTGAAGATAGTAATTAGGTCATAGAGATACTTAGTATCTAGAAATCTACGGAAAATCTGGAAAAAAGTTTCCAGCTTTTTTAGGGTACCCTTTTAGGATTATGAATTAAAAATACCAATTTCAATCTTTTTTTTCTCCTATAACCCTTACGAAAGGGTTAAATTTAATAACAACAAATACGATTCTTTATCATTATCATTTATTTAAAGAAAAACCTAACTACTATGCTGCATTATTTAAAAAGTCAGTTTGGGTAATTTAATGAGGGTACGTGAGGGAATAACAATAAGGTATTAGACCTTGGCCTAACACAATTAATGAGAAATATCAATGTTACAAAATATTTATGAGGACCTCTAGGTAAACATTTATTTCTAGATTAACTGTTCTTTCCAAACTTTAAGTTTCTTTATAAAGACATCCAAATTGATTACGCACACGTATAATATGCGACACTGACGGGCGGATTAAAATATCGAATCTTTCGAAAGTTAAGATTGAGAACAAACCAAATATTTATCGTTTTTTTAGACTGATCAGTGAGAGTGACTTGATAATTTAGGAAAAAAAGGATTGCAATTTCGGTAAAACAGATTAAAATAGCATATTTAAACCGGCCGTAACTTTATGTTACTGTCCATACTATATCAGTTTTATTTTTAGCACTGTTTTTTTGATTGTATATACTTTAAGTAAAACTAATGTTAATTCTCAAAAGTTATTTACAACTATAGATAACATATCTATTGTGATAAAACAGGAACGCTATTTATTTGACAAATAAATCGGATAATACCATAAAATTGAGTAGATTGAAAAAAAAGGTTATATAAATTGTTTATTCCTGTTGGTAAATAAATGTATTTTATAACATTTATACAAGTGGAAGTCAATAATTTGTTTTTTATTTGATTAAATTCAAATAAGTACCAGAATCGATTCGTATAGTGGTAAGAATAAAAGGTAAATAACAAAATAATCGGAATAGCATAGCGCATGTTTTCTAAACGGTTTCTTTACTTGTATTTGTTTAAATAATGTAATGTATGTAATGGTGATATTCAAAAATAATATTTAAAAATGATCTAAATAACATTCGTTTATAAAAATAACAACCTTAGTGTATTTAACACTAAACGTGCTTTCAGGAGATATTAATGATCACTAAACAACAAAAAAAAAACAAGTATAATGCATGTAAAAACGCTATCAATAAATCATGATTCATACTTTATTCCTCACATTTCCGACCGGACGCTTATATTTTATCAATTAAATTTAAATATTCATTATAAACACAGTGAAGTAGTGGTAAATAATACATTATAAAGGATTGCAGGTTATCTTAAGTTTTTATATTTCAATATGTCGATTACCCATAAAAATAAGACAATAGGAAAACAATAGGAGGGTTAATATTCTATGAATATGTTGTATAATTTGCTATATTATTCCATAATCATAATAGAAAATTGAAGAAAAAAACATTACATTCATAACATCACGCCTATTCTACAACGGTAGGTAGAGACTACATCCTTCCACCTTTTTTTTTTTTTTGACGGGGGGAAATGCATTTACGCACTAACCTTACCCATTGCATTAGTGAGACCGAAGTCCCCCAATGCAATGGATAAGGGGGTACATCCTTCCACCTGTGACTATCCTGACACACATCTTTTGCTTCTTCCACTTGCATGAGTGCTTTTATACACTAACTTCTGTTATGAGTACTGTCTACCAAGGCCTTTCTTCAGAACGCCTTCGAACTAGTCGCTTAGGTCTACCTTTACCGAGGCGGCGGATGGTACCGTGGGTTTTAGTGGGTGTTCCCGGCGCTTTACGTCGGGCGAGTCCCACATGCGGGAGAAGGGTCTCCCGGATTAGAGATGGCAGGGACGACGCGTAAATGTATTATCGACGTAAAAAAAAAGGTCGACCTTTACCGACTTGCCCCGTTACTCTCGTCTTGTAAATTTGTTTCGTCAACCTTTGTTCATCCATCCTCACCATATGCCAAAGCCAATAACCCAATTCTTTCTCTATTTTTTAACAACATCCTCTACCACAACAAAACTTTCCATCATCACAATATAACTTATTTTACACACAATTAAAACTCAAAAAAACGGTTTCCAAAATACTTCTTATTGATAACTCTGAAACTAGTCAATACCCACCAATAACAGAGAAAAAGAAAAGGAAACACTGAAGAAAAATTTACTCAACTATTTAATTCTATATCTATTACAGGTAGGTATTATAAGGCAGAAGCAAAAGGGACCGATGAGAATAAATCCATCGTCACTCTACTCAAATTCGTCAACAAGTAACCACACTCCCTTAAAAAAATATATAAGGAAAGAACAGTTTAACCAGTAGGAAATCTAACTGCTGCACGGATCGGTAGAGATAACATCTTTGTGAAGGGATCAGTAATCGATAGTCCAACTTACGACGGACCCTCATAAAAAACAAAGGAAATCTGTAAAGAAAATGTATAAAACCACACAAACGTAATATTTGAATCCGATTTATATCAATAGACTACTAATGGATGTATCAAATTCACCCGCTCGCCGCGTAATTCAAAAGACTGGCCATAAAATTCATTTTAATTTAGAATATACAGCCATGGGGACTGCCATGTAAAAATGTATTAATTTGTTAATTGAATTTTTTTACAATAGTTGTCTGATTTTTACATCTATTGGCGTTTCAAGCAAAAAATTAAAAACTTTTTCATGTAGTTTATTAATGATCAGAACATACGGTTCACTGCGTAAGTATACATTTTATTATTTATCTCTGACTGCTAGCACTTAAAGGCCATCTTATACTTGAAATACTGTAGCATGTTGACGGCTGACGTCATAGCATTGGTAACGCGAATCTATAAGTTTATACCCTACCGAGAATCGCTCAACACTGCTAAAGAAAATTTAGTTTATAAAAAAATTGAATCCTATTCGTGATGTCACGTCACCAGTTTATAGTCATATTCAGTTAAGTGGTATTAGAGTAGAAGAACCAGACTGAATCGAAGAAACACATTTATTTTTATTAGAAAGTTAAACTAATACATTCTGTATTATAAACAATCCGTTTGTACATTTATTGAGGAATTATTTGTGATTTTCAATTATTGTGTATTTGAAAGAAATGAAAGAAAATTTCTTTAAAAAACTTCATCAATAAGAATTTTCTATAAATTAAAGTTAAGTCTAAAAACAACAGTACATCAAACCACAACGGTTTCAATTTCATGAAATCTTAAAACAGTTTCTTCTTAAACATTTATATCGTTCAATTAACCACCCGCGGCCGCGTCTTACAGAAAACGCTATTCTGCAGTTCCTTCAAGTTATTTCGTGCAAACAAAATAACAAAGAATATTTAAAACAAAGACAACTTTTGAGATAAGGAATCAAATTAATTTTCAGGGTTTCCGTTTAATTTACCGTTAAAAACAAAGGCATCAAAGAGTATGAAATATGTTTGTTATTATCGGCCATTAATATTTATAAAACTTGATACATTTACTATATTCCAAAATAATTTTTAACTGGTTATGTCGTAAAGTGATATTATTTTGAATTTAAAACCATTCTAAAATGCGCAAACGTTACTTGCACAAGCGGCCGAGGTAACGCGCCAATCAGAGCATCTCAACACAGCACTCACTTAACGTTACCGCAAATTTGAATTAGGTATTATAAATTAACCACAAAACAAAGAAAACTTTGTGAAAGTTTTCCCTGTACAACAAATTTCTTTTCTATACAAGCCCAAATTATTTTACTTTTGAAATTAATTTCAAGTGTATTTAAAAGTTTTAATTATGATAATTTTAAAGTTTTAATAAAAACATTATAAATTATATTGTGTTTCGATAACAGAAAATATATATAAAAATTAATAATAAAACAAATTTATTTCTGCAAATAATGCTATCTTATATAATTTACATTTATATTTCATTCTGTTTACCAATGTCTAGAACATATATTTCGTAAATAATAATAATTAAATAAGTAATTCATCAAAATAGATATTAAATTAATATAAAAAAACAAAGCATAAAATATTCACGTATATATTCCGGAAATATATAAATAAACAAATGAAATCTTGTACCGTCGACCTTCATAACTTGATTCTTCCTACAATACTATAATTAAATTTTGCATCTTCTATCTAGGACGAGCTTTGTTTCTCTCAACGATATCGTGTTCATTCGTTATATATCCTAGAACATAAATCTGAATTTAATTGTTAAAGTAATTAATTTAATTTACTTCCCATTACATATGCAATAAATTGTAATTGATGCAACGCAGTTCCTAAAACGGAATCCAGTGATCAGGTAAGAAAAACCTGGATTCAAAATGGGTAGCGTATATGTACATTGGCAGAGGCCTACATCAGACTTAGTCTGAATATGTTAAAAAACATGTATAGAACTTTCATATTAAAGACAAACTCCTTAATAATGTTGCCATTCGGAAATGTTACACACAAAAACATACAATGAGATCAGTTGAATTATCACCTCTAGAACCGAAAACCTCCACGATACGATAACCCCAAGTTTCTCATGGAAAGCAAATACAATTGCAATTCATTGAAAAATCATCTAAGCCTCTAATGTAATATGACATAGAAACTGGTCAAACGGACCTACGTCCATTTAAATAATAATTTTGATAAATATAAACTACCATAAAGTAGATATTTGCTACGTAAAAGTAAAACTGACCTTTCTTTTTCGTGTGATGACAGCGGATACTGCAGTACTGTTTGTTGTCCTTCCATCTCCACCACACATTGTGTCCCGAGTTCAAGTTCTGCAACATATTATGACGTTACAAATGTTCTTTGATGAGGTTATTCGTCATATCTTACATTATTTTAAACAAACGATTTTTAAATATTTAGAAATGGAATCTTATAAATTGAAATAGATTTATTCTGTGGCGATGTCAATCCTTTCGACATCTTCAAACGTTTTTTTAGGGAAAAAAATGCTTAAAACCAATTAATTAAAAGAAAAGTACGTAATCTGGGGTACGCTAAGCAATAAACCTTATTGGTTAATCCTTATTTAAGGTTAATATAAATAGTTTAAAAGAAAACATAAGGAAATAAAAAACCTCTTGGATGAATACCGGAAATCTTAAAAACGATGTTAGCTAACGTAGTACATTCGAGATTAAGGATGATAAAGAAGACAATATTGCAATCATATGGTCACAAAACAAAACAGTTTCGCGTTCATTATAAATTTAAGCTAAGTGGGTTTCGTTATTCTAGTGAGCATGAAAAATAACAACTCACGAATTTGACCTCTCCAAGAACAGCTTTCATATTTCAAATACAAGTAATTTATATCTTAACTCAATATTCATTTTCAAGTATAACAAATATGTCTAATACGCGGTAGGTACTGAATACATGATAACTCACAAATATTTCATAATTAAGTATGTAGATCAATAATCACATTCTTTTTTTATTATCTAATCTGATAACAATCTAATGTTGTCATCTTTTCTTTTATGACATTATTCCCACAAACGAATGTAACGACACTTGATAATGTGACGTCATCACAGTTGATACTTGCTTTTGTCGCGTATAGTAGGCACACATGCGACGCAGACGGCGTGGAAGCGGAAAATTATTCCGTGACAAGCTAAATAGGTTTGTGTACACAAATCCTTAAAGCTATACTAGATTTCTAGGGCGCCTTCATAGTCCAGATGTTGGGTAATATATGTGTCAACTATTAGATATATTACTAATCACAATCATAGTAAAGCAAACGGTGACTCAATTCGAGGTCGGGCGTTACGTCGCCCGCGGTGATGCTCTTTTAAATCCGGTTTTATATGCCATTTTATAAACACTAAGACTTACATAAACTATTGTAAAAGATTATTACATTGCACGATTGTCTATTTTGTTATATTGGTCTGCAAATCGATACTTGTTTTTTAATATATAATTTCACTCAAATTAATATTTCGCTTGGTTTAGCATTGCTGTTTTTTTTTTTATCTCGAGTTATAATTTCAATTACAACAGGCACGTAACAGTATTTTCGTAACTACACAGACTGAATTAAGGCTGTTACAGCGTTCAGACTCGTATTGGCGTGCAGATTATCGCTAACTTTCGACATTCCAAGGATTTTGAAAGAGTTTACTGAAGGACGCTCGGGCGTACTAACATTCCGATGTCGCTGTAAAATACGAACCCCCTACGTAGCGTTCTTACGAACTTAGTAATGTGTAGAATCGATTTTAATGAATTACGTAAAGCGCTCCACTATAATTGAAATAGTTGCAATCAGTAACTGAAAATTTCCACACCTTTATTCACCATGACACATAAAACAGTCGAACTGAATATTTAAATAACCATAATAAAAATAAATATAGTCTTAAAAAGACATATATATATATTTATCTTATAAGCATACACTTCTATACAGATAACTCAATATTTTTGAAGTTTAACCTCTTTGTGCATGATGGAGAAAAAGGTTCGAGTTGCGTTTCGTTACAGGTTAATTAGATGTAAATGCTAATGGTTAAAAATGAATTATAATCAAAGTAGTTTCATTTTAAACAAAGTCATTTAAAGGTTAAACTTGACAATAGATCATAACATCATAGTATTATGATAAAAATGGGAAGACAATTTATTCTTATACACAATACACTCTAAAATGTATATCTTCTCTATTTCTGACACTATTTACCAAATGATCTGTCACCTATATCCATTGCATATAATGATATATTATCAAAATGATAAGGGTTTAATCTTATCTTACCATGTGATACTAAAAATCAAACTTTATTTACCTTTACTTTAGAAATTAAACCTATAGTTACTTATTTGAATGTAAATTTCATATATGTATGTATTATTTAGTATTTTATTATTCATGACATCAAAAAAATGTACAGTTTGTATACATTTTCTAAAATGATAATTCAACAGTGGAAATTAATTTTGTAATATATAAAATAGTAAAAAATACAAAATCAAGAAATGTAAAATGAACACTAATGATAATGCTTTTGTGCTCTGTACTGTTCATAAATTTACTCCAATTATCACTGAACAAATAGATAAATGCATGAGACATTTAATTTGCTAAATAAGCTATATGAGATAGACACCATAGATAGAAAAGTTGAATAACTCAATAATCAATAATTTCATTTTATCAGAAATATGCTTAACTACCCGAAGATTCAGTTTTTTATATAATTATAGTTTTGTTTTTAATTATTTATTGTATGAAAAAGTAAAAATACAAATTTTTAACATGTGTTACTATTTCTTAGAAGGTGCCCAATCTATACATTAATTGTTATTTATTTTTGGTATTCAGAAATCAGTAGAAATATTCACTGTACACATATTACAACTAAATTACATTTTTAGGTTTGTCACTTTTTTAAATATTATGTCAATTATTGTAATTTGTATTAAATAATAGACTTTCAGATGTATACAGAACATGTTTGAGAACAAAACCTTCGAACAGAACCAAAATCATACCTTATTATTATATCTAATTTATAATATGATAAGCCAGTTTCATATTCAAATAGTAGACAAGCATTACACAAAGGGTTAAGAAATGTAGGTCAAGCAGCAGCTGTTTTGACAATGCACTTAGATCCCTTTCTATTTACTTAGTTTAATTTGAATGAAACAGGTGTACATTATAGTACTTTGAAGTAAAAGATGGTTGTGGACAATTTGTATGTTGTGAAAGAATATAAAAAGACTAGATGTTACAAATAAAAATAAATTAATTTAAACTCTTCAAATTTTAAAATTAATTAAGTACAACTTAATTCGTAACACCAGTACACAAAAAAATGATCTTTTTTTTTTGCATTTGACCCACCTATCGACATTTATTTTGATATGCTAAATCCAAATCTGAGATCCGTTTCACTTATCATCTTCAAAATTTCATGTAAATTGCTGTAATCTTGGAGTGAAGAACAAGGAGAAGGATTCCATCATATAATCTGGTGATTTAATTATTTCTCAATCTAAAAAGGTTATTTTAAATATATGTCTATATACGTATATATACTTATATGTCTACAATGTTATTCATTTATCAAATTACACAGTCTTAATCTGCTAACACTGTAATGTTAATTTCAATGTATAGTTCTTGGCATGATTTTTTACTGTCATGTTGCACTCTTTGTTTATAGTGACTCATTTTGGTGGAGTTTTATGTGATATAGTTTGGTTATTATACAACAGTGCAGTGTAAAGAAAATAATGCCACAGAGCATGAAATCTGAAATCTTGAAACCCTGTTGGAATTCCCTTGGAACACTTAACAAATGGCCACCACTTTGTTGGGCCTTAAGGATGAAGATTAATAAAGTAATATGAATATTGTAAAATAACTACAAGCTCAAAAGAGCTAGAACTCGGGCTGCTAAACAAGTTAATAATAATAAGACATTTGAGTGTACTAAAACTGACTGTCAATGAAATTGTGCTTAAATTGATAAATCATATAGTTACAACAAAAGTATTGTAATTACAAAATGTCATTTATTTATCTATGAATAATAATCATTTAGGTAATTATATTCCAGGATGAATAATATTTAACAAATAAATACATTATTTATTAAAGTAATACATGATTTAAAACATATCATGTTTATTCATTCATTTGTATTTTTTTTAACAACAAACAAGGTTATATTAATTTAGGATATTTTGTTTTTATTCAAACAAACATGTAAGCTCCATAGTACCCCATTCTACATCAGTTATAATCAAGAGGATTTCTGGTTGGTAAATATTACTAAATCAAATAATCTCTTGGCCTAGAACAAGGTTCTGCTGATATACTCCAAATATATTCCTAAATTTTGTTTTGTTGAATTTAGATTGTCCAACAACAATTCTTTCTCAGTTGGCACACTTGGCACACTTCATCAGTACATGATGATCAACATTTCCACATGCATCACAATTAGGCTATTCTCTTTTCTTCATGAAATGAACAAAATTTCCTGATGGATAGTGCCCTGACCGAAGTCTTAAACCTATCTTAATATTGTTTTTACTTATATTATTTATATGTTTACAAGCTATGAATTGTAAATTATATATTATTGTAATAGTATTAAGGTTTTTACTTATTCAATACATACATACATACATATCATCACGCCTTTCTCCCGTGGGGGTAGGCAGAGATTACGTCCTTCCACTTGCTACGATCTTGGCATACCTCTTTCGCTTCCTCTACTTATTCGCTTACTTATTCAAAATTAGAATTAATATGATGATTACTAATAAAAATGAGATAATAGGAGAACAATGGAAAGCTAGCGTGAATGCCAAGTTAGCGCTCAAGGGGTTAAAGAAAATATTTTATTTTTAATAAAATATTTGTATGAAAACCTATTTAAGTAAGTAAATAGACGTATTTACAAAGTAATTAAGTATATAAGTAAAAAATTAGCAATATTTCATAACTAATTGAATTATATTACATATGTATTGTAATAGCTATAATTGAAATTATTGTTTACTAACCAAAAATTTAACATGTGAATTTTGAATAATATGTACTGACAATTACAGAAGTAACATTAAATACACATGTAATAGAACATGTTAATTAATTATAAAGTTCAAAGATGTTGTTCTAGAAATAAGAAAAGTATGTAATCTGTACTAATGTTAATTCAAATAATTGATTATCTTGTATCGTTTATATATATAGGTATATTTATTTATATATTTTAATTGTTCTCTCTCTTAAACCTATCTAAGCGATTGTTACATAAATATATGACGAAAAAAAAATACGAGAAATAATACACAAAAAGAGAATATTATGCAAGCAAAAATACATATGTTTTGCGATGAAATAAGCATAATAAATAAAGAAATTGTTTTTGAAAAGTTCACATGCATAATAAAAATCGTAAAATACATTTTGAAAAAATATTTAATGATACATAAGCTTAAACATTACTTGAACGAATTTAGCGTTTATCGTAAATGAAGTAAGCATGCACGCAGATAAACAGAGTCATACGCAGTCACCTGTATGATAGCGATTTCTTTATTTATTAGCAAAATGAAACCAGCTTACCTCGTCTGTTAAAAGGACGAACCCGGACGGCTACTTTGATTTTATCCGAAGCCATATTGCACTCAAATTACACAAATACAATTAAAACACAACACTACGCACAAAATAGTATAATAAGTTATTGCACATATTCACCCATATTCTAAAACAACAAAATTCATTATTTTACGTTACGATCACGACGATCCCGGATTGACACTGCCCGCCATGTTGTTTTTACGTTGCAAGGTGGTAGTGCTGCGCAAGAAGTGTCAAGAAGTACTAACAGATAGAGAGGTGACTGGTGATATTATAGTTTTATCATAAAATATTTCGGTCCAAATATAATGATTCCTTTTTAACAATCTTTGATAAATTCAATTAAAATCCATTTTTGTTATTTTACTTTGATGTCTATGTAAGATAAAATCCTAGTTTAGTATTACCAGCTATTGAGATATATAGTATTGATTACATAGTACACAATATTGACTGATCCTTAAATTGTCCTAGAAGTATATGTACTTATTTGTAATGTTAATAACTAGATTAATACTTTGTTCAAGGGTATTGTACAGTAACCGATCCTCATTAAATGTGGTTATATTAACAATTTTATTATTTATTTCTGTTTCTTGCTGGATAACAGTGATAAATAATAAAATGAATAAATATCCTTTATTATCTGTGTGTTACTTATTTCACTTATATAAATTTAAAATACCTGCTAAACGATAATAAAATGTGTAACATGTTAGCGATGGATTAATTTCTCATATTTTATCTCAATAAGCAGCTGTGCAATAAATATTGGAATCTAAATTATCTAACGAAAATGATATAGTACTGTACAGTCATTGGGATAACTATACCATCTAAGGGCCGTGGCAAATTCGTTAAATGGGGCACCAGTAAAAATTGTCACGTGATTTTAATAAATCACTAAAGTAATCACTAAAGCGTTTAAATATTCAGTCGTGTCTAACTTTCTATTTGTAATATTTACTAAATTTTGTTAAAAATCTTGGATATTTCTAACTTTCTGGGCCGGGGCCCCATCGGTCCGGGACTCGTGGCATTTTGCCGGCTCTCCTACCATGTGTTCTCGCCACTGTCTAAACTTTTAGCTGTCAATTTTTCAAAATTATAATCGCTTTGGTTGGCATTATATTTACTATATACAAATTTTTTAGACGTTCCTTAATTTATGACTTTATTTATTAACAATTGTTGTAAAGAAAAATATTTACTAGAAACTAAATAGTAGCTATTTCTATTTAATCAAAAATTCAAATCCAGTCAAAAAAATTTTATATCAAAAATCAAAAATTATTTCTTTTAGGAACATCCCTAGTAAAACTGACATAGGGATGACCATTCTTTCCGAAAAAATCGATTTTAGACTCAATTTGGATTTTATCGATTTACAAAATAATGGGTATAAATAATCGACTTTTGAAAATCGCTCTTTTTCGTCTTGTTCTTTTTATTCTTAATGTGTCATTAATTAATTACGTAAGTGTCCCCAGGGAGTGGGGGTGGTAAGAAAATCTATACATTCCCTTATCTTGGGTCTTGGGAAGCAGCGTAACACCCAATCTTGCGTAATATTTTAAAAGTTAAATTTTATTATTAAAAATCTATTTCTGATGCTGAATCAAATCTTACAAATCAACATCAAATTTAACAATTTTTTTGGTACATATTTAATATCTTAAATATGTTTGTTTTTTATCCATTTTTAATGTCATAAATAATAAATTATATTACAGTGAGCTCTTCTCATTTTATTATTCAGAAAATAAGATGGAATCGTACGCAAGAAGGGGGAAGATGCATTTCGATATATATTATGTCTCCTTACATGGAGTTAATATAGAAACTGATATTAAAAAATCGATGTTTATTGGCTTTAGCTATTCTTGAATAATTTATTTCGAATTAGCATCCCTAATTACTGACATTAAATGTCAATTCGTGTTACCTGTCAACTGCGAGAGCAAAACATGACGAGTTTGTTTTGGGTTTATTCGTTTCTTTCTGTGTTTACTGTCGTACATGAGAACTTAATACTATAATTAAATTTTCGAGCAAGTATTGTTGTATTATTAATCGTAATTAAACACTCGTTATTGTATTTTGCTATTGAACTCATAAAAATGGCAAATGAGCTACTTTTTGGTTGGGACCTAACATTTAGAACTGTAGAGAGGGATATTAAAAGGAAATCTGATATTATTATTGCTTTTATGCACTGGAATTTAACTAAAAGGGGCTTCCGGAGCGTTGGAATCGGAGATGAGGTATTTGCTCTATTGATGTGTTCAGAATTAATATTCCTAGTCTAGTTCCTAGACTTAATATCTGTTGATAGAATTTTCCGATAATCTATTTTGCTAGTGTCCCTTAAAAATTCTTGAATATTTTTTTAGTTTTGATATGATAAAATACTATTTGTACATTATTTGTTTCAGCGTACTCTATCTGGTGATGAAGAAAAGACTGAGTTACTTCCAGCAGGTTGGAATGATAATGACAATTACACACTGAGATATGTTCTTGACTCAAAACTATATTTACTACATGGTCTGAACACTGATGGAAATTTGATTGTTAATTTAGTGGTAAAATAAACTTGTTTATTCTTAACACAACTTTAGTAAAATGGTATTTACTGAGTACGCTACTTTATATTTAATTATATTTATGCTCATTTAATTATATGTATGTTATAAATCCCACATTTATTTATTTCGAATATTGAAGTATATTTATAATTATTGCTATTGACATTCTGTTGTTGTGCCACATCCCTCATTGGTTTTTTTTTTGTACCACATCAAAATAAATAGTAATATAAATATTTTGATGTGTATCTGTATCCTGAAATGGATATTTTTGCTAGTGATAATATAGCTAATTATTATCCGTAACTTATATATTTTGGTGGTCAACACGGGTTAGTCTTATACCCTGTGTGAAAAGATAATGGTTTAATGGTAGAGTTCTCTAACATAATTTTCATGAACATTGGGGTTTGAGTAAATAACAAGCATGAATGAAGATGTCCTGAAGCTATAGGTGGGATATCTTTTAGTACTTGATTAACTAGCTATCACAATCTGGACTAATAATAAAATTGTAAATTCTATGTGTCTGTACATTTTCGATTTTTGTAAAAAGAATTATTCCAAGAGACTAAAAATAGACAATTAAACACATATCTATCATTTTTAGAAATCTCTGTCTGTTTGTCTGTGCAGGTATCAATCAGAAAGTACAGTATATTTTAAAAATTCTATATAATTATAAAGTATATCCCAGAATAGTATCAAAACTTTATTTCATTAAAATCGGTCCTCTCCATCAAAAGTTATAGTAATTTGAATAAGATGTGGCAACTTTAGTATAAATGAAGAGTTTGTAAGTAAATGAAGTCTTATTCAAGAACAAATAATTTATTGATCAATTGCAATTGTAAAAAGCGATATAATATAAAATATATAAATAATAAATATTTTGGACTTAAATGAGAAAACAATGTTTGATATTCATTTTCACACAATTATCTAGGCATTTTAGGCATTGTATTAAGGAGTCATTTTATGTAAGTAGTGAACTGAATTTCAAATATAATACCAATATGTATAAAAATGGTGTGGAATGTAATATTATTTCATCTATATTATTATTGTTGTTATTACGTTGATCGCTATTTAGATTTCTGGGTAATTTCAATTGTCAAATATTCAGGGTTTTCTCAAAACCATCCCGACTGGACTGGGATAATGAAGTTAATCATCGTCTCGCTCTCAGTCTATACTAATAAATAAAATTGGAGTGTCTCTTTGTAATGTCAAAATTAATTTTCTTTACTAAATAGATATTAATGTATACATGATACCAATACCAAAAATACAATTTTTAACATTTATCTGTCAGTTTGTTCCGGGTAATCTTCGGAACGGCTGGACAGATTTTGACCGGACTTTTTTTGGTAGATAACTGAAGTTACTCCGGGTAACGTAGGCTACTTTTCATTTTGCAAAATAATTAGGGATTCACGTAAAAAAATTAAAACTCATAAAAAAATTAATAAAATCCGATTAAATGCACAATTTTACGGGCAATTTCTTGAATTTATGAGAAAATATCTTAATACTAAAGAATGTTAATTAGAAAATAGAAAAGAAAATAAAAAATGTTTATAGAAAATAATTAGGGTTCCATATAAAAAAAAACTAAAATGCAGTCAAGAACATAAGAAACGCGGGCGCAGCTGCGGGGCACGCAGCTAGTAGTACAATAATTGGATGGTTCATATTTTGTTGTTTATTTTGGTGATATGGGGAAGGAAGTCTTATGAATGGTGATTACGTAAGCAAATTATATTTGAATTTTTGAAGATTATTCATTGATAGCGCTATACTTGTTTTTTAATCATTTGAACTGTTCTGAACTATCACAAGAACATAGATAATTTATACTTATAGAAGGCTAATTTTAAAAAAAATTTATCTATGACTTCAGAGTCTAGGACAGGATATATTTCGATAGTTAAAAAAAAATGGGCATGGGTTGTGAGAATACAATTATTTGAATTCCACACGAGCGAAGTCACGGGCACAGCTAGTAAAAAATAAAACTGGTACTAAGTACATAGTATTATATTGTAGTAAAAGCATTTGAGAGGCAGCTTTAAGCTTACCATGTTACCAACTTAACATCAAGTGACATTGTGAGAAAAACTTAACTTATAAAGAATAAAATAAACAGGCCAACCTCAAACCTTAATTACTTACATTTGTCACACATCAGATAAAACTAATAGTATAAAATATTAAGCTAATAAAAATTATTAGACATTTGTGTAAATGTTCACTTTTAAATCAATAATTAAACAAATTTTTAATCTGTTTTTTTCTATTTATTATTGGCTGTATATTTAAACATACTATAAGGAAAGTGGCATTGTTTTCATTAACCACTTAACATATTCTAGCTAAATTCTTGCTAATAATATGGAATTAAATTTTTACAGAGATCTGATGATTTGGCTGTATCTAATATTGCAATTAAGATTGACGATACTGTGATAGAAATGAGTGGTTCTATAGACAAGATGATACCAAACTACAAGGAACTAATTTACAATGTAAAAAGGGACCTCATTGATTCTGTAACGGATCGGCCAACAAGTACAGCAGAGACACAGACTTCAACAAGAAGTATGTCTAATTTATTTAATATTATTTAGTTTTTTACAGACCTTAACTCTTTATACTGATAACTTGACACACCTGTTTCATTTTTAAAGATTTAGTAGAATAAAAAATAAAATTACGTACTTAATAGTTTAGCAAAATCTGAGTGAGATGTAATAACCTTTGAAACACTAAAACGCTCAATATCCTTAATATTATTGGTATTATAAAAGATAAATATTTATAAAAATATTAATTACTTACTATTATATGTTAAATATTATACTATTATATGTTATTAATGTGCTCAATATGGCGACAGGCTCGCCCCTTGTCACATCTGGGACGGAACTAAGCTCGGCGAAACTTGGGTGGTGTAGTTCGCTATTTCACCTCTGCCTAACCCTTCGGGGATAACAGGCGTGAGCTTATGTTATGTTATGTTATGAATACAATAATTCAATAATGAATGTAACATTAATGATTAGATCAAAATCAAAATAAAAAAAAATCTTGATTCAATTTAGGCCCTAAGAAGGCGCTTATGAACGTCTAAAACACTACCACCGGTTCGGAAAACAACCCAGCCGAGAAGAGCGCAGGCAAGAAACTCGATCTGGTTCCTCTTTTTTTTTTTATAATTATTATATGTATCATTTTTTCCATAAAAAAAGTATACAAATCATAGTCTTAGCTAATGTTAGCGGAAGCACAAATGACATCACATGGACACTGATGTGACAAGTTTTCAATCCATTACTCTTACATATGTCTCACAATTTATAATCTTACAGGCATTGTAGTGCCAGTGTATATATAATATTTTTCATGCTCATATCTATTTTTTTCAATCGTCATAGTGTTTGGTTAAATGGTAAAATAGTTAAAATGCTGTAACGCCATTGGGTGGAAAGTTAAAACAAAAAGTATAACATAAAAATCTTGTCCGTTATAAAAACACTGCTAATTGGTTGCTGCTGATAAATTAGATGGTGTTGCTATTTAGCTATGTCACATATACAAACGTTTATTTCTATTTTGAAACAGATTTTAGCTAATAAATAAACGCTAATGTTCAATGTAAAATAAACAGCATGGTTTTAAATAACAAATACTGTTATTTTTAATTAATTTATCATCTTATTTGAAAAGGTATTATGAGAAAATTATAGTATAAAATGGACAAGTATTAATATGTTTAGTGTACCGAAATATATTGTAATTATCTACAGATGACTCTAATCATAGAAGACTACCGGAAGATCCATTGAGGATTCCCCCTAGACCTGGAGCACAACCAGATACACCAGATTTATGGTAAATTGTAAAATCTATAGAAGTAGTACATTTTTTAAATTTTAGAAATTTACCTATATATTTTTATTTACTATGCTTACACATTATTAGTTATATTTACTGTTGTAGTGATTTAACATTTTTCTTTTTTGCATGCAAAAGTAATAACCGGGCAAATGTCACAGCATTTTTTTAGGTTATATTTTCTAAAAATTGTTTTTGACTATGTGTAAATACGTTCAGATTTTACATACTTTAGTCTTCGAAAATACTATATTTTTCAACTCGATTCACTATAGTCTGTTAATATCCACTATATTCATATCATACCGTCGCGCTAAGCTAGCGTTATTATGGTGGGTTTTTACTCAATTGTAAAAAATGTTTTGTAAGTAAGTGTTTGTATTGCAGGGAATTACCACCTGCTAATTTACCCAACATTGGTCGATCTGACTTGGATCCCTTTGCTCCCGGCGGCGGTGGAATGTTGTTCAATCCCTTCGCTCCTCGCAGGGACATTGAAAATCCTGGTCTTGGAATACCTGGTGGTTTACCAAGGTATATACTTTAATTTACAACACTGTAATTTACAAAATGACATCACAGTGTATTAATCCTAATAGTTTTGTGAGAGCACACATCCATCTTCACATTCATATCTCAGCTACATTTCTCATTTGTCTTTTTACTAGCCTATCTATTTATTTATGGTGTTAAAAAATTTTGAAAATGGTAACCATTTATGAAATCTGTACAAAAAGACAGACTTTAATTATCATAACTCCATCCAAAAATATATTTCAAACAACATTTCGAATAAGTTATAATTAATATACTGAATGATAATATATTAATCTAGATTAATTTAGAAGAATTATATTAACGAAACAAATGGGATGGATAATTACATTTTTTAAAGTAATTCGCAAATTTATCAAGTATAAATAATACAAGGTTTAAAAAAAATAATGTTTTAACGCGTTATATTTCTAATTTACATATATTTTAGTTATTGATTATTAAAAATTAAATATTTTCAGAGGTGCAGTGCCACCGGGAGCTCGTTTCGATCCCTTCGGGCCGCCTGGTATCCCCAGGCCTGGCAGGCGCCCTCCGCCACCTGATGCTGATCATCTTCCTCCACCTGGATTCAACGATAACATGTTTATGTAATCTTTATTTATTTGAATTTACTTCAATAAAGTAATTTGATAATGAAAATTAATCTGTTATTATATTATATTATAGGTAGTGGTTGAAATTCGTTCAGTCATTACTGAAAATTTGAACAAAAAACCTATTTCATTTTTTTTTTTTTCACTGATAACACTGAAGCACACTAAATAAAAAAAATAATTAAAAATAAAATCACGTGATAAAACGAAGTGAAATTTTTTTGATCTATTTGATCTTCTACTTAAATACACATAAATATTTAGTTACAAAATTAACAAATCTAATACTAAGTTTTAATGGAATGATAACATATTGCATAAAAAACAAAACTAGCATGATATTGGTAGTATGATATATATTACCTTGTTGTAACTCGCAGCCAATAGCGCCTATCACATTATTTGACTAAGGGGTCTACGTTCCATAGATACAAAATTAAAAGAGAACAAATTATTCAAATAATTTTTTTAAAAAGCCGTGTGTGTATAGAGGTTGTAATGCTAAATCACGTTTAAGTGTTTGTGTGTATAATATTTTTTGTATGTGAGGGGAAAAAGGTTTAGTTTTAGATAACTTGACTTAGATAATTAAATTGTCTTCTGGCAACAGTAATACCGGAAAAGACTCGTTTACAGACCATGACTCTTCTTACCGACTGTACCGAGTATTTTGTTGGATCAAACGGCAAAGAAGAATTTTGGCGCAAAACAACATTTTAAAAGGACTGCCTAACTGTAGGCATTTGCCAAAATGAATATCTTTCAATTGTACGAAAACGTATTCGCCTGTATGCCATAACTTAAATATTTAACTCTTAGGCCTCGTTCTGGTCGAAGAAATAAACTCTTACCAGCTCCACCTCATGTCGTAATGTAATAGGTTATAATAGAATTTGCTAATACGTACTAAACAGTTTTCAAAATATCATCATCATCAGAGGTTCTTAAAGTTTTAAATACATACATTAATTTTCTAGCTCTAAGAATAACAATACGAATTGCCTCTTCCATGACAAAGTACTGTCGATCAGGACACCAAGATATTTAATGGAATGTATATGTTCATATTTAGGGCAATTATATGTTAAAATAATAGTCAAACTTTTGTCTTGAAGAGGCTTCAGCGTGTGTTATTGTTTTACCACAATCATTACCTTGAACAACATTAACTATATCGTCAGTATAAGTTATCGCTTTAAAATTAGTTAAAGGTAAAGGTGTAAGTATATCTTCACGTGGGTTATATAAAAGGCGAATAAGTTATAAGCCAGGGGGTGGGCAACAACATCCTCTGAGTACCACAAACATCTGACTGCGATCGGCAACCCGCCTGACTAGTGTGGCGATTATGGAAATCCCACTTATGAACGACATACTTACTTAGTTGTGGAGACCTTTAGGGAAGACCTATGTCCAGCAGTAGAAGTCTTTCAGTTAAATGAAAGACGTAACAAGTACAAATAACAGTCTGAATTTTGTGATGCGCAAAATTTATTAAGTACTATTAAGAGGTTATGCGATAGGAAAAGTAGATTTCAGAAATCTATTGATATCGTGTTGCGCCCCAAACAAACGATTATAAAACACAAAAGGAACAACTAAAGTTCAGGCTGATTTTATTTATACAAAAAAGATAAATGTTTTCGGTTTTTACGGAGCAGGGCTATAAAGCCGTTGATTGTAGGGCTGAGGCGGGAGGCCTATTAGAGCAAGAATGCCCGGGTGCATAGTTTCGACGGGGTCTGGACTCTGCACATTACCAAACCAAGGGGCAAAAGGGCGGGAGCATTCCATTGCACTGGGCAGGCTATCTGGGAGGTGCCCTGGAGTGACTGGGGTGACCTTCTCCTCAGGTAGGGGTCTGGACGGGACGGAATAGGACTTAGATAAATTGCGTCTAGAGGGGAATATAGGCTGACTGTTAGAATATAATTATCTGAATTCCACTCAAGTGAAGTCGCGGGCACAGTTAGTAATATATTATAAACGATATAATTTAGTCAAAAAAGTTGATTTTACTTCGTCTAATTCGTTACTATTTATAAATTCTCAGTAACTAAGTATATTCTATACGTTTAAAAAAAGGAAGCAGAGATAAATTGTAAAATTAATAGATAAGAAGCCATTTCGAACTAAAATGTCTTATAAAAAGTTATTTGATTATTGGCAATTTTAGTTATATATATATGGCAATAAAAGTCGTTCAAGCTTAATGTTGTCACAACGGTGTATGTTACCGTTATTTATTTTGTTAAGTTTTGTCCTCCTAGCATAACGATAAATTATGAAATACCTATTAATTCATTGAAATTTCCTTTTTTGAGATATTATTTCTACTAGGTATATTTCACTAATGAAAATGTTTGACCTACTACTACAGTCATTCCCACTGTAGATAGAAACTTGAAATATTTTAGATGCTAATTGAGCTCAATAACCTTTATTAACAAATTACTATATTACCAATGCAAGAGCTATAAACAAAAAAAATAGGTTATTTAATACCTATCTCCTTGCTCCTACCTTCTGGCTGATCCTGCATGCACAACGGACCGCCAATGTGTCTAAGTGCGGAAACAGGAGCCCACCAACAAGTACCTAAGAAGTAACTATCTCCTTAAATTAAAAAGTAGTCGTAAAAGTATAAGTAGTAGTATAGTATAATCGATTTAAAATTTGGTAATTCTGAGGCTCCATATATCATTCTTTTTTTGGCAACACCAAGAAGATAATAGGGTTGTACATGTATAAAAAGAATCGATTTTTATTACGTTATGAAATGTGTTTTGTATGTATTTTGTGAACAAATTAACTAACCTGTTATTAAATATCAAACCAGTGGAACACCTTACGTTATATAAAAGGCAATGTCAATTTATCTGTCCATTAATTGCTTTAGAACTCGAGAACTAGTACAATGATTAATACGAGGAGTACAATGATTAATACACGGCGATGGTCGGGAGTTCCAGGACCTAGGCGGTTGTTTCTTCCTGTTGCGAGTCTGTTATGCTCGCAAACGAGGAGGCAGTGAGGGTGAGGGATCTTGCAGTGCATCCAAACAGAGTCAGGCGTCTCAGATGCCCCAGCGCCGCACGCACTCGTCCGCTTGCTCATCAAAGTTGCGAAGCCTCGTAAAATAAATTCACGTTGGACCTCTCAAGACGTAGGGCGTTGTCAGAGCTTCAGAAGAATACATGTGCTTCCAGAAGCCCTGTCATCGTTACGTTGGTTAGGAACGTGGAGTGTTTAGTCAGTCAGCGTTAGGCTTTAATGCTCAAGAGCCATCCTGGCACACGAGGTATCTATCGAAAGATAGATAGCTCAGTCTGCCGTGCGGACAAACGTGGGCATTAACCGAGGTTTTTGTAGACCTCTGTATGTACAAGGAGTAGATTTCAACCACGTAAACAATGGTTTTATTGACTGCGAGCAATTAGGTATTTAAAAAGAGTAACTTTATAGTACCACGTTCTGGTAGTCATGTCAACGACAGAAAAAACCTCATAACGGCACACTGTAGGATGAACGTAGGTTAACATTCGCCCCTGTCTCAAATGTTCTCTTGATACAATCAGACAACTTCTCGATATTTTTGTTTACTCTTTAACTACAGCCAAAGTTAAATTAAAGTTTTGTAGCATAAATTACATATTTTTAATAGTATAACTTAGAGTGCTATTTACTTTCTGCAGTGTGTAAGATGTAATCACTTTTTAAGGCACATACCGCAGGTGTGATGTCTGGTTTGTGAACCAATAATAAAAATCAGAACAAAAATATCGATTTAAAATTAATCGATTAAATTATATTGAATCATGTTTTATCGAGTGTATATCGTTCACCACTAGTACATAAGTCACAATTTTATAAATTAAAATCAGTTCAACAATTTTCTTGTGCTGTGCACACGTTTTTAGCGTGTGTGGTGAATTTTCTTGGCTGCTCACGGCTGCAACCGTTCAATTTCTATTCAATGTGTATGGCTGTGAAGGTACGTAATTGTCTCATTCTATCTATTACATACACATTAGGGAGATATAATTTATTTATAGAAGGAGGCCATACCGCTCATAAAAAAATACCAAAATTATTATTCAGTTTAAATGTTCACTCGCTGTGGATAGAGGTTAACAACGTATCCATTATATTGTTTTAAGAACGCATAGGATAATTTCAGCATTTAGTAGACGTATGTCACGCCCGTTGTCTGTCTACGTAGGCTTTATTTCGTAAGAAGCAGATTCCTCATCGTTCATGACCAAATTTGTTAACTTCTGTCGATATAAAAGGTGGTCTTCATGCGAATGAGTCACTTTACAATGTGCGTACACTTCAATGCGGGTGGGTATGTAGGTTATCTTCCTTTGACCTGTAAGAACTTACCCTCAATTCCAATCGGTTTTTGTATTTTACTATTTTTTATTTTGTTATTGTCTTTTGCATAAAAAGATTTCTTTCCTCATTAAATTGATATTTCCGGTGTAAACATAACTATAAACATTTTATCCATAATGTCATAGTTATAGCTTATACTTAAACATATATTTCAAACTCTTAAGATTTCTGCCTGTAAAAATGAGAACATATTTTTTTTTTAAACATATTAGAGATAGGAATGATGACATTGTAAAAACATGCATGCAATAATTTGCACTATTAATTGGATACATTGTACCTGTGTTGTTTGACATTTTATTTCTATTTCCTTGTATTACTGTCACAGTGTGTCACACCAATTTATGATTCTTTCGTCTAGTAATAAACATTTGTTGTGATATGTTGTGAAATATACTGTAATCTTCATACAGTCTAGAAACTACCAGAGATTGTGTTGTGGGAAAGCCTTAGCATAAACCTTGATAAGTTATGTAGATTAAATTTAAATTAAATTAAATGGAGAGAATAAAAGGTGTACATAATAGTTCTCATATATATTTAAATGCTATAATAACCATTTATATTTACTAAACAAGTCAACATTAACATAACATAGAAATATAACTATATTTTAAAACAATAAGTCTTGTGAATACACAATAGCACTTGAACAAAACCATATTTAAACATAATAAGTAATTGTAATCATTAAAATTACACTATAAATCAGTGGACTGTGAATCATTTTGCTAAATGTAATTTATATCTTGTTTATATTCAGTTCAAAGTTTATAATATGATCTTCTTGATGGACTCCTTTTGTTTTTATCTTTAAATGTTATGTTATCTGACACATTAAATATTTATGAAAGTAAATGTGAATATTAATTTGTTTATGGAATATTAATGCTGTAAATTTTTAATTTCTTTTTTAGTCATGAATACCTTTTTTCATGTATCAAGTTCATTGTAAAATATAACATATTACACAGGTAACAGTTTTCAAATTAATAAATGTTTCCCTTTAAAATAACATTTCCTTGTCATGCTACAAGTAATCTACTTAATTTGTTTGTTATAACAGTTTGTTATTCTTATCCATTCTATCCTCAAAATGAAGTGTTAGATCTCTTCAAATTTCTACACCAAGCTTGTGTTTATTGATTCTGGCAAAAAAAACAATACACATGTCTAAATAAGTGTATATGAATCAAATTCTTAAATTTTGTTGTTCATGTTTGTACAGATTATTGATACACAAAGGTAATAAGTAATAATCAGTACGCTATAATAATCATGATACTTTTAAAACTGTTCAATAAGTAAATATGGCAACACTATGCAAACAACACAAATAAATTAATAATTGCAAAATTTAGGTGTGCTGCAACCTATTTATTATATTTAAAAGTATATCTTAGAAGTGGAAGAGATAATCACCATCATAAAAGTCCGCGGGCCCAATTAACATGAGGTCCCCGGCACTGTCTACCCCTTTAGAAGCTACATGTTCTTGGGGGTTTTCTGTACATATATGCGACCACCACATCACAGGTATGGTATTTTAAAAAAAATGTTAAATATCCCATGAGGTTATTTTCTTATGCAATTAAGTAGTTAATCATTATGCTTCAAGTAACAAAATATAGTCATATATAAACAAATCAGTCCTGTATGATTCAGTGGTTCTTGAATTATATGTCAAATAATAGACAGATAGAGGCTGTACAATATGTAATTAAAATTTGTAATATTTATGTCTCTATAGACAATAATTTATTCATATTTTCTTTCTAATTGAAGAAATAATTATAGGTATAAAAGATAATAAATTATTTAATATGACTAGCTAACTAAATTTATTATGTGGTCATTTACCTATTTCTATACAATTTTAGCCTTTCCTACTAATAAAAATTGTTTTTTTTTCACGATACTAGTAAATGTTGAAACGTTAGCAATAACACGATTTAATGAAATGTTAACAATAACAATTTCTATATTTCCCAATTATCTCTTAAATATCAATTGTTGATGTAAAGTATATAATGAAATAATATGCTCTGGTGTCTGTTTTTTTATCAACTTAATTTATTATGATTGTCATAACTTCCTCCCTATGTTATTACCATAATGTGTAAGAATGTAGATTATTTTATCTGGCCGTGGAATATCTATGATTTAACAGAAAAATAAGAACAATAAAAAAATATTGTCTTTTATAATATGTAGGTATAGGAGAATGACTAGAAACTTCAGTCGTGTTTGACGTTATTAAATACGTCAAACCGTACCTATTATACTTACAATTTTCTCATTATTCATCACGTTTGAAAATGCGTTTTGCAATGGATTTACGTCATGTTTGTGTTGCATAATACTATTGTATGTACATATATTTTATATACTAGTGTATTTATCGCTTAGCTGGGAAATACGACTTGACTTTGATTCGTGTACTGTTCCACGCACGTGTAAGCACGTTGATAAAAGATATAAGTAATGAATTAACAATATTCAATCTACTATTACTATGCGCGTAAATGAGTTAATTAGTATTAAACATCATCCATCGATGAGGTCACATTATATTTTAATGAATATACTTGTTATTTGGAAATTGACTTTGGTAGGATAATTATTTATGGACCACTTTAAACTTATCTCTAATTTATTTTTAAAGGAAGGTAAATCGGCGAATCCATTTAGAATTATCAACGATATATTTTCATGAAGAAGAGTAGATTCATTCCAAACTTTATTTTTATCGTCCAATGATTCAGACATACAAGGATACGGTTTCTCCTAGAAAGGCTAACTATAGTTGGAGTAAGTTAAACCAACCAAAGTTTAGTGTTATTGACGTGTTTATTAGTGAAGAAGTGATCAAGATAATAGTAAATGAAGTTGACATAAAAATAACGCGTTACTTGCGATACTCAAAATAACTAGATCATTGAATATTTCAGAACAGTAGTGGATTGTTAGGAATAGAAATTTATTTGCGACTAGCTGCTCTCCGCGATTTTACTCGCGGAGTTCCCGTGTGATTTTCGGAATATAAACTATCCTATGCCACTCCCTGGATTTCAAACTATCTTAATGCCAAATTTCATCTAAATCGGTCCAGTAGTTTTTAACTTTATTCATTACATACAAAAATACAAATCTTTCCTCTTTATAATAATATATTAGTGTAGATGTAGATAAGCCGCGAGCAAATAACTATATTAATAACATGGATAAAGATAAAATGAATAATAATGTAATGTAGCATTAAAATTGCTCGTGAAGTTGCTTCGAAGAAGTTATTTTCGAAGTTGACCGAAGTATTTGACCGCACGCTCGTGCATCCTCGCGAGCAGCTTATTAGCCGGTGCCTGTTCGCGATGCTTAATCTTGAAATCTGCTATTGCAATATCCACTCTCGCGTCTTATAACTACGCGTATATTCGTACATCTGGACGCCAATCGAAGTGAACCGAATAGTGTAGACAGACGCTTCGTGTAAAATCTCACGAAACTTCGACGTGCCCTTCCGCACTCGTACAACTTCGCAAGCAGTGTAGACGCGCTTTAAGGGGCGTTAGTAGTGTGTAGTCGCTTTTAAATAAAATGTGTCTACGTGACTTCGTCTTGCCTGGGAGTGGTGATACAGCGCCTCGTCAACGTTGAGAAATGCTATATACGAAACAAAAGCGCGACGAATGGCCTCGAGTCGCGTCTATTTATCGTTGAAATACGAACCGGTGAAGAGAGGACTCCTGGATGAGGCGCCGACCCGACCTTCGCCGGCGTCGGCGTGTGTTGTTGACCCTACGCAGGCGATGGCCCGTTACCCAGGCACGATGCCGACCGATAATAATAACTGACGAAACGGTGGCATGATTTGCCCCACCTATCTGTTGTGCGTTCACTGTATATTCACTTCCTAAATATATTATTATTGTAAGTGTTAAAACTTGTGAATAGTTTGTGATTGATATCATTTTCTTACTTCCACTCGAAAGTATTTTACAAATTTTCTATAGAAGATAATTTCTGTCATGAAGTTTTCAATTCACAGTTTAATAATAACCCATTTGTTTTACAACCAGTATAGTTTTGCATGTTTACATGATCTAAAATATCAGACACACATGGAACTTTTCAATTGCTTGCTTCTAAAAATGGCAAATTACAATTAATTACGTTTATGTGTACTGTGAAATAAGGCGATAAGCCAAATTACTAATGACTCACATGTAGCAATGTTCGTGCTAAATTATTTTCGCGACAACGTTCTATTAATCTCATTAAAATAATGCTTTTATTAAACTGTTGCTATTTAAATATACTGTATATTCTCGGTATTTCCAGAGTATGCCTAACGGACTTGTTCGAACTTTAATGACTATAACCATTAGGCGCCCATGGCTCAACTAGGGTTGCCATAGTTTATTTCAAAGCATTTCTGTATTTAATGTTAGACACAAAATATATTA
The DNA here is from genome assembly GCA_014132275.2 of Samia ricini. Lineage (NCBI taxonomy): Eukaryota > Metazoa > Arthropoda > Insecta > Lepidoptera > Saturniidae > Samia > Samia ricini. Next base: position 3,670,933 of record AP028161.1, on the reverse strand, counting down.
TGTGCTATAAGTATGTGTAGCATACTTATGTATTGCTTCTTAATATATTTTTTCTTTTAAAATGATTATCTTTAGGTTAAGCTGGTCGTATAATATCCCACCTCGTCACATGTAATGTTGATAGTACATGTAGACATCAGAATATAATTTGATATACATATATAAAAAAATCAATACTATAAAAAAATACAAAGTATTAAATACGTTTTTTTCCAAAAAAATTAAGTGTAATTTGACAATATTAAATACTTTTAATGAAAACAACAAATAGGTACTATATTTAATTTTCAAATTTGTAAAGAAAATATATAACTATATAATTCAGTAACCCTACACGCGCTGGAAGGAGACGAGAATAATTAAAACTTGTATAAAAAACTCGATCGCGTATTCAAAAGGGCTATAAGGTCGTTGATCCAGGCTCCTTGCAGACGAGCTAACTCGAAGGGCGACGCACTCCGAGACCCTTTAAACGCACACGCGAGCACGTTCCACGCATGAATGATGATGTTTGACGTTTATTCTTATGAATTTTTTAATTAGGACCATTTTTTTTTTTGTTTGTAACCTAAGATTCTGTATGGTGGTAACATTATAAGCCCAGAATGAGTATATACTTTCAAATAAACTTTGACAATGGATAGATGGTTGAAGACAAATGTTCTATCTACAGGCTAAGTATTACGTGAACAGGATTTTAAACATTTTTGATTCATCTCTTGTCAGTAACAGTGCGCCTTGTTAGTAGATGCTCCTAAATACCTATCGAAATATAACCATAAGCATCGGTATAACTTATACAAAAATTGCTTAAGTAAAAGTTGCTTACATACAAACACAAAACTTAAACAAAAAATAAATAATTTGAAAGTCGGCTGCCAAGTTCACAGAGGTTTGCCAGATGTCTACGCAAATTGTATATTCAAATGGTAACTGGTAAACATCGTTCGCTTGCAATTTTAAATGTAATTTATTGTCTGCCAATAAATTGAAATATTACATTACGTAGAACAATATACAGCTTTCATGGCGAGGCACGTAGACATGTAAATTGCGGTTAAACAATCTTGGTACGGCCCCATTAGCGTAAAGTTTACGGTAATTTCGCTCATTTGAATTTGCTGTTTGACATCTGGAAAATTATGACTGCGGTAGAAAATAAACGTCACTTTTGTGATATAGGACCTTCTTACATTAAAGATACACGTAGGCGACGATAGTCTGGTTAGATATCTGTAGCATACGTAATTTCTACGGGATGTTCGTAAGCTAAGCAAAATAAACGAAATTTCAACATTTGTAACAACATACTAATGCGATACTCTACGGTAAAAGTGTAGAAATTTAATGATGTTGAGTGGAGAGTGAGGAAGAAGCATTAGCAGTTTTTTTTTTTATGTACATCTAATATTCGCACTTGTCGCATGTGAATGTCATAATGTATGGAGGGGCCTAATAGGATTTTGTCTATAAGGAAAATTCTAGGTCTATGAATCTAAACGGTTAAAATCTAAAATTAAAAGAAGAAACAATATTACGCAACTTTTTTATTCGAACTGACTATAAGCTCTTAACCGGAAGGTCCTTAACAACTTCACCGAAGTTTTAGGACTAGCGCTCAGCCAGGAAAGTGGTAACTAGCACAAGGGCACCAAAGTGTTAAGCACCGTGGCTTGATCAGCTACCTGTTTTGCTTTTTTAATCTATCAGAGTAATATAGAGAGAGCTCGAGTCTCACGCACCATTACTTGTGTTTTTCAAATCGTTTTTCCATTGTAGAATAAAAAAATCTGTGACTCTATAAAACAATAAAAACTTTGTAAGGAAAAACTTTCAAATAGGTCATTCCATCTGAAATTTTGAGAAAAATAATGTTTTAAACAATGTGTGAGAAAAATAAAATCTACGCGACCGTCCTGAAGGGTTAAAACAAAGTTACGCAACGCGTAGTACAACCCTTAGTAAAACCCAGCAAAACGTTTTTTATGTCTTGTAACTAAACCGCTATATCCGTTTGATATACTGTTAGTGGATGTCAAATCGCGATCAATAAATTGACGATTATCAATGGTGGTCCAACCGGTCTCACCACTAGAACTGATTTGCATAAAAATCGTTTTAGATTCGGGATGTGTTACAAAGATATACAAGTATACAATGATGTAGGCGATAGTTACTAATTAAAACAAATTTATCTATAATATCAAGTAGAGGTAAACAGCGCAGGGCGATGGCTCCAATGTCGACGAATCGGGGTCACTGAGTTAGGTCGCTTCGATTTTCCGCCACGGCCAGAATAATTACGACTTTTATGCACTTTATTCACGAGAGGAAACGATGTTTGCAAAATATACTTGTCTGCAAAAATTAACAATATTTTAAAATTGCCATTAAGTATGTTACTTTAATTTGAAATTACACATTTTACTTAAAATAGCTAAATATCAGATTAGATTACTAAGACGGGTACTAATAGCTTTATAATTCTTTTTTTTCTCTCATTTTGTACTCATTCATTTATTTAGTCTTATTTACTCGTTGATAATGTAACATTTTGCAGGTGACATAATTTTCAAAATTGGTGACTCTTTTGCCATTAAAATTGTGAAACACGACGATGATTCCGCAAGGTGACCTATATTGTGTAAATCATACATCAGTCATGTAAACAAGATAAATTTAACTCGACACTGACTATCGAGTGATTTGTACGATTTACTTAGGTCCTTCTGCGGTCTCAGCCTTAACTACTATATCATTGGGAAAGCGGAGGTATGTTATGTACTCGCCGTTTATTGTAATGCCAAATCCTTTCCAATCCAAAACCTTGAAGACATCCTCGAGTGCAGCGGTGAACAGTTTCGGAGAAATAACATCTCCTTATCTAACGCCACGCCAAGAAGGTATAGGTTTCGAGGTCTGGTCCTGGAATCGGACTGACATAGTGGCGTTTTTGTACAAATCCTTCAATTCTTTAGATTGTAGTACAGCCCAGGTTTCATTTGAATCAAAGGTTTTTTCGTAGTCCACAAACGCTCAACAAAGGGGTACGTTATACTCCTCGGTCTTCTGTATAACCTGCCGCAGCGTATGTAACGTCTACGGTACTAAAGCCTTTTCGGAAGCCGGCTTGTTCGGGAGGTTAGAAGTCGTCAAGCCTGCGCGCTAGTCTATTCGTGAGAACTCTCGAAAACAGCTTATTGACATGACTTACAAGTGAGATGGGTGTATAATTTTTCGAAAGGATCTTATCACCCTGTTTGAATATGAGGACCACCACACGTGCCACGCCTATGGCGTTTTTCTCTCGAATATGACGGCATTAAAGAGCTTCTGATGGGACTCAAGGATCGATTTTCCATCCGTCTTTAGCAGCTCGGCTGTTATTCCGTCATCACCCGGCGCCTTGTTGTTTTTGAGCTGTTTGAGAGCCGTTCGAATTTCGTACACGCTGGAGTCCGTGATATCTTCTGTAAAGTGTTGGGTTAATTTATCTCTGGGGTCTATAGCTGTCCGTAGAACTTCTCGACTTCCCTCAAAAGCTTAGGCCTGGAGAATATCGGACGAGGCCCGGTGGGCTTGCCGCAGGGGGCGACGCGGTGCATGCGACCGCAATCCCGTATCGCCCCAATCCCAAATGCGGCGGGCGGCTCCGGGGGGTTTAGTGGGTATTTCCGGACGCTTCACGTCCGGGTGAGTCTCACACTGGTGCGGAGACGTCCCTCCGCACCCCCTTACCCATTGCATTGGGGGACTTCGGTCTCACTAATGCAATGGGTAAGGGTAGTGCGTAAATGCATTTCCCTCGTCAAAAAAGGCCTGGACAATATGATTCTACCGTCGTCAGCCATTAGCTCGGTCTATACAGTATTTAAAAAAACCTAAATTATATTTTTAGTTCTTATCTTATTCTGAAATTTACATTAAAATTGGTTTAGTGTTTGTCCAATGACGTGGGTTTGAATATAGTATGAAAAATTACCACTTCATTATTTATACAGATAATATTATTATTAATCAGTAAGAATTTATAAACTAATGCGCACTATATTGAAAAATTCTTTAGGTTAATAAAAGGAAGCATAACCCGTTTATAGTATTGTTATCTCTAATAGCTATTTAAAAAGATATGCGTATATAAGTACATGCTCGTAAGTGTATTACGCGATGTTTGACCTTGGAATAAATTGTATGACGTTTTCTTATGCCCGTATTTGGTTTAACTCCTCTAACCTCATGTACCACTCAAGGAAAAGTGATGTATATATAAGTTAATTATTTCAGTATGTCTCCTGCAATTTAAATCTGATCTTAGACTTTCCTATACAAATTTATACTCGATACGAATCAAAGCATTTATATTCGACTCGACTATTTTATCTTTTACCTGTCTCTAATCCTGATCGATAGCAGTACTTTAATGTACGCTGTTTCTGAATATATTTTTATTAATAATCACTTACGTATTGTAAAACCTACATTTTGCATAATTTATTAACTGCAGCTACTAAACTATAAATATAAAATATCGATCTAAAGTACTTGATTGATTAAGCCGAAAGACGTCCACTGCTGGGCATAGGTATCCCCCAAAAAGGGGGCATGGCCATAATCTCCGCGTTTGGCTGGTGTGTTGGGAATCGCAGTAGGTTTTTGTGGTACTCAGAGGATGCTGCTGCCCATCCCCTAGTATATATCCTAATATAAGGGATATCCCTTAGTCGCCTTTTACGACACCCACGAAAAGATAGCGAGGCACTATTACCGTGGTATTATTAGGCGGTACCATACTGAATTACTTCTTTTTTCTCTATATTTTTTTAAGGGACTTTTGTCTTAAAAGACATGCCAGTACCATCGTAACTAATCTTAATAGATATTCATAAATACTTTAAAATACAACTAGAAAAATAAATTTTAGGGAATTATCTACTAAATTTAAAAGAATTGCACAGCATTCTGGCAGACTCTGATGTTGAATGTGCTAGAATGCTGTGGTATGCACCTTTTTTTTTTGACGAGGGGAATGCATTTACGCACTACCCTTTTTTTTTTTTAGTGGGGAAATCCTCATGGAAGAACCGCTCTCCCGGGCAGGAGAGCGGAACAGTGCCGGACTCTTACCGGCTAAAACCCCACTTGTACTCTCGGCCCTTTCACTGGGAGGAGCGGGGCACACGATAGATGTGCATGCGTCGCTCCGCACTACCCTTACCTATTGCATTAGTGAGACCGAAGTCCCCTAATGCATTAGATAACGAGGCGCGGAAGGACGTCTCCGCGCCAGTGAGGGACTCGCCCGGACGTGAAGCGTCCGGAAATACCCACTAAACCCCCCGGGGCCGTCCGCCGCATTTGGGATGGGGACGACACGGGATGGCTTGCGCAAGTACCGCGTCGACTGTGCCTACATTTCAGATATTAATACTAAACTTAGTATCAAGTGTCATTCTGTTGTTACAAATGTACTTAATTCGTACATATCACTACCTAGTAAAGAGTAATGAACAACAATTACTATGAACATGCACAAAAGTATTTAAATATTCAATATTACCATGACCTCTAGCGATACTAGCGTTTTTAATGTGTCTAGACCACGCCTACTTCTCCTACATCACCATCCGATAACATTTCATTGAATATAAAATCAATCATTATGAAAACTGTTCAAGAGCATGAAACTACTAAAATAACGTCATTAGCACTCAAGAAATAATTTTCAACTGAGCTAAACACAGTCCGACGTTTTTTTTTTTTTTTAACCTAGCTAATTCTGTTGACCGGAAGGGCCTTTACAGCTTCACCGAACTTTGAGGGCGAGAGCTGAAGGCACTCAGCCGCATAAGGTAGCTAGCTCAAGGGCTCGAATCTCGGCTTGGCCGCTACCTGAGTATGAAAACTCCCGCGGAATTTTTATCTTAGCTAATTTTTTATCTTTATTTACATTTTAAAAAAAAGGTTCCTTATAGGACCTATGTACCTGCGTGCTATGTGCAAGAGTGTTTGCACAGTCCGACGGGCAGTAGCAGTTACAGATAAAGGGACGGGTCTCGGAACAATAAAATACATCTGCCAGTGGAACTCGTTTGTATAATATACATATATTAGAGTTTTCGCCTTGGTGTACGTACGGGTATTCAATACCGTATTACCGAGTGTATTCTAGTCGCTTTTTTAGCGCTCTACTCCGAAAACGGTTAATTTTACAGAAAAATGCAACCGGGATTTTTTGTAGATAATTTCACGACAAACAATTTTTATACTGACCTCCGAACAATATTTGCGAAAAACTGATTTTCGTTTTCGTAAACATTTTTCACATTTTCATAACAACGCCGTAATAAAAGTGTATACAAAAATTCAGCTCACAAGGATTTTTTCCGCAGATAAAACCTAAAATGATGGACTATAGTGCCAATAAGATTTTTACTGGAAAAAAAAAAATAATTGGAAAACTTGCCTGTAAAAACTAAAGACGTTTTGTAGAACATTTATATGAATTCTCAACCGTTAACTTATGATTTGCGTATAGTCTAGTCAACAAATGCCTTTTAGGTCAATTATTTTTTCGCCGGCTCCCAAATATACGATTGAGGTGTCATTCGATTCGGAAAGGCATGTAGAACGTTTTAAAAAAAATTCAAGATGCGCTCGCAAAAGTTAAAAAAACTAACTGAAAAAAGAATGGGTTTGGTTTTTGTTTATATCTCAAAAACTATTTGTGATATTTCAAGTCTATAAAAACATTGAAAAAGATATGGAGATAGGTCGTCTCCCAAAGAAAATACTTAGTATTTATTTCAAAATCATTGAATTGGAATCCATTGCCCCGGTTTCATTACGCGATCTCGAACTGTTTTTACCTACTGAAAGCCAAAATTTCAATCCATTCTGTCTAAAGTGTCGGATTCTTGTCAGTGATCAGTCAGAAAATTGATTTATTTTTAATCTCAATTTATAAGTTAAGATTCAATATTGAAACTGAGCTTTATAATATTTATGTTATGTTCATAGTAATTGAATTCATGAATGGACTAACATTGGATACACAGGGAGTCCAAAAACAGAACTCGTTAAAACCACAAGCGATGCCGACGACCAAGTATTGATTCTGGGGAAGTGGGTCGTGACCCGTTTTCCATTGCATTACGTCCGCGGAGAGTGTTGCATCGGTCATGTCACACTGGCATAGCGCCGGAAAAAGTGTTTTAAGAACGTGCTTAAACAACAGACACGACGTTTACCTCATTCATCGACGATTTAATAACATTCAAAGTTTAATTATTTTTGTCTGTTTCCCTTAAGAGGATATCCTAGCGGCATTTATTCCATACAATCGCAAAACCATGTTTCCTCCCTGGATAATATTTTTTATTTGGATATTAAATATTTTTATACCAAATAATTTCGAAACCCACTATCGCCATGCCCGTACGTTTTGATTTTGGCCATAAATTAGTTATTGTGGAAACTAGGACCTTTTGAAAATGAAAGAAATCCTTAATTTTTACTGTCATTTTCAGATGTTCCTCAAAAAAATTTGGTGGATAAAATTTAAAAAGCTAAACGTACAGATATAGCCAATGTATTTATTATTCTAAAACTGAAAGAAAATTAAAAATCGGTTCAGTTTTGGTGGAAGAAACAGGATACTAAGAAGTGATGTTTTTGTCTATTTTGCATAGGTAAAATCAGCACGCGCTGCAGTCGTCCCTTTTGTGTTTTATAATTCTTTCTTTGGGGCGCAACGCGATAGCAAAAGATTTCTGAAATACCTACTTTTCCGCCGCATGTCCTCTTAAGCGCTCGCCCTAAAAGTTAGGTGAAGCTTTCGGGAACCTTCTGGGTCAAATATATCTGTATTAGAACGGTACACGAGTTTCATAGGTTGCATCAATGAATTCTATATTAAGTACAATTCTTACTGCATACTGGGTTAACCTTAATTTAACTGTAGCACGGATAAGTCTAAATAATACGGGATTAATTGTTAACTTCTTGCGGCGTTTATAGAGATATATTTAATTTCTGTATTAGTGTCGCTCGTCATAGCCTTCAGATATATATACATTTTAGTAGGTATACAACTGGCTAAATGTCAGTCACGTTAAAACCGTGACTAGTGGTAACGGGTACGATATTACCCGGCTCCATTTGCAAAACGCCCATTAGAGATCCAATGAAATGATAAAAAAGTCTTTCCTGTCTGTTAAATTATTTATTTACGATTAAGTTGTATTTCACGAAAGGTTTTGTCGTTAGACTATTGGTTCTGATTGTTCCTTGAAAAAAAAAATACTAAAAGGGAAAGTTTAAATTATTCATAAAAAGAAATGAGGTCGGATATCCACGACCTGCATCTCATTTCTATGAATAGACTTTGTAGGCGTTTCTGTTTAAGCAATAAATAAATAGGTTGATATCGAACCAGCGTTTCGCGTGGATACACGTAGAGTTTTAAGTGTTGTGAAAGTTGATTTGCACCACGTTCCTCCCCGCCTCCTTTCCCCTTCTCTACGCTGCATTAAGACCCAACATGGAACGTTCACTTTTCATTGCCTCCAGGTTGAATCGAGTGTATAATGCGTATGTTTAAGAGGATACACGAGCCGCGTTTAATTCATACAAATGTAACCCCATCTTTTCACTCTAGATAATTGTTTTATGATAAATATTTATACCAAATATATATATAATAAGGTTTTACTCTTAGTGTAACTTTGGGCAAAAATAAAACGACTTAATTGGGTTTCTCTGTAAGACGAAAGAAACAACATTTAAAGCCCTTTATTTTCAATTGTATTTTCTTTCACAACTCACAACTCTTATATCTATTTTAAATATCACCTTTACTGATGACAAGGCATAGACAAAATAAAGAAAAACAGATAACAATAGAAACTAGATTACAATGGTTTTCTTTACATATATATCAACCACCGCCATGCCCGTACGTTTTGATTTTTTTCCATAAATTAATTATTATAGAAATGAAGAGACTTTTAAAATGAAAAATGCACGATTTTTGCCGTCACATTCTGACGTTCGTCAAACAAATTGCATGAATAAAAACAAAAAAAGCAAAACGTAGATATTCATCGCTAAAGCTTTTCTTATTCTATAATTGAATCGGTTCTGTTAGGAGGAAACAAGGCACTACGAAGTGATGTTTTCTTACATTTTGCATAGGTAAAATCAGCCAGAGCTGCAGTTGTCCCTTTCGTGTTTTATAACCTTGTCTTTGGTGTGCAAAGGGATAGCAATAGATTTCTGAAATCCCTACTTTTCAAATTTGTTGCCGCCCCCATATCCTCTTAATTTCAAACATACGTAGTAAAATGCATTTATAAATATTTAAATATCAACAGACGTTATATATGTTGGCTATAATTGCGATGATCAAATTTATGTTTTGGAGACGTTGGTTTCTGTTTCCAGGCCATACTTTTAACAGTACGCACATCTCTAAGGCATTAATTATACGAGGTTAGTTGGAAATGTTGCAACGCAAACTGTAAATTTCGCAGTTTTAACAGCAACTACTTAACTTGCTAAGATCACTGATGGATTACTTACAGAAAATTACTGATGGTAGATGGAATGTCAGAGATAAGTAGATATATTTATTGTACCACTTACATAATACTGGATAATTCGAGACTACTATTTGTTATCTAGTTAGGAAATTTTTTTGGACAATATATATAAATCATTATTATCACTATTCGTTTATCTAAATCCCTGAGAGCTACTTATGTTATGTAAAATGTCGTTCATTGATTCTAGAAATAAAAATCGTGCACCAAAAGGCAGATGAGTGTTCAGATCGCTTAAAATAATCTCGGATGGGTATTTTAAATTGTTGCCATGCGACGAACTGCCAATGTAACTGACCTTCAGACTTGTTTATAATAAAATCACTCCGAGATATTTCGGTGGTATCAAATAAACAAATTGCAATTATCATCCATATACGATATATTGGACGTTAAATTTAACAATACATTTTTGTACTTAAATTAAGTACTTATCATATATAGTCTATTTCGATAAAATCATGCGGCAAGGAATTTTGCGGTTCATTATCGCAAATTATTTTTACATATTTTTTTTAGATAAGTATCAATCTATCAAGTGCGATAATCAAAGAAAAATAACACAGTAAATTCTCAAGGAAATGTATTCTATGAAATTAATATTAAACACAGTTATAATTTTCATTACTCTCGTCGAATTTTTCAATATGTAACCATATTATATATTTGAAAGTCGCAGTAGGGGATAAGTTTCGTAAATGAATAAATATAAATGGAAACATTATACTTCTCTAATGTGGTAGGTATCTTGTTGAGGGTAGGACTTGTAATATTTATTCAATTTTCCGATTCGCATAGTGATAAACTCATTATTCGAAGTATTCCAATGTTATGATTTTTTTCGAATAAAACAGGGTAAACGCCGTGTTTCATTTAAATAAAAGTAATTCTTTATTTATCTGATGCCCGCTCTTAGCACACCTGCTATGTGACTATTTGTAGAAACAAAACATTATTTTTTAATGTGTAATTGAAAACATAAATCAAATAGGCATTTCAAGCTTTTTCTTGTTTCTCTAGTAATGTGATCTTAGAAATGATTGACTATTCAATGTGTCGTCATTTAAAATATTTCTGAGGTGACCTAACATCTACGTCTATCATAAAGCACACGGTCACATACACGACCTCAAGTGTTAATCATTCCGTTCGTAATGTTTTGAATGATCCAAATACACGCATTGTGTACATTTCAAATACATTCGAATGCCGTGTGGTGCCGGCTAAGAATAGCACCATCCCATATCTTCCCGTGGGAGTCGTAAAAGGCGACTAAGAGGTATAAGCTAAAGCAGCCCATCAGCAGCTTCCTCTGAGTACCACAAACATCTGACTTCGATTGCCTGCCAAGCGTGGCGATTATGGCAATCCCTCTCTTTTGGGGTAGACCTATATTCAGTAGTGGATGTCTTATGGTTAAATAGATGGATGGATGTAAAATTTCGAAATATTCGTATAGGAAATTCGGCAAATATGCGATTAAATTGAATATTCATGTTCCGAACTCTAGTCGTGGGAGAGTTGAGGGTAAACGATGAAATATGCCGTATATTGTTTAGCACGTTACTCTACGGGACACGTGTATCTGCAACGTGAATCTATACAACGCGACCTAAGAACTCGTTTTATTAAATAGTAGTAAACAATAAAACATCAATTCGATAGAAATTTTTTCTTACTATAATCTGTCACATTTTCCCTACTTCAGAACGTAATAATAAGTAAATTGTTACGACAAGGAATAACATTTAAAAACGTTATATTGAAAGTCGATCACGTTGTTTATAACATGAGAGAATTAGTAGAGGTCACGTTGGAAGGAAGTCTTATAAAAAAACTTTTTAAAACTTTCCTTATACTTCTTACTTCTCTTTTTCTTCTAATTTATTTGCAACCCTGTATGCTATAAATAGACAAGTTCTTGAATTATGTCGAATTTTTTCCTCTTTTGTTTTGCTTGGAGTTTTAATATATATAATCTTTAGCACTATGTTATTTATGATTTTTTTTTCTTCAATCTATCATTAACCGTTTATATTATTATAAGAAGTGATGAGAGTATTTATTCCTCAGCAATCATTATATCTCGAACGTCATTCATTTGCATAGTCACTATCGCTATCTTTAACGTTTGTAGGTATATCTACAAACTCATGTTACAGATCATTGAACCTATAAAGATGTACATTTGACTTATTATTCATAAATATGGATTATTTACTTTTGTAATCACGACCTAGCCCGTCTGGTGATCTCGTAAAATTATACGCAATATATTTCACTCAGTTTTACACGTAAATATATTCTTAGTGTAAAAGATCCAACCCATCGTGGGTGGATCTAAATTTACATCCTATGTTAGTTGTGATCGTCACGAACGAATTGGATTTGTAAAGTATTCGTGTTATAGAAAAACTCGATTACTTGTTCGTTGAAATGTCTCTCGTTAACAATTACCTATAATTGTAGATTATTCTATAATAACACAATAATTATAATGTATGAGTTGATTTTATTACAATTTTTATGTCCTTGTTTGTACCTTTTTGCTATCATGAATAGTGTCATAAATAGATTATTCATTCGATTTCGTAATTTAACGGTCATCGGATAATTCAGTTTCAAATCGAAACATTTCTTTTATAAATTTCTGTTTTTCATATTCCGTTCGCGTGGGTGTTTTAAAAGTGACACCTTTTTCTTTAACTGTTATTATTAGAATGTGACAAAGAAATGGGACGGCTAGCATATCCGACATAAACCTCGATTTATGTCGCTGGGTCTCGTTGAACTGATTTAAAACCTTCATTCATTTACTCGTTTCATCGTATATGGTTATTGTTTATGTAATGGTTATTAGATATTTATACGTTATTCGATTTTTTATGTTATCTTCTTCGAGTCGTATTTCGAAACTTCTGCAAAGCGCATACCACATGATACTTTTATTATTTTGTAGTTGAAAAGTTTGAAAACTTGGTTTACGATGTGTTTGGTAAGTGTGCGGAGTGATAGAGGGGGTAAGGCGTGTGTTGCGGGGCGGGTATGCGCATTGCGCGCCGGCGATATGTGTCTGGCGAATGACGCCAACGCCCCCGCCATGCCAGAAGCGTTGTGACGCAGCCTGGTACTACTGACAGTACTGGCGATGACATTAGCAGCGAGTGAACATAGTCAGTCTCTGCTCGACCGCGGCACGGACAGTGTCGAACCGCTGCGATGTAAACTTATAACCTCCAACTCTGTCTCAAACGGCAGCTTTTGTTGCGTGTGACACGATTATTTCAGTTTTAAACTTCACATCGAGCAGTTTATTTGATTAACTTTATATTTGAGTTCCCGAAGAACCGTTTAAGAATATCAACGTTCCAGATAAGTACGTAAGTGTTTTTGTGTCGTCGTCATCATCATCATTAAAAAGTCTGTGTCCTGTCACATTTCGAACGATTCAGTGCCGTGCGAGCGTGACGGAAAGTAAAACGTTTGGAGAACACGCGTACGCGATCTAACCGTCATTTTCTGGATATGGTCAAAATCAGTGGTCAGGTAATTTGATTCTTGGTATAGTTCTATAACAATCTAGTTTCATTTATGACGTAAGTAGTTGGTATTTATTATTTTTCTTTAAATACTTTGGTAGATATTGTTTTTATCTGGTTAGTCTTTTTCTAGAAGCAACAGGTTGTCTGTTTTTAAACGGCTTGGCCATGTCTTACGTACTATACTTCACCTTGTAACGTCTACGTGTAGATGGCCTTCGTAAAAGGATCTCTCACAATGGATCCTATGTTCTTTTGTTCTATTATCAATTTGTATGCTATTATTTTTTTAAATTGTACCCATATACAATCGAAATATATTATTCCTTGTTAATTTTCATCACTTTTTTTGGTTTGCAAAATGAAATAATCTTATACAGTAGTCATCTTGGTTACTACTAGATTTTAAAGGTGCATACAGTTTCTAGTATTAATTACAGGTAAAAAAAATGTAAAATAATTTGTATTTGTACTAAGAGACTGAAGTTAAATTAGTTTTCATAATTTTAATTGTTCAATTTCCTTCAAGCATGTTAATTAAACAAGCTATGTACAATAGGTGTGGTAATAAACACCTATATTAAAACTATTTCATATTAAATAGTTACTTTTAGAAGTTCAAGAGACACAATTATCTGTCTATTAATGGAGTAATAATGATTACATTACTTTACACAAGTATATCTATTTATTTTATTCATTTATTTAATACATCAAACCAAAACAGGATAAAGAAATACAGAGCAATGAAAAAAAAAAAACAATCTTAGAGCTAGGCTAAATCCATGTTTACCCATAAAACCACAGAATCAAAACACGTAGGGAAAATATATACGAGCATGAAAGTCAAGATGAGTTTATTTCAGCATCAGTAAAAACATGCAAACTTTTCAATCGAATTTTGATTACACATATCCAAGATACGAGAAGTTTTAATGTACTATTCTATATTATAATATTTCGTATGATCGTGTAAGATAGTCGTTTAGATTTTTATAATATATTTAATCTTACTACCTCATATATATTATATATATAATTGTCATTGACCACGTTAGGTTAGTGTCAATGTCATCGTTTCACGGTCGAACACCCGATATGTGTAAGTAAGCAACCTGTATATATTATCAGTACAATCGTTTTATTATACTCATAATATTTTTACATTTTCACTGTGTCGAATTTTTTATAACAGCTTTAAAAACTTTATACATTTCAAATTATTTTAAGTATGTTTGTGTTAATTTCTTTTTTAACAATTTTTTAATAGAATTTTCTTGAAGGAAAAGAGGAACCTATGGGACGATATAATGTAAATCATGAACATGAACGAAATTATAGTAATTAAAGCACTATCAATTTTTACTGTTCAATATATTGTATAGGTTTTGCGTTTCACGGCAATCTCAATTTCACGATGGTTTTGGACATTGAAGCACGCTAATTTTACCATCAATTGACGTTAGGGTAACACATAATAGAATATTAACTTACGTCGATTGATATAATGTCCGCAAATCCACCACCAATAAGCTGTCATCGCTTTAAACTAATATGAAGTGAAATAAGTCCAAATTGCGTAATTGGATAATATTCATCGAAGCATAACTACCAACTATTAGGATTTTCTATAAAAATTCCGTAAGTCTCTCAGTCTCTATTCATTGAAATGACAGTTTCATTCGCATCCACAACCAATGAGCGATCCCATCAACGACGCGAGTTTAATGACTCGTCCCGGTTTACATCAGGTTTATTTACCACTATGTCAGATCAAATACGTTCTGATTCACTCTGTCATTAAAACTGAAGAGAACACCTGTTTAATTGTTGCTTATACAAAATTCGCATAGTCTCGTTTGCAAAGATTTAATATTAAGTACGTAATACTGATCAAACATAATAAATGTGTCATGTTTATGAGTACATATCAAAGAACATAAATACTTTAAGCAAATGTCATCATGCCATTCTAAATGTTTGTGCGTTTAGTTGATAGTAACATCAAACCTATCTTATTACTTCTTAGTTATTATGTCATACGATAACTAATATTAGACGAAAACGTATACATGTGTTGTTGTTGATGCGTGTGAAAAATAACATTACGATGTTTATAGCGCAAACTTGGTTTATCTTCGATGACCTTCGGCGTAGAAACGGCTACGTGACTAAAACATAAGCGATCACACAATGTATAATAGTAGTTAGTTGATTCTACTCGATAATAGTCCTAGCAGATAAGCTAGCTCCATTAGAAATACATACATAATACATAACACGCCACGCTTTTCTAACAAAACTCAACATCGTTTCGTTGGTAGCATTTGCAGATAACATTGAATTTTCATAACCATCTTATAACATTTAACGATGCTCCTTTAAATTCAGATGCCCAACAGTGTCTAAGTTTACATCTTAATTCTTAGGCTTTAGTAGTGGCATTTGTTTTAAAGGTAACAAACCATTAAAAATACACGTGCGGACGAATTACCATTTCAGAATTTTTTAACAAAATTAGTGTCTAAACAGCCTAATGATGTTCGTAATAAGACAATCCGATTACAATCGTAAAATTTTAATGCTTATTGAAGAAACAAGAAGGAAGTATTATTTGTTAATTGTATAAACTTTACCGGTAGTATATGATCAAAAAAATTCAAATTAAATCGTTGAATAATGAAAAAACGAACATCATCGCTTTTAAATGAAATAATAGTAAATACCAAGACTTGTTGCTGTTTCTTCCTAAAAACAGTAACAGATGAAGTGGGAGTGTTAGTTGCATTGTTACTTTGTAGCCCTATGACCTCGTCTAGTTTCCGCTAACCAGTTGCAGTACCATTTATACGTGGCATGGTTTAGAACAATCTGTTTATAGTTTAAAACCGTTGCAAATTACAATATCTAGATTCACTTTTTGTATTTTATTTACATTAGGTTTTCCTTTTTTAAATGTGTATATTCTGTTATTATCTCGTTTGCATTCAAGTTAAATTAACACTTACGTAATTCAAATATGAACAAGGTTACACATCATATATACATAACAGTTTGTACTGAAACACATATTTTGTCACGTGTCTATTGTCTGTCTATAAGCCGATATTATACTATGATAGTTCCAATCAAGCGAGTTGCCAAAGCTATTTATAGACAAATAACATCCGCACTTACATCCCTACTCAATGTTTAGTGAATAGTCCATTGTATTTCATTTTTATATTGTATTGTTACAAACGCTCGTTTGTTTACAATAATTATGATACCAACCGTTCATGTTATGTTTAACAAGACAGATTCGATGGTCTAGACATAGGAATATTTGTCTGAAACGTCTGCATTGTTGCACACTCGTCTGGGCTGGCTGTATCCGATCGTCTCGTTGGAATTCGAATAACCTTTCTCTCTAACACATGTGTATTCAATTCTTTCCACAGCAGGAGCAATTTTTTATTGTAATATATCTGTTTCTATCAGACTTGATTTATAACTTTTATCTGTTTAATCTTAATATTTACATGATTTATTGCTACTGCAAATTGATTAACTTTCAGATAGATCTATTAATCTGCCGATAGCGTTTTACAAATACATGATGTTTCAAATAATATTCCCTTAGAGGCTTCGGCTTAGTTGGAGTAGGTTTTCAATGAAATTCTTCGATGAAAAAAAAATCAAATCTTAGTTCGAATTTTACGTATTAAAGTGAAACTAAATGCATGAAGTTGTCGTATGGGAAAGATTCGAAGTTTTATAATTAGTTTTACTTCAGTAAAATTCCTACTAAATGTGTTACTATGGAACGAATAATTGTTTCTTGATTTGTTAACTGTGTATGGAGTTTGATAGTGAATAGTGTTGAGATATAACAGCGGCAATAAAGGCCGATTGAGTGAATTGTATCTTCACGATTTAATGGAACAATATGAAATCACGTATCTATATTTATGTTCAAGGAAAACGAAATTACTAAACCAAGAGAGATACATGCGAAACAGACTTCATCGCTTGGTGGTACGTTTTGGCCCATTTCCAAGACTATATCGTCTCCTCAATAACATTTCAAAGAAATAAACCAAAACACGTTCAATGTTCGCGTATATCTCAAAACTCTTTCACTTTAAACGGGTGGGTGAGGAATGTGTCCAGTTGCAGTTACTGGTTTTGATACTTTACTGCGTATAATTCAATTTCAACGATAGCGATACTGACTGCATTAACGTGTTGTGAAAAAAAAAAATAACAATAATAAAGATGTGTATACGTCTTAATGTGAACACAAATGACGTATACATCCCAAAAAGATATTATAAGCCTTGCCAAAACTTTTAAGCGACGCAATATCAAGTCCGCATCGCGATGCTCAAGAAATTTTCTCCGAAACACCTACGTATTAAGTTTATTGTTGTTATTCCTGTATTTTACGTATAATTATATCTATATACAGTTGTATGCAAAAGTTTCCGGCCAAACAAAATTTTGCGATTAGGTTAAGGTAAAGGATGCGAAGTGGAAACACAAATATATCATCACAAAGTATCTTTATTATAGAACCAAAATGTGTATCTAAATATTTTCAAGTAACAGTTAATACATATTTACAAGAAAAATAAAAAATTTCACTATTTCATAAGTGTCCGGCCAAATTCCAAGAAGCTACAATTCGCTCTGTTTCGTTTATGTTATCGGTTACAAAGGTATGTAAACATCGAGAACAATATTTCTTTCATATCCTACCTTTATTATTAATTGGTTAAAATGCTTAAACGCACGTCTTTAGACATACGCGAAGTAGTAATTAAGTTACATAATGAAGGGAACGTTTCACGTGTAATAGTCAATCTTTTGTCATTAGGAAAATCCACTGTTAACGATATTATAAATAACTGGAAGACTACAGGTGATCTAAAAGATAAACCTTGTTCTGGAAGGCCCAGAAAAACAACGAATCCTGTCGATAAGATTATTAAAAGAAAGGCTGTCGTAGACGTAAAAAAGTATGCTGCGATCATCGCACGTGAATTACGTGAGGAAAATTTAGCTGACATTAGTCAGAGTACTGTTTCACGTAGATTAAATAAAGTGAGACTTTTTGGACGCGTTGGAACTAAAAAACCACTAATTAGTATAAAAAATAAGAAGGCCAGATTGGAATTTGCAAAAGCACACCAGTACTGGACTACTGAAGAATGGAAAAAAGTGCTATTTTCAGACGAAACTAAAATTAATTTGTTTGAAAATGATGGGAGAAGATATGATAAGATATTTCTAGTACCTTTAGGTCGACGAACATCTGAAAATAGCACTTTTTTCCATTCTTCAGTAGTCCAGTACTGGTGTGCTTTTGCAAATTCCAATCTGGCCTTCTTATTTTTTATACTAATTAGTGGTTTTTTAGTTCCAACGCGTCCAAAAAGTCCCACTTTATTTAATCTACGTGAAACAGTACTCTGACTAATGTCAGCTAAATTTTCCTCACGTAATTCACGTGCGATGATCGCAGCATACTTTTTTACGTCTACGACAGCCTTTCTTTTAATAATCTTATCGACACGAATCGTTGTTTTTCTGGGCCTTCCAGAACAAGGTTTATCTTTTAGATCACCTGTAGTCTTCCACTTATTTATAAAATCGTTAACAGTGGATTTTCCTAATGACAAAAGATTGACCATTACACGTGAAACGTTCCCTTCATTATGTAACTTAATTACTACTTCGCGTATGTCTAAAGACGTGCGTTTAGGCATTTTAACCAATTAATAATAAAGGTAGGATATGAAAGAAATATTGTTCTCGATGTTTACATACCTTTGTAACCGATAATATAAACGAAACAGAGCGAATTGTAGCTTCTTGGAATTTGGCCGGACACTTATGAAATAGTGAATTTTTTTATTTTTCTTGTAAATATGTATTAACTGTTACTTGAAAATATTTAGATACACATTTTGGTTCTATAATAAAGATACTTTGTGATGATATATTTGTGTTTCCACTTCGCATCCTTTACCTTAACTTAATTGCAAAATTTTGTTTGGCCGGAAACTTTTGCATACAACTGTATTTAACTAAAATCGCAGTGTTTGTCCGCGTTAAACTCCCATACTACTCATACAATCCTAATGAAATTGACACACCATGTATGACTGCCTAATTTAAAAGATTTATCCCAGTTATTTTTATACGATAAACTAACCAGGGTGACGCCAGGTAGGGGGGTAGCTACTAGTTTTATAGATTATGATAAATCTGGGGCAATATAAGGGTTTTATCGATTGTGGTGTTAAGGGTAGATCTTTCGACAAACGATTGTTAAACATTTTGCGGTGTTCATTTTATTATACGTACGCATTTATCAGTTTTTTAGGTTATCGCGTAAATGATTGCAAATAATCATTATTACTGTGTCACAAATGTTTTTTGATACAATAAAAATAGCCACTTAGATTATCGAGCTTTGCCAGAGCTGCATCACTTGACAAATGCTTTTCAGATATAGATTCTGTTTTGTAAATATTTCAAACAAATATTTTGTTCCATCGATAACATACATACAAATGTACGTCTTGTTCGTTTTTATCTACTCGGCGGTAAATAATAAACGAGACACTGATATTAAATATGTTCCGAGAAATGTAATAATCTGTTGTCGTAAACACGTTTGATTCATCAGCTCTTAACTATAGCGATAGTGTTCCATTTTTGTGTGGCTTGGGATATAATTGGACTTAATTCGAGTTTGAAAAATTTTAATGCCTGTGAAAGCAGTAGAAAATGCACTGTTAACATATACGTTTATTCGAAAAATGTTGTCTGCAGCTGGATATCCCTTCTGTGGCGACATTGATGGAGTTCCGCTTGGACAGCGCGGAGTACTGCCAGGCTCAACACAAATAAACTAGAGGACTCTTCGTGAGAACGAGGAAGGAGGACTGATATAACAACTAGACCCATGCTGCCGGGAGCGCGCTTTTATACGCACTCCACGCATTTTGCAACTTACACCCACCCACAGGTACCGTAATTCTTATCTATTTTCAAAGACTTTCTAAAATATTTATCAACAACAAACATCTAATTGAAGTTTACCTAGCAATATAGTACTGGTCAACATTTTGCATTGCCTTACAGTTTATTTGAATGATTGAATAATTTGAAGTTTTTTTTTTATCTAAAAACACACAAGTACAAGTGGCGTCTTGTTTACGATTTTTGTTATCACGCAGTTGTGCATTAGATCGCTGTACGTGATCGCGCTAATAAGTGACGCAGTGTGTTGGCTCTGGGAGCGGTGCTCGCAAATATCTCTGCGGATGGTAGGTAGAGATTCAGAAATTCAGACATTCACATGACCCAAGCTCCGTTTGATCCGTACCGTCTATTTTAAGATGTTATTTTTTATCCCACTTCAGTCGCCGGTTCGGCTTTGACGCAAGAGCACATCTTGAAAATGACATACCTCGTATATCAAACGTGTCCAAATTCAATTTCGTTAATTTTAACGATCGCGTTTTTTTTGTTTCAGTTTCCTTAAATTCGGATATCAATTTTATTGGAGGCATATCACCGATTTTAGTTTGTAAACAGTGTGACACGAACTTATGGTTTTATCCGTAAATTAATTGTTGTTTTCATTCCACATTCTGTACTTTTGTTTATTGTCCTACGAATGCGTTGGAGTGGTTGAAAGCGACATCCATGCGGGTTGTTCCTATGATATAATTGGACCCTTTCAAATCAAAAGTAAAAAAAAAACTGTAGTGTGTTGTGTGGAAATAGAGTGACAGTTTGTCTGTTTGACTGACGGGCTGCGATCTAATTTGAAGTGTTTGGAGTTACCACCTGGCGGTGCAAAAGTGATATTGTGTGACATCTCTTCCGACTTGTACTTCGGCACCTGGGTAGAAGCAAACGTGGTCATCATGAAGCAGAAGGATATCAGACCGGCGCCCTCGCTAATTGAGTACAAAGGCATGCGCTTCCTAATCACAGATCGCCCTTCGGATGTTTCCATTCAAGCTTATCTACAGGTTTGTATTTTTATCACAGTCAAAGCCAAAATAAATATTTTTAAATGATGTCATAGTAACCAAAATCCCAAATGATAAGAAGGTTGGACTAATGAAGGACTGTGTGTATATAATATGTTTACGGACTATTAATGTGTCGAGTACCCCTAAAAATAAGACAATAGGAAAACAGTGGAATGCTAGCGTAAACGCCAGGTAAGTGCTTAAGGGGTTAAACTGACGATTGTTCTCGAAAACAGGCGTCAATTTTTTATCAGTTATTACTAACTCGTTAGTTATTCTACTGAAGTTCACGGTCAAACGTAATTATACATATGATATTCTCTTTGCAAAAGATTGAATATAATGAGGAGATTTATATTCTGCAATTCTGATATTATGAATTATATCTTGTCTCGGTTGCTTCTTTAATATTTATTACGTTGTGATATACTATTAGGGTGTGTAAAGCGTTGCTATGGAGTGATGACCGAGTTCATATTTTGAATATTAGTGATAAAAAATTTAAAGCGATCGTGGCTCAGTGATAATGTGATGGAAGTATGTCATATATGTCTATGAATACCCACGTTCGAATCCTTTTATCCAATTCTTGAATGGCTTTAAGTGAAGGAGAATATAGTGACGCAATCATAACCTGGTGGTGCCAAGGCATTTTCTAATTAGCTATAACCTTCATGTTTGAAAATCGGTCGTCTAGCACCTATAGGTATGGTCCTCTCTACCCTGTTGGATCACAGTTACATACGTCACTTCCACCAGCATCACTTGCGTATCAGCCAAGTTCAGTAAGCTTTTTGGTTTAACTTTTGAGATTGTATTCAAACCGTATATAAAAAAAAATACAACAAATGTCTGAACGTAGTTGTAACATACCTTAGAAAGGATCACACTCGTAACTAAGGTCAATCAATATTAAACCGTTACTTGAAAGGTCAGCACGTGTAGCTAGCTATCCGTACTTTTTGTACTAGGATCGAACAGCACTAGAACTGGTTACGTCAGAAAGTTCGTCGGTAATTCTACCATAGATAAAACTTGCATTAGGATACTTACGAAGAGACTGTTTTTTATTGATAACCCGCTCTAATGAGTTATTGATAGGTTGCCGATCATTCATCAATGTGTTCCGATAGGTCTATTCTTAGTTTTGGGCCATTGCACGGACGAGGCCTGGTGGGTTTGCTGCAGGGGGCGACGCGGTGCTTGCGAAAGCCACCCCGTGTCGCCCCCATCCCAAATGCAGTGGACGGCCCCGGGGGGTTTTAGTCGGTATTTCCGGGCGCTTCACGCCCGGGTGAGTCCCACACTGGCACGGAGTTCGTCCCTCCGTGCCCCCTCACCTATTGTATTGGGGGGACTTCGGTCTCAGTAATACAATAGGTAAGGGTAGTGCGTAAATGCATTTCCCCCCGTCAAAAAAAGTCTATTCTTAGTTTTATTAGTTACCATCCTGAACGATTCACATCGTCACAAAAATCAAAAGAAATGACATCGTATTTAATAGACATAGGTTTTTACGGTTCGTTATCTTGTCGGTCAGGAATTGAGGAAGCATAATGTGTGCACCGTGGTACGCGTCTGTGAGCCGAGCTACGATACGGCGCCATTGAAGAGCGAGGGTATCGAAGTGCGCGACCTAGCTTACGATGACGGGACATTCCCACCGGCCAACGTGGTCGACGATTGGTTCGAGATACTGCGCGAAAAGTGAGTCGTCATTATTTCAACTTGTCATTTGAAAGACTTTTTAATAAATGTGATTAATATCGTAATTATTAATAGAGAGTCCTTGTTTTACATATTTATTTCGACGGTTTTTATTCCATTCTTAGTATTATAATGTAATGACAGTTTACCACAATACTGAATAGATCGACCTGATGATTAACACGTTGAAGATTCTATGGAACTCCTTGAGGTGTTGAGATGTACTTTGGTAACATTGAATTTATAATGTACTATGCAATCCTTATGAAGGGTGCTCTATCTATGCTCTTTTTGTTATAACAGAACTGAATATATTGTTTTTTTTTTTTAGTAAATTAACTTGCTATTATCTGACTAAACATTGTTTTGACATCGCATTTATTACAATCGCATTACGTCAATAATATATGGGGCTGATAAAAAAAAGTCTAAAGGTCCCACAATATCGGCATATTGAATTTACATTTATCGAAGAATTAATATGGTTGAGCAACAAAAAGAATGGCATTTCTTTTATTACTACAATATTTAAAACTTATTTTGAGATTGACGGCTAATAAACTTGGGAAATGTCGGCCGTCGGTTCTGTTGTAATTACATATAGTTCAGAAAATATTGATACGAATTTACGAAAACGCCGTTCTGAGGTCTCGGGTTCGATCCCCGGGTCGGGTTAAGTGTTACTGGGTTTTTTCTACTCAGTATCATCCCGGAGTTTGGAATTTGTGCCCGATATGGCGACAGGCTCGTCCCCTGTCGCATCTGGGACGGAACTAAGCTCGGCGGAATGTGAGTGGTGTAGTTCGCTATTTCACCTCTGCCTAACCCTTCGGGGATAACAGGCGTGAGCTTATGTTATGTTATGTTATAATAAGCACTGATAGACAATTAGGCCTAACCCAGCAGATTAGTATTTGTGAATAAGTTTTATGTCTCATTCTATAACCTAACATTTTTCGCTCATATAAATCAGCATTCAAATTTCATTAACGAGAAACTGTTTCGCTTGTAATCGTGTGCTTTTTCAAGAACATGAAATTTAAAAAAAAAAGAAATCGTGTTGCCATATAAATGAAGAACTGTAAATTAATCGTTATTTATTCACAATTTAGTGTATTTTGTCTGAGTGTTTCTATCTTTAAATCTAACTTTAGACGAGGGATTTAAATGTACGTTTTACAGAAAACAATTCTTATTATATAATTTCTTATTTTTGATTGTATTAAAACCGTATAACCTAATATTATTGAAACACAATGAGACTTGATGTTAAAAAGTCGCTAAAAAAAAACGGGACATACTCAAGTTTAACCGCCAAAGTAAATCGATATAAATGTTTTGCCTCTTTTCAACAATCCTGTGGAAATTAGCTAAGCATGTTTGATTTTTTTTTTACTATTAATGGACTAAAATACCATCTTACATGGCCCTCAATGCATTTATATTGTATTGGACGCTTTTTCTTGGACTCAAATGAATGGTTGATGTAACTCGGTGGAGCTATTTAGAGTTGTTATGGGTAACCCTGTGTTCATTTATTCGAAGGAATGTATGCCAAGGAACATACAACCAAACACTGACATTTATACGTATAGAATTTCAACGTATAAATGGTTGGTATTTGCACTCTATAAACTCTATAAATAAATTTAGACAATTACGATATCGAAAGATTTTTTTATATAGTAACAAAACGTGGGAATCGTGTTAAAGGGTCTAGAAGCTTCTTAGATCTCAACGACACGTAGGTATCAGAGAATGACAGGTGAGATTACAAACGATTGATGTTACTCGCGAATTTGAGATAAAATATATGTAAATCCGTGATTATTAACCCCTTGAGCACTAACCTGGCGTTTACGCCAGCTTTCCATTGTTTTCCTATTGTCTCATTTTTACGGGTACTCGACACATTAACTAAGAGATATAAATGAATATCTATGACTATTTGAAAAGGTTATATATAAAACTCGTGGATATAAATATATTTACAACTTTTTTAATAAATGTACGTAGGTGTTAGTTATAATTATCGACTTTGTAGTGTTATTTACAAAGTTAAAATACGTGATCACGAACATATTTACTTCCTTTTATGTATAAATGTTTGTTTATAAAATTCCATCGTACTTTATAAGGTTTAGGAGAATATAAATCTATACTAATAAAGAGGAAAGATTTGTATTTTTGTATGTAACGAATAACGTAAAAACTACTCCACCGATTTGGATGAAATTTTGTATGAAGATAGTTTGAAATCCGAAAATCCTATGGGAACGGGAACTACACGAATAAAATTGCGAAGAGCGGCTAATATAATACATAAAAATAATACTTAAAAAGAGGAGAAATATTTCGTTCTATGTTCAATTCTTTGTAAGATTATTTCGATATTTAAATTTATTTATTGTAAGTTTAAACAGGAACTATATACAATGTTTTCCGCTATCATTTACATTGAATTAAATAAGTTATATAGTGATACAATTCGATAAGTGATTGGTTTTAAGATTGATTTTTTATTACTATTAATTGTCTACGTTGATATGATGTCTCGTTTTACCTTGAAATCGGTATATCTCTGGGTATCTGCTTGCTTATATCACTATCCGATATGTTAAGTAACTTGATATAATGCACATAATATGTAATAAAAATAAAGTCAGGGTTCTAATGGAGAATCGTATTTTACTTACATATTGTTTCAAGTTTTTTTTTAAATAACACCATACGCGTTTTGATCCGTTTATGGTTCATTATTAGTGCGGTGGATACGCCTCGACGGGCGTTGGTTTAAATGTCATTTTATATGAGCTTATGTTGTAGTGGTAGGAAATTTTAGGCGCCTGGCTAGTAACCATTATCCTTAAGTTTGAAAATCTATCGCCAAGCATCTCTATAGTTGTGTTACGGCAGTCTCAAATAACGAGCCAACACCTGTAGGTTTTAGCGTGTTTATCATCTCGGATCGTCTTTAGTTAAAGCGTCAAACATATACAGATTAAAAAAATCTTGTATTAAAACCAGCACAGACCAAAAACTGCGTTTGGATAAATCTTTCAGACTTTAAATTATTGGGTATGGACCGAATGTTCGTTGCATATTCGGTTAAAAAACTGAATATTCGGGGAAGTAGTAATCAAAGTTTTCACCTCACTAAGGGCCAATTTTTTGATCGTAGTCAACTCGAGAAATGGTCAGATTTGTAACAAATGGTTTAAATAATGCCCTGATGCGTTTTTTGAAACATAGTTAAGCTAACCATTTGTCAAATATGTGAGTATTTGTTAAGAAATTTAACCATCCAGCCAAGTCGGGTTAGCAAGATGGCGGATGGTTAACTCTAGTGCGAACAGCTGTTTCATTGCTTTTGTGTAACATTTGAAGTAGATAATTTGAAGTTTCATTATATAACATTAATTTATATAAAATAATTTGTTAAATAATTACAACGTATTGCTATTTATTATAATATCTTTTTCGTAATATTTTTGTTTATAAATTTTGTTTTTATACTTAGCTGTACATAACTAACCATGGTTAATACATTTAATGTCTCATAAAGTGTGTTGTTTCTATTAGGTATTTAATTGAATGTGTAACTTAATGCACTTTTGACGTTGTAGCTTTATTTCCAAACTTATTACAAAAGAGAAAAAAAAAAACTATAAAATATTATTTATTTAAGATTATATTAAGATGCAATTACCTATAATTTAAGGTAACGGGCAAGAAATGTTTAACACCAATCTATGTGTATTTAATGTGTTCGGTTAAAGTCTTTGCGCTCATTCGACGTGTTCGTATTCGATAAAAGCAAAGTTTTACCCATCTCTATATATAATTTGTAATTTTTTTTTTTGTCCCACTTAGGGCTTTTTTTTACACATTAGTGTATGCCAGCCCTATCGGAGCATACTCAGTATAAACCATTACAATAATAATGATTAATGAAAAGAACTAAATAAAATTATCTCTTTGCTTAATACTAATAATAATAAAGTTCCATAGCATACTGGCAGAATCGGACGTCGGTTCTGATATTCGCAAAGTTAAAACTGTAGGAGGCATATATATAAACATATTATTATAAAATATAATGTTGGTTTGTTCAAAATCGCAAACATCAAATAAAGTTCTTTACCGATGTTTTCCCTGGAATAAATTGTAAAATAAAAGCGAACGCAGTCGCGGGCATCACACTGTATATAGGCTGTGTTTTAACCGCAGTCTCACCTGATGTTACGTGACGATGTGGGCCAAGGATGGTAAACACACTAAGCCTAGAGGTACTGGTTCTCGAGTTATGCTGCCGGAACACACCTATTGGTATTTGGCGACAGTTATTCAAGCTTGAGGGTGCAGGCCCTACCACCATGGTATGGTTTCCTCACGATGTTTTTTTTTTTTTTCAATAAACCTCAGGTTGGGTTTAGAGTTGAGTGGATTCGAACCAGCGTCCATTGCAAAGCGTAATTCGGCCGCACTACCGACTGCGACATAATCGCTTTGTAGTTAAAAATGTTGACTAATAATTGTTTCCAGGGCTCAGAATAAGCCAGAATCGGCGGTCGCAGTGCACTGCGTCGCCGGGCTCGGCCGGGCGCCCGTCATGGTCGCCATCGCGCTCATAGAACTCGGCATGAAGTACGAGGAGGCTGTCGAGACCATACGAGAGTGAGTAATGTCTTATATATTTATTTAGTTTTTGCACACATTTATGTACAAAGGCTTATTGCATTTTCTCCCAGTCAACCTTAGGGTGGTGAAGAAAGTAACAAAGGTAGGTGCACAACTATATATATATATATTGAAAGGGACGCTTTCTTCACCAGCAATGAAACCCCAACTTCACTATATAATGTGGACTGTATTTATTTTCGTATTACATGTATTTACAAACTATATCTTGCCGGCGGTCGGCGCGAATTCTAATACATTTTTAATACTTACAACTAGCACATAGTTACTCTTAGTCTACAAACTTATCATTTATCTCATTTACACACATGAGGGACATATGATATATATCTCTCTCTCTCTCTCTCTCTCGTGTTTCCAGCTAGTGTGTGTGTGTGTTGTAAGGCATGTGATTCGCGATGTTATTCTCGTAATTGAATGTTAATGTTAAAGATTTAAGGAAAGATTCATTTGTCCTCAACATATATATATATATATATATATATATATTAATAGAAAAGTATTACCACGATGATTCTGCTAAAAAAATAGTATAGAGTTGCCGTACCCTGGCTTTAAAAGGCACCAAGGCTCGTGGACATCCTGATTTCCAAGGGAAGTGCATTCCATAGACGAATAGATTGGATGTAGAAGGAAGAATGTAGTAAACCGGAGGTATGAGGAGGAGACAGAAGGAGAAGATATATGAAGAACGTAGATTTAGATTATGGCTAGAATTTAAAAATTGAAAGTGCGGTTTTAAGTAGGCATTTGCTTTAGGAGGAAATAAAGAGGATAATGTTGTCAATGCCCGCAAACTCCGTCGCTGACGTATAGGTAGCCAATTTAGCTGCTTGCGATAAGTCGATACATGGTTGTACTTGCGAAGGTTAAAAACGAAACGTATGCAATTATTAAGAATGCGTACGTACGGAACACTTGTTACTTGTTGGTGCCCGGCGGGCTCCTGTTTCCGCAATTTGTGGACTTACTCTGAGGACGTTCAACATGTTCTAATGTAATGTGCTCGAAATGAAACTTATAGATTATCTTGTTTTGTACCGAATAGTCTAGGCTTTCTTTACAGTTCTTAAAGTGAAACTTAACGGAGTTAGATTTAAGTTTATGATAATTTTGTTTTATATCTCACATGTACTTGACTACGTATATTATCTATATTCATTTGTTATTTCTTATGGGACGATATGATAGCTATGTGATAAAGTCGTTAAAAAAAACTAGACATCTTTGCGGTCTGCCAACTACTCGAGCCAGCCCAGCTCCTTCCGTCTCGTTTTCTTGAGGGTTTTTGCCCGTTGGTCGACTACTCCCTTGCATTCTAGGACCATGTGGGCAGCAATCTCTTCTTCCTTCAGACATCCCCTACACATGGGGCTGTCTGTCAGACCTATAGTAAATAAATGTTTAAGTGACCATTTTCCCAACATTACACCCACTACTAGGCAAAGATCAGTGCGAGATAAGCTGAGCAGTCTCCGGGCCAAGCTTCGCGATATTTCCAGGACAGCTTGTTTAGACTGTCTACAGCTAGGAATGTTAGCCCATCTCTCACTTCTGTGGGTTGGTGTATTAACGCAGCCATGATCTAAAACTACACCTAAAGGAACACCCGTTCAAGTACTTTAAGTAAGGACAATGGGAGGCGGTTTAGACTTTCAGATGTTTGATTACTATTACTGACAAGATTGGGTCGAAAATGTTGCGTAACACTCGAACGACCCTTAATAACTGGTATTAACTTAGTTCGTTTAACTTAAACTCAGCGCTCTAGCTTGTTCTAGAGAGGCTTGTATCAAAATTGGTCGAGGGGACCCAATTACAGTAAATCCCAACTAGACAAAATAACAAAACCTATTAAAATCATTTTTTTTTTTACATTGAACCCAATACAATTAATGATTATCGAGTTTCATGAATACTAATGGACATTTTAATTGTACGTATACGTTTAATTGTATAGAATTTACCACAAGCGAGTTGCATGCATTTTTTCGACTCAATATAGTATAAAAACTGTTTTTTTTTTTTTTTTTCCTTTTGCAATGACTATTTCCTTTTCGTCAACAATGAACCGAACCAAATACAAAGTAATAAACGTCGGTATTTTTCAAAACAGTGTTACGACTGTGTATTAAATTTACCATAAAACAGTTTCTCCTTCAGAAATTAAATGCCCAATTCTTATGATTCTATTACTCGGGTAAACTATATACTGTTCAACGGTCGGTTTTCCAACGATCACTATAAGGGAACAGATACTAAAAGATTCTAATAAAAACAAATTTTCGACTTTTTACTTTTTTTTTTCAATTCGGATCATTTCGTAACTCCTCTATTTAGAGTTAGTAGAAACCAAAAAAAATCGTGAGCATATCTTTGCTTACTGAAGAAAAAAAAACTATTATCGCTAAAGTTACAGACTTTATTAGTTATGAAATAATAATAATATAACTGAATAATTCGCGTGTTTTTTTTTTTTGCATCATTTTATCGGGAATGATGCAAGTATTTATATAAAGACCGGTCTACACGTTACTGCAGTATTGTGTCATCAAATATTAAATTCACTTCGTTGACTTTTAATCAATTTTAAGGTTATGTAATCGGGAACATATACCAATAGCAAGTGTTAATAATAATAATATTATACAAGAGCGACGGACGAGACGGAATTCTCAAAAAACAAATCACATAATAAACTGAATAGTTTACCTGCTGATTAGTTTAAAAAAAATAAAACTCGCTAAATAAAATACATTGGTAAAAAGAATATCGAAATAGTAATAATTATCCGTATTCACTAAATAAAATAAGTATGTCAGTATTAAAATGATACTTGCAACTCGGGTTACTGATGCATAAGCACAATCAACCTTGCACGATATACATGTGCAATGCCATTTTACGAATAAATGAATATTATGTGTGTGTGTGTGTGTAAAAAGATTCCTCAAGGATTTTATACGTTTAAATATATATTTAGTTAAAAGTTATTCTAATTACATGCATACAAATATCTAAATATAGCATCGAATATATACTAAATAGGTATAGACGCCCTCAGCTAAACATGTTCGACAGTCTATATGCCTCCTGAGTTTTTATATCAAAGTGGGGGGCGAACACTAGGTTGCAGTGACGCAGAACCCTTTTATCCTGCACTTTTAAATATTTATTTATTTACTGTACACTTTTTGCACTAATTTGAGTACAAAGATGGATTTAATGCCTTAGGCATTTTCGCCCAGTCAACCTTAGGGTGATGAAGAAATTAACGGGGGTTAGTAAACACGGGTACACGGTTATAATAAAAGGCCAACGAGACGAAATCGTTACATTGAAGATATTTAAGAAAAAATACTATTTGCAGCATCAGAATGGACTACACATTTCTATAGTTTAATTTTTTTTTTTTTTTTTTTTTGTCAGTATGTCTGTTTATTAATATGTTCGCCAATCACGCAAAAACTACTGAATCGAAATCCGATGAAATTTAGTAATGACATATATATTGCATCCAAGGGGAGAACATAGGCTGCAAATTGTCGGAATTGCAAGCGGGTGAAGCCACGGGCACAGCTTGTGTATTATATACATATTATATCATTAAACTATAATATATCAATAGATATCGTCGCACCTAAAATAACCTAAATAAAAAATTAACCTTTGAATAAATGAGATTTATTCGTCAATATTTTTTTATGAATTCATACAAAAAGAATTTGACTTTGTAATTAAGTTAATATGACATAGTTTTAAGTCATTTTACGACTTCATATATTGATTGTTGATAGAAGGTGTGTATATGTATTAATTTTAATTTAACTTATTTTATCTTAAATTTAAAAAGAGAAAATGATATTAAACATTAAATAATATACATTAAAAGAAGACATGATTAACAAAAAAAAAAGTCCAAACTCAGCTGTCTTCTATCAGATACTAAATTAGTGGAGAATACATCAAAGTCATGTAGCTTACAGATTTGGTTAAAGTTTCTACCTGCTCGCACTATAAAAGTATTTTGGCGATTGTTTGTGTAAGAACTGGGAACAAAAATTGGAGGGTTGAATCTAACGATTTTTCCGGGACAGTTTAAAGATAATTTGTATAGAAGGTCTGGGCAGTCAATACTATCAGAGAAAATAATTAGAAGTAAAGTACAGTCCGCAGTTTTTTTTTTTTTTTCGCAAGTTTTTACATAAATCTAAGTAATTTATGGAGTCATATGGAACTCCAGTACAATAGCACATGAATTTAATAAATTTTCTTTGTAAACTTTCAATACGATCTATGTATTTATTGTATTGGGGATTCCACACCTGCGAGGCATATTCAAGATGGCTTCTAACAAACGTACAATAAAGTATTTTAAAAGTCTTTGGTTCTTTAAGGGAACTACATAGACGCATTATAAAACCTAATGCTTTGGAAGCCTTTGCAACAATATGTTCAATGTGCCTATCAAAAATTAATTTCGTATCGTGAAATACTCCCAAGTCACGGATCAAAATTATGTTTATTTAATTCCCGAGTGTTATTTTACAGTCAACGTCGTGGCGCGATCAACGCTAAACAGCTCTCGTACTTGGAAAAGTACCGGCCGAAGTCGCGTCTGAAGAAGAACGGGAGTAAGAACAACTGTTGCGTGCAGTAAGTCAGTCGCGTGACGCGTCGACAGCGAATGTAGCTCTGCTTTCACACACACACATACACTCACACACAAGGGGAATCTTAGCAAAACGAATCGTATCTCACCTATATTCCTATAAAATACTTTACAAACGAGTCGTTTTTCCAACAAAAAAATCACATCAATAACATATTTATATTTATCAAAATACTAAATAAAATCCACGGACAAAACCTTATACTGTACTTATAAAAAAGTTACTACTAATGTAACTAATTAAACTTTATGATTTGTTTAATGTCGATAATAAGGGTTACCATCCTTTCTGTATTATGATGAACATTTTTAAAAACAGATAATTAGTACCTATTTTACGCAAATAAATAGAAATCGTCTACTTACAATTTTTGGTTTTGTTAATTCGAACAATTCGATAAAGATGTGATTGGCCACACTTAAATTATAACCTAAAAATATAGTGATTTTATTCTGTTACTTTTCACTTCGCTCATGATGTTTGTTATAAAATTAATGTTTGCGTTTATATTATTTTCAATAAATAAATGACACATATTTGGATTGTACATTTGTAACTAACTGGATTTAATTGGTACTTTCCGAATACAAACTAGGTCAGTGAATGTGTTTTATAGGAATTGGGTAATATAATATATATATATTTTTTTTTATCGTAGATTGTCTCTGTCGCCTCCTTTTGACGTACGTGCCTCATTAATTCTCATTTATTGTTTTGTATCTTCCGAAAAGTGTTTAATTAAACCTTAAAGAAACATTTAAAAAAATTTACGACGAGCATTCCCTTATATTTGAATGTGAATTTTTGGTTAAAATAATTTTACGATCATTTTGAATTATATTCTTTTTGTTGTTGTAATGAATTGTAATCGAAGAACCGAGATGTGAGAATGAGATTTAACAGTAAATAAATAAATAAAATATCCTTTGTACTGTGTATTTATTATTATGTTAATATGTAAATGATGCGGGCCACGATTTGTGTTCATCCATAATACTAAAATAAATACATACACACAGCCCGATTTGTCAGTGTTAATTTTATTTCTGTTTAGTTTTTTTTTCTGATTCCTTTATTTGTGTGGTGAAATCATATGTCTTTCTATAATTTCTCTTTATATATTACTTTAATAATAATAATGTTAAAAAAAATACATTGATAGTTTTACAGACATAATAAAAGAAATGTTATTATAATATTATTTGACAAGATTTTTTTTTTATATAATGATTTATGATGCTTTCTGTGTGATGATGGATTAATGCATGACGTAATTTGTGTTCATTCTTATAACGTCAACTTAGAAATGGCTTACTTAGCGTTTTATGACTGATTAATATACCTGATACAATTCTAAACATATTGAAAATCATATAAATCTGTGTATTTTTTCAATAATAAAAAGAAATACAATTGACTAAACGACAGTTCCAATTAAATAAAAATAGCTCTTTGATATATTATTTTTCTATTTCTAATTTTATGAAAAATATAACCATATAATATATGATGGATCTTTTAACGAAACAGCCACATTCTTAAATAAATTATTTATAAGCAGATTGATGTTTTATTTCACCTGTTGCACACTTTTCAAAATGTTTTCCAACGAGAGCGTTCAGAACCAAAATTTATTTATTCAATTTAGGCCCTAAGAAGGCGCTTATGAACGTCTAAAACACTACCACCGGTTCGGAAAACAACCCAGTCGAGAAGAGCGCAGGCAAGAAACTCGATCTGGTTCTTTTTTTTATAAATATATATATATATGTATACATATATATATCATTTTTTTTTGTCATATAAAAAAAAAAAACAAATCATAGTCTTAATAATGTTAGCGGATGCGCACAGAGATGTGGGTTATTTCCAGACATCACTATCGTTCACGTAATGATCCACCCTGTAATAACCTTTTGAGATTAAAACTTGCTTGACATAATACTTGAACTTATTGTCAGGTAAATCGGTAATGTTACTTGGGATCTTATTGTAAAACCGAATACTATTACCTATAAAGCTTTTATTAGACTTACTTAACGTAAAGCGTGGGAACGTTCGATCATGTAATAATTTATTGGCTGGCTGCTTAAAAACCCTTAAAACTCTAAACCCAGCCGAAACGCGGCAACACAAAAGTACTCTAGAACTTTGTTGTCGCGTACGATAGCGTTTCGGGATGGCTCGGTTTTACCTGAGGGCTATGACATGGGACTCTTCATAAAGGGATTGAAAAGCGCTCGCCAAGGTCGGCAACGCAACAGTAATGTCTCTGGTTAATTCTGGCGGCTCATCTTGCTGAAGCTACAACTCTTAAATTTGAAAGTTTAAGTTATAGTAACTACAGTATTAAACTACTTTTAACGACCTTTAAATAACACATCCTCTTTAAAGATCTTCTCTCAATTTAACGACAACTCAGTATCGGTATGAAAAAACGTGCAATCATTTAAGTGTTGCCAAATAGAGTTTACATTGTATTTGTTGATTACAGAGGCTGAAGATAAGGAGTGAACGTTCTTATATTAGGTACTAGTTGAGAAAAATATTAGCGGTAAATAAATATAAGTATAAAACTCAACAGAAGATGCTAGCGTAAGTTTATGATATGAATGTAGCAGTTGCTGGGAAGGGTGCCCAGTTGAAAAATTATAATAATTTTAACGAGAGTTGCTCTATAAATAACTTTCTTATTATCTACTTGCTGTAATATCAACGCCCTGATTTAACGCCAAATTAAAAGTTATTATTTTAAACATTTGAAACACACTTGCGTATCATTTAACTTTATCAAAAACATCGCACTTCGAGTTATTTTCCGAGTTTTTTTTAATGACAAGTTACCATTTAGTGTATCTATGCAATGTTTATTTTTAGAACGTCAAGGTCGTTGACTTATAAGACGATGTAACGCTATTTTTGAAGTGAAAACTTCTTATGGCAGTTTATATGGCTTCCCTTTCTCTCACCCATACGGTAAGCAGGCTCCTCCTCTCTCACTCTAACCTACAGCGTTAGCCGTATTTCGGACAGACGCTTCCCTCTCTACTCGGTGTTTAGTGTGCGATAGACATATACTGTTGATTAAATAATAATAGTAATAATGTACATACACAAAATTCTTATGTACTTATTCAAGAATTAAAATATATTTAATAACCTAAGTTTTTCTAAAGTTTTATAATTTCAATATTAAATAGTTTAAGATTAGTTTAAGTTATCACTTTTGACGGAGGTCCCGAGACGCACACTTTTTTTACGTATTAGAAAAGAAGATAATGGTATAGGACACGGTTCTAATAAGGCGAAGCAATCTGTCACATATTGTTATATATGCACTACGAATTCGAAAGTATGGTTATCTTCGTTTTAGCTATGTGGGTTGCGAAACTGCAGGTATCATTTGCTCTTATATTAATTAATGTAATGAATATGCATGCTGCCGAAGACAAAACACGAGTATTTTAATTCCAACCTTTAAGCTTAAGGACCCTTAATGTCAAACTCCATATTAGAAACAGAGTTAATAGATTCTTGATAGAGCTTTGGCCATCTTAAACATCAGATAATTTTTATTTGAATCTATTTAAATAAGTATTTGACAGATACGATTGTGTTATGCGTGCGTGTATTGCGAATGGGATAGGGTTAAAAACTTATATAAGAAATAAAGACAAAATTTGAATCATAATTTATTTAAAAAATGAGGTAGACAGGTACACAGATTGTTTTTGAGATTTAACCTTTTATTTAAATGAAATCGTATTTTATTGCAGATCTTATGTATTACACAGATTTAGCCCTTATCTAATAATTTAAAAGTTTTATTAATATACCAACATAATTATTTAATAAACATTTAGTATATAAAATGTTTTATATGAAACCCATTAATATAAAATTAACCTATCTTTAAGATATTATTAACGGCATTAATACTGTTAAAAATTTTGATTATATTACAGATAATTATTAATATTAAGATATAAGAAAGATAAGAAATTACAACAAATATAAAAAACTACTCTAACCAATATATCCACATATAAAGAGAACAATAGCAAAACTAATATCTAGTTCAATTTAATTTGTATTCTAAAATAGTTCTTATATTATCATTACCCTTAAATTAGAGACAGTTTGAACTAAATTCGACAGCATTTTATTTATTAATGTTGTAAATCAATAATGGTATGCCCACATAGCGGGCGGGACGGGAGCCCAGCGCGCTTATACTATTGAAGATTGAAACATTGCGGTGGCGTCCCGTCCCCCCGCTCGCTGTGTGGCGAAACTATTATGCTTTAAAAGTATGAGGTATATCAAATTAAACTGAATATTGAAATAACGTTTAAAATTTAACTATGGTTTTTGTTATACCTTTAAAAATTCCGAATAATTTTAATTTTTAGCTTTATACACTGTTATATCATATCTCTAATTTATTTATCCAAGTAGACTTATATGCTAAATTATTTTTTTTAATCCTAAGATTTTAAAATTGTGACAGCATTCAATATCGGACATAGATAATGCTCTAAAGCAGAAAAATAAAAATAAACTGTTAACATCAGATCTAGAGCAGTGGTCGTCAAAGTGCAAGCCGCAGGCCTCATGCGATCGTTGAATAGTATATTTATACGGCCCGCGATGTTGCAAACATTTTTGTTAACCCCTTGAGCACTTACCTGGCGTTTACGCCAGCTTTCCATTGTTTTCCTATTGTCTTATTTTTATGGGTACTCGACTCGACACATCAAAACAATGACTTAAAACGTTTTTAAGTCAGTTGGCGTGTAGTTAGTGAATTAGGTTGTCAAATATGATTTGTTCTTGCAATACAAAATCTATAGTCAATTTTTTATAAAACTATTTATTTTTTATATGTTTAGAGCATAAACTACCATATAGATTAAAATCTGCCAATAATGTTCATATTGTCAACTACCCTAATCATCAGGAAACAAACCTTTATACAAAGGGTAGAACACACATGAGGAGGTAAACCTCCTACTTAGAGTTAAAGGTTTTAAAACGCTTGCGGGTTTGGGATCGTCAACGATTCTAACAGTACGTAATGTAATTTTATAAGTTTTCGCGTTCCACATTTAAATTCAGTTAATTTTAACGGGTTTTCACGTGTCACCTTTGCTTTTTTTTATACTGACGTTTCGGCTGGGTTTCACCAACCGTGGTCACGGGCTGACTGGCGGTGCGCGGCGTCGCCAAACGCGTTGAGGGGTATTTTGATGAACTACCCCCGTTTGGTCTTTATATTTATTATAGTCACAACACACAACACTAACAGTGTAACTAATCTTAGGTTCGTGATTTATCCTCACAGGCATCGTCGATGGACACGTTAAAATTAACTGAATTAATCGTGAAAACCCGTTAAAATTAACTAAATTTAAGTACGTCTTTTAATCCAGTCAAATGGCTCGACCTGGTATCCAGGTGTTCCCGCTTAAAGGTTTTTTTTTACACGGAATATGCTCAGTGCTTTGACCACAATCTCACCTGATATTAAGTGACGATGTGGTCCAAGGTGGTAAACACACTAAGCCTAGAGGTACTGGTTCTCAAGTGATGCTACCGGAACACGTCTATTGGTATTTGACGACTGGTTTTTAACTTGAGGGTGGTAGTTACCCAGGCGAGCATCATTAGAAAATAACCTACCACCATGCTATGGTTTCCTTACGATGTTTTTTTTTTCACTGAAAGCTCAGGCCGATTTTGGAGTCGGGTAGGTGAGGATCGAATCCGCGTCAGATGACGCGGATTCCGGCCACACTACCCGTTGCGGCATCATCGCTTCGAAAAGATAAAGGAGGGCAGCAGTACTCCATATGAGGTAGTAGAATTTACGTTTAACAGCTCATAGAAATATGTCAATAGATGGTATCAACAACCCAATCCATAAAAATGCGGCCCGCAGCGGTACCTCCCATTAGACTTATGCGGCCCTTAACCAAAAAAGTTTGACAACCACTGATCTAGAGTATCAATACAACTATTTTATTATAATGTTTCATTTATTTGGCACGTATTTATGCACTTTACCCCCGTAACTCGCAATAAACACCTTGATATCGAACTTGCGTTTGCATCCCCTATAGTTCATGTATCGAATTTTACCAAAAACTGAACGTTCTGTCCATCCATGGTCGTGTAAGCCACAGATAGACCACATACACCCTGTAAAAAGATACAAAAGTGTGTATTGTAAAATGATTTTTCTTCATTATTTTTTTTTTATTCCTGATTTTTTTTTTTTTCAAAGTTTTAATAAAATTTTCTGCTATTCGGAGCGAAATAATCTGTCTAGACGTTAAAAATAAACGGTGTAACTAATCAGACATTGTTTTATATAAATAGAAGACAACAAATTTGACTTTTTTGTGTTCTAACCATATTCAATTATAGGTAATCATCCCAACCATCCATTGAACCAAAAGACGCCCACTGTTGGACATAGGTATCTCCACGACGACCGGTCTTACGCAAACCGCATTCAGCATTATAGGTAACTCGGAAGATCAATAATTATAACCCAAGTAAGTAATCAATCTCTTACATTTGCAATAAGGTATTTTACCACTCTTTGAAATGGGTCTTATTTCGATCCTTTGATGTAAGTTACTACTAGACTTTCTATTTATTTTGTTGTTTTTTTTTTTAGTTTTTAAACGTTATAGTGCCCAAAAAGCCGTGAAATTCAAATTTTAAATTCCCGCGCGAAAACGCTCGTCTTTAGTTCGTGACGTCACTAGATGGAGTTAAGAAAGATGAAATTACTGCTATCTTATGGGTAACGAAATGATGTAAATACGTCGTTAATTATTTTAGCCTATTACGTAAATGTTATGAAGTTTAGGCAGTTATTTCCATTTGTAAATGAGTAAACCGCCTCGGTGGCGCAGTTGTATTACGGTCTGACTGCCGTTCTGAGGTCTCGGGTTCGATCCCCGGGTCGGGTCAAGTGGTATTGGGTTTTTCTACTCAGTATCATCCCGGAGTTTGGAATTTGTGCCCGATGTGGCACAGGCTCGTCCCCTGTCGCATCTGGGACGGAACTAAGCTCGGCGGAATGCGAGTGGTGTAGTTCGCTACATCACCTCTGCCTAACCCTTCGGGGATAACAGGCGTGAGCTTATGTTAATGTTTAAGTAAATGAGAGTAGATTGGTTAACTCTAGCTGGCACCGAATCCTCTATTATTAATAGTAATAAAACAAAGGATATATCGAAGATAGCAGAAGTAGATTAACAAGTTATTAATTATTTGCTTTTTAGTGCATCTTTGATAGTATATTCTTTTGAAGTCGGTTTTGTTTTCAATTACAAAATTTTTGTTTTCTACGTATGTACGTATCAAGTGATAAATTGACAAACTACATTTTAACTAGAACGTCGCGTGTTAACTAAATTATGATTTATTGAACACTTAAAATGGGATGGGATCTATTTTTCGTTGCGAACTCAACAATGGCGGACGTATCTTTTAGGAACGAATTTACGTTTTTTTTTTTTTAAATCGTAGATTTTATTCGTTTTTTGTATGAATTTTCAAGCGGAGTTCAGCGATTCTCGATAGGCGAAAAACTTATAGATTCGTGTTACCGATGCTATGACGACAACCGCCAACATGCAACAGTATGTCAAGTATATAAGATGGCGTTTATCAGATATTTCGATTATGAATAAACTATGCGAAAATTAACACAATTATTGCTCGGAGCGCTAACAGATGTAAAATCTAGACAACGGTTAAATGTTAGGTTAGAATCATAATTTCAATTAAAATTTATATTAGCTAAGATATACAAGTCAGATAATAAGTTAGGCTAAAATCGACTAGAAAAACAGACATCACTTTCCATTTTAAATTACCTAGACCATTTAGGAGATAACTGTTAAAGGGACAAGAGCGATACTAATAAAACAATTCTCGAATTGGACTCTGTATTGACTGAAAACAATTCCATTTAAGATAACAAATAAATGGAGGAATAAGAAATCCGAGTTACCAACAAACCCATTTGGGTCTCTTCCATCGATGCTGTAGTGGTCGTTGAGGTATATCGCATACTTCAATGCCTCCTCGGGACTCGGAGTCCATTCCAATATCTTTCTTACACACCAGTACATACGAAGGAACCCGTGCATCTTCCCTTCCTTCACTAATTGCAACTGAGCTGAATTCCAAAGGTCATCGTGGGTCTCCGCTTTGGACAGCTTCTCTAAACCGTAAATGTGTGTCCTTTTGTCTTTTCTACAAA
This sequence comes from Samia ricini, assembly GCA_014132275.2. Classification (NCBI taxonomy): domain Eukaryota; kingdom Metazoa; phylum Arthropoda; class Insecta; order Lepidoptera; family Saturniidae; genus Samia; species Samia ricini. Next base: position 3,630,394 of record AP028161.1, on the reverse strand, counting down.
ACAAAAAACCGTATTTCCGTTTTTCTCAGGTTTCATTCATTGGGTCATTGCACGACGAGGTCCGGTGGGTCCGCTGCAGGGGGGCGACGCGGTGCCTGCGTAAGCCACCCCGTGTCGCCCCCACCCCAAATGCGGCGGACGGCCCCAGGGGGTTTTAGTGGGTATTTCCGGGCGCTTCACGCCCGGGCGAGTCCCACACTGGCACGGAGCTCGTCACTCCGTGCCCCCTTACCCATTGCATTGGGGGACTTCGGTCTCACTAATGCAATGGGTAAGGGTAGTGCGTAAATGCATTTCCCCCCGTCGAAAAAAAAAAAAAAAAAAAAAAAAAAAAGGTTTCATTCATTCAAGGATTCAAGTATCTTTCTATCCGTTATTATATCTATGGACTTTCATTTGATAGTGTCGTGGCAATGCTGACGTATAATTTTCGGTATTGCGAAACGCGACATATTGTCCACGGGACCATTTCTATAAGTCAGTAGTTGTGTGAACTCCGCCGTTAACTCACGTAACTTTGTAAATTAATTAGTAATTGTAGGAATATATTAAATTTGAAAATATATTTGGCAGAAGAAGCATGAAAGTAAGATTAACGCAGTGGAAATGAGAAGTCTGAGAAGTATGGCTGGAGTGAAGACGATTGACAAAGTCAGGAATAGTATGATAAGGGAACGCTGTGGTGTGGTAGAGGATGTGCTGACCAAAATAGAGAAAGGTATGCTTCGTTGGTTTGGGCATGTAGAGAGGATGGATGAGAGAAGATTAACGAAACGAATTTATAAGGCGAGGGTGAATGGGCAAGTCGGTAAGGGTCGACCTAGGCGAACGCATCTAGACCAAATCAATCATGTGTTAAATAAAGGCCAGGTGAAAAGTACTCATAACCGACGAGCGTGTACGAAAGCGCTCATGAAAGTAGAGGAAGCGAAAGAGGTGTGTCAAGATCGTAGCAAGTGGAAGGACGTAATCTCTGCCTACCCCCACGGGAGAAAGGCATGATGATATGTATGTATGTATGTATTAAATAATTACTCGGTATATATTTCTGGACTATCATTTATCCGGCCTACACACGCACACATTCGAAGTAAAGAGACCCATAAATCAAGAATAGGATAGATGAAAAATATGGGAAATATAGTACAAGTTTGTACGCTTGAGACAGGATTTGGCCGATTCTCCTAAGTTAAGGCAATGCGATGAGCGTTTCCAATTATCGTAAAACATTTCCGTCACAAGTGTACGATACGATTTAAAATTCCCTCGTTATTGTGACGGTTTCGTAATGTATTGCAACACTGAATGCGTGTTTTTTTTTGTGTGCTTCAGTCAATTCATGCAGTAGGTACCCACTTCTCGAGCTTTTTCACTTTTCCATTTTTTACATCCATCCAAGCAACTATGAGACGTTTACTGTTGGACATAGGTCTCCCATAAATAAGGAGGAGGGGTATTGCCATAATCGCCACGCTTGGAAGGCGAGTTCGCGGTCGCAGTAAGTGTTTGTGGTACTCAAAGGATACTGCTGCCCATCCCCTTGTTTATCTCTTAGTAGTCTTTTACGACTCCCAAGGGAAGATGGTGCTATTCCTATTCCGATTTGGATGTGATTTCCGATCGATCCGCTTTGACGATCGCCTTTAATTTTTTATTCCCAACTAGGGTATTCGGCCGTTTAAAAGGTTTGTTACGAAATTTCAAAATTTCCAGAAAGAAAACGTTGGAATCAAAAACAATCCGTGCTTTTTTTTACACTATCTTCCCCATTTACATTATTATTCCTTCGAACTACTTCTACAGAGTTGGTGCGACGGTGGAACTCGTGATCGTAGATAACGCTATATTTTAAAGTTTTCCATTCTCTGTCCGACAGAACAATATCAAAGAGAAAACAAATGGTCCGAAAACAAATTAACCACTAAATCCGAAAAACAACTACACAACCTCAAATTTGAAGTTGGAAACAAAACGTCAACCAAAAATCAAATATCTGGTATTTGAGAACAACGTGGCCAATTTGACAAAACTGCCCATTTCATATGTAAGGACCTTATTTTTTTTTGACGGGGGGAAATGCATTTACGCACTACCCTTACCTATTGAATTAGTGAGACCGGGGTCCCCCAATGCAATAGGTAAGGGGGTGCGGAGGGACGAGCTCCGTGCCAGTGCGGGACTCACCCGGGCGTGAAGCGCCCGGAAATACCCACTATAACCCCCCGGGGCCGTCCGCTGCATTTGGGATGGGGGCGACACGGGGTGGCTTTCGCAAGCACTGCGTCGCCCATATGTAAGGACCTAATATAATGCGACACACATAATAATTTTAATGACTGTGAGAACACAAAGTCTAATTTTATATGAAGACTCATCAAAATTCTTTTAGTGTTTGACCATTTTTCACATGATATCTCTAGTATCTAATTTAATATCTAAATCTAAAAGAATTGGCTCCTAATTAATTTGGACAGGACACACGTAATTAAATAATTTTGTACACACAATAACAAATTTAAATGAATATAATAGAGTGAATATAGGTAATGGTTGAGAACTAACCTGTGATCATCTAAAGTCTTCTGTGCCCAGGCACTTGCACCTTTAATACTATCATAATGTTCACAGTAAAAGCAGAAGTTGTCAGCCAACTCCCTCCGCACTATCGCTTCTTCTAGAAAAGCATTCACACCCTCCGTGTACTGAGACTTGAGCTCTTGCACACATAGGGCCACTCGTTGAACTGATATCTGACCTGACATTGGAGATTTATTATTATTATCCATATTAACCATAAGCTCACGCCCGTTATCCCCGAAGGGTTAGGCAGATGTGAAATAGCGAACTACACCACCCACATTCCGCCGAGCTTAGTTCCATCCCAGATGTGACAGGGGGCGAGCCTGTCGCCATATCGGGCACAAATTCCAAACTCCGGGATAAGAAAAAACCCAATACCACTTGACCCGACCCGGGGATCGAACCCGAGACCTCAGAACGGCAGTCGCACCGTAATGCAACTGCGCCATCGAGGCAGTTCAATCATATTAAAGTGTTCTATATATTTGAAATGTAAGGTTTGGCGGAAGTTATTTTAATCCTGAATATTATTTGTTACTCACAATCTTATAGTGTAATATTAGCGGCAATATTACTTGGTAAGTTTAGTTATTATGGCAAAAGCGAAGTGCATCAGATCGAAGTATAAAACGTACGACTCGTACATTTTAAGAAAAACTTCTTTTTTACAACTAGAGATTTTCAAAAAAATATTCAATAGCTGCGATAAATTATGAAAAAGTAAGGAACTTACTTTAAAAAAAACCTATACAATAATTATAACGTCTACATTTTCTTTGAAACATATCAATTGGGTAGTTGAAAATATGAAACATATTGGCAGATTTTAATTTATTGTAGTAAAATAATAACATTTAAATAAGGCATATTATAAACCTTTTAGTCAAAAACCATCAACTATCCTGTCTTTATATATAGAATAAAAACCTATTTCTATGCCCATCCATTGAACTGATACATGTCCACTGCTGGACATAGGTCTCCCCCAAAGATCTCCACAACGACCGGTCTTGTGCCGCCCGCATCCAGCGGATTCCCACGACCTTTACCAGGTCGTCGGTTCACCTTATGCGGGGCCTACCCACGCTACGTCTTCCGGTGCGTGGCAGCCATTCGCAAACCCGTCGGCTCCATCGGGCATCGGTTCTACGAACAATGTGCCCAGCCCACTGCTACATAAGTTTAGCAATTCTTCGAGCAATGTCGGTTACTTCGGTTCTTCTGCGGATCTCCTCATTCCTGATTCGATCACACAGTGAAGCCCCAAGCATAGCTTGCTTATTAGGCCCGTTGTAAGCGAGCACGTCTCAGTGCCGTATGTCATCACTGGCAACACACACTGGTCGAAGAGACTTTCGTCTTGAGACGCTGCGGTATTTCACACGAGAAGACTCAGTGTAAGTTCCCGAAGGCGGCCTAGCCGAGTTGGATTCGACGATTAACCTCTTTCTCGAAGTTGTCTTTTTTTTAAACAGTATAGGCAAAATGTTATGTCCACAATCTCACCTGATGTTAAGTGATGATGTGGTCCAGGATGGTCAACACATTAAGCTTTTTTTTTACATAGAGAAATGCATTTAGGCACCTTCCTCCTATGCGGGCGCAGGGAGGGTGTGTGGGACTAACACTAGGGAAGGAGAGCCTAGCGACTACCCACTAAAACCCTATGAGTGGCCCGTCTCTACCGCAACATAAGGGGGGCAACACGGGATCGCAAGCATACACCGCGACATACCCCCCGGACGGATGACCTAGCCCGAAGGCCAAGTCCCTTTTCTTTCACGGGGGGAAATGCATTTACGCACTACCCTTACCTATTGCATTAGTAAGACCGGAAGGCCAAGTCCCTACCCGCAAAAGGGTCAACCAAGACTAAGCCCCCCGACGGCTTCAACACACTAAGCCTAGAGGTAATGGTTCTCAAGTGATGCTGCCGGAACACCTATTGGTGTTAGGCGACAGGTTTTCGAACTTGAGGGCGGTAGCTACCCGACGGACATTATTAGATAATGTCCTACCACTATACTATGATTTCCTTACACTGTTTTCCTTTACCGAAAGCTCAGACCGATTTTAGTCAGATAAGTGAGATCGAACCCGCGTCGATTGACGCGAAATCCAGCCCCACTACCCGCTGCGCCATCATCACTTCTCGATCTACTTAACTGGACGGTTTATAACTGTCTACAACTTTGAGCTTTGAGTTACCGGTTTTTACAGAAATCGGCTACGCTATATATCAAAAGATTTATTTTAAAAAAATAGAAGGACCAATGTGAATCTTTTTCATAATTAATGTAAATTCTATACAGACCGAAATGAAACCACGGAGATAAGTTACTCAAGGCATCTTGTGTGGGATCATTGCGTTTTGAAGCAAACAACTTTAATCTTTTCTCTAGAAAGCTTTTTAACATTTTCATGGCTTCATCATAACCCGGTTTTGCCCATTCAACAGGGCCCACTGTTTTATCAGCCTCTCTAGTTTCTATAGATTCATCCCAATCAATAAACTGTAAAAAGCATTTCCGTCCTTCAGTTTCACAAAATCTCATGGTTCAAATTCTTATTACACTTAATGATACATTCTTAATGTGTCGATTTACCCATAGAAATAAAACAATAGTAAGACAATTGGAAAGCTGGCGTAAACGCCGGGAAGGTACTCGAGGGGTTAAACAATAATCAGCAAAATCTAAACTGTCAAGAGCAAACATTTGGTATTTTATTTATATTACTTAAAAAGTTACCAAACATCACATACATCTGGCTGAAATTTACTTGTATAGGGATGTTTGATGACCGGAGGATATTCTGTTAAATATTCACTCAGTTTCGAGTTAATTTTGTTCCTTATCGTTCTCGGAGCATATTCCTGTTTATGTGATGTTACCCAGCATGGGACAATATTATGTGCATCAACCTGGAAGTTGATAAATATTTATTATTATTCAAGAAATACAGTTCCATATAATGCTAATTAGTAAAAGTAATATTACTGCAATTGTCAACCTCATGCTTCCTTATTTATGACAGATTTCAATATGCAATCTCAATCTGCTTTTACTTACTGAAACCTTAAATTTAATTCCTTTTTTTTTCAAGAACAGATCGATAAAAGTCAGAAAAAAGATTTATTGTTGGATTGATATTGATCTAAAAGTTAAGATTCTATATTGAAACCAGACATCAGATACCTACACATCCATATTTTTATATGAATACTAGTAGTCGGGCTGGATTTCAGGTCAAACGATGAGGGTTCGATCCCACCTAATAATCTTTTTTTTTTGACGGGGAGAAATGCATTTACGCACTACCCTTATCTATTGTATTTGGGGGATCAGAGTCCCTCAATACAATAGATAAGGGGGCACGGAGTGACGAGCTCCGCGCCAGTGTGGGACTCACCCGGATCCCACCTAACCTAACCTAACTGAATCTAAAATCAGCCTGAACTTTCGGTGAAGGAAAACAGTAAGGAAACCATAGCATGGTGGTAGGGCATTTTCTAACAATGCCCGCCTGGGTAGCTACCACCCTCAAGTTCGAAAACCTGTCGCCAAATACCAATAGGTATGTTCCGGCACCATCACATGAGACCAGTACCTAAGTTTAGTGTGTTTACCATCCTGGACCACATCGTCAATTAACATCAGGTGAGATTGTGGTCGAAGCACTGAGCCTATAACGTGTAAAAAAAACAGAAACATAATTGAAGTTCATACATGGCTCCTATCAAAATCTTTGATGATCTAAAATTATTCGGTAGACTTATGTAAATAAAAATATAGTGGCAGGTTAGTTGGACATTTACCTTACATGAGTTTAGATGTTTACACTATCAACTGTATTGAGTTTATAAGGTGACAGTACAAACATACAAATTGTTGTAACTGTCAGTTCTAAATATCTATAATGAATATGCCTCCATTTAATGTTGTATATGGATTACAATGGTCAGTTATATACTATAAGTGAAAAATGAAAATTTACCTGAATTAATGGTACATCTTTCTTTAGATTTTTACGAACACCTTCCAACCAACCTAGAGGAACTCTAAGAGGATTGAAGTCACACACGACCGCTCCTATTTTATGTTTCAAAACCCACTGCGGTAATACTTCTGGTCCACTTCCTTCCAATAAATGAAATGATATGTTTAATTTCTTACAATCAGCTGCTACTTTCTCTAAACCTTAAAAAAGTTCAGAAAATTTATAATCCTGTTTAGTATAATTTGGATCACATGATTTGAACATTCAGCTGTGATGAGTTTTTATCAACTTGTATTTTAAAACAAGTTATGAGTTAAATGTGAAGTAAAAAATAGTTGAAGGATTCATTAATGATTTGAATTTTAATATGTAGGTAATTGATTAGGCAGGTACGACTTTACATCCTACAAGGTCATTTAAATTGATTACTTATTAAAAAAAACTATAATACAAATTTGACATGCGCAAGACTTTGTTTATCTCATATACATTGCAGGATAAACAGAATAAACATTAATTTTGGCAATTTTTTTTTAAATTGATATAGCTCAAATACCAAGATAACTAAAAAAAAATAGAAAAACAATTGGAAACTGGTGTAAACGCCAGGTTAATGCTTTAACGGTTAAATATCAACATTTAAATAGGTAATAAAAATAAACTTTCATTAAAAGGTCAGGCACGAGATAACACCTGTTCAAACTTGTTTTGACAGGGACATGATACAACGTGCTCACTACTAAATTCCAACAGCTAAAAAGGTTCATAGGAAGAATTATTTGCAATACCTTTAACCAAAAAGTGGAACTGCCTAACTGATGCGTCCAAGTATTTTGCAATTAAACAAAAACAAACATGAAGTGGCACTTCATTCTTCAACGCAAGTTTTTGGGCAAATAAAAATGCCCAATTGTCTTGTACTCTGCTATCTCTCGACATCCAATATACTATTCCATTACAATACTCAGGAACTATTTGTTTGTGTGACAGTATCCGGACACGTTTTTTATTAAAATTAAAGTGTAAAACAGACTCTGCGGTTTCTTCACGTTTCGAATGTAATTTTTTTTATAAACTCTTCAACAATAGAATCACTTTTGATTTTCTTTAAACTCAACGCTGTTGATAATTTAAGTTTTTTTGACGCTGAAGCCATAATAAGTACAGATTTCAAGAGGATTTTATTTTCAAAAGTTTCAAATAATTTTCTGGTTTCAAACATTTACCGGGAAAAGACTTTTTTTTAATTTATTCTTTTATACGGAAACGGCAAAGGTACTAAACTATGCCCCCAAGTCTGACGTTTGTAACGCTTTTCATCAAAGTTTTGTATATATTGTTAGATTCGAAGTGAAATGCACAATAAAAAAAATAATCAAATGTTTCATTACTTACTACAAACAAAAAATCATTATTTCGTTTTCTTTATGTAATCTTAAATTACAAAATAAACTTTTATTGTCATGAATAATAAACAATAATGATTTAAACGTTTGCAACAGAAGCTCTCAGATAATATATTTTCCATATAATGTCGCTCCATGCATGATAATTGATTCTATCGAAGTTTATCTCAGAACATAATCAACAGAACAGAATGAGATACGTATGGATGTTGTGCAAACTATTTTTTGTTCTTCAAATGGGAGTGCATACTCGAAGCATACATAAAACTTTTTATCCCGACAAACGTATCCTTACCTAACCATACAAAATTAAGTACATGAACATGTTCTGGCTGCAAATAGATGAAGTTTCGTCAACATGGACTTGGTTAAAACCAAAACTACTGAAAAAAAGGAGTAGAAATTGTCTAGTTTTTCGTAGCGACGTCGCTTAAATTTAGTAGTACATTTTAAAAGAGGTGGGAATACAACAATAAGGATTAACCAACAAAATACGGTGAAACTATAGCACGTCGATAGTGTATTTTCTAAGCGCCTATTACTAAATTTAAGAGAATATCCTAGCGGTATTTATTCCATACAAACGTAGTCTCTCGTGTTCTCCCTGTATAATATCTTTGTGTGGTAAATATTTTAACACCAAATAATATATATCCACCACTGTCATCATTTTTTCCATGAATTAGTTATTGTAGAAACTAGGAGCATTTGAAAATTTAAAAAATGCTCAATTTTTACCGTCAATTTCAAACGTTCCTCAAACAAATTTGATGGATAAAATTAAAAAAAGCTAAACGTACAGGCATAGCCAAAGTATTTATTACTCTAAAACTAAAAGAAAATTAAAATCGGTCTGTTCTGGAGGAGGTAACGATACTACCATAGATAAATTATTGATACTACGAAGCGATGTTTTCGTCTAATTTCCGTAGGTATAATCACCCCGAATTGCAGTTATCCCTTTCGTGTTTTATAATTATTTCGTTAGGGCGCAACGCGAAAGTAATAGATTTCTTAAATACCTACTTTTCCGTCCATATATCCTCTTAAAGAAAGTTTTTTCATTCGATATCTTCACCCATACTATAATTTAGCGTTAGGAGTAATTGTAATCAAGATCCTACCGTCCTACGATTGAAAAATAATTTATAATACCAACCAATTTTTACTTGGTTACCTTAACTCGTGATTTTTTATTAGGGACAATGTCATACACTTACAGCTTTTATTTGAAGATTTGGTGTAACATACGGTCTTTTTAAAGGTACCAAACTTAGACCTGTTGATATTTTATATTCTTTAAATATGTTATTTTAGCCTCTGATTCCACCAAGTGTTTCTCTTGTGCCTTCATGTATATTGGATCTCGCGGCTTTAGATTCAGTCGCGTGTTACAGAAGTGTACAATGTAAAGTGAATATTTCAAAACACGGCTGTCACTGCAAAATTTATATTTGACAGCCTTCACTATATCCCATATTTCTAGACCAGGTTACTACTCGTAGTTGAAAAAAAAAGCGGGAAATAAACATAACTATAAAACTCAACATAAGATGCTAGCAAATGTGTATGATGATCTGAATTTAGCAGTTGCTGGGTAGTGTGCCCAGTTGAAAAATTGAAAGTTACTCTTTTAATTATCTACTTACTGTAATAGCACCACCCTGATTTAACGCGTATAATTAAAAGCGTTTTAATTAAGCAACACTCGCATATCATTTAACTTTTTGACATCGCTCTTCGAGTCAGTGTTGCCAACGTAGGCTATTTGTTGCCATTTAGGCTACTCAGAACGAGAATCAGCGATGAAAAAATCTGAAAGGCGACTAGGCGCCTATTAGGCTACTTCAGAGGCAAGTTATTTAAATTTGCCAAATCACAAATAACCATAAGCTTTTAATAAAAACCATAGCCACCTTAAGGTCTGTGGTATTAATAAAGAATAATGGACTGGACTCAATCCATTTTGGTGAAAAGTTCATTGATTTTCACCCCAGGTCGGGTCAAGTGATATTGGGTTTTTTCTACTCAGTATCATCCCGGAGTTTGGAATTTGTGCCCGATATGGCGACAGGCTCGTCCCCTGTAACATCTAGGACGGAATTAAGCATGGCGAAATGTGGGTAGGTGTAGTTCGCTATTTCACCTCTACCTAACCCTTCGGGGATAACAGGCGTGAGCTTATGTTATGTTATTACAACTTAATGTGTCAGTCGTGGAATAAATTGAACTCTTTACACCAAGCCGCGTGTGCATCTCAACCAGCAGACCGAACATTAAAGATTTTACCTGGCAGTTAGGTGATCCTAACATTGACCGGAAAGGTATTATGAACCGATGGCGCGTATTAACTACGATGCGCTTCGAGGAAATAATCGGTAAGCTTTCTCTCCCAATGATATTGTAAACTTTTGGGTACAGGTATTGAAAATGCAATATCCTGGTGGGAATTCTATGTTCAAAGACTTAGCACACTTTGCCTTACGTTGTTTTTCATTACATTTGAGTTATCCCGTCGTTTTAAGAATATTTAGTGTGTTGGGTACAGTAAAGACAAAACTAAGGAACCGAATATAACTGCCCACGATAATTGCTATTCTTAGAATTCGTACCCGCGTGAATGTAAGAAGTATTTGCTGTAACAACTTCAAACCAAGCAATTACATGGTCAGTTTTATATGCTGGCAGAAAAATGTACATCACTAGCACAGGAACAACTATGGATGACAAAGTCTTGTTGGTGTCTTATTATTGCTATCAGGTGAAGCAGAATCGAATAATTTTAACTTTACGTTAACGCCATTAAATAAGATTTTAGTTTTTTAATTTAAGTATAAATAAATAAGTTGATTGAAATTGTGTTTTATTTTTTTTTGCTGCACTTTACGATATTTTAGCGTTAGGACTACTTTAGGCTGTAGAAGATGAAATTCGGGTACTTATCCTGCGAAAAATAGCGACATCAGGCCCTGTGTTGTTGGCAACACTGCTTCGAGTTACATTCCGAGGGTTCTTTTTTAATGACGAGTTACCATTTGGTGTACTATGTTTGTTTTTAGAATGCCAAGGCCGTTGACCTAGTCTATGTTATTCTAATTTTTATAGCTTAACAAGAATATCTATATTTATACATATAGTTCAAGGCGACGAAACCTGCCAGATATTACATGAAACGGAAACAGTAGATATTTGTCACTACAAATGTATTTAAATATGCATGCTGCAAAAACAAAACACACAAGGTTTTTATTTTTTTACACGGAATAGGCTCAGTGCTTTGACCACAATCTCACCTGATATTAAGTGACGATGTGGTTCAGGATGCTAAGCACACTAACCCTAGGTTCTTAAGGGATATCGCGGTGCATGCATAAGCAATCCCGTGTTGCTCCAACAAGGTGGCGGAAGGAACCGGGGGGTTTAGTGGGTAGTGGTCAACGGCGCTTTTCGCCGCGAGTCCCACACTAATCCTGTGTGACAGCCCCTCGTACTTACGTGCGAGAGACTGTCACACATCTTCAGACGCGTTTCAGCCAGACCTGGAAGGGGAGGTCCCTATCAGATCTGGCTGGACAGAAACTGCGTAAATGCATTCCCCTCGAAAAAAAAAAAAGTTCTTAAGGGATGCTGCCGGAACACACCTATTAGTATTTGGCGACAGGTTTTCAAATCTTGAAGGTGGTAGCTACCCAGGTGGGCATCATTAGAAAATGCCCTACCACCATGATTACAGCCTTTAAGCTTGAGCACCCGTATTTACCAACTCTATATTAGAAATAGGGTTTATAGGGTCTTGTTAGGGCTTTGGCCATCTTATTACCTTGGATACTTTATTTTAAAGTATTGAAATAAGTATTTGACAAATATGATTCAGTTATTGGTGTATATGCGAATGGAGTAGTGTTAAAAACTTTTATCAGAAATAAAACAAAATTTAGTTGATATTTTTATGTAAAAAATGAGGTAGAATTATAGACAGGTACAGAGATAGTTTTTTAGATTTAATCTTTCATTTAAATGTATTAATTAAGGATCTTATATATTATATAGATCTAGCACTTATAAAATACCTAATTAAAACTATTATTAATACTCCAACATTATTTAATAAATATTTAGTAAAGAAAATGTTTTACATTAAAACACATTAATAAAAAATTAACCTATCAATATAAGTTTGAGATTTTGAATTAATGTTATTATAACAGGATTAATATCATTAAAAATGTTGACTATATTATAGAAAACTATATACAATTGTACAATAAATGTCAAAAACTATTATCACCAATATATCCACATATAAAGATAAAAATAACAATAACTAAACTAAACGTGACATATTTAGTTCAATTTAATTTGTAACCTAAAATAACTCTTCAAATGAAGTTTTTATGTTATCATTTTCCTTAATCAGGGGCCAGTTAAATTTCGATTGTAATTTATCTAGTGTATAAATCTATACTGCTTTAAAAGTATGAGATACACAAAAATATACTGGATAATTTTGAAAATGTTTTTAAAATGTAAATATGAAGTTGAATTGTTAATCTTCTATCTACTTAATTAAGTATTGGAGATATATGTAACATTATTAACTATTCACTGGCTATAAATACTAAATTATTAGATACTACTACTAAATCAATTAATAACCATCTTGTTTAACATCTATTAGACCATGAATACACTAGTTCAACAAATGAGACTTTGTTTTAGTATTTCTAATAAATATTACAAAACAATATTAGTCCTTTATTGGAACTATGGGGAGGGGAGGGGATTGTGAAAACTTGCAAAATAAAATCATAATACAAATTATTTTTTCTAGTACAAAACTGTACCATACATTAAAACCAAATAATATAGAATGAAATAAATGAATTTGCTGAATAAATCACTAAATTTCTAAAGAATAGAAACTAAGATCCCGCTTTAAAACTCCTAATAACTCTGTCTACATACTTATAGATTTTTTGCTATATCTTAAAAGACTCCAAAAAATTATTAAGATTTTAAAATTGTGACGTCATTCAATATCAGACACATTGATAATTCTCTAAAGTGGAAAAATAAAGATTTTAGTTCAAGCATAGGTGTCAAAGTAAATTTGTGAAATGTGGACATAAAAATTTATCATAAATGAACATTACCTACCTAGTTTTAATAAGAAAACCCCAATCCAATGGGCGGAAAATACATACATATAATTCTTCAAAAAGTTTCACTACACAATTCACTGCTTCGACCTTAACAATTCACTTATCACTCACTGGCTTTGTATAAACTGTTAACACTGGATCACTGATGCAGTGATGGGCAAAGTACGGCCCGCGGGCCAACTCCGGCCCGCCGAGGATCCATTGACATGAATAGAATATATGGACCGTTATAATTACGTTTTGGCGATCGAGAAGAAAAAGTAGATTCTACTTAGTAGAATAATAGATGCATAACCTATAAGTGAAGCTAAACTAGCCGCGTAGTTCATGTGATGCGTAATACTGATCTGACTGATGATAATGATTAAAACCTTTAACACAAAATGCTCTTTTTCTATGATTCTGGCCCTGTTTTAGAATTTCTTAAACTTTGTGGCCCGCCATGAAAAAAGTTTGCCCACCACTGATCTAGAGTATCAATACAATTATTTCAATATAGAGTTTCATTTCTTTGGTACATATTTATGCACTTTACCGCCGTACCTCGCAATGAACGCTTTGATATCGAACTTGCGTTTGCAACCTTCATAGTTCATGTATCGAATCTTGCCAAAAACTGAGCGTTCTGCCCATCCCTGATCGTGTATACCGCAGATGGACCACATACACCCTGTAAAAAACTATATTATTACTAGAAGTGTGCTGTAAAAATGATTCTTTTAGTTTTAATAAATATTTCTGTTATTCGGAACAGAAAATAACCAATCAAAACAGAGTTTATAAAAATCGGTCTAGCTGTTCTTGTGTTATAAAAGGTGTAACTAATCAGACTGTGTTTTATATAAATAGAACACTAGCTGTGCCTGCGGCTGCTCCCCCGTTTCATATATTTTTCAAGACAACATAGTTTTTAATTATTTTTATATGGAACCCCAAGTTATTATTTTCCAATTTTTTTTTGCTACTAACATTAAGATTTTTCTCACAAATTCAAATACCTGCCAGTAAAACAGCAATGAAACGGATTTTATGCCGATTTTTAGGAGTTTTTATTTATTTTTACATGGAATCCTAATTATTTTCGAAAAAATAAATTATCTTAGCTTTGATATTACAAATAGAAACTTCAATGTTATATATTAACGACAACATATATTTCTTTTCTGTGAACGATCCCCTACATCGCTCTATGGTTCTGTTGTCTTCCATTATACAAATAACTATGGGAGTCTACGTTTCAATTTTATTTATTAGCATACATAACAAATTCGAGTTACCAACAAACCCATTTGGGTCTCTTCCATCGATGCTGTAGTGGTCGTTGAGGTATATTGCATACTTCAATGCATCCTCGGGGCTCGGAGTCCATTCCAATATCTTCTTACACCAGTACATACGAAGGAACCCGTGCATCTTCCCTTCCTTCACTAATTGCAACTGAGCTGAATTCCAAAGGTCATCGTGGGTCTCCGCTTTGGACAGCTTCTCTAAACTGTAAATGTGTGTCCTTTTGTCTTTTCTGAAAATATCAAAACATAAAACCATTTTAATTTTTTACAGTTTCAGTAATGTAATATGTACAAGTTAAAGTAATGTCTTGCAAGAGAAAATATAGTATAGGGACTGTTCTTGAATTACGTAAGCAAAAATTTTGAACTTTTCGACCCTTACTCCTATTCTGCAATAGAAAGCTAAGCTCCCTTCCGCCATAATTAAATAAACATTGACATATTTAAAAAAGACGAAAATGAAATAAGTAAATGTTGCTTATGTAATCACCACTTAGACAACCCGTCCCTAAATAAGGACCCGAAACAAATACGATTTTTATGTATTTCAATCAATTAGAAGATAATTAGTCTGTTGAGCCATCAAAATTAAAAAAATTGCGAGAAATAAAAAAAATAACCATGATAAAGCTAAGTTATGGAGATGAAAAGAAAATTGTGGATCCAGATCGAATATAATTTTTATATACCTATCTTGCTCCACTGAATCTGAAGTATAAACTTATGCAGAATAACATTTGAAAATTAAGAAATAAATCTCAAAAATCCAAAAAAATACGGGAAAGTTGCAGTTATAAATATGAAAAAAAAAGATCGTATACAAATGAGTAAAATAAAAGAGGTACATGTCGTCTGGAAAAAGAGTGAAAACAGTTGTCGCTACCTGCAGTCAATAATACAAGGGATCGTCGAGCATAATAACAATATTAAACACGATTGTTAATGATTTGGATTATTTTCGTGGATATATCAAATTCGGATTCAGCGGCTCGAAATACATGTCCGTAGGTGAAATACATGTCCGCAAGTGAAATATACGTCCATTGGTGAAATACATGTTCATAGGTGAAATATACGTCCATAGGTGAAATACATGTCCATAGGTGAAATATACGTCCATTGGTGAAATACATATCCATAGTTGGAATACATGTCCATAGGTGAAATACATGTCCATAGGTGAAATACATGTCCATAGTTGGAATACATGTCCATAGGTGAAATACATATCCATAGGTGAAATACATGTCCATAGGTGAAATACATGTCCATAGGTGAAATACATATCCATAGGTGAAATACATATCCATAGGTGGGTCTGGACAATTGCACAAATAACATTTTTCTTTTGTGTGCCTGTGTAATTTAAACTTTTAACCTATGCTTTTGTACTCATATAATATCTGATGTAACAAAATAGATATACCAAAACTCTAGTACAAATATATGACACATTTAATGGTTTGACCATTTTTCACGATATTATGTGTGCCTATGTGCCCTGTTAATACTATCTCTAGTATCTAATGTAATATCTAAAATTTAGAAGAATTGGCTTTGAAGTAATTTTGACAAGACACAGATAATTAAATAATTTTGTACACACAATACCAGATTTAAATTAATATAATAGAGTAAAAATAGTTTACTGGTTGAGATCTAACCTGTGATCATCTAAAGTCTTCTGTGCCCAGGCACTTGCACCTTTAATACTATCATAATGTTCACAGTAAAAGCAGAAGTTGTCAGCCAACTCCCTCCTCACTATCGCTTCTTCTAGAAAAGCATTCACACCCTCCGTGTACTGAGACTTGTGCTCTTGCACACATAGGGCCACTCGTTGAACTGATATCTGACCTGAAATTGGAGATTTATTATTATTATTCATATAAAAGTGTTCTATATATTTGAAATGGAAGGTTGGGCAGAATTTAATTAAGTCATGAATATTATCTATTACTGATAAACTTACATTGTAATATTAGTGGCAATATTACTTGGTAAGTTTAGTCATTATAGTTTAGTGTATTAAAAATAAGCACACAAATTATGAATACTAAGATAAGTATTTTGAGAAAAAATTATTTCAAGACACTGCATTAAGATTAGAAAAATAATAGAAAGACAGCCTAAATATTTTTTATTCAATAAGTGTGATAAATCAGAAAATAATAAGGAATTTTTTTTAATTTTTTATAATATCATTATGCCATCTATATTTTGTCCTAAATATATCACTTGATGGTTTTTATATGTAGAATAAAAATCTAATTCTGTATACCAAACAAACAAAAAAATATATACACAACTAATAGAACAGCCAATGTGAATCTATTTCATAATTATTACAAATTTTATACAAACCAAAATGAAACCACGGAGACAAGTTACTCAAGGCATCTTGTGTGGGATCATTGCGTTTTGAAGCAAACAACTTTAATCTCTTCTCTAGAAAGCTTTTTAACATTTTTATGGCTTCATCATAACCCGGTTTTGCCCATTCAACAGGGCCCACTGTTTTATCAGCCTCTCTAGTTTCTATAGATTCATCCCAATCAATAAACTGTAAAAAGCATATAAAACTATATTTATTTCACTTCAATATTCATTATTGTCTATTTTTAAATTATTACTTTTACAAATTTTACTATTTCATTTCCATACATTAGTTCCAAAACTCTCATGATTTTAATTACACTTTACTGAAGAAATATTCTTCAACAATTATCAAAAAATCTGAACTTACAAAACATAATTTGTTATTTAATTTAATTAAATAAAAAATTACCAAACATCACATACATCTGGCTGAAATTTACTTGTATAGGGATGTTTGATGACCGGAGGATATTCTGTTAAATATTCACTCAGTTTTGAGTTAATTTTGTTCCTTATTGTTCTAGCAGAGTATTCCTGTTTATCCGATGCTACCCAGCAGGGAACACATATTATGTGCATCAACCTAGAAAATATTTAATATTTACTAAAATATAGTTCCATATAGTTTCATTAGTAAATATTAATCAAAGAAGATACTTATTTATTTGAAGCTGTATTTAAAAACTTAATATTACCACAATTATCTTGAGTCTATAAGGTAAGAACAGTACAAGCAGGAAAATTATTCTGAGTATTAGTACCTGATATCAGTAATGAATATGCCTCTGTTTAATGTTGTATATGGATTACAATGGTCAGTTATATACTATAAGTGAAAAATGAAAATTTACCTGAATTAATGGTACATCTTTCTTTAGATTTTTTCTAACACCTTCCAACCAACCTAGAGGAACTCTAAGGGGATTGAAGTCACACACAACCGCTCCTATTTTATGTTTCAATACCCACTGCGGTAATACTTCTGCTCCACTTCCTTCCAATAAATGAAATGATATGTTTAATTTCTTACAATCTGCTGCTACTTTCTCTAAACCTTAAAATAGGTAAGGAAATTAATGAACCAGATAATCTCTTTGGATCACACAATTTGAAGTAGCGAGTTAAATATAAAATGTTGATGTGCAATTAAAGAGTAAGGTATAACATTACATCCTACAATGTTATTAAAATGCATTAAGACTATTAATGGAAATAAATCAAAGGCAACATAAAGTTGTCCCTTGCTATTAAAAAACGATTATATAAATTTAACATAATATGTAAGAATTTTACTATTTATTCTGTGCAAGACCTTGTTGATTACCACATACCATCTTTAAAAAATAAACTATCATTACGGTTATTTTCTTTTAGAAGTCAGACACAAGACAACACCTGTTCATAATAGTTTTGATACAGACATAATACAGATGTCGATAAGAATAATTTGCAATACCTTTAACCAGAAAATGAAACTGTCTAACTGAAGCGTCCAAATATTTTGCAATCAAACAAAAACAAACATGAAGTGGCACTTCATTCTTCAACGCTAGTTTCTGGGCAAATAAAAATGCCCAATTGTCTTGTACTCTGCTGTCTCTTGACATCCAATATACTATTCCATCGCAATTCTCACGAACTACCTGTTCGTGCGACACTATCCGCACACGTTTTTTATTAAAATTAAAGTGCAATATAGACTCCGCGGTTTCTTCGCGTTTCGAATGTAATTTTTTTATAAACTCTTCAACATCCGAATCTGTTGTGATACCCTTTGAACTCGATGCTGTTGATAATTTAAGTTTTTTTGCCGCTGAAGACATTTTTAATAAAGATTTCAAGAGAACAATTTTATTTACAAATTTTCCAAACATTTACCAAAAACAAAACCAAGAATAGAAAAGTTTTGTTTTTTCTTATTAAATTTATACCAGTGCTGCCAGGCGAAAAAATAGTCTATCATTTGCAAACAAAGTCGTATATATAAACGTCTGAACAAAAAATAGTATATAATTTAAACATTGATTTATTAATTACTATTTATTGGTATATTTTTGTGTTGTCATATATGCTTATTTTTTATGACACAGGAAGTTCATTTCTTCTCTTGCAAAGTCTTCTTTAACAGTTGCAATAACTGGCAACGAAAAGTAGTACATTACATAATTAAAATTACTTATAAGATTAATTTGAGAATTCCTTGATAACAAGTAATTTCGGGCTTATTAATGACATTTCGAAGTATACCGAGTAACCATTTACCCACATACATTATAAATGAAGCGATGAAGGCGCAGTGGATAGTTTCAAGTATAGTTTTTTATCTATGGTGGATAGTACGGCCGGATTCTGCGTTAATGGACGCGGGTTCGAATTTACCTATTCCACTCTAAAAAGTCAGCCTAAGCTTTCGGTGAAGGAAAACATCGTGAGGAAACCATAGCATGGTGGTAGGGTATTCTAATAATGTCCACCTGGGTAGCTACCACCCTAATGTTTGAAAACCTGTCGCTAAAGACCCAAAAGGTTTGTTCTGGCAGCATCACTTGACAACCAGTACCTTTAGGCTTAGTATTTTTCCATCCTAGACCACATCGTTACTTAACATCAGGTGAGATTGTGGTCAAAGCACTAGCCTGTACCGTGTAAAAAAAAGTGGGGACAATTTTATTGTTTATATCTGGTGGGGAAGTCCTGTGATTCATGTTAAACGGACTCAAAAACGAAGTGAATTTAATAAAATAAAATGCATGCATTACCGCATGCCATTGTCTGATTCTATATTAGTACACAAGTAACACGGATAAATAGAAATATTATACTATTCATGAAAATTATTAAAAAAGTCGTATGTTTTGCGTACGATTTCTGTAACACAGAGGAAATTTAGAAAAAGTCGTACAAATACTATTTTAAATTCGTAACCCTGCCAGCACTGATTTATACCTTTATAGGGAATAGACAAAGATACTAGATCATGCAGCCAAGTCTGACGTTTGGAACTTTCCCGTATATTACTTTATGTTTGGGAAGCTTTTTATTAATTTTATTTTGTATTTATCTCTTCTTTTTCATACAACACTGTAAGAAAATTGCTGTTTTTTTTTTAAAGGAGTGGTTAAGAGATTTCAGAATTCATGCTCCGTGGCATTATTTCCAATACATTTCACTTGTGCACAATAACTGTATCTACGTAACTTGCTACCAAATTACAAAATTTAGAATCACAAATACTGCAAGAATTAATAATACAGATTACTACACGACAAAAACCATTATTACACCAAGTAATCACTCTTGGATATTGTAGACGTAAGTGTACAATACTTGATGGTAATTTATTACGCCCATGAATAAAAGCGATCTACATCGGCCCAACTTTATTTTATTTTTTTAATCATCAAAAACTATTTCAATAAGATGGTTACCCATAATACATATATGAATATAGTATTAATTTCAATACGCTTCATTTTTGTACAATTTAAAAACTAGATCACCAATCAAAATTATATAGGTAATTCAGGACGAAACTCAGTTATAAATAAAATGTAAACATCACAGCATGAAAACTAAGATCCTACTAAAAATTTTAAATATATGCACATATTATAGGGATTATCACCACCTATATCGTAACTGATTGAATTAATTGAATGAATATCAATATTCATTAAGAAATCCACCAGTTCGATGCTACCAATTAAAATTTTAAAATACAAAATGAATTTATCATCTTCTTTACCTAATGTTATATTACAAAACAATTTATAAATGTCATGATTATTATAATAATGACTATTGATTTAAACGATTCCATCAGAAACGCTTGGATAATATATTTTCCTAATAATGTCGCTGCACGGATGACAATTGATTCTATCCAAGTTCACATTCAAACACTCAACAGAACAGAATGAGATAAGTCTGCATGATGTGCAAACTATTTTTTCTTCTTCAAATGGGAGTGCACACTCGAAGCATACATTAAATTTTTCTTCCTGAAAAAAGTAACAATAGAAAAATAAATTACATGAACATTTTACAGCTCCAAGTAGATGAAGTTTCGTCACTACCATTAACGTGGACTTAGTTATAACCAAAACCATTAAAATTACTCAAAAAAAGGAGTTTTAATTGTCTAATTTGTTATGTAGTGACGACACTTATGCAGTAGTATTTAGTAGTAGTTTCAATGAGGTAGTGAAACAACAATAAAACAAAAAAAAAATGGTGGAACTAAGCTACACGATGGTAGTGTATTTTCTAATACCCATACTTACATTTAAGTCCTGTCTGTCCTATATTGATAAGAAAAATACTAATTAATTATAAGTTGGTTACTTAACGCATGATTACATTGCATTTGCATGGTAGTATGGCATTAAATAATGATGCCCGCCTGGGTAGCTACCACCCTCAAGTTTGACAACCTGTCGCTAAATACCAATAGGTGTGTTGCGGCAGCATCACTTGAGAACCAGTACCCGTAGGCTTACGAGTAGTGCGTTTACCATCCTGGACCACATCGTCACTTAACATCAGGTGAGATTGTGGTCAAAGCACTTAGCCTATTACGGTTAAAAAAAAAGAAAAAGATTACTTATTACAATAAAAAAAACTTACACCTTTTACTTGAAGTTCTGGTGTAACATACGGTCTTTTTAAAGGTACCATCTCCGAACTTAAACCTGTTGATATTTTATATTCTTTAAATATGTTATTAGCCTCTGATTCTATCAAGTGTTTCTCTTGTGCTGTCATATATCTTGGATCTCGCGGCTTTAGATTCAGCCTCGTGTTACAGAAGTGTACAATGTAAAGTGAATATTTCAAAACACGGCCGTCACTGCAAAGTTTATATTTGACAGCCTTCAATATATCCCATATTTCTAGACAATGAGTGGCTGTTACCCAAAGGCCTGTGCGTTTTTTACTCTTGTATTCTTTAAGTATCATGTTCCAGTGTCGGTGTTTATACCTAGAATATCAAAGAATAATTAAGTCCTCAGCTCCTTCATGAGCATTGCTGATATACCCATATGAAATAAGGTATAGGAACCTTGTTTGGCTACTCTACTAGTTTGGCTTCTATCACAGTTTCCTTTGACCATTATAAGGCTTACTCTAATGAACAAAATTTTAGTGTTCTTTGTACTTATCTTATATAAATAGGAAATTTAGGAAACACTTCAAGAACAATAGAATGTTTGAAGTGAAAACTTCTTTAGCGGCGTTGAGCGATTCTCGGTAGGGATGAAAATATATAGATTCGCGTTACCAATGCTTTGACCTCAACCGTCAACATGCTACAGTATGGCAAGTATAAAATGGCATTAAAGTGCTGGCGCTCAGAGATAAATGAAAAATGTATACTTTCGCAGCCTATCGTATGTTTTGATTATGAGTAAACTGTATGAACATGCACATAATTATTGCTCGAAGCGCCAATAGATGTAAAAACTAGACAAATGTTTTAATGTAAATTTTAGGTTATGTTTCAGTTAACATAGTATGAACAGTAAACATTTAAAACAGTTTTCGCAAAATTTTGAGTTTTCACATCGGTCGGCAGTCCCCATGGCTGCCCAGTTTTTTTTTTTAGTTTCATAGATTATTTTCTGACGAAGATAATATCGTAGTTAAAATCACAGTAAAATATGATAATTTGTTACGGATGATAAATAGATTTTATATAATGATAGATCATTTAATCATATACAAACTTATTAACGACTTCAATTAGTTCTTTAACCAGTTTTGAACGCAACCATCTGATATGTAATAGCCTTGCGCATTCTGTAACTAAGTCTATCGCTTGTTTGTAATCTCCCATCTCATCTGAACTAATCTTTCCAAGTGGTTTTGCTAAGACTTTATTATCTTTTTTAGGTTTTTCTGACTTTTTTCCTTTTGTGTCAGCTTTACCAACTAAAAAATTAACACCAAAAAATTATAACGTTAAGCAAATTACTAAAATAAATATTTGTTTTCCAAACCTGTTCCTGAAGATTTGGTGTTTGAAGTCTCCAACTCTCTATAAGTTTTGAGTATATATACGAATAGATTTTTCATAAGTTTCATCTCCATTCTGACATTTTAATAGAGGATCAGCCCCGAACAGAAGTAAATCGGCCAACTACGATTATTAATTAAATAGTCTGAATTATAGTATCAGTAAGTGTGAAATTTTAACCAAGAATTAATACATTCATCTTACCGTTTGCAACCGTTCAGATATAGGTACAGTACTGCAAAATGGTACTGTAAATAATTTAACGAGAATTGTTTGATTACTACTGTTAATAACAGCATTAAGATTAACGTTAGAGGACTTGATAAACGTGTCTAATAAATCCATGTTTTTGCTCATTGCGATATCAACAGCTGAACGCCCTTTGAATTGAACTGTAGCGTTACACTTGTGCTTCAGGAGAAAGTAAATAACTTCGCGACGCAACTGAAATTATACACTCTAATGACGTTATAAGTTTTTTTTTTTAATTTATTATGAAAATTTATCGCATAGTTACATTTTCTTCTGTCTCATTATCCACTTTTCTGGAAAGTACTACATGTAATAGTGTAGGTCCAGCTCTATCTGGGTCAATGATGCTCTTTTCAGAGCCACTATAAGCGAGTCTATGATTTGCATCGGCACCACATTCGAGTAATGTTTGAATTATTTCCACATTATCAAAAGTAAACGGGAGCGATATGGCCACGTCTATTGCTGTGTAATTGAATATCTGCAATAAGACTTTGTAAATGAAGTTCGTGTCGTCTAAAGTTTTAGCAGCGAAACAAAAAATGAAGGAGTAAACTTGTCACCTAAGTAAGAAATATTTTTTTACTAGATAACTTTATGTTCTAACTAAAAAAAATGATATTAGTGGGCTCTTCGTTGACATGTCATAGAACATAGAGAATACCTGACGAAATAAAAAACATAAAATAAAACGTTAATTATAACATACTTGTGGATAAATTTCGTTAATGTCAGCACCATACTTCGTCAAATGTCGAATGAGTTCTGAACACCCGGATATTATTGCCATGAAGAGAGCTGAGTGTGGACATCGTACTAAACGAGGATCAGCTCCGTCCGACAGTAGTTGAAGTATGGTTAGCATTATTCGAGAAAGTCTAAAAATGTAATTTTTTGCTTAACTCACTTAAATTGGAAATGTCTAAAGTACAAATAATACTTACGAATCCTGTTTCAATTTATCAGCGCTGTCAATTGATACATAATCTGCTTTGTCTCTATTCTGCCACAATATATCTTTACTCAGTTTTATTGTATCTTTCAGTGGTTTCGATAGTACTTTCTTTGGACCTTTTTCCAAAGTTTTCTTAAGATCCTCTTCATTTCTCTCTAATTCTTTTATCATATCATTAATTTCAAATAAATAGGTTACAGAATTAGTTCCATGAGCTTGTGTTATTTCAAATAAATCGTTAATTCTTATTTGATACTCATTATTTATGTTGTAATAAAGTATTTTTTCTTCAGAAAATGATTCTAAGGATTCGTTATCTTCAAAATTTGGATTTTGTTTTTGCCCTTCGACTTTTTTCTTAGGACTTGACACGTCTTTCATTGTCATCGAAGATTTTATTTTCTTCGTAGTAGGACTTTTATTTGGTGTTCCGGTAAAACCACCGGTTTGAAATGTAAGCGGCATATCTCGTATTATTTTCCATTCCAATAACTGATCTTCCTTTGAAGCTGTTAAAAATTGATTACAAAAATTTCAATTACATTAATGGATAACTTTGTAGCAACTTTATGGTACTTACAAGGAGATGGATTAATAGGAGGTGGTAAAAACGCTTGAGTTATATTTACTTGTGGTATATTTTTTTTCGATACAAACTAATCTCATAAGAGCCAAACCGAGTGCAGTGCAACATGAGTCATTAAACCTATTTACATTAGCACCAGCTTCCACTAAAAAATGGATAATGTCGTATTGATTGCCACACTGAAAACAATTGTATTTGATCAATTAATAAAACACTCAAGACATTTATTTTAAAATTTTTGAACTTACCACTGCATACATAATAGCGGTATTTCCTTGACTATCAGATATATTGGGATCAACTTCATAATCGTTAACGAGCTGTGCTACATTGGTAATGTAGCCAAGATAGCTTGCCATGAGCAAAGTTCTGTAATGGAAATCATTTTAATAAAATAAAATGTATTATAATTTATTTACATGTTCTGATACGTTTCAAGACATATTGAAGAACAAGTGATTCAGAATATCATATACCACAGTTAGTGCAGTCAGTGTGTTTTTTTTTTTAATGCGACGGGATCCACTATAATAGGACGTGTCACCGTTTGGAATAATTCAAACTATATATATTAAATTGTTTCCAAAATAATACTGGTGTCTTTATACATACTAAAATCTATTGTTTGTCTGAATTATTTGATGTAGTAATCACATACTAATGGATGAATAGTTCAAATTATGAATTTTATACGTTTTAGATAACAAATGAATTAACATACCTACTATCAAGTTCATGTTTCCCGGCAGGTTTGAAAAACCTCCTCGGGCCAGATAGAATTTTCGTCAGATCGATTTCATATTTCTGCCGTTGTTGTTCGTGCTTGTAGCAATGCTTCATCATGTGTATCATAGTTGGATCATTGTTCCAGGCATAATATGCTTCCATGCTTTCATTATTTTTTGAATTTCTCTGATCTCCATCAGAAGTAATCTAATAAAAGTTGATGAGACATTTTATTTGTTATCATTTTTATACTTCGACTAAATAATAGGAAAGAAATCGTATTGTGTACCTCTTTTTTCCAGAAAATTAGATTGCACTTCGAGTGTGTTGATATTTTCTTTGTAATAAGAATGATTGAAGCCTTCAACATCGCAGACTGCGCTTCCCAAATCTGTACAATGTTTCGGATGTAACTTTATCCATTCTTCTACAGCCGCCTTCGGCTGAGCACCGTTTCGCTTAAGAAGTTCCAATGCGCTGTTTATTTCACCTATCTAGGAATAAAATATATTTATTTTTATTTTATCCCGCTTAAGAATAAATAGATGAAATTCTGGCAAATTAAATGATTACGTATATATAAATAGGAGACTTCCACTCAATGATCATCAGATCTCCGTAACTAAACACCCGATCTATATTTACATAGTCAATCAAGCAAATCTCTGCTTACAAATATATTGTATTATATATGGTTACTTTTTATGCCATGTTTAGTCACTAGAAGCGGATTTGAAATAAATCTTACTCAAAGCCTCACCTACGATCATAGAATCACTCTAAATAAGCAACCATTGCTATTGTAACGGTTACATTGGCTGCCATTGCTATGGTAATGTAATTCTTCATATTTTTATACACGGTCAACAAGGCAGGTTTTACCGGGTACAGTGAGTCTATTTATTATGCTGAACATAAAAAAAATAAAAAGGGTAACGAATTAATAAGCTAGTTTAACTAACTCTTTTCAAAGTCTTCGATAACAACACGCGATGGGATGCAATCAATGTTCTACCGTTGTTAGTCGATGTCAAATCCATGGTAATACTAGGTGCAGACGGTCGCCAAGTCAGTCTAACAAGGCGGTTCCCGCGCCAAAGACCTACATCATCATTGAGAGACACGTGTAATTCAACACCGGGACCCCAGCGTACATTTTTATAGAATAATCCCTGGAAATTTCGAAATATTAAGGGAGATTATTAAATTACAAATAAATGTATTAACTACTAAATACATCGAACTAATGAAGGCTGAGTTTATATCTTTGTAGTATAATAAAATAGAGAGGTAATCTCGGCAATTATTTATATATTCCCAAAATAAGAAATCATTAATAGGAAGCAACATTATCTCTGAATACTATAGTCGATATTTATTTTATTATCAATATATGTTAAAAAAAACTCCTTTACTCCTTTAGTAGTCTTGTAAATTCAAGTACAGTGAACTGATTTAAATTATACTTTCTTTAAATTACAGATAATAACAGGTAAGTGGACAATGCCAGTGCGAAGTCTTAGGAAATGTGAGCAAGGGTTCTTTGAATTTTATTAGGAGTTCTCAGCGGTAGTTTGTGATCATCGAACTCAACTTTCAGCATAATAATGTATAAATAAACTGTATGACCTGCGCTTCCTTTGACAATGTGTGCCTATTAATTTGTTTTTATTTTGTAGCTTATTTGGATGCAGGCGCGGCATTGGGTCGGTAACATTTGTTACTTCTTGCTACATGGCTAATTCAGCTATGTCTTTGATCAGATTTCTACTTTCTTATATAAGGTAATCCAGGAACACTATGATGCTTTAGTAATTAAAAATCTGATATAGCCCATCCTTCGCCGTCCGGCGGGGATGGGGATCTTATATAAGATTATGCCATGTAAAAGAAAGAGTTGGCAACACTGACTTGGTTGTCACGCCATAACACTGGCAATATTATTCTCATACACATGTGTACATAACTGGCAGTGTCGAAGATTGTGATGATTCGTCACTTTAGTTTGCCGAAATTTTTATGAGAGCTTTGTCTCTACTTTTGTAACGTTTGATAAAAACCTAACAAAAATGAATTTCTAAGTATATATATATTAAGTAACTAACGTTAAAGACTCGGCCATCCGGATAAGACATCATTCCATAACCGTGAATGCTGTTGGCAAAGAAGTTTCCTTCGTGAGTCACAAAGGCACCGTCAGGGTTGCGGTAGCGCCACCTGTAGTCACCGGGGCCGTGCATGGCGTCGCGAAAGAATCCACCGCTATACCATTCCAAGGACTAGAAATACAAACCGATTTCAACTTAAAGCGCAGGGGTTAGTTAATTTCAAATGCTTTGTATCCAAGTAATGGTGTCAATAAATTTATTTTCTCAACCGAAAAATTCATTTATTATTAAGCAAATTGAAAGGTACTATAGAGCATTAACAAATCCCCTTTTTTATAGACTTTTATGGTAAATCTATGGATAACTTTTATTTTCACGCACTTATACACTTTGTAATTGTTTAAAATGTAATAAAGGGACGTTAGCTATTCAATGTTTTCTAAGTATTGTATCTATGTTATTTTGTTAACCTGACACTGTTGACCGGAAGCGCCTTGACAGCTTCACCGAACTTTGGGGCGATCGCTTAAGGCCGAAAATAGTACATTAACTAGCATACAAACTTTTTTTTATCTGACTAACGCTGTTGACCGCAAGGGCCTTAACAGCTTCACCCAACTTTAAGCGCTTAAGACGCTCAGCTTAGGAATGCTAGCTAGCACAAGGGCACCAAAATGGTACAAACCTCGACTTGAGCTGCTACCTGTGATAAAAAATCCGCGGTTTTGGCCCTAGCTAACTGAACGGTTAGTAAACCTGTAACCTATAACCTGTAACCTGTAACCCTTACAGAACCTATGTACCTTGCATTCAGTGTGCAAGTATGTGTTTGCAGTATGATGTGCGTGATTGCTGGTGCATGAAGTGTCACTATATCGCGCTGATAGCGGCTACAAGAGTTTTCTTAGGTGGGAGGCAGTCTTATGCACCTGCCGGAGAGGGACTCGGAGTGTGTGCGGGAGCAAAGTTTTAGTAATGTTAGCAGGCGTGGACGCGAGTACACTCGATGTCTCGGTTGAGGGGGAAAAATTCTGTTCGCGAGCGTTATCTTGTCTTCTGGATCGGTTAATGTATTACGTATATAAGGCATCAAAGTGGTACGGCTCGGCTTGGCTGTGAACTAAGTAAAAATTCCGCGGAATTTGCTCTATGTAAATCTCAATATTTGTAAAAGAAAAGTAACAAACTAGGTCTCTCACATAATCTCTGTACCTGAGTGTGTGGAGTGTTTCTCTAGAGTGCATGCAATCTCACTCTAAAGCGCTGGCGGCGCCTACAAGGGAACCCAGTTGGAGTTCGAAGATACTGTATCTATGCGGGCATATTCATTATTAGCGCGTAACTATAGCAACATCAATTACTGCCTGCTGCTGTCTTTTTTATCGTTTGTCGTTTTGATCAAAATATATACCATCGTGGAAAGGTATTTAACAGTTTCAAAATATTGCTGTATAGTATACAACTGCACACACAATGCATGCAAAATCGATGACCGATGGGGCCAACGGGTTCAAAATGGATGGGGCTAGCCGCGGGAATCCGCTGGATGCGGGTGCCGCAAGACCGGTCGTTATGGATATCTTTAGGAGAGAGAGGAGCAGCGGACGTCTTTCGGTTGAATGGATAGATTCTATTTATTTAATTAATGTTTTACTCGGTAGAAATGTATTATTGTGAGTTTAAAGTGAAATTTCGTGATCTTATAAAAGTTTTATTAAACAGATCTATTACATTTAGTAAATATCAAAATGGGATGGAAGTCAAAGCCTCTCCGGTCAACAGCATTTAGTCCGATCGAAAAAGTTTATCAAAATCGTCAAACACAAGTAAAATTTTTAAAGGTAGACCTAAATTGATATATAGCAAGACTAAGAATAATAAGTCAAAGAATTTGCTTCTACCTCGGCTCCGGTCCAGTGGTTATCTCCTTTTCCCGCTTCGTCTGTTTTCGTTATCTCTCGAACCGAAATAATATTCAGTGTATTTGAAAGTTTTATCAATTGTCGTTCGAGGCGAAGCGCACAGTCTTGGCGATTTCACCATTTTTTTAAAGTTTCTACGAGTCTAAAATAAATGTAATAATGAATCGGGAATATAAAATAAAAACTCATTGACATAATAAAAACTATATTGACATATGTGTCAAGTGCACTTTTTTAAGTCTTTCAGGCTATAAACATAAGTTTGTGTATAACATATATATATATATATGGTATACCTCATACCATTTGCATAAACAGGCATGCGGTCTCCTTGATATTAAGTGGTCATTGCAGCCTCTGACTATTTATAAGTAACCGCAAAACGAAACGCAATCTTACATGGCTCATGTGCTGATATGTGCACAGTACATACCTTTGAAACTAAGCTAAGCAATTAACCTATTTATAAAAAATTAGTTATTTTAATTATGTGAAAAGAGTGCATTTCGACAAACTTCATCCATTTCATGCAAAATGTCGATAATGTGATGATATTATAACACATAATTCAAAAAGAAATATTAAATATTGTTAGAATGTGTTGATTTTGAAGCGATGATGGTTCAGCGGGTAGTGCGGCCGGATTCCGCGTCAATCGACGCGGGTTCGATCCCCAACTATCTGACTCTAAAATCGGCCTGAGCTTTCGGTAAAGGGATACATAGTGAAAAAACGTGGTAGGGCATTTTCTAATAATGCCGGCCTAGGTAACTTGAGGATGGTCCTCAAATTTGGAAACATGTCGCCAAATACCAATAGGTTTGTTCCGGCAGCATCGCTTGAAAACTAGTGAAAACTTGAAAACTAACCTCTAGGCTTAGTGTGTTTACCATCCTGGACCACATCGTCACTTAACATCAGGTGAGATAGTGGTCAAAGCACTGAGCCTATTCCGTGTAAAAAAAATTGATTTTTTTGCATTACTCTCAAAAGTATTACGATACATTATTAATTTATTATACATTAGCAGGGCCCGCGGCTGCGCCTGCGTTTGGTATGAATTTTGACTGCATAATATAGTTTTAATATTTTTTTTATACGGAACTCTAATTATTAAAAAAATTAAAAGTACACTAAGTTACACGGAGTAACTTCAGCTAGATAGCAAAAAAAAAACCGTCAAAATCTGTCCAGCTGCTACGGAGATTAGCCGGAACAAACAGACAGACAGGCAGACAAAAATTTAAAAATTTGTATTTTTGATATAGGTATTGATCTAAGTATATCCATTCATATCTATTTACTAAAAAAAATTATTTTGACATTACAAACAGACATTTCAATTTTATTTATTAGTATAGATGAAACATCGTTTGTCAATAAGTAGAAACTTAGTAGATTTGAAAAAGGTGTTAGTAGATTTTAGTAGTAGTAGTTTTTGGCGATCTTTTTAGTAGATTTCCTGAAAAAAATGCGCTATTTTTAGGTACACGAGTCCACGACACACCCTGCCCTGCCGAACGCTGCCAACCGAGACGAAACGTACGGCCCGCCAGCTGTGTCTCCGCTTTTTAAATCTTTCAAATTTTTTAAGTTATCAATTTTAATGAAATGCTGTTAAGGGCAGTTTTGATCTACATTAAATGTGCAACGTATGTAATGAATTTAATTGCATAAGAAATAATACTGAATTGTATAAAATAATATAACATAACAGAAGCTAACGCCTGTTATCTCCAAAGGGTTAGGCAGAGGTGAAATAGCGAACTACAAGTACAACTACCCACATTTCGCCGAGCTTAGTTCCGTCCCAAATGTGACAGGGGGCGAGCCTGTCGCCATATCGGGTACAAATTCCAGACTCCGGGATGATACTGAGTAGAAAAAACCAATATCACTAGACCCGACCCGGGGATCGAACCCGAGACCTCAGAACAATAGTTGTACCTTAATATAACTGCGCCACCGAAGCTTGGTAAAAAATAGTTTGGTAGAAAACACATATTTTTTTGTTAAATATAAAAGATAAAATGGTAACTCTGCGTTATCCTTTAGAGACTTTTTTATCGATTTTTTAAAGATATATAATTCCGTAGTCCATTAATTTGATTTATCTCGTAAGGTTTAGCCAGCGTTTGCGATTTAACCGCACAAAAATTTGTTTGCTACTACATCACATTACAAATCTTTGAATTTTCAGCTTTTCTATACTATAATATGTATGTTTTATACTGCTGAAAACTGCATTAAAATCAGTTAAATAGTTTAAAAGATTTAAGCGCACAGACAGCGAAAACGACTTCATTTTATAAATGTATTTTACCGCTTGTATCATGGCGAGTGTTCTGAAGAGCTCTTTGAGCTGATCCCCTCCTCTCCATTCCATAACAGAACCACGCGGGCAGGACTTCGGTGTCATGGTTTCCCGGTGACACCCATAACTTCAAGAACCAAAAAGTTTTCTGACTCTTACTTTTGTCGCACTGTGAGGTTACGGAACCGTCTTTCTTTCAGCGTGTTCCCTCCTTCATATGATATTGGGTCCTTCAAAAGAGGCGTGAAGAGGTATTTAAGGAGGCCAGCATGACAGCGATGACTTCTGTTCAGTGTCAGTCACCGCTGGTTTGGATTGTACTGTACTTACTATCAGGTCTAGTGCAGTCACTGTGCTGTGCATTATAAAAAAAAATTTAAAGATTATAAGTAAATACTGTAAATGATTAGCTTAGATATTACTTACTTATTGAAGTTAAGATAGGATTACAATTAGCTGTTAGCTTAACAAAATAAATTAAAAAACAATTTAGCTTTAAAAATGTCTTTAATTTTAATTCTATACTTTCTTTTTTTTTTAATCTAAAAATGTGTTTTGTGAACTACTTCCATTGTTTCTTATAAAAAATTTCTTACAATACAGTATAAACTTAATACTATACACCTTATCAATATTGTTTAAAACTGTAAAAAATTGTTTCTGGTAATACATATTTTGTAAGTTATACCGAAGACTAATTTTATCTATGGTTATACATAAAAATAGTAGGAATTTTGTCTTGTGTCATGGCTTAACAAATAACAATGATACAATACTTAATCAATTTAAAAAAAAGTGTGTGTGTGTACTTATGTACGCACGTAAGAAGTTATACTTCTTTGACTTAATAATAGAAAAAACTAAAATGTTGACAACTAACTTCAAGATGTCGTTTTTTCGTGACAGTTGCGCGCGCATCGTAAAAATTTACTCTCATCATTTTTTTTCCCTAACCCGCCAAAAGAAGTATAACTTCCAAAATAATATAATAACTAATTAATTCACCATATAAAATCAATTATAGTAAGAATTGTGTCATTCTTCTAAAATAGGTACGTTAGTAGTTTGAAAGTGACATTTTAAAATCAACAGCAACGACACCAGCGTGTTTTACTTCTTTCGAAGTAAGTGTATTCCTGAAACGAGATAAGATCGGATAAATGATATTATGTAGTTTGTGACGTCACAAGTCATATCTTTTGTAAATAATAACAATAACTTATCTATACTCGTTATGGTATCATTACTAATGATATCTATTCTATAATACAATAAATATAATATTATCTTTCCGAAAGTACGAAATAAACAAAACTGTCTTTATTCGGATATAGGTTTCTGGATTGTTTTTTCATGGCGTCCTTTGAACAGATTTTTCTCAATTAGAATAGGTTATCAAACGTTATTTATTACACGTAATCATCGAAGGCCGATTTAATACAGCCAATTTAAAAGAGAATAACGCCTTCAGAATGTATGTTTTGTTCAGGAATCATTACAATCATGATTTTTAACTTATTCCAAAAAACAAAAGAAGATCGTTAGAATTGTTTAGACATTCCACTTACCAAAAGAAAAGCAGTGGCCAACAACAAAGCTTTGTGTTTTGGTTGCACGGCATTGTCAGGGATCTGTATGGTGGTTACAAAGCTAACTAGGTCTCGGTCCCAACCGTGGGCAATCCTACCCACTTCGCGTAGAGAGTCTCCCGTCATAATCTGCAAATTATTGATAGTATTATTATTTTTGGAAAAAAGCTCTTTACCCAGAGAAGACAAGAGGCATAAAACATATTTTTTAGCAATAGTTACCTAGCATCGGCAAATCAAAGTCATACGCCGCTTTTCTGTTTACATATCGCGAGTTCAACGATAAAATAAAATCACGAGATATACCCTTCCTTCTTGAGATTTTTCGTGATTTTTACATAACCTCCCCTTTCGAGCTTCAGTTAATTAATGGACGAACCGTTAATTAAAAAATACAAAAGAGTCCTCGTTTAACCAATGGCCAAGTAAGGCGTGTGCAACATGTTTAATAAGTTACCTTAAATTCAGACAACATCAAAGCGCTCCTCTGCATAACGGCGGGTCCTTCTATGACAAAGAGCACTTGCTCGTTGGCATCCCGGACCATGAACACTGGTATCATCCAGGTGCATCGCTGCTGCACGCGTCCCTATGTAATCACCCGGCGGTGTTATCACCACCTTCATCTCCTGTAATTTGTTTAAAATTACAAATTTACATTATTACTGCATTGCGTGTCTAATAACGTTGACGCCAAAGCCTTAGCCAAACGTGGTCGCAGTCAAAGACTATAAATTTAATAGTAAAGAAAAGACTTGAACACATACATTAAAATATCGCATACATATTAATTTGTGTAATTAGAATAGATTTAAATTATTAGGACTTGATTGCCAACTTTGGAAAGAAAACAAAAAATGTTTAGATGAATATATTTACCTGTAATCTACAAGGGAATAAGCAGGATGAGCCGGCCAACCTCCTCTTTAAAACCATCGCCTCTTGCCTCGTGTTATCATGGAGATGCATCATGAAGGCTCGTCCGCTGCCGCAGAGGCATCTTTGTGTTGAACTCGACGTCTCGCTTGCAATGTACAATGCTTCCCCGTTTGGTACCCTTACAATATATCGATTTTCTGATTCCACTTTTGATGTGACTGAAATATATTTTATTTTTGAACAAGGAATACTGTTATGAAGTCGGGTATATCGTATGCCTATCTATTTCCGGTGGTATCTTGCCCATCTGCCACAAACGTCAGTATGCACAAAACATTTACGACAACTTCATGGAAATTACTTGATTTTCGTCTGTTAAGTAGAACACTTCGGTTTTGTTTAATTATTATCGTTTTATGAATTATCTGAGGGGCGATAACATCATCTCCCTACCCTTTTCCCATTTTTATTTGGGGTCGGCGCAACATGTCTTCCTCTTCCATTCCTCTCTATTTATTGTCATCTCCGCATTCACTCCTTTCCTAAGCATATCATTTTTCACACAGTCCATCCATCTTTTCTTTGGTCTTCCCCTTCCCATGTAACCGTCCACATTCATATCCAATACCTTTCTTACAACATCCTCTTTCTCCCTGCGCATCACATGTCCATACCAGGACAAACGACCGCCTCTTAACTTGTCTGTTATTGGCGCCATTTTCAAACTTCCTCTAATATATTTTACTTATTCCTAATCCTGTCCATTCTTGTTACCCCACACATCCATCTCAACATTCGCATCTCAGCTGCATGTAATTCTTTCGATAACAATTACAGTTTAAAAAATACATATCGCCGCGGAAGTAAATATGAAAAGGCTTGAATCTTTTCGTAAGCTAATGATATTTCGTAATGATATATAAATGCTGTTCGATTATACAATATATTAATTTACGCAAGTACGAATCTTTATTTTTTAAACTGCATATTTATTATAATAGAGTCCTAAAATATGGAGGAATGTAGTATGCTCTTTAAAATTAAGATACTGACGATCATCTAACTCCACTGTTTGTTGGATCAGGAGACTGGAGACGCCTATGAGGAAATCAAGACCATGAACTGGGATGAACTGTCCCCGTGGTGTAGAGCGCCAATTTAGCGTGGAAACTGGTAATTCTGCACGAGTACCTGTAATTATTTTTAATGAGAAATGTAAAAGGAAATCTTTCAATCAATAAATTCTCTAAAAATGTTAGCTATATTCACGTATAAATTTTGGTTGTACGAAACCATTTACCATTAGGTGACTTTCGCTAAACGGTCTAGATTTATGGCCAATCAAGGTTAAACAAAACTAGTTCGTTGGCGTTCCTTCGTCAAATTTGTATGTACGTAAAATTAAGTGCGTATAACTAGATAAATTTATATCCTTGGCTAGTTACTCCAATTTAAATTCATCCTTTCTAAAAAAAAATATTATCTATCTGTTCATCCATCCATCTATTCAACCGAAAGACGTCCACTGCTGGACATAGGTCTCCCCCAATGATCTCCAAGCCGCCCGGTCTTGCGCTACCCGCATCTAGCGGACTCCCGCGACCACCAGATCGTCGGTCCACCTTGTGGGGGCCTATCCCCTATCAATTTATACTATTAATACAATTGTAATTTTGTCAGTTTATTAATTTGTTCGCTGACCACGCAAAAGGGCAAAGGGCTGGGGCCTTCACTTTCCATTTCAATTGGATGGCTGTTTGGGAGGTGGCCTGGTCTGGCACGGGTGACCTCCTCCGCAGGTAGAGTCCTGGACGGGAAGGGACATAGTTTGAATCTAAAGGGGGAATATAGGCTGTCTATTAGAATATAATTGTTTCAATTCCACGCGACGAAGTCGCGGGCACAGCTAGTAATCATAATAAAATTTTCGTCACACGCGTTAAGACATTCCAAGAATTATGAAAAATAAAGATTTTAGTATTAATCTGTACAAATAAACAAAACATAAATATCCTTAAAATTAATGGTTTTTAATGATTTATTTACATATATAAGTACGGTACATAAGTACAAACATAGTATAAACTAAAAACACAATTTTTAGTGCTGTCTGTCGGCTGTTTGTTCCGGCTAATCTCCGGAACGACTGGACCGATTTTAACGGATTTTTACTGTCACATAGCTGAAGTTATAAGGCGTAGAACTTTTATTTTTGAAAAATTATTTGGGTTCCGTGTAAATAATTATAAATAAACAAAATATGATACGTGATCGGACCCGTGGGAAAAATAGTGTTATCATAAATTCACTCAGGGAATAAAACAATAATAAAATTAAAAAAATATATGTTCATAATCGATTACTATTTGGTTTACTCACCGTGTGATTGTGGTTGAACGCTGATTACCAAGTCTGGTCTAAGGTCTGATCCGTCATCTGTAAATTGATTTTTTTAAATCGATTATACATATAACTATAATATCATCTAATTAGTAGAAATATTGCTGAGAGAATTGCCTTACCATGATGATTTTACAAAATCATATTACCGATATTAAAATCTCGCTTTTTATAAATAATCGTTCTACGGTGCCAACAATAAGCGATCTGATCGACAATTTTGTTGACAATTTGTCGGGATCTATTCATCAATTTCTCTGTACAACAATAACGTAATTTTAACCTGACGGTAGACTGTATAAGTATAAAAAATGTAACTCGACTCCCAGTGACCAGATTCGACACCAGATTTTGTTATTTTATTTCCATCCATCCATCCATTCAAGTGAAATTCGATAGCTGGACATAGGTCTCCTCCAAAGATCTCCGTGAACCCCGGTCTTAAGCCACCCGCATCCAGCAATATTTACACTAATTTAATACAGATTATAAATATGGGTAATTTTGCTTCAATTAAAAAAAAAAAATAAAGATTACAACGCGACCTTTTATCAAATCCTAGCATAGCTGTGAACATCGAATTCACTACATATTAAATTACTTCAATCAGTAAATCACTTCAAAACTTATATATTTACTAATAAAAGCAACTAATATTAAATAAAGATTAAAATATAATCTGTTCTACTTTAGACACTTGAATCTCATAATGTCTAAATTCAATTACTGCATATACCTTTACGTTTTCAATATTCAATCTACAAACGAATCGTATTTGCAGATAATTATTAAAAAGATCAATTGAATACTATTTTAAAATTCTTCGTTTAAATAAATATAAGACTGGCTAAGTCACTAGAGATCTCATACATACTTCAATGTACTTAATTACTAAATAAAAATATATTTAATTATTTCTAAGTATGAAGTGTTTTATAGAAATTTAAATAATCAAATTGAAAAAAGAATAAATGATTATCCCGCAAATCGATTTTCGTACCGATCGATTGGAAAATAATCACCAAACAAGAGATTGAATTCTTAACTATAATAATCGTAAAGCGATTTAATAACCTTAATAATAAAAAGAAAAGTTATAAAAAAGAAAGAAATTAATAACCTATTCGATTATAAACTATTATCAAATTGTAACGTAATAATATTAAATACACAATAGAAAATAAATGAGTCACGTTTAATATACATTTTGTAATTATTAATAAATGTCTTTTATAATATGGAATTTATGATATTTACCGTCTGTAGCTCCAGGATTTTCGACACCTTTATTTGTTTTCCAATCCAAACTGTCACTCATTTTTAAAGCCATTGACCAAATTAATCTGTACAAACTATTGGATATGTTTTTTTTTTTTCTTCTTTTTTACACAATATTATGTCCTTAGTTGTTGAAGCGTTGTTTCATTGTAGCGTCAACGGTTTGCACTAGCTGTTTTATCGGGCTATCAATAAACTGATATATCTGGTATTATCAGCTTGTAGACATCGATATCTCTTGTACCTACACTGCACGCTTCTAATTAACGGTTACCTCATTATTATATGTTGATAGAGTTTTAGTTTTTTCACCTGTTGTTACGTTGAAATGTGACTTGTTTTTTTTGTATTTATGAAATTTCTACTAAAATGTCAATTTACGTTGCAAACCTTTTACCAATTTGTAATAATTTTATAATACATATGTCGTACTATATTTCTTTTTTGTTGTTTGTCTAAGGCAGTGGTTCCCAAACTTGATTGGGCTCCGACCCACCTAACAAAAACTGACAAATTCGGGACTCACCCCGTCTTGGCCGTCTTAAAAATGGGGGCATAAAATATTGTTAACGCTCAGATTGCCTAGTGTCTGTGGTCAGAGGGATGAAAATATTCGCCAAAACGAAGCCTCACGTCGTGGACCGACTGAGAGTTTGTTCCAAAGTAGCTAGTTTTTTTTCATTAGACATTAATCTGTTATGATAACAGACAACAAATATATTGTAATTTAGTAACTTTAGTTAGCTCATAAACAATGTGAATTTAAGCGTCACCAATATGGATGGAGGACTGTTCAAAGAAAAAGAAAAAAAAAAGAAGAAAAACAACTTTAATTTAGAATTTTTCTTCTATGATTACCTAAATACAAAGACTGTTATTTCAATGGGACGAGTGTATTTTTTTTTTTTCCTATTTTTTGTCATTTCATCGTTACCGCCGATTTCAATCCTAGTTACTATAAAATATAATTGACAATAAATTAAGAATTTTATAATATTGACGTCAAATAGCTATTGTTTTATTACTATTATTGTTTCTCTATTTTCATTGTTTAAGATTAAGTTTTAAAGTCTAAGTTTTTATTCGGTTCTTTTGACCAAATGATTCTATAACTATAACTCAGTGTTGATAAATTGAAATGACGAAGTCTGTGATATGAATTATGACCTTAGGATAAATAGTGATAGCATTATAACCATTATAATAATGTAAATGACATAGTAGGAAGCAAAAATATATTGATTGTATTAGGAATTAAGAAGGTAAAAGAACAAGCCCATAAATAAATAACATAAAAGAGCATAAACAACTGAAAACTTATTCAGCAATAATAAGGTCCCTGGTGACGTCATGGGTGATGACGTAGCTCTATTAAAAAAAAAAATCCTAGTTACTTTTAGTCGCTCGCAATTGACATTGCTACATTCAATTTATTTCGGTATTTAGTTTTATGGTCAGCTGGTCATAGCCGAAAATCTGGCCTCACATAGATGTGAGGAGGACTTTTATAGCTTCATAAAAAAAGCAGGGATAGTTCTCAGCAACTGACGGACGGAATTTCATTATCTGCTTGCGATTGTAACTATTTTTCAGTGACGTATCTTCTGATAAATCAATGAATTCTTCACTTGATTTTGTTCACAAACTAATTGTTACGGTGTCTTGAAATGGGTTAAAAATCCAATTCAACGAGTCGTGATAATTAATTTCTTCTCCGAAACCACCGGTACCCAAGTTAGTTTTTAACAATCATGAATGAGTGGAAATTGCCGACAGTACATTCGTCTTCTGACGTTGATGTACTTTATTTAAAACTAGCTGTGTGCCCGCGGCTCTGACCGCGTTTTGTATATTCCTCACTGCGTAATATAGTTTGTAGTCCCTTGAATCGTATTTTGTTCAAGATTTCATGAGTTTAGTTTTTTCACGCGGAACCCAATTATCTTCTAAATAGAACCAAAAATATTTCACATAAATTCAAGCACTTGCTGTTGCACTGTTGCACAAGCCAGTAAAACTAACAATTTTTATTTTCACAATTTTCTGTTTTTCCTTTTTTTATGCGGAATCCTAATAACTATCCTGAAATTACTTTTGGTACTAACAAAAAGCGTCGATACTTCTCACAAATTCAAACACCTGCCAGTGAAACTGTGCATTGAATCGGACTTTATTCGAAATTTCATGAGATTTAATTTTTTTACGCAGAACCTTAATTATTTTCTAAAAACCTACTTACCTAAAGAACCTACCTACCTACCCCTTTTTTTTTTGTCGAGGGTGAATGCATTTACGCACTACCCTTACCTATTGCATTAGTGAGACCGAAGTCCCTCAATGCAAGGCCTCGCCCGGGCGTGAGGCGCCCGGAAATACCCACTAAAACCCCCCGGGGCCGTCCGCCGCATTTGGGATGGGAGCGACACGGGGTGGCTTTCGCAAGCACCGCGTCGCAAAGTACCTACCCTAAGTTAAGCTATTTAACAATAAGACGTCAAAATCGGTCTAGCTGTTCCGGAGATTACCCGGAACAAACAGACAGACAAACAATTTTTTTTAATTTGTATTTATTTTTGGTATTTATATGTATCGTACATACATTCATATGTAATTAATTAAAAATTGTTATTTTGACATACATTATACAAACAGACACTTCAATTTGATTTATTAGTATAGATCAGATGTAGTGCAGTACTTACGAGCAGTACGAGGTACTTAAGCAGGCCAGCATGACAGCAGTGACTGGCATTGAATTCTGTTCAGTGTCAGTCGCCGCTGTTTTGGATTGTACTGTACTTACCATCAGGTCCAGTACAGTCACTGTGCTGTGCATTATAAAAAAAAAATCATTTTGTCGGGATCGTATAAAAAAGAGAGAACTCTTATCACTTATCAGTGTGTTACTTTTTCAAATTTAATGTTCTGCATCCTTCAGTAATTTTGTTGACAAGTGATATTCTGATTATAATTACATGGTAATATTTCTTACACTGGATACTCCTCTGCTTATGTATTATAGGAAAGTTCAATGAATGAATTCAACCCCTCATGTAAAGTAGTTTAGCTGACGACACTGATAACGCTTTTCAAACAAAAGAAATAAAGATTGAAACAAAATTTATTTTAAAACATTTACATACGTTTGCGTGTTTATAATAGTCGAATGGAGTGATAACATTCAAGTTGGTATACAATAAAGGGTAACTTACACCGTTTATAATAATTATATATAATACATACATCATATATACTATAATATATATATATATTTTATTAATAATTTCGATTAACATTTACTGTAAACATCGAGATAAAAATTCCATGCTGGGAACTAGCTGTAAACGCTACGCGGTAGACGCATGTTTCCGCTATGTAAAAGACACGTTTCGAAGCAAAATTTTGATCGGAAGACTTAGAGGATAGAGTGGAATTATTATTGTAATATCTCACTCACCTTATGTTCGTGAACTTCATGACTTATCAATGAAGTCGTCATTCGTGTAAGCCAAATATTTTATTGTCATAGTAAAGTCTATAGTGCCGAAATAGTATAAAACGCGCTTGACTTTATTTCTATATAAATACTGTTTTCGGTGATTTGTTTAAAGTTATTCTATATCTACGATATATTTATCATTTTTTTTTTAATTTACAAGAAAAAGTATAGAATGTAAGCGAAAATGTAATCACTGAATTTGGAATTATTATAGTACGTGCTCCCTTTTAACTATTTATTTTATTTTTAAGTTTGGACATTATATTTACTTCCAATGCCGACATGTTTCAATATAATTATTATTACTTTAATACTCAACAACGATCATCTCGACTAATCCATAACCACTTCCAACTTCAATATTATTTTTAGACAATAATTTATATAATTTATTAATGAAATATAATAGCAAAAACGTAACTAGCAAAATCTAGATACAACTCTCGATATAATAATAATAATATTTAAATTACATTTAACAATGAAAGCGTAATTTTATCTCACAGTTAACACAGTTGACAATCACTAGGTATATAGACGAAATCGTGGTTACTTTTGAAACCCTACGAGTCTATGGCTGGTTAAACTCGTAGGAATGAATTTAATTGCATAATACTAATAGAGAGTTATGTTGATCATCATGTAATAATAGAAAGTACACCGCGTCCATGCCCTGTAATGATTTTATTCTATGAAAAATCGTCAGCAGATGAAATATGCATTCATTTTAATATCTGAAATTTCATTTAAACATCGAACGCTACAGTCACGTTAATACGTTTTGTTTAGCCAATTGTTTGATTATATTTCTTATCGTTGAAGCGCTCGCTGCCAGCCGATATTGAGTTTAAGTGTAGCCGAGAGGCAAGGACTAGCTTCGCACTCTCCGTCCAATTCATCGGCTAGGTTATCGTGTAATTCTCTCAATGCCATGAGAGCGGATCGAGCTGCCCTTTGACAACCCATGTCTCCTTCACAGGTCGTGTCTGCTTCAGACAAAAACACCAAATCGCAAGTAGTTGGAGGCGCTTCTCCCTAAAAACGAAGATAAAACCATAATTAATTTAACGACAATAGCATTCACTGTCTTGTACATGTTTCAGGACCACCTCTAGAAGTAGTAGAAAGCATACATTGTTCTATGAAATGGTGGACAATTTACTTTTAAATGTACAAAAAAGTAAAGCCTAAACGTCATAACTGCTTAGTTTATTTGCAGATGATTATTGTTGAGAATAATAACACTTACACAAAGATAGCAAATCTGATGCAAACTACAAAGAGGAAGAAACAGTTGGCCGCGATCTCCAGCCAGTAAATCTACACCACGACAGCGTTGGACAATTTTCGCTAATACAGGACAAGAACCTGAAGCTCCTCCTAAAAGTAAATTCATTTATAAAAATAATATAATATGTTTAGAATAACATGATGAGGCTTTCCATTTGATGTCAGTACATTATTATTTACCAGTGGAAACCATAGGAATACGATGCCTGCCACTACCGCCCATATAGCCTTCTGAAAATTCTTCCATTTTACCATTTAAATAATGTCCAGCTCCTTGCTCTTCTTCAAAATCACCGTTTCGTTCTTCTTTATTGAAAGCGGGAATTTCATTGTTACTTATAAGTTCTTTTTTAACAGCAACTCTTTTAGCTTTTGCTTCATCGGTTGGTAATACTGAAGACATCAAAGATTCTGATTTCTGACTTTGAATACTTTGCTTGAATTCTTTTAAAGCTTTTCTCATTTTCTCCAGACTGTATGCCGCAGCAAGACGCGACAGTAACTTTTCTTTCATTTCCTGTTCTTCCTTTGAATCAAGCTGATCGCCTACATTTGAATAATGTAGCGCTTCATCAACTATCAATCCTTCCATATTTCTCAATTTTTTATCAATATTGTCTAGTTTGGAGTCGTTCTCTTTAATACCTCTTTTATTGTCATTATGATCGGTTATGGATTGAGCTCTATCTATTTGTATTTCAGTTTCTTCGTTTGATTTTGGTTGTACAAAATTTCGTTTAACATAACTATGTTTCCGAAAGGAATTCAAAGGGTATATCACTTCTTTGTTGAATGTATCAAAGTATTGCTTTCTCAGTTTGTCCTGTGATAAATCATTAATGAATGAAACTGGGTTGTTTGTTCGTTTATCAATTCCAAAATAATCTGACCAGTCTATTGATTTTTTCTTAACTATTATAGGTTTTTCTTCGTCTTTAAGTTTATGTTCATGATTATGTTTATGATCGTTCTCATGGTTATGTACGTCTTCATGGTCGTTTCCAAGTTCTACTTCTTTACCAGATATACCTGGGTGATGTATATTATGCCCGTGATGTTCATGGCTGTCTTCATCATATTTGGATGAATTTTCTTGTTGGGTATTATTATGATGTACTAGAGCGGTCGGTGGTTTCACATCGTGAGAACTTTCTACATGTTCACTGCTTCGTTTCACTGGGGATTTGATAATATCGGTTTCTGATTCTCCGAACACTTGTGATAGATCTTTTATAATTTTTGGGTCTGTGCCTGAACTACTACGAAACGATTTAACGGTATCACGTTTCTTTTGATTTTGGGTAAACCTTTTCGTCTGGGTTCCAAAATCGTATGGTCCACTACTGCGTTTCGTTACCGGAAAACGTTTTTCAATAGTATCGTATGTATACTGATCTTCATCATTACTGTCTGATAAATTATCCTCCTCTAACGGTTGGAAAGCGATAGCATATTCATCCATTACATCGTCATCAGGAATTTCGTAACCGTTATAATTAGAGTTAACGTTTTCTACTTCTTGTTTTC
The DNA here is from genome assembly GCA_014132275.2 of Samia ricini. Classification (NCBI taxonomy): domain Eukaryota; kingdom Metazoa; phylum Arthropoda; class Insecta; order Lepidoptera; family Saturniidae; genus Samia; species Samia ricini. The sequence continues at coordinate 3,586,238 of AP028161.1, read as the reverse complement.
TTGTTTCATAATCAGGTAAAATAGGTCGATCTACATCAGATTCCGAGCTACGCTTCCTCTTAAATGCAATTGGACCCCAATTATCCGGATAACGCTTTTTAACAATTTTATCTTTATATAATTTAACAACACCCTCAGGGGCCGCATCAGTGTCGCTACTATGAACTTTGTTATATTTATATTTTGACCAAAGTTGGCCTAAAAGCAATGCATATTCTGCGTCGTTTTTAGTTATTTCGGAGATATCTTTCTTCTCATCGTCTTCATTTTTATCCATAAATAAATCACGTAATTTATCATTGTCCGTGTGGTGAGTTCTTTCACGAAAAGCGGACTCTTTCCTTAGTCCTGTGTTAGCAATGTTCTTTTTTTTAATTAATTTATATTCATAACTCTCAGGGTGTCCGTCATTATTATCTAGAAGTTTTACAATGTACTTTGAATTAGGTTCATCTTCAATATCCTCCACATCTACAGTGTAGTCAGGTTCTGTAAAGAAAAATATTAACCAACATAAAAAAGTGTAAAAAAAGCTTTTGTGTAAAGACTGTTAGATATCATTTGAGACGCTTTAACAGTGTCACTTACAGTAAATAAATTTCATTGATTTATTTTACAATACCTGTCATTAGCCGTTATTGATTTATTTTGTGAAAACCATTAATTTATGGTTAAATCGAAAGCGGCATTAGAATTGAATTGGATAGTAAAAAGAGTACCTGGGTAGTTTTGCGGTGGTACAAATTCGTATAGAGCTTCATAATCAGTCGATGGGATGATGGGTCCGTGTATACGTCCTCGCTGGCGTCGTTGAAGTGCTTCCAGAGCTCCGCGCAGAGAAGATCCTCCGCGTTCACCATACGCGCACACTATAGCGCACACGGCCAGTAACAGCCACCTTAGGCTCATCGCAACAGTATCTATAACAAATAGTTATTGTAGAACAAAGAGATTCATTGCAATTTTCACTATTTCGTATTGAAAAAAATAAACTTGAGAATCGTGACATTCTTTTGCTGAAAAAAATTGTTATTTTCGTTCTATCACCTACATATTACAACATGCATTGTTTCTGTCCGTGTACTAGTTAGTTTATAACTCGACATATTTTATTAAACGTGTATATCTTTTCTGTCTCCTTTAGTAAATTTTTTGTTGGAATAAGTTATAAAAAACAATCTTCACTCACAAAAAAGACCCCTAGCGCGCCAATTGTGATAGGTAGTACTCTAAGTAATTTATCGTAAAAGATGTAATTGTTCTATGGAAACAGAGACGCTGGCGCAGCGATTCATGATTTGTAATCATCATATCAGCCAAAAAACGTCAAATGGTGGACATGCGCTGGCTGCTATGAACTGTGCCAACTACACTCAGCGCACAATCGTAAATCAATGCAATAATTATAAAAAATTAAATTCAAGATATATATGAGTACGACCATTACTTTTAATTTATATTATTTTTTACACGGTTTAGGCTCAGTGGTTTAACCACAATCTCACCAGATGTTAAGTGACGATGTGGTTAAGGATGGTAAACACACTAAGACTAAAGATACTGGTTCTCAAGTGATGCTGCCGGAACACACCTATTGGTATTTGGCGACAGGTTTTCTAACTTGAGAGTGGTAACTACCCGGGTAGTAGTACCAGCAGTAGGAAGCAAAGTAAATAAACAACTAAAAGTCAATAACGTAAAAACCAACATTAGATACACAAAGTCTCTGATTATGTTAGAGGTCGCGGCAGATACGCCATGAGGCGTATCAAAAAGAAAACCTACCCGGGTAAGCATTATTTTAAAATTCCAAGCTCAAAGCACCAAACTATGATTTCCTCACGATATTTTCCTTCACGTCTACTGACGCCAAATCCGACCGCATTACTTTATTATTCTTTACTTGAACTAACATCATTAATTCTTTGTCATTATTACATTACATTATAAGTTCATCATCCTCGTTATTCGTCGTATTTAATTAATGTAAGTAACATTCATCATTATGATAAATATATTACCTAAATTAAATGCTCCATTTTCGTTACACATAATATACGAATGTCATATCGAGTTACGCTTTATCTCTATCTAATGTAATATGTCATACGGGATTCTGGATAATATAAATTTATCTGGAGTATAAAATAAATCGAGTTTCTCGCGGGAATGATGCGGAGATCGTGCTCCGGCTGTAATCACTTGACGCCATCTTGTTATAATATTCATCGCCATATTGTTCACGTACGTTTACAAGGTTTGCCATATTTTATGCATATAAATTGAAGTTCTTTGATACACAATCTTCTGTCTAAACAAAATTGTGAAAGTAACTCGCGTTAGTGGTTAATATTGGTGATAATGTGCTTATGTATATAACTTTCTTATTTCAGTTAAAATTATGCTTATTTTATATACCTAAGTAGTAAGGGATGAAATAAAAACCAGTCAGGCAGTCAGTTATCGAGTTTCTTGAATTCAGCATTAAGAATTAAAAAATTCTTTACTTGAACATTTTTCATGTCCTGCAGGAAACGCAAAGTTTGCGTCATATTATTTTATGGTCTTACTATATTCTGACAATACTAAATTCTAATAAAACTTACTACAAGTAAAAATAGGTCAACGGTAAGGGAGATCAATTTTGCAAAGCCGTTTAAACGTCCCGTACGGGGCCACGGGTATCAACATTTAAATCAGTAAGACAAATAGAACCCTGCGTTAGATACACACATCTCGAAAGTGTTTTAATTCAACTATCCTAAACAAAGGCAGTCAGTCCTAAGTCAACGCTTTTATATAGGCTGGAAAGAAAAAACTCTATTTTGCGAAACTCCTACCCAGAGAGAAAATAAAAATTCACAGTGCAAATGCTGCATAGTGGTAGGGCATTTTCTAACAATGCCCGCCTGGGTAGTTACCGCCCCTAAGCTCGGAAACCTGTCGCTAAATACCAATAGGTGTGTTCCGGCAGCATCACTTGAGAACCAGTATCAAGTATGTTTACTATCCTGGACCACATCGTCACTTAACATCCGATGAGATTCTGATCAAAGCATTGGGCCTATACAGTGTAAAAAAATTGCTACTCGTACAAATGCGAATGCTATTCGTCTAATGTTTTAAGGTTAGTCCGAAGAATAATATTGTCTTTAGAGTTTCAATTTTGATTTTAAACAATTCCAACAAAGGTGTATGATATTAAATACTTAAAGGTCTGTCTTCCTGTTTACTTATCCTTAACGTGCCGTTACAGGCTACTATTTCGCATTTATATGTTTCACGGATATTCTCTACATTAATCTTTTTAATGATCGTTGGTTTTGATAAAGTATTATGAGAGATCTAGCTGTTTTCCTCGCGGCTCCGCTCTCATTATTTAACGGACAGGCAGACAGATAGACGATACCTTTTACATACAGTAAGGATAAGGATGTAAAAAGGTTTCAGCTGAGTGCGTTAAGTGCTAGTCCTCGCCCCTAACTTCGGTGAAGCTGTAAAAGGCTCTTCAGTTCAACAGCCTTAGATAGTTCGATGAGAAGGAACGCGATAATAGTAATTTTTTTACCTAATATTCTGGTTACTTCTTATGTAAATTCATACATATTATTCAACGTAATAAAATTTATACTAAAACCTGACTACGATTTAAAAAAGGAATCATGTAAGTCGGTTCAGTGGCTCTCGAGCTAACTAACGGATAGACAGATAGATTAGATCTATAATAATGTGTATATGTGTGTATGATATATAAAGTAAGTATGAGTTAAATTTTACAATTTAGTTCAATTGTAGTTTGTAAATTTTGCAAAGTTTTTACATAGTAACGTTCCGTGACTCGCTCTGGTATCTCTTGGTACTTCAGCATATGCTGAGCTGGAGACCCTTTCATCTAATGAGATGCGCTGGTGGGTGACACACAGTTACCCTGATAATGTGATTTTTTTTGGGTATCATTTTTTTCATTGTTATTAGTGTTATTATTATTTTTGTAATTTTTTTCAGTATGTGTTTTGTATCTCATTAGTGAATAAAGGTTTTTTTCTTTCTTTATATGTTGTCATTTATATAATGTAAGGAATATTTTTTATAGATAGATATTGTTAAAGGCAATGTTATGAGATTTATTACTTGTAACGATATTGGGGTATTGGAACTATTTTCTTATTGTCTACTTCCCTGAAGAATCGTGTTTTTGGATATTTAAATGTTTGATAGTTATTAGATGTATTTAAAAAAAAAACATGTTACATTTAAGGTTACTTTAATTTTTGGTATTATTATTGTTATTAACAAAAATAATACGCCTGTTCTCGTGAACTAGTGTTAGTGTTTCTTGTTCACAATTGGATAATTAAATGATATTCGAATTTAGGGGTAAAGAAAAACATTAGGATTGAAGCGATGATGGCGGTGTTGGTAATGCAGTCGGATTTCGCGTCGATAGACACGGGTTCGTACCCATCAATCCAACTCTAAAATCAACGACGACGGATTTTCGAATTTGAGGGTGGTAGACGAATTCCACGGCGGGAATTGTTAGAAAATGCGCTACTACCGTGCTACGGATTCCTCACGATGTTTTCCTTCACCGAAAAAACAGGCTGACTTTAGAGCTGGACTTATCCAGCGGGTTTGAACCCGCGTCCATTGACGCGTAATCCGGCCGCACTATCCACTCCGCTATCATCGCTTAAATAATTTATATTAATAATAATCGCCATAATCGTTTAATAATAATCGCGATCATAAATTTCAGAAGACGTTGTGAAGAATAGAAAGGTTAAATATAAATCAATTAAACCCTTTAATTAACAGAAAAATAAATATAAATCAAAAAGTATTCTTCATTCTTATTCTGTTGCTGTCCTCGGAAGCTACACTCCTTCTAGGCTTGGTGTGTGTAATCTTAAATCATATGAAATAGACAAACGCTATGTATGTGTGGTTATCAGAAAACCATACACCTTTCTTTTAAACACAGTACGACAAACAGATTGTTATTCCAAAAAGATTTTAAAATAATGTAATGAAATAGAATGATTCCAATCAAATATATTGTATCATAAATGATGAAATTTAAATCTAAACAAAGAAATCTGTTTTATCAAAACAAATCTTGTAATTGTTATTATAAATTTCGCTAGAGCCCGCCATATTCGTTTAATAATTTAAATTGTAAATATAAATTTACTCTGTACCTATATAATTAATGGTATTCGTATCGCTATATCAATGAATCGCACTGTTACTCAGACCTAAATACCTTTTTCAATAAATAAATCTATTATTCTACAGTGTAGAGTCTACACCATCAAAAATTAATCCCCATAAACTAATTAATACAATTAACCTATACAAAAAACGGAATAAGAACTCTGTAGAAGAAGTATTGAACTTATTTGTATATAATTTGAGTAAAATTAATAACTTACCTTAAAACATTTATCTTTGATGTAAAATATACAAAACACTGAAGGACGATGGGTGCGCGTCTAAACAGGCTAGACTCGGGAAAACAACTGGGCTAGAGTTTAGACAAGTTGCGCGATGACGATGCGCAATGGAATCAGACCTGTGACTGGGATTCAGGAGTACCTCGGCGGACCCTGACGGCTGCGGAACCTTATATATGAATGATATCGTGGTGGGTAGCTCGTGAAACGTATCCCGTGCTTAGAGTTGCTACTTGATAACATTCCCCCGAAGTGTTGTAACGTTGGCACGAACCGGAAGGGACCGTTTTGCAATACTCAAAAGTCAAAGTAGAAATTTTTATGCGAAATATCTAATGAAGCGTGTTGACAATTAAATCGACTTGTATGCCGTGACAGTAAGGGATCTTTCTTTAAGCACTTGCGGTAGAGGGTTCAGAAAACATCACCAAACATCGCAAGGGGAGGGATGGTGCAGTGAGATATCACTTTTTCTTTTTTTTTTTGCGGAACGTGCGATATCTAAATCGCGAAGCGGCACGTGACTTTAACAAGTCGTTGATAAGTAAGAATTGCCAAAATTAGTTAAATTTAAAGTTATATATTAGTTATATAAAAAATACAAATTCTGACAATGTTTAAATACTTTGTAACTAATAAAATAGACATGATGTTTGGTACAGGGAAGCGAGGTTGATCTAAAACTCACCACATATCTCCAAGAGGGAGGGGGTCAGAAATTTGCTAAAAGCATATCGTGATTAATGAACGACAATATATGACATGAAAGTGGTGTGTGGTGTGCATACGCAAAATCCATTCTACAGACAAATTTAATGTTTGACATCTGCCGAGCATCTCGTGACGGCTAGCTTTTTATTTAGTTGTTTATCACTATAACTAAAATAATTGTAACTTATTCAACAAACGCTATTAATGTAATTATTATCGTTCTATAAAATTTTAAACTCTCTTGTATTTTAGGTAAACGAGTGATTACTTTGATTTGTCCATTCCCCGTAAATTTGACTTCGGAAGTTGGCAACACAGTAGATTGGCAGCGCGGGGCTTCGAGGAGCGCGGGGCGAGGTTATATAACGCGGTAGATCGATACCAGGGGCGGGCGGGTGGACCTACAAAGCGGTGTACATAGTTGTACTCTTATTTTTCATTCGATAATAGCTGTTAAATTATTTATTATCTTATATTATAGTGTGCAGGTGATAAAATCGAAAGAATAGAATTTTTAAGACAGGCACACAAACAGTTGTATAAGTTCTAACTCTAAACTTAATGAAATTCTAACAAAAGTTTCCTACTTCTCGTAATTTAAGGAAAATACCTGATAAGTATAAAATTTACTCCATCCATTCAACCGAAAGACGTCCACTACTGGGCATAGGTCTCCACCAGAGATCTCTACAGCTACCGGTCTTACTTACCACATCTTCAAAGATTTTTTAAGACTTACCACATCCAGCGTATTCCCACGACTTTCACCAGGACGTCGATCCACCTTGTGGAGGACCTTCCTACGCTAGTCTTCCGGTACGCGACAGCCACTCGAGAAACCGTTGGTCCCATGGAGCATCGGTTCTACGGACAATGTGCCCAGCCCATTGCCACTTACGTTTGGCAATTCTTCGGGTAATGTCGATTACTTTGGTTCTTCTGCGAATCTCCTCATTTCTGATTCGACTCATTGGTTAGCGATAGACCTTTTACATATCTATTCATAGCACATAACAGAGATATCATTCATAAAATAATATAAAGAATATTTATACATAACAACATATCACTTAAATATAAATTTATAATAACTAGTTTGAAATTCGACCATAATTATTATTAAATTAGAGTGGGAAAAATTGTTTCCAAAATTTTTAAACTAACTTTTAAAATAACAATAAAACTGATAAATAGTTCCTACAAAAAGGTGTACAATAAACAGAGAAGAAAAATGTGGTAAACTATTTTATCGTTAATTATTTACATATAGATTATTCACTTCAAGAAAGTTTGTAAATTGATATTTAATAAAAATTTTAAAAAAAGTGAACCAAAAAAAAAGAAAGTATTTTATCTTTTACTTTTAACTGATTTTCTGTTATACGAAATTTGATATAACGTTATTTTCTTTTTCATACGATAAAGTTAACGATAGCAGGTGGCTGAAAGAGTCTCACTAACGACATCGTTAAAACTTACCTGTTTAAAAGTGAATCTAAGTAAGCTTTGTGAACACTACTCTTTAAATTAAATATAAACTTAGAAACACGCGTACATAGGTGTATACCGTAATACATATTTGGAAGAAACGATATTTATTTATATTATAAATTGTTGTTTTAAACTTTAACATTTAATACGTAGTTAGTTTATATATTTAATTCTAATTTAATATTTCCCGTTACGTAAGCAACATTTTGGTTATTTTTAATCCTGTAAACAAGCAAAACTCTTAAAATTAACTGCAATATTAATATTAATTATGCATTGCCATAATTTTGAACAAAAAATATTAATAAGTGAATATTGTTTACGTAATCACATTTCAACACATCCCCCCCCACCGCATATTATCAAAAATAAACAAAATGTAACCCCTCCTCGCCAATAATTTTTACGCAATATTTGGACGGTCTCATTTTACCTTATAGCAGTTAAAATTGATGATGGCTCAGTGACTGGATAGGTTAGAATTTACCAATTCAATTCCACATTATGAACCTGAACTTTCGGTGAAGGAGGACATAGAAGAATACCACAGTATAATATGGTAGGGTTCTACTTTTGGAATGGAATTTCTATGCGCGTTATGAGAGTAAAATTTAAAGGTCGCGTCACGCGATAAACGTCACAATTAACGTCATCATTTTGAATGTTAGATGACGCGTAGAAGAAGTACCTACGTACCTAGTGAGAGAGTAAGATATAAACATAGTAAGCACCTAGAGAGAGTGATGCATAATTATTTTATGCTCTTTTTCTATATACGCTCTAGATTCAGTTAATTTTAACGGGTTTTCACGCGTTACCTTTGCTTTTTTCTATCCCGACGTTTCGGCTGGGTTTTCGCCAACCGTGGTCACGGGCTGACTGGCGGTGCGCGGCGTCGCCTGCTGCGTTGAGGGGTATTTTGATGAACTACCCCCGTTTGGTCTTTATATTTATTATAGTCACAACATTTCTTACTTGGTCTCTCATATCTAGCTCTTACTAATTACATTGAAAATTTGAACTAAAAATTACCAAAGATGTTTCCCTTCTGACACGTGTACTCTGTATACATGTTTTTTTCTTTCTAATGCCCACTTGACTAGCTGCTAATCTGAAGTTTGAAAGTCTGTCGCTGAGCTGTATTCCGGCAGCATCATTTGAGAGGTTTAGTTTTCCAATCCTAAACCAGATCGTCATTTCATCAGGTTCCGAACATCAGGTGAGATTGTGTTCAAAGTATAGGCGCTATATAGTGGAAAAAATGTTTTAAATTACAAACATAGACAACGCCTTACTCTATTTTCAAAAATTGCGTATATATATCGTATATTCAGTTGAATAGAAACAAAATTGAAAAGATATATTGTACATCATCCAGGCAGCCATATGAAATCAAATAGAATCTAATGGAATTTCTTATTAGGTCTCTCGTCTATTATATGAACACTCAACGAGACATTCTATTGTCAATTTAAAATAATATTTATATAGGTTAGGTATACTTTGTTGTTTTTTACTCGAGAATAATACAAAGTACTTCGTAAAGAGTAATAATGGATGTCGTTTGTGCATTTTTTCAAGTCGCAGAGTGAATGTCGGTTTTATTTGTCACTTTTTTTTATGGACGTGGTGGTACAAAAGTAACATGGTTTCGTTTTTTACGAGTCGGTTTTATTGAATACGACATGCGAACTGACCGTTTTTTTTTTTGAGTAATACAAAATTGACTAATTGTATACATATATATTATATTATTTACAATAATGGTTATAATATGATCCTGCGGTTTCGTTCTTAGTTACTAATTTCTATCTCATATAATTTTTCACTGCACTATTTATTTTTACAGTTTAAATAAAGTATTTTGCCAGAGAATACGCTTGTGGTATTATTATCTAATTCGGGCATATTTGTCAGCATAATTTGACCGGATATATCTTTGAGTTTTAAGCCAACTAATGGACAGACAATCAAAGTTGTTGCGTTTACTAAGAATAACACTGTTAGTGTGCCTATAACTGGAGAAATATTGAATCGATTACGATTCTTTTACACAAAAAAAAAAACTAAAATTTCTGTACTTATAATAAAATCTCCTTGCAGAGTCTGTCTGTAGCCCTGATAACCACTTAACGTATTCTCTTACGGAGTCACCAATATACACTATACAGAGTGATTAATTGATTTGTTACATAAATTATAAAGGGTTTTTTTTGTTAATTTGGCGGATATTCTCTGGTATTCGTGCGAAGCAGGGGCAGGTCGCTAGTTAAAAGTATCTATATGAGAAAAACGGTTTGATAACGGAACACATTTTTTATGAGTTTGGATAGTAGGTGAAAAAGGTATTTATGTATGTAATATGAAAAGTAGGCCATATGTATGTTTTAAATAATTAATTAAATTGAATGCGAGAAAATCCGCGGCGCGCAGCTAGTATTATATAAAGCTGATTTATTTCTCTAACTCTTTTGTATACAATTTCACGGTATCTTGAGTTGATGACTAAGTAGGTAATTGGAGATGAGGGATTTCTAAGCATTTGTTATGTAGGGTTGTTTGTACGGAATGTTTTTGATTTTTGTTCTCTAAACGATCTATGGACACTTCTTACCCTCTGGCAGCAGTCTAAAACCTGCTCTTATCTATGGCTACTTCTTACCCTCTAGCAGCATAATACCGGCTCGTATCCTGAATCTGCCGCCAATGCGATACAGTGATAATTTCATGGACTTGAAAAATACTACTTAATATTAGAGTGAACAGTATGCTAATAGAACGAATGTAATATTTATCGCTCAGTCAAATTGTATGTAAAGTTTTGTGGGGAGTTATTTTAATAATAACCTCTAATACATTCGAATAGTAGAATGACCCTACGCCATAAGATTACTCCTTACAAAACTTCGCATATTTTCCCCTTACAGAGGATATTCCAGTATTATATTGTAATCTTTGCAGACGATACAAAATCGGTTCATATGAAAATCTGCAGGCACCCAATGGTTCCAGAGGAATGTGGATCTCCACAGAGACCTGAATCTATCTTCGATCGAATCCGTTATGAAGTCCATAACCTTCGAGAGAGCGCAAGTAAACACAAATCATCTGGTGGTAGCTGCCATGTCTTATACAATAGATTAAAACGGCCCGTGAAGTAACCAGGTCCACGTAGGATTCTTCCCGACCCTGAGGATGAAATAACGCTTGCGAACAGAGATTAAGTGGGTACTCGAACGTGCTGGCGCGCCCACGACCACGAAACCATCGTACCCGCCGCCGGACATGCGCAGGCAACTTTGCACTGATCACCCCTCTGGCAACAGCTCAGGCCGGGTTTTGATACCCAACTGGAGGAGGCTTCTATATTTGCCACCAGCGTGATACAGTGATAAATTCACGGAATTTACGTCTAAGGTAGCATCCTAAGCCGAGGCCCGTAACACTTTGGTGTCCTTATACTAGCTACTACTTTTTTCGGCTGAGCGACCTAAGCGCTCGGCACAAAGATTATGTGAATCTATCAAACCCCTTCCGGTAAAATAGGAGTCGGAGTCCACACTTTCTTTGACCTTCCGCTACTTTTCCATCTTTACACATATTCATTACCTACTATATTGTTCACACCCAAATCCTCTCTTCTTTTAAAATATCCAGACCATTCTTTTTTATTTAATAAATTATGATCACTCGTTACTTCGAAAAACCTTATTCGATTTTTAATTCTAAGTAACGTTATTCGTTATTTAAGAATACTTACACATTCCCTTATTATTTATTCAATTACTTGTTTATACAACGCTCTTTGTTTAGTTTATTATCACATAACATAATAAAGATTTTCTGTCGTAATTCAGTGGACACAGGACGCTGTCTCATTCGTCGGTTACGGATTTATTGTAAATCGATACGAAACAGGTCACTATGGCGAACGCTTCCACATCACATCTTCCCGCTGTTTATTCTAAGCGTCACAAATACACAACTAAGTTTAATATGGATATTTGACAAAAACTATTCCCTGCAAAAGTTGAAAAGGAAATGTTTGTCGTGGTATGAATCTATTATGAGAAGCGCGGAAGCGCTTGTCGGTAAAGTAATAATGAATATGATTTTGGACATTTCATAATAATAAATTAGATAATCACCATCATCAATTGGTTTGGGCGTGGAGAGGATGGATGAAAGAAAATTGAAGAAACAAATTTACAAGGCAAGGGTGACTGGGCAAGCCGGTAAGGGTCGTCCTAGGCGAACTTATCTCGACAAGAACGAAAACCTTCTGAAGAAAGGCCATGGTCAAAAGTGCTCGTAACCGAAAAGCATGGAGACACTTACGCAAGCAGAAAAGCGAAAACGTGTGTCAGGATCGTTGCAGATGGAAGGATGTAGTCTCTGCCTACCCTTGTGGGAGATAGGTGTGACGTCATGTATGTATCATAGCATCATGTTAGCCGACGTTACTGCAATTATAGCCATTATAGTTCGGCAATTCTCCGGCAATGTCGGTTATTTTGGTTCTCCTACGGCTTTCCTCATTCCTGATTCCATCACGTAATGAAACTCCGAGCATAACTTTCTCCGTTGCTCTTTGAGTATCTTTCAGCTTTAGGCTCATTGTTAATCAACACGTCTCAGTGCCGTATGTTATCACTGGCAACAAACTGAAAATTTTCATATTGAGACTATATTTCATATCATTACATAAATTATACCCATTTGAAATTTGACAGCCCTAATGTTAATGTATAAAGGTCAGCATTGTCATATAGATCTCCATAGCGTGGGCCGAACAGTGGACCACGTATAATGTCAGGGTGGGCTTATTGAGGATATTCTCAAGCGTTTCAAGCAACAGTCAACCTCGGCTACATAAGTAATAATAATAAAACTAGTTGTTGTTTAGTAGTATGAGGAAATATTATGTAAGCATCAATTACCGAACCCCCCCCCCCCCCCCGCCGCCCCTCTCCATTACATGTTGCTTATTTTTGATGATATGTGAGGGGGCGGTCTGAATGGTGATTATGCACGTATTTGGATGCTCCCTGTGGCCTTTTTAATCTTCGGTTTGGTAGCTACCATCCTCAAATTCGCTATTATTAAGAACCTATAACTTGCACAATGTCACTTAAGATCAAATAAAATTTCGGTCCAAAATTATAAATGAGTTTATAGATTTGGATCTTTAGAATCAGCCAGTATATTATACCTTTATATATTAACTAGCTGTGCCCGCGACTTCGGTCGCGTGGAATTCAGGCGTCCCGTCCAACACTTTTCAAACAATTTTTTTTAAACTATCAAATTTTTTGTTTCAGAACAGTCCAAGTAATTAAAAAATAAGTATAAAGTACGTATATAAGTATAAAAATAAGTAAAAAGTAAGTATATAATTAGCTTATGTTATATTCATAACACTTCATCCCCCATGTCATCAAAAATGAACAAATCATGAACAGCCCAATTAATTATAATAAATAAATATGTTCGGCGCCATATTTTATACCTATTGATATTCAGCTCACTACTTCCAAAAAATGACTCCTTAATACAACGGCTAAAATGCCTAAATGATTGTGTGAAAATTGAATATTACAATATTGTTTTCTTATTTAATATGCCTTATATATTTTTTTTGTATATATACTATACATGTATTTATTATGTCATTCTGTTCAATTTCAATCCATCCATCATTTTTTGCTCTCTAAAAAGACTAAAATGCATTTATTTACGAACTAAATACTAAAGACGCCGCGTGTCATTCAAATTACTATAACTTTTGATAGAGTATACCGAAATTAATGAAATAATTTTGATGTTACCCTGGAATATGCTTCATAATTATTTTTTGATTTTTAAAATATACTTAGTGGTTTCTAATTGATACCTGCACAGACAAACAGACATACAGACGTTGCTAAAAATGATAGAAATGTGTTTAATTACCTATTTTTAGCCCCTTGGAATAATTCTTTTCACAAAAATAGAAAATGTAATGACATGTGAAATTTACAATTTTGTTATTAGTATAGATGGACAAAGTCTTCCTAAAATATTGTAATTTTGTCGTGTTAATTGTTTGTAATTAAGACAAGATCAAAATTACAGTAAAGTATTAAATATATTCTGTATTGTGTTTTAGAAAATCGTCCACCGTACGATGTTTTTCTTCACCGAAAACTCAGGCTAATCATAGAGTTAGATAGGTGGGTTTGGGTCCATCAAAGTGGACCGCACTACCAACTGCGTCATCATCGCAAAATAATTAAAAGAAAAGCGTTGAACAATATTATCAATTATACTGTTATACTCTATACCGAAATCCAGACATTAATTCAATAGGTTTTGTAGCAGGTCCTCTTTATTAAATTTGTCAGTACATTGTGATATTTCAGAATTCATATCATCATGGTTTGATTCATTCAATAAGTTATACGATGAATTATATACCACTAGAACGTTCATTACAATGATATTGTGTACTGACAGACAATCGTGCACAAAAGTATTATACATAAATGGTTCTAAGAGTGTTTTTTTATAGAGGTATCAAATTTTAAGTACACTTTTTTAAATGGCAGCCATTTTGTCAGACGTCAAGGGATTTATGTTTAGTTTGGTTTGGGATTTCAACATGATTAGACTGACGCCTGAACAATGCTTCCAAATCGTGCAAATTTATTTTGAAAATCATGGTTTGTATCGCGAACTATTTCCATTTTACGGTTAAAGTAATCGTCCATCAGAACAATTAATTTGATTAACTGTGGAACGTTTTCGCACTACATTTGCTCTAAATGATAATACGTACAGTGCGTACAGAAGGTCATTCCTACTGTAGAGCGTAGCGTAGAGAAAGACCCGAATCAGTCCATCCGCCATCGTGCACAGGAATTGGATACGTGTCCATACAGTTTATGGAAGATTTTGCGGAAAGATCTTGGTTTGCGTGCTTACAAAATCACACGAACACCTAGCAAGGCGTAGATTCGGTGAATGGGCCCAAAACAAGATTGCCGTTGATTCCGATTTTCTTAAGCGAGTTTTATTTAGTGATGAAGCTCACTTTTGTTTAAATGAATACGTCCATAAACAAAACTGCCGTATTTGAAGTAATGATAATCCTCAAGTGTATGTTGAGATACCGTAACATCCAGATTAACTGACTGTTTGGTGTGCTTTATGGGCTGGTGGAATCATTGGTCCATACTTCTTTAAAAATGATGCTGGTCAGACCGTTACAGTCCCCTATAGAGCCATGATTACTGACTTGTTCGTTCATCAATTGAACAACCATGATGTCACACAGCCCGTGCCACAATTGATTTATTGAAGGAAACGTTTGGTAACCGCATAGTTTCACGTTTCGCCCTCCAAGATCGTGCCATTTAACGCCGCTAAACTATTTTCTGTGGGGATATGTGAAGTCGCTAGTCTACACCAATAAGCCTGTAACGATTGACCAATTGGAGGACAGCATTCGCCGCGTTATTACCGTTATACGGCCACAAATGTTGGAACAAGTCTTCGAAAATTGAATCTCCAGATTCAAGTCGAGTCAGCCATGGCGATCATATGCCAGAAGTCATATTTAAATTAAAATTGCTAGAAGATTATCTTTCGAATAAAGTAAATTTCATGATTGAACATGAACATGTAAATAAAAAAAAACAGCTTTATTTTATTCCATTTTAAAGTTCTATACCTCAATAAAAACAAATACCCTATGTTTTGGAATAATTATTTATTACGTCGCCGATTTGTATGAATTTTCTATTCTATAAGTTAATGAATGAATGTAAAGTAAATGAATAAAATAATACTGAAATTTGTTTATTAAGCACATGAAATGGTGTGTCATTAATAATTACATTACTGTCAAAACCGTTTTTTTTTTATGTTTTTTCGACTGGCATATTTGAGATTTACTGAATTGTAAATTACGGGTCAAAATATTAAAGTTTATTGAAAAATGACAGATGACTGCTAAAGTTATAATACTGAACTGAATAAATTTACTATAATAAAAGTATAAGCCTAATCAAACCAAATTGAAATTATTTTATATATCCTTCACGACTTTATCAGAAACTCTATTTAAAACTTAGTAAACACCGATAATATTTAAAAACCTTTACTTCCTAATTATTACTTATCTAGTGTCTACTATGGCGCCGTAAGAATATGATCCAGTTTAAATTAACGTTTTATTTGGAACTTTTTAAATTAGCTTTGAGTGTATGAATGTTAGTCTTATCGTGTTTGATTTATTTGTAATAAATTTAATAATAATAATTCACTTTTGCCGGCAACTGTACCCACTCGTAAAGATTCCACAGCCCCTCACCGATGGAATGTCGACATCGGAGTCGTTTTAATGAAATTGTCGGCGGTACAACCTTTCCCTCAGCTCTGTGAGTTTCATGTCTAAATATTTTTATATAGTGAGTAACCTTGCAAACGTTGTTCATTCTATCTACGATGTGGAAATAATGACCTAGCTCTATATAGGAACTAGTTTTGGCATGCTTGAAAAATTAAGAGTAAATGTATTTTAGAAAGAATATAATATAAGTTATATAATATAAATGTTTATTTTTAATAATGATAGTACTGTGAATAATTTTTTTTATGTTATTTCTAAAGCAAAAACGTGTACTAAAAGTGAGTTAACCACACGTACCTGATCGCGGACATAGTTCGGCTAGCGGCCGAGGTCATCAGTCGCCTCTGTAGGGATGGGGATCCTTTTCGAAAAAGATCGATTTTTGAATGAAGGTTGATGAATCAATTCACAAAACATCGAGGTCTATAAAATCTTTTAAGTTGATAAAAAGTATCGATTTTTAGAGAATTCTTTTTGTTTTCTATGATATGATGATTATATGTAAATAGGCAAAGGCACCGATTTCAAAATTAGTAATTATATTAAAACAAAATATATTGAAGTAAACAGAAACACATTAATAAAGTAATTATTAATTTACTTTTTAGTGCATTTTTATAGTTTATTCTTATAAATTCGGTTTTGTTTTTAATTAAAAAAGTTTTTGAATAAGACTACCTCGATGTTATTTAGGCTAAAGTGAGTATTATTCTTTATTATTTTGTGTAATAATTCTAAATTAATTTTAAATACTAAAAGTAAAAGAAACAATTACTTTTTTATATAAATTTATTGTTATTTTTTTTTTTTTACACGTAAAACACTGATATCGACATACATTATAATTGCATTTTGTATAAACCTTATTAAATATTTAAATACGTACAAATAAATTACTAACTACGTTTAATCTGTAGGTACCTAAAATTATTACTTATAATATCAATGGCATAACAGATCTTTTTATGTATGATATTTTATAAGAAATTTATTAATTAATATACTTACATATAATTAACATAAACTTTTGATGACCCCTGAATATTCGCTTAATTCATTAAATTATGTGTCGAATTAAATGATATTAAAGTATTTTTTGTTACTGCTAAGAAAATTTAGCATTTTTAATTAATCATTTGATTTATGAATGATGATACATGGCTTTTAATATTTAAAAAGGATATGTAAATTACTTTTTTATATTTTATTAATGAGTACAATATTCTATTGTAGAATAACCTATTAGATAGTTTTATTTTATTTCAGTACAAGTTATCACGCTTTGAAGATACATTGTAAAAACTTGCAAATACTCATGACTGAACAAACTATAGTAAAGTCAACTTTACATATGATTTTTTGTAAACCTTTACGAAGCCATTAATAAAATTGAATACTATGTTTTTTATCAAATCCAATGGAGGGATCATCAAAGTACAAATAAAATTCGATATTAATAATATGACCAAAAAATGATTTATAACATATTATCCAATAAATGTTTTTTTTGTTTAATTACGATCAGTAAATTAATTCCCCTGAATGTTTCCTACACCCTGTGTTTAACATAAATAAGGTTTTACAACTAAATTCGACAGAGTTACACGTCTCCGAAGGACGTAAAAAAAAAAATCGTAATTTCGTAACCTAAAATCGTAACGATTTTTACAGAATAATTGTATTTATTGTTCATGAAACTTACATACTGATTATCTTAATTTATAGATAAGTAATAATTTGGATAAACTCACTTCTATTGTATTTTACTTTTGTTGGAGATGATCTCCGAGGTTATATACTATATGTTATGTTACTATCGATACAAAAACTGAACTCTTATCGATAAAAAACATCGATAAGTCTATTTTTTTTAAATTACTTATTTCCTTCCCGCTTTGAATTTTTCTTGTGGTTGACAAAGCTACGTATATGCCAGTGTCATGTTAACCAGCTTTGAGATATGAGACCGTATTGTTTCCAAACCTATTTTAAACATTATTGCAACACACAAGAATGGCACTTGTTGACTAAAATATTTATTATAGTTAAAAGCGAGAAGCTTTAAAAAGTACGTATAAATGGCCTAAAACAATAACACAATTAAATCGTTTATAAGAAAAGCTCTCAAGGAAACAACGGCAGACTATTTTATAGGAAAATCTTTGTAAGTCTCACTGTATTACCTTAAAATATAATTAGTTAGAAGAAATAATTTCTTTCTTATGTCCTTGTTATGATTATGATTTTTTTTAACAACATCGACAATATAATACAGTTTCCGTACAGAGTAGGTATTACGTAAGCTAAAATTTGGTAATTTTTGACCAACACCCCCCCCCTCCCCCGCAAGATTACGTAAGCATTAGCATAATTTTGAATTTATCACTGAGATCTTTCTACAGTTCTTGGGTTGGGTCATCGGCATCTGCTAATTTGATAAGACCGATAAAACTCTTCTCAGGCTGCATCAGCGAGTGCCTGTCCCCGCCTGTGTTCCTCACGGCTAGCCTGTCACCGGCTCGCAGGAAGAGAGCGGACGCGGAGAAACACGAGTTCGGTTTATCTAGAGGTTCCGAAGAGTGAGAGGATTGGGCGCACTGGAGCAAAGTCTCCCGGCCGTCCGAATCCGGATTCGTTCGATGTAACACCCAGGATATTATATCATGACTGTCCAGGTAATAGATCTGTGAAGGTTATTAGAATACCGGAATGTTATTAATCCCCGACAGAAACGTCATTGGGCCAAAAACTTTACACACACAAATAAAAGATATTTTTAAATTTCTGTAAAACTGATGGAGTTTTTTTTTTAATAACCTAGCTAATGCTGTTGACCGGAAAGGTCTTTACAGCTTCAGCGAACTTTATGGGCGAGTGCCAAAGACACTCAGTCGCAGTGCTGATAGAGTTTCTTGTCGGTCCTTCAGATTTTTTTTAAAAACCGGCGGTAAAATTGTTATCATTTATAAGTACCATCTCTAATTGTACTTTTTCTTATACATTTGAAATTTTTACAATATCAAAAAGAAGAAAGAAAAGTCGACAAGTTATACAAGGAACAATGAATCCAATCTAAAATTACGTTACAGTATAATATTGTTTAAATAACTCCTGAAACACAGTTAATTTGGAAAATCTTTTTCATTACTTTTAAAAGGATTCAAAAGAGACAATATTACTCAGAGATTAGGGTTAAGATCTCTCGATCCCTGACAAGTCATCTTACCTGAGCATAAACCAGATAGACTCCAGTGTGATGCACGTGGATGTGTCCGTTCCTAGTGAGAGTGGGGCGCGGGTGTGGAGAAGCGATTGTCCAAGGAGCCGGGTACCAGACGTCGTGGGGCGCTCCATGAGAAACACGTATAAGACCGTTGCCTAAATACACCGAGTTAAATTAACACAATTATTGAAGAGAGGACTTCTTTAGCTGCGTTGAGCGATTCCCGATAGGGAAAAATCCTACAGAATTGCGTCACTAATGTTATGACAT
This sequence comes from Samia ricini, assembly GCA_014132275.2. Taxonomy (NCBI): domain Eukaryota; kingdom Metazoa; phylum Arthropoda; class Insecta; order Lepidoptera; family Saturniidae; genus Samia; species Samia ricini. The sequence continues at coordinate 3,566,695 of AP028161.1, read as the reverse complement.
CAGCTGTCAACATGCTACAGTATGTCAAATATATGATGATGTTTGAGTGATGGCGCTGGATGCGGGTGGCGCAAGGCCGACCATCGTGGAGATCTTTGAGCGAGACCTATGTCCAGCAATGGACAATTTTCAGTTGAATGGATGAATACGATGGTCACGAAAACCCTATTAAACAAAATATGATGTATTTCATACAAATACAAATAACTAGAACATTTTTTGTGATTCCATTTTTTTTGAGGTAAAAATATATATTTTATTTACCTTTATAATGTTCGTGAATTTCAGTGCTCAGATGTGAAGTATTGCCGTGGAAATGCGCTGCTACAAACGGTCTCCTTAGTTCCTGAAAATAAACAGAAAATTACATTCTTTATTCATATGTACATATATCTGTACTCCTTTGCTGTTGTTAACAACCTTTTTGAGCTGATAAATATTCAATTGAATAACCATTAAAACGAAAATTAATTAACAGCTGAATGTGCTCAAAAAGTTTTTTCTCTAGACCCTAATATTTGTCTAAATGACAAAAACATACTTTCGAAAAAACGCCCAAAATGCAATTTAAATTCGATCTACACTTAAAACGTTGTACTATTATTATATTCCAAAGTTTGTTTAAATATAAACATTAAAAAAAACTCATACATTTACGAGAAAAAAAAAATTATTGTGATTATTTTATATTTAAAAAAAAGTTTTGTCTAAGACTAGCTGTGTGCCCACTCCCGCTTACTAACGCACAAACAGACACACACATACGTTAAGTTTTATATAATGTAACGATACCTTATGTGAAAAGGGGCACGATAATGGTTTATTTTTATTTTATATTATTCTGATTATTTTCTATATACTGTACATATTATTTATCTTAAGAAAATATATTCAGACCAGATCGGTTCAGCTGTTCTAGACTAATAAGACAGACTAACGGAGAAATGGACATTGGCTTTTGATTTGGAAGGATTGTCACTATAATTATTATGCATAAACTCATTAATGACTAGCTACAAAAGCAAGAAGTACTTATATTACTTGTAATGTTATGCTTACGTCGTGTTCACTGTTCCTCGCGGTTCTCGTTACCGTGTGCATTGGCATTTTTACCGACGACGCCGATTCTAAATTTCCCATAAACTTCTTTGTCTTACGCCTGTAATATAAATATCAAATAGTTACAGTTCGAGTTAACGAGGTGATAAGGCTTTTGTACCCGACTGTATTGGGACCATCATGCACATAGTGATAACATCGTAATAAAAAAATAACTTCACTTCATTTGAATTATTAGAAGGCGCTTATGTACGCTAAAAAATTACCACCGGAAAATAACGCAGCCGAGAAGAGCCGGCTCTGGATTTTTTTTTATTATGTTATTTTTTTTAATGATAAATCCGGCATAGTGAACACGCTTGGGAGCATTGCGTTCTTGATTCAGGCAGTGGACAAAAAAAGGAGGCAAAGGTACTAAACTGTCTAAAGGTACAGTCTTTGTCTATTTATATAAAGATGTTGTGGTATAAAATACACAAGGATAACTCTAAATTCCAACACGCCAAAGGATCAGCACGAGTTCTATAATGCAGTTGACAAATCAGTCAATACATTATAAAAAGTTTGTCATAAATGACAGCTCGACTTCATGAAATTAAAAAAGACTCGCTTCAAATTGCAAAATAGTAGGACCATAAGGTTATAATTTTAAATTAAACTAAAGTTCATGACGGCATCAAATTATTAATTTAATTATAACTTTTGATTACACGTGATTAGCATTATTACTTGTTGAAATTCAACGTTAAATTATTCATGAGAAACTAATTAAGTCGGTTTTATATGACGGTTGTGTATCCAATTTTAATGAGTGTAATCTGATATTTCCAAACATTCCGCCGAAACCTTCAAAGTTACACACACAGACGTTAATAATGTAAATGTGAGAGATATCTGCGCTAATCCAGTTATACGTAAAAGTTTTAATAAGAGTTTCCACAAATATATTTTAATATTACAAATAAAGATAAGTAAGTCTAATAAAAGCTTTTATACGCAATAGTATTCGATTTTATAATAATATACCAAAGAACATTACCGGTTTATGTGACAATAAGTTCAAGCACTATGTCAAGCAAGTTTTAATCTCAAAAGGTTATTACAGGGTGGATCATTACGTGAACAATAGTGATGTCTGGAATTTACTCCCCTCTCTATGCTTCCGTTAACAATAGTTGTAACTATGATTTGTATAGTTTTTATTTTAAAAAATATTTATATTTGAATTTATAAAAAAGGAACCGGATCGAGTTTCAGGCCTGCACTCTTCTCGACTGAATTATTTTCCGAACCGGTGGTAGTGTTTTGACGTTCATAAGCGTCTTCTTAGGGTATAAATTGAATTAAAAAAAAAAAGATTTTGATTTTTGACTAACCTCTGGTTAAATAATATTTTATGCGAGTCTAAATAATAAAACTTTGACGCTTCTCACAATTGATGTAACAAAAAAAAGAAGACGGCATACTTTTATCAACTTATTAATGAGGACAATATCAATAATAATTGTATATTTATGTTACTTCTAGAAAAAACTGTTATTTATGCGTTTTTGTAAAATTGTGGTTTATTAATAAGTCATTAACAATATTTAATGTTTAGCAATATTTAAACATAATAATCAAACTACTTGTATATAATTCAAAATGCCGCCAATGTTCAATTGTCAAATATTGCCAGTTTATCAATTATAAATAAAAACAGTGACATGACAGATAAATAAGCCGCCAAAATTTCTAACCTAATATTTGATAGTTCTAAAATCCAAATATGCTTTCAACATAGATACACACGATTTTGTACACAGACTATACTATACTATTTATTACTTTTAAACGTGATATTAAATAACTATGAATGTATATATGTGATATTGAAACAGTATAGCCGTAGGATGCTGCGGTCACGTTCTCGGTTTCATTGCCGCCTAGGAATTCATATTCGCTTAATACGTAAGTTACAAGTTATTAAACAATTCACTTGAGTCATTAAATTCCGCTGTTTATTTAAAAATTCTTATACTTATAGTATACGTAGTTAAACTTATAGTAGTTGGTCCGATTTCGCGTCAATGGACGCGGGTTCAAATTCTCCTATCCTACTCTAAAAATCAGTCTGAGTTATTGGTGAAGGAAAACATAGTGAGGAAACCATAGTGTGGTGGTGGAGCATTTGAAAATAATGCCTGCCTGAGTAGCTACCACCCTCAAGTTAGAAAACCTGTCGTCAAATACCAATAGCTTTGTTCCGGGAGCATCACTTGAAAATCAGTACCTCTAGGATTAGTGCGTTTACTATCCTGGACCATATCGTCACTTAACATAAGATGAGATTGTGATTAAAGCACTGAGCCTATATCGAGTAAAAACATTATATAATATGTAGCTAAGAAAGTTTTACGCTCGTGTTTCTAATTTTCATGTTCGTGACGAAACATCTAATGATTATTGCCTGTGTAATTATTTAAAATAAATAAATAACTAACGTTACAGATTTTATTTGTCACAAGATTATTAATAATTCGACAACACTTTTTTTTTTTTTCTGCACTAAATCAATAATATTGTATTGAATAGTATGTGGATAATATTTTAGTCAAGAAATTGATAAACCCACGTTTCTTATGTAATTCTTTCTTTGGAAGATAATCTTTCTTTTTTCGATCGAACTTTTCACGCAAGATTTAAATATCACAAGCCATAGATAATATATGTGTTGGGTTTGAAATATTAAGTATTATGAGGTTAATAAATCATTAGGTACCTTTCTTCAATCTTGGCTATCACCTTCGGAGCAGCGAACTGATCTATTGTTTCCGGCGATGAGTCTGGAAAAACGCTTCGTTTGCTGCGCTCACCTTCCGGTGTTTCCGTAGTCGTTGGTCGACTGGTTCGGAATTCTATAAAAAATAATAAATAGAGAAACTATGAATTAAATGAAAGTTATTATTATACATGACCTACTGCTTCGTCCGTGTTGACTTAAGAATTGGGTCCAGAGAGAAACTGTGTTATTCTGAAAATACCATCATGAAGATGTAGGTTTTTAAAGAAGTTACAATTCTCTAGTAAATCTTTTGTATGGTTCTGTATACGTGAAACATGAAATTGTTTTTAGCTCCTTGGTTAAACTATCTTGATTTTTTTAACTTTTTCAAAAGCTTCATTACTAGAAATCATGTACAAAAACGTTCCTTGAAGAAAATGTGTAACAGTGTGGGGTCTTACAGTACTTGATAAGGCGCTTATGGAAGTCAATACTACCACTGGCTCGGAAAACAATCCAATAGAAAAGAGCCGACAAAAAAACGCAATGTGAGTTTTTAAATATGATATATGTTTTTGTGTAGTTTTCTATACAACTCATAATTACAAACTTCAGTTAGTAGATGAACAAAGCAGGTTGTCATTTCCAGACATCACCATACTTTACATAATAATCCCCTTTGCAAATTAAAAATTTGCTTGACATGGTGCCTGAACTTATTGTCCGGTAAATCGGTAATGTCCTTTGGGACTCATTGTAAAACCTAACACTATTTCCATTTCATTGCATGATCTAATAGGTTTTAGCGGATAAACACGTAAAGTCACTTTGTCTTACTCATACTATGTATAGATATTTCTTAATGTGTCCCCTTTACCTGTTAAATCTGGATTTTCAGGATTCTCGTTTAGTCTTCGCTTGATCTCTCTAATGTTGGAATTGAGCAACTCATTATTATCTTTCTTGAAGGCGAGCACGGAGTCTGTAAAGTCTTCAGCCCTCAGAATCTGTGTACAGAATTTTAAATTAGGTATGTTTACAAAAATACGCCAGCATAAAACAGTTCAGTGTCTTTTTCTTCTCTTTTTGTTAATTTTAAAATCATTAGGTGTTATGCATAAAAATGAAAAATATTTTTTTTTTACTTAAAATTGTATTATTAATTATGGTTGAAGCTAATACTAACGCTAATATTAATATTACTTACTAAAAACTAATATTAAAGCTAATATTACTAAAATATTGGATGAATTCTATTAAAATATAGGTACCAAAAATCACAATATTACACTTTTTATTAATTAAGTCCTAGGCTACATAACTGATCAAATTACAAGATAACAGCGTACTCTGTGATAACAGCTCATCTGAGCAATATTTTGCAAACTAAGATATTAAAAACTGAAGTAAATATTGCTTTTTAGCATCGCTTTTATAATCAAACGCTTTTTTGTTCTCATCTCCCAAAACGTATCTGTTTGTAGCAACTTAATTTTTTTAATAACTAACTAAATGTCACTAATTTCAGCAATGGAGATTAACAACATAGAAATTTGCGTTTAATTAATTTTAATGCGTTTTTGTTAAGTTTATATGTAAATGGAGCTAAGTAATAATATGAATAAATTTAGAAGCGAATGAAAAAAATTCGCCGTTGTTATTAAATGGAGTTACTAATAAAAGGAGTGAAGTTTATGACAACGAAAATGTTCGAAATGAGAATTTCATTATACTCGATCTCTATAAAACACTCTTCCTAAAGATATGTAGTTATTTATGATCCGTAAGATATTTCAAAGAAAGTGGTCTTCAGGAGATAATAATAGAAAAAGCAAATCGTAAACAGTTTGGCTCCTTGAAAGCAAATATTTCAACGAATCTAATATATACACAAAGCGATACAGAGAAAACAAAATGACCACTTCACTTAAGTGTGCATTGCTGACAGCGAGAAATTTGCTCTATAAACATGAGCAGTTTTATTGTATGTTTTTTGTTTGTTAAAAAACTATTCAAATGTACTGATAACAAAGGAAGTATTGCACCAATAATGACTTTACCAATATGTAGTACACACCACAGATCATATATGGTAAGATATTTTCTAATGTCCGCCTGGTTAAATATGAAATTGTAAATCTGTTGCCAAACCCCTGTTAATATTAGATAGCACTAATTGAAAGCTTTTACATTTGGCTTAGTGAACATTTTTGGAGATACTTGAGAATATGTTCGAATGCTAAACACATATATTAATTTTAAAAAAATTAGGAAGTTCCTGTCACTTATCTAAAGCGTAAAGCTTCTAACCTAAAATAATTCTTCATTTTGAATCTTCATAATGACAATAGAAACTTTGTTTTAAACATGCGAATATACAAAAAAAAAATACAAAAAATCTTTATTATTTTTTACAAATTTAACACTACAAATATATGTCTATTGATCCCCGCACTAGGAATTAATTCCTGTATCGCGGGAGATCATTCAAATTCCGAGTTATAGTAATTGATTACGCTATGGTCGTGTCGCAAGTGTGTCAAAGAATCTCATAATGAAATAAAAAATCCATATATTAATGTAGGTACCTAATTGATTAATTTTGATTGTTAATAATGTTTCATAGAGTAGCAATTTCTATGTTCAGCTTCAATTAGGTAGATATATGCGTTTTATCTATGTACGTAGAGCTTTTATCTGGTGTTACTTTACATAGACTAGGTATGGCTTTGAACAGGTATTGATTTTCATGTTGATTCTACTTCGTAACGATGTGCGAAGCGATGAAGCTTAAAATCGCCTTCACGCGGATTAACACGGTTTCTGTTTAGCATAATCTTGATATTAAACGATTACGACAAGCAATGAATTGGAATGTTCCTGCTCATTTTAATAATACAAAATATCCCCCCCTTCGTTATTTGCAATGATGCGTAAACATGGAGGTTAATGCGAATCACTTATTTTATATTTTTCTCTTGATAATCGCAGTTCGATGACTCTCGCTCGAGTTATTTATGGACTTTAATATCATATTGATAAATAAAATTAATTGTATTCTGACACTGATTGTGTCGAGAAAAATATATACAGTAATAATACCCCACTTTACGCGAGGGATACGTTCCGAAAAAAAATCGCGTTAACTGAAATTCGCGTATATCGAGGTTCATGATTAAACAGTCAAAATTTAATACAAAAAAATACAAATCATTTTAATCAATCACTTTAATTCTAAGAACACTTTATGCAATACATACTCTTATTTTTTTACGGAAAAATACATCTATTGTCTTTACATTATGTTTATACGCACTCTTTCGCGTAATGCGAGGCATTTAAGTGCGAAATTTGAAATTCGCGTTATAGTGAAACCGCGCGTAACGAGGTCGCGCTAAGCGGGGTATTATTGTATTGTAAAATTATAATTTTATTGACGACTACGCTAACAATATGCCAATAAATATCGAGATACATTTCGTTACCTTAAACAAGATATATAGTGACCGTGAAGATCGTGGAACAAAACAATAAATTGATATAAGTTCAATCAAAGATTTCGAAAATCTTTCAAACGCTTGTATAAATTTTGATAAACATCTTGAAAAATTGACACTGGCTGCGCCGTTTGTGGAGAACTGCTACATCGATCGAGTTATTGGTGGATTAGTACAGTGAACTTTCTCCGCTACGCTAATTTATGTTGAAGATGTTTGCCGTTGTATGTACCGAGAAAAATCTATGCATTGTAAATTAAAAAAAATGAATGTAAAAATATATTTAATTTAGAATAACTTCAACTATACTTCTTGACGTCATTGGATTATATATTTTTTTTGTTTTGAAACGGATTTCACTAGATAATAACTGAACCGATTTGAATCTAGGTTTTTGATTATTACGGAAGAAAACCCGAGAAAAGAATTAAGCTATATGTTATTACACTTTTTCATAAGCGTTATGCAAATATTAATAATAAATTATTTCTCGTGAATATAGTTGCGAGTGTCTTTTAGTACATAAATAAATAGCTTTTCCTAGCACATTTCGTTTACTAACAGATTTTTGATCGAGCTTTTTGCTATCGATGAGCTTAATTGTAATCAATAAAAAAAATCAAGTATCAGTTTTTTAAAATTAAATTTTCAATAATGATTCAAATTTACTGACAGTAAAAACTATAACGAACACAGCAAATTTGTCAGCAAATGCGGCAATTTTTTTTTTTACACGGTATAGGTGTGTGCTCAGTGCTTTGACCACAATCTCACCTGATGTTAAGTGACGATGTGGGCTCAGGATGGTAAACACACCAAGCCTAGAGGTACTGGTTCCCCAGTGATGCTGCCGGAACACACCTATTGGTATTTAGCGACAGGTTTTTTCAAACTTGAAGATCAACCAGAATAACTGTAGGCATTTTATTACTGATATATTAAAGAAAAAAACGAAAGAATGATGCCATAAGAATTATGTTTCAATAGTTGAATGACTTTAAAACATTTTGTCTAACTAAATTATGGCAGATTTAGGATAATCATTTCTAAATAACAATGTGTTCATAGTAATTTTTTTAAGTCTTGTTATGTAGGTACACATTATAAAAACTGATTAGATTTAATGCGCTTAAACCAGGCAATCTTGTGCCGTAAAAATATTTTTATATGTTGGGTGTTAATTTCAATCCAAGTACAAAGAGGTCACATCCAGCCGTATTATAAAGTTAATATGAAATTCCAAGAAGACATTATTTAAGATGAAACTTTAAATAATATAATATTGTCAAATTCTTTAGTAGCTATATTTTTCTGAATAAATGTACATGGTATTTATTTAACTTCGTAATTTATAAGCATAAAAGAATTACTTTCATATCAAAAATCTATTCTCTATACAAAAACTATACGAGCTAAAAAAACGTCGTAAGGAAATCATTGCTTAGTGGTAGTGGATTTTCCAATAACGCCCGCCTTTGTAGCCACCTCCCGCAAGTTTGAAAACCTGTCGCCAAATACCAGTAGGTGTGTTCCGGCAGCATCACTTGAGAACCAGCCCCTCTAAACCTAGTGTGTTCACCATCCTGGACCACATCGTCACTTAACATCAGTTGAGATTGTGGTAATAAATCCGAATACGCAACCGCAACAATTAATTAGTACGCAATTCTATTTTTACTCAGAATAGTTGTACTATTTGCACGATATTGTGGAATTACACTCATCCCAGATTAACCCACGTAACAATGCATCTTTCTACGAAGATCTACGCAATGAAAAAATAAGGTAATTCACTATTGCATTTCAAACTCGATTTACTTGTCCGTATTGTTAAAAATATAGAATATATTTCCGTACCATATAAGATTTGTTTGGGCGGATCACTACTTAATTCCTTTTCTTACCAATATCGGGGACGGGAATTCTTTCATTTGAAACGCGCGCTTTTTGGGAAAAGACTTTTTGAATGCGCTGCGACCAATCAAAAGCAATAGGATCTCGACCAATCGTCTCATCCCAGTGAAAAATACTTTACCGCGCGATATAATATTGGACATTGCATATTTTGAACTCGCATCGTACCGAATAAATTTGATTTTTGATAACGTCCATTTAATATTCGCAATATAAATATACTGTGATTCGATAACATCCGCGCGGACGCATAAATAGACTGTGTGTTTGTGAACGTTGCTTTCAAAATTTTTGTGTGTGTCAAAACTATATGTGTATCGGTGGACGGCGCTGCGCTGGATATGGCACGCAGCTTCCAGGTCTGGGACCAAAGTCACCACCAGGTCAGTGGAGTTTTCTCGTTCTCTGGTATTGGTGAGGGAGGATTCAGTGGTGTAAGCCAAGTTTGTCCCCGGTTGTTTGCTGCCTAGCCCACTATGCCATAAGGGACATCGTTCCCATTCAACAGTAGCACTGATCGAATAACTTTATATTTAGTGGTCGCTGCTACAAGATTATCGAAGGTGAATCGTAATCTATGTTCTTTCAGCATCTAAAATAATTATTTGCTATCTAACATCATAAAACCATCTTCAAATTTAAATTAAAAAATACTCTATTAAGGTCCTGATAAAGCGCTTATTAACGTCAAAACACCACCATCGGTTCGGAAAATAATCCAATCATAGAGAAGAGCCGAAACAAACTGAATGTGTTTTTTTTTTTTATATGTCTTTTTTTTTAATGAAATTGTACAACTCATAGTTACAAAACATAAATTCCATTTTATTATATTTTTTAATCTAATTGTAATCTATTCCTCGTATTAATTTATTACCTCCTTTCCTTTCCTATCATCGTCAGGGTACCAGTCACCGCTTTCAGCGTCATCAGCTACATCCTGCGTGTCTTCATCATCCCCGAGATTGTCTCCTTCGAGAACAGTAAGCCCGTGGAGTTTCTCCAGTGAATCATGTGTGGTTTTATCCTTCTCCGAGTCTTTGTTTTCCTTCTCTTCCAAAGCCGTTATGTCTAGGTCCTCGTCAGCGTAAATCTGTAAGAATGTTAAAAGTTACATGTATATGTCAGAACATATTACATAGATCATATCATATATAAACTATAGTAATATATCTATATATCCCGTCGAAATTCGTACCTCCTCCGAATTAATAAATTCGATGAATTCAATTTAGTTTTTTCTTCAATTGCACGAGGAAACTTGTTAAGTCCAGAAGACAAAGAAAAAAGAGGTCTTTTTTTATTTTTTGTAATACCTAATTATTCTGCATTTCGGGGCGAAGACAAAAAAAAAATCGGCCCCTCCAGAGTTGTAAATCTTGTAACTAACCCGACTTTGTTTTATACAAGTATACATGTGAAATAATTTAAAAAAATTAGCATACGACATGTACTATTACAGCCTGCAAGCTCTGTTAATTATTTAAGGAACCCACCGCAACTCTGGTCTGGGGTAAACATCAATTGGCGTTGAATGCCTGAATGGTGATTTAAAAAAATATATGAACTATCATTCGGGGGGGGGGGGGGAGGGCAAGGAGCATTGCTTACTATTGCTATCAAGAGGAAGAAGAAGTCAATATGTCTGATATTCTGATGCCGTAAAGGAAGGGGCTATGCAGGCTAGAACAGACCTGTATCACTTCACTACGACCTAATTGATTTGCGCTTACTATATACGCTCATTACTTTTACTTCAACTATTAAACAATGCAGGTAACGTGAGATCTTAATAAATGAATACGACTTTATAAACAACACTAATAGTCAACAATAAATGAGGATTATGACGGTTGTATTGTTCACAAAGAAGAAAAATCTTTATCTAGTAATATTCTCAGGTTGAGCAGTAATTTAAGCCGTCAAGTATTATTATATCACCTGAGAACTGTGTCTATGATTGATAGATACTTCGCTCAGCGCTACTATATACGACCCGGTGATAAATCTTTCAAATTACCGTACATGATAACACATCGCTGACCATAAACATGACCTTACAGATAGTGCATTCGACTGAAATTATCATAATTTAAAGAAAGAATCTCATGATGATAATATTAGAACATAGATAAGTATCATTTTTAAACGAAAAATTTTGTAATATATCACCAAATATATTTTTAGTGGCTCCCAATATCCTCTTTATCCACTTTTTGTAACTATAATAATTTTCGAGATATAAAAGAAATAGACATGTAAGATTCGGAAAATTATATATATATATATATATATTTTTTATAAATTGTGTATAGCTTTTAAAAAACAAAATTAATTTGTTTTCCTTGATAAATTGTTGTTATAGGATGAAAGAAAACTTTGACGAGATTTCATCTAAATCGGAAGCGGTGCTTCAAACTATTATAAATTACATTCATATATTACCTATATATTTAAAAAAAAAATATGTATTTGAGAACCTGATTAGAGAATATCTCAGTCATTTAATAAAAAGAATCATGTAAATCGATATAATATAATCTATTACATGAGTGTACTAATGTACATATTTTTACTCTTTCTGCGACTTTATAAATGCAGTAGTAAATTAGCAGACGATTTCAAAAACAAGAATGGAATAATTCCGTATGTATGTATGATCGCATATAAAATCGGCAATGCTCTTGTCACATATGTACGTGACTTATCAAATTTTACATTGAAAGCACGTATATAATATGCCAAACAAATTCAATGCATACATACTTGACGGTACGCTGCGGTGTTTGCCTCGATCGTGAAATTTGAGCAGGTACGTAGAAATATACCTTCGAGTAAATTATATATGGGAGTAAATGAAAACTAGTTCGTTTTGATATATTACGTACACCCGAACACTTCTAGGTAACAATATTTCCGTTTTCTAGGTGCGACTAGAGAAATAATTTTACAAATTTCTAAATACCTAGGGTGTGACCAGCGTGAAATATTAACCTCCACGGAGGAGAGTCAACGTACATTGTAACTTTTGTGTATAAAAGTATTTATTTGTGTCACGAGTCCATTAGTTATATTATAGTTCAGCTTTTAGCTCCAATTAGATTTGGTGTTAAGAAACGAAGTAATTAGAAATGAAAAAGCCGAAAATAATAGGGCAAGTGACTCTCAAATGTTTTTCTTGTTACACATCATGGTTACCCCATCAGACACGCAGAACACTCAAGACAGTAGACGGGTTATGTGCAAATGCTCCCATTAAAATTGCACTCATTGTCTAAAGCCGCGGGTATTCAAAGAGTTCCCCGAATGCTACCTACGACAGCAACCTCAGCCTTCATTGCAATTTTTTAACGAGGTGTTCTTTTTTTAGTATTTTTTTACAAGGTTATCTTCCTCACTCACATTTTTTAAGTGACTTTAACCTAGTGATTTTGAAATGAATACTTCTTAAGGCGCGTTGAGCATAGGGTGATCAAAAATCATGGAACTTGCGTCATCGTCACCGGAGGCTTCCCATGAGCTATCTGTGTATATATGTACATATATAGATCACCGTGTGTTTATAAGTACACATTATATAATATATATATATGCTTTCAAAGTTTTCACTTCTGCCGGCAGACTGCCTAGATTTTTTATAGAGGTTTTCATCTTTTCATTTACTTACGAGCATAAAGCATTCCTCAAGATGGCTCTCAAGAGAAACCATCTGGGGTATTTTTTATACAGGTTGTCGCAGCCCAGGTGGTAAAACCCAGGCCCTCGTTTCTAGTTGGAGCGGAAGAACGTTCACGCTTCTTGGGTTACAAGATAACTGACGATGACAGAAGTAAAATGATCCATTTTAATAAAAACGAATAGAAAATAAAAATAACATGAGTTTTACAAATTTTATTCTAATCTAGTACGAGTTCCACCACATAAATATATCAGTAACTAGAGCGATACGGGATCTTGTTATAAAATCTCGAAATAAAATATTACGCAACCTCATTACGGTGGCTGTAAACCTGAATAGTAAGTCATTTCACAAAGAGTTTAACGGGAACCGACGCATTTATTAGCGATAAGTGCTGACGATATAATACTGCATTCAAGGAAACGCTGCCAATGGAAATATTTAACTTAAAATACATTACGTTTCGCAATGAAAGAAGGCGATGACGACTTTACACTTAAGACGACGAGACGTGGGCTAGAATGTTTTTAAACACATCTCTGGCATCCGCCACTAACCTAACCAATAAACTAACGATATATTTTCATTAATTTCTTAATGATTAAACTATACCGGTGTTTTATGTCGGATTCTTGGGACAAGTTCACATTCTCAGACTTATGCTATGCTACATTCCCACTCAACACCTTCCGGTCCGTTAAGTATGGAAAAGATATGAAGAATTCTTACTTTAAAGAACTCTCTTTCTAAACTCTCTTTCTTTCGAACGTAACCTATCGCCCTGATGATGGATAGCAAGGATAGAGAAGTTATGATCTAAGGGTTAGAATCCCGTGTTACAGTAATTGGGCTGGAGAGATAAATTTTCTTGATTCTGCATGTTAACATCTTTAGCAACATCGTAACTTAGCATCAAGTGAACATCATTCTTATGTCCTGTTCCCAATTCACATGGGATCTGCAGTATGTGTTCTTCTTCCATTCGTTACTTTTACTCCTATTTCTTTTATATGTTTCCTCACACACTACATTCACACGTTTTTGGGCTTCCTCTGCTTCACAATCCTTCCACATTCATATTCATTACTATTTTATCCACATGCGCTTCCTCTCTTCTCATAACATCTTCTTACCACGACAAACGATTCCCTGTCCATTTTTCTACCACTGGTGCAACTTTCCAACTCCTAACTTCATCCTTTATCTTATTAATCTTCTTACTAGTCCAGAATTTTGATCAATACAATATAATAGGACTTATAGTGCCCTTAAATTAAGCATCTTAGCATCAGGTGAATTAACAAAAACAGTTACAAATAACTGGGCAAACTTTTTATTCGTCTTCAAACAGACTAGACTTGAGACACTTGAATGCCTCCGATGCAATGTCACCCCCCTTATAAATATAATTATTTGTTTCGTATTCGTATGAAAAAGAGCTAGCCAAAAACAAACTATAAAACTGGCTTATGAAATTTATAAATATTATTTATTATTAATTTTAAGAACATCATAAAACGTTCTTCGCGACTTTGGTTAATCTTAAAAGTTCAAAAACTCATTTTAAAATTGAAGTTGTACATCCTCGTACAAAAAGTGAGTGACCTAAAGAGTGTACTAAAAATGCAAAGTGACCGATTATTATTGTTCAACGACACATCTCTTGAAGCATGTAGAAAATATTCAAATGTATAAGCAAGTTAAAACATAAATTGTTCTGTCAACAGTAATTTTTCGTGCCTCAGTAACTGCAATTTTTCAAAGAACTTTGCAATGATACTTTTAATGAGGATAGCATATAGTTTTTCAAATGAAACAGCGTACGCGTGTCCCTTTGTAGAATCCAGATCCAGAATCCATTTTAGATGCATACTGAACGTCGTCTACCGCATACCGTAGAGTCTGACTGGTTATTACAATGGCTAAGTATAGAAATTGTTTGTAAAATACATTCCAATGTAACTTCAAGTACGTAAATATTAAAATAAATTTGCCATCAACCAAGATAAATTTCAAATTCAAGAAATTCTTGAACTTATTAACTAAGCTTATCCTTACATATAATAATTAAAAAATCTATTAGTTGATTTCTAATTTGAAATCTACTGAACCGATTTGTAACACATTACATATTTACTTCCATTTAGTACGTTACGGAAAAAGTTGTGAAAAGTATAGCGAAATAAGTCAAAAAATGCTGTGCATAATATACAGTCAAAATAGTGAATATAGAATTTGTCATAGTGAACGAACATTTTTATACACACTAAAATTTATATTACATAATTTTGCAATGATCTCTGTACAATACTCTTAAAATAATACCGAGAAATAATATAACCCTATTAGAATTTACTGGAGTTGTGAAAGAATACATTGTAGCTCCTTAAGAGGTGACTGCCATCAATAATCACCAATAATTTAAAACAATGCACAATCTCTTTACACCGCAATATATCTATTGTTTTTATTGGCACTCAATTTTTTTGGTGCGTTTTATTCCTTTCTATCGAAAAGGTAAAGGTACTATTTTCTTTTTTTTCTTTCTTTTACGTGGGGAAATGCATATACGCATAACCTTTGCTTAGATATTACTTGGGTGAAAAAATAAACACCGCATATATAGTAACTGAATCACATATTTGTGACCTATTGTTGCTATCAAGACCTAATTTAACTCTTGGCATATACAATATATTACAACAAAAGCTATGTCTGAAATCACATTGATTATAGGTATTGGTTACGTACCATAGTTTTCATTTTGTTGCAAGTGAACTAAAAATCGTTTTCTTTTCAGAAATAATTGATATCCCAAGGATGTTAATGATCAGTGGCGTCACGAACTAAAGCAACATGGAGGCTAGCATTATCGCGCGGAAATTTATATTTTAAATTACTTTTTATACCACTTGACTTGGCATCTAAAAGACACCTAAAAAAAAATAAATAAAATCTAAAACTATACTATCATTAAAGGATCAAAATAAGGATTATTATAGTTAATTAACTATTATAGTTAACAACAGCAACAGTTAGTGGCCCGCCAAAAAATTCCAAACTATCAATTTGTCACCTAAAAGCCACCAAAATTACATAATAGAGTCATATCCAACATCCATTCAAACGACAGACATCCACTGCTGTACATAGGTTTCTTCCAAAGATCTCGACTGCGAACGGTCTTGGGCCATGCGCATCTAGCAGATTTCCGCGCCCTTCACCGGGTCGTCGGTCCAACTTGCGGGGGGCCTACGCACGCTACGTCTTCCGGACGTATAGAGTCCGCAGCAGACGTATTCATTAAGTTACCGTATATTACTTTAGAGATTACCGTATATTAGATTCATATACTTAATGAATTAATGGATAAGTCTATACGACAACCCAAAAACGAGCCATGAAATCTGTCATAGACTTTTTATACTGAGTTATAAAGAATAGTTTTTTATTAATGAAAATCAACAACAAAAATAACGATGGACATGAAAATAAATAAAATGCGAATGCATTTTAAATTTGTGGCTGATTTAACGCAATGCTATAAACAACATGACATTTTTTTTTCTGATGTTAATAACGTGTTAAAATAACAAGTAATCGTATGAACAGCGAGCGAGATAATATTCTTATGACGTAAATAATAATTAAAAAAATTATTTGCTAAATAAGATGAGAATTTATTTAAAGCAATAATTAAACGCTTGGTCCGCAGCCGAGATTGAAATTTACATAGTCCTCGGTAAAGTTATAAATTCAATTTAATCCTGTAAATCATATTTTATATGATAAATGATTCTGTCTGCTTTGTTTTAGAATAATTTAGTAAAACGATTACCTAACTAGATTTATTTACTTTTACTTTAAATGAATAAGTAATTTGTGTGAGCGAATTTTTTATTCGTTTTTCTTTAAATTATTATAAGTTTATTTTCTGTGATATATAGTTGATTTGAATAAAATAAATGTTCTGTGCACTCTAATTGAAGGATGGATTAAAATAATGGATATAATAAAAAAACATGCCTTCATAATTCACCGTCAGAAGACGTGTGAAAAAGGTCTTACTACCAGATAACTATCTGTCAAATGATACGACAATAAAATGCAACACAATAACAAAAAATTTAACGTGGCGAGGTGTTTGTAATTACGCGTTTATTTTTATCTTCACGTTGAGTTCGGAAAGATAATAAAAGGACTGTTTGAATTTATCCCCGTGATCAATTCATCTAAATTGGTCCTGACAACCGGCACGGAGAAACACATGAACTCACGACCAGCATCGATGTGTCAGTAATGTTATGTAATTGATGTCAAGTGACTGACTAATATATCTTTTAAACTCTTTAATGGTCTTCCTTAATTTATTGTTACAGATTTATGTAAATCTATTTACAGATCTGTTTATTGTTTTAAGGTTTTATTAGACACATTAACTTTAGTTTTAACTTTCGATATTTTACTTGGCGATGTATTTGTAAACGATACTGTATTACTTGAATTTGAATTTCGGAATATGAATAGGAAATTTTATAATAAATAGATGTCCCCACATAAAAATTAAATAATTATCTCCCTGCACTCATATCCGATTTTTACTTGCGGTCGGTACACACATGTTTTCCTCTTCCATTCAGGTCTATTTAAGGTCATCTCCACATTTACTCCCTTTTTTAACATACCATTTTATTTTCATCTTTGGTCTTTCTCTTCCCCTATAACCATCCACATTCATACCATTTCTTACAACAACCTCTTCCTCCTTTCGCATCATATGCCCATACCATAACATACGCCTGCTCGTTAACTTCTCTGTCATTGGCGCCACTTTCAAACTTCCTCATACTTAATTCCCAATTCTATCCATAAAAAATGTAATACCTAATTTAAATATCTTCTCCAATATCTTCTCCAATATCTTCTCATCGCCATAATATATTATCTATAAGTCAGCTAAGGCCATCAACGAAAATAATTATCTTGGCGTAATAGAAAAAACCACGAGCTTCTACTATTGCCTTATTATTATTGTACATTAAATTGGCATCGGATCAAGTTTGAAATGAAATAGGTAGCTTTTGTTTTTTGAGGGCACATGCTTTAAGAGCATCGAACTGTGTTGATTACGCATTTTGGATAACATCAAAGCGAGTAGTAGGTACCTAGTGACCTATAAACGAGGATATTGTTTTGGATAAATGATTTCATACTTCTGTACTCTATGTACGAACTAATGGAGTCACGTCTAGAATTAGGTCCGCAAATGGATTGCTTTCATTTCCTAGTTATCCCCGGTGACCCGTTACTGCCAATTGCTTTGCAGCAAAGTAATTTAGACTCACCGTACTCGAGACACGAATTGCTGTACAATAAAATCACTTTATTTACAGGACTCATAAACTGGAGCAATTTATATTTTTAGATATTTCTGTTGATCTGTATAACACGCTCAATTAAAGTTTCATTAAGGTTCGGTAAATAAAATTTAACAAAATATCAACAATCAATATAAATATTACTTTAGGGTTAGCTTTTATATATCAACTCATGTTAAATGTAGAAGCGATTGCAAATATAGTAGATATAGTAAAGCTTACAGTGCTTTTAAATGTATCTTTTTAGAATATTATAATAATTTTTGGAGTCCGAATTAATACTTAAAGATAGATGATACAAGTAAGATGAATACAGTTATCATAAAATAGTGATAGTACACTTTTAATGATAATGATAATGAGATTTTAATTTAGGGTGTTGCTTGTATTACGGGGGGGGCAGGAAACTTATCCTGGCCCCCCGGCTGACTGACCTACCTAAGTCATGCCTCCTACGGGAGGCGGGCGAAGAGGTGGGGTTGAGAAGTGTGAGCACTCCCTCATCCCCGCTGGGCCATTGCACGACGAGGCCCGGTGGGTTCGCTGCAGGGGGCGACACGGTGCTTGCGAAAGCCACCCCGTGTCGCCCCCATCCCAAATGCAGCGGACGGCCCCGGGGGGTTTTAGTGAGTATTTCCGAGCGCTTCACGCCCGGGTGAGTCCCACACTGGCACGGAGCTCGTCACTCCGTGCCCCCTTATCTATTGTATTGGGGGACTTTGATCCCCTAAATACAATAGATAAGGGTAGTGCGTAAATGCATTTCCCCCCGTCAAAAAAAAAAAAAAAAAGGGTGTTGCTTGTAATTTTCATTTAACATCAAGTGGAATTTTAATTGGATTAGACAAAACAAAATACAAGTTCTTAGACTCAAACAATTTCTTAAAGCACTATAAATAAAGGCTCAAAGCCCTACAGTACTAACAAAATATCTTATTCAATAAATTCCAGCGGCAAATATCACATCCAATAACTTTTAACAACAAAATCCAGAGGCTTACTGGTCTTACGTCGTTTCGGTGAATGTACTCGATTTGATTATATGCAGACGATTTCGCTCGACGATAAACATTTCAAGGAACTTACAAATAATCTTTTTGATTATGTTTTATTTAAACACTGTGGCTCCAAATATTATTAATGTACGTTTTGTGGGTGTTTGAAATTAGCTAATCACGTAGCAAATACCCTACAGATGACTAACCAAGAGACGAAACCTTTAGCAGAGGATTCCAATATTCGACACCAGCTAATTCATATAGAAAGAATCTTACCATGGAGAGTTACAATCGTATTAAATGGAGTAACGACTAAACGGAGAAATTAAAGGACTTTAGTAAGTAGGTAAACAGAAACGGTCATCAGTATGGACAACCAGACTTTTAGCGTCTTTGCACTTTTATAGGTCAGTGTGACTATTGTGACCGACTCCAACTTTTGGCAACTTGGAACTGTTTTACAATTGTATGATTTATAGTAACTTTACGGTTTGTGTAGAAAAACGTAATATTACAACGCTGTAAGTGTTAAAATTTTTGCTCCTTTGAAAATATCGTATAAGAGTTTTTTAAAGTAAAAAATAAATGTTATAAAAACTACGCCAAAGAGTCGATATAACGTTGCATGTATCAGTATAGTGCACTAACTTGACCTTTGTTCGTATCAACCCACGCTTGCAATCGTATTCGTGCCTCTATTGACGTATAAAACTAAATCTCCTGCAGATGTTTATCATTGTAATTAAATTGTTTATGGGATGTAAAACATACCTACTATCAGAACTAGGTAAGTCTGTTTAACTCGAGAAATATATCGACAATCATTGAGAAAGAAAATACCAATTGAAGATTGCTTCAAACTACCAGAATTATTAGTCACCCATGAAATTTGTTCTCGGTTACAAATAAAAGTGTGATAATATCGCCCCAATGATAGGCATTTGTTATTAGTTAGATTTTGTATTCCAGTCAACATATTCATTTATAACGAATATCGCTTAATATATAATGCCCCCTTTAGTTTTGAACTTTCCTAGCGTTGTTTTCTGTCTCTGTCAGTCGATACGAATTATCACGAGTATTAATACATATATTTAAAATAAAACATTTACATAAATAACAGAAAATTGTTGGAGATAAAATATACGCCAAGTTCCTACATCATCCCAATGAAATCAATATTTAATTAGTCTTTTAACTAGTCAGTTACTATCACTAAGATCTTCAAGTACAATAACATCCACGTGAATACATTATAATAATTATTTAGGATCACATAAAACCTATATTTATAATATTGCATATATATGAAAATGTCAACACATAAAATTGTATCTAATTCAGTGGAGAGTAAATTACTGTGTAGTATATTATAAATTTGTTTCATGGGCATGAAAATTGAAAATAAATTTAAGATTTTATTACAAGCAAACGGTATATGCTCGCTTCTCGTGCATCTTTGTGTGGATAATAAACTTTATTTCTGGACCGTAGATTAGACTTACCAACGACAATAATAAACACGTAAAGTCTTCAGTCGGTCATGAATTGCTTTGTATTTATCAATTCACAAGCTGTGTACCCGTGGCTCCGCCCGCGTTTCATATGTTCTTTAGGTGTGAGTGAAGAGGTACATATAACATTTCAAATGAATGAAGAAAAATGAGTCTTTTGTTTTTATTAAAATATGTACATAAGAGTAAATTGAAAAAAAAAAAAAAATGAGATAGGGCCAATGGATTAATAGCCTATAACCATCTAAGAAAATTCCGTGTCGAATCATAGTAGCCCACTCCGATATGTTCAGTAGTTTTGAGGTTATGGTGCGTTAAATTAACCCTATTTTCCGTATATTTACAGAGTTCTTTTTTTCATTAACACTAGCTGTTCTCCTGACTATGTCCGCGTGGAAATCGATGTAATTTTTTGCCCCCTTTCTTATACATAAAATCATAGAAACGTGTTCTGTAATTGACTCTAAAAATCATCGAGTTTATTTTACTACTAGATGAAAACCCGGCTTCGCTCGGGTGAAATGAGAATCATATTACACAATCTTTTACAAAATGTAAGTAGATAGGAACTGTAACTTCACTGATACGTGTGAATCTGCCTTAACGAACTCAAGGTAGCATCCGAGTGGCCAATATGGCGACTCCCATTTGCACAATTAGAATTTGATAAAATACTCGACAATCCGAATTTTGTGGATATATGTTGTCGACTCGAAATCATTAAATATTTATGTTTTATTATTATATCTATTATTATATATATATATTATATATATTATTATATCAGGAATTATTTATTTCTTTTAAACAACACTTACGGAAATTTAAGATAATTTATCAAGTTGAGTCCGAAATATTTGTTTATTTTTCCACAAAGAAGGATTTTTTTTTTAATTTTTTATAAGTTTCAGCTCTTTGGCAACAATCTCACCTGATGTTAAGTGGATCGAATATGGTACAGTAAACACAACAAGGCTGGAGGGAGGTAGTGGACCTCAAGTGATAATGCCGGAAAATACCTATTAGATGTTAAATAACGTTTAGATTAATATTAGTATTTAATATTAAATGTTTTCCGAAGTATAGGTAGGAAATTATCTACCACAATTATTTGGTCTAATTAGCGAAAGCTAAACTTATCATAGAATAAAGTAGGAAGCTCATCTTATACCATCAATGCAGTGTCCGACTAGTAGCGGTCCGAATGGAGGGTCGTTAGGCCCCAAAATCGTACACGTCAATTCTCTAGAAAATAGACGATTTACGAAAGCTTGAAATAAACTACTAACTTCCTGCTTAAAACGCCCAAAGGATGTAATAAAAAACAGATATCCAAAATAGTTTTTAAAATTGCGTAAAATACGATATCGAACCACTCCCTTCCCCAAAACTGATCCCCCCTCTAAAGTCTTTGCCTGCGTCCGTGCCTGTCTCCAACCACATTACTACTATGTCATTATCGCTCCAAATAAATTTAGTAGGTACACGTGTAAACATATAAAAATACAATCTTTCGCAGACTACAAGGCTTCTCCTTGTTTTAAATTTCACGCAATCTTAACACGACTTTGTAATAAATGCACATGGACAATAAAACGTTCCTCTTAACGATTGAAACAAAACAATAATTGTAATCAACCATAACGCATAAATCATAACTTGGCTCAGCGCCATGTTTGTTCAAAATCAACACTTAAATAATTTTATTTATTTTTTGCTTTCGTATTTTTATTTAAAATTAATATGTAATTAAATATAACATAATTATTCATAACTGTTCGGAAAAAAATCCTTGCTGATTATTCATTCAAATCTAATTAGGTATATACATTCTTTTTTATTTGAACTCGGCAAAGTGACTCCTATTACCTGTATACTGATATAAAATGAAGTAAAGTTGCTTTTTTGATTAATAAATTTAAAAACTACTGAGTAGATTTTAAAAATTATTTCTGTAGAATATTTTATTTTATTGAAGTCAAAACTTTTTAAGCCGCTTTGAGGGATTTACGGTTGGGGATAAAATTATGAGTTCGCGTCACGACATACTATGTGTCAAGTATAAAATGGCGCTTCTTACGTTTTTGTGTTGCCACATTTAAAATGTTTTCACACAAAATTCCCGAATACAATGTTTCGAGTAGAAACAGATGCCACTAAATAATTTAACCGTAAGGTAACCTTTGGTTGTCTAAATAAGGTCATGAAAACTATAGTCCGTGAATTATTAATTTCACTTTTAAGAGGATATGCGGTCGAAAAAGTAGGTATTTCAGAAATCTATTGCCATCGCGTTGCGCCCCAAAGAAAGAATTATAAAGCACTAAAGGAACGACTGCAGTTCGGGCTGAGTTTACCTATGCAAAATAGACGAAAGCATCACTTCGTAGTACCCTGTTTCCTCCTCCAAAATTGAACCGATTTTTAACTTTCTTTCAATTTTAGAATAATAATTTGCTTGGCGAATGTCTGAAAATGACGGTAAAAATCGAGAATTTTCACTTTCAACGGATTCTAGTTTCTATAGTAACTAATTTTATGGAAAAATCAAAACCATCGGGCATGACAGCGGTGTATATATATTATTTGGTACAAAAGTAGTTACCATAATGCTATTATTCAGGGAGGAAACAGAGGACTACGTTTGTATGGAATAAATACCGCTAGGATGGATATCCTATAATGATTTCTATAAACATAAAGTAAGTTTCAGGTTCAGACTAATTATTCCTCGGATCGCTAATATATACAAAAATCAGACAAATGTTAGTAATTTCAATTAGCTATTAATTATGCAATTTTGGCTAGCTAGTTGTTATTTTTTAATTAACGAACCCTACGAAAATGTCAATAATGTAACCTTATGTTTTCAAAATTTTATTCAAGAGTCCAATATATGGCGCCCGCTGCGAATACTATTGAGGGTACATAAAATAGTCACCGCTGACATATAGTTAATTATCGACAGTCCTTCAATGGCCCTACCACATACTTCTAACTTACACTGGCTAATTCCGGAACGCGACGCGCCTAAAGTTGTCACTGTGGCGTGTTTTTCCTCCTGTTTAGTTGTCACGACCCTGGCGGGTACGAAGGTCCAACCATCCAGCAGTGTACTAAGTTATTTTGATTTTATTTATAATAAATGACTCCTGCCTGTCTATTGGTCTGTACTCAATAATATGTTGTTTACCAGAAATACGCTTAAATCAATTAGTGAATAACCAGAAATAAGTCAATGAATGAATCGTAAACATCAATAAATATTATTAACCAACTTCAAAAAGGAGGAGGTTATCAATTCGTCTGTATGTTTTTTTTTTGTATGTTTGTTACCTGATTTCTCCGTCGTTTATGGACCGATTTGCATTTTTTTTTAATCGAAAGATAACATTTCCGAAGTGGTCCCATTTCCACCAGATCGGGATCTGATCAGTGGAACTCAGGGAAATTGAGAAAAACCCTCGTGTATTATACACACTTACACACGTGTTTCATATATTCGTTTCCAAAGCTATGAAGTAGGCTTCATATCTATACCTAAAAGTACATACTTAAACTAAAAAGTAGAAAAAAATATAATTAATAACAAAACCGATTTCAAAAGAATACGCTATAAAAAGTCAATAAATAATTACCATATTAATATGATTCGTTAATTTTGGAGTTGGTGTCAGCTAGCTATCACGATTACATACAAGTTTAAAAAAGGAATAGAGAGGTTTTAAAGAACAATTAATCAAAATTGAATATAATTAGCGACGTACATTTACACCATTTTGTTATCTGTAAGCTGGCACCGATTTCAAAATTAACGAAGCAGATTAATAAAGTAATTATTTATTGATATTTTAGACCATTTTTATAGTATGTTACTTTATAGTCGGTTTTGTTTTCCATTAAAAAAGTTTGTTTTGTAATTGCTTTTTATTTGATAAAATATACATATATGTTGTATTTAATATTTCCATAGTAACGTATAATTATAATGTGGTAATTGTTCACACTCAACATATACACGGCGCGATCGCTGGAACGTGAACGCATTCTCAACGAACCAATCGATTTTAAATATATAGACGTTAAAAAGCACTTGTAAATTAGTAACGTGATTAAACGCACAATCAGTAAAAAACGCAAATTATTTTATTCTCAAGCCGTTCATGTAGCTTTAAAAAGCCTATACAGTAATGCATGATTCTATACTATTAAATTATTTATCTATTTTAATAAAATTTACCACATTATGACTAATTACTTACCAAACAGGACAAACAAAGAATGAATGAGTGAATGAATGATTCATAACGGCGATATGTATTAATGAGTTCTCTTTAACTAAATTAGGGACATGATGGTATTAAAATATAATTTAGTTTCCAAGAAACATTTGTATCAATAGTGCTTATTATTTAGTATTTTATGTTAACGGTAAATTACTAAACTTGTGATCAATAATAAATTATTTGTTTTTACATAGGTCTATATTAACCCTTTGAGCACCTTCCTGGCGTTTACACCGGCTTTCCATTGTTTTCCTATTGTTTCATTTTTATGGTTACTCCACACATTAATATTAAAACTGAAGTTTTGGCTGTGCATTTAATCATTTAAAGAAATTTTGTAACATGTCTATTTCAGCCGTTACTAGTCTATACTAATAAATAAAATTGAAGTGTCTGTTTGTAATGTTAAAATAACAAGTTTTTACTAAATACATATGAATGTATATACGATACCTATAACAAAAATACAATTTTTAATAATTTTTTGTTTGTATGTTTGTTCCGGGTAAACTCCGGAACGGCTGAACCGATTTTGATGGGGGTTTTTTATTAGATAGCTGAAGTTACTGAGTGTAACTAAGGGTAGTTTTGTTTTTCGAAAATAATTAGGGTTTCGCGTAAAAAAATTAAAACTCATGAAATTGTGAATAAAATCCGATTCAATAGTCAGTTTTACGGGCAAGTGCTTGAATTTATGAGAAATATTTGCTTATGCTTTCTCTTAGTACCAAAAAAATTTAGGAATTCTGAAAAATAAATATGAATGTATATATACGAGTATACATATGTCAATTAGAGAATGAATTTCCATGTGCCGTTCGATAACAAATAGGAAAAACTAAACAAAATCAGGACATCCGCAGTATAAAGCATAAAACCAAACAGGTATATGTAAAAAATTACTTTTTTTTTTTTAATAAAATACGAATGATCTAGTAATCAAGTAATCTATTCTCGTCGATGTTAATATTGTTTTCGTGTTCAAAGTCGATAGCTTCATTTGATTTACATAATATCTACATTCTCGGCGTTAACTCCAGGTCAACATGAATTTATGACTTTCCAGTATTATTATCCGAATCAGAACACATTAATAATTTAGAACATATGTATATACGTACCTTTGCTTTTATTTAATAAGTCATTTTTGGCCGCGATATCGTGTGCGTTGATTCTAGAACTGTGTTTAAAGAGAAATTGTAAAATTACAGTTCTCTGTATAGTATATCATCTTAATATATCTCTTAAGAATTTTTATAACCTAAATAAAGAATGAATAAGTTATCAAAATTAGGAGCAAGGCTTAGAAGGAGTGTGGTAAAAAGACAAATAGACATAGAAGGCGGAAAGTTTAGCGATCACATTTGTACAAACATGCATTGTACATGTTTGCAAATAATGTACGAATAGCAATAAAGATTAATAAATTGAAAAAAAAAGGTCTTGATTTAGGTTCGAGTTGCGTAGGTAGGGGTTATAAAAAAAGGTAATACAATTATAAAAACAGAAATGTTAATATGCGATTAAAAACGTGATCACAGTTCACAAGAAATATTTAATTTCAAATATTCCATTTATACGATTTTACTTAATTTTTGCAAAAATAAAAACATACTTTTGGAAAACGGAACGTAAGAATGAATGTACGGTAAAGAACAAGAGATAGATATAATATGGTAGACACGCCAATATTTGTAACGTAGGTTACTGTGAAAAAATTTCTATGCAAATAAATATTTATTTATTGGAGTGATTCGTTTGCTTCGTGATATCGTTTTTAGTGCAAGTATATAATGTTATAGTTACATATGATAAACAAACAGCTTTCAACTTTTGGGCACTGAGACAATAAGGAAGGAAAATAACGAATTTTAAGGACGTTCTAATACCATTTCGAAATTCATAAATAGAATATTAAAACGTAGAATAAATTCAATTTAATATTTGAAATATTAAATGAAATCGCTGCGAGGCTGCGACCTCGAGCTGAATATAGGTCATCACCATGGACACCTCGGCTGACCACCCCGACGACTCTGGAGCGAGCTGCGCATTAAGATTAACTTTTTACAAATTATATTGTTTATTCATTATAAGAATACCTAATAATATAATAATAATGTCTTAATTGCAATAACAAATTTATGCATCATGAATATTTATCGTATGATATTTTTATTCAAACTTTAGCTAACTAATAAAAAATAGATTTTAACAAAAATAAGTTTTCTTGTTGTTCTTTTTTTGTTTGTTTTAAATTTCAAAACATGCTTAAATTGCGTCGGATCACGGGTGTCTTTTTAAAAAATCTCAAAATTACTTTATAACTTTAATGTTTCTCAAGTGGTGGTTAGTAACAGAATGAATTAAAATCTATGTTAGTTTCTTAGTCTAAAATACAAATATTGTCTGAACCCGACAGCGTGGGCAATTGATTACTGCGAATTACCCAATGCAAAGTGCGTTATTGCTGACTAGCATTTTGGAATATAAAGCCAGGGGCGGACTGAGGGGATATAACCACATAATACATAATCATTAGATTAAATTTTTACATTACATACTTTATGTACCAACTTTATGACTGGGAGAATGTCTAAATCAGTTCGTTTTTGATCGAAGGTTTTTGTACTCTTTTCGTAAATAAACATTTAATATATATAGTAGTGGTAAAGCATTATTGTAATAAATTATCCATATTGAGTAAGCAGTCATTTCAAATGACAATATTTACAATTACCCTTTCTCGAGTTTGAGTTGAAACCTGGAAATTTAATATTTGTTAAAACTAAACTCAAATTGGTTCAGTAATTGACCAGTGATGCGTATTCGAACGCGGTAGTTCATGATTTTGTTGTATATATATTTATATTATACTATCTGCTGCCTCGGTGACGCAGTTGTATTACGGTCCGACTGTCGTTCTGAGGTCTCGGGTTCGATCCCCGGGTCGGGTCAAGAGATATTGGGTTTTTCTACGCAGTATCATCCCGGAGTCTGGAATTTGTGCCCGATATGGCGACAGGCTCGCCGCCCCCCGTCACACCTGGGACGGAACTAAGCTCGGCGAAATATGGGTCGTGTAGATAGCTATTTCACCTACGCCTAACCCTTCGGGGATAACAGGAATGAGCTTACGGTATGTTATGTTATATTTATTTTATATAAGCACCACCATATTCTGTCATAGGGAAACGGCAAAGGTACTAGAGCATGCAGCCAAGTCTGATAATGTTTGGAACACATTTTATACAACGCTCTAACAAAATAGCGGCCTTTTTATAAAATCATTCCTTCTAAGGGTGTGATTGGCTAATCTCAAAATTCACGCCCAGTGTCATTATATTCAATACACGCCACTTGTGAACAATAATCAATCTATATCACATAAAATGCAACCAAAATTACATAATATAAATTCAAATACTACAAGTATTGAATTGAAAATAAAGACTATTTATTACTTGAAAAAACTAAATCGCACCAAGCATTCTCTACCATTAATTAGACGCCAAGAAAGTAACTGAAAACCGAGACCTGAGAAAAACTAGTTTACTATTAGGACCATTAAAAAACGAATATTATAAGATTCATCTTTATTTAACAAATAAAAAAATCACGTAACCGATTACCATTTTGAATCGTTTTTAGTTACCATGTTATGCACACTGCAGGTGGCCCCTGACGCAATAACACGAACAGAATATCGCGGAATTACTTTAACCCAGATAGACAGAAATAGTTCCGATGCATTCGCGAACGTGCTGCAAATATGTAAAATATACCCACTCGCATATGTGCGTACTTACCGCGTATATGCAATTTGTTTCTGCTTTATATAATTATGACTAGTTACGTCTAGATAAGATAACATCTTTTATAGTAATAATCATATAAATTGTCAGTGTCACGTAAAACGAGTTACATAATACGCCTAAATTTAAAAGTCACATAAAGCGTATAAGATATTATTCTATACTATTGAACTATCTGTGGGCCGCGGATGCGCCCGCATTTTTATTTTTTCACTGAGTTTTAATTTTATTATACGGAACTCTAATTATTTTCCTCCAAAAATTTAATACTAATAAAGTAAAAATATTTATCATAAATTATAGCACTTGCCTGTAAAACTGTGCATTGAAACGGATTTTATTCAAATTTTTATGTTTATGTTTTATATGCGGAACCCTAATTATTTTCGAAAAATAAATGTATCCTAAGTTACCTAGAGTAACTTATACTAATTACAAAAAAAAAAAACCCATCAAAATCGATCCAGCCGTTCCGGAGATTATCCATTACAAACAGACAACAGACCAAAATTTTAAAAACTGTATTTTTTGTATAGGTATTGTAAATACATTCATATCTATTTAGTAAATGAAAATGACTTTACAAACAGACACTTTAATCTTATTTATTAGTATGCAATTAAACATTTGGATACAATGCCAACACAGATTATTACAACATTAATACGTTGTGTATCGACTGATATTTCACAGAAACAAATGAACAATATATCCGACCCCCACAAAATGAAAAACCTACAATTGATCGTTCATGAGTTTAATGCCTTGACTAAGAAAACCAACTATCATATTTCTATCGCAGATTAATTCAGTGGGACATTCAAAACCATTCCAACAAACACATTGTCTAGACAATAAAATGATCCTTGACAGGAACATTACTGTTCCATTATTAGAAACGGCTATTCTACGTCCATATCAATTATTCGGCGTTCACTCTATTTATTATGTTTATTAGAGTAAGAAAGCTTGTCAACCCAGTATTGTCCTATAATGGAGATATAATAACGAATGCGAAGAAACTCAATACTCGTACATATTAAAGCGAAGCAAAAATGTTATAAACACCAGACGCCTTATTAAAATATGAATAAAAATCTCATACATATCTAGGACTCAGTTTAAAACATTCTACAGCTTTCCTGGTGATATAATTAAGAAAATATGGTATAAGCCTGACACGTACTGGCTGATTATTAAACCAGATGTATCAAAAGAACATATTCTGTACATCGCTAGTGTTGGCGACGCTTCAAGATCTTAGAATAATTAAGAACTAATTGTAAATAAAATATGAAAATGTGTGTAAGATGTTAAATAAAGATGATTTTCTAGTTAGGTAGCAAGGTAGAATAACTACTTAATGTGTATACAAACGTAGTGCGCTGTATTATTAAGATAATAATTATTGAGATAAATAAATGAATAACAACGTGCATAATAATAATATTTGACCATACAGCGCGCTACAGTAGGGGTAGGCGCATCGAACGCCAATGAAAGAGCTTCTCGCGTACGGGGTGCCGAACTAGCCGGCACAATAAGAATAGGCCATATGGGCCGAGAAAGGGTAGTCTTGTCGCGATCGTCAAAGAGAAAGTTAAGTTCAAGACAAGTGATTTCATTGTAATAGTTTAGTGAGAGAATAAAAAGTGTGTACAATAGAATATACTGCGTTGTTGCATTTTTCCCGCCAACGACCCTGTCCACGTGCTCTACTGCGTCCCTTTCGGCATACAGAATTGTCAAACTTATACCATCCTGTTTCTATGCTGATAGGGCGTGGCAGAGCAGTCTACGTAATAGTATAAACGGACGCTCATACTCGTGTGTCCGTCCGTTACAGCTAGCGTTATTAAACCGTATTAATCATACCGCTATTATGTACATACATACATACATATCATCACGCCTTTCTCCCGTGGGGGTAGGCAGAGATTATGTCCTTCCACTTGCTACGATATTGACACACCTCTTTCGCTTCCTCTACTTTCACGAGCGCTTTCATACATGCTCGTCGGTTATGAGTACTTTTTACCTGACCTTTATTTAACACATGATTGATTTGGTCTAGATACATTCGCCTAGGTCGACCCTTACCGCCTTGCCCATTCACCCTCGCCTTATAAATTCGTTTCGTTAATCTTCTCTCATCCATCCTCTCTACATGCCCAAACCAACTAAGCGTAGCTTTCTCTATTTTGGTCACCACATCCTTTACCACACCACAGCGTTCCCTTATCATACTATATTCCTGACTGTCAATCGTCTTCACTCCAGCTATACTTCTCAGACTTCTCATTTCCACCGCGTTAATCTTACTTTCATGCTTCTTCTGCCAAACCCAGCATTCACTACCATAGCTAAGTGTAGGAACCAGGACTCCTCGATGCACATTTGCTATTCCTCGATGCGCTATTATGTATTTTATAATAATTTGTTACATCTACGTTACATTTAAAATACCTCGGTTAGTTTTTATTACTGAGTCGACGAAATACGAAGGAGTAAACAATTTATAAATTGACCCATCGGAATGTATTTTGCAAGTTAGACGAGAGATGCAAACGTTGCGTTTTACAAATGTGTATTGAATGTTATCAGGATAAGGAAACTTGTACAATTTTATATTCATTACTAATATTTATAAAGCATATTTATGATAATATTAATGAATAGGGCATAAAGCAATGAAGACTTGTTTATAACACGCTCAGACAAGCTTTCGATCGACGTGAAAACAAATCTTAGAAATTAGAAAAATAATAACATAAAATATATGTCAATGGAAAAAACACACTGTAATAATAAATGTAAAAATATCAGGGCGTTATCCTGCGCTAGCAAGTTTAGAGCCGTTTTCAAATTGAGAATTGGTCTCCAAGCAACCATCAGTGTTTTGACTACCGTGAGAATTATTTCCCTTTTAATGTCTGTTTCTGTCTTAAAATGTTTGTGTACATAGTTATTCTATTATCATATATTTTAGAATGTAATATAGTTAGACGTTATTCAAAGTAATATTATATAAAAAAGCACCCCATGACATCATCGACTGCTATTCCAAATTTTATTAGAATCTATTTAGGCCTTCTCGCAAACATTCTTTCACAATAGTAAGATTAAACAATTAGCGTTACATTAACCACACTACCTTTTGAATTATTTAATTTTTTCATCAACTTTAACCTTCACGTAAATGAGAAATATCTCAATTATAACACAATTAAAATACTTTATCATGTACCTTAGATATCGCAGCGGTTATTTAATATGTCAATTAAAACGCAAAGTTATATTATGTTTCGTTGCGGTTTATGAGAATTCATTTACAGAATTACATTTGTTATTTTTTAATTAAAAACTTTATTATTCCGTAATACGGCGTCACTAACCGCACTGTACATCAGTGTACAAGCACCTTTAATAAAACATTTCTAGCAGTTTTGCTGACGTAACAACAACAACTTTTATAGACATGGCTTCTGATATTGAAAACTCACTTTACACAACGACGCTTCTTCATACGAAGCAATAAAGTTTTTTATGTGTGTATTCATCGAATTGTTTATTTTCGTTCTATTTCAAAGTGGGGCAATAAATGCTTTTGTTAACTATTTTCCCCTACTCACAATACTTATTCTGTGGCTCTGTTTGATGTCAAAATGAAGTAAGTTAACTCTTTGAAAAACGGAGTCCTAATACTTGATTGCTGTCATTGTACACTGACAAGATAAATAGATTCACATTATGCGAGTATTATACATATAACTAAAATGTATATATATTAATATTAAAATAGGTTATTAAACAGTTATATAACTATAAAGTAACATAATGTAAGCAGTAAACAAGGAAAACTAACGCAAAATTCGAATTAACGAAGACCCGACGGTTTTAATCGACTTTAATATAAGCGTAACTCGCTTCTGTACTACTTCCCGGAGATACGACCAGTTTTAATTTCCACATAAATGACACAAACCATCCGACGTTGCAGTTGTCAATTAATGTAATTGCTTGACTAGCTTCATCGTTTATTTATAGAAGTGCATTAATAGGACATGCGGTCGGAAAAGTAGGGATTTTTAACTTTCTTTCAGTTTATAAATAATAAAGACTTTGGCTATGCCTCTACACTGTTTGCTTTTTTAAAATTTTATCTATCTAATTTTTTTGACGAGCGTCTGAAAATGACGGTAAAAATCGAGCATTATTTTCATTTTCAAAGCCTCCTATTTTCTACAATAACTAATAAATTATGAAAAAAATCAAAACGTACGGCCATGGCGGTGGTGGATATATATTATCTGGTATAAAAATATTTACAATAATGCTATTATACAGGGAGGAAACAGGGGTGTTCGTTTGAATGGAAATATCCGCTAGGATATCCTCTCAATAGCATAGAAGCGATATTTGAACTGTACTTGGAAATTAACCATATGATCCTGAAAGATTATCCTTTAATGATTTTAAAAGAACTTATTATTATGAATTTGTTTTTGTTAATTGCCATAGTATGCGCATTTTAACTGTGCCGGTCTGAAATATACTACAATTTGCTGTGCAGTATAGACTATATGATCAACATGGTAGTGTGCATGCGCTTTGCTTTCTTAGTCACTTCTTTACGTTTGATGTATGTTACAATCTCGTTTGCTCTAGGTCTTACGCCAGTTTTTGTTATGATAATGTTTTCTTCATGAGTATAGCAACACCGCCGCCGTTTTTTTTTTTTTTTTTTTTATAATGGACAGCACAGTGACTGCACTGGACCTGATGGTAAGCACAGTGCAATCCAAAACAGCGATGACTGACACTGAACAGAGTTCACTGCCAGTCACCGCTGTCATGCTGGCCTGCTTAAATACCTCTTCACGCCTCTTTTGAAGGACCCAATATCATATGAAGGAGGGAACACGCTGACAGGAAGACGGTTCCATAACCTCACAGTGCGACAAAAGTAGGAGTCAGCAAACTTTTTGGTTCTTGAAGTTATGGGTGTCACCGTGAAACCGTGACACCGAAGTCCTGCCCGCGTGGTTCTGTTATGGAATGGAGAGGAGGGGATCAGATCAAAGAGCTCTTCAGAGCCTTGGTTTCAGAGCGGCACAGTTAAAATACGCGTACCATACTTACGTTATAGTTCTGATTAATGCTATTAACACATGCACAGACCGGATTGCGGACACGGTATGGCGGGCGGCCGAGGTTATCGGTTGCCTAAGTAAGCATGGAGATCCTTTCCGAAAAAATACGATTTTTGAATCGATACGAAACTCGGCCGCACGCCGTACCATGTCCGCGGTCCGTACGTGTGTTAGGGCCTAAATTCTAAATCTACGAAGATCACCACGATGTGATAGAATCTACTATCAATTAATGCCATGTAGATATGTTTATATAAACGTCTTTTCCCGCTAGAAAGAGGAATATGGTAACCGTGTGAAAGTTGCACAGCATCATGGCACGGCAAAAGCGTGAAGCCCTTAGTCCCCATATTCAGCAGTTCTTTAATCGGTTACATAAAGGTTTGTAAGAATTCATGAGATATGAGTCGGTCGGTGGTTGATTTTGATGGCAAAATTGTTCTGCCAAATAATACATTTAACCTTTTTAACTAAGCCTGGTGTCAAAAGTTTACTCAAAAATTGAAGTTACTATTTAGTAATAACTTTTTTCGATTTTTTAAAGATTAAATCAAAAACAAATTCATAAATTTATATAACATATCCACCAGCAATACGAACGTGAGTTAATTTGCAGCTCTTAGGAGTATCATAATATTTAATACATGAATACCTAGAGACTTCAGTTATGACTATGACATAACAAGCAAATTAACGTCATACGATGATATATCTTGTTGTAAATCTTTATTGACTGTTACTAGGTATTACCAAAGGCGGGGAACGGGTGGTTGTAACTTGTTAAACAGGTAGGTAGGAGAGAGCCTGTTCGCTGCAGGGGGCGACGCGGTGCTTGCGAAAGCCACCCCGTGTCTCCACCATCCCAAATGCAGCGGACGACCCCGGGGGGTTTTAGTGGGTATTTCCGGGCGCTTCACGCCCGGGTGAGTCCCACACTGGCACGGAGCTCGTCACTCCGTGCCCCCTTATCTATTGTATTGGGGGATTTTGATCCCCTAAATACATTAGATAAGGGAAGTGCGTAAATGCATTTCCCCCCGTCAAAAAAAAAAAAAATGTAGGAGAGAGCCTGTGGGTCAGGCAGCGACTTCCTCCCATCCCCAACTGGGCTAAAGAGTGGACGAGGCCCTGTTGGGCCTGCCGCAAGGGACGACGCGGTGAATGTTACCACGATCCCGTATCGTCCCCTGAATGCGTCGGGCGGCTCCGGGGGGTTTAGTGGGTATTTCCGGCGCTTCTCGCCGGATGAGTCCCACACTGGTGTGGGGACATCCTTCCACACCCCGTACCATTTTCATTGGCGGGACTTTGTTCCTCCTAATGAACTTGGTAGGGGTAGTGCGTAAATGCATTCCCCTCGTGGAAAAAAAAGGTATTACCAAAGGTAATTCACAAATTCATTCTCAGGAATTGTAAAGTAAAATTATAATTGCAGTTACTAAGTAAATATTCAGTGATAATAATATAAATGGAAGGGTTCAACGAACTGTGATGCGATTTTCTTCGAACAACCCATTGCATTTTCATGAATACGTAATAGTCTACGGAGGTGAGCGGGAATCACTCTACTAAATTGATAGTATATTCTCAAGTTTAACCGTTTCACGGTCTTTTGTTTTGAAAGTATCTGGTACCATCAATATCAGAATACAAAAACAAATACGCAATGTCATAGACGCAAAAATTGATTGCGGTCGATGACTAGTACTTTCCGATTTAGACTCTTAATTTATCGATAATTAATAGAATAGAATAATAGAAGGAACATAGCAATGAAGGAACTTTTTTTAGATGCTTATGGATAATTAGACGAGTACAATAATCAAGTAAACTAAATATATGCCCTTCGTCAGGAACGGGCGGATAACATTGC
Source organism: Samia ricini (assembly GCA_014132275.2). Lineage (NCBI taxonomy): Eukaryota > Metazoa > Arthropoda > Insecta > Lepidoptera > Saturniidae > Samia > Samia ricini. Next base: position 3,530,765 of record AP028161.1, on the reverse strand, counting down.
TCGTAAACACACTTCAAGTCCCTCTCTGGCAGCACCCCAAAAGCAAAAGCAAAAGAAAAGGCAAAAGCAAAAGAACACGCCATAAAAGAATAACAAAAGATCACAATAAAATAAATGTAATAAAAAGGTCTCTGGTCATGCCAGAGGGAAATTGGCGGGAACACTAAAAAAAAAAAAAAATAAAAAAAAAAAAAAACATTACCCGATTACCAACTAGGGAATGGCAAATCAGTGACATTGCATGCACTAACATCATCTACAACACACGGAACGTACGTGGATTCGTAAGGTTTCTTTTTTACGGTAGGACAATTTTCACAGAATTTGTAGCGCAAACCACGGTTCGTACAACAATGGTGCCCTTATACTAGCTACCTTTATTTGACTGAGTGCCTTAAGGGCTCACTCCCCAAAGTCCAACGAAACGCTCTAGGCCATAACATTTAGTCCTAGGGTCCATAACATTTAGTCAATAAAAAAACTAAATACATACCTAATTACATTTTATAAATATGTACATATATACTCATAATCGAACGAATAGATTTAGCTATCCGCAGAATTGGATTCATGGCAAAATAGAACCTCGAGCTAACAACAAATAATAATAATAAGTAACACAAAAACAATAAACATGAATTTACTTTTTTTGCTAAAGGTCCGATTTTAATGAATTACGTCATTCGTCAACAATGGTTTTCTACGTAATTCTATTCAATAGTCGACAGACCTACGAACTTTATTACAATAACAGAACAAAGCGAGTTTGAATCATCCTGTAATGAGTTTAACAGGAGCGAACTTAAGCCCAATTAAAATGGCCAATGACCCACCGCCAACGCTCAACTTACATTCGATCAAAACGCTCCTACGCAGTATTACCCGTAATGATGCAAATTAAAAAAGGTATTTAAGACGTATAAATATTTATTGAAATGTATTGCAAATTTATAGCCCCGTAAACTAATCGACAGCACTTATAATTTTAATTTAAAAGTAATTCCATTAAAAATGAGATGCTTATATTACTTTAGCGCTTTTTTCAAACAAAACTGGAACCATTCCTTTACGTATTAGCAATATTTATTCTTGGTTTGCTAAGATAGCTACTGAAAACATGATAAATTGATACTACTATGCAATAACTTGCTCACATGCGCTTTAGACTCCTTGGACCGTCTCATAGATATCTAGTCTCTTTATGAAGTATTCTGAGGAACTTAATCTTTATGGTGCCATCCTCTCTCATACTTCACCCTGATAGATGTGACAAAAACAAGATCCTCGTGTCTCGTACGTTAGCCGTATATGGTACCTGTATATAGTAAGTTACCTGATACGGCTTCCTCCCTGTTCTATGGCATGAGGATCTTCAGAGACCAAAAAAGTTCACCGAGATCGGATTATCCGTGATGTTGCCGATTTTTATAAACGAAGGTTTAGAATTCCCGCAAGGTAAGCAGTATATAGAAAAATAACATGACGGAAACCTGAATAATATGTTCTCCTAATAACACCATACACTAGGGACTGTAGTAGCTATAACTTTTTCCGATATTTACAATTATTTAAATAATCTAATCTGTTTCTGAAACTGTACATAATGTAATTTTAAAATACAAAGTAACAAGACCCTAATTGCTTAACTTTATGTAAAGGGCCTTATTTTCGTATATAAATGCGACGGACAGTTCTGACGAGGGTTTGCGAGTTAATAACCTATTTCTAACACGAGATGAGTAACAAATAACATTATTTCGAATGTAAATTCTATTATACTATTGCCTAGATTCGTATCTGTTAGTATTACATTTCACGGTAATGTTTTGGAAGTACATATGTATTTCCTCATCTTTTCTTAGAAAGGAGATTAGCAGCATATTATAACGTGTGTTTTTCTTAATCCACGACACAAAGCCATTTATTTAATGTGTCAATAACACAAAAAAATACGGTGTATAGAAGTGACATAGACTACTATTAGGATTTTAGCTTTTAAATATTACATAAATATGTGTACATAGATGCAAATTTATAGCCAAATTGGAACAAAATTGCTCAGTATTCAGCCTATCGAAGTAGCGACTCGAATAAGCTAAAAAATTATTTTCTACAGTAAGTCCACACTTAATTTAAATTTTATCATGAAAAGTTTTTTCCGATGACTTTAAAAATCCATAGTGCAGCCAAAGTAGAAAAGATGACGTAGACCCGCAGAACTATTCAAGCTATCGCGAAACAATATACGACTATTCCCTATGTGGATGGTTGTTGCTACATTTATTAATAGGCCCTAGCGCGTAGTGCATACGATTTTGGATATCCCTTAACGCACTTCTTATAGTCGTGTATTGGGCAAAATATACTTTTTTTTTTTTCGGATATAGACAAACATATATAAAAAAAACAATCTTTATAACAGACCGTTAAAAGATATTACGTAACTGAACATGTCATATATTTATGCCATATCGATAACTGGTAACATTTTTGTTCACTTTTATGTATTTGCGTTTCAAATTATTATATAAATATTTGAACGTAAACTTTAAGTGCTAGCTGTTCAAAGGATTTTCCCAAATGCGGCGGAGTCCGGTATAACCGGTTTCTCATACGTGTCAACGTTTCCGACAGTTCTACATATATTATTTTGCACATATAATATAGCATTATTTTAAGCGATCATTAGAGTTGAAAAATAAACTAATAACAGGAAACGTGAAGTCATTCTAACGCAGACCAAACGCAGTATTGGATTGTTGACCGTTTCGTTGCCAGCATTTACTTATAATTACAGACAGTATTATATACTCTCGTAGTCTATTTATGAAATTAATTTATTAAAATAAAGGCGAGAGTCCCTTTGACTGTTTCACGGTACGGTTAATTGGCTTATAACTCGAGAGCAACTGAACTAATTTATATGATACTTTTTTAATTATAAATGTTTTCTGTGGATAGGTTTATATTTTTTATTGAAATAGCAATTATAATACATGGAAAAAGTTATGAATACTATTGTGTAAAACTCTTCATAATGATGCTCTAAGGTACATCGCGTTCCGCGATCAGCAAATGTATAGAAATATCTAGAGGCTTTAGCCGGGATAGATGTAGCCCGGCATTATGATGACGGCTGTCGATAGATTCTTATATGTTTTGCCGAGCTCGAACAAAATAATATACCATCAGAATCTTCTGTAGCAGCCATTTAGGATGTATAATGAACAAAGTTAATAATCTTGAAGAAAATGATTTTTTTATATGCAAGCGGAATGAAAAAAAAAAAAACTTATTGATATGATTTATTCCCCCGAAAGATGTCCACTACTGGAAATAGATCTCCTCAAAAATGAGGGAATTGTCTTAATCGCCACGTTGCGCAGGCGGGTTGGCAATCGCAGTAGATGTTTGTGGTTCTCAGAGGATGTTGCTGCCTATACCCTTGTTTATCCCTTAGTCGCCTTTTACGACACCCACGGGAAAATATGGGGTGCTACTATTCTTACCCGACACCACACGAAACTTACTTGTTAGTTCATAATTACACAGAACAACTGGAAAATTAAATAAATGGAACACTATCTTAATAAAACTATAACTAGGACAAATTATTTAAATAATTTAAATTTTTGAAAATTATAATCGGACTTTGTTTTCGATATAGAAGCCAAAAATATTTTATTTGGAATTTATGTCTGTCTATCTTTCCCTGTGTAATCGTATCACTCTGAAAATACTGAACCAATTTTGACGAAACTTGACACAGAGGTAAGTAATATAGGTACCCTTTACCCCACGGTGAAGCTGTAAAGGCCCTTCCGGTCAACAGCGCTAGCTAGGTTAGAAAAAAAATTATTACAGAGTAAAAATCTAGGATTTTTTTGTACCATATAACGTAAGATGTTCTCCAGGATAACAGACAAAAGTAAAAAATGTAGTAAATAAAATCCTTCATGGATTTGGATGAAATTTTATTTGTGCTATAGCAAAGAAATTAGCTGAAATTTAAGCTATATATTATATCTTTATTCTTCTTAAAAGAAAGAACAACAAAAAAAAAACTTCATCGCTAGGTTATAACCCGACGTCGTTAGCCCGTGTAGTACCTACCGAATCGAAAAGTTGAAAAATACGTGTAAAATTATGCGAGATTGTCATAAACAGAATCGTAATACGATAAATGATTACCCATTAAAATGAAAGGTGTCTGTCTATCTATAATGTGGACCAAGCCGAGGTTCGAACCCTTGTGCCTTTCGAACCTTTTGCGGCGAGTGCCTTCAGTATTCACCCCCAAAGTTACGGTAAAGCTGTAAAGTCCCTTCCGGTCAACAGCATTAGCAAGATTAGAAAAAAAAGTCGTCAGAATCTTAATAATACGCAATAAATAATTCGATACCGCTATTCCCCAATTTCCCTATTGAGGTAAATTATAATAGCCACGTTGCCAGCTCACGGTTCGTTGCATGCGACGTTGCCGCTCTACGTTTTCGACTCTCTATATGGATTTAAAAATATTTATGCGAATTTTTATTGTTACCAGAATAGATAGATTTTCATACATTACATCCATTTAGAATACATTTTAATACATATATACATTTATATAATACGTAAATAGCTTTTTTTTTACATTTTTATTAAAATAATCAATATGTGTTTGCTTAATATTATAAATGAATAGTGAAATGAACAGAAATAAAACCAACATCAATTATTTACGTTTATATAAGTGTGTTATTCTGACAATTATTCATAGACGGCACTTTACTTATTTTTTAATAAATTAGACTGTTTTCAAATATTACAAGAACATAGATACAAATCTGTGCATTGAAGATATTTGAGAAAAAAAATTATGTAGGGCTTTAATTCTACTAGAGAACACACTCCGATAGTTTTACATCATTTTGTCTGTCTGTCCGTTTATTAATTTGTTCGACAATCAAGCAAAAAATACTCATCTAATTTCGATGAAATATGGTATTAAATTTGGAACTCTGTAGTAACATCTGACATACTTTTACACATATGTCTTTATATAATGTATGAATAGCGTTTATCTACATTCATTAAAAAAATGCCTCGGTGGAGCAGTTGTATTACGACTGTCGTTCTGAGGTATCGGGTCCGATCCAACGGATCAAGTGATATTGGCATTTTCTACTCATTATCATCTCGGAGTCTGCAATTTGTGCCCGATATGGCGACATGCTCGCTCCCTGTCACATCTGGGATAACTCGCGTGAGCTTATGTTATGTTATTAAAAAAATAGACTAATGAGGTGTATACATAATAACATCATACTAATATTGTAAAGAATTAAAGTTTGTGAGTTTGGATTTTCGAGGTAATCTCCAGTACTACTGATCCGATTTTGAAAATTTCTTTCATCGTTAGAAAGGTATATTATATATAGGCTACTTTGTATTTTGGTAAATATATATTTTCAATAATTAATCATAGTAAATGTAATTGAAGTAGGTAATAATTATATAATATAGTGCAGTGCTTGAATGGTTTGAAATAAAGGAACAAAATCCGTCTGCGCAGACGGCGGCTAAGTCCGGGCACCGCATCGGTGGCGTCTGTACTCTGCCGCATTGCCAAACTATGGGGGGAAGGGGCGGGGCCCTGACCTACCATTGCACTGGGAAAGTTGTCTGGGAGATGGCCTGGCCTAGCCGGCGTGACCTCAACCACGTGTGACGGGACGGGACGGATAATATAGTCTATAAGAATATATTTATCTGAACAACACGCGAACGAAGACACGAGCACAGCTAGACTTTAATAAAAGTGTAATTATTAGTTAAAACGTCTTTGCCAATAATTGAATCGTCAATCAAAAAAACAAAAATTATAAGCCCTTTAAATAAAACGTGCAATCAATAGAAAAAAGTAAGCATGGATATTTGAAAGCTTGCCAAGAAATACGATTATTTTGGCTTCACTGTGTATGTGTACGGATTTGTTTTCAGGTAACACCGTTTCACTGGCGTGTTTGATTTCCCAAAATAATCAATTTAAAAACAATGAGAAATTTATTTAAGTGTATACACGGAACGACACATGTTTTTACGTTCTCAATTTGGAAATTGAAAAAAAATAAATTATAAGCATTAAGGTACTTTCTTACATCCAATCGAATCAATCCTACCGACCATCCGGGATCCTAAATGTAAATATTATAAATTGTTTATGCTTATTGAAAGAATACCATTCGGATTCCATGTTTAGCTGATGTGTTTTCAATTTGGAAGAAAAATACACGATTTTACGAATAAACATTCCGATTCCTTTGTCTTTCGGCTTTATTAGAAAACATTTAATATCGTATCGTGAACTGGCTTTGTCTCACAAATAACATTTGCCATTATTCACAGTATATAGCTTAAATATTAGCTGAATCAAGTTACATATTTTTATTTTTAGAGTATGAAATTACGATAATTGAAAGAAAATTTATAAATATAGATAGTATAGTAAATAAGAATAATTACTAATTGTGTCAAAATAACATTACCTTCGAGAAACTTCCATTCGGTACTACTTATCGAATTTCAATAAACTGTGTCAGAGTAAGTAATTGATTAATAATAAATTTCAATGATAAACGAATATTTTTTAAATTTAGTTGATTAATATAACCGCCTAATTATAAATTGACTTGAACAACACGTAACCATTTTTGGGTGAAAAAAGTTACTGTGAGACGGACACCTCGATCGCTTGATTACAGAGAGCGGTTAAAAACTACATTATTAATCATTAATGGTTTTAAATCTTCACCATAATCTCATCTGATGTTTAGTAACAAAATGGTTAAGCCTTAAAGAAATTGGTTATAAAATGATCCTGTTGGTATACATCTATATACAATTAAAAATAAAATACCTACATACTATAGTTTCACTGCGATGTTTTCCTTTACCTAAAGCTCAGGCTTACTGAATATACACATCCATTGATGGCCACCAAGCAATCACTATATTATTATTACTGTAAACTATGTATGTTGTTTATAAACTCATATACCCACGTACATGCAGCGGAAATCTCTCGCGATTGAGCTTACCTAGCGTCGTTCCTACGGAAAAAGGTTCAGACGTTGAATCAGCAAATTTAGATTAAGTAGAATAAGATAATCTTAAATCGACCATCAAAGGATATGAACATATGCTAAGTCTGACTTAGTTGCGACGCGGTGCTTGCGAAAGCCACCCCGTGTCGCCCCCGTCCCAAATGCAGCGGACGGCCCCGGGGGGTTTTAGTGGGTATTTCCGGGCGCTTCACGCCCGGGTGAGTCCCACACTGGCACGGGGCTCGTCCCTCTGTGCCCCCTTACCTATTGCATTGGGGGACCTCGGTCTCACTAATGCAATAGGTAAGGGTAGTGCGTAAATGCATTTCCCCCCGAAAAAAAAAAAAAAAAAGGTCTGACTTAGTTATGTTGTTCGTAGTGTTCGTAGTGTTTGTAGTGTTAAAAGTGCTTCCGAAGTTAAATATCTATTTAATCTAAATAATTATTCATTAAGAATTAAATCGACGCAAAATCTTTAGGTTTTTAAAAACAAAATATTTTAACTATCTTGGTTATCCAATATAACATACTTATTACATTAAATTAATATTTATGAATTACAACAACAATTCATTTACCCTGAAATAAAATCAATCAAACCATAAAGTTAGTTTAAAAAAAATTGAAAAATTTTCAGGTACTCATCATTTGTAGTTAATTAAAATAATTAGATAATTTATATTAAAAAAAACCGGCTGCTTTAAAAAGTCATGGAAGATGGAAAGAAACAGTTAATAAAATCTTTAGCTAAACTTTACAAAAAATCATCATTGCCGAATATTTTATAACTATGGTAATGAAATCGCAAACATAGTACAACTAGAGATTACGTAAACTTGACAATAATACATCACTTATGTTTTTATTGGAATGTTATTGTTATGTCACATAAATACAGTGAAGACTAACGTAGAAACAAAATCGAAATTGTACTTCTACTGTAGTGTCCTACTCTTTAAATAGTGTTCTCTCTTTTTTGCTCCTTGTAATCATTATTATGTCCATTACATTTTGTTAAGTTTCATTATTAACAACGGAAACCGCTAAATCCGTAATATTCGTTTTATTTTTATAATTATCAATGTAGTGAATATAAAACAAGTTGAATCATAAGTGATTCACAATTAAAATGAAGTAATTTAATATGGCAAAAAGAATACGCGTCGAGTCGAAACAGGAAAGAAAAGGGCAAATATAAATATCGTAAATATAGGACTTTAAATAATTACCATTCATTATTCACGTGGACTTTTACACGACGGTTAATTTTTGTTCAGAATACGATAAACATTTAATTTTAAAATAATATGTACCTTCACGTTCGGATTTAAATGAACCTTTTTGAACTGTACGACTTTGCGGAAATTAAACACAAAATTTATTTGACTACAGACTCATACGGTAAAAATTTATCTTTTCATAACTTTTATAAATTAATATAAGCATAAATGTAATGCTAGAAAATACTAGCATAAACTAGTTATACAGTAGTTGAGAAAATCGAAATTAATTAAGATAAGATTTACATAGATAATAAATAATGTGTTCCTTAGGTCCCTTAATACAATTTCAAAGCACATTACCAATGTAATTCAATATTGCAATCGAAATTTAAAACCCTTAAAATTAGGTAAATATTTTTTTGTATAAAATCAAAAGAAGAACAATAATAATGTAAATAATAACAATAAAAACCTGCTCTGGACTCTTAACGGATATGTTTGACGACGAAAAGTTTTTATAGTTAAATTTAATAAAATATGATTTCAATACATTGCTCATTTTTGAGCATACAGAACGTACCTAAAATATTTTGTTTTAGGACTATTGTAATAACAGTTCTCCCACAACTTTCTATATGCTACTTAAATTCACTAACATCTAGAACACGCTTCTTAGATGCAGTAACAAAAAGTTGATTCGTTAATTAATCGTTTTCAAAATCGTTGCGATCATCAACGTCGTTCTGCTACCATTTTGTGAATTGGGGTCGGTGTAGTATGTCCTTTTATTCTGTACATCTTATTCAGCCACCATATTTTCATTCACCCCTTTGCCTTCATATCTTCCCTCACACACTCCATCTCTCAACTTTCATAGTCATCACTTTCTTCGTCACATGCGTTTCATCTCGTCTGAAAACCATACAAAAAAGACAAACGATTGCCTTTCATTTTTTCTATCACTGGAGCCACTTTCAGTCTTCTTCTAAAATACTCATACATTCAAAATCCTTGTATTTTTAACCAAATCCTAAGCTCTTTTTTAATTGAAACTTCTACGTATAGTTTCTTCACCTACTGGATGTTGGTAGTCCACTTTTCCTATCAAAAAAAAGCAAACAAAAGCAAAATATAAATTTGGTTTAGTAATTTTCAACAATGAACAGCGCAATATCAATACTTTTTTTTTCATAGTTCATAGCAATAATTAAGTCACCTAATAAATAAATCAAGACCTTTTTGTTTCTCATTTAGCTAACATACTGAGAGTGAGTTATTTAGTTCGGTCTATTCTCAGAATAGACAATAAATCTCGCTTCAGTATCTCGCTGCTTGATCAACAGAATGCGTTGTTGTTGTTCTATGAGACGCCAATCATTTTCAGTGTACTTTATTATATTTTTATACAATAATAAATATTAGTCACAATATTTTTTTGATATATTTATTTCTTCAGTCAGTATTACTCAGTTACTAGAAATCGGTGTCTCTAATGGCTTGATACTGATTTTATTATCTAAAGTGCTGTAACTATTGAGGCGAGCACGATATCTAACGCAAAGGCACCAAAGCGGTACTGCCTTCGGTTTGAGCTGCTAACCAGGACGCACAACAATTTGCAGAATTTGCTCTATCTAAACTCAAAGAAATCGACGGATCTCATGGGTCTTTTTTTCCAATATATGTCGCCTTTAACCCTTTTGGTTACGCTGGCCTAATTGTACATTCAAATTTTAGGTAAAATATTTAGCAACTAAATTGTATACCAATAGGGCGTCAGCACTGTTGGGCTCTGAAATAATTGCGTGAAATGTACCCTGATCCCACATATTGAGACCAAGGTGTGCTACAAGTCTTTTCCTCTCTGCTTTGTTCCGGACACATTCCATCAACACGTGATGCATGTCTTCAACTCTATTGCATTTCTCACAATTGGGTGAGTTACGTTTTTTTAATGAGATAGTAAAACTTGTTGAGGGCCATTTGTTCGGAACGCAATCTATCGCCGACAACAATTTGGTTTCAGGTCATTTTAACTTGAGAGAACCACGGTATATGAGGAAGCTCACATTGTAATGTTCTGTACCAAATTCCTTTGTATTTAGATCTAAGGTCAAGTGTTCTTTCCAATTTATGTAAACTAAATGTTTATATTTTGGTAAAATCTCATTATTTGAAGGTAAAGTAAAAAAAGGTATTCCATTGAAGAAGGCTAATTTAGCTAAGTGGTCAGACTCCTCATATAAAACTCATATGCAGGAGTGTAACGTGCAATTTGCTTCATGTTATGTTTTTTTTTTTTTTTTCTTATTTAATTTAAACTATCTGCAGACTCTGGGTCCGCACCTTTTTTTAGATTGGAGATTTAAATCGACTTGCGAAGGAAAAAATTGCCTATAATAGCAATTCAAGCAGCTATGCAGTTAGTAATCTTCTTTTGCATATGTGAGCTTAAATCTACTTCTATTAAATTTTTTCATGTTATGTTAGGGAATGAAAGTATCACTGTATCACGCTGGTGACGGCCACAGAAGTCTTCCCAGTTGGGGATTAAAATACGTTCTGGGCTGCTGCTGGAGGGGGCTCTGGGATGAAACTTGCTGTTAATTAAATGCACTCCATCTTTGATTTTAGCATCTGATTGCTACCAGTCACATTGTCGAATACGTCGCTGTGCATCATCGACAAATCAATAAGTTTACCAAATTTGATATAGTCCTAATTTTTTTTTCTTACTGTACCGAAATCATGTAATATCAAAACTTTGCTAACTATCAAATTTCTGTTTTTTTTTTCTTTTAAATATCAATTAATGAACTAAATGTTAGAAATATAACGATGCAAAAATTTCCCCGCACACGTGTGGGATTCGAAAAGCACGCAGTACGTAACGTTACTTCGTAGTGGGACGGAAACCCTGCTTCTTTAAATACTGGCATCTATCCAATGGATTGTATTTATTTGTAAACTTTTGATGTGTCTATATTTATACGATGAAACTTTATGTTCGGTTATGTACCTCTGACGTGACGTCTGAATCTATGCGCCAAATGGATTCATTAAATAAAATCATATTTTTAGTTAGTAAGTAGGTAATCGTTCTTCGAATGGATCTCGAAGCGGAATATAATTTTCTGTCTGTCAAAATAAAAAATCAAAATCAAAATTTATTTATTCAATTTAGGCCCTAAGAAGGCGCTTATGAACGTCTAAAACACTAGCACCGGTTCGGAAAACAACCCAGTCGAGAAGAGCGCAGGCAAGAAACTCGATTTGTTTCTATTTTTTTTTATAAATATAATATATATCATTTTTTTTGTCATATAAAAAAACTATTAGTCTTAATAATGTTATGGAAGCACAGAGATGTGGGTTAATTCCAGACATCACTATCGTTCACGTAATGATCCACCCTGTAATAACCTTTTGAGATTGAAACTTGCTTGACATAATACTTGAACTTATTGTCAGGTAAATCGGTAATGTTACTTGGGATCTTATTGTAAAACCGAATACTATTACCTATAAAGCTTTTATTAGACTTACTTAACCTAAAGTGTGGGACGACCAACTTGTCTTTACTTCTAATATTAAAATTATGACGATCATTATTATTATGTCAGCAAATTACACGGAGTAAATTTGTTGAGTTGTAATAGATTCTACTACTGTAATTAGTGCTTGCCTATAATTATATCCATCTACTAAACCAGAAATAAATAGTGTAATAAATCAGACAAGATCTATGAATGTGACCTGTGAAACTGTATTAAGAATAGTCCAAATTATCTTTAGATCTAAACACACTCATCTACACATTTATAACAAGATACAAACATAGCAAACCGTGTTTACATGACTAATTCACCAGAAATAAATACTTCAGTTCAAATCAAACAAGATCTTTAAAAGAATAATATAAAATTAAACAAGAGAAATCAGAAAAGAGATTCCACTGGAAAGTGTGGTCTGTTTTTATTAATAAAAAACAAAAACAATTTCTAAAGCGCTGAACATTATAAATACGACGGCTGCCATTCAAATGACTATAGAAGCCAATTCATTTAAAAACATACCTAAAGCGAAACAAAAAGTACAGTTGAATTTCAATTGATATCCAATACCGTAGTGTAATTGATACACAAAGGGGTTATTTATTAATGTTCATTCCAATTTATATAAATCAATTTTCTTTTGTTACAAGACGTTAAACAAACGTATTGAAAATAATTGAGACTTGAAACCTCAAAATTTTTCCAAATCATGGTTACTATACTTGATTGTTAAGTTGCTCAAAGGGCAATGGAGAGGGTTATGCTTGAAGTTTCACTATCATCGAATCAGGAATGAGGAGATCCGCAGAAGAACCGAAGAATGACTAAACTTAAGTGGTAGTGGGCTGGGCGCATTGCTCGCAGAACCGACGTCCGATGGGGTCAACGGATTCTCGAATAGCTACCACGCACCGGAAGACGTAGCGTGGGGGGCCTCCATAAGGTAGACCAACGACCTGGTGAAGATCGCGGGACTCCGCTGGATGTGGGTGGCGCAAGACCGGTCGTCCTGGAGATCTTTGGGGGAGACCTATGTCCAGCAGTGGAAGTCTTTCGGTTGAATGGATGGATGGTTATTATACATAGAATAGAAAGCGTAATAATATTAGCTAGTGTTCATTCTGATGTATCTAACATGACATGTCTGGTGTACGAACATTTGATGTCTTCTTTGATGTTAAAATTGAGTGTTTATTAATATATTTATTATATATCTCTCATGTAAATATTCATAAATCTTCCACTACACATCACGTTAATTATGTTTTTTGATGAGTTTCTAAACGTTTCGAGTGGCGCGAGCGAACCTATTAAAATATTAACGATTCCCATTTGTTTTATAGTCTGTTTAACTTCTCACGGTTTGTCGAGAGGTTTATTATTAATATAATTATTTTTATTGACAAATTTATTGTTATGTTTAAAATTATCTTTATTAAATCTTCATATCAATCAAAATATTCGCAGAGTTATGATTTTAGATAATATCGATGTTACTTTATAATAAGTTGTTACTTTATAATGTAAAAATTTATAATAAGCTTAATGTACTCGCTTAGCCCAGTGGCTTAGCCTATTTTATATATATTTATGTACAGATAATCCATTTTTAGTATAACATATTTTGTTACATTAGATAATAATGCTGTAACTAAACCTAACGTGATATATACTGTAATTAGTCGTAAAGAAATCGAATATGTAATCGGTGCTGCGGCCCGCTACAAGATACAGTTAGTTTATCTTTTAATTATATTTAGTAAATTATAAGATGAAAAACCCTGTACTATCTATTAATATTATAGAGAAATAAAAGGTAGGAAACACCCAGAAAATCTTTTTCATTTATTGACATTAATGTTACAGATTGTAAATGATTTTGGTAGCCGTAACGAAAACTGACCGCGGCAAACACCGGCCGGCGCGTTTTTGTTTACAAAATGTAACAACCGGTTTTTTTTTTATCCCGAGAGAACCTGTTTTGCCCCATGGCCGACTCCGAGATATCGACCGACATTCTACCATAAACTAGAGCTTGCAATTTTTGAAACCCATAATTCAATTCCATAATAAAATAAATATTTTTTACATATTCCTTGATCATCCACATACAAACCATTACTGACCTTACACAGAAACAGTCGTACAAATTTGAAATTCTAAGAAATTGATATGTATGGAACTGAAATTCTTAGAAATATTTATAGGTTTTTAAATATTTATGTTTCCACAGTTTGGAGGTCGAGTGTTTATTGTATTGTCTGTGGATTTGCTACCACGTTGAATGTATATGATTGGTCGGTCAATTGGCAATAATAATAATAGTTTGTGTTAATTCGAAACCTTGACAAAGGAATCTAAGTACGGTAGGTAGGTAGTCTCGACTCATGGATTCTTATCTCAACAAACAATTCATTGTTAATTACATACAAAATTCTAGTCGCGTATGTACTTACGTAAAGTTATATAATCTATCTATTCAGGTCTAAGTCTAGTTATAAATTTACAAGTCACGAACAACATTGCATAATTAATTTGTTTGTTTATTTAAACGTAATAAACATAACAATATAATATTGTTAGCAAAAGTTAAAAATATTTTAGAAATTAAATAACATTACTCACCGTATCCTCTAAAGGTCTGAAATCGTTGAAATGTTTATTGCTGTTAATTTTCTGATTCAAGGACTTGACATTTGCGGAAACTGCGATCATGTTCACAGTGAGCTCGTCGATCTCACGCCTCAGTTGAGCGATTTGCACCTCCCTCACTATGGTCAGTATCAGCAATCCTACAATCAAGCCGGTCAGGATCACCGCACCGGTGACCAGCAACGACTTGCAGCGCCGCCTCTCACAGTCGTCCACCATCGCGTCCTTGTATTGCCTTTCGAAGTCGCCGCTCATTAAATTCTTCGACATATCTTTCACTTCGTTCACAGAGTCAGTCTGTTTGTATATCAATACCGGATCGGGTATGAGCGCGTGTTTCTCTGCCATCATTTGCACTGCACTCGCGAATGGTCACTCGATTCCGGAGTGGTCAACTAATACGGGTAATTAGCCGTTTATGAGTCCATTATTCAGAGTTCTCGGAAGCCGGCTCGAGGTGCCGGTAGGGGCAGACGGCGTGGTCAACACCACGCGCGTACAGAGCGCGGAGAAACAATAATACGCGCCCGTCCGAACAGAGGGTCTCAGATCGAGTGCGGAACAGAAAAACAAGTTGGCTAGATGCGCGGCCGCAACACACGGCGCCAGTCCACGACTGGACACGGCTCACGCGCTCCGGTACATTTTGGATTTCGGATGATCCTATTTATTATTATTATCTTACAACACATCCAATAAATATAACCTCTGTCGACCTTTTATGAGATAATTTTGGAAACATTTATGGAAATGAGGTAACCCGTTTTTTTTTTTTGCCAGCAAATGGACAAAGGAAACGTTTAAAACACATAAATGTATGTATGTATGCATTATAAACACCTACAGTTTTATGCAAACAAATTAAGTATCGTATCGTAGAACACTATAAAAAAATCTAGACTGGTATAAATTTTTTTTTGTATTTTGTTATAGAACCGTTGAAACAAATAAACAAATATCACTTTAAAATCTTATTTTTTTAATTAGGTAGCTTTGGAATTACATTTACCAGTGTCAGTATTTTATTTTGACGTAATTCAACTTTACTACAATCCTATTCAAGTCGCTAAAACTTTGATTGTCAGGGTTTTTTGAAGCAACTCGAAGTTCAGGTTATTATTACAAGATTATCTGCACTTAATCACAATAACCAATCTATACAACATAGAATTGCTACCTACGATATAAGATTTAAAGTAATTATTAATAAACATAATAATGCCACAACCTACCGAATTATTCTTCTATAACAACTTAATTATAGATAACTAGTTATTATTTTTTTACATTTATAACTCTAGAGCAGTGATTCTCAACCACTGTGCCGCGGCACTTTTGTGTGCCGCCAAATTTTGCAAATATATAATAATGTTAATATTAATAAATTATATCATTTAAAAAGAAAGATATTTATGCAGTGTGTTGTAGTAAGTAAATAATTTTTATCTTTTTCTTTGTGTGCCGCCAAATTTTGAAATCGTTAAATATGTTCCGCAACAAAAAAAAGGTTGAGAATCACTGCTCTAGAGGTTTAAGAGGCTTCACTTTCTCTGTTGAATATTATTATTTTAGCAGACTTTTTTTATCTGTGTCACAGAAACTCTAAAAACAAGGACAATATCATTATATATCTTAGAATACCTAGTCAATCTGTTAAAATAAAATTGCTTAATAATTTGAAATACACATACTTTGTTACAATTAAATCTTTATCTTACGGCTAAACTTCAAACCCAAACCACATGATATACGAAAACAGCCTCAATTACACCATATAAACGGAATTAACGTTTTAAACGTTGGCTTTACATAGGTACATGTATGTTATTTATTCAGTAATTAGTTACGTCACAAACGATTCGCTGATAAGAGAGACTCGTGTGTATTCAACATTAATGAAGCCATTAAACAATATTTATGTTGATTGACATCGGAGCGAAGCTACGATAATAATTTTTTCAAAACAACAACACTGTATTTCCACGCGAAAAACAATCTATAATTCATTCTCATCATCATCTTTACCTTGATATGCATTAAGCAGAGCCGGCACAGTATGCTTTCTTTTTCCACTCTTTTACGTCAGCTGTCACCTCAACATACACACCATATATCTCTTCACAGATTCTTTCTATATCTATTCTAGACTTTAATCTCTTTCATTATGATATAGCCATACCCCGCCAACCTATTATTCCTTAACTTATCTATAACTGGTGCTACTTTAAATCAATCTATAATTAATTAATTAATAAAGCTCATGTCGAGGTTCATACCATTGTTGTGAACTTGCATTAATTAGGTACCAATCTCAGTGTTTAGCTTTAGCGTTAGCCAAACAAGCCTGGAGAAGCTGGAATGAAACCTCAGGCCATCAACGTAGTTAATTGGATACGACAACAATAAGGTCAGCAAGGAAAAATCTTTTGCAATAATCTCAACTAATTCCCTTGTTATTCCTAACTATGTTCGTACTAAGTGCTGATATTGAATATAAAATTTAAAAAAACCCATCATTTTTTTATATTTCAATATTAAAGAAAAATAAGGTATAACCAACGCAAAACGTGAAAAAAAATTAAACATTCAATTAAGTAGGCACTAAAAGAGGCTCCTAAAAGTTGCAACTAACTTAATTTAATCATAAATAAATTAACTAAAAAGATAATTTTGTAATGCGTATGAAGTCGACTATAGTATATATATAGTATTGTATCAATTACATAAAAAGAAAGAAAAAAAGGAAGTGTTTACATAGGTTAATGTATGTACATATATTAAATTCACAATACTGGAAGACGTTTTGAACTTTGAACCTCGTGTTAGTTAGTATAACGTCGGTATTAATATAGATGACGCAAATACACCAAGAGATCATTCCACAGATAATACGAGAATGGATCTGCTCCATTTCATTTCTAGTGCGGATGAGATGCGCCTATTAGTGTTTGTTCGAAAATATATCGATATTATATATTACTATTAGAAAATGTCAATATTGGTATATCACTATCGCGCAAAGAGTCAAAGAACATATCGTGGCTGTAAAGAATCGCCAAACAACGAAATCAGCGATAGCAGAACATCTGCTCAACTCCAATACCAACCATTGGATCGAATTCCACCGGCCGAAAGTTTTATCCACTGATCGCCGATACTATCGCAGAATGGCTCGCGAAGCGATTGAAATTAAAAAAAACATCAAAATTTCAATCGCGAGGATGGATATAGGCTTTCCTCAGCGTGGAATCCGGTGCTAGAAAATCTCAAGGTTCGCGATTTAACGTCACAGTGATCGTCGATGGACACTGTTAGTGTTGTGTGTTGTGACTATAATAAATATAAAGACCAAACGGGGGTACTTCATCAAAATACCGCTGAACGCAGCAGGCGACGCCGCGCACCGCCAGTCAGCCCGTGACCACGGTTGGTGAAACCCAGCCGAAACATCGGGATAGAAAAAAGCAAAGGTAACACGTGAAAACCCGTTTAAATTAACTGCATTTTTTTTAATAAACCGTAATCAGTTTAAATAGGTATCTAATTTTTTGCATCAGGCTACCTGGCTACGCCACTGAATGTCGACGGTTACTTCTCTTCTAGGATGAACATTACATTTAATTTATTTGAGAAATATTGAATTTTCAAGGGAATAAAAAATGGCGAAATATTAAAAGCTGGTTTACATGCGTATACGGTTTATATGGTTCAACTGGTGAATGAGGATTCATGGGTGTCTGGTTCAATCATGTTTGATGTCATCTTAGCTTAGCAAAAATATCGATATCGATAATCGTACAATTAAAGCACTCTATTCGTTTGTTACCTACGTACAGTGGTATGTCCAATAGACCCGAAATAATACGACGCATCACTTTGGATTAGAACGTTTATCGTCACAGACATAAATCTAACAGTTCGTGCACTCGCAAACAACGTGCCAGTTGCATAATTGTCACGTTATGTGAATGAACTGCACGGATCGTTATCTCTTTTTACCGAGATTGTTGTTATGATTTACCTAGATAAAATAGAAGTATTTCAAGGATTCAAATTTTGTGACAGTCAAAACATTATACTGTAAATGAATGCAATAGATATAAAAAAAAAAAACTTTTTCTTAAACATGCATGGTAATATTGTCATCATTTTCGAAAAAAGAACACACGCGAAGTATCGAATTTAAGGACAGAGAAAATTAAATCCATTGCAAAAGTGATTTTTGAATTTGGAACATTACATAACCCCAGCAATGTTGTACGAAACGGCGTGCTGGGGTTATTGAATACTCTTGGATTGAATCTCTTTTATCATTCTTGGCATTCCAAAGTAAATCTTTGCTTAGTACAAATTGCATTCACGTGGCTGTACAGCTAACTATACATGCGTTTGCCTTTCGGCACAGATGATGAATAGAAAATTGGCGGCAACGCTAAAAATTCGTCTTGATTTGATATTTACATACTTAATAAATATAAATTTAATAATTGAAATGAGTTCCAACGGTTCAAAGAGTGAAATGGAGATTCTACTCTTTAGGATCAGAAACGAAATTGACAATGGAAAACCTGCTTCCAGCAAAGTTAAAAAAGAATACATGAAAGTATATCAAAAAATTTAATGTGATGGAAAAATGAGACAAATTGAGCATTTTCTCCGAAACAGTATTTTTGACGTATTTCAATGAGATTGCTAAAACTAAAAAATCCATCTACATTATGGGCAGTATATTCCGTGCTAAAATGTACAGTTCATGTTAAAAACGGCATTATCTTGAAAAATTATGGAATTTTAACTACGTTTCTTAAACGACAATCGACCGGATTCAAAAGCAAAAAATCGAAAATGTTTACTGGCGAAAACATAAAACAATTTTAATGAAAACCCCAGATTTATATATTTTAGTGACATAGGTAAATATTAATTAGATTAAATGTACAGTATAAAAAGTATGTTTTATTTTCCTGCATATTTTTAAAAAAAGGACTATATATGCCTCGGCGGAAATGGCAATTGCCTGTCTCGTATTAGTGAAGTCCTCGCCTACGGCTCTGCCTTGAAACTCATACTCGACCTGCCTATTTCACGGCGTTTGCAATAATGTACTATTAATAAACTGGTGTATTAAGAAGTACTAGTTATTCAGATCAATCGCGATTTAGGTAATCTCATATCTAAATATGCACTACACTTTTGATAAATTATATTATCTCCATACATCACGGCGTCGGAACCTGTACCCTGCGTACATGAGGTTATACTTGGGGTGCAAAAAAAAACATTTGTTTTTACTTTTTATTAAGCAAATTGAATCGATGATGGCGCAGTGGGTAGTACGGCTGTATTCCGCGTCAATCGACGCGGATTCGATCTCACCTATCTAACCTATCTAAAATCGGCCTGAGATTTTGGTGAAGAAAAACATCGTGAAGAAGCTACCACCCTCAAACTTTTGTCAAATACTAACAGGTATGTTCCGGTAGCATCACTTGAGACCAGTACCTAGGTTTAGTTTGTTTACCATCCTGGACCACATTGTCAATTAACATTAGGTGAGATTATGGTCAAAGCACTGAGCCTATACCGTGTAAAAAAAAGTTACTGTTTGAATAAATACTGTCTACCATAGCTACCATGCCATAAAAAGATTATGCTGCCGAAGTACAGAGCATATTCAAGTACTAATATAATTGAGATATATAAATATTGCATAAACTGGGCAGATGCTCATGCACCTTTTTGAAAGTAATCCTGGCGGCGCCGATGCCGTACATTTATAAAAAGGGCTAAGATAGTTGAAGACAAATTCTCCTTTGTTTATCTTCTTTCTTTTATCAATTTATTCATAAATCTATTTTCATTTTTATTTGTTTGATAGTTATGTATGAGCTTTATGTTATCAATAAAAGAATTAGAATAAGAATTATATTATATTTTCAATTAAGGACTTGTTTTTTTTAAATATATTGTTATAATTACAAGATAGAACACCTTTTTAGGCTACGTATAAATGTATCTGTCGGTCAGTAGGCTTATAACATGGAAACGTTCATTAACGATCTAGATAATTAGTATTATCTAAATCATACAGGCACAAAGATGTTATCCGATACCTTCCACTTCTATACTCAATAATATATTTATAATATGTAAATTGTTATGATATTGAAAATCACTTTCGCTAAAATCAGTTAATTTTAACGGGTTTTTACGCGTTACCTTTGGGTTTTTCTTCCTATCCCGACGTTTTGGCTGGGTTTCACCAACCGTGGTCACGGGCTGTCAGCCCGTCAGGAAGAGAAAACCAAAAGTAACGCGTAAAAACCCGTTAAAATTAACTGATTTTAAATATGGAACGCGAAAACTTAAAAAAAATTACATCACTTTCGCTAACAACACTTTATGAGTGAAAGTGAATTCGTAGAAGCTGTGTAATATTAAGACGTATATATGGTGTCTTGTTACAAAACAGAAACATTGCTTACCGGGTACTATGCGTGCAGTAGTCACACCATCATCTCACATTTCATTAGCACGTACTAAATCTAAGTATGCTCTGTTGTTTATTCACACTTCTAAGTTTTGATCGTCTAAACTGATTTTATTATGGATTTATATTTAGGTAACTTTAATATTGTACTCTTATTTTATGTGCTTCGTTTATTCAATAACAATGAAGTTAAGATTACAAATATAAAAAAATGTGTAGAGAATATTAAATAGGTACCTATTTGTTACCCTCGTCTGTGATCTTTCAGCATATTACACTCACTGTATCCACTTTTAATTATGTCAATCGGAATGTGCAATCGCCTGATTTCAACGCCAAGAAATTATACTTTTAAGTATGCGACAGACCGACGACCTAGTGAAGTTCGCCGGATTCCAATGGATGCGGGAGGCGCATAATCGGTCGTCGTGGAGATCTTTGGAGCAGACCTATGTCCAACAGTAGAGATCTTTCGGTCGAATGGTTGGATCAGTGATGGGCCAACTTCGGCCCGCGAAAGTATTTAATCCGGCCCGCCGAGGGTCCATCGACATGGATAATTTTTTTTTTTTTTTTTTTTGACCTAGCTAATGCTGTTGACCGGAAGGGCCTTTACAGCTTCACCGAACTTTGGGGGCGAGTGCTGAAGGCACTCAGCCGCAAAAAGGTGACCAGCTCAAGGGCTACCAAAGTGGTACGAACCTCGGCTTGGCCGTCACCTAAATTATTCAAAAACTCACTCGCGAGTTGTATCCTAGCTATCCCTACATTTTTTATATTAATTTATATAAAAAAAAAAGGTTCCTTACAGGACCTATGTACCTTGCATGTTATGCATGAGTGTGTATGGAGGGTTGTGCGTGTAATTGCTCAATGCGTGGGCAGTGTTACTGTATCGCGCTGGCGGCGACGTCAAGAGCCTCCCCAGTTGGGGAACGAGACACGTCTTGGGTCGCCGCCTGAGGGGGACCCGGAGTGTGTGCGGGAGGGCATGGATAATATATGTCCCGTTATAATTACGTTTAGGCTGTCGAGAAGAAAAAGTAGATTCTCTACTTAGTAGAATAATAGATGCCTAACCTATAGGTGAAGCTAAACTAACCGCGTAGACCATGTGATCCGTAATACTGATCTGACTGATGATGACGATGATGAAAAGCTTTAATACAAAATGCATTTTTTCTATAATTCTGGCCCTCCTCTAGGATTTCTTAAACTTTGTGGCCCGCCATTAAAAAAGTTCGCTCACCACTGGGTTGGATGGATGGATAGAAGTGCGCGTTCTAGACCCGATATTCGTAAAATATAAGTACAAAATGCGAAACTTTTAAAAGTGTTATAAGTAAATTTTAAGTACGTACTAAGTAATCTATACTAATAATAAAATTGTAAATTTCAGATGTCTGTACATTTCCCATTTTTGTGAAAAGAATTTTTGCAAGGGACTAAAAATAGGTATAATACGT
The DNA here is from genome assembly GCA_014132275.2 of Samia ricini. Classification (NCBI taxonomy): domain Eukaryota; kingdom Metazoa; phylum Arthropoda; class Insecta; order Lepidoptera; family Saturniidae; genus Samia; species Samia ricini. Next base: position 3,508,292 of record AP028161.1, on the reverse strand, counting down.
AGAAACATTCATTTCTTGAAATGTCTGTCTGTCTGTTTGGTTGTGCAGACATGGATTGTAAAGTGCTAAGTATATTTTAAAAATTCAAAAATATAATTATGAAGCATTTTCGGGAGTAGCATCGAAGTTTTATTTCTTTAAATTCGGTCCACTCAATCAAAAGTTATAGTAATTTGAATGATACGCGGCGACTTTAGTATAAAAAGAGCTGGTAAGTAAATGCGTTTTAAAGTTGTAAAATTAAAGTTGTCAAAGACTACATTAACAATTTACAAATAATTTACACAATGCAACTGTCTGTCTGTATGTTCTCTGGTGGGCTTATAACTCGAAAACCACCGATAATTCTTTTAAACCATGAAATATTTAAAGAGACAGTTAGTAATACCATAGATAAATTATTATATTTTCTAGTCTTTGATAATATGAATGAAGTCGCTGAAGGCGGATCGTTTGATACTATGTAATTTATACTAAAACAAAATAATGTACGTATTCTGAGTTGTTTATTTAGCAGAGAAAAAACTATTCCAGAGTTAGCACACGCCGTGATCGCTGTCGGATGGCCTTGTTACTTGTATTTTTAGAACACCCTACCCACCTCGCTGACATCATTTTTCACCGACCAAAATCTTTCTACCTACCGTTTTATGCTAAGAAAAACATTCGTCTTTGGCATAATCTTTTAATCTACATCTATACTAATAATAACATTAAAGTGTCTGTTTGTAATGTCAATTTTTTTTTCTACTAAATAGATATGAATGTATACACGATACATTGGATATAGCCCAAAATTCATTCATCCATTCGAACATACATTCGAGCAACAATGAGAAAATATTTTAAATGTGGCAACACAAAAGTGCTAGCACTACCTACACGCCGTCTAATACTTGACAGTTGACACTCCATGGTTGACACACTGTAAGATATCGCTGAAGGTTGACGTCATAGCAATGTCGGTAACGCTAGTCAATAAGTTTTTTTCCTACCGAGAATCGCCAACGCGACTAAAAAAGTTTTCACTTCAACAACGAACAGAATATGTATGTATATTAAAATATATATTATAAAATCAGTTTAAAAAACCAGTCAAATTTATATCCGTACAATTTGTAAAGTACCTACTAAACAATGGATGGTTTTTCGGAAAGGTACAATACGGTAAAAAATACAACAAAATATGGTTGATACCTGGATATACTACCTGACCTACTTGGGTTTGGTGAGTGTTTATTTATAAAGTAACACTTGGATATTTATTAAACAATAATAAGTAATTTATTATTTGATCAGAATTACTTCTTTGTACGACACAATATATATTGAAAACGTGTAAAATATAAAGATTATTAGATTATATTATAGAATAATGACTAATTTCATCGCCAAAGAGCCTAAAATCACAAACTATTGTCACCAATCCTACAAATTTCACAAAGTAATAATAACAAATAAATAGTGGATCAAATAGAATGGAGAATATAAGAATTAAAAAAATATAATGCATACTTTTAGGTTTACCATGAAGCTCCTAGCAATATAAAATAGCACTGGTTTTTATAATAGCTCTGTGAAGTTTAAATATTATTTTTATACAGGGGCATTATAAATGAAAATACTTTAAAAAAAAAAAGAAATTCAATTAACACTTATTTTTGTGGTAGATTATAGAATAAATGAACAAAGTTATCAGTAGCATAGATGGCCGCTCAACACAACAAAGATCAACCATTAATCTATTATCGGAAATTAATGACTATTTCAGAAGTTATCTACTAAAATAGCTCATTGGCGTAAAAAACCATATAATAAATAAATTCTTGAGCGGTTTCACCTTTGCCTATTTGTATAGATAATACATATGAATAAATAAAGAGCTAGTTTGTTCGAATTATTTTGACCTATTCGTTCTAGTAAAAAACATGTAGCATTAAGAAGAAACTCGGTCGGTAACGAAAAACGTTTGTATGGAATAAACTTCACGAGCATTGCCTGTTAATATTATCAATATACTAATATATCTATACTAATTATTTATAAATAAAATTGGAGTGTCTGTTTGTAATGTCAAATTTTTTTTTTACTAAATAGGTATGAATGTATATACGATACATATGCCAAAAATACGATTTTTAAAATTATTGTCCGTCTGTTTGTTTGTTTGTTTCGGGTAATCTCCGGAACGGCAAGACGGATTTTGACGGGAATTTTCGAAAATAGGGTTTCGCGTAAAAAACCTCATAAAAATTGAATAAAATCCGATTTATTTCACAGTTTTACGGGCAAGTGCTTGAATTTATGACAAATATATTTACTTTATCTTAGTACTAAACAAAAATTAGGGTACCGTATAAAAAAAATTAAATGCAGTGAAGAAAAATGAAATACGGGTGCAGTCGCGGGGACACAGCTAGTATGTAAATAAGATTGCTTGTTTAATAAATTCGGTAAGAGCAATAATCTTGAAAATAATAAAATTAGTAACTTGCCTAATGAGCCGTCCATTAATCACGTGATGTTTTAGTGATTTTATTAAGCCCCCTGGTGATACGTGGTGACGTTTTAGACAATCCCTACCTAAAATCAGTTGTATAATTATTTAAGTACAAAATACCTAAAAAACTTAGAATAAAATCTTTAAAAACCTAATTTAATTCAGAAATATTTTAGTAATCGTTGCCTAGCAACGGGAAGTTAGGGTCATCGCTTTTCGATTTAAGGTCAAGCATCACGTCAAATAAATATACGTGATATCTCTCTCTGCAACCCCTTTCTTATCTCACATGATTAATTGACGATCCCTAAGTAACTTACAAGTCCTATGTCAAATCTTTATAGAGTTCTACGTAAACAAGACCAAGGACCTCATGCTTTGTGACGCCTACATTTTACGATATAGCAATGTCTAAAATTGAAAATCTTACTAATAATCAATGAAAAGGTCATGTGAATCAAGGGTCAAGTTTTATACTCTTTCAAAAATAGTAAGCTTCAATCATGTTAAAAAGTTGTTTTATGAGGTTCACTTAACTTGATTAATTATAGTGGATTCATAATATAATATATTCATAATATAATAATAATAATAATAATAATCGACTAGCTGGTGGTTTAACCAACAATATCGAGCCCTTTAAGTTTAATCTTATTTTACTTTTAATATGGTAATTCTTTGGAATGATTAAATGCTAGCTGTGTTCCCGCGGCTGCGTCCGCGTTTCATATATTCTTCACTGCGGTTTATTCTTGTTATACGGAACCCTAATTATTTTCCCGAAGTAACTTCAGCTATATACCAAAAAAAGTCCCGTCGAAATCCGTCCAGTCGTTCCGGAGATTCGTCGGAACAGACAAATATTTTTGGTATAGGTATCGTATTTACATTTATATATATTTAGTAACAAAATTGTATTTTGACATTACAAGCACACACTTCATTTTTCTTTATTCGGATATATTTACATGTAATAATAAATTGAAATAAAATCCTAATAAAAATTGCGTTGTATTAGTTACAATGTTACGGACACTTTTCTAATTAAAAAACAATGTATAATTTTAGTTCTATTTATAGATACATATAACTAATTACGTTCAGTTTATATTTATTAACTAATATGTATCCGTAAATAACAGTTATCTTTAACTATTATAATTGAATATCCTATCTTATCCTATTTGGTGTGACCTCGAACTAAATTTGCAATCATCCGATTGAGAACAAAAAATATACTTCATATCATCATATTATTAACTACATACAGTTCGCGGATCATATGTAACGGAATAATAGTAGCTTGGGAATCAATTTTATTAACATGACAAACAAAAATGGCCTTTGAGATTCATAGTGTATCTAATATAAAATTGAGCCTTTATACTATCACTGGGCTTGACACTCTATACTAATTTATTGGTAGCTTTTCTTTAACGTCTAAGGGCTGTTGACCTGAGTGGCCTTGACCAGACTGGGGTCGAGCGCAACTAAGGTAGAGGTCAGGTCTCAATTAGAGGAGAGCGTGGTTAGCTCTGTGAACTAATCCGCGTGTCTCATAGACGGTACGACTGAAAGGTCGGGGGGGTTCGGACCCAGGGCGTGACGCATTTTTTTTAGCCCGGTGGGTTCGCTGCAGGGGGCGAGGCGGTGCTTGCGAAAGCCACCCCTTGTCGCCCCCATCCCAAATGCAGCGGACGGCCCCGGGGGGTTTTAGTGGGTATTTCCGGGCGACTCTCGCCCGGGTGAGTCCCACACTGGCACGGAGCTCGTCACTCCGTGCCCCCTTATCTATTGTATTGGGGGACTCTGATCCCTCAAATACAATAGATAAGGGTAGTGCGTAAATGCATTTCCCCTCTTTAAAAAAAAAAAAAAAAAACAAAGGTCTCAATTAGAGAAAAAAAAGGTCCGTTGCAGAACCCCTGTATCTTGCATCTAGTGTGCAATTATGTATGTGCAGTATGGTGCGTGTGATTCTACTATATACAGTGTCACTGTATCGCGCTGGCTGCGGCCACAAGAGCTTCCCCTGTTGAACATCAGAGCACAGCAGTAGGATGCCTGTGCCGTCGCCGGTGGGGGACGCGGAGTGTGTCCGGGAGTTGATTGGTAGAAATTCGCACCTTGTTATAACTCCACGAGTACCCATGAATATAAAACTCGAAAAATAATCAAGAATTTTTTTTTTTAATTTCTTTTATTTTTGTTAATTCGAGCTACAAAAGAAACTATGTACTTACTTTTAATATTACTATACGGCATGTTAACATTTGGTGTATTTGAATATAATTGAATTTATAATTAAATATTAAATTCCTTATATGTATATATCTACTTGACAGCCGGTTTCCTTTTCAGCGCTTAGCAATTAATGTATTTTCTATGTTATCACTATTTTAAAATCATATTAAATGTTAATAAACGTTAACATTTATAAAACGATATTTTTTGTTTCCCTTTGGTACCATAAAGGAATAAAAGTTTACAGTATATTTATTTCTTATTAAAATAAGAAAATTATGATTAGTAGGTATTATTAATATTATACTTACTTGTGGCTAGAGAAAACAAACCCCCAGATGTAAGATCAAAAAACAGGGATGCACATATAAACCAGATGCGCGGAATTAGTTGTTCTGCTTAAATATTTCTATGAAAAACATTTGTAATTAAAAACAAAACCGACTTCAAAAGAATAAACTACAAAAATGCACTAAAAAGTCAATACATCATTATTTTATTAATCTGTTTCTTTAATTTTGATATCCATACCTGAGGACAACCTCGCGAATGTACTCTTTCGATTAAAAAAAAAACTTGCAAATCGGTGCACAAATGACGGAGAAATCGCGTAACAAAAAAAAACATACAGACGAAAGTCGGTTAAAAAATATCCAAATATGACAAATGTCTAACAACAAAAGGGGAATTCTCGTATATGAAGTTTTCGCCCCGGGGAATAACTCTCATTCCTTAATGAACGGTTTTAATTATTGTTTAATTTAATTAGTAATTACAGTGCGTTTTATTTTACTCAGAGTTTAAAGATAACTTGAAATTAATTACATAGTAAATAAATTAACAAATGTATCGGCATAGAGTAATTACGGTTAATTCTATGTTCATCAGTAGGTATAGTTTCAAGATTACTTTAGACGCATTTTTAAATCTAAATACTGAATTTTAAAACTAAATAAAGCATTCAGCACCTAGCAAAATACCTATTTAGAAATTCCCATAAAAGAGAACAGGATTACTATTGTCCTAAACTTGTCTACACACAATTGTTACTACACATATTCCTCTAGTTATAGTATTGTTTTCTTAGATAAAATTTTAGCTTCCATATTATACTGAGGAACGAAAAGGACGACTCTTTCCTACAGATAATAAAAGTTATTTAGAAAATCATCGCCGGTCGCGTGTCTCACTACAGATGTTCAATATAAAATCATTGTTCAAGAAGCACAATTTTTTTTTTATATAATAGAATATAGATATCTATCTATATAAAGAAAATGGTAGAGCTATAGAGGTATAACGTGTGCACACCTTAGACTGGCTTTCGATCTTTTTTTTAAAGTTAACATAGACAATTGATCCTTACCTAAAAAAATATTATGATATCGTCATCTATACATTATATACCTAGTTCGGCTGACCATAAGGGACCAATATACCTATAAGGCTATAGAATTCAGGTATAAATTGCCAGGACAAATTCATTCCAAAGAGCTCATCAGAACATTCACTCAGCGCAAAGCTGAAGAAGCCCTGATGCTCAGTAGGAATCAGCTACGAGTATTAGTGAGAGCAATAACAGGGCACTGTTGTTTGGGCAAGCATATGCACAACATCGGTGTCCAGAACAAAAGAGAGTGCAGGTTCTGTGAAATAGCAGACGAAACACCAAAGCACATCTTGTGTGAATGTGATCCATTAATACCCATACGTAACCGAATTCTGAGTAAGCATGTGTTGTTTCCGGAGGAGGTACAGACGCTCTCTGCCAAAAAGATCCTACAGTATATTCAGGTTGTAGGTCTAGGCAGTGAGGTTTAGTAATATAAGGGCGACACAATAGATCTGACTAGGTCGCAGTGATACAGGACTGTTTAAGCTTGCATAGCGCCTTTCCGAATAATAATAATAATAATAAATACATGATATAAAATTACTTGTCCTGACTAACTCATCAACGCAGAGCCTAAGCCTCTGGGGCTTAAACTTGAAAATTTACCGACACATGTCTTTTATGATGTGACTTAGACGTCGCAAAAAAAAAAATTGAAAATTTCGCTCCAAAAGAGCAAACGGTTGTAGGAAAGTCCGTCATTTTCAAACTAAGAACCTTTAATATACATATTTCTTAGTTGGAATTAAAAGTACACGTATATCGAAGATTTTCAGAATTGTGCCCCTAAGGCGATGAATTAACGGGGTTATAAGTTTATATGGGAATTAATTCCGTTCGTCTCGTCTTTGTATAGTCTACGTCTAACAATTGCGCCTCAAACGTTTCCACTACCTACTCAAAATTTCAACAAAACCCAAGTACTATTATAAACATTCCACTTCATGAGAATACTTCATCATTAACATCAACAATAATTTCTCGAAGCTTACGACCAGACGGCACGGCGCTGTGGCACCACGCATACCTTAGGTATAGCTGTTCGCCTACACAGAAATAAACATCATCACTTCTGGAACTGAAACGTCTACTAAAATCGATTGTTTTGATACAACCAACGACGACTACTCAGGCTTTCAAAGAAAAATACTTTTAATTGCAAATCAATTTAATACCGACCAATAAATTACAACTACACTTTAAATCATTAAGCATAGAGTCTAAAATTGGATAATTTTTATTGTATACACTGCATGTAAAAGTTTCTTATATCAAATGAATGGAGTTTACGACAGGTCACGCCACATGCGTGAATCATTGATAGTATGTAGTAGCAAAACGTAGTGCTGTTTATGCAGTTTAGTGTCATGTAACCCGTTCTGAGGTAGCGAATGTGCTGTCAAACGCACGATAGAACACGTGGTCGATGTCGTCTTACATTATAGCTTCTGAAAAATGCTTATAACGTTAATTATAAACTCATACAATGCACTCATTTGTACAGCATAATAGATCACGCGTTCATCGACCCGTTTTAATATGAAAGTAATCATAATTTGGAAAATGAAACTTTAGTAAACTTTGTAACTGAACTTCAATGTTTTTAAAAAAAGGCAACGTCCTTCTATAATATAGAAGTTTCTATAATATAGAATTCTATCTCTGTTAGTTGGTTTATATGTTCCATAGTATTTTAGTAAATCCTACTAAAGAGATTGCTAAAATGCTATGTGAATTGATTGAAAGATGATATTATGAAAGATGATGTATGTAATGAAATAAGCCTTTAAAATTAGTAACATTAGGTTATGATGGGGCTGATATGACTTATGTCAAAAGCCCCTAAAAAAAACTTAAATTAAAAAAAAAAAGAACTCAAGAACCATAGGGTATTCGACGGGTATTTCATCACTTGAAAACAAGATATTAAATGAATGATATAATTAAATATAAAACATAATATTCTGTTAACAATATTTCAATTGATTAATAAAATTCTGAGATAAGAGTATAAAGGTTTTGGTGTACATCGAGAAGGGATTCTCTATTTCTTTCCCCCAAAACGCTTTTGCACAAAACATGTAAATGTGACGTTCTCTCTCGAGTACAAACAATTTAAAGGTTGCAACACACACCGGGAGCGTCGAACGCCAGCGCGATTTTTATATCGAATCAACACAAGCGGAACGCGACCTCTTCTATAATCGCGTTAGCGTCCCAATCCGCCTGCTATGTGTTGAATATTTTTGGTAAGATTTTGATTTCGTTTTCAGTGATCAGCCTCATTTATGTTCTTTTTTGACGAGACGATAAAAACCAATCAATCAGTATCCCTATTAACCCGATTCACATGATTTTTACATTTACATGATTCAAAAGTTACTTGTTAGATTATTTTATGTCATCGGTCCTTGATCGTAGTTTCAATTTAAGCCAACGTTTTCAGTCAACGAACATTCAATTAAAAGATTCTGTTAAAGATAACTAACACACAGATAATATAAAAAAAGCGTTATTCAACATTTAAAAAGTAAGTTACTAGTAAATAAGTTCACCCAATAAACAATAAAAAACTAGATTAGGTCTAATCTAAATACCTTACATAGTGCCCTCAATATGTTAAAAATTGTTAGTACTCAAATTACTGTACTACATACTTATAATCTGCCCCCAATACATGGCTGTAAACAGGCGTTTCTAATTACATACATATATCGATTAATATTACAGTTCTTAATTAGAATAAATATATAATAATAAAATAGAATGAAATTGAAGTGTTTGTTTGTAAAAAATAACAACTTTGTACCAAATATACATATAAGTAAAATTATACCTATACCAAAAAAGCACCAATTTAAATATTTTTTTTCGTCTATCTGTTTCGGCTAATGTCCGGAATGGCTGGACCGATTTTGACGGGACTTTTTTTGGCATATAGTTGAAATTACTCCGCGTAACTTTTAACATATTTTTCGAAAATATTTAAGTAAAATAACTAACTGTGAATAAAATCCGATACAATGCAAAATTTTATTGGCAGGTGTTTGAATTTGTCAGAAATATTTATATTAATACGACAAATAATTTGAATAAAATAATTATGGTTCCGTGTAAAACAATGAAAACTCACAACATTGTGCACAAAATACAGCCACCATCAAAACATTATTTTCCAATGATTATTTAAAAACTATATTACGCAGGCACGAATATATGAAACGTCGATGCAACCCCGGGAACACAGCTAGTATGTAATAAAATATAGCTTAGGTAAGTACTTAGTTACGCAAACTGAAAAATTAGGGCAGTTCACTGTAATATTAATGAACAGTGTAAATTCACTTTTAAACTTTGTTTTTTTTTTAAATGTTATACGTATATATTTACAGAAAGTAAATAATTTATCTATTTAGTCATGTAAATTATATAAATTAAGTAAGTGTTGTTTTAATATATGCACATACGTAAACAACATAAAATGGACTTTTTTTTCTAACCTAGCTAATGCTGCTGACCGGATGTGACTTTACAGCTTCACCGCTTTTTTTTTTTTTTTTTGACGGGGGGAAATGCATTTACGCACTACCCTTACCTATTGCATTAGTGAGACCGAAGTCTCCCAATGCAATAGGTAAGGGGGCACGGAGGGACAACTCCGTGCCAGTGTGGGACTCGCCCGGACGTGAAGCGTCCGGAAACACCCACTAAAACCCCCCGGGGCCGTCCGCCGCATTTGGGATGGGGGGACACAGGGTGACTTTCGCAAGCACCGCGTCGCAAAAGAAATGTGTTAACCACCCTGGGTTTGAACCTCTGACCTTCTGATTAAATTGTTTCCTGCTTAAGTTGCTGGAAAGTTGAAGAACCGAAAGAAGTGTGTCAAAATCGTAGCAAGTGGCAGGATATAATCTCTGCCTACCCCCACGATAGAAAGACGTGATGATATGTATGTATAGTATAGGCTCAGTGCTTTGACCAAAATCTCACCTGATGTTAAGTGGCGATGTGATCCAGGATGGTAAGCAAAATAAGCCTAGAGGTACCGGTTCTCAAGTGATGCCACCGGAACACACCTAGTAGTATTTGGCGACAGGTTTTCAAATTTCAGTAACTTTAGGCTCAATGTGTTTTATTTTTAACCACATCGTTACTTAACATTATATGTGATTGTGATGAAAGAGCCTGTAGTTTAAAAAATAATTTTGATTACAACTTCTAAAATTAAGTATATATCAAAAAGAAGAAAGTTTGCCAGTCCGAATTAGTAATTACTTTATTGATTATTAATTAATTAATAAATTACTAGACACATAATTATTTTATGATGTAACGCAGCCAATAACAATTATTAAATACCTAAATGGGTAAATACATCGAAAATAGTTTGGAATTATTGTACCATATATTTATTATTAACCCCTTGAGCACCTTCCCGGCGTTTACGCCAGCTTTCCATTTTCTTTCTACTATTTTGGGTACTTTTGGGTACTCGACACATTAAATATAGACATATATTAATCGAAGTAATTATTAATAACACAAAATAGGTAATGTGATACACATTAAGAAATGTATAAAAAACATACAACAGATAAAAATAACTAGAACAGTGTGATTGATTTAATACATAACACAGTCATGTCTAAGAGTTCTTTTATTCTCATATATATTTTTAGAACTGCTTTCACCAATGAAAAGCAAAGAAACACAGGTAAGTATGTCACTAACGGTCCCTATCGACCTGCCTACCTACATTAGTCAGGACGAGATGTCGTCTGGTTGAATGACCCCCGAAATCTGTTAAAGACTCTTAAAAAAAACTAATTTACAGATGTCATCCGATCTGTAGTAGGTATTACATATCCAAATTAAACAGAATATATTTTCTTTGGGTCGAAGTATTCGAAGGATATTATTACAAAAAAATATATAATTTCTAACAGTGCCAAATAATTGCCGTGTGATGGGTGCCGGCTCAGGATAGTACCACTCGATATCTTCTCGTGGGTGTCGTAAAGGCGACTAAGGGATATAAACCAGGGGATGAGCAGCAGCATCCTTTGACTACCACAAACACCTACAGCGATCGCCAGCCTGCCTGCCAAGCTTGACGATTTTGGCAATCCTCCCTCCCTATTCGGGGGAGATCTACGTCCAACATCAGGCGCATTATGCTTGCACGGATGGATGGAATAGTGCCTGATTTCCACTGGTTACCAAGAATTACGATTACTTCTTGTATTCTAATTTCTATGACTTAATAATTACCTTTATGTACGATTTTTTTATAAGTTGACCAAAGTTATTAATCTGAAGAGCATTCACCGGGCTTTGTGGTGGCTGCTTAGGTTTTTGATTCGTAGTTAAAATTACGACAATCTTTAGTCAAATTGACTAAAGTTAAAACACTAACCTATGGTTATAGTCGCAATTCATTTTTTGATTACAATTTATAACGATTAAAAATTAGCAAATTTAACCATAAGAATGTATGTTGCCGGTACTACAGTACAAAACGCTACAATAAAATAAACGGCACAATTTTATCCTGACCACTGGTCGAATTAACTAGTTGGGTTTAGCTGGTAAGTAGTAACTAGTACTTTCATGAAAGTGCCGCGGAATTGGTCTCAACTAAACGCAAAAACAAATAAATGGATCTCTTTCAAAATCTGATATATTGTGTGCAAGCTTTTGCGTTTTGTACGAACTATTTCTTTATTGTATATTTTTAATTAGCTCATAATTTCACCTGATATTCAGTTCATATGCGGTTGTTATTTAATACCAGGCGTAAAATAGGTTCAACCTTAGTAAAACTGCAATGTTCGAGAAATAAATAATGAGCGACAGATTTGTTTTTTCTACTTGCTATATTGTTTATCACCGCAATTCAGACTAATTGTGGTATTTAAACTAACCTCATTGGAGGAGGCGTCAAAATATGGGCCATATTTAAGCAGTTTTCAATTATAATAATAACTTCATTCAACTTTCAATAAACAATTATTACGTCAATCGTATTAACCCGTAACCGCATCGTCCACCCATACGCGAACGTTGGTTTTAAATAAGGACAAATGATATGAAAGGTAATATGAAAATTTCTAAACATATATATGCAAAAGAGAATTTAATAGGATCGGTGAATTAAAAAAAAATGTAATCTCGGATAGACTAGGCATATCCGAACATTAGGTACCTGCCTATGTGGTTCTTTATATACATATACTGTAGTACCTACCGTAAGTCGTTGACCACAACCACACCTGAAATTAAGTGACGCCGAAGTTCACATACTAATCCTAGAATTACTTACTCTCACCTATACATGTTAAGCGACAGTTTTAAAAAACTTGAGATTAGAACTAGCTAGATGGGTTAAGAAAATGCTCTATCGTTCTGCTATGGTTTCAAGACGATGTTTTCCTTCACCCAAAAGCACAGGTTCATTATAGAATAGGATCAGTGGTATATTTTGCTCTAGACAGCCTCCGTAACAAAAAATTTTGAGGAGACCTTCTACCCGACTTTGGTGATGCTCAAGTAGAGGAAAAAGATTCTCGATACCTATTTACGAATTTCTTCTTACGGGAACCCTGTAGCCCGTCTGTCTCATGCCGTTGATAAGGCTGACACGGTAGTAGCTATGCCTAGGAATAGGATAGATGGAATTAAATCGATGCGGAATCCAATCAAACTACCACTAAGCCATCATCGCTCCATTGCCATAAAATCTCATTTTAAGTTCGCATTTCCTTAAACTCGTTGATCCTCCATAAATTCACAAAAGATTCCAAATCACTTTAGTTCTGAAATCGTACTAAATTTATATAATGTTCATGTTAATAAAAATAGGTCAAAGTAGATTACAAAAAATAACATAAGTATTGTTCGAGTCTTCCTATGAAAGATCCTCTTCTAAGGGACAACGTTGAACAAGCAATCGTTGATTGACCTTGGGTTATACCTTGTCAATAAAGGTTTATTTAACTTTTATAACTCATAACGAAAATCATGAGATACTATTTCGTAAAGTCACGTTTCTCAAATACTATTTCACAACAATATTATTTTTTTACAACTTCCTAACGGATAATTTGAATAGCATTTAGTGAATTTGCCTTACAATGAATGTTGTGTGTACGTGCCAAAGAACTCAAAGTTGATAAATCGAAAGTTATGGCAAGTATAGTTGCATTCATTTGCAACTGGAGCTATCTCCACGAGTTCAAATAGGCGTCCCTCAGGGTTCGATTTGGGACCGTTTGTATTTTAAGTATAGATTATATATGTACAGTTTTTTATATGAAAAAAAAAATAATAAAAAAAAGAACCAGATCGAGTTTCTTGCCGGTTCTTCTAGACTGGGTTGTTTTCCGAACCGGTGGTAGTGTTTTGGCGTTAATGAGCGCCTTATCAGGGCGAACATTGAATGCAGCAATTTTGAACTAAGTTTGCATAACTCCAAAAAGATACATTTTCAGTAGAACGATTTTATGATTAAAATTTGTAAATCTAACACTTCCAGTCATTCACTCTCAAACATATCTCATTCCATGAGGTTTTGTTGGACAAGATTTTTGTTATTTTTATAGAAAACTAGTTGTTCCCGAGACTCCACTAACGATTCATGTTTTATCTTCTGTACAATTATTTACTACGTAATATAGTTTTTAAATATTTATTGGAAAATAATGGTTTCTAATTTTTTATCAGGTTTTAATTTTTTTTACGCGGAACCCAAATTATTTTCCAAAAGTAAAATTAAAAGTTATTTTGATATTAAAAACAGACACTGTAATTTCATTAATTTATATAAATAAATTAAGATTATTTTCCCTATATTCAACTCTATTCTATTGTACTTTGAGAAAGATCAACCTTGTCGTAAATAAACGGTAAGTTTATCAAATTTCATTTAATGCTACCGTATACAAATGTTAAGTTTGGTAATACGACACAAGTTAATCCAGACTTAATCATACTCTTGTACTCGTGACAAATAATAAAAATATAAAAACATAATTTCAGTGCTATAAGTGTAAACACTAAAGATATAAGCTGGGGTTAGGTTTCGACCTGGTTTTAAAGTCCATACATAAAAGTATAATTGAAATTTGATCTAATATCGTGATCACAAAACTTAAGTCATTATAATTAGCACGTGTTAATAATATATTCTTATGAAGCAGAATTATCTGCACATCATACAAAACTAAAACACAGTGGCGGTATTATCTTCCGAAATAACTACCGCAGCTTGCACTATTTTGTTGTTCGAGAGAGTGCAAATGACAAATGAATGCCATCAAAAACAAAACTTGTAAAAATAAACAAGTCTCGGAACTCAGTTCTTCTATCGTAAAAATTTGTGAGTTCCATCTAATACCAAGTCGATTACTTTGTTAAGTCCCTACTTAAGGGACTTTCTGTCTTTAGCTATTATATTATGTAATTAACTAACCTAACAGCATCTTATAGTGACCATATCAATATTAAAAATCTTTTATGTTTTCAATAAAATAGATTTACTTGGCAAAGCTTTACAAATACAATCACATTTATTAAATTAGTTCACACAAAGAACTATGCTCAGTGCGTGATCGAATGAGGAAGAATCAAAATAACCGACACTGCCCGAAGAATTGCAAAAATAAATTGCAAATGGGGCTCCACCCATAGCGCGTAGAACCGATTCCCGATGGGGTCAAAGGGTTCTCGAATGGCGTTCACGTATCGTAAGACGCAGTGTGGGCAGGCCTGATAAAGGTTGCGGAAATACCTTGGAAGCGAGTGGGGCAAGACCTATTGTCGTGGAGATGCGTAACTTTCGGTAGTATGCTGATTATGATTTAAATATTGTTATACTAACATGAACTTAATTGTTATCAAGAAACTTACTATTGATTTCCAATTTATATACACTACACCAAAGTTTCTCGACCTTATTTTACTCACCGCCTAGTTTGAGAACATGTTTTTTTTAGCTTTTTTTAATTTACCCACGACGCCCCATCTGTGCTATCTCAATGCCCTTTTATTTTAGTCTGTGTCCCTGGGGCTCACAAGGGATATTATTACAAACCTACATATAAATAACCAAAAATAAAATAGTTACAATATCTTTTTATCAAGCGATTTTATTTTGCTTTTGGCTATTGACAAACATTAGTGTTACCATTATAAAAAATTTAGAAACAGTTTTTCAAGTTTTACTTGTTTTGGCAAGTTAGGGAAAAATGATGAGAGTAAATTTTTACGATCCGCGCGCAACCGTCACGAAAAAACGACACCCTGAAGTTAGCTAGCCAACATACGATGCGCGCGCACACAGTGACGAAAAACCAACACCCTAAAATTACCTGTCAACGTTTTAGTTTTTTTCTATTATTACGTCAAAGATGTATACTTCTTACGTACATAAAGTACACACACACTTTTTTTTCTTTTAGTTTTCTATAACAATATTGGTCTAGATTCGACCTTCAGCTGAACACTAGTATATTTAAGCATGACGTCATAATGTTATATTGTTCTTATAGAGCTAAACAAAGAGCATATCATTATATCTAGGTCGCAAGCCGCACAGTGAGCTATGTCGTTTCATTGAACGCTGAGTAAACGTCGAGTCCGGCGTCACCATAACTGTAAAGCAGACCCAGAGCAATCTCTAAACATGTCACATTCTTATCATTCATTTGTGTATTACATCATCTATCGTTTTGGATTTATCTACTTCTACAGAAGGTGAATATAGTATCTTTATATATAAACGTTCGTTGTGATAGATTTCCATGTCATGTCAAAGCCCCTTATGGAAAACCAACGCCAGTCATCTACAGCAAGCAGCTGAATAAGGGGCCGTTGTTGGATAAACTTGACAATATTTCTAATGTTTGTTTTTGTATTTGTAATTTATTATCCAACCATAATAATTAGGGTTCCGCGTTAAAAAATTAAAACTCATGAAATTTTACAGTTTTTGCGGAAAGTGTTTAAATTTATAAGAATATTTTTAATTTATCTTATTTATCAGTACTAAAAATTTTGTTAAGAAAATAACTAGCGTTCCGTATAATAAATAAAACGCAGTGAAAAGCACATGAAACACGGACGTAGTCGCCGGCTCACAGCTAGTTTGATATAAAATTCGCAAATTTTATATAAGAGGAAAGTACTTTTCTTGTGTACATATTATGTGTATTTATATGAGTTTAAAGTCAAACATTTTAACTTGAAATTTTAAATAATTAACGTAACTCCCATATTTCTACTCCGCCGACTTCAAAAAGAACTTCTCTTCAGTTAAAATAGAATTAAGCGAACAACTTTATATCTATACTATATATATCTATATATATTTATATCTATACACAAAGCCGTACCGTATTTTTTTTTGTTAGGTTTCATTCAATATTGCGATATAGACTAATTAATTATAATATGTATTAGAAACGTTATAAAAAAAATTGACGCTAACTACGTGAATCGCATTTTTAGATCAGTTTATTTGGTTAAAATTCTAATCAATGTTTTTTTTTTTACACAAATGTACCCTTGCCAACGCAAAGCAGGATAGAATTTTACATGAGAAATGTCTCGTTTGAAACCTAACATGTATCTAAACACGTCTAGTATCTAGACATAATACCTGGGTTCCCTTTAAACTGGAAATAATTATATAGTTGGTATGCTTTATACCTTTAACCTTCGAAGAAGGCGGGCAATCAACATCGCCATTTCTGAAAACTATACGAATGTAACAGGAGATTAAAGAATGCAGGAAGTAACATAATTAACGAATCGCTTCGTCTCACACTTTAGTTCTTTATTAACAACGCCACGGTTTAATTTTTTTTTTTATCAAAGGTAATAAAAATAGGATCGAAAGTATAAATGGATGTAATAGGTGCCTACTTTTAGAATGAAATCTATCTACATTTATATAAAGCAAAGAAGGACCGGACCGAATTTGAGGACTTTGTCTCCGCCTCGAATAGCAGAATCTATCTAAACAAATAAATAAAATTAAAGTGTCTGTTTGTAATATCAAAATAACAACGTTTACTAAATACATAATAATAATAATACACAATTTTTTAATACTTTTGTCTTTCTTAAAATTCATAAAATAACGAAGAAAATCCGATTCAATGGTCAGTTTTACTGCCAATTCTTTGAATTTATGAGAAAGATCTTTTTTTAGTATATAAAAATAACGTACTACCTGTACATTAAAATAGGGTCCATTCAATTCTAAATTATTATTTAAAAACTACACTGTTATAAAATTACGCAGTGAATAATTGTGCTGGTTAGAAAAAAAAAAGATAAGTAGACGGAGCCGCGGTAACTAATAATAGAACTGAAAAAAAAATCATGGAAAATGTATGAAGAAAATTCACTTTTTCATACAGTTTGTATGGAATGGCTTTTGTGATGATATCTCAAAAACGGATCTTCTGATTTCGATGAATTTTATTTTGTTCATCTCCAATGAAGTTTCCTCG
Source organism: Samia ricini (assembly GCA_014132275.2). Classification (NCBI taxonomy): domain Eukaryota; kingdom Metazoa; phylum Arthropoda; class Insecta; order Lepidoptera; family Saturniidae; genus Samia; species Samia ricini. The sequence continues at coordinate 3,490,639 of AP028161.1, read as the reverse complement.
CGCATCGAAAGAAAAACTAAATTTATTTCACAATATTAATATTGATTCTGAGGTGGTATAAAGTTTGCCGACACAGATAGTAGGTTATTAAAAAAATCTAACTGTTCCCGTGATCCCCACTCGTGTGCAATAGTTTTACTAGGTATTTCATATCTTTTAAAAACTATCTTGTGTCGATTAATTTGTCCTCGTTGCCATTTGTCGAAGTTGAATTCGGTTAAGAGAGAAACTGTGTTACTGTGAGTCAATAAGTGGAGGTAGAAAGTAAATGTTGTTGCCCAGAAGTGCATGATTTTTTTTTTCGAACCTAGCTATCGCTGTTGACCGGAAGTGCTTTTACAGCTTCACCGTGACTTTGGGGGCGAGTGTTGAAGGCACTCAGCCGCAAAAGGTAACTAGCACAAGGGCTACCAAAATGGTACGAACCTCGGCTTGGCCGTCACCTGAGTACAAAACTCTCTCGCGAGTTTGAACCTAGCTATTCCCTACATTTTTTATTGATATAATAAAAAAAAAAAGGTTCCTTACAGGACCTATGTACCTGCGTGTAGAGTGCAGGAGTGTGATTGCAGTGTTGTGCGTGTAATGCTCAATGCATGGGCAGTGTCACTGTATCGCGCTGGCGGCGACGTCAAGAGCCTCCCCAGTTGGGGGAATTTAACAGAACCCTTAAGGTGAACGCCAAGGGCGCTCAGCTGAGAAAATTATGATTAGCAAAATGGACACCAAAGTGGTATATCCCCCCCCCCCCCATGTTTACGTAAACATTGGCAAGATTTTGAACAATAAAAGTAACGGAAATTAATTCCCGTATATTGCTTATAAATAATTATTGGATAATTCAAATTTGTTTGCATGCCGACGTGATCTACAGGAATGCGTTGTATATGTACGTTGTAGGCTATATTTTTAATGGGGACAGTTTGAAATGGTTTTGTAATATTTTCAATAGTACCGAGAATTAGAAAATAATATGAATGCAAACGTTGAATGTAGAAATTGGAGCTCACAATGAATCACGGTGGCTCGTGTGATTCACAAGCTTCTACCATGGTTGAAAAACGTAAACTGTCTTGTCAGGTAATGGAATAAGGGCAACATTGTAGAACGTATTAATCATATTGTACTGTTATATTACGTATGTATGTCATTTGTAGAGCTGAAATTGTACTGGGGACATTCCAAGCATTAGTAGCCCATGGCGGCAAAGTTTGTGGGCTGAAAAAATAAAATTCTTCGCGTTAACGAGAATACTATTTTTATTTACCGATGAATGAATTATTTGAAAACATCTTTTGGATATTTTTTTTGAGTCGTGAATTTTATCGAAATCGGATATTTTTTCGATTCGTGAATTTCGACAACGATGCAGCATTTTTACAGTGGTCTAGTTCACTGTCAAAGTAACGAATGAATTCATTTTGATTTTAAAGTAATGATGGCTTGATTGATTGTGTGGTTGAAAATCGCGTCGATGGATATAATTAGATTCGAATCCACTTACCTCATAAAATCCTCTTCCTTAAAAAGCCTGAGCTTTCGGTGAAAAAAAAAAAAAACATCTTTATGAAATTATAGCAATGCAGTTTCTAAAGACCGCTTGTTTAGCTAACACTTCCAAGTTTTAAAATCTGTCACCAAGCATCTATAAATGTGTAGCGTGTTAGCTTGACTTACTTGATCCACATCGTCATTTAACAGCTGGTGGGTTTAAGGTCAAAACGCTAAGTCTATACAGAATAAAAAGTCAATAAAAAAAAAATTAGATAGGGACGATAGGGTGAATTACTTCGCTAATGACATTGTATTTGGGTATAGCATAATGGAGAGATCTATTCATTTAATTTACACATATTAATCCATATCTTATATATAATTTTCTTAAATTTACATTAAAACAGACGTAAATTTAAGTCCGATTTACCCGCAACGAAACTCGCTTCGTAGTGTGAAGCTTTCTTTAGAACAGCAATAAGTCAAATGAATACATTAGACATTTTAATAAAATAAGTTTAAATATGCATAGAACCTATCGTCTAATATCTTCTCTAAAAAGTATATTTTTTTATTAAAGAAACGTACCTACTTCTAAAAAGTAAATCGTCTATCACGAGTAATATTCAATAAATTCGATATCGAACCAATAATTATTAAATACATTCCTGTTAAGAGTATTTTAAGATGTTAAAATATTTCTGTGTTTCTATATATATGTATACGTATATGCAAATTTGCATATCTGAACGCATGTGTTTAGATGCAAGTTCAAAAATAGCATTCTGCATACAGAATCGGATTTTATTGATAGTATTATTTCAAGTTTCATTGATTATTTCTCATAGATTATTTTAAATTAATTCTGTAGCGTGTTTTGTGAAACCTCTTTTGTTTCTTTTACAGGCCCTTCCAAGTCCGCATTCATTTTACATAATCAATAGAGGTTGAGAGAATAGAGGTAGAGAGATAGCTTAAAGAACCGATGCCCGATGGGGCCAACGGATTCTCGAATGGCTGCCGCGTACTGGAAGACGCAGCGTGAGTGGAGGCGTCGGTGGACCGACGACCTGGTGAAGGTCGCGAGAGTCCGCTGGATGCGGGTGGCGCAAGACCGGTCGTCGTGAAGATCTTTAGTGGTGACCTATGTCCAGCAGTGGACGTCTTTCAGTTGAATGGATGGATGGTATCAATAGAGGAGATTCAAGAGATTTTTAAAAGTGCAATCAACCGGCTATTGTATATAATCCAGTCTTCACTTCTTTGTAAATATATTGTGTATCATAATTGACTCGTTTTGTTGTTCGGGCAATAACCCTTAATGATATTAAAAATTTTAGAGCCTATATAAGAATATAAATGAAGATTTTTAGAGGAAACGTTATTAGTACTTTTATTTTTAACTACTCTTAATTCTTATAAAGTTTAAACATAATATTATTTTGTTCTAACTACATATAGTTTGACGGTTCAAGTTTTTGTTTATTTTTGATGACATGGGGGACGTAGTGTTATGAATGGTGATTAAATAAGCAAATTATATATGTATTCTGAGGATTATATATATTATAGATGGCGCTATACTATTTTTTTTAATAATTTGGACTGTTCTGGAAGATTACAAGACATATATAACCTATACATATAACAAAAGGCTAACGGGACAAAATCTACAGATTGGAGTATGAAGATTTTCTATTTATATTGATAATGTTTGAGCAAAAAACTATGTACGGATTCAGAATCTGTCACAGGACACATTTTGTCTGTTTGTGCGAAATGACGCAAAAACTACTGACCCGATTTCGGTGAATTTTGGTATGAAAGACGGGACGGGACGGGACGCCTGAATTCCACACGAGTGAAGTCGTGGGCACAGCTAGTTTTATAATAAAGATGAACGGTAACAAGGTAAAATTATACTTTTACGATGCACACGTTTAGGTGGTTAAAGCAATAAACATATTATGCTTTCGAATTTCTACAGAGCCGATAACATACATGTAATGTTCGCTAGTAAATTAAAACAACTATTTGACGAATACAAAATAATAATACTATACGGTAAATTTGTTGTTATATCTAATTTGAAATAAATTGGCTAGTGCGTAAAATTCCGTTTTAACTTAAGAAAGAACTGAGCCTAATTTATTATTATTTTTTTACATTACTTAAGGATATTTATGTTAATTATTATCTGTTACACTGAACAATCAAAGTCCCAAATAGACTAGAATAATTATAAACATTTAGCATTGGCGGTTTCAATTTATTTTTAAAGGTCTTTCGAAAATATTGATATGCTTAGAATTAATCATTTCTATCATTCCCTTGCGACCGTCCCTGTACCAGTCTGTCCATGCATTCAGACTCCAAAGAATCCAGGGTAGCCACGAGGCAAATGCGAGCAGCTGTTACACTCATGTGCTTTGGTATTCAATCAATGTTATCTAATATTTTGCTTTGAAAGTATTCATTAATTACTGTAGGAATATTTTAATAGAAAAAGTCTACATTCAATATTTAAATCTAAAGTTTAGTTTAATAAAATAGGCTCACAATTTTTTATACCTATTACCTATAGAATAATAATTAATTTTAATAGTATTTCTCAAATAATTATCAGTAAAATTGTGAACTTAACATCGATTCTGTCGACTTCCTTATGATTGGTTTTAAACGAATATAGCATCACTATTTGAGTTTTTGTTACTTAATGAGGTAAATATCATTTAAAAGTTTCTTAGTATTTAGTATTATCATAAACTGGTGGAATGATCGTTAGTATCGTGAACTATTTGCTGAATTCGCTTGTAGAATAATTTTTTAGCATATATAAAACGCATAAGGCTAACGCTGTAACGCATAAGGCATTTGAACGACATCCACCGTTCAGTGTTGAAGAACCCTTCACGTGCTAATCTTGGCATCACGGATCGCGGACCATTCCGCATTCGCTTGCTCGCAATAGCACATTCAGTTTGAATTTGGCGCGCGGTCGGTAGTGGTCAAGGAACGCGTGCGCCTCGACGAATAGTGAATTCGTCTGAGCGAATTGAAAAAAAAAAAACGAAAAGTTCGCTTGTTTTGTTTGTTTACTTTTTATTTATTAGCAAACTGTTTTGTAGACAAACTTTTAAATGAACTATAGTGCAAATGTGTATAGTACGTAAAATGTTAGATATAATTTAAATTTGGGTATAAGAGTGAGATCGAGCTAACAATAATTACATGGGTACGTACGGTTTCAAATATGTCAACAATTTATCAATTCTGTTATCGTATGCGGTCAACGCAAACTTAAAGCTTGCATCCTTTGTTTAGGATCGACGACGCCCTCGCCGATGATCGCGTGAACCGTAATACATTGTACTATCAATTAGTTTACTACTACATCAACAATAATATTTACTATGGACGTCGAAAGAAAAATACACATGAGTGAAGGAGTCCCTTTAAACGCGTCAGGCGCTGCGAATATATTTCTAAACACCAGTAACAACAAGAACAAGGACTCAAAAGTAAATTCACACGATGGTACGGTCATACATCTGAAGACAGGTGACGTTTTTTTAAATGTTTTACATTAAACAAATGTAAGAAAATTTTAGTGCATGTAAAACGTGTTATTTTTTTTTCTTATTTTTACAGAGAAACCGTCTGACCTCGGTTTACATATAAACACGACGTTCTCAATAGCGTCTTCCAAGAAAATAAAGCTTTTGTTCGTCCTTAACTTTTTGTTGAGCGTTATATGTATGTTTTTGAGTTGTTCTGTTGCGTTTTATTACTGGAACGAAATGATTTCGATGAGGAGACAACTGGACTTGTTAAAAGACAATTTCCTAATTCAGAACCTTGGTCAAGATAAAGCAGTGTCTAGTGCGCTGGTCGCACCCAATCCTAGTTCAGTGGAAACCAGAGAGCCTAGAATGAGCAAACTTGATCAGGACCATGGACCACAGAATGCGAGAAGGTACTTTGTTGAGAACCTCGGTGAAGATATGTTATTAGTCGACTCAAAGAAAAAGAATTCAAGTAGAGATAGTACACCTGTTTATGATCTCTCAATCATACACAAAGGTTTGTACATATAATTTATAAGAAGATTATGCTTACATGAAAATATTATTTATTGTATTGTTTTTATTAATTTTTTCAGAGTTATTGATAGCTCAATTCAACGGTGGTATACGGGAAATTAATTTGGGAAACGAGGGTGAGTTGACAGTGATATTGTATATTCATTTTACATTTCTATGTTATTCTAATATTTATAAAAATTAAAACTGTAAAAATAACATCTCAAGGAATAATTTGAAACATACTTAGAATGTCTTAAAAAGAAACTTTAATTCATTTTCAACAATTCAGTAGAAAACCTTAAAGACTTGCAAATTTTATTATTCATCTTTGTGATTTTTATATAATGTTAAAACTAAATTGTAATTAAATATTATTATTTTAATTATTTATATTATTTATCATATTGATATTACAATGTTTGGTTTATTTTAGAATTGCTCAAACATTATATACATTTATCTAATTAATAAAGTAAATAGTAAATGTAACTGTTGTTATAATGGGAGCTATAAATAAGTATGAGTATTATGTAAATATTTAACTCTTATAGTATATTTTGAATTATTTTATTTTAGTATCTTTTAAATGTTTAGTGGTTTTGGTAAAGTATTCCAAAGGACGATTTAGCCCTCAATTACCTTTATAATTTTTGACCCAATAGAACAAAATGGATAAACCTAATACCTAAGACCAGTACATCATGTGTTTTAAATAAGAATCATGTACATCTTTAGTTTTTAAAGCCAAGAAACAGATAATAAAATGTAAGAATTTATAATATATTTTTTCAAATTTTGCTTATAACAGTCGGAGTAATAATAATACTAAAAGGAGTAGGTAAAATTTCTAGAATAATTCATGTATGGGAGCTAAGCTACATAATGTTCAAACGTGAATAAAAAAGTTATAGTTTTTTTTTTTTAATAACATCACTTTTGCATATCAGCAAATTAGCTTAAACCTACCTTTCCTACCTTAAACCGTTAGCTTAAACCATAAAATTTCATGGTTACTGTGTACTAACAAACTCTCTTTAAAAAACGTACCAATCTTTTGCGGCTGAGTGCCTTCAGCACTCGCCCGCAAAGTTCGGTGAAGCTGTAAAGGCCCTTCCGGTCAACAGCAGTAACTAGGATATCATTTTTTTTTTAATATATATATCTTTCCATATTGGTAGGTTTTTTTTTTATTATCCCCTTTTATATAGACAGACCCCAAATGCAGTTTTACCTTATCATTAACTACAATATCAACCTTTCAGACGATTTAAAACCCGTTTGCATTTTACCTGCCGTCTCTATGGAGGTTCGGTATTTTTTGCACTAGGTTTATTCCTTCCATCCGATATAATTCATTTTGTATCTTGTCATGTGGAAACTAATTATAGTAATTATATACTGTTACCATAGAATTAATGAATATCGATGTAACATCTTTGTTACTCTATGACTGTTACAGATACGATGTTTTTTTGTTTTTATAACAAAAAAGTTTAAATTGCCTCAAACATTGTATTAAGAATTATACATAAATCTAAGCACAATATATTTTCTGGCGTTAAGATTCTAATTCTATAATTCAATCGTTTCTTCACCGCGCCTCTATCCATGTATTGGCGATTTTTGCGAACACTGAAAAATATATATTACTATTGTGAGAAAATTTCTAGAATGTCAACATTAATCATTCACATTATTACTATTGACAACTGATAGCATTGGTGTAATAATTAAATTTAGTAATTTTGTAAAAAAAAAAAGGTTAGTTACACAATGAGGTATGAGCCGAGCCGCGAATCATATCACACAGCAGATTTCATTGCTGTAATTATTTTAATAATTGTTTTGCTCATATAAACTTCTATAAAACCTCGCTAAATATTATATAATACACAAGGTCCAGTAACTCATATCAACCCTATGTAAATAATTATATTCATAAACCGGACTAACAATACACTATCAATAAAATTATTTACTTATATGAAATTAAATTATTTTGTGTGAATAAAATAATATTACAGCGTAATACGTACATAGAAGTGTGTGATTAAAATGATAATTCATTGTCTCACAGGATGTATGTTCATTTGCATTGTCCGTTGAATATTAAAAAAAAAAAAAAACATGTTTATCTTAAACTCTATCTCGTGGGGTTACGGTCTATATTAGTAAAGTTTTGATAAAGAAAAATTCTTTGTAACACAGAGAAGGCTTTACAAACATGTCGTAGAAGCGATATGTATGTTGTTAATCTAATGGTTACAATTAAGGCCCAGACGATGTTGAATAATTCCTTTTGTGTTGTATATCATGTGTGCCAATTAAGGACTGCAAGTGTAGTTTTTTTTGCATAATCACTCTGTACATGTTTTGTATTAAGTACTCGAGTTTTTAAAATTGTCCTTGGCTAAAACAGAATAAACAACGGGAGAACCTATCAAGGGTACTTCTACGGAAGCATCACCGCCATATTTATTGTGAAATAGCTGCAATGCTCGCGAAAGTGTTCGAACTCGGAACAAGTAGCTTGTTATTGATTATCCTTGACCAATCTACATTGTCTATATAAAACTAGATAGACCACAAACCTGTTAGCTACTTCGTAAAAGAAAAACTTTTTTAACCCTAGCAAATGCCAAGGAATTTATGTACGCCATCAAATCAATGTACCTATTTCTTATATAAACTACAAACACATAAATATCAAATACCACGCATCGGCATAATTTTGAAAATTTTATTTGATCTGATTCATATTGGGATATTATACTTTTCTTTGGTACGCTAATTGATTGTCTGAATAATGCTAAGCATTTACTTCACCGTAAAGGTGCATTACAATAGACAAATGGCGATGGGATTACATGTTTTACATAGATTAGATGGATGCCGTAGTCAGTCGTCCATTAGTTTTATATGGATTGATACAAAAAGTAAACAAGGAGAGTATTTTCAAAATATAAAGTATTTAGAACACATACCATTTTACCGACTGAATGTGATTAGTATACTATAGGGGAAATACTGGTATAAATTATTTACCCCAATACGTCAACGAGTGACGCAAATAATTCCTTTATATGTACTAAAACCATTATGTCAGTAATAGTAAACAAAACGATGAACGATGAAACCGCAATAATTATAGCAGTGTTAAATAAACAAACTGCTCGAATTGGCAAGTAACCTTGCAGTATTATTTCTACTGGTCCAATGCAATAAGCTTTTGTTGAGATTTCAATTAATAATCTAAAATGTTTCGAAGTGCAAAACATCTTGACAGTTGAGCTTCATTGCACAGATAGTCAATTTTTGATATGATTGGTTACCATCGCGTGGAAAACCTCGTGTCGGTCTTATTGTTAAATCTGAATCGCGAACATTCTACCACTATACGGAGTTATGTTAAAGATGTTTGCCGGTACGCTATAAAATAACTTGACGTAATGATTGCTAAGTGGTAGTTTGATCGGGATTTACATCGTTTGACCTGGCCTCAAAACTTACAATGATAAGATTTTCTAATATCCACTTAGCTAACTATGCTCTTCAAATTGTAAATTTGTCACCAAGCTCTCATAGATCGATACATTCCGGCTGCATCACTTGAGAGTCTGTTACTGTATTGGACCGTATGATCACTTAATATCAGGTGAAATTGTGTTCAAACGCCAAACCTAAAAAAACTGCTTAAAATGATCACAGTTAAAATAGTTAAATCAACCCACTTAATTATCATCAACAATGATAACCTTTTAAATATTTTCAATTATTACATCACTCATCACTTCGTAATTAATTTCTATTACGTACATTTACAATAAACATTCTCGCCACTCGACACCTGTTTATTTTTTAATTATGTCAATCAAATACTTACGTGTCGTACAACATACCGTATTATGTTACTTTTCCTTGTAAACTGTTATCTCCAGTAACTTTACTCATCAGTAGATTTGACCCACTTCATGCTTACATTTTATGAAATGTAACGTCAATTTGTCTGTCATTTAGTTTAGTTGAATAATGTAGTGTAATAAGGAGACGTTGTGTGGTAGAGGATATAGTAACAAAGACAGAGAAAGGAGTGCCTAAATTATTTGGACACGTGGAGTGAATGGATGAAAGAAGATTGACGAAACAAATTCCAAGGCGAGGGTGATTGAGTAAGCCGGTGAGGGTCGTTACATGCAAACGTATCTCGACCTTTTTTTTTTATTTTTTTGACGGGGGGAAATGCATTTACGCACTACCCTTATCTATTGTATTTGTGGGATCAGAGTCCCTCAAATACAATAGATAAGGGGGCACGGAGTGACGAGCTCCGTGCCAGTGTGGGACTCACCCGGGCGTGAAGCGCCCGGAAATACCCACTAAAACCCCCCGGGGCCGTCCACTGCATTTAGGATGGGGGCGACACGGGGTGGCTTTCGCAAGCACCGCGTCGCCCCCTGCAGCGAACCCACCAGGCCCGTCAGTGCAATGGCCTGGTGGAAACGTATCTCGACCTGCAAAAAGGCTGCTGTCAAAAGTACACTTAACCGAAGAGCATATATGAAAGTAGAAGAAGCGAAAGACGTGTATCAGGATCGTAGCAGATGGAAAGATGTAGTCTGTGCCTACCATAATAGGATAGAGATGTGAGTTTATGTATGTATGTAAATATTAGAATTATAGTAGCATCAATGGGAGAGCGGGGTCTATACTTTGTTTATTTTTGACTAGCTGCTCTCTGCTTTTTTACCACTGTAGTTCCCGTTCCCGTGGGGTTTTCGAAATAATAACTATCTCCATATTAAATTTCATCCAAATCGGTCCAGTAGTTTTTTGACTAAACTAGAACTTCTAAAATAGAGTAAACATAATCTTATTTTAACTTTTTATTTTTGAGTTTGCGACAGGCCATACAACCTTTTGCAGTGTCAATAAAGACAGACGAAAAAGTTACAACAAACTCTAAAGCAAAACTTAGTTCTATAACAAGAAGAAATACCACAGATGTCATGCAATTGGCAAAGTTCCAAACAATGAACTGTTGTGTTTGGAGGTTCTTAAAATTACAATTTCCTTAGGAATGCATATGACGACTTACAAAAAAAGTTCACAAAGGAAACACATTTTATAGGAAATCATAAATAATTATCTTGAACTTTTTCGAGAACTTAATAGGTTTTTCATCAATTCGTATAAAATAAAAGCATATTGAATATTATTCTTTTCATATTTTACTATTAACAAATATTACTATTATCAATTGATTATTGAACGTAGTTTGCGCTTTATCTTTTCGGTCTTAATCCGGTATATGAAATTAATGATGATTTTTTATTATTTACATCATTCTAATTATTAAGAGTTAATAAGGAACAAAAATTCAGATTTGTAACAATACGGATTACGATATATGTATGTACTCGTACATGTCTCTTCATCTTATTGATATAGTTCTTTGACAACTATAATTTAAACTTGTGTAGTTCCGGATCGTAATAGTTTCAGGAACTATAATTCTCTACTGGAATGAATTCAGTCTAATCTGAAATGACAACTGAAATAGTTTCAATAGATTCCACAATTAAATGTATCTTATATATATATATATATATATATATAAGCAAAGTTTGTTTTCTTTGTCCGAGGTAAACTCGATAACTACTGGACCGATTAGCATGACACCACAACCATTCGACGCGGATTTAATCGTAGATGGTTATAGGCTATATATTTTTCAAATTCTATTGTACATTTTACTTTTATTCATTCATCTGTTTTTTTTTTTTTATTAGCTATAAATGAAACGTCATATGCCCAGAACATATGAAACGCGGGCGGAGCCGCGGGCACCAGCTAGTATATATAATATGTTTCATTACCATAGATGCTTTAATTATTAAAATCTATCGAGTTTAAATCTCATTAGGACTAGAGACAATCATTAATTACACTGCACCGCTGTAAAAAAAAACCTTTTAAAAAACTGGACTAGTAAGCAGTTCTCCCGTCCGCATTCTTTTTTTTATCAAAAATGATAATGATAATGAAAGTGGTTGAAAAATGTCAATATCGTATAAGGCTTTCTTATTCACATTACATATCAATAAAGTACCTGCAATAAATTGTAATTCAGAGCGAATTACTTTCTAACACTCTTTTTTTTTTTTTTTCAAAATATGTTTTTATTTTTTTTATTTCAGGTGTGATAGGACCATGGGTACGAGATACTGATATATCGTCGAAGAATAGCGCGGAAAAGATCGAACTACACAAAAATTACGTTACAATTAAAGAGAGCGGATTATACTTAGTCTATGCACAAGTGAGTAAATATTTATAGAATAGTCCTGTTGAGGCACGTAATTTTGTTATTAACCCCTCGAGCACTAACCTGGCGTTTACGCCAGCTTTCCATAGTTTTCCTATTGTCTAATTTTTATGGGTAATCGACATATTAAATTAGCAAAAATCTCCGAACGAGACAAAAGGGGCTTCAATTAACTGTAGGCCCCGAGTACTTCGTCGTATCACTTTTCAACCACTTATCACAATATTATATATATTTCATTAAATCAAATATAAATGCTACCGTTAAAGTGCACAAATCAGTTACTCTTCAAAATATCCAGGTGATGTGTAGATTAAATAAACTAAGGTGATCCGTTACCGAACTGTATTAGTAATTAGGTAATCAATATCAGAAGTAAATCAAAATCAATATCAGAATTCGATCAATCAATGCACGAGGCATTTCTGGTAATTACTTATCACAAGTCAAAACGAATATGACTAAACGATAGAATAATTTTATGACTTAAGCAACATATTATACCTAGATAATGTTTACATTAGCGGCTGTTGAGTTTTAGCGCTAACGTATGTAAATAGGTACGTGAAAGTTCCTCGAAATTAATCTCACTTTAATTCCTAAAGTGGCTAATATGTACGATCCCTTCAGAGTAGATTTTGTCCTGTAAGTTATTTTTAGATACAACGAGTAAGCGATATGACGGCTTACAACGCATCATTAAGTGCATTTTGTTAATTCATTACATTTCTTATAACTGCTAATCTCTTGAATTCCATAGGCTGTATAGACTATTGTAATACATATGTATACAATCTACATATGTATCTACTCGTACATGTCTCTTCATCTTATTGATATAGTTCTTTGACAACTATAATTTAGACTTGTGTAGTTCCGGATCGTAATAGTTTCAGGAACTATAGTTCTCTACTGGAATGAATTCAGTTTAATCTGAAATGACAGCTGAAATAGTTTCAATAGATTCACAATTAAATCTATCTTATATATAAATATATAAGCAAAGTTTGTTACTTTGTCCGAGGTAAACTCGATAACTAATGGACCGATCAGCAAATTTTGTGGAGTTACGATAGCATTTAAATATGACCAAAATTTGACATTCCTTAGAGTGTAATAATTGTTTACAGATAGTATACTTGACGCAATCGCCCAATTGTTTTTTTCGTTTGGGCACATCTGCCTGATAAGGAGCCGAGGCTATTATCGACATGCGCTACAGGAGACGATTCGAGTAAACGTCAACTGAATAAATCGCAGATATCGTGTTCCGTGCAAACTATAGCGCGCTTGTACGAAGGCGATACCGTGAATTTGTCGCAACGGGAACCGAACAGAACGCTGTGGCTAAGGCCCGGCTACTCGTATTTCGGTTTCGTGAAACTCAGTTCCTAAATCGTCTGTGAACGAAATAACTAATGAACGTTTAAGAATTAGTCAGACACTGCCAATGACAAACAGATTATCATCGAGAGTACCTCGTTCATAATATTATATTCATATACATTAAAAACATAAAATTATACTAGTAAGGTTATTAAAGAACTAATTACTTAATATTGATTATAAACTCCTCAAAGAACAGCATTTATTAGATGGTAAACGCAGTTATAAGCTAACGACTGCTCGGAAACAAAAATCTCTCAATAATCTGAAATCATTAAGGAGCGGTGCTAATAATTGTGATTTTGTATGATGGGCTGTTTGTGACGAACGGTGTGCCATAATGTACATAGGGTATTATTATTATTGATCATAAAAAAAACGAAGAAAACAAAAACACATCACATTGTAGTTAATGATCACTTGATTAAACAAATTAACGTTTGTCAATTACCATTTTCATAAAATAATAATAAAAATATACGGGTTTCGTCGATTGTATTCAGTTTGGTACACTTTATTTTGTTCCCTAAGTTTTTGATCTCTACATATCGGTCGAAGTCAATCCCACGCTGTGTAATATTTTTTTTCTCTAAATATACCATTTATTACATGAGCTATATAATAATGATACGCAGATGTTATAGGCTATCGGTGAAAGAATGGTATATACTAACACATTTTGTGTTTTTTGACATTTTGACAGTTATCTTTTGAGGTTATAATGTGCCGTAAATAAAAATACAAAAAAAATTTGTGAGTTAGACAATTCTCCCACTGAGCGGCTCGTACTTATAAGGAAACTAAAATAATTATATAAATTACGCTAAAAACTTTGCTCAAACTATAAACCTTATGGTTCTTTACTTTAATGCAATAATTTGTTAGTGCCCTATTTGTAACACTTATTTGAATATATGTAAGTTAAGTTTTGTATTGAATATTATACATTATAGATTTAAGAATGTGATTGCGGTGCTAGCGGTTTTCGAATATTCTAGTGTTATTATTAAATAATTATTTCCTGTTTCTTACAAAATAAATCGTCAGACAGAAATACTTGAGAAAAAAAGAAGTTTCAATCTTCGTACAATATTTAAAAGATGTTTTTTTTTAAATAAATAATTCCTTGAAATATATCCTAATAGAATTTTCATTAAATGACTCAAATTAACATTCTTAACAGAAATATAAATCGCGAAATTCATGTAGAATGTCTTGAGATTCTTTTATCACTATTATTATGTGAGTAAAAATAAGGCAAATTATTACGTTACCATTTATAACATTTAGTTTATAAGTAAAAAAAACGTTATTAAAATATTCAATAACTTAAGAAAATACTCTTCAGATAATAATTCATTTCTGAACAATTATCTACAAATAATCCAATGTACAAGAAATAAATCTAAATGTGACATCCTAATAATTAATTTCTTGATATAGAATCAAGTATTCCGTAAGCATAAAGAGGGGGGGTGGGGAGTATGTTTTGCTTATTTTGATGTTGATGATATGGGGAAGGGTGTAGAGATAACCGTAAGCAATATGTTCTTATTGACCTTTTTTGGTCAAATTTATAGCAATGTTTGTTTACGTAATCATGAGGGGGTTGCTTACTATTGCTGGCAAGGGGGAGAAGGTGCGTCTAAAATAGGCAAAATCTTGCTTACGTAATATTTGAAAAAGAAAGAATGCATAAGCTTAATAAAAAGTCTCGAATTTTAAACTTTAACTTTAGTCAATGTAAACAATTACTGATATTATGATGTACATTTTTTTTAATTAGTTCCATCTACCGTAGCGTATTAATGTAAACTTTAATTATGTTATTATAATTGCAATGGTTAATCCTACATTATTCAATGAAAATGATTATTATAAAATAGAAAAGTATGGTTCAATTATTTATGTTTGAATTATTCATAATTGTGGAATAGTTTATGTATCCTCCATTGTACCAATGGAAGTTATTCGTGTTTGTTTCTATGTTACGTGTTTGGAAAGCAACAACCGTCCAATAAAAGTGCCTTTAGATAAACGTGTTTGTTTTTTCCTTTCCCAATGATAGTATTAACACACATACGTTAACACAAATATAACGGCAATATGTATTATGATTCAGTTTAAAAAGATAAAAATTTAGTTGATTACACACGCAGCAGAACTGAAACTTCGTTTTAGTCACATCTAATTTGTTTATTTTGTACTAACAAGCAAACGTATTGCAGGTTAATGATGTATTAAATAAAGTCATTTTAAACCTAGATATTTTATAAGATACGTAGTAGTAGTAGCAATAGACTTATTGATTTCAGAAAGCGACGCGCCTGAACGTCTCCTTTTGACGGATTTTCCACAAATGTAAGCTGTCGCGATCTAGTCCGGCTCAATTTTTCTACTACCACAATAATTCCTAGATCAACACTGGCTGATCCTAAGTTGAGTTGCAAGAATACAAATATTTGTAAAAATATCATGGACCTTCTAAAATATTTTGTTCTATGAAGGATGGAGTTTCCTTTACAAACTAGTTGCCGTTTTGTTATTGGCAATTTTTTGGTGTAGGAAGAGGAAGAGGTTTTTTAGCCAGAGAGAAAATATTAGGTCACAATGAAACCACCGCTGTTTAGTTGTAGCGTACTTAATACTTGGTAGTCATCGTTTGAAGTTAAACTAAAGCTAGCCTTTCACTACACCACCTTTGTATCGTTATATTAACGTTACTTTAACTTGAACACATCGTAGGCTTTGACTTTTAGATCCCAGCTAAAAAACAGAGTTTTATTATTTATCTCTGATTAGCAGTATCAAGACGTCAACTTTTTGGTTTTTAGTTATTACTGACATTAATGTCAGTGCGTGAGTGTACCCGTTTATCGGCATCATAATCATCATTAGTGGAAGTTCTGCGACCAGTCTGATCAAGGTAAGGTCATTATATCTTTACTGCAATTAGCTGGATCTACCTTTATAATATTATTGTAACTTGTAAGGCCCATTTAGTATCTTCTCAGAGTAACAGAAAGCCACCAATGCTATTTCGCTAGTGCATATGCAACCTACCTTAAACCTCGTTTGAAATTCACCTCATAAAAATAGGTAAATCTTATTATGAGTAAAAATGTGTAGTTATCTATATTTAAACTAAAAATTAATTTTATTTTTAGGGTGATTTCCTAGAAAAGTGGTGTTTTTATGGGCTTTTTATGCATCTCAGCTTTTCACCAGCTTATTCAGTTTTAGGGGTGAATATTTTTAATATTTGGTAACACTGCTAATTGTTAATTTTTTTTGTTCCATTTATTCTTTTTTATGGAAAGGCGAATGTACTAGTAGACCATGCAGCCAAGTCAGACGTTAGGAACACTATCAATAAATAAATAGTGGTAACAAAATGGTGGCCTTCTATTACGACCACAAAGAGGGTGGTTAGGACATTTCAGAATTCACGCTTTATGTCATTATTTTCACTACACTTGTTCATAACAACTACACTATGTCACGTAAAATGCATCCAAAATTATATAAAATGTAGTCAAATACTGCAAAATAATGAATTAAAAATAAGGATGATAGACCAAAATTGCGCCAAGCACCCACGCTGCTTGTCATTTTATTTTCTCCTGTCAGCTGTCAATGAAGAAATAGCAATAATAAAACGCAACAAACATTTATAACCTCAAATTTAAAGTTTACGTATTTAAAAATATGATATCCAGGTTTGTCCTTAATTGTTCGAGTAAGCATGTTAACATATAATTATGGTAGGAACAGCTCAAAATACTATAAATGTTTTTTACTATTTCAGACTAAGGTTTCGTCGAGATTTCAGATTTACCGTAAGGTGCTTATCGAATAAATCTAAAGATAATGACCCCAAAATACCAGATGAAATTAATAAAGATGGAACATCTAAAAAGCCAGACAAAACCTTGCAAAGTAACTCTGAATCAGCCACGGAAAAGATTCAAGAACTGCTGAAAACCATGATGTCGGCACCGAAGTTGGATGAAAGTGAATACCGAGATAAGTTCACCACCGCGCCGCAGATAAACAGAAGACGCAAGCAAAAGGATGAAATAGAAGTCAAAACAGAGAAAATAGGTTTGTAAATATATTTAAGCCCACTTTTAATTTCAACTCTTTATGTTCTATGATTTTTAGAAAATTAAATATTGATATGCGATATCGGATAAATAACAATCAATGTTCATAAAATATATTTAACCAAATAATATTATTCTTGGCACATAAACACTGAGATTATAAGAATGCATCTTTCAGTCTTAGCTTTCGGTGAAGGAAAACACTGTGAGAAAACCATAGCATGGTGTTAGGGCATTTTCTAATGATGCCCGCCTGAATAACTACCAACTTCAAGTTTGAAAAACCTGTCGCCAAATACTAGTAGGCGTGTTCCAGCGGCATCACTTGAGAACCAGTACCTCTAGGCTTAGTTCAACTTAACACCAAGTGAGATTGTGGTCAAAGCACTGATCCTATATCATATAAAAAAAAATACAAACAAACCTATTTTAAAATTAAAATCAGTGTCAAATACATTGATTTAGTACATTCAGTATTTTGCAGGAAATATATAATACATTCAGCCTTAACACTTACATATATTTTTATAAAAATTTATATATATACATACAGAGGAAAAAATAACAAAAGCTGCAAGTGATGTTGCTCAAGCAATTGGTGGGGATGTGAAACAAACTGAAGCAGAACTACTTTCTAAAGTGCTTGGAAAGATCAACCATACTTCTACGAGTCTAAGGTATTAATAAATTTTTGCAACTGAATTTTATATAAAAAAAAATAAAGAACAGTGATAACACCTATGTAAAATTTGTATATGAAAATATTACAATTTCATCTATTTCTGGTTATAAACGGCAACACTAGAGTAGCTATTTTCATATTTAAAAAGTGTGGTCGACAACACACACTGACATACAAACTAATCTAATTGTTCCTAAAGAGTTAACCATTAATGACTATATCTATATTACTGACTTTATATATACTGAGCAAGACAAACTCAAAATGGTATGCCAAATATAGTACATACATAAGTCAACCAACCACTGCACCACATCATTAAAAAATTAATCTTATTGCATAAATCCAAGGACAGTATTTATTATATATACTAAATGTAAAAACACAAAAATATATTTTTAATACAAATTTGACATAACCTCTCTTTAATTGTTACCTATTTGCTTATTACAACTATCTTAAAGTCCTTGTAAATTGCTCAACAGCCACATTGAAAGCCAGTTTTTAAAATCATGTTGGGCTACAAGCTTGACATACCTGACTGTAAAACTCTTTAATAACTTGAATGATATAAAATGGCTGTCATTTGTTAAAAATTCTCTTGGGCATACCAACACCGAAATAAAACGCAAAACAATAACATTTTTACAAAATACAAAAGTTTACAATGTTATTGTCATGGAAAGATTAATTGAAACAGTTGAACTGCGTGCCTGTTTGGTAGTTTGTGTTTGTAACTGTAAAGAATGATAAACTTTCTATGTTGTCGTAAAAGGTAGTAAAAACGCTTGAATCTATATTTCAAATTCCTGTAGGAATAAGTTTATGTTTATGTTATTTTCCAGTGATTTACTAATTGGTATGAAGGTTGACCGTTCCAAGGAAACTGATGATGTCCTCCAGAGTGATAGCAGAGGTCAGCAAGTGAAACGTCTAGTCAGTAAATCTAAACAGATTGCGCAGACCACTAGGTACAATCAACGTAAAGATACTAAACACAGTGCCGCTGCCCAAGGCAAGCAAAAAGGGTAAGTTTCATTCATAAGTGAAACGTTCTTTAACTGTGTTTAACAATTTTCAGTTGAAGAATTTTTTTTCTAGATTCGCGTTACCAATGCTATAATGTCAGCCGTCAACATGCTACAGTATGTCAAGTATAAGATGACGTTTAAGTTCTGGCGTTCACAGATAAATAATAAAATATATACTTAGCCGTTAATCAAATGTACATATTTATTCCTCAGAGCTTCAATACAAACAACTATTCCCAGTCACAGTGAAGCTGTAAAGGGCCTTCTGGTCAAACAGCCTTAGCTAGTTAGAAAAAAAAAACAACTAGACAAATGTTATATGTCAATAATTAACAAATTGTAAAGTTTAAACATTAAAAAAATAATTAAAATTAAAAAATAGCTGCCTATTTAATAATATATACTTTTATTTATTTATTTTTATTTATTTAATCTTTTTTGTACACCATTGTACACATATAATATAATACATTTGAAATGTGAAATTAGCACAAAGGGCGGCCTTATTGCTAATAGCAATCTCTTCCAGGCAACCTTTATTTTATTTCAAACTTTTAAGAAAACTTACAGCTAATATAAAGCATAAAATTTTACACAATAAAAAACAGAAGGCCATTTACAAGTTTCTACATATATATATAACAGAAAATAGAAAGAAACTAACAGCAGACAAAAGCAAAAAGGGCTTAAGTAAAGAAAGAGGAACTTAAAATATTTTTCAGTTTCTTAGGACTACTATTGAATAAATCTAAGTCTACTTCATTGAGCACTTTATTTGTGCTATCGGTCACTCTAGTGAAATATGAGTTCTGCCTGTATGTAGCTCTAACGAATGAATTGTAAAACATATTACATTTTCTACACTGCACTGCCGGTACACTTAAGTTAACTTAACTCAGTATCTCTGAACAATCAATATAAACAATCAATAAAGTTGAGTATGCAAAATAAATAAAATATATCAGCTATTTTTCTCTATTCATACAATGGAAGCATATGATGTTACTTACAACGCAATGTATAGTCAGACACAAACATACTTGATCTAAACTGGATACTTTGGATGGATATAAATATAAAAAAAATATAAATAAATAAAAAAAAATATGTTCCATGGAAAAGAATCAGTGGCGTTTTGGGTACATACATAGATAAATCTAACCTAAGAAATATGACTTAAATTGAAATAATGTGAACTATAACATACGTATAAATATATATTTAGCAATATTTTATCGCATTATATTTATTAAATATTATATGTGTAAGTATGAATAGAAGAAGCTCCCATATTTCATATCAGCCATGATTGATTGCTTTTATAATTTTTTCATTAAAAAAATGTCATTTACCATTAAATATAATAATAATGATAGTGATGAGACAAATTGCATTAGTATTCAAACTAAATAAGTAAGCTGTTATTTAACCATTCAGCCGATATATAAATCAAAATTTGTATTGAATTAACTAACCTATAACATTAAATATCATTTCTGGTGAGCGTCAGTTGATTGTTAACAATTTGTCATCATGAGGCCAATACATTAGTATAATCTATATGTTTTATCATAAAACTGCCTCGATGGCGCAGTTGTATTATGGTGCGACTGCCGTTCTGAGGTCTCGGTTTCGATCCCTGGGTCGGGTCAAGTAGTATTGGGTTTTTCTACTCAGTATCATCCCTAAGTTTGGAATTTGTGCCCGATAAGGCGACAGGTTCGCCCCCTGTCACATCTGGGACGGGACTAAGCTCGGCGGAATGCGGGTGGTGTAGTTCGCTATTTCACCTCTGCCTAACCCTTCGGGGATAACAGGCGTGAGCTTATGTTATGTTAAAAGACACCTCCCTGTTTTTTCATTTGTCTGCTTATAACTCGAAAAGTACTGAACCGAATTACATGATACTTTATTACATGCCAATATGTAGGATCAGGATAGGTTTGGTGATGATGGCGCAGTGGGTAGAAAGTCCGGATTCCGAGTCAATTGACGATGGTTCGATCCCACCTAACTCTAGCATTGGTCTGAGCATTCGGTGAAGTTAAACATCGTGAGGAAACCATAGCATGGTGGTAGAGCTTGAGTAGCTACCACCCTCAAGTTTGAAAACCTGTCGTCATATGCCAATAGTTGTGTTCTGGTAGCATCAATTGAGAAACAGTATCTAGGCTTAATGTGTTTACCATCTCGGACCGCATTGTCACTTAACACCAGGTGAGATTGTGGACAAAAGCACTGAGCCTAGATTGTGTAAAAAAGGTTTTACTTTAAAGCTCGCTGATATATCGTTGACCAATGAATATTTGTAATACATGTAACATTTAGATAATACTATGTATAAGGACCGTTTAAATAATTAGTTTTGCTTATTTTTAAGATTATGGGGGATGGAGGGGTATGTACTGTGACTACGTAAGCAATGTTTATTTTTGTTCAAACATTCATGTTGTATCTTTTTTTTTGTTTGTTCAAAATTATGCAAATGCTTACATAGTTGTGGGGGTAAGAGCTTTGCTTACTTTTGCTGACAAGAGACAGATGAGTAAAAATGAACGAAATTTTGCGGACGTATGGTCCCTAATGTTGGCCTATAGTGCATTAATAATTAACAGATGGTCGTTTCACGCAACTTATTTTAATACAATTTTCAGTACAATCGAACCCACAACAATAAATATATTCGGAGGCGAACCGCTGGGTATCTTCAAGGCGCAAGAGCCTAATTATGGCACGAAGCTGGACGCGTGGGAGGGGTTTAAAGAAAGAGAAGTGACTCTCGCGACGACTCAGCCGCCCGCTAATTACTTCCAGAAGATGATTCTGTGGACGGAGCAGGGGAAGGTTTGGAAGTTCCCTATCGATAATGAACAAGGTGAGTTTTTAAATACAATTACAGTAATACCCCGCTTAGCGCGACCCCCCCGTTACGCGCGGTTTCACTATAACGCGATTTTGAAATTTCGCGCTCAAATGCCTCGCATTACGCGAAAGAGTGCGTATAAAACATAATGTAAAGACAATAGATGTATTTTTCCGTAAATAATAAGAGTATGTATTGCATAAAGTGTTCTTAGAATTAAAGTGATTGATTAATCATGATTTGTATTTTTTTGTATTAAATTTTGACTATGTTTAATCATAAACCTCGATATACGCGAATTTCAGTTAACGCGATTTTTTTCGGAACGTATCCCTCGCGTAAAGCGGGGTATTACTGTATATAGACCGTTTATTTTGAAAGTGGTGTAAGTCCAATTGACGGAGGTAGGTGGCATAGCAATCGATTTTGAAACACTACCACATGCAGAGAATAAGTAAATTCTTGTAATCAGTATCCTATAATGGCAATGTAATTGCCGTCTGAAATAAAATTTTATGCGTTGTCATGCGTATTTGTAAACAAAATTGTATTAAAATGAAGTATATTTTAAGCGATATTTGATTTTTCAAAATTGAAATTAAATGATTTTTACAGTTGTCTAATTTTGAAATTGGTATAAGTCCATTTACAGCACATAAATATGTGTTATCGTAGTCTGATTAGCCAAAAACAAATTTATATAAACAAATTAAATGTTGATAAAACAATAGAAACAATGCCAGACCTCATATGATTTGCCTGTATTTTTAAATCAACAAATATAGTAACCTTTAAATTTCTCGAAACAAAAGAAAATGGACTTACACCTACTTTCAAAATAAACGGTCCATATGTCCGACATATTCAATGGCTATACTTTCAATCATTCAAAAAAATCAAAATCAAAAATTTATTTATTCAATTTAGGCCCTAAGAAGGCGCTTATGAACGTCTAAAACACTACCACCGGTTCGGAAAACAAACCCAGTCGAGAAGAGCGCAGGCGAGAAACTCGATCTGGTTCTTTTTTTTTTTAATATAATATTATATAACTTTCTTTTGTCATATAAAAAACTATACAAATCATAGTGTTAATAATGTTAGTGGAAGCACAGAGATGCGGGTTAATTCCAGACATCACTATCGTTCACGTAATGATCCACCCTGTAATAACCTTTTGAGATTAAAACTTGCTTGACATAATACTTGAACTTATTGTCAGGTAAATCGGTAATGTTACTTGGGATCTTATTGTAAAACCGAATACTATTACCTATAATGCTTTTATTACACTTACTTAACCTAAAGCGTGGTTCCGGACAACTTGTCTTTACTTCTAATATTAAAATTATGACGATCATTCACTAGATCGAGCTTGTATAAATGTTTATGATCTAAAATTTGTGTCTAAAAATTGTGATAGTTAATAATATATGCATCTACTTTATTTAATTTTTTTATGTACTCAACTAATGTGACAAAATATATATTAAGATTAAACAGACTATATATATATATTGTTTTAAAAGAAAAAAAAATATGTAAATCGGTTCAGTGGTTCTCGGATTATAAGCCAACTAACAGATAGGCAGTTAGGGAGTCGTGACTTTTTACACTATCTATCGACTAGCTGATTGAAAATTTGAAAAAATGCAAATTCATCCTTCAATACCTTATGGTTAAGTTAATACAAAAATTCCATTAAATATATATATTTTTTTCTTAAAATCATTTTTCCAAGTTTGTTACAAACATATACATTTATCACAATCGATTCTGCCGGTTCTCAAATAGTTTGCTTTGCAACGAACGGCTTTTACTTTTTATCAATGAATTTATCAATGCATAAATAAATATTGACTAATTTTTTTATATGAAATTATATATGAAGTTTATTTTAATATTACACTAGACAGAAAGAGAGAACGTATTAATACTCGATAATGACGTCACACCTTACTTGTATCATTCAAGTTGTACACTAACGTTCGTTTTATGGGAAGGGGACAGAATCCCATATCAATCTCCACCAAAAACGCTTATTTCATAGAATTTTATTGGCCACATTACATTCATCATCTCCCTACCCTTTTCCCATTTTTATTTGGGGTCGGCGCAACATGTCTTGCTCTTCCATTCCTCTCTACTTGCTATCATCTCCGCATTCACTCCTTTCCTAAGCATATCATCTTTCACACAGTCCATCCATCTTTTCTTTGATCTTCCCCTTCCCATGTAACCGTCCACATTCATATCCAATACCTTTCTTACAACATTCTCTTTCTCCCTGCGCATCACATGTCCATACCAGGATAGACGACCGCTTCTAAACTTGTCTGTTACTGGCGCCACTTTCAATCTTCCTCTAATATACTCATTCCTAATCCTGTCCATTCTTGTTACCCCACACATCCATCTTAACATTCGCATCTCAGCTGCATGTAATCTTCTTTCGTCCGTCACCTTTATGGGGTAACATTCTGATCCATACAAGACGACAGGTCGTATTATGTTCTTGTAAATCTTCCCCTTTAATTTAAAGGGGATTTGCGGATCACACGTAGTAGCCGTAACCTGACGCCATTTCATCCATGCTGCGTTAATTCTACGCTTTAAAGCCACATTACATTATTCCTATAAAATTCTTCAATTAAATAAAACATAACCTATAATAATCTGGGATAAGACTAATATTTACAGAGTTTGACCAGTTAGTCTTGTTAACCGATTTATAAAGAATTATAAACTTTATAATATCTGCATTTTAGTATAGCAAACACATAATACTTCTCATATAAAAGTAGAGGTATTTGTCATTAATTTAACCCATTCCTAACTGATGGTAATAATTTGTACCGAGTAAGTTCTAAATGTTCCAGTAATCAGCTTATAAAAATCTGAATGAAAATTTCCAGTTCCATTTAGGGCTTAATATACTTATTGAGTTATTTTGATTCAAAATCAAAATCAATCAAAATCAAAATTTATTTATTCAATTTAGGCCCTAAGAAGGCGCTTATGAACGTCTAAAACACTACCACCGGTTCGGAAAACAACCCAGTCGAGAAGAGCCGGCAAGAAACTCGATCTGGTTCTTTTTTTTTTTTTTCATAAATATAATATATATCATTTTTTTTTTATTATTCGTAATATATGCAGGTCTTGAACAAGAACAAAAGGTGCACTTTTCCGAACACATATTCCTCGACACTCACCTCGAAGACTGGTGCCCTAAGAAAGGTCCGGTTAGGCATTTCATGGAACTCGTCTCCGTGGGATTATCCAAAAACCCATTCTACACCGTCGAAGAGAAGAAAGATCACATCATGTGGTATAAAGAATACTTCGAATCTAAGAAGGATCTACTCACCGAAGTCGGTGCTTGGAACATAAAGCCGGTTCACACTGAAGAAGCGACTAAATGAATTAATGTTAATTGGTTATTGTAAATATATTAGTTTTAAAATAAAACGAAACGCAGTTTTATTTTTATTTTTTTTATTATTATTACATCACTTTATTGCACCTTTGGAAGTACACTTTGTCGTATGTTGTTCGATGTATTTCATCATCAAAATCAAGTCACCGTTATTTAATGGAAACCCGATCTTAATTAAAAGTATATAAATATAAAGTTAAAATGGAAATGTTTGTTACAAAGTTTTCAAAAATATTCTACGGCTCCATAACATTATATGGAGCATCATAACACTACTTACTAACTGAAGGGTACGAGGAGAGAAATAAATCTTTAATTGACAACAAAATTATCCAACGCATAAAGTAGTTCGTATAACCAATTTTTTTAGAGATGAAATTGCATCAATGCATTATTCTTATAAAACCTTACTATTATTTATTTTACCCAAAAACGAAAATTACAACTCGTTATTTTTCTCCTCCACTTCTTCGGTTGTACATAATCAAAACAGCGTCCAGGACGCACGCCATTTATTACATATTCATTTAAAAATTACCCACCCTTGTAAAAAAAAAACCACAAGGAACTATTTTAATTCTAAGTAGTCTTACACATATTATTCATCGTATACTTAAAAAGCCTCCACAAATCGTTCCAATGAAAAAAAATATATATATTCAAAAAAAGAAGAGTATTTAAACAATGTCATACTAAATATACGAAACTGAATCAGCCACAGAAATACCTTTAAACAGTATGTATAATTAAGTAAGTATAGAAAATAAAATAAAAAACACTACAAAAAAAAGAGGCTTTTAATTATCTACATAATAATCGAAAAATAGTGCACTTTATTGCTAATTCAACTATAATTTAAAATTCCGCGAACAACCATTTGATGTACTTACCTATTAACATAAAAAATAATCAAGGATATAAAAGTGTTTAATTTAATTGCTAGAATTATTATAAATAACCAACTCGGTCGATGACCCCGTGCAGGACTCAAAGACAAACAATGTTAATTCTGACATTACTAGTACCTATGTAATATGCAAAAAGATATTAATTGAACTTTTTTTTTTAATTTCTCCTTTTATTATATAATCATTGAATTCCTTGATTATCTTTAAGTTAGTAGAAATAACCTGCTGTCTTAAATTTAATATTACGAGTATATAAACACTTTACTCGTCATGTGCCATACCTATAAGTTATAAAATCTAAAACTAATTGATAGTAAAGCGAATGAGTAATTTTACATTTTCATTCGTTTAGTGAATGAAATCATTCGTTCGTTTTTTACGTATGTGGTCTTTATTCACTACGGTCCTTTAAATTCTAAATTTAAAAAATAATGGACATACACTTATGTCTGTTGGAATGTTAAAAATAAACGGAAATCTCAAAAAATTATTTAAAAGATTAATAACGTATATATTAACCTTGTTATAAATTTTCTGATAAAATTAAATAGCTGCCTAAAACGGTAAGTGGCAAGATTCGTTAGTAAGTACAAGACCATCAAACATCTGGCAGACTGAGCTAAAGTAGGCCGTACTGACTTACCAATCGCCTAAATTTTGCTCTTATAGATATCGAAAATGAATAAGTTGTTATATTTAAATCTAGGGCCCCCTTGTAATGTTAATGTGCTAATTCGTCTCTGTTTATTCTTAAGAGTTTGCATTAGACGTAAATAAAAAGTTATAGTTCCCTTATAGAAACGATCTACTTTACGTGCGATGTGCAAGCGTTTTTTTTATTTTTTTTTTATTAATTACGATCTGAATAAAAGTTGTTTAAACCCAACTAAGTTCTCAAAATTCACGCTCCGTGTCATTATTTTCAATACAATTGTGAACAATAACAAAACTATATCATGGTAAAACGCCGCACAAATTACCTAATATTTAATCATATAATGCAAGATAATGAATTAATAACAAGGACTACTATGTAACAGACCAAAATCGCGCTAAGTACACTTTTGCAAGTGTGTGATACATTATAATATGTTGTTAATGTAGGAAGCGTCGACCAATGATCACACTGACAGGGAATGCAATAAGGATCAGAGTACGGCTTTTTCTGCTGCCGAATGTTTAAATAAATTTTAATATTATCCCCAACACATGCATTCAAACACGAGCCATAAAAAATTACATCGTTTTACTCTCTTGTTAAATTAAAATAAAACGTTTATGACATTATGCTAAAAGTTAAAAATGGTTTTTATTATATATTTTAATATTCGTAAATTATTTGTTAGATTCAATGGAATACGGAAGGAAATTTAGTTATGCACAAACAACAAAACAAGGAATAATATAGATAATAGTGTTTATGATTTTAAAGGTCGCAAGTTGAATGAAAAGGTCACCTGTCAGTCAAATTAGACATTTATCAATGTCGGAAAGCGCGTGCGCAACGTGAATAGAGTCTATTCCAGGTAAATATTGTAATAATTTATTACCATTATTACCTACTTCTGGTTGATTAATGTATTGAACAATTGACATTCTGTATCTTTAAATAAACACTTAATATATAAAACTTACACATGGAGCAAAATTGCATGCACTATATTTGAGGTTATGTTTTTACAAATTACATACTCAGTTTGTATTTGACGACATAATTAATATCAATGGGAACTTGATGCACAAAATTAGAATTTCACTACTCTATTTCAAGGTTCTAAACGCGTTTAAGTAATAAAAGACAAAACAAAACATTTAATATCAATAACACTTATGTGTAATGAGACTCTGTATGCACAGACGCTTTTAAAACGCACGTTAAAAATTAAAACTTTGTTCCATAAGAAACCAGTATATATCCGAACGTATATATTAATTAGCCCACTAATGAACATTAATAATGATCCCCTAAAGAGAAGTTAACTGTGTTATTGCTATTTAATTAATAATGTAGCCCCAACTGAATATTGTCTACGATTATAAGTAACGCGAATAATATTTCACGATTGACATCGCTGAGTGGACGGCTTTATGGAGTTTGAGTCATCCACGGGCTTACCTACATCACCTGGAATTTATTACTTAAGTTATATTTTGCTTACTAACTCACACAGTACATTATGCTCCCTCAGATAAACGTA
Source organism: Samia ricini (assembly GCA_014132275.2). Taxonomy (NCBI): domain Eukaryota; kingdom Metazoa; phylum Arthropoda; class Insecta; order Lepidoptera; family Saturniidae; genus Samia; species Samia ricini. The sequence goes on along the minus strand of AP028161.1, from coordinate 3,462,122 downwards.
ATGAGATAAAGACATGTAATGATAACTCGATAACATCGCCATCTAACGGATCCTAGCATAACTATGAACTAACAAATGAGTCGTAAAGAATGAAAAGTGTTTATCTACATTTTTGACAAAGTGGAAAAAATGTTTTTTTTTTTTTGTAAAGCATAGCAGTGATAATTGTATAGTTCACTTATATGGCAACATGAAGTTAATAGCACACAGTTTAAAAATAAACTAATATTCACGTTTTTTTTTTTCTTGTTGGCGATTGTAGATAGCCGACTATGATTCTATACGACTCAAATGTATTGTGTATTTACGTTTATTGATCCCTTGCTTTACAATATATCTGAGGTTTTGCTGAAGAAAAACATTGTGATGAAATTATAACCTGATATTGGCGTCTGGATAGCTACCACCATAAAGTTGAAAATCTATTGCTAAACGTCTGTTAGTGTTACCATCTTCGTTCTCAGAGTAACTTAAGAAGTTTTGAAACGTTGATGGCGCAGTGGATAGTGCGCTCGAATTACGCGTCAATCGACGCAGGTTCGATACCGTCTATCCAACTCTAAAATCGGACCGAGCTTTCGATCAAGGAAAACATCGTGAGGAAACCCATAGCATGGTGGTAGGGCATTTTCTAATGATGCCCGCTTAAGTATCTACCACCCGCAAGTTTGAAAACCTGTCGCCAAATACCAATAGGTGTATTCCGGCAGCATCACTTGAGAACCAGTATCTAGGTTTAGTGTGTTTATCATCCTTGGACCACATCGTCACTTAACATCAGGTGAGATATTGGTCAAAGCATTGAGCCCATATCGTGTATTTAATTATTGTCTACGGTCGAATGTCGAATTGATTTCAATATTCGAGATGCTGCTATACTGGAAGTTATTCAGCCTTAATGACGAAAGAAGAAGAAAAAATAATATAGACACGTGAGGTTATAAACACGACAATTTTACTCATCTGTTTAAATATAACGAAGCATTCCAGTATGAGTCAGTTTTAACTGACATGCACAAAAAAACAATAGATTAGGCTAGGCTTAAGTTACATTTCCCCCCGGCTGGCTGACCTATCTAGGTCATACCTCTTACGAGAGGTGGGCGAAGAGGTGGGGTGGAGAAGTATTCTCCCCCATCCCTATTGGGCCATTGCACGGACGAGGCCTGGTGGGTTGCACGGACGCGGTGCTTGCGAAAGCCACCCCGTGTCGCCCCCATCCTAAATGCGGCGGACGGCCCCGGGGGGTTTTAGTGGGTATTTCCGGGCGCTTCACGCCCGGGTGAGTCCCACACTGGCACGGAGTTCGTCCCTCCGTGCCCCCTTACCTGTTGCATTGGGGGACTCCGGTCTCACTAATGCAATAGGTAAGGGTAGGGCGTAAATGCATTTCCCCTCGAAAAAAAAAATAAAAAGGCTTAAGTTACATTTATAAGGATAGATTTGTGAACACTGCTATAACTAATATTTACCTGGAGTATCTGACTGGCTTCGAAGGCGGTACCAGGCAAAAGGACGATAGGCGCAGCGACGCGACCCACTTCCACGCAAACCATGTTGGGGAACTCATCGTCACCCATGTCGGGGATCTCTTTTGCGTAATCCGCCCACGGATTCCAAATCACTGTTGTGAAGAATCGGTAAGTTTTCAATATTCTGACAAAATACTATTACGAAAAAAAAAAAAAAAAAAAAAAACAAAAAAGATGTCTACCTAATTTTTTTTGTTATTTTGGCATAAATCATTCTGTAAAGTTTATATTACTGGTTAAAAATCTTTTCCGGAAAGAAACCGCGGGTTTAATAACCGCGCTAGTTTACGAAGTACATTGAATTTCAATGTTCATTATATGCTTCATATTCCACGCGATGATACACACATTGTTAACGCCATCTATTATCGTATATATTTTCTTATTATTCTAAATCCACCCTGTAATAACCTTTTGAGATTAAAACTTGCTTGACATAATACTTGACCTTATTGTCAGGTAAATCGGTAATGTTACTTGGGATCTTATTGTAAAACCGAATACTATTACCTATAAAGCTCTTATTACACTTACTTAACCTAAAGCGTGGTTCCGGACAACTTGTCTTTACTTCTAATATTAAAATTATGACGATCATTCACTAGATCTAGCTTGTCTACAGTCTACAGTCAAGGAAGCTGCGAGAAGCACAACTTTGCGGCATGTTAGGACAATTGGCATCAGTATGGTCGATGAACGATATTGATCGTTCTTGGAATTTGTACTATATTTAACAACAGATGAAATGCAGTCATTTTGCAAGGCTTGAATAAAAAATAATTACCCAATTCAAGTGAGAATGGAGGTCGACTATTATATATGATTCCTTACCGGTATCAGGGAAATTGTATTTCTGTATTCTCATTTTCCGTCCACTGACGACGTTCGTAATGATGTGCTCCTGCATTGTATTCTGGTAGATTCTCTCAGTCCATTCATTAATGGTGACCACTTCGCGGGTCTCCTGGTAAAGGGCGCCTTCCCGCGTCTATAGTGTTTAATTTCAGATTAAATCGTATCTACATTTACATTTATAATAATGAGAAACTAAATCCGTTTGCTGATGGATATACGAATAAAAAACTTTGCAGGACCTAGATTCGACGACAGAATACATTTCCATTTTTCTTAAAAGCTTGTGCCTGTCTACCTGTTTATATGTCTGTTTGTTAATTTGTACGACAATCACACGAAAACTACTTAGTCAAATTTGATTAAATTTCGCATGATAGTAATTCATTCTCTATAGTAACGTTTGAGCAAGATCACGTCAAGTGGACCCCCCCATTTAGCACTTGATCGTAAAAATTTAATCTACATATATTTTTTTATTAGTACTTATGATGGAAAATTGATCCCCCAAACGATTTTTCAAAATTTTGATTTTAACAATTTTTTTTTATAATGAAAATTTGAAGCACTTTTAATTTAAAAAAATTATTAAAAATCAACCGCAAGGGATAAATTTGTAAAATTTTCAGGATCCATGGCCAAATATCTATATTTTAAGAATATATTTACGACTTAAAATAATTTATTTATTTTCGGTTTTGTTAATTAACTTTTAAGTAAACAAATGAAAATTTAACTGACTTCTCGTGCAGAAAATGCAGTTTTTTTTATCGGTCACATGCTTTATCCATTTTAAATTTAAAATTCCGGAAGAAAATTTCACTGCTCGCCATTAGTTTAAACAAAATTAATTTAATTATGACAGCGCGCCAGGCGCCGAGCGCTGTGGAAACACCCGCGCTGCCGAGCGTCTTAAATTACATTAACGCTTTTATCAGTGATAATTTATAATAACATTACAAAATACTATTATAAAACAAATTTTATCAGTATCAGTAATGTAGTAAATGTTCTGAAAAAAAAAAATTATATATATATACATATATACTGTTAGGGTTGTAAGAGGCTAGTTACCCTATCGACGAACATGCACCCGTGCAAACCGGTGATCTGGCATCTCCTTACGTCCGGCACCTTGAAATACGTATGCAGCAATAGCTGGCAGCTAAACGTTAGCTCCTTGCTAGGATTGTACACGCCTATGTTAAAGTGCAACTCTTTCTCGCGCAATATCAGCCTGTAAGTCAGTCTAAACCTGTCGATAAAAAAAATCATGTAAAGATGGAGTTAAATCACAAACACTTCAAATGAACATAACTTGAGTCGGCCAGGTTTAAAAAATAAACAAAACCTTTTTGTATTTTATCGATTGACGATTCACGTGATGTCCTTTTTTTAATGAATTTGCCAGAACATTCCTATAGGTGCCTGACTATATATTTTTAACCTGAGGCTTGATAGTAAATCCCGGTAAGTGTTTCAAAATACCCTAGCATGATATTATTATTTAATCACATTTTTCTCTATTGAAAAAAATCAAAATCAAAATTTATTTATTCAATTTAGGCCCTAAGAAGGCGCTTGTGAACGTCTAAAACACTACCACCGGTTCGGAAAACAACCCAGTCGAGAAGAGCGCAGGCAACAAACTCGATCTGGTTCTTTTTTTTCATAGATATAATATATATCATTTTTTTTTTCATATAAAAAACTATACAAATCGTAGTTTTAATAATGTTAGTGGAAGCACAGAGATGTGGGTTAATTCCAGACATCACTATCGTTCACGTAATGATCCACCCTGTAATAACCTTTTGAGATTAAGACTTGCTGGACATAATACTTGAACTTATTGTCAGATAAATCGGTAATGTTACTTGGGATCTTATTGTAAAACCGAATACTATTACCTATAAAGCTTTTATTAGACTTACTTAACCTAAAGCGTGGTTCCGGACAACTTGTCTTTACTTCTAATATTAAAATTATGACGATCATTCACTAGATCGAGCTTGTATAAATTTTTACGAATATGCATTAAGTTATCGAAGATGTATTGGTAAAACTCAGGTTTTCAATCGAAGGTCAATCAAGGTCAAGTAGACAAAACTCAGATTATATCTGAGATGTAAGGGGACTAAATAAAAAAAAACTCAGTTTTAAACTGTGTCCGACTATGCTATCATTGAACCATTATCACTTCAAAAAATTGCCAACAAGTATATTGAAACTACCTACAAAAATTTAAAAAACGAATTTTAATCAAATTGTTCTAAGCTAATGTATTTTTAAATTTAAGAGGAAATGCGAGAAACGATTATTCCATACAAACGTATTCCCTTATTTCCAACCTAGATAATGATATTTTAGTAAGCATTTTAAAATTATATTATATATTTAGACACCACGGCCAACGTTTTTTATTTTTTCAATAAATTCATTAATACAGAATTTAGAAGCCTTCAAAAGCACTTGAAACAGTGCTTGCTGATACGGGTTACAAATGCCAATTAAAAATTATAAAAACTTGTATACTAACTGGAAATGCCACATGGATCTAGTGAAGTCATCGTCCATGAGCGAAAAGATGGCCTCGACGTCGCCGCTGGGCAATCTCTCTGGCATTTTCTCGACGTGCCAGCGCGCCACTCGTGCGAACCCATGCTGAGGACCGAACGCCCATTGGCCGAATTGAGCTGCAAATCATAAGAAGCTCACTGAAGAGGTTGTAACTCAGTGGATTCTAATCTTATCCCCTATATTGTTTTTTATTTTTTCGAACTAAGACATTAACTTTAGGAGGCTTAATAACTACACCGAGCTTATGATGCAAGCGCTTAAGCCGCTCAGTCCTGAACGCGAGCGTTTTGTTTGAAACCATTTTAGACCACATGGTTATGAGCAAGCAATATTCACATATACAATTTTTAATTTAATCAAGTCTTTAAAACCACGATTAATCCAAAAAAATTAGGAACATTATACAGTGAAGGAAGGTAATTCCACCCAAATTGCTACATATCGACATAAACCTTATCAACATACAAAAATAATTATGTATAATTGTTATTACGACTTTATTATAATTACTTAGTGTAATTCTTGAGAAATTTATCATAAATTAGTGAAAAATAACAAATATATAACGGTTAAATAATTTTATTAATTATTCTTGAAGTAGGTATTAAGTAGGTAAAAGGTAAGTGGGCCGCGTTCGGGAAGCTACGCAGAATCTTCTCATCTGAAATAGCGCAGTGTCTCAAGACGAGTCTTCGACTAGTGTGTGTTGCCAGTGATGACATACGGCACTGAGACGTGCTCGCTCACAGTAGGCCTAATAAAAAAAAAGCTCAAAGTTGCTCAAAGGGCAATGGAGAGGGCTATGCTTGAAGTTTCACTGCGTGATCGAATCAGGAATAAGGAGATCCGCAGAAGAACCAAAGTAACCGACATTGCCCGAAGAGTTTCTAAACTTAAGTAGCAGTGGGCTGGGCACATTGCTCGCAGAACCGATGCCCGATGGGGCCAACGGTTTCTCGAATGATTACCACGCACCGGAAGACGTAGCTAGGGTAAGCCCTCCACAAGGTGGACCGACGGGCTGGTGAAGGTTGCGGGAATCCGCTGGACGCGGGTGGCACAAAACCGGTCGTCGTGGAGACCTATGTCCAACAGTGGACGTCTTTCGGTTGATTGGATGGATGGATGAATAGAGGTAATACATTTTTTTAAAAAGTAGATATATTATCTTCAGTGTTATTTTTCCATCATAATCTATTACCATTCTCATATGTGACGAGCATGCTTGATATTTTACTTAAAATTCACTTAACAATTATCAAATAAAAATAATCGAATTATTAAATAAATAATTTTATCATTGTATAAAAATATGGAAAATCGTAAAGAATAAATACGTTATCTTATATAAACTTTATAGGTTATCTTTTTACTCCCATAAAGATAACTTTTCAATAACACCATCTGTCTAAAGCAATTCAAGTAAGACGCACTATATGTATCAAGTCACACTATAACGAGGTTATAACGGTTAAATTGAATATGCATCTAATATTGCTTACAATATTTAAAATATTATTTATTGCACCACGTTGATGTTTAAATTTTATTCGCGAGAGTAACTAATTAAAAATGCTACGTTTTAAAATTATCAATTTCTTTAAAAATTAGTATTTTACTAAGAATATTTTGAATAGTTAATCTTATGATAATTTTATTTTATTATTTTTTATATTTTCCGTGGTCTTTTTAAACATCTAACCAATTGTTGATACAGATAAAAATATGATTTACATATTACAAAAATTTAAATTTAAATATTTAAATTAAAATAGTTAATTTACGTGCATTTTACTTACGAAACACAAACGGTATCCCTCCTCGTATAGGCCTTTTGCCGTCGAAAACAGCTTGTTTGCTATAAATAAATAAAAACAACAATGTAATGAAAAACAGCTGTAAAAATAACAGGTCGATTTAGCGAATGAAACACCGGTCACTTATAACCTGAAAGTAACTTAACGTAATCATCGACCGGGTACCTACTACAATTATACCATCTTGGACAATTTGAACACTGTTAACTCGAGTAAATTAAGCAATTAACCATTCGATACAATTTTTCATTGAAAAAAAAAAAAATCATCATCATCGTTATCTACATCAAGTAGGGTCGTCAAAAAATATATTAATTTTCCATTCTTATCTCTGTCATTTATCATCTCAACATTCACACCATATCATTCATTCTTCTCACAATCCATCCATACCTTCTTCGGTCTCTCCTAGGGTTGCCACCTTATTTTGTACACATTGATTGTTAAAAGTAGGAAAAAAAAAGTACATTATGCCAAAATAAAGAACGATTAATTTTACTTTATTATTTTGCTTAATAACACATAACTTCTTCACTACTTTTAGCAAATTTTAACAAATAACTTTCATTCCTAAACAGCTGGGCACCATTTTTACAGTCTATATATATTGAGGGCGAAGTAATAAATAATTCATTTTTATCAGATTAACAGACGATTTGTTTCTTTTTCGATTCGCCTTTTGCTATTATCACAGAAACTCTTTAAAACTCTCAGTGAATGCTGACATGGCTGAAAGTAATCCCAGAGAAATAAAGTATTTTCGTGTACTTTATTGTTCTCGTAAAGTATAAAGTACAATTACCCGAAATAACGTACAATATTTTATACTAAAGTACGGATGGCAACCCTAGTCTCTTCCTACCTCTGTATCGCCCCACCGTCATACTTCACATTCTCATAGTTATGTGACTTTCATCTCTCCTTACGACATGTCCATACCACTCTAACCTATTACTCCTTGACTTCTCTATCTCTGGTGCTAATTTCAAGCTCTGATATACTCATTTCTAATCTTATCCTTTCTAATTTTTATTAAAAACATCCGATACGTAAATTTCCGATCTACTCTACAGTGTTTAAATAAACACCATATCTTTATTATTTTCTTAATGTAGATTATGTGATTTGTGCAGATATATAAATGTATCTTTACGTACACAGATAACCTTTACAATCTTTTATAAATACCATTATTTCCCATAAACTTGTTATCCTACTTTTTATAATAATTTTAATAGGTATAAAACACCGTTCCCATAAAGAGAATAATCTAGAATCCCATATTTAGCGTCACACGATGGCGGTAGAAGATTGTCACTATCTAAGCGTATCTACGATTAATTCGTATTAAGATATAACAAGAATCGATTATAAAGATCAATTTCGATATCTAGAAGGGTGAGTTCAACCATTATCTTTTAGTCATTTCTTGGAAACTTACGTACCTACATGGTTTTGATTGATTTGCGGCTCACTTTAACATTCATTTAGAATGTTCTGTCCTTTTTTAATAGGTCGTATATAAGCGAGATAGTGCGTGAGTTTGGAGAGGAGTTTAAGTTTCTACTACTAATCGATAGTACATTTGCGATTACGGCAGGAATTTCTACTTTACTGGCTCTTTTATATAAGTAAAGACTTCTGTCTCCATAAACACAGGGACGACATCTTATGTATTATTTTATATAGATGTAATTCGGTAGCAAGATATAATTAGAGAAACCAGCTTATAAAGTTATGCAACTAGAAAACAGAGAGACAATCTTTGGAGTTCCAATCACTCTACCATGCTCAATGAACACAAATTGTTAGTTTAAAATATGTAGTGATTTTTTACAACTGAATGTTATAAAAATTGTAATATTGAGAATTTGTTCTAGTTTGCATAATCATGTCCATTTCTGATACGGAAATAGAGAACAGCTAACGCACATACTACGTTTCTAATGTGTTATCAGACTTTTGGGACCATAATGAATACAATACAGGCATTAAGAGAAAATGCGGGCGAAGTTTATTCCATTCAAACGTACTCCACTCCCCTGTTTTCTCATTGGATAATGATATATTGGATAATGATTCACCACCACAATGTTCATACGATTTTTTTTTTCATAAATCGATTATTGTAGAACTTAGGAGCCTTCGAAAATTAGAAAAAATGCCTGATTTTATCCACCATTTTTAAACGTCCGTTAAATACATTTGACGAATAATAAGTACAATCGGCCCGAGCTCAGTCCCGTTCACGCTTTGTAACTCTTTCATTAGGGCGCAACACGATTTCTGAAACAACTATTCTTGAAATTTGTTGCCGGCCGCGTTTCCTCTTAACCATTAGCCAGAATACCGCAACAGTTTATCTACACCGCATGCGGCTAAACAGCGACATTATACCGCCAGCTCACGTATCAAACTTGATCAGTTTTAGCGGCTACATTCCTTAGCGGGCGAGAGACGATGCAAAAACCGCCCTTATATTTATTATAAATGCATCAGTGGACAGGTCGATCGCGACAAAAACGAACGGACGAAGCATGCCGAGTATAAATTATTTATGCCATTTTTAGCATTTCGGAGTTCGTTCGAACGGACGGACGGACAATGACGACTGCGCTGTGATGTCCGAGGCATGTCTTGGCTACATATCGAAATCATACATGATATTATTTATTTTATACATTTTTTAGGTTATGTGGCCGAATACTACATCTTAGGGGACCTGTTCTGCATAATGAGCTTTAGCTTTTCTTGCAGGAACTTTATTGTGATGAAATAATAGCGTGGTGATAGGTAATTTTCTTTTAATCCGTCAGGCTAGTTACCGCTAGTTTGAAAATCTACCAAGCAGCTGGTATAGATGTATACCGGCACCATATTGGACCACATCTTCACTAAACATCAAATTATATTATGGTCACATGTGAAAAAGATAAATTTGTAGGATTTAGATATTATATGTAAATTGGTTATTCCAATTTTAAAAAGTAAATTTTGTTCAGATCTGATATTTTATTATCTCCAAAACTAATAACTCGTTTGCCTGAGGAAGCCCTGATGCTCAGTAGGAATCAGTTGCGGGTATTAGTGAGAGCGCTAACTGGGCACTGTTGTTTGCGCAAGCACATGCACAACATGAGTGCCCAGAACACAAGAGAGTGCAGATTCTGTGAAATCGCTGATGAAACACCAAAGCACATCTTGTGTGACTGTGACCCACTAATACCCATACGCAACCGAGTTCTGGGCAAACATGCGTTGTTCCCGGAGGAGGTACAGACGCTCTCTGCCAAAAAGATCCTACAGTATATCCAGGTTGTAGGTCTAGGCAGTGAGCTTTAGGAATTTGGGGGCGATCACAATAGATCTATATAGGTCGCAGTGACACAGGACTGTCTTAGCCTGCATAGCCCCTTTCTCGAATAATAATAATAATAATAACTCGTTTTGATTTTAACTATCCAGCGGTTACACGATCTCGGTAATCTGTTACACTAATAACAGCTCCCACATCGATATAAGTACATCGAGCTGGCTGCACAAATTCACACAGATTATATACAGTTGGACAAACAGTAAACCAGTTTAATATGGAATTTTATAAATGAACATAATAAATCATTATTATTATATATATTGGTATTGTGCAGTGAAACTTGAATATGAGGGACGGGCTTATTTATTTACAAGCAACCCACCCCGGCTTCCCACGGGTATATATCTAAACCTGTAATTTAAAAAAATATATATCTTATGGTTACTCTATGGCCTATGGTGCCGGATAAGAGTATTACCATTCCACATCTTACCGTGGGTGTCCTAAAAGGCGAGTAAGAGATATAAAAACCAGGGGATGGGCACTACCATCCTCTGAGTACCAAAAACACATTACTGCGATCGCCAACCCGCCTGCCAACCGTTGCGAATATGGCAATCCCACTTATTGGGTGATACGTATGTCCAGCAGTGGATGTCTTATGGTTAAATGGTATGGTAATAGTGATATGGTTACTCGGATAGTGTTGCTTTCTACAGGTTAAATAATTTTTTTAAACGGTTAAGTCATTTCTAAGTATATATAACAAATAATAAATTAATTTTAACTCAATCTGATAGGTGAATTCAAACCTACGTCAAAAGACGCAGTATCCAAACACTGAGCCATCGTACCTACAAATGTAATTTTTTAAATTAAATACCCCTCAACGCAGCAGGCGACGCCGCGCTCCGCCAGTCAGCCCGTGACCACGGTTGGTGAAACCCAGCCGAAACGTAGGAAAAAGGAAAGGTAACGTGTGAAAACCCGTTGTTGAATAATTGGATAACCTACACATGTCGCTGTTTTAGTTACAATAAATAAATAAAAATAAAAAAAAACAATACGTAAGCTTTAAACAGTACATATAAACAAGATCTCTTAGCAACTTGTTAATGCGACATGAAGTGTCCATTCCACCAGACCATAATGCAAGTTACAAACACTAATCGCTATAAACTATCCTATAATCGAGCCGTGCAACTGGTCCGTTTATATAAAAATTACCATTTTTCAAATTTTAATATCTTTATTATCGTCCTAGCGTTCATTTAAATTAAAAACAATATAAAAAAATAAAAAAAAACAAAATATTAATTATCTATGCTAATAAATAAAATTGAAGTGTTTGTTCCGAGTAATCTCCGGAACGACTGGATGGATTATGACGGGACTTTTTTTGGTAGACAGCTGAAGTTACTCCGAGTAACTTTTAATTTTTGAAAATAATTAGGGTTCGGCGTAAAAAAAATTAAACTCAAAAATAGAATGAAATCCGATTCAATGCAGTTTTTCGGGCAAGTGCTTGAATTTATGTGAAATGTTTTTACTTTATCTTAGTACTAAAAATAATTAGGGTTCCGTATAAAAAAAAATGCAGTGAAGAATATATGAAACGCGGGCGCAGCCTCGAGCACACTGCTAGTTGTATAAATAACAATAAAAAGTGATAATATGGAATTCGTTTTTAAGCGGTTTCAGAAAAGGTTGGTCTATGGTTGAAATTAGTGATGCTCGATCCGGTTGCCTTATTTCGATATTCTTATCAGTTATCAGTCTATGTCAATACGATCTTGGCGATCCAGTTTATGTATTTATTAAATCGATTCGTCAAAAAATCGAATGGCTTTCAAACGATCTGAAATATCACTGAATCGAATGCAGGCAACATATTTCTAGTTGAAATTTGACCATAATTCATCTATCCATACAACCGAAAGACGTTCACTGCTGGCCATAGATCTCCCTCAATGAACTCCACGACGACCGGTCTTGCGTCACCCGCATCCAGCGGATTCCCGCGTCTTTCACCAGGTCGTCGGTCCACTGTGGGGGCCTACCCACGCTACGTCTTCCGGTGCGTAGCAGCCATTCATGAACTCGTTGGCCCCATCGGGTATCGGTTCTGCAAGCAATGTGCCCAGCCCACTGCCACTTAAGTTTAGCAATTTTTCGGGCAATGTCGGTTAATTTGGTTCTTCTGCGGATCTCCTCATTGCCTGATTCGATCACGCAGTGAAACTCCAAGCATATCCCTCTCCATTGCCCTTTGAATAATTTTGACCATGTCTTTATTGAAAATTTGAAGAAAACTATATTATATAGTTTTTTTTTAATATTGTAAATTAATATTCATTTTACGTATATATTTTAAAACTAGCAGGTACATAGTCCTGTCCTATACCTGAGAGTATTTTTTCTGCAAGAGAATACCAGTTAATATATTACACATGTATAAAACTCAACGTATGTATATGACTGTTGCTAATATATTAAATCAGTTTAGTCGTCCTTGAGTTCTAAACCAACTGAGGTATACGTCACTTTTTTGTAATATTATAGATAACGTTGTAAAATTGTGGTACAGTGTGTAATTGTTTTATCATCCGTACGCAATCTCCAAAAAGGAATCCGCTCGAACTTTCAAACGTATCATCAAAGTTAAATAACGTTTTCCACGAACCGAGCGGGACTAGATAAAGTTTTAATTGGAGATTCCGGATGGAATTCCACGTCGAGTCCGGCCCCGTCGGAAGCCGATACATTCCCGCTTCGGGCACCAGCCGAGTTTTTATCATCACGGAAACCCGTTCCCTATCGTCGTCGTCCTCTGGTAGAATGAATCGCGACAATAAATTACCCATGGACTCCGATGGTGCTTTCTCTGCAATTACTTGACGAATTTGTGGAAATTTGTAAAGTCATATAACCCGCATTACATACATTAGTAAAAATATAGTCACATAAAGACCATAGAACTTTGAAAATAGGAAAACAAATAAAACTTTTTTTTACCCGTGACAACAATAATTATATTTTTATATTTACAAAAAAAATCAGACACTTTCATCATCAGACAATCCTAGCTGATGTTATAAATGAGAATACGAGTTTGTTTGTTTGTTACGCTTTCACGCCTTAACTTCTCAACCGATTATCAGGAAATTTTGAATGTAGGTTTGTCAATAGTACTGAAAAGAATATAGGATACTTCTTATTCCTGAATTTATTGACAAAACCTGCATTAACGCGAGCGATATCGCGAGCAAAATCTACTCCTTTGTCTCAGTTTGATCACAACTCCATCAGACGACGACAATATTAAATAGAAACAACTGTATTATTAAACCACGACAATTACTCGCTGCGAACTCACATAATTGTTATTGTTATACGCTTTCAAAAGATTATTAAGTATCGATTTTAATAAGCTCAATCGTTATGTTTCTCAACATTGTTGTACGGTAACTAACTGTTCTCGTGTGACAACAGATAAGCCAGAATCTTAATAGTATTATGATGAAACCGCCAGAAAAAATCAATTTATGTAGGGACTTAGAAGGGTACAATGAATATAAGGGTCATTTACAAAACCATTTTTATCATTATTTATTACCAAATATTATACGTCAGTTGGATAAAAGAAAGGTCAATATATCTCGGAGTTATTTAGAGTTATAAAAGGCATATATCCCAAGTTTATTAAATGTATGTTAATTTTAGTATGCAGAATTTCTTGGAGCAACATCTAGTAGCGAGTTACATCAAAGGGACACCTTAAACACTTTATCCATGAAAAATACACATATATATAAATTTTATAAATGAATAACGGCTTTGGATCTCCAAAGAGTTTGAATTAAAATAAAACCTGACAGTCATGCAGCTTTACATAGAAAGAATCTCATCAGATTCCAAAAACTCAGACCACTGTCCATAATCACTCCCAAACTACCACACCTATACCTGAAACTTAATTTTCAAATGCTTGAAATCGGGTGGATTCAATTCTATATCTTACTAATCTTCAATTCAAATGTAACTTGGTATATTTAAATCTTTATAAAGTGGGTCCTATTCTTCATAAATTTGTTTAGCATTTATCTCAGTTTGGTAAGATTCATGTCCAAAACTGGAATATAAAAGTACTGGTTTTTTTTTTTGTAAATGTTTAAAAATTATGCAAGAATTTTTTTATTAGTAAGTAATTCACGATTGTAAGAATTATTTAGTTATATTGTTCGTTTAAAAATACATTTTCTAGGTCCCTTAATTATTACTCGAAAAACTGCATTATCATTAACTGCAATTATAAAATTAAAAGATCAGTAGCAGTAAGTAAAAAAGGGTTCATTTACATGTGATATAAAGACCCAGTACGGACTTGATGAAGTCTACGCTGCTATTACAAAAGATATAATTAAGATTAAATACAATTTTAAATATCCCTCAGCAATTAATTACACACATATGAGCTTGAGGTACCGTTAAATATTGACTCAAGGTACTTATCAACGCATACTAGTTATACATTATAGCCTGAAGGTGGTGTAAGGTAAGAAATTATTCCACTTAATAAATAACTAAAGCCCAATTAGAATGTAAAATCGACCGGTCCCTTCTACAAATGATGCGGATGAATAAAACTATGAATATTAACCTCATCATAAAATTACAATGCAACAAAGTTCTACTTCATTGGGTACGGACAATGTTGCAGGTGTTCAGAATAAGTAGGTATTTGCTTCTAAAGTCTAGTCATTTAGGTAATTCGAGCAAATTAATGGAGACGAGTTTGAATAGACTACAAACGGACTTAGTAAGAAGTATCCTTACAAAGCGGATTAGCTTGTTTGTTAATTGACTCTGTAAAAAGAGCAATTATAGCAAGTTAGGTTAGGATAGATTTTAACATTGCGGTTTTAACACAGGCGTCAGACGAAAATATTATTTGCTCGGTATAGTGAGAAAATGTCTATATCTGCTCGTATTTTATAGAAATTTCTAGATTTATGGGTAAAATAAACGGATGTAATAAACACGTATATGCATGGTGCAGAAGTTGCAAATTCAACTTGCAATTATTATAAATTTCACAACTAGTACACAAAAAGAAATAACTAATAACGTGTAGATAGAAACATTCTAAAGAACTAAGCAGTTAACAACAGCAGTTATAGTTTGTTACAACTGACATAATATCATAAAGAATAGTGTAATAGACTGGTTTATAGAAAAAGTTAAGTGTATATAAAAAGCGGAGGCTGCCAACGATCGACAAATTAAAGGTCGCGAAACGACACACCACTCTACGCATTATATGGTGGGTGCAATTAGATCTTTTTAGGATGCGTATCCGATGACAAGCTGTATATCTTATTATTATATGTCACAAACTGGAATTGAAATTATGAAAAAAAAAACTCACTAAATAAAAATAGTCTCATCGTTTGTGAAACAAGCATTTTAATTATGGTGCATTAAACGAACCAAGTTATGATAAATATATTTACGGTTAAAATAACAAGATGTTATTTTATCACTATAAATAGCTTCGGCCATTATTACATTGTATGATCATATATTTTCAATGATAGCAAACATTTCTTTTATTACTCATGGAAGATATTCGCAAGTTAGGAGAAATTAAATCTGTATATTTTGAATCCTTACGTACTACAAAATGAAATGTTTTTTACCCCTCACTTGGCGTTTAACACGAGAAGCATTGATCAGATTTACATTACTACTTTTTTTTAAACATATATGTATTGCCTGGCCACGTAATTTTTGTTACATCGGGAACAAAAAGTGAGGATAGAAATTAAATAAATGCATATGAAAATGAATACGAACGCATTTTCTTGCAATGATTTACTTCAATTACTGGGTATGTAAGAGATAAAAAGTAATGAGAAAAAATATAGATTCCTACAAATCAGTTATACTATGGAAACAGGTAGCATATAATGAAATCGTAATTTTTCTATTTTGAAACACGTATAACTTGCAGACTACTGGGCCAGTTAGGAAAATGGGAAGGTTTACATTACGGTTTCCTGTGGAAAATCAAAACTGATGTGAATAGAGTCACAGGCATCAGTTAGAAACAAATGAAAAATCCAATAAACGTTCCGATCTTTTTACGCAAGCCCAAAACTTAAACAAAACTATAATTAACACCGTCGCCGAAGTTGGTGTTAGCGCAATTAAGAAACTTTCTCAAAGGAGCAGAGAAATAATTTATCGTCATTCAGGTAAACCCACAACGATCTCTCGGTACATTTACTAGAATTAACATTAGTCGCCAACGCAATGCTACTACTACTACAAGATCCGATAGCCGTGGACCTACTACCTAGTCCGTATAGTTTATACCTTCAAGGCGTTTTTTGTTATATTACGGTACGTTTGAATACGGGCTTCTAATTTACTTCGTGAATTTACTTCCATTAATTAATTTAATAATTCGTGAGCCAAATTTTAGTACACTATTATACTAGAAACTGAAAACTGAAAACCCAAAAGTTTGGAAAATATATATATATATATATTTTTTACATATTGAAGTATCATAATTTGTTAATTGAAATTTTTAACATAAACTCACATTTAACATTTGTCTGGTTTTTAAAAATGTATTATTTATCTGAGCGCCACCACTTAGACGCCATCTTATACTTGACGTAATAGCTTTGGTAACGCGAATCTATAAGTTTTTCCCCTACTGAGAATCGCTCAACGCCGCTAAAAAAGATTTCACTTTAATAATCACAAACATTGACGTGGATTCTGACAACATAATCAATAAAGCTACCAATAAAGCATCAATCCCTTCAAGTGAAATTATTGTACGAATAGCAAATTGACAAACACACTTACCAACGATCGAAATCAATTAATAACGCTATAGAATCCATGTTTCTTTCACGATTCACTAACAAAAAAAAATTCATGCTTCTAAAAAAGCGAAAAATATAATAACTGGACAAGTACTTCTCGGTAATAGGTAATGTAAAAAATATCCAATAACAGGTAACTGTAGTCAGGTTGCGGCAAACTGTTAATGTTAAACCACGTCGGAATTACAACTTACAATCGAACTATGGTGCATTTTAGCATACCTACGGATAGAAAACGCGATCGATTCGGATACGAATGTCCTAACACATCGCGTATGTCTACACAATATAAGGAATATTGCAATAAGCTGTTTATGAGAATGATAAAATTAAATTCAATCTATGTATTTTGTATAAAATTTCTTAGAAAGAGAAATTCTTATATCCCTCTAGTTACTGAGTTAGATTAAAAACTCTTTGATCAATGCCAATTTTAATTACTTGTTATTTGGTTTTTATTACTAAATAATTTGTCCGTGAAGAGTCGAGAGAGAAAAGATCTCTAGTGTTCAAGATTTTCAAGAATCAACAATATTATTTGGAATTCAAACTCTACCTTATCTCATCGTGTAATGGAAAAATACATAAGTATAAATTTCTGGACGTCTGAAAACGCTAATGAGTCGTCCGTCGGCGTCGTGGAAAGCTTGTATGTACCTTTTCGAAAAAAAATGTTTCACAAAAGCTCTGGCTATAGAATTAAGCATTTATGCCCGACTTTAAATAGCTATTTTCCACTCACTTTACTGGGGGCGTAAATATAAGCTTGATGTAATTTAAGGAAACTCTTAAGAATTATAAGAACTATAATGACGTCATTGCCTTCACAATAATTATCTCTATTATTATCTACATCAAATTTCATTTAGATCGGTCCACTCGTTCAAAAGTTTAGGGTTATAATAGTTTAGACGTTTCTAAATAAATCATTAACGCTTCTAATAATAGAAAAAAAATTGATATATCATATTAAAATTAATAAGTTAAAAAATATATATCTATAAAAGGTTTATGTTGGATATTAACTAAGCCTCTATATAATTTTACGTTTACATAGGAACCGTAGCCTTGTAGAAGGTTAGAAGGGCCGGCCGCATGTTAGGAAAGTATTTTGCTGCCGGAAAACGCGTAGGCCGTGAGTGAGCCCATAGCTTGGCTGTCTAACTACACGACTACCGCACGTGTCAACGAAATATACTTTAACGTTTAACGTTATTATCTAAATCATGTTTTAGTCAGTACTAGCTGTGAGCCCGCGGATACGCTCGCGTATACTAATTTACAGACAGACAGATAGACGTTGCCTTATATATAATGTAAGGATAAGGATGTAAGAAGGAACAAGATAATGGTAATTTAGTAAAGATTTTGTTTATTTTATTATTCGGATTACTTTCATATATACTCATATATATTATTTTTGACGTAACAAAATATATACTAAAACCGGGCCTGATATATCTTCGATTAAAAACAAAGAATCATCTAAATCGGTTGAGCGGTTCTTGACTTATAAGTCAACTAGCAGGCAGATATTTTTTTTCTAACTAGCTAACAACGTTGACCGAAAGCATTTACAGCTTCACCGTGACTTAGGGGGCGAGTGCTGGCGCTTCACGCCCGGGCGAGTCCCACACTGGCGCGGAGCTCGTCCCTCCGTGCCCCCTTACCTATTGTATTGGGGGATTTCGGTCTCACTAATACAATAGGTAAGGGTAGTGCGTAAATGCATTTCCCCCCGTCAAAAAAAAAAAAAGGGGGGCGAGTGCTGAAAGCACTCAACCGCAAATAGGTAACGCAGAAGGGTTACTAAAGTGGTACGGACCTCGGCTAGACCGTTATCTAGTTAAATAGGTAGTGGAATTTTGAACCTAGATAAACACTACATTTTTTATTTAAAAGGTAATAAGAAAGGTACCTTACAGGACCTTTTTTTTTTTTTTTTTGACGGAGGGAAATGCATTTACTACCTTACAGGACCTAGTACCTATCATGTGCAGTGTTGTGCGTGTAATGCTTAATGCATGTTCAGTGTCACTGTATTGCACTGGCAGTGGTGTAAAGAGTCTCCCCTGTTGGGGAACGAAGCACGTCATGGGCCGCTACCGGAAGGGGACCCGGAGTGTGTGCGGGGCAGACAGCCAGCTGACAGCACTGTACAAGCCCTTTAATATTTTCATAATCAACTTAACTGTGACCCCATTTATTAAACTGTAATTAAATCAAACCGCACATAAATGCCTCGGAAAGGTAAAATACAGGGCCCGCTCATAATAACCATCAACCCATGGAGACAAAAACGAACGAAACCACAAGAAATATAATTTATACATGTTTTAAAAATGAAATCCGCAATGGAAGGAAACTCGGTGATTCGCGTTCCCTCAGCGCACCGCCACTTACTTTTCAAATAGACACTAATTAAATTATATTATTACTCGTCTGTGATCGAAATTCCACCATAATTCATAAAAACGCTAAACATTTTGTTTGCTTCTCATTGCCAAATAAACCTTCTCAAAAGTCAATATTCTGTCTACACGGTAAATAAATGTCAAGTCTGACATGTGACTGATAATGCATTGGTTATCAGAAGGGATAATGAAAGATGTGTGCCTGTGTCAAACTAAAGGTAGTGTCTGAAGTTCAAACTGTGAACTGTATGGTTTTATTAATTTAATGTATTCTTTATGCAAAATTAAAAAAAAAGTATTAGCATTCTGCACTCCTCTATATTATAAACTATAAGTGTGCGAAGTGTCATACTCCTCCGTCCGCGCAATTTTCGTAAAAAGAGGTACAAACTTTTTGCTTCACGTATTAATTAAATTATTAGTATTATTCTCTATTTTAAATTAAGTTCACATACGTACTCGTATATAATGATAATTCTAAACGCATTCACAATCAATTTGATTAATGACCGTCATGAATCACGCTTCCTAGAGCTATGTATATCAGTATGGACGGGCACACGTACAAAATCCAATTACATAACACTTTTTGCATAATAATCGACATAGCAACGTGTAATATGTTATTACAAGCTTTAACTTAACGATTACAATCAATTATACAGAGATATGACCTTAAAATGGATTTAAATAACTTGATTATTCCGGCGCCTTACGTTTGTTTTTGAGAATGGAATTTTACAGTAATAACATTGAACATAAATAAACAATATATATTTAATAATTTAAGTTATTTATTTTAATTTCTTCGAATTATATAGTATTTTTATGGTGTTGCAAAAAAAGGGCAATTCAAAATATGATAATTTGTCAATAGTGTATTTTTTTTTCGAAGTATCATAACGTGACGTGTAAAAATGTAAAATGTTTAATTATCTTTATTTTAAACCGAAATGTTATAATGCGTCAGTAACTATAAATTAAATAAACAAAAACCCTTATGGCCATTGAAGTGTAATGTAAAAACCTATATGGTGTCAAAACATTTTTTAAGCCCTTGGAGGGCGAAAATCAGGCAACATCCTAGTAACGTCTTTTTAAAAAAAAACTACACATTGAACTACTAAAGTATTTATATATTTTATAAAGATTTACACTGTCACTGACTTCCGAATTTGAGTGGTTACCACCGAACTCCGCGAGGTTTAAATCCTGACTGTTTGAACTAAGTAAAATTTGTAATAAAGTAAACTAAAAATGCATAATTGCAAAATTGTGCATGTGATAAAACAACGTCATAAGCTAAGACGCTGAGTAAGCTTTGTGGACATAGAAATAAGGGTTATAACAGTACCATGGCTTGTTTGCTTGGTAGCTAATACCTTAACAGACAGCATTCCTCCCAATATCCATCTGGTTTCAGATCAGACACGGGAGTAAGCAAAGGCAAGGCAGGCCGTACACTCACCGTCAGGTAAGTAGAAAATAATATCTTTATGCTACAGTCGATTACCACGTAATCACAGAAGCGTGTTCGTCCGCTTTCACTGGGAGCGAAGGCCTACATTTTACCACGACTGCTAAGAGGAAGGCAACCAAAAAATTTTATCTAGGGACGCTCACTTGTGGTCACTTTTGAGAAATAAAACCTCTTTAAAAATCACAGGTTCCGGAACCCCATCCTCCATGACGGGCGGGTGTTAACGAGGTGAGGATGTGTTTCTAATTTTAAGAAAAAGAGCTTATACATTTAATTCACTATGTATCCGTGTCTTTGAAAATCGATCGAATCCGAAAGTTAATTATTTATCAGAGAGTTTCAAAGCATATTTTTCGGAATAAAATCCTTCATAATATTTTGTACCTGTATTTCAACATTGCGAGCACCTGAAATCTCATTTAGGTATTTCTAAATAAAAATAGAAACTTTGAGCGCTACTAAAATTTTAAAGTACGTCTTAATCTAAATTCAAATTAACTAGTGCTGTGATAAACGTTTAAGTTTTGAATTCAATAACTTTTTTTTATCCTATCTCGTTAAAAGGGTTGTACAGACCGTATCTTCAAGTTAAGTATACCTGAAAGTTAACGGTAAACACATTCTTTATCGGTATAGATATAATAAATTCTACTGATTCTTTAATAGTAATTACGCCTTTTAATAAAAGCTTTACAAGTTATTTTTAACGTATTTAGCTTCGATACAAATTATAAGATGTATTTCATGCGATTGGTAATAGAACGCGTTGGTGACCGTTCTAGATCGAAAAGTGAAATTTGTTAGTTTTAAAGCACATCGAGCGGACAGGACGGGAACGGAACGGCGGCGGGACGCCAGCGCATACCTGTTGTAAGTATAGAACACGTTCTATACTAACATCCTGTTGTCGTTATTTTTGTAATAGGTACAGTAGAGGACATTTCAACGAATCACCTTAATTAATCTGCACATTACATAGACAATCAGTTAAATAACTAATTTCTACACTTTAGCAGTAACATGTATAACTTCACAGCACACAAATCAAATATATCTTACATAAGCTATAATTAAACTTTAATTTGTAGTGTAGACGGAGATATTCGAATGTGAAATATGGCGCGTGATTTATTTCTTTTAATAATCATCGAATCAATTTCTAATATAGTTAATAATTATAGTCCACGTTGAATACCACAATATAGATATTTTGAAAAATGGACGTCTTATTTGTCTGTACAATACTATAAATGTGATTTAAGGTAGTTTATTACATTTCTTGTTATTGCTTTCTCACTATATATATATACCTGAGCTATGATTTTTGAAAGAATCAGATCGAAGAATCTGTCTAAATTCTGAAGACCTGAATGGCCTCGCTACACACAACTTTTGAGACGAGCGCTCACATTGGTGAGTGGAAGCTTTCGCAAGAGCGCCAAAATAATACGGACCTCGGCTCGGGCTGCTTGCTATCTGCGACGTCAATTGTACGGTATTAGTCCCAGCTAAACATACTGTGGTTACGAAAGACTACTAACCTCAGGGTCCCTTATAGAACCCATGTAACTACGTGTAATGTGCGAAAGAATGGAGTGCAGTGTAATGCGTGTAGTGCATGAAAGTGTAAGTCTATCACGCTGGCGGCGGCTACAGAGGCCTCTCCATTTGGGGACAAGAACACGACCGAGCGTTACTGCCGGAGGGAGCCCAGCGTGAAACTATCTATGCGTACGTCTCCAATGGCATGTACTAAATACTTTACATTCATTATTTTATATTTAATGGTTTAGGTAAAGATATTTTCGCAAGTGGCTAGGCTTTAACTTGTTACTATCTTAATGACATCGTCACTTAACATCAGGTGAAATTGTTATGCGACGCGGTGACTGCGAAAGCCATCCCGTGTCGCCCCCATCCCAAATGCGGCGGACGGCCCCGGGGGGTTTTAGTGGGTATTTCCGGGCGCTTCACGCCCGGGTGAGTCCCACACTGGTGCGGAGACGTCCCTCCCACCCCCTTACCCATTGCATTGGGGGACTTCGGTCTCACTAATGCAATGGGTAAGGGTAGTGCGTAAATGCATTTCCCCCCGTAAAAAAAAAAGGTGAAATTGTTATAATACGCTAAACTAATCTTATGAATCGAAAAGTTACCTCGCGCAATGGAACAAAATACTATTTATTTCAGTAATATCACGACATATATGGTTTCGACACACAGAGGGCAGATCGGGACACCAGCACGATTTTACTATAGTAACATCGCGCTAGCGTCTCCATCCGCCCGCTATATGTTGCAACCATTATTTATTGTGAAGCGATATGAACAGTAAGAACATTATAAAACAGCCAGACAACCAGAAAGACGCTTGCTTTTATAACACCCATGTAAGTATAATTATAACATTAAACAGACAACGTACTCATCAAATAGCAAATGTCAATTCTTTTTTATTTTCGTTTTTATAATAATTATGGCTAATGTCGTGACAATTATCCCTTATTGTTCACTAATTATGAACATGTAATTAGTTTATTAATTCCTCGCGAGACATCTAAGACGGACGTAATATGAGATACCATTGATAAAACTGCTACCAAATTTGCAACGGTTAATACGTTTAGAACCGGTTGTTTTATTAATGACTAGCTGTGTGCCCGCGGCTGCGCCCGCATATCATATATTGTACCCTAGGTGTTAATTTTTTTATAAGGAACCCTAATTATTTTCCCAAAACTTTTTTAGTACTAAGATAAAGTAAAAACATTTCTCATAAATTCAAACACTTGCCCGTAAATTCATTGAATCGGGTTTTATTCCCAATTTCATGAGTTTTAATTTTTTTACGCGGAACCCTAATTATTTTCGAAAAACAAAAGTACCCTAAATTACGCAGAGTAACTCAAGCTATCTATCAAAAAAGTCCCGACAAAATCGATCCAGCCGTTCAGATTACCAGGAACAAACAGACAGACAGATAGGGAAAAACTTTAAAAATTGTATTTTTGCTATAGGTATCGTACATATACATTCATATGTATTTAGTAAAAATAAATGTATGTAGACATTACAATCAGACACTTCAATTTTTTTTATTAGTATCGATTGTGAATTAAGATTCAAAAATTAGTTTAGTTTTGACATACTCAGTTTTTTTTTTAATATACTGAAAAAGGCTCCATGCTTTGACATACGGTCACATCTGATACTAAGGAGTGGGTAAATTTGGTATATACGTAAGATTATAGGTGTTGGGTGACAGATTTCAAACTTGAAGATAGTAAGTTAGCCAGGTGGGCATTAGATCCCCGTGTCGCCCCCATCCCAAATGCGGCGGATGGCCCCGGGGGGTTTAGTGGGTATTTCCGGGCGCTTCACGTCCGGGCGAGTCCCACACTGGCACGGAGACGTCCCTCCGTGCCCCCTTACCTAATGCATTGGGGGACTTCGGTCTCACTAATGCAATAGGTAAGGGTAGTGCGTAAATGCATTTCCCCCCGTCAATAAAAAATAAATAAAAAAGGTGGGCATTAGATAATGCAGTTTTAAATGTGTATACATTTTCTATTTATACAGGTAAATTTACCTAATATGTAAAAAGTTCAATTTAAAGTTAGTTATAACTTTGTTGACCTTGACAGCTTCACCGGACTTTAAATTACATACTTGACATGGCAACACTGTACAGAGTGTGTAGTTGATAAGTTGCCTGCATGTAAAACGAGAATTTCGCTCTAGGAGTTTGCGTGTTAATAAAATTTGCACTAGTATACTGCATAAAAATACGCTCAGTCTATTTATTTATTAGTCTATATATTTTGTTTAAAACAAATGCATCGACGTATATACAAATACTAACTCGTAGAATAAATTTTAAGTGCACAATTAATTTAACAAACTCAATAAATCATAAAAATGATTGTTATCTTTATAAGTAATATCTGTTACATACACGCTATACTCGACATATTATATTTTTTTTTTTTTTTGATAAATAATTTTATTTTGACTCGTATAAATAAAATAATTCATTTTCGGGAAGATGTCTGTCACAAAATTAATATCCTTGTATATTTTATTAGTAAAGAAAACAGTTGGGCAAAAAATGTGTACGTTTCTAAAATTATAATTGATTTCATAATTTTGGACCTCTTATACTTTATTAGTCCTGCCTAAATAACATTTCTGATAAGGAATAAATTATCAACATTAAAAAAATATTCTTGATTTACATATATAGGCCGTTTTTTTTAATTTATTTATTTATTTGGGAAACACACAGTTAATAACATACACATATGAAATTACATAACAATAATACATAAACCAATCAAGTTTCCACTAGAATTATAATTAATGAAAGTAAATATAACAACCCTAATACCTCCATCATTACAAGCTATAATATTATGGCAAACACTATAAATTTAAAACTATTTTCAGTATTTTTTTAAAGGAACTGATGGGGCATGCAAATATACGAATTTTAGTAAAAAATCTTATTATATATATCGCACGAACGAAATAAATATGTGTTCTACATTTAATACAAAATCTTATCGCTTTGAATGTTTACGGTAATTAGCATATTATACAAGAATTTATGTTCGCTTCGGGCGCGTGCGGTTCAGCTCTCTAGTATTTCGGGGTGTAATCGGCTTATCTGTCAGGGTTGTTAAATTGGCGCTGTTAAGTCGCCACAGACGGGTCAGGGTGGAGAGGACCGTCTTATTAATCGGCTGTCGGGAACATCTGCCTGAGTTATTTACAGCCTGACCCTTCTTGCCGTTGTGGCAGGAGGTATTGTCCACTTAGCTCTTGAAGCGATCTTACGTATTTATTTTTACAAGTACAAGTTGCGAAAAACAAAAAAAAATGGTAAAAAAAAATATTCAAGACATATCTTATATGTTTGTCGTAAATTTTGATGTAAGGAATAAAATTGACGTGTCTATTTGTTATGTCAAAATGTATTTTTTTTTTACTAAATACCTATACCAAAAATACAATTTAACTTTTTTTTGTCTGTTTTTTTCTGGGTAATCTCCTGAACCAGCTGGACCGATTTTGACTGGACTTTTTTGGTACACAACTTAAGTTACTTCGCGTAACTTAGGATACTTTTGTTTTTCGGAAATAATTAAGGTTCCGCGTAAAAAAATAAAACTCATGAAATTGGGAATAAAATCGGATTCGATGCACAGTTTTACGGGCAAGTGCATGAATTTATGAGAAATGTTTTTATCAAAAAAAAATGGTTTTTTTTTATTAGAAAAAAAACTATATTACGCAGTGAAGATTTATATGAAACGCGGGCGCAACTGTGGGCACACAGCTAGTAATAAATATTATAACATTTAATGATGAAACGTAATAATAAATAATTTAAAAAAAAACAACAACAAAAAATGTTTGCAATGACAACGTGTTGAATCAATGTGGCCATATATAGAGGGGAACCCGAACAAAATATCGAGTCACGATAACTATCAGCTGTTACAAGTGTCTATTAGTCTATAGATCATACACGTTGGGACCATGTAAGGCGGCGAGAGACGTATTCTGATGATGTCATGCGCTTTACTAAGAGGATGGCAACTAAACAAGAATGGGATCCCGTCACGGTCCGTTGAATGAATCTAATACCGCATCGCTTTTTCGTTGAATTAAATTAGTTATAAATTTTGTGATATAAAATTAATTTAAACTGGAGCATCTAGAAATGGCATCACGGTGATATATATTATTAAAAAAAATTACGTTCCTGAACAAGCTCTTGGGTGCTCAAGGCCTCAAGCTGTGTGCCCTACAGCCGAACAGTCTAAGAGTGCCAAAGTAAAAAATAAAACATTTTAGTAAAATTATTAAAAACGTACCAAGAAGAAAACTATGAGAACAATCGAGAAATAAATTACAACGGCCTTTACCAATGTATTGATTTTTCTATTTTAAACTTTATATCTATCTATTTATCACAATAATAATCAAAATTTACCGACACAAGTTATAATTTTAGGTCGCTTTACCGACTCCCGACTTCGGATCAAAACGATGACTCGACGGTATATGAAATCTTGATTAAAAATACCGTTCGTCATTTTCGAAAGTCAATAATCTATACTAATAAATCAAATTGAAGTGTCTGTTTGTAATGTTAAAATACGAGGCGAAATACGATACTTAAACAAAAAACACAATTTTTGTCTGTCTGTCTGTTTGTTTGCTCCGGGTAATCTCCGGAACGTCTGAACCGATTTTGGTATGTAGCTGAAGTTACTCCGCGAAACTTAGGGTACTTTTGATTTTCGGAAATAATTAGGGTTCCGCTTAAAAAAATTTAGGCTCATGCAAAAATTGAATAAAATCCGATTCAATGCACAGTTTTACGGCCAAGCGTTTGTACTTATGAGAAATATTTTTACTTTATGTTAGTATTAAGAAATTTTTAAGAAAATATTTAGGGTTCTTTATAAAAAATTAAAACGCAGCGAAGAACATATGAAACGCGGGTGCAGAAGCGGGCACACAGCCAGTACAATATATAATTACTAGAGAAACTTCTCAATAGTTTTTATAAAAGTTTTTCTCAAATATAAATCAAATTATACCAACATTCTATTCTTGGCTTTTCCATCGAATCTTTTATTGTATATTGGTAAAGAAAATACATAATTTCTAAACTTAGAAACATTAATATTGTTATGAAACATAAATTGTAATAACAGCGTTATTACAGCGTAGGCTTATATTAAACCAAGTAATGGAAGGTAACGTGAACAAAGGCATAAATACTTAATGTAAATCTGTTAATAATTATAATCTATGAGCTGTAAAGCGAATTTAAATTCGCTTTAACTTCATGTAACAATCATATAATTATTTTGGAATGCCTATTATAAATCCCTTATTTAATGTTTCATAAAATTAACTCCCCATATACAAATCAAAGGTCAAGAGCGTTATGTTGTAGAAATAACGTTAAAAATTTATAAATAGAGCTCGATTGTGATAAATTATTCTCTCGAACGATAATGACAACACTGGGTAAAGTCTAAAGTAAGATATAAATCATATTCGAGTTAGTAAACCTGACAGAGAATTGCAAGTAATACTAAATCAACTAGCAAACAATCACAATATGAATAACCAAAGTGGGTGTTGTTAAGTAAGATTACTGAATAATATTACAGGTCCCTTATTTATCCATCGGTGTGGAAAGTCTTATATTTCATCGCATCTGTTTGACGTGTGGAGCAGCCATCGATGTCGCCGAATATTAAAAAAAAAATCCCCAACATGTGTCACTCGGTCCGATGTAAGGAGCACGTGCGTCCGATAGACTCTTCTAGACGCTTCCACGTTATAATTAAAGGCAACATTAAATTTCATGTAAACATCCTCAGATCATCATTTGAAAATTTGTTGTTGTCCAAGTTACTTTTAGTGGTTTATAAGTTTAGGTATAATTAGTTTAAGTAGCACCCAGAGCGTTTAAATTGAGATTTATCACAAAAGAGTGGAAGGCGGGAGATATAATGTGCCGGTCGCGGAGCGCGCCTGACTATTCATTGAAGTCAATGGCGTGTGACCGGCGGCTGCGGAGAGGTCGCCGAGCGATGACTGGGTGACGCTGACATTCTTTAACCACGTCTTGTTTCATTTTTTTTTTTTTTTACAAGACTTGTTCTGTTGTTGAACAAGTCTATCGCTACTGTTGCTAACGGCCATTACCGCAGCTACGTTCAACGGAGGTAATATAATCTTCAAGCGCCTTTACTAACAAATAAATAAACATGAAACCCGACAGTGTAATAATTGCGAGCATCATCAATTTTATACCCAGCTAATGACGCGATAAACTCGTCTCAGCCACCGGTGATGCGTGAAGCTGAGTATAAAATAAAGCTTGCGCTCATTGACGCGCGTCGGCGTCGATCAATGGGGTAGTATCGCGGTCATCACGTCCCGGCTTTGTCTGTGCTCGGTGCATCGGAGGCAGCATAAAATTATCTGAGCATTAGCGTCCGAGGGACGAGCGGGGTGTCCGGGAACCATTTGTCATCAGTGGCGCGCGGAGGGGGTTGTCGGAGGCGGGGACGGGATGAAAGCACCGGCGACTCGGGGCGGCTGCAGACGCGTCCACAAAAACAAGACGCGGAGAGCAGGGGCGGGCCTCCTATAGCCACCGCGCACCGCTTTCTCGACTCCAGCCTCCCGCAGGGTTGTCCCGCGCGAGTTTACATCAGGGCTGTGTAACATGTACCATCCATTGTTTTGTACATTGTTGCTTTAGAAAAGTGTGCAATGTTTATTACACTATCCAGCGTGATGAATGTTCGTACTGTTCAAAAAAATCAACGCTTTACATTTTACACTTCTATCCAGTGGGTATGGAGTTGGCGTAATAAATTTTGTCCGCATTTGGGCACGCTTTTTTATTCGAAACGACTTGTTTCAACGCATTCATGGTATTGAAGTTAAAAACAGGATATTCTAAACGCGATATAATTATTAATGATATATTATTTATTGTACATAATATTTTAGCAACACATTATAGTATCATCAGTTGGAATATAATACGAAATTTATCTTGTCCAAAAAAATCCCTCAGTAATATAAGGGTCAAGCGGTCGCGTCACGTCGAACAACAGCGGCGGAGCGGCAAAAACCCCAAGAGTACAAACTATATTGTAAATTACGAACAGCAGGCGCGTGCCGACCACTTTTTGTTAGTGAACGGGGACGCAGTTGTAGCCCCCAGCCGATGACAATACCTATTTCATTTATTAATAAATTCCGTACGATAAACAAATTAAAATCGACTTGGAAAATGCGGTTTTTGCATTATTAATGAAGACATTTTGAATTCACATTGTTTATCCAATTTAATATTTACTAATATAAATGATTAAAATTCGAATATATAAATAAATAGACGACCTCCCACTTAAAACAGTTTTTTGAAAAAAAAAAAAGAGTAAATTATTATTATCCTTACGTATTGTAAAAGAGACGTGTCTTTCTGGTCATGTTAGATCTAACACGAGAGATGGACTAAACCAATTCGATATTTATTTCTTCATTTAATTCCTAGGTACATTTTCTAACTAGGTTTTTATATATGTATAATAAATGTACACAGCTTAATGTGCTGTTGTAGGTAGATATATATCTCATAGAATCATTAGCGGCAGTCGGTCGTTTGTTAGAGCCATTCGCAGCCGGGGACGGGTTTTTGTCTCAACGCCAAATTGCATTCACAGAATACGGTAGGTACATAATACAAATTGATTCACAAAATAATTATGTAGATGTACCATAATCGAGTTAAAGTAACGTCATAAAAACAATAATACATACAATAAACAATATACTATACATTGGGCAACATTAATCTGTCTGTCCGTTAGTTGACTTAAACTAGAGAACCACTGAACCGACTTATTATTACATGACCCGATTTTAATTCATATTCTGTTACATATTTAACGTATCCAATAAAATACAAGTATTAATAACTATAATTATTTAGTGAATAATTGCGTGCAATGGAATGTATGATACGCGAGCGGACCCGCGGGCATAGATAGTCATATACATAATAATATTTCTTAAACATCAAATACTAATCTAAATCTATTCGACTGGACTTTACGTCTTGATAATACTACTGAATCGATTTTGATGTAATTTTAAGATTAACTAATATTGGGTTAAAATCGGCTTATATGATGCTTCTCACAGGGATTAAGCAATCATGATTTTTTTTTTTTATGTGAACAAAATCGGGGACGACATTAAGTCAATTTTATAAATATCCACATCGAAACGTTAACACCGGAAAAATAAGTAATCTAAATATAAATAATTTAGGCGCTTTAATAAAATTTGAAATACTTTTTGTCTGATCTGGAAATAACATTTATTTATCACTAGCTGGTGACCGCGTTTCATATGTTCTGTGCATATGACGTTTAATTTATAGCTAATTTAAAAAAAAACAAATGAATGAATAAAAGTAAGAGTATTTTGTTTTTATTAGCGGAAAAAATGTATATAAGCGTAAATTGAAGTGGAAAATGTACAATAGAATTTGAAAAATATATAGCCTATAACCATCTACGATAAATTCCGCGTCGAATGGTTGTGGTTTCATGCTGATCGGTCCAGTAGTTTTCGAGTTTACCTCGGACAAAGAAAACAAACTTTGCTTATATATATATATAGAAGATAAGACTTTTCGAACAGCTTGTCGTCTTGTATGGATCAGAATGTTTGACCATAAAGGTGACGGACGAAAGAAGACTGCATACAGCTGAGATGCGAATGTTGAGACGGATAAGTGAGGTAACAAGAATAGACAGGATTAGGACTACACACATTAGTGTCTGAAAGTGGCGCCAGTAACAGAGAAATTAAGAAGCAGGCGTCTGTCATGGTATACGATGCACAGGGAGGAAGAGGATGTTATAAGACAGGTATTAGATATAAATGTGGAGGTTTATAGGGAAAGGGGATATCTTATATGATTTTTTTTTTTCGAATTTAGCTAACGCTGTTGACCGGAAGGGCCTTTACAGCTTCACCGTGACTTTGGGGGCGAGTGCTGAAGGCACTCAGCCGCAAAAGGTGACTAGCACAAGGGCTACCAAAATGGTACGAACCTCGGCTTGGCCGTCACCCGAGTGTAAAACTCTCTCGCGAGTTTGAACCTAGCTATTCCCTATATTTTTTATTTAATAATTAAAAAAAAGGTTCCTTACAGGACCTATGTACCTGCGTGTTATGTGCAGGAATGTGTATGCAGTGTTGTGCGTGTACCCTTATTAAATGTTTAAGTGACTATGTAACAGAATTTTAAATTTAAGAGTTTCCTACATAGAAAGGTTAAGTTCATTGAATATAAGGAATGGAATGACGTCCGCTGAGCCATCATCTTTTTAAATTAATATAATTTCGAATCTCCCTATGTATAATGATAATGATAAACGAGCGCAAACGATGCTCCATACACCGCATGGCAACTCATAATCAATGTACATACACACATAAATATTAATAATATGAATAAGATATACGAGTAAGCATCTACACTATTGTATTCAATTAACAGACAGACGGATGTAAGAAAATTGAATCGCATTGTCTTATCTGTACTCGAAGATCACAATGCTAATGTATTTCCGATTACTGCAATCGACAAACAGAATAATAGTTCGTATAGCGCGACACCTTGAACGACCTATTTCCCCTGTAAATTATATTATATTAGAAAACAAATATACACCGTTGAAACATCTCGTTGAATATATAAGCTATTGAGGTTTATAGTAGATATTTCTTTAAATTAATTTATCAGTATCTAATCTAATAAATCTATAATAACACAAAACATAACATAAGCTCACGCCTGTTATCCCCGATGGGTTAGGCAGAGGTGAAATAGCGAACTACACCACCCGCATTTCGCCGAGCTTAGTTCCGTCCCAGATGTGACACGGGGCGAGCCTGTCGCCATATCGGACACAAATTCCAAACGGGATGATACCGAGTAGAAAAACCCAATACCACATAACCCGACCCGGGGTTCGAATACGAGACCTCAGAAGGGCAGTCGCACCGTAATACAACTGCGCCACCGAGCCAGTTATCTTATTACTTAACTCGAATTAGGTAATTGTATATAAATGTAAAATGTAATGTATTATTGTACCGTGATATGGTTTGATTATTGCTCTCATGTCCTGTTCCCAGCTCACTTGAGGTCGGCGCAGTATGTTATCTGCTTTCATACAGCCATATCAGCCGTTATCTCTTCATTTACTCCGTTTCCTTGCACACACTCCATCCATCTTATTTTTGGCCGTCCTATCCCACTTTAGCCATCAACCTTCATATTCATTTTTAATCCCTTGAGCACTTACCTGGCGTTTACGCCAGCTTTCCATTGTTTTCCTATTGTCCTATTTTTATGGGTACTCGACACATTAATGTGCAATTGGTTATTACACAAATATTGAAAACTCCCGGCATAGTTCTATCAAAATAACCGACATTTTAGCGCTAGAATGTCGTACGAAAACTAGAAAAACATGAAACAATTTTACCCACGTGGTAAAATAATGTATACTCAAAAACATATTTGCCATTAAATAATTAAATTGTACTTAATTGCAGCATCAATAAATTATTCCCACACTCACCGTCTCGACAACTTGTTATGTTCGTAATTGCATTATGTTTGAGTTAAGGTAACAATAAGTATTAACAAGAAAATAAGTTTGTATTGAATATAAGTCCGAAAACAAACTATCCATGATATCAGGTGTTCCTTTTTAAGCTATTGAAATAAAGATATTGTGTGGTACATCTAATTCAACTTCCGACATATTTCTATTAGATGTGCTAGTAGTTGATGTAAAAACACACATTTTATCTACCAACTATCTGGAGCCGCCATTTTGGATCTTGTGAAATTATTTTATTAAAAGAAGCTGCTATACAATTCTCTATTAATTTCCTCCCGCGACTTCTTCCGCGTTGTCCTTACAACCGAGTCCAGATAGAAACTGTATTATTAAAAACGCCCATCGTAGGATAAAGAAAGATATGGCATCGTGATATTTTGTCTAGGATATTTGAAGAGCCAAATTCTCTAGTAGGTACTCATTTTAATATATCTTGTGCGATTTAACTCATATAAACCATTAAAAAATATATTTTTAGCTACTTGCTTACAAAATATTGATTGTTCCCAATTTACAGTAAAGCTTAATTAAGTAGAAATAAAATAATAATAATAATAATATATAAGCCTAAATACTTTATTTGGTTCACTCCTTTATCATTCTAATAACTACTTTCCAATCGCTCCAGTACTTTTCTAATGCTGTACGTTCGAAAAAATTCTATAAAAGCATTTTCAAATTTCTTCGAATTTTATAATTCACCTACATATATACTGGATATAAGATTATTTGCAATAAAAGACAGAAACTTTAAGAAACGTAAGGCAATACAAAGCAGATAAAGTTATGCCAAGGCCCACTAATCAAGCATGTCTCATTAACGGAAGCTATCCGTTTATACACGGATAAACTTAACAACACCCAACTCGTTTACTAGCTTGGTCGACTTTGGTACAAATATACAGCCTTTGTGGGCTTTATATAAATTACTACAATTATAATTTCTTCATGTTACTATAGAAAATGTTTTTTTTAATTACCACCAAACACAGTCGTCAAAAGTTAAATGTGAATAATTGCAAGAACATATTTCATATATTATTTTACGTATTTTTGAAATTATAAGAACACTAAAAAAGCGATTTTTTCATAACAGACACAATAAACGAGATACGAGAAGTTGCTTTTAATAGCAGCTAATATGAAAATACTGCGTTGCCTATTTTTACATACAGAAGACACAAACATGGTAAGCTAAATAAAATTAAATAAAACCCTATAAAATTATGGTAGGTATTCCTACTTCTGTGCGTAAATGCATTTCCCCCCGTCAAAAAAAAAAAGTATTCCTACTTCTAAACTACGAATATCTAATTGAACATTGAAATTCATGACAAAACATTCTGGCTTCTACACTGGCTTTACCTGCAAGTGTAGAAGCCAAAATTTTGTGGAAGTTTGCGAGTAATTTGAAGGTATAGTTTGTTAGTTTAAAGTTTAGGTTACGATGGGACTGACATGTTCTTGGTGAACCCAAGTCCCTAAATTAAATATAGATAATAATAAATAAAAAAAACATAATTTTTTTTCCGCTTTTAATTTTAACACTATTTCCCACAAATAGACTTATGTAATAACCTGTAATAACAAACGATTTAGATTTAAGGCATTATGAATTTAAATTAAATAATAATATGGGTATGCGTAATTGACTAAGGCTTTATGTGTTAGTGACACGAAAAATCGCAATTTACTAGACACATCAACGGCCGGATTACATTACCGATATAATTTCGGTTTGATCTCAATCTTTTATCTTTTAAGATTCGATGAGCGAACCCGCTGTAAGAGAGTTATTCAGATGATATGTGCAATATAACTATTTATTTAAGTTTTCAAGGCTGTGGAATGTTTTTATAGGTTTTCTAGGCTGCTTTAACCTGAGAGGCCTTTAGAGGTCATTCGAGTATTTAGGTAAGCCCTTATGGGAGGCGGGTTGTTCCATAAATTCCTTATTTTTGATAACATGTGGGAACGGGAAGGTCGGAATGGTAATTTTGTATGCAAAGTTTACATACATATGTCACCGTAATTACTTAAGATTTCGTAAAAATTATGCCAATGTTACCATGGAAGAAGGGGAGGATGACAGAGGTTTAACGGTCCCCTACAGCTTCATCACGGTTGTGTGACAAATGTTAAAAGCTCTCAGTTCAAAATAACAACCAGTGCAAAGGTACGAACTTCGATTTGGACATTCATTTTCTATGGATGAAACTTCACGGAATAACCTACCTGAACCTAGTCGAGAAAGGTGCCTTCTTTTTTCCAAATTTTTTGATAACACTAAAGCTAATCCAAAATTAACGAAGCAGATTAATAAAGTAATTATTTATTGACTTTTTAGTGCATTTTTATATTTTATACTTTTAAAGTCGGTTTTGCTTGTAATTAAAAAAAGTTTTTTTATCTAGGCATATATGTATCCGTAGGAGATGAACCCCTTTTCATTGGACTTTTATTGGCATTTAGATAACTTTTCATTTATACTATTTCAAAAACTTAACAATCATACTAGATATTAAGTGAAACGTTTAGTCAGATACTAATAAAGTAAAATAAGAATTATAAAATTTTCCTGTATGAAGATATAATTCAGTGACTACAATCAGTAGGGATAAAATATATATATAGATAATATTTTATAGTTTCCACATCGTGGCATACTCTTATTTATGTGCGTAAGCTCAAATTTGCGCACCGGTCCCTGAGACATATTACACGCTGAAAAGGACATTAAATCTTATAAAAAGATTACTACAAATCCAGCATGAAAGAATAGTCTTGCCACAATGCCACAATAATAAAATATCGCGTCTAAGCCTAAACATAAATGGAAACATACCTTTAATATGCCGCGGCAAGCCAACCTATCTAACGTTTTATTTTTACACGGTATAAGCTTATTGCTTTGACCCCAATCTCATCTGATGTTAAGTGACGATGTGATCTAGGATGGTAAATGCACTAAACCTAGTTACTGGTTCTCAAGTGATGCTGCCGGAACACATCTATTGGTATTTGGCGACAGGTTTTCAAACATGAAGGTGGTAGCTTGAGGGGCATCATTAGAAAATGCCCTACCATCATGCTGTTATTGCATGCATGCTTGCACTACGCGTTGACACGAATCAAGTTGTACTTCTATTCCCAGAAACAAACACCCGACTCAACATCGCATCAGACGCGTCGGCTGGCGTGGCGTATTAGAAGTGTGTGTTCCGCCTTTATGCTTAGAATCAGAGACGATATTTGATATCGACATCATAAATCAAACACGCTACAATATGAACCCCAGTCCAGGTACATAACCAAGTCGGAATTTGCGAGTTGAACGTGATTTCGATTCTGAGGATAACGATATCTAAAGTTGGCGGTTCACGTCGCGACAAAGACAGGAGACCGAGACAGGAGACTGAGACGGGAGACTGTGCGACGGTTACTGCCCTTGACAAGTAGTGTATCGTGTCGAGCTCGAAAACATTTGTTTATTGTAAAAAATGTCTTTTTCTGATAAAGACTGATTTATTGAATTAAATATATTTCGTTAATAGGTAATCTTCTTTTAAATTCTATTTGTGATAATAATATGAAAGCAAATCGTCGTCTTCTTCTTCTTCCTCCGGTAGAAGTTCTACTTGGCTTTCCGTTACAGTATAAATTAATGAGACAGTACAACATAACTGACTCCGATCGACAGACTCTCTGATACCGAATGAATTTAGCTTTAGTAGCGGTCTCGGTCTCGACCCACAGTACATGCAGAAGAGACCGAGACACTTGGCGCAAACCCCCGTCTGTCTTTGTCGCGACGCGAACCGCCACCTTAAGGCATAGACGAGGCATGAGTCGATTGACTAACAACACAACGGCTTCCACCGTTTTATAATCGACCCGACATAATTACACTCTGGCAAATTACGAATTCTAATTACGTAATGCAGAAGACAAGCTGAACACTAATATGAGGTTCAAGGACGGTATTTATTCATTTTAATTATTCACTTCTGAATAGTAAAATAAACAATCACAACATTAAGTAACATGTTACAAAAATATCTCTGTATTAATATTCAGAATACTCTTTAGATAATATTATCATTATATTATAATGAAAGATCTTTTTCATTTTTACGAAATTACTTAAATATTTAAAAAAATGTTGCTACCTAAAACTTGACTAAGTAATTACAAAACTAATTAGAAACCTGTAATTCATATTCATATATTTTTATATTTAGTACTCACCTTACAAATAACTGTTCTTGATTATTCACCCTCCATGATACTACTGTCGCACCTTAGAAAAACAAAACAAAACATTTATTATCTATAAAAATATATACAAATAAATAAAATTGAAGTGTCGGTTTGTAATGTCAAAATCAATTTTTTAAACTAAATGTATATAGGATACCTATACTAAAAACACAATTTTTAAAATTTTTGTCTGTTTGTTATGGGTAATCTCCTGAACGGCTGGACCGATTTCGACGGGACTTTTTTGGTAGATGGCTGAAGTTACTCCTGGTAACTTAAGATGCTTTTATTTTTCGAAAATAATTAGGGTTCCGCGTAAAAATTGAATAAAATCTGATTTAATCCACAGTTTTATAGGCAAGTGCTATAATTTATGAGAAATATTTTTACTTTATCTTATTACTAAAATTATTTTTGAAAAATAATTAGTGTTCGGTATAAAATAATTAAAAAGCAGTGAAGAATATATGAAATGCGGATGCAGCCGCACACAGCTGGTATGAAATAATTCTTGTAAATTTATTGAAGTTTGTTTAAAAGAAAAGTATTGTTTTCTATTATAAATTATTTGTAATGTTTATAATTTTATTTTTTTACATCAATGAGTTTATAATATTTATTTACTTACATACTATTTATCGATCTTTTATAATTAAAGAATCTTTATAATAACTATGACACATATAATATAATTATGTAACTAATTAAATAATTAATAAATGATAAAAAATGTTGAAAATGTAAAATAAATAACAATGCATTACTGCCATTACTAATTAAACGTTTTTATATAAAATAGCACATGTAATCCCCATGATATTTAATCCCTCAAATACCAATAAAAATTTTGACAATAGGAAAACAATTGAAAGCTGGTGTTTAACCAGTTAAGAACAAAATTGCCTTATTTTATACAATTTATGATAACTTTTTTAAACCGGAATTTAATATAATTGAATTACTAAATATTCCGGTTAAAAGGAAATGACTAATTATTTTAAAAGATTTTCATTTTTGTGTTGAGCTATACATACTATAAATGTATATGGGTATTACTGAAATGGTAAAAATTTAGAAAAAAAAAAAGTATTTATTTCAAATTATTTTAAAATGATATTCATATGTGCAATTAATACAGAATGTAACTAAATCAACATAATTTTATTTAAAATCATTAAATATCCAAGTCCAAGTAAATATAAGACTTGCCTTCATATGAGATTATTTTGTTAATTTACTAAAATGTTACTAGCATTTTTTGTGAGTACATCAAATACCAACCTACAATTTAAAAGCAAGTATCTGCAGTTCACTTCCTACAATCCAATAGCCAAGGTCATAGCGCCGCAGACAACTTAATTCTATTCAATAAAAAAAACTCGTTACCTCTTAAAGTGAGTACCGAATACACGACTATTGAATATGGTTTTTATTAATACGCACTTTATTTAAATGTACCCAGAACCCTGCAGTTTTAAAATAAAACAATTTATTATTTTTTTGTGTTATTCAACTTACGCGCTTCTTATCCAAGATAAATAAAGATGATAAGGTTATGCGGCACAAAATATAAAAAATGATAGTTCGAACAATTATAAAAAAAATAAATAAGTAACTTAATTAAAATAAGTAATAGTATCTGAAGAATCACTTACCGAAAAGATTTACGGTACAAGTTGTATTGTTGCCTCTATCGAGAACGACAACACTCGTCGCTGCCATTTTCCGTTTGACAGCGAAGCCAACTGACAAAAAGTAGCTGTAGTGGTATTGCTAGCTATTAAGAATAAAATATTAACACTATGTGAAACCTACCATGATTTTATGTTTTTGAATATTATGTTAACAATATTTTTGTAGATAAATATTTTATTAGAGTGATAAGATTACGTTATATTGTCTGAAGTCCGGCCGCATAATGTTCACTCTAATAATCGATGCACACAAAGGCCCAACGCATCACCCAAGCGTTGGGCCATTGCAA
Organism: Samia ricini; assembly: GCA_014132275.2. Taxonomy (NCBI): domain Eukaryota; kingdom Metazoa; phylum Arthropoda; class Insecta; order Lepidoptera; family Saturniidae; genus Samia; species Samia ricini. The sequence goes on along the minus strand of AP028161.1, from coordinate 3,422,731 downwards.
TGCCCAAGATTTGAATTGCGTTTACACGTTGGTGCGTTATTACATTTATACAGAACTTTTAATTATTACCTAAATATGCTGCACAGTAGAATAAACTTTCTAGAATATTGTGATAGTAAATGCTGCAATTATATGTTCATGTTTTTACTCATTTTATACTACTACTACATTTTACTCATTTCACAAGAATATTTTTCAAGCGATGATGGCGCAGTAGGTTGTACGGCGAAATTCCGCGTAATCAACGCGGTTTGGTTGATCTTTCGGTGATGGAAAACATCGTGAGAAAACCCTATGGATTTATACCATCACCATGCTATCATGGTGGTAGGGCATTTTCTAATAATGCATGCCAGAGGTAGCTACCACCCTCAAGTTTGAAAACCTGTCGTCAATTACCAATAGATGTGTTCCGGCAGCACCACTTGAGAGCCAATACCTCTAGGCGTAGTGTGTTTTATATCCTGGATCACATCGTCACTTAACATCAGGTGAGATCGTGGTCAAAGTACTGAACCTATAATGTGTAATCAAGTCCTATTCTATAGGCTATTTCAAGCATCATCGATTAAAAATACGTAATTATTTTATTTAAGGGTTCGTCCATTAATCACGTGTCTTATTTGTACTAGTTCAAGAAATCTCTTTTTTTTAATGTTTTAGGAGAGGGGCCTGCCTAATATTATATGTATTTTTGGTAGAAAAAAACGTCATAAACATTTTAAAAATATTATTTTGAAATACATGTGTAGCCGAATTTAGTTCTAAAATCTAAAACCTCACCAGATATCACCAGAAGGATGTAACAAATTTGCAAAACGTGTTTAATTGACGACCCCTTGCCACACATAAAAGAAAAATATAATTACGTCTGCTCTAAAATATATTAAAAAATTATTTCTTTATTTTTAATATATTACGTTATTATAAATATTTATAAAATATTATAAAATATTCACGTCTATTAAAATTTTGAAACAAAAAAATTTTTTTTTAATAATAATCTAATTTATTAATTACTACAGCCTAGAAAATATAAGATGTCTATGATGTTACCACAATGCAAAACCCTAGAGCACTACCTGGCGTTTACGCCAGCTTTCCATTGTTTTCCTATTGTCTCATTTTTATGGGTAATCGACATCTATCATTATCGTACTATATCTATTTTATCATTAAAATTAAATATTTTATAAGTATATTTTATTTTATATGCATTCGTTTCAGTATATATTTGTATAAGGTTTACTAGTAATTTACTGCCAACAACTTAATATATGAGGTTTTAAAAGAGTTATTGGTGTAATGTTGGTCTGTCATGTAAGCAACAGTCGTTGTTTTTAATTCATCTGCATACAATGACTCTATATTATGTCATTTTATTGTCATTTTTCATAATATAGTTTGGTTATTGAGCAAGTGATGACATGCGCCATGATCTCACAACAACTGCATTGGGGGTTCCTTTAATAAATAACCAACATTACGAGAGTACCGAAAATTATTAAAATAATGCAAAAATGGACTTAAAGAATTTGTATTCAGGACTGTCATAAACTACTTAGCTCGTTGTACACATTGGGCCAAAGCGTAGCTATTTTGCGTGCTTAATAGATGCATTACCTTAATTAGCGCTTTAATAATGATGATTTGGGTACAGCCACGGTAATTTATTTATACAATACTAATACTACTAATAATTTATGTTTAAATAAGTAATTATTTGTATAAAGTAAACCTCGTTGGTCAGCGATGCTAACCAATGGTGCGATCAGTGGTGTAGGTTATGGTGTCTGCTCTAAAATAGATCAAAATATGATTTTACAATGATTCCTTATTTTTAATATGAAATTCATGCGTATTAAAAAATTTGAAATGTAAAATATTAATTAAATAAAATCTTTCTACCTTTTTTAATAATGGAAAATCCTCTTAGGAATCCAGTTATTGTTTTGTTTCTTTAGCATTTCAGTATATATTCAGTCTTAGTATTCAATCTTCAGGTGTAAGAACAGTTACAAGTAAGTCTTTTTGTGCATTTATATATTCTTTTCCCAAAATTTGACGACGTAGTCCAAAGTGATCAATAAAAACTTTTATCGTTATTGTTTTCGGATTAAATTTGTCACATTTAAAACTATTGATAATGTTACTCTTACATGATGAGTCGTCGTTAGATGAATATGATCTTTGTTGTCCCCCGTTAACCAACTGTTGTTGAATTATCATCAATAGTTTGGAAATTTGTTTTTAGTGGATTTGTTGCATCCGTAATATTTCGTTTATTGGTTTTTCGTCCATTTCTCTTTTTCTCGTCGCCTATATTATAAATAAAACATTTATAAATTACAAGTTAATATAGTTCATATTTACACAATAGTAAACAAATTATGAAGTGCAAAATATGACAGATGTTTTTTTAATAATAGATAAATATATATATTTTAAATAAAGAACATTTAAGATGATGTAAAATTAAGGTTTTATAACACCCACCATGGTCAGAGCTTAAATACATCTTCGATAACCTAATGTATGTTCGTACAAATTTGAACAAGCTTGATCTGGTAAATGATCGTCATAATTTTAATATTAGAAATAAAGCTAAGTTGGCCATCCCACGCTTTAGGCTAAGTAAAACTAATAAAAGTTTTATAGGTAATAGTATTCGGTTTTTACAATAAGATCCCAAGAACATTAGCTATTTACCAGACAAGAAGTTCGAGCACCATGTCAAGCGTGTCTTAATTAGGAATAGGAACATTACGGGAACGATAGTGATGTCTGGAATTTACACCTTGTGCTAGTCACCTCTTTGCGGCTGAGTGCCTTCAGCACTCGCCCCTAAAGTCACGGTGAAGCTGTAAAGGCCCTTCCGGTCAACAGAGTTTGCTAGTTTAGAAAAAAAAGGGAATTTACACCACTCTTTGTGCTTCCGCTAACAATGGTTGTAATGACGATTTGTATAGATAAATTTTAAAAAATAATGATTACATTTTGAATTTATAAAAAAAGGCACCAGATCGAGTTTTTTGCCGGCTCTTCTCAGCTGTGTTGTTTTTTTCCGAACCGGTGCTAGTGTTTTGACGTTCATAAGCATCTTATTAAGGCTTAAATTGAATAAAGACTTTTTTGATTTGCTTTGATCTTGATAAAAAGAATTTAATATAAGTAAGTTATGATGATACCCGAATACGCAGATTACTGTCTATATTTTAATTTAAATCAAATAGTATTGTTTCTTTAATTATAAATTCATTTATTTCGGTATTCATTTTAGAACATTTCTGTAAATTGTATAAAATAATTGCTTCTCCACGTTGTCCTCGTTATCATAATTAGGGAACGTAAATTTTACTTGATGCAATATAACTGTCGATGAATGAACAAGAATGAGCTGAATAAAACGATAACATGTGAACGCTGTTTGCTCATCAAGATCTTTTGCTATGAGCACGAAACACCAACAGTACTCGGTTGGTTAGCCCTCGTTAATACCCAAATGCCAATGCATCCCAAGTAGATATTTTCACGTTGGGCCAATATGCTGGCTTGAGCCTTGGGGCTAAGGTGTACAGCGGCAATAACAACTATGTCTTATACCAGTCATGGACGAAGATAATGGATGAGAATTTTTGGACGAATCCAAGTTTGTCATATAGCAGTTATTGTATTTATCATTAACTTTCGTATTCGACCCCAAATTGTGTAATGTTGGTGGCACTTTATATGATATAGTTAGTTATTGTGCACAGTTAAAGTGTATTGGAAATAATGACTTGATACGTTTATTTTGACCTCAAAATAACCTGCCACGAAAACCCCATGGAAATTTCTAGCAAGATGACCCACTTGTTTCGTTGGAGCTTGTAACCTAATTTTATTATGGATTTATCTCTGTTAAAAACTTTGCCAAAAGCAATATATACATAGCTTACCACATGACACTGGCAGATTTGTTTATATAAATCGCAGATTGCTATTAACCTCGAAGAAAAAGATAATGGAACATCATGAAAGTTTTATTTAAGTTTATCGTTGATAAATTTAAACAACATTCTCTTAATTAACGATTATTTAAAAACCTGAATAGATTCAAACTAATTTGCATAAATTAGATCTTTTTATAATTATACGGTAACCGTACTATTTCGATTTATTTAATCTTTAAAATGAATATTCTAGAAATTGTTTGTTGCATACATAAATTTTAAAAATATGTTTTTCAATATATCATGTGAAGATAATATAATAATATCTACAAAAAAAAAAAACAACATTAAAGATACATATTATTTATATTAGTATTCATTTTTATTTCACCTGGTTCGAAATATTAGGAACGTTTAATTTTTGTTCTTTTATATTATTTGAACGTAACCATAATTAGCCAATCAGAAACAGCCAACACTGTGCCGGTAAAGTGTCATCGGCGGCATCATACGTGTATTATTTTTCCGGTTCTTGCTCTCTCATTTTCATTAGGTTCTCGTAGCCGGTGAGGATTTACGCACGGTTTTATAATAATTGCCGGCGCGATTTAATTATGTCGGTGTCACTGAAATCTTTATTTTTACTAGGATTAGTATATTTATGTTCGGCTGCCGAAGAGGATGTATTAGATCTTACAGATTCAGACTTTTCGTCGGTATTAGATCAACATGACACCGCTTTGGTCATGTTTTACGCACCATGGTAAGTCATTTCAACTATAATATCCGCATATAGTTGTTAGAGGATCTCCTCAATTATCTAATTGCGGTCATTATTCATTATGTTTGTTATAATTCTGTAATATTATATAGGTGCGGTCATTGTAAGCGTTTGAAACCTGAATACGCTGTAGCTGCCGGTATACTAAAGAAAGACGATCCTCCAGTATCATTAGCAAAAGTAGACTGTACTGAAGGTGGTAAGAGCACGTGCGAAAAATTCTCTGTGTCCGGATACCCCACACTGAAGATCTTCAGAAAGGGTGAACTTTCCTCAGATTACAATGGTCCTAGGGAATCAAGTAAGTTAGCGAATAATTCTTTCTGAATATAACAGTATTATTATCATCATCACTTTAATGGTATACCTTTTCATGAAATAGTTATGTTTGAAAGTTAGTACAGAACAAAAAGTAAAAACTATACTAAATATATTAGTTTCAAACTCTGTGATGAGTTTATGAAACCTTTCACTTTTACAGTTACTTTGTTTTTGTTGAATTATAGTTTATATTGTGACATGTTGTTAGGCTGTACCAATTGAGAATATATGGTTTGATCCCTGATATTATTAATTATTGTAAAGGATATTTTAACATTTAATGTGGTTTCCTTTTACCTTCATAAATAGGATCAAAATTTAAAAATGCACTTATTATTGTACTTGATTGTACATAATTAGCATTATTTTCCTTGTTAATAATTGATTTAAACAAACATACTTAATTTTAAATCAGTGTGGCAAATTATACCTCATTACTTAATACAATGCTAAGTTCAATAAAATACTATAATACATGATTTGCATTTACATACATAGTGTGCTTTCTTAATTGTTTACTTAACCTCTGAAAAAGTAGATATAGGCACTCTGGCTTCATAAATGTACATTAGATGGTAAATGATTATACCCTGCATTTTTCTGTGGTGGGAAAAGACATGCCTAAAAGTAAATAAGGAAACACTGTGACAGAATCTGCTTTTTTCAATCTAGATGGCATTGTCAAGTACATGCGTGCCCAAGTTGGACCCAGCTCTAGAGATCTACTTACTTTGGCTGACTTTGAAGCATTCACCGCTAAGGATGATGTTGTTGTCATTGGTTTCTTTGAAAAGGAGTCTGATCTTAAAGGAGACTTCCTCAAGACTGCTGATAAAATGAGAGAAGAGGTTACATTTGGACACTCCTCTGCTAAGGAGGTCCTTGAGAAGGTTGGATACAAGTAAGTTTATTTCTTTTTTTTTGATATCACAGAAAATCATAAGCTCCAAGTAGTTTGCATGATGGTAGAATATTTCCTAATAAATACCTAATAATACTGGCAATCCACAAGTTAGAATATTATTGTAATATAGTTCTAAATTATCGATTTAGTAAGACAATTAAAATGTCACATAACATCAGGATCTAAAGATGAAATTATCAAATCATTATACATCATGAAATTAAAACACAACTTAATGTGTCGAGTACCCATAAAAATAAGACAATAGGAAAACAATGCAAAGCTGGTGTAAACGCCAGTTAAGTGCTCAAGGGGTTAATTTTCAAAAGTTCATGTTACTTTTTAATACAAAATTACAACTACCTTTCAGATTAATTAGTTTGTGTGCTATTACTATTTCAAAGATTCTGGTAAATTTATTTCTATTTTCACTCTCTGAATATTGTAAAACTGTACAAGTAAACAAAGGAAATATTTTTTATGCAACAATAATAATAATAATTTTTATTCTCTAGTAAATTTTCTCTTTAATAATACTCCGCCTCTGTCCCCAGGATACTATTTAATCTATTTTCAGAAATGAATATATATTTAAAAAAAAAAGTAAATTTACTATAGGTTTTGTTTGGTCTTTTGTGTGTTCACCCATGGCTTGAAATTCCCATAACCTTTATGGAAAAAAGCTGTTTCCAATAACACTAATACTACTAAACAAAACAAAATAAAAAGAAATTGATTAACAGAAGAAAGGGAATAATATAGATATATATCTAGATAAGATTGTGTTTTCAGAAATTACTTAAACAAATAAAAAAATGTATATAATGTGCATCTCACTTTATATGGGCAACATTTTACTTATCAAAGTTTCATACATTTCAAACATAGTTTCTTATCAAAGTATTTTCTGTGAAACAGGAAGCTCTATAATGATTTCGTATAAAAAAAATCTTTAAAGTATCAAAATTGATTTTAAACATTTCAGTTTGTTTATCTTGGATACAATTTTCTGAGTTAATTTCAAGAAATATATTTAAAACTTTAATTCAGTACTGGTCACACTAATATTAACTCAAAACAATTGTCTTGGTTTTCAAGTCAGTATGCTAATGCATATTAGATGCGATAAGTCGTCATTTGGACACTACATCATTGCTAAATATATAACTAGATGTACCAATGGCTCTGTTGTTTTTATCCTTCATAATTACATTAGTTCTTTTAATTATTCAGTGGTTTAGGGAAACTATTGTAAGAAAATGTAATGGTAGTAAATTAGTTGACTAATCTTCTTCTTATAACTTGTATTAAAATATATACTAAAATATATATACATTTATGATTAAAAAAAATAACTTATAAATTAATTCAGTAATTCTCGAGAAGCAAACATAATGCAAGGAAAAGGATAAACCAGTAACATCTGTTATTTTTTTAGTTATATATTCGTTATTAATTTTGTTTTATTTATTATTTAGAATAAAAACCATTATAAAAATCTATTATCATAATCATGTCGCCTCCTAATAAAGTGAGGTGGGTAAAAATAATGAATGACATGCATCTTTCTATACATTAAAGTTTGGGAAAGATATAACTGTATTTCAATGATTTAAGAAAAGAGAAACTTTTTTTTTTTCTTTACTTTTTTTGTTTTATGTTACAACTGTAACTAGAAATCATAAATTTTTTACAATGAATAAAAATACTGACTGCGAATTAAATATTATTCATGCAGTAACTTTATTTATTTTTGTTTCTGTAATGAGCTCTCACAGTTTCATTTAAACAGATGATGATTTGTTATTAAACAAATATATTTATCACTTTCAAAGTTTTATAGAATAGTCAATACAGTTGTGTAATTATTTAGTGTATTAAGGTTAAAATACAATAATAACGTTTGACATTTTTAAAATGAAAAATAGCTCAAGTTAACTACTTGAATAGAGTAGAATACTCTTTATTTGCACATAACACAACACAAATTTATCACACAGAAAATACATATTTATTATAACACTAGCTGTGACCGCGATTTCGCTCTCATGAAATTCAGACATTTATATTCTAATATACAACCTAGATCCTCCCCGTCCCGTCTCCTCCTGTCCCGAGTTTTTGCATGATTTCGAACAAACAGACAAAATGTATCCTGTAATAGATCCTGAATCCCTACATAGTTTTTTCTCAAATATCAATGTACATAAAAAATCATCAATCTCCAATCTACAGATTTTGTCTTTTGTTATAAGTATGGGTTATCTACGTCTTATAATCTTCCAGAACAGTCCAAATTATTAAAAAATAGTATAGCATCAACTATGAATAATCGTCAGAAATACATATATAATTTGTTTACGTAATCACCATACTTCGATTGTTTTTCTCATTTATTATGTCTTAGAGATTAATAATTTATATACTATACATAAATTTTATATTATGTCATTTTGTAATATTTCAATCAATCCATAAATTTTTTCTGTTCTCGAAAATGACTAAAACGTAATTAACTTACATACTATTCGTTCATACTAAAGTCGCCGCGTGTCATTCAAATTACTATAACTTTTGAAAGAGAAAATCGATTTTAATGAAATAATGTTTTGATGTTACTCCGAAATATACTTTATAATTATCTTTTTGAATTTTTAAAATATACTTAGTACTTTGTAATTGATACCTGCACAACCAAACAGACAGACATTTCTAAAAATGATAGAAATGTGTTTTTAATTACCTATTTTTAATCCCTTGAAATAAAAAATCAGAAATGTACAGACACGTGAAATTTACAATTTTATTATTAGTGTAGATAAAACAAAGTGTTAGACTTATGCAAACAAGGGTCCAACCTCAGCTTATTTAATTGATTTAAACTAATTACTGTGTGGAATTCAGCCATGTTGAATTTATAATTAGGTCCATATAGAAATTGTGTTACTGTGAAATTGTGAATCAATCGTAGGAGAAAGAGACACGTTATCGTAAAGTTTTCCATAGAATTTTTTAAGAAGCCGAATTCTGTAGTACATCATTTCGTTAAGTTTAAACAACTTGGTTAGAAAAAAAGAAAATCTTATTTCACTTAGTCAAAAGTTTCATTAGGGTCTGTTATATACTAGGTATCGTAGCAAACTTCATATCGTATCAGAATCAATAGACATTGTATCAATGTATTATTAGCTAAATTAAATTAAAGAGCGAGGAATGTTCTCGAATTCGAGACTAGCAAAAAAAAAAACATCTATATTAGGACATCGTGATCGTGACAAAAAAAATACTTATTCTGCAATTCAGGATGGAGACAAATTCAACCAATCAAATATCATAAAATCGGTCCAGCCATTCGTCCGTTATGTGTAACTAACCCTACTTTGTTTTACACACGAGAATCCCGTGTTATAATATTAACAGTAATAATTTAACTGAAGCCAACATTAACTGACTGCACTGTAAATATGTTAACTGTAGTAACTACGATAACTTATCAGCTTATCTTCTATTGTGAAGTGCTATTTTTATTAGGAGCTTATCGTAACTTATTTTACTAATGATATCTGAATTATGTTAAAAGTAAACATTTTTTTTACAATTTCACTTATTCTTTTTTTCAATAAAAATCATATCTTTTTTTATTACAAGTATTCCTCAACAGAGAGACTCGGTGATAAAGTTAATATGTCGATTACCCATAAAAATAAGACAATAGGAAAACAATGGAAAGCTGGCGTAAACGCCAGGTTAGTGCCAAAGGGGTTAATTAAAAAGTTTATTTATATTAAAAAGTTAATTTGTTAAAAATATACTCATGACGACAAAATTTTACTTTAGTGTGAACGGGTATATTCGAATATATTACCTGTAAGTGCTCTAAAAAGTTTTAATATTACTAGATTTCTACGGTCAGGTGTGAATAACCTTTTACCGCACACCTACTTGGTTTACACCTACAGTATAATCATTGGTTTTGCATTAGAAACTTAGTTGAGTCTACTGAATTTGTTATCGTAACAAAATCATCCATAGCGGATTCTGTTACGGACATACTTAATTATTTGAAATTTTATGTATTCTTCTATTATAAGCATGATTACAAAATTATTCATGTTTATAAAATGGTAATTTATTAGTGTATGGTTTTGTATAATAAATTTTATGCAATGTGTTATTATTGTTTTTTAAAAAGCTGTTTGTATAATAACAAATGTTTTATTCATGAAATAATTAATATGAATTTATATTTTTAAGCGGGTACAATGTAAAATTGAATAATTGTATCAATATGGCGGGTTTCCCTGAATTTTTTAGAGATAATTTAACTATTTAAGGTTTAGATCAATATACAAGAGCAACATGGTGGTAATTTTACCCTCATAGCTTTTCCCATATATTATCTTATGGTCCAAAATATATAATAAAATCTGTCTAGGAAATGCGTCAATGATATAAACAGAATGATGTAAATTCATTCGGCATATCTCAAGTTTTTTTAAGTTTATAAGAGCACCCTTTAATGTGTTGAGTACCCATAAAAATAAGACATTAGGAAAACAATGGAAAGCTGGCGTAAACGCCAGGTAAGTGCTCAAGGGTTTAAAGACCCGAATTGAATGAACAATTTTTGGCTTTCATTTCTGTAGGCAATGTAGCACTGCCTTCTCTACTACATAAGGTATCAAATACCTTTTCAAATACAGAGTGTACTCGTAATTCTGAAATTAATTCATAAAGCTTGTAACATTATCCAAGTGTGAACTGGTTATGTATTATTTCATAACATGTTTCTATTGTTCCCAGGAACAATGTCGTATTATACCGTCCCAAGCGTCTTCAGAACAAGTTTGAAGAGTCTTCGGCTGTTTACGATGCCGAAACCGAGAATTACTCGCTCAAGGCTTTCATCAAGGAAAACTAGTGAGTTTAGTTATTTATAAAAAGGTCCTTAAAAAGTTTGACATAACCTCAAAAAATATATGTAACTTCCTCACATACTTTCTGTTGCATTCCTCTCTCAATTGTTAGATTATTTATAGTGTTACCAAGACTAAGATTACGACGTCAATAAGATAAACATGGTACAATGTATTGTGTAGACATTGTTTGGTTTATGTCAAAAGTGTTAGTTAAAATTTCAAAGTTGGCCATCTGTGAGTCCACACATAATTGTTTTTTTTTTTCATAAAATATATCGAAATCTAGTGATATGGCTAATAATAAACTATTTTCAGGAATTTGAATATTTAACACTGAAATAAATTATTTTATGAATTTATTAATTTTACTTTTATACGTTTATATATAAAAAAATCAAACAGGATTACAATACTAGGTTGACATTGATTCTCTGAAAATAGAAAATTTTTGCAAATTTGATTTGCCTCTAAAAAAACCCGGTAGCCCTAAAACTCATGGTCAACTCATGGATCATATTTTATTTATATTTCGTTGTTTGAATTTTTTTATGATGATATGAATGCTATAAGTCGACTTGGTGTATTTTTAGCCACGGTTTAGTCGGAATCCGGCAGAAGGAAAGCATCCAGGACTTCATAAACCCACTTGTCGTCGCTTACTATGATGTTGATTACGTCAAAAACTCCAAAGGAACGAACTACTGGAGAAACCGAGTGCTCAAGGTCTGTATAAATAATTAATTCATATTTACAGGTCTTCCTTAAGATGCATTCGAACAATTGACAGTGAAAAACAAATTAACTTTGTTTCAATTAAGCCCCTAAAACTAGGTAGAGTATTTTGAATTCATTGTTATAGTGTTAACACACGTACGGACCGCACCGCGGACATGGTATGCCGAGCGGTCGAGGTCATCAGTCGCCTAAGTAGGGACGGGCAATAAGATTTTTCCAATTTTTTTTAATCGATTCACAAAAATCTAGGTCCAAGGGATCAATTTTTTTCTATTTGTTTTATTTTACTTTTTATTCGTAAATAGTATTTTTACAGTGGTCGAAATTAGATTATAATCATCATTTATTGCAAAAACTGTTTCCAATGTTTTTTCTTATATTAACAGTACTAAAGGTATCATCAATAGCAACTAAACAAAAAAAAACTAACCTACTAAGCAAAAATGACACTGAACTGTTTTATTTTTACCTATTTACAGATATTTCATATTACAGAAAATAAAAAGGGCACTCTAATAATCGATACTCTTTATTCGTTTGAAAGATCGATCTTTTGGGCATCGATGTTTTGTGAATCGATTCATGAAACTCAGATACAACTCTATTCCAAAATTATATTACATGTAACCGCATATTATTTAAATACATACTGAGTTTGCTCACCTATTTATACGATAACATGTTTCTTTTCGTGTCCAAACGTTTGCAGGAATTATCTTCAGAGCGTACAATATAATATAGCCGTATATACATACATACGTATGTACGTACATACGCGCATTATTATTCATAGATATTTTTTTTACTAGCGAAGAAAATTTATCATAAAGTTCAGATATATCGTCTGCCGAATAGTGAATTATCATTTGTAACTGAATTTTGTCATCGTATCGATTTGTTTCAATTTTATTATTAACATTTATGCTTAGCAACTTCAATCCCCTCAGTAAACCAGTAATGCTAAATAGTTCGTCACAGAAATTTGTTAAATTGGGTCGTTCCAATATTAAGGTCAATAGGGGAGGGGTTTGGTTTATCTTTTGCGTATTTTTGATGACGTAAGGAGGATGTAGGATTAGAATGGCGGTTTCGTAAGCAATATTCACTTCGTTAACCAAAAGGGAGGGAGCAGAAGGGAATCAGAAATGTCTTTTTTTTCTTTTTTTTTTTTATTAAAATTGAACATTCTGCTCTAGGTCCACACCTTTTTTTTATATTGGAGGTTCAATTCGACTTGCGTCGGAAAAAATTGCCTATAATAGCAATTCAAGCAGCTATGCAGTTAGTAATCTTCTTTCACAATTGAATCAGAAATGTTTTAACAATTTTGCTTCATTGAAACCCTCCCCCATATTTTGGTGCTATAATTATGAAATTACACCACTTTTACTAAGAACAAACAGATATGGTATTACGCTATAGAAATTTGTTAAACAACCGAAAGTGATCAATTCATAACAGGTCGCGAAGGAAATGTCCAACGTGAACTTCGCCATAAGCGACAAGGATGATTTCGTCCACGAGTTGAACGAGTTCGGTATCGATTTCTCTAAAGGCGACAAACCCGTCGTGGCCGGACGTGACGTCGACGGGAACAAATACGTCATGAAGTCTGAATTCAGGTATTTCAATGATCTAACTTCTAATCTATCTATCTATGTAATTATATAAAAGTAAAATGGGCGTTCTCTGACGCAAACATAACCTCAAAACTACTAAATATATCGGGATCTTACTAACTACCATTCGACGCGGAATTTTTCGTAGGGCTATTTATTTCTTGGATTCCATCAAACCTTTATCTTATTTTTTTTTTCAATTTACTTTTATTTACTTACATTTTTTTCTTTCTATTTACTCTTATGTACATTCTATCCGCTAATAAAACAAACGACCCATTTCTTTTCATTCATTTGTTTTTTTAGGTTATGTATAAATGAAATGTTGTATGCACTTTCTCACACTCATACCCAAAGAACATATGAAACGCGGGCGGAGCCGCGGGCACCAGCTAGTATATATATAAACTTGACATAATTTGACGTTTCTCTTTCAGGATGACTTAACTTTTTTTTTGACCATACTATAAAACAGTTGAAGTGATAATTAGATTAGCGACGTTGATTATTCTCGGTAGGGGATAAAAACTTATAGATCCGCGTTACTGACAGTGCTATTACGTCAGCATTCAACATGCTTACAGTATATGATGGCGTTTAATTGGGGGCACTTTTGTATTGCTATATCTATACTAATAAAATAAAATTGGAACGTCTGTTTGTAATGTCAAAATATATTTTTTTTACTAAATAGATATGAATAGACACGAAACCTATACCAAAAATGCTATTTTAGAATTTTTGTCTGTCTGTCCTGTCTGTTTGTTCCGGGTAATCTTCGGAACGGCTGGACGGATTTTGACGGAACTTTTTTTGGTATATAGCTGAAGTAACTCCGGGTACCTTAGGGTACTTTCAATTTTCGAAAATAATTAGGGTTTCACGTAAAAAAATTAATAAAATCCTATCTAATGCATTGTTTTACAGGCAAGTGCTTGAGTTTATGAGAAATAGTTGTAAAGAAAATATATTTCCTTAATTATGTATTTATTATATTTTATAATGTAAAGAGTTTAGTTTATATGGTTAAGAAAGTCATGCTGGCCATTATGATATTTTGATACATGTCAAATATGTTATAAATTATTCATAATTGTATTTTCAGTTTGGATTTGTAAAAAAATAAACTTAAAATGTCGTTTCTTTATTAAAAAGAAACACATTGTTTATTTTAATTGTCCTTTACTTATATTATATATTTTTACTTCATCTTAGTACTAAAAAAATTAGGGTTCCGAATAAAAAAATTAAACGGCTGTGAAGAATTTATGAAATGCGGGCGTAGCCGAAGGCAAACAACAGTTGGTTATAGAATAAAATAGGTGGATTCGAATCTTCACATTACACGACTACAATATCACTAAGCAATCATTGCTTGAAATCTTTAAATACAATTAGTATTAACAAAAAGCACAAAAACATTATAAACGTCGACGCCATGATAAGAGTTTAATGTGAAACGGATGACGATAATAGATATTATACTGAATGTCATCGTGTAAATACATTGCTGTATAGTTATAAACACTTTAAACAACTTACACACAAATTACTAATGTTTGAAATTTCGTCTTCACTTTAATTTTTTTATACTGTCATAAAAATTTACTAGCAAAAAAAACCTGCTAAAAGTTGCTTATCAATATCGTGAAAATTATGTGGAATTTTAATTATTGATTAATATTGTGAACGGTATCATGATGGAAAAAATGTACAATGTATATTTACTAGCTGTGTGCCCGCGGCTGTGCCCGTCTTTCGTATGTTCTTCACTGCGTTTTATTTATTTTTTTATACAGAACCCTAATTTTTTTTAGTACTAAGATGAAGTAAAAATATTTCTCATAAATTCAAGCACTTGCTCGTAAAACAGTGCATTGAGTAGGTTTTTTTTTTACGTGGAACCCTAATTATTTTCGATAAATGAAAGTACCCTAAGGTACCCGGAGTAACTTCAGCTATCTGCCAAAAAAAGTCCCGTTAAAATTCGTCCAACCATTTCGGAGATTACCCGGAACAAAGAGACAGACAGACACTTAAATTTTATTTATTAGTATAGATTTTTCTGAAATTATGGCAAAGGAAAACAATATTAGGGTGCTTTATCATGTGATGGTAGGGCTCTTTTAATGCCCGACTACCGTCAAGTTTAAAGATCTGAGACACCATAGCAATTATACATATGTGACACGTCCCGTGCAATATTGTCACTTTAGCAATATTTTGAAAAAACATGTTAAATATTTATTCCATCCATTCAACCAATAGACGTCCACTGCTGGACATAGGTCTCCCCCAAAGATCTCCACGACGACCGATCTTGCGTCACTCGCATCCAGCGGATTTTCGCGATCTTCACCAGGTTGTCGGTCTTTTGGTGCGTGGTAGCCATTCGAGAACCCGTTGGCCCCATCGGGCATCGGTTCTGCAAGCAATGTCCCAAGCCCACTGCCACTTAAGTTTAGCTATTCTTCGGGCAATGACGGTTACTTTGGTTCTTCTGCGGATCTCCTCATTCCTGATTCGATCACGCTGTGAAACTCCAAACATGGCTCTATTTAAATATTTATTATCATTATTTTATAGGAAATCGAATCTTTAAATACTTGCAACTGTTTGTTTGCTATATGTATTCCAGTAACATCACTTTGTTTTTTCTTTTACATGGTATAGGCTCAGTGGTTTGATTACAATCTCACCTGATGTTCAGTGGCGTTGTGGTCCAGGATAGTAAACACGCTAAGCCTAGAAGTTCTTGTTCTCGAGTAAAGCTGCCGGAACACACTTTGGTGTTTGGCGACAGGTTTTTCAAACTTGAGGATGGTAGCTACCCAGGTGGGCATTATTAAAAAATGCCTTACCATCATGCTTTGCTTTGGTTTCCTCACGATGTTTTCTATCCTCGAAAGTTCAGGCCGATTTTAGAGTTGGATATGTGGATTCGAACCCGCGTCGCTTTACAAACATTTCTTCTAAGATTGCGTTTTACCGTCTCTATTCACATCGTTACTTAACATAAAGTGAAATTGTGGTTAAACTATACAGAAAATATACATTTTTGTGCACAGCATCGAAAACCTGGTCGCTTTCGCGAAAGACCTCATCGGTGGTAAACTCGAGCCTTTCATCAAATCCGAAGCGGTGCCGGAGAGTAACGATGGCCCAGTTAAAGTGGCAGTCGGTAAGAACTTCAAGGAGCTGGTCACCGACAGCGGCCGGGACGCTCTCGTCGAGTTCTACGCGCCGTGGTGCGGACACTGTCAGAAACTGACGCCAATCTGGGAAGAGCTGGGTGAAAAGGTTAGCTAGACGTCATCATCATCATCATCATCATCATTCAGCTTCCAATTTTTGAAATGAAAACTTATTTAGCCGTATTGAGCGATCCTCGGTAGGGACAAAATGGTACTTACATTTTAACGCCATCGCAGCATAAATTCTGCAATTGGCCAATAAAGAGAAATCTTGTTGTTCGTGTCACCTCCGAACAATCATTGGTAATTTTATATATTAGCAACGTGATGATTTTGAACGCTCGCGCTTTCTTTTCATCACAAGTCTAACCTAATTTAACCAAACTCAGTCGGAAACAGGTTGTATTTCTTTTTCTATAATAATAATGAATAATTATAAAACTACATTATCGTATTATAAAACTTTAAAAAGCAAAATCACGTTCCATTACACGTAACTTCAAACACATTTTAAAAATAAAACTATGTGACTCCGCTATTTGAGGGGGGGGGGGTGTAATCAACCCCCTATGAAAAACAATCATTAACAACCCCAAATTCGCGATGCGAATTTCAAATGCCGACACCTACGGCCTCAGCCGTCAACATGCCATACAGTATGTCAAGTATAAGATGGCGGATTACGCTCTGACAATCCTTTGTTTTGATTATGAATAAACTATATGCAAAAATGTACATGATTATTGCTCGGAGCGCAAATATATGTAAAAATCAGACGAATGTTAAATTTTAGGTTATGTTTAATAATTTAAAAGTTTCCAGATTTTGCTTTTGTCAAAGTCTTCATGGCTACCCCTAGGTTTATTTATTTGTTTGTCCGCTAGGATCACTTACAAACTTCATACACTCATAATCAACAACATACGCACTCCAGACCCTGTACATTCTTGTCTAGTTAATGTGTTATGATACAGTATCGATTCCTACTAAGATTGTCTCCAAGAAAAACTCATTTAAAGTGCATTTGACATATGTATATAATACATGGAGATATTCCCATAATTACAGATTTCTAATAAATGCGGCAATATCTAGTTGCCATTTTATAAAAAATATTTCATGTGTATTTAAAATTACTATAAATTTAGGTAAACATTTTATATATTATTTTGTCTACAGTTGAAAGATGAGGACGTGGATATCGTTAAAATCGACGCGACAGCCAACGACTGGCCGAAATCTCAGTACGACGTGTCTGGTTTCCCAACCATCTACTGGAAACCTAAGGACAGCTCCAAGAAACCAGTCAGATACAATGTTAGTAATGCACAGAAAAATCTTAGTAATCACATTATTAATAACAACAGAGACACGTACATGGATATTAATAAAAATAAAAAACAAATCACTACATTTCACATATTTTCTTTGCTATATACACTTTAGAAAATCATCTGAAAAATAATTATAAAAAACACAGTTAACATATTTTTATCAATTGTGTCTAGCAAGATGGCGGATGGTTAACTCTAGTGCGAACAGCTGTTTCATTGCTTTTGTGTAACATTTGAAGTAGATAATTTGAAGTTTCATTATATAACATTTAATTTATATAAAATAATTTGTTAAATAATTACAAAGTATTGCTATTTATTGTCTTTTTCGTAATATTTTTGTTTTTCATAAGAATTGAGTATTCCATTATGTATAGTATATCAAGTTCGTAAAAATATTTATTTGGCTTGTAAAATATATTAAATTCAAGAATTAAATTAGGAAATCAAAGAATATTTTAGACAAGACGAAATAAAAAAAGCTAATATCATTACAAAACTATCACAAGAAATAATAATGGACACAGGTGTTCCAGAGTAGCTCGACCCTTTGTTTTTTTAGAATGTTTGTTCGACAACTCGAATTATGGAGCCTGACACATTTTACTCGGAATGATCATACAAAAAAAATTACCGGAACCAAAAGTATTCTATTATACAGTTCATTTTACTGGCAACATAAATAACTATTGCTAAATTTAACCATAGTAGATTTTGTCATCAAAAAACGCATTGTGATTATAACCATTGGTTTGTGTAATAGTAATAGTAAAATTGACAAATAGATATAGTAACTTTGACTACAGATCAACAAATTGGCTCTAAGTATGATAAATGATGCCTGTTGATTTCCAAGTGGACTTTGTACATTAAATATGAAAACGCATAATAATGAAACTATGTATGCCTATACTCAAACTATAACTACACTCTATAGGAATAAAGTGAATTCCTACTCATAGAAATACTTTTTTTTTAATCCAGGGTGGTCGCGCTGTAGAAGACTTCATCAAATACGTATCTGAACAAGCCAGTAGCGAACTCAAGGGCTGGGACAGAAAGGGCAATGCCAAGAAGACAAAGGAAGAATTGTAATATCAGTGAAAATAAAACTTTCCATAAGAGATCTGTGTGAGAGTTGTGTATGTTTGTGAAATGTGTGATGTTATTCGTAAAGGGCAAAAACACTGAAGCTTAATAACTGAGATTTAGTACAGTATGAGATATAAGCATCACTTATATATTAAATGGTTATATCCTCCGTTTTAATGTTAACAAGAAAGGCGATATAAAACCTTGTGGCTATTACATTATTTAAAATAGTCGGTCAAAAGTCTTCCATGAAATTCATTATACATTTGCAAGTGAACTGTGGCAGTTAAATCAGTATGATAGCCAGTCCATACTTAGCAGCCATCATATATGTTAGAATATTATTTATTTGTCACAGATCACTTTTAAATAATACAAGTCTCATAATATGTGATCCATACAAATTGATCGGTATAAGCTTCATGTTTGCGCCGAGACTGCATTGTTTTAAACTCCATGCAGAGCACAAAATATTAGTTTATATGGATAAGCCTGCAGTGAGTTTGACAAGCCAGTTTTATATTCTGGATTGATCTAAATATGTATAGTTTATTTTGAATGCATTTCTTACATAGTGTCAGTGGAGTAAATAATAAATTAGGTTGTATTTATAATTTGTAGTTTCATTAAAACATCACAATTTAACTAAGCAAACCTAGCTAAGAATAAATTTAGTAAAATTCATAAAGGTGTTTAATTTAACAAGCTCATAATTAAAGTGGACATAATGACAAATTTCCAACACATGGGTGCTAATTGTGGTCAGCATTGGAACTATGGTACATTTTCTTTAAGTACCAAAAGATTAAAGTATATTGTCAGAGCCAACTTTAGCTATAAATGCGGGGTGTGCAGTGCACACGATCTCAGGATTTTAGGGGGCGTCGAGCGACGCTCGCGACACCTAAAAACATGCGTCGCTTGGGGTGCCATGACATTGGCGGCACAGGGGCGCTGCAAGAACTAGAGCCACTGCTGCATATTGTACGATTCAAATCCATGTAGGTTTATCTACATTTTAGTGTGATTCCACTAACCCATAAGTTCTTGGTTTTGAGGTTATTTTACATGTTTAGGTTGGATTACAATGGCTTAGGAAACTATTGTAATCTATAGATATAAGCAAAGTTTGTTTTCTTTGACCGAAGTAAACTAGAAAACTACTAGACCGATCAGCATGAAACCACAACCATTCAACGCGGAAATAATCATAGATTGTTATAGGCTATATATTTTTCAAATTCTATAAGCCTTTTGCCATGTTTTCTCAATTTGTTTGTTTATTATTCCTTTGACGCACCATCACCTCAAAACTACTGAACATATCGGGATAGGACTAATACCTATCAATGCAGTATTTTTCCTAGACAGGCATTCTTTGGATTCCACTGATCTTCTCTCATTTTTTTTTCGATTTACTCTTTTGTACATTTTCCACTTCAATTTACGCTTATATACATTTTTCCGGTAATAAATACAAAATACTCTTACTTTTATTCATTCATTTGTTTTTTTAAATTAGCTATAAATGAAACGTCATATGCACAGAACATATGAAACGCGGGCGGAGCCGCGGGCACCAGCTAGTTAAGTATAAATACTAGCAAGCATTTTTTTAAAATTAAATAGCAGAGATTGATAATTCATTGAAATAATCTACCCACAACACAATAGTTAAAAATAATTACCAATCAGATCTAAAAATTGATATCTGCTACTCTCAAACAAGGCCAATTGTGAAGATGTTTATAATACAGATACATTTTGTTTCACAAAATTAATTCAAATCAGCTACCTCATAAAACACCATACATAAGGTACTATGCTACTTTATCCTTATTATCATCGTAAATACATTTTGGTTGAATTTGAAAAACATTTTTTTTGTTAATATGAAAACAGTATATTTGTGAAAACTATATATTTTCCTCTTTCCACCTCTCAATCCATTCAACAATAGAATCTACATTCTGATGAAGCTGATCTTCTGTATCATTTTGGAGCTTTTTTACAATCTCTGGCTTGTAAGAGGATTGAGCCTCCTCTAGCAAAGTTTCAAATATCTCACATTGTATATTGTCCTCTAATTTTTTCCCAGAATATCCTCTGCAAAATGAAAATAAAACATATATCCTAAAACTTTATATTTACCTGCAATATTGAACTGTGAAATGAATAATATTTACTTTTCATTCTGTTTATAATTATTTTTTTGATGTAAAAATTATACCATTATTTGAAACTATACTATACCTGGCTGACAATCTGTCATAAAGTGCTGTGTTATTTGTTCTGACAACAAACACACCATCAAACCATCGCTCGGGAAAGAATTCACAACCATGATAGTCAACTATATTTCCACCTTTTGTCATCATTCCTTCCATGACATCTAGTAACTGTAATAAAGGAAATAATGGTAATAACTTATTTTTTATCAGGAAACTTGCACTTATATCCATAAATTAACTCTTTGCTGATATATTTGACTCCTTTTTGTAATTACAATAAGATTAACTATAAATAAATTATCAGATTACTTAAATCCAACTTCTTGACCTGTATTGTAACTTTCTTACAATAATAATGTATTCAATCTGGGTGGCATGATGATAAATTCATATATCCACATATGACTTCAGTCATCAGTATTTTGCAATTTTGATTGCACTTGACAGTATAATTATTTAGTTGTATAAATCTACAAATAATCTTATTATCATTAGGACAAATTGTTAGTAGCTACATAATTTTGATAATATTGCAAAAAAAGTAGTAACTTTATCTTCATTCAGAAATGGACACTGATATTCAGGATCATATTCATCCAAGCAATTGTACTCTTCGGCAAGTTTTGATACTTCTCTCCATGTAAACTTGGTTTTGTCTGCAAGAATACGGCATATTGTTGATTTACCTACTCCAGGCGTGCCTGTAATATAAAAAAAAATACTCTTTATAGATAAATTGACTGTTGTTGTACACGTGATTTAAACGACTCGCAAATATATTACTTACCTGTTAATAAAATATTCGGTAAAGTTCGTTTACCAGCACCCATAATGTAAATAAAATTTCAACAATTCATATCATATATATTTTAGTTTTTCTACAATTAAACATTCAGTAGTGAAGATGATCTGAGATCAATTATCAATCTTTTTGACCAAAGATCGATCTTTTTGACCAAAAGGTTGTATTTTGAATCGATAACTACCGAATTGAAAATCGAAACGATCGAATCAGTGAATCGATCTTAAATCCCAGAAAATCGCGGTTAATTTTTCTGCCTCCATTAAAATTACAAATGTGTATAAATTAGATAAGTACTAAAACAAATACAAAGTTACGAAAATTTTCACTTAATCAAAAACTTGTGAGATGGCTCTATTAGGGATGTCACGTTCTTAAGATCTCGATCTTTTTATGCATCGAAACAAAATCGATCTTTATTGGATAAAATGGCCATTTGTAGCAGTAAGAATTATACATTATATATTGTTAACGACTAGGGATTATCGATATTCATCATTTTTTTCGAAACATCGATATCGAATTGGACGTGGAGGTGGAAAAATCAATGAATACTAACATGACAAACTAATAAGTTTTATCGATTTTCGTATCTTTTATTATTCTTCAATGTTCATTTTTCTAAAAAATTGATGCTTCAAGGATTTCAACAAAAAAGATTGACTATCGATATTTCCCTCAAAAATTAATAAGTATAGAGTTAGTTAAATCGCTGAATTTGGGCAGTAGAGGACTTACAATTTTTTGAATTGAGACAGAAACGTAATAGTGGTGCCCCTTTCTCCAACGTTTGAGATAAATTACTTTAATAAGCGCATAAATATATAATGGTTGGCTTATTATGGGCATGTAGAGAGGATGGATGAGAGAAGAGATTTTATGGTTCTGGCAACCATAAACATCTTAATAGTTTACAAAGAGACATTATAAAGTCTCACAAAGTCCTGAAAGAAGCTGATCACAAAGCTATCTATTGAGTTCTTAATAAATTAAATAATTATCTTTCATATATTTACTTGTACATTCTTAATTGTAAATACTTTTATGGTTAAAAAATTCTAATAAATAACAAAACTGGCTTAAAAGGAAATACCATAAAGAATGCACTGAAAAGTAAATAAATATTTACTTTATTTAATCTACTTCTGCTAAAATGAATATATTCTTTGTTTTAATATCATTAATAATTTTGAAACCGGTGCCTGCTTACGGATAACAAAAGGGGTGTAAATGTTTGTTGCTAATTATATTCTATTTTGATTAATTGTTCCTTAAAATCACCTTAGTCTTTAGGATAAGTTTATTTAAGTTTACATTTGATTGTAATGAAGTTTAGGGAGTTATTTCAATTTATAACTGAGTACATTAGTTAACTCTAGATGGCACCGACTCCAATATTACTAATGGTGTTAAAACAAAGGATATATTACATTAATGTTAGCAGAAGTAGAAAAAGATTAATGAAGTAATTATTTATTTATTTTTAGTGCATTTTTATAGTATTTTCCTTTGTAGTCGGTTTTGTTTTATTCAAATCGTTTAGTTTTTCTTGCTTTTAGTAAGCACTTTTATATATATAGTTATAAATAAATAATATATATAGTTTTGAAGCCAGTTTTTGTTTTTATTTTTCCGTATTATTTTTTCTTTTTGCAAAAACATTCGAGAAATCGTACAAACATTTTAAAACACATACAGACCAATTGATAACCTCCTTCTTTATGAAGTCGGTTAAACAATTCAACCTTATTTTTCTAGGTTCTAAAAACGATTGACTAATAGAAATCGATTAAAAAAATATTAATTAATTTTAATCGATTTTTAATTAACCGATTTCAGATTGGTATCCCTACACTTATTCTCTTAATGGCACCACCATCCCTAAGAAAACACCTAACCTAAAAAGTAAAAACAGAATTTAGGGAAAAAAAAAAATTATATAACTTCACTAATAAATAACAAAATTTCATAAAGAATGTGGAAGAGAGTTTTGTAGTTTAGTTACCAACTAACCTCCTTAAAAATTGTGAAAGTATAATGCGCATTCATAAACCCCGAGGCATAACAAGAAGTCAATTCGTTTTAGTGACTATACTGGGAGTATTTAGCGGTATTTACATATGGAAACCAATGTTTGTGGATTTTTTTAAAGAACGGCAAAAGTTAACAGAGGCTAAGCTCGAAACAGAAAACAAATAAATAATGGGACGTATAGAATCGTGGTATAGTCGTCGGGACCTTTAGCGAAAGTATTTATGGCTATATCCATCACTTCTGCACTGGTTGTTTGTCACAAAATGATTTACGCACCGTACGTGCGTCGGGGGAGGTTCAAACAAGCTGAAGAATGGGCCGACATGATTATCAAACAAGAAGAAAAATCAGAGCTAACAGGCATTGAAAGCTCAAATAACATCTCATACTAATTAGAAAATCGTAAATTATTATAATAGTTGTTAGCATTTATTTAATAAATTATTTATGTAAAGTATATTGTCTATTTTTTACCTGACTTTGTTACATTGTAACAGAAATGTGTAATTATGATATTTTTATTTCTTAAGCTGAATATGTAGCCTACAAAAGCCTGAATGATATTTGGTAAATATTTCTCCAAGGAGAATGTACAAAAAAAAGTTTATATCATTTAAACATTTATAAGGAGTTACATAACTTCACTTATTTTGTATCAATGATTGATCAGTAAACACTTTGATTTCGTAATGCTTCTTGTATATTGATGCAGGAGAGACTCATTAAGTTAGTATCACTGTTTGAATTGCATAAAACAGAAATATTTTAATACCTCCTACTTGCTAATTTTCTTGAAATTTCTGGTCATTTTACTATGTAATCTTGTGTGATTAATATTTTTTTTGTTCCTATTATAATAGGTTATATAAATAGCACCAGGTTTTAAAAAGTATGTTAGGACTATGGTAATTACTAGTTTTAAAACCTCCAAAATCTTTAGTTAATTTTGCAATAACAATACTTGTCAATGTCCATAAACCCATTTTCTTTAATAGAAACTATTAGTGAACTTTAACATTTTATATAGAATAATATTGGAAACAGTTTTTAATTTTTATTAATAATTGTAGTCTAATTAATTTTGATGAATAACTTCGTGAGTACTAGTATCTCTAAATATTCAATGTGTAAATAAAATATTACAAGAAAACATACTGGGGTTTCTTTTTTATCATCTTAATACCTTATTTTCTACATAACTTGGGAATTTTAGGCGCAAACTGGTCAGAAAATATTTCTGATATAAGAATCATAAAATAGTTCAATGGTTTTAAAGTTACAATCATATCAACAGACAGAGAAGTAGACACCTTTTATAATATTCCAACCATTTCTTGAGATATGTTTTTATAGAATATATATTAACAATAAATATGGTAACAGGCTTTATTCTACACAGAATT
This sequence comes from Samia ricini, assembly GCA_014132275.2. Taxonomy (NCBI): domain Eukaryota; kingdom Metazoa; phylum Arthropoda; class Insecta; order Lepidoptera; family Saturniidae; genus Samia; species Samia ricini. Next base: position 3,397,430 of record AP028161.1, on the reverse strand, counting down.
TTAATATCAGTAGTCATCAACTACTGTAGTAATTTTATTAGTGTACACTAGATTGGTTATACTATACTAAAAATACTTCTTATAAAAAAGAGCCCTAATAAACTACACCAGAGTACTTTGTTGTATAGGTTACAATTACATGATATATATAATAGGTATCTATAATTTTAAAAAGTACCACATTTTAACTTTTAAGTCTTTTAAATAATGTACTTCCAAAGACTGAACCGTTTTTTATTTCTGAACTTTCAGGTATTTGTCTATATTAAAATCTAGTATAATCTATTTACACGATCTAATCGATTCCTCCATATGGTTATTATTATTATCATATAGGTGTTGATTTCACTCACAAATTACAATATTGCGAAATACTAATGTTCGAGGTGTAATATGGACTGAATGTGAATGATACATGATGATTGCAATGAAATAAATATGAACATGAAATTTTTTTGTTCTCCAACTATTAACTTTATAAAACTTGCCTCAACGAAGGCATGATAATTTACCATTGAAATAAATTTATATTGCAAGGAGGTTAGCGATTTTAATAGTGGTAGACTCGTAAACCTAATATATACTAGGTAAAATTTCATTTAGGTAGGTAATAGATATAGAAGATTTCTTCAAATCCTCTAAGAATTATGATCTATTGTTACAAGAAATAGAACATTTATTATAGGTAAATGACCTGTATGAGATTTATGTCGAACATCAAATCTATACTAATAAATAAAGTAATCATAAAAGAAATTTTTTTTTTTTTACTAAAAAGATATGAATGTATATACGATACTTATACCAAAAATACATTTTCAAATTTTGAATGTCTGTTTGTTCCAGCTAATCTCCGGAACGGCTAGCGGATTTTTTGGTATAGGTAACTGAAGTTACTCAGGGTACTTTTATTTTTCGAAAATAATTGGGGTTCTGCGTAAAAAAAATTCAATGCGTAAATTACAATACCGAAGTTATTAAGTACAAACATTAACATTTTAAAATATTATTAGTGATGAATTACTTTCACTTTCTATTCTTATAGTATGACGATTAGAAACTTTTAATTAAATTCCAATACAAGAAAAGATTATGTACTTTTAGAAGTGAATGATTCATTAATTACACATAGCGGTAAATGATAAGGATGTAGGTGATTTATTAAGCTTCCTACACAATATCAAGTTGAAAATCTATTGATTAAACCAGAACAAAAATTTTGTTATATACAAAGAAATATTTAACTTAGGCCCACATGTTTTGCAGTAACATGGCTGTGAAACACATGTTTATTTTCCTTCTTGTGTATTACTAATATTTAAAAAATGTTTTTCTACAGGGTAAATAAAAACGCATGTTTGTGAATTTATTATTGGAGGCTACCTTTATTCTATGAATTTACACTTTAGTTTGCAGTTATAACAAAACATTTGAGGTGTATGTATAACCTTATATAAATTAAAAATAATGTTACAGTATAAGCCATGTAAAAAATATAGAAAAGGAATGAGTTTGTAGCCCTTCTTTCCTTCTGAACACCTTTCGGTGAATGAAGTATCGCAGTTGTATATAAAACTGAGCTGTTAACAGTGCTAGCTACTTCTTGCCCTTGGTGGCTTTTTCGGCAGCTTTGGTGACTTTGCCACCACCTGCTTCCTTGAAGTTCACAGCCTTTATTACACCGACGGCGACCGTCTGCCTCATGTCACGCACGGCGAAACGACCGAGGGGTGGGAATTCCTGGAAGGACTCCACACACAGGGGCTTGGAGGGAACCAGGTTGACAATGGCGGCATCACCAGATTTAATGGATTTAGGGTTGTCCTCTGTTGATTTACCAGTACGACGGTCGACTTTCTCTTTGATTTCGGCAAATTTGCAGGCTATGTGGGCTGTGTGGCAATCCAATACAGGTGTGTATCCGTTTGATATTTGACCTGGGTGATTTAGCACAATGACTTGCGCTGTGAAGTCTGCAGCTCCCCTGGGTGGGTTGTTTTTCGAATCTCCTGCAACGTAACCACGGCGCAATTCCTTGACAGATACGTTTTTGACGTTGAAACCAACATTGTCACCGGGTACAGCTTCTTGTAGAGCCTCGTGGTGCATTTCCACGGACTTGACTTCAGTAGTGATGTTAGCAGGGGCAAAAACGACAACAGTACCAGGCTTTAGGATACCAGTTTCAACTCTACCCACGGGTACTGTTCCAATACCGCCGATTTTGTATACGTCTTGCAGGGGAAGACGGAGAGCCTTGTCAGTGGGGCGAGCAGGCGGAAGGATGGCGTCGAGGGCCTCAATAAGGCATTTACCTTCAGCCTTTCCTTCTTTACGCTCAACCAACCATCCCTTGAACCATGGCATTTTGGTGGACGGCTCCAACATGTTATCTCCGTGCCAGCCAGAAATGGGTACGAAAGCGACGGCAGCCGGATTGTAACCAATTTTCTTGATGTAGGAAGAGACTTCCTTCTTGATTTCCTCAAATCGAGACTCACTGTATGGTGGCTCAGTGGAGTCCATTTTGTTTACTCCTACAATCAGTTGCTTGACTCCGAGTGTGAAAGCGAGCAGAGCGTGTTCACGCGTTTGTCCGTTCTTTGAGATACCGGCTTCGAATTCACCAGTACCAGCGGCGACAATAAGCACGGCGCAGTCAGCTTGAGACGTTCCAGTGATCATGTTCTTGATGAAATCTCTGTGTCCAGGAGCGTCGATGATGGTGACATAGTATTTGCCGGTTTCGAACTTCCAGAGAGCAATATCGATGGTGATACCACGCTCACGCTCGGCCTTTAGTTTGTCCAATACCCAAGCGTATTTGAAGGAACCCTTACCCATTTCCTGGGCTTCCTTCTCGAACTTTTCGATGGTACGTTTGTCGATACCACCGCATTTGTAGATCAAGTGACCAGTTGTTGTGGACTTGCCGGAGTCGACGTGTCCGATGACGACAATGTTAATGTGAACCTTTTCTTTGCCCATTTTTGGTTAGTCTAGAAAAAGAGAAAAGCACCAGTTAAATACTTGTTATTATTTTATATTGAACAGAATAAACTAATAGTGTACGTGAATGCAACCGGCATTTGCAAGGTCGCAGCCGCATGTATGGTTTTTCAACCGGCAATATGGCGGCCGCATGGCCGCCTCGCCCTATCTTGACATTTCACAAAAGATGTCAGCCATAATGGTAATTATGGAACAAAAAACGTTTTGATTCGTGAAATAATAATGCTAGGAATCAAACTGGTCTAAAATATAATTATCAAACTACCGAGAGTATTTGAAATATGGAAAACAAATGACAACCACGTGGTGGTGAGAGCCGGTCAACTAGCGTGACGCGTAAGCACAACAGAATAATTTCCATATTCAAAAAATTCTATGGATAGTCATTTATTAGTAACAGCAAGATGTTACAATTTTGACAACGTGGAACAGTGTTAGAAATCGATTTCTTTTACATCACATTACAATGTTTAAAAAAATTTAAGATGCAATCTAGAAACTACGTAATTCTTTGTAATATGCTTACGGTTACTTTTAGATTCACTTTTTCACTTCACTAAACTATTTCTTCAGACACTCACCACGGATTACAATCAGCGTGTAATATCCGAGATAGACTCCAACAGAATGAACGAGAAATGGCTTTCCTTGCAGCTGGCTGAAAGGCGGAGAATCACTTCCGGAACAGTGTGGTTGTTTTAACATTAAAATTAACCTAACACGTTGAATATGTCATCCAACATGTTAGTGAACTTGTAAGTCCTGTAATGTATCTCTAAGCAAGTAGGAATATAAAATATTTGTGGACACTAATATTTTAATATCTGTACAAATATAACGTATATACTGTCAATGAAAGTAGAATTATTTTAGAAAGTTGTAGTTTGTCTCTATTTTATCATATAGCACATCGGTTTATTATTTTAAATAAGGAAATTATAGTCTTTTAGCGCTAATGTTAATAAACTTGTGATAGACAGGGTTCGGGTATTACAGAGAGCTGCAAAGAAGAGTGAATGTTTTTGATAAATAATTTAGGTGTAATCTGTTTTAGCGTCACTGAATCTTGTTTAATGCTTATGTTAGTAATATTGTAGCATCATTATGAAACATTTTAACTAAATCGTAATTTAGTCAACTTGTTACTAAACAGCCTTTAAGTGGTTGTTTACATGGATCGTTTTAGTCAATATTAAGTTACTTACTTAGTCACCGAATACGTATAAACAGACTATTACTAGCAGGTTAAAGTCTAAGAGGCTTTTTTGATAGCTTAGCTAATTACAGTACAGTCCAAAAATAATGGTGACCATCGATATGGGATTCCAACGGCAACTCCTTTTACCACTCTGATAGCAAAATAGCCCTCCGCCACAAAATCAATCTGTACAAAATGGTGATTAGACTCATCATTACGCAATGTGCCCCCGCTTACGCACATTTTAAGAGTTCTCGAATGTACGTCTTACAAAAGATTGAGAATCGTTTTGTAAGTAAAGCTGTAGGCACCCAAAGGCATCAGAGAAATGTGGATATCCATAGGGATCCGAACCTACCCATCATCAAGTCTGTTTTCAAAAACCCAGTATCGCGGCTTCTTCGAACGCGCAGAGACACACCCGGATTCCTTGTGCTAGTTGCCTTTTTACGGCTGAGTGCCTTCAGCACTCGCCCTCAAAGTCACAGTGAACCTGTAAAGCCTCTTCCGGTAACAGCGTAAACTAGATAAAAAAAGAATTTCAGTTCGAATCTCTACAATTCAAATTCATTACATATTTTAATTTGGAATACTGCTAACGTTTTAGTATTCTTATTAAAGACACAATTTCAAATGAATAATGTTTTTAAGACGACCATCTATTAAAGATAAATTCAGATAATTTTTATTTTTGTAAATACTTCTGGGTATTTTAAATTAACATTTCGTATTGCGTATTATGCTGATGATATGGTGTTGCTGAGCACTTCGATTAACGCTATGATGAGTCTGCTTGCAATGTGTGATAGATACGTGGAGGCGCATGGTCTCAAATACAATGTTAAGAAGAGTGAGGTATTTGTCTTTAAGGCAGGCACTAAGACTTGCCTCTGCAGAATACATGTATAATGTGCCTCCGGAGGCCCTGTCATCTTTGCGCCGGTTAGGGACGTGGAGTGTTTAGTCAGTCGGTTTTGGCCAACCTGGCACGCGGGCACCATGGAGGGTGCCTCTCGCAGAGGGGTGTGCCTCGGTGACCTAGTCTGTCGCGAGGATCAACGTTTGCAAAAAACTACGGTTTCGGCATATGTTCGAGCGTTCAATGAGCAGATTTCAACCACGTAAAAAAAAGGCACTAAGACTTACCCAATTGCGCAACAGTTGGGTCTGTGCTGATGCATCTTAAAGCAAGTTACTATTTTCAAGTATCTGGGCCACTGGGTATCCGATGACTTAAAAGATAGCTTGGACATTGAGCGCGAGTTCAGAGTGTTGGCTATTCAGTGTCATATATTGGCTGGCAGATTAGTTAAATGCTCGACTGCAGCGAAGACTACGCTGTTCACAGTAGACTTTCAGTCGTTGTACACATGTAGTCTGTGGGTCAACTACACGCAGAGGGCATACAGCGTTCTGCGCGTACAATACAACAATGCATTCAGAGTGCTGATGGGGTTGCCGCGCTATTGCAGCGCTTCAGGGATGTTTGCAGAGGTGAAAATGGATTACTTTCATGTCATCATGCGCAAGCGATGCACCTTTCTCATGAGCAGGGTACGCGCCAGCCCCGACAACATCCTGAATACTTTGGCAGACAGCTGGGACAATCCCATACCGGGATATTGGGTACGCCTACATACCACTGTGGCGTTGTAAACATAATTATTTGATGTAGATGTAAGTACTAACACTAGTTTCTAAGTTGTATGTATTCTAACCAAATGAACTTTTTGTCTCAAGTAAAAATGTATTATTATTATTATTAACGGAGAAACCATAAATTGTTTTTAGTAAAATTTACCACAATTTTTCAATTAAATACGTGATATTTACCTGAATTCGTAGTACTTACAGTTAGTACTGGCAATACTAATGATTACACTGGTAAAGGAAAGGACGTGACGTCATTCAAAGGGTAGAAGTTCGATCCGTTTAGAAACATGTTAGTATTCGTAATTGATACAATCTAATTTTTTCTTATTTATTTGTATGTTTCTTTTAGGTCAATTTGTGACAATACGATTATATGTTATTTAAGATACATAATCTATGTATTTGTTATTAATAATGAAATTGATAATTAAAACATGAAATAAATACCATCTATTTCACTGCATAAAACTACATAAATTTGCAAATCTTTATGTTTTCAGTGATATATAACATTATACTATTATAATAATTCATTATAATGACATAATTTTATTATGTACGCTATAAATTTCTGAACAGTAATAATTACATGTCAAAAATTTACCCTGCCCTCCCGCTGCATGTATCTACCGACAGTGGTTTTCGCACAAACTGATAGCGTTTTCAATTTTTTTCATAAAGTAATTGCATGATATTTACCCAGTTTTAAATTATAAAACGAGGACAATTAAATTAACAAATATATTATTTTAAAAATAATAATTAATTTAAATTATACGAGCGTATAAAATGTTAAATTGAGAGTATTACTTTGCTACTGTAAACTTATTTCATAAAAACATGTTCAAAAGTCGTGGTGATATTGTTTATAAATGTACAGTGCGACTTTTAGAAGATACAGAAATTTTAGAATGCGAATTTCATGTGGGTTACTCGAATTTATGTTTATGTTTTATTATTTATGAGTTAATTGAAAAAGGTTCTTGTTTCAGCCTAGTTCTAAGGGCAAGTATTTACTAGAGCATGTGTGTCAACAACTGAATCTCACCGAGTCTGACTACTTCGGGCTTCGATATGTTGATGTTAACGGACAAAGGGTGAGATTATTATTTTTCAAAATATAGTCTGTATTCTTTACAAAAAGTTTAATGAAAACTTCAAACACATCTTGATGGTTACTTTCTTTCCATATTAATGTAAACATTTTTAATAATCAAACTTTACTATTTTAATATCTGAAAATGTATTTATTAATGAAGTTATTAGATTTACTTTGAATACAACAAATTGCAATAAAATATGTTTGTATTATTTGATTATATTTGGTAAAAGCAATATGTAGATTATATTTAATAGCATGTACATATTATCTTGTTAATGTTAGAATCAGATTTAAGTTTAAAATCTGCTTTCATCTACTGTTGTCTATTAATACAACTACAGTTGAAACTAGGCTATAATGACATCATTTATAATGACACATCAGATATTACACATAAATCGTAAGGTCCCGGTTGAATCCTATGTAAACACTATAATCTAAATGTACTACTGCCTTTAACTCTTTCAGGACCATAATGTGGCAGAAAGTAAATATTAGCATTTAACTGTTTATTTTAGTTATTTTCATCAATCACTTAGAAAATGCATTGTGAGAATCATGTGAGAAATATTTTTCAAATACAAAATTGAAATAATGCTATAATTAAATAGAGAGGCATCAATTTTACAATGAGCAAACATATTTCTTCTGGAGTAATAAAAGGTTTAAAAATTAGATAAAGCAGCATATTGGTGTAGGGTTTAAGTTGACCAGTTAGGTCAAGCACCAACCTGGCATTTACGCTAGCTTTCAATTGTTTTCCTATTGTCAAACTTAACTGTTTATTTGAGGGATTAAGGAAATTAAACAGCAATATTATCCAAAAGTAGGAAAAAAATCAGACAGAAATCAATTATTTAGAAAACAAAGTGTATTCTATAACTAGTACTGTACTGCAGAAATATTTTTTATATTTATTTTCATTTTTGTTACAAGTTCAAATTATATATTTTATCTAATTGCTTCATTACCATAGAATTATGTTGCGACCTCAAGGACTTTGTTACTCTATGTTAATTACTAACTACTATTGATGATTTAAAGTTATTCTTCAATGTAATAAATATCTGGTTTTATTGTAATACTAGCTGTGCCTGTGGCTTCACCCTCTTGGAATTCAGACTATTTGAAGCCTATGTACTCATGTCATTACCAAATTTCATAAATTTGTTATATTTCAATTCCTTTCACTATCTATTGATAATGTTATTTTGCATACACTTCATTATTATGGGGTTTTTAATGAATCTGGTTAAACGCTGTTTATACATTATTTAAATATTATACATATATGCTAGATGTTACTATAGAGTATAAACTACTGCCTACCAAATTTAATCGAAATTGGTTCAGTAATTTTTGCATGATTGTTGAACAAGTTAATAAACAGACAAACAGGCAAAAAAAAAATGGCTATCGAATTAACTATCGAAATGTGTCCTGTAGTTGGTTCTGAATCCCTGCATAATATTTCTTCTTAAATATCATCAATGTACAGATTTTTTCACGAATAACCTTTTATTACAAGTATCAATATTATTACAGTACAGTAATTGCTGTACTGAGTAAATTTAACTGTGGTTAATATATTTGTTTTCTCATTTTCAGCATTGGTTACATATGGCGAAGTTAATATTGAAGCAAGTTAAAGGTGATAAAAAATTCTTATTTAAGTATTAAATTGTTGATTGTGACTTCTTGCAATTTTTTTATTTGTTTAATGGTTTGTATTTGAGTAAAATTTTTGTATTATGTTTTGTATAGCCGAATATCATATTATATTAAAGAGCAAATACAAATACAGCTTCAATGAACAAACGATGCTATTTATTCCCTGTTCTATTCAAACTGAACGAATTACGAACAGATTTTGCGAATATTAGTAATACATAATAAATACAAGTATGTTCAATAGCATGATAACAATACGACAACTGTTCATATCGGAGTTCTGCCTTAGTGTAGAAAATGAACTGGGAGCTAAATGTGGCACTTTGGGCATACCTTAACATGTTTATTAATAGATTTGAATATTGTTTGTAAACAAATAATCAGAAATAAATGGCTTACCATTGTATGATGCCTTTTGGATGATGTTTTCCTCCACAAAAAGTTCAAGTTCATTCCAGAAATCACATCTTTTAATTCCATAAGTTACGTCTACGTACACTAGTAGAGTTTTTATAATATATGAACCATATTACAGGTTTTCTATTGTATTAAATTATTAAAAATATATATATTAAGGCAATTTCATAACAATGAATCACCATTTCAATAGGATTCTGTTTTCTATTTTCAGATGCATCACCTATATTGTTTAGTTTCCGAGTTAAATTCTATCCACCTAATCCTCTGCTATTGAAGGAGGATTCTACTAGATTCCAGATATATTTGCAACTGAAAAGGGACCTCTTACATGGGCGGTTGTACTGTACATCCAATGAGGCGGCTATGTTTGGGGCTTTGATTATACAGAGTTAGTTTTCAAAAATAACATGTTTAGTTTACTTATTTAATCAAAATTATGTCGAAAAACAGAAACTAATATTCAACTTAAATATGAATTGGATTCATACTGGTGTTTCCTGATATGTGACACAATGGGAAATTTTTGTGTTTGACTTGTTTTTCTAATTATCATAATTCAGTCTAAAAGATAGACTAAATTTAAACTTCTTGAAATTTTTCATTCAATTATCACTCATATACAATATCTATTTACGAAGAACACAGGCTATTTAGAAAAATCCCTATTGCTTTTTTTTAGGTTATTAATTACAAATGTGCTAAGTAATCAAGTTAGTAGGAATTGAAAAACAAGTGAAATGTTCAAATGATTAATTTTTTAACTTGCGTTCCTATTTCATGGAACTTTAGTGGTATATGACAATATTATCTGAATGAGTTAGCATAATAGATCTTACAAATTCTACATCAGGGTTTTCTTTAGTTAATGATTTTAGTATGTTATCAAGATTGGTTTAGAACTTTAATATAGGTATTGAAAATTAGTTGTTTTTATAACTACAACTAGCTGGTGCCCGCGGTTCCGCCCGCGTTTTATATGTTCTGTGCGTATGACGTTTCATTTATAGCTAATTTAAAAAACAAATGAATGAATAAAAGTACGAGTATTTTGTTTTTATTAGCGGAAAAAATGTATATAAGCGTAAATTGAAGTGGAAAATGTACAAAAAAAAAAATCGAAAAATAAATGAGAGAGGATCGGTGGAATCCGAAAAATACCTGTCTACGAAAAATACTGCGTTGAAAGGTATTAGTCTTATACCGATATGTTCAGTAGTTTCGAGGTGATGGTGCGTCAAAAGAATAATAAACAAACAAATTGAGAAAACATGGCAAAGGGCTCATAGAATTTGAAAAATATATAGCCTATAACCATCTACGATTAATTGCGCGTCGAATGGTTGTGATTTCATGCTGATCGGTCCAGTAGTTTTCGAGTTTACCTCGGACAAAGAAAACAAACTTTGCTTATATATATATATATATATATATATATATATATATACTAAATTATAACCAATATATTTCAGTTGAACTCGGTGATTATGATCCAAGTATACATGTCGGAAATTACGTCACTGAAATGAGACTTTTACTAAGACAAACAGACGCTATTGAGTGTAGAATACAAGTGAGTTTTTTTGCATTATATATTCGGTAAATAATTATGCAGTCTAATCTGATTTAATACGCTTACTTATTTACTTAACTTAGGTGCTGAAGTTGGAACATTTCATGGAGATATCATACAAAAAAAACTCTAATTTGGCAGAATCTTTGACGTGTATTTTTAGTACATAATAATATCTGTGTTATAAGCAAACGATTTTGTACATTTAATTGATGCACGTACCAATAAATATTAGGCCAGCTTAAAAATATCTTCTTTTCAATGAAAGTTTAGGAAATGTTTTAAGTAAACACACAAATAAAAAACGATTTAACATTGTACCAATTAGTTACATTAATGTGTCATTATTTTGTTACATTTAGCTTCTTTGACATAAATTATTCTTGCACAATTTACATTTGTCACAAACTTTTTTACACCAGTAACAAAAATATATGATAAAAATTATAACAGTTCAATACTAGTTGTCCTAGCAAGAGTTGCTCGAATGTAAGACTGAAAATTAAATAATAAATGACATCATATATTATTATTCTAGAATTATTTAATGTTATAGACTGGACTTCCACTATCACCCATGTCGTTATTGTCTTTTTTATATACTTCAATTATATTTTTTAACGTATATGTCCTTCGCAATATTGCAAGAAATGTACCAAAAAAAAAATGATTTTAGAATTACCTGAATAAAATAAGAAAGAAAAACATTTACATCATTATATATAGGTATTGAATTTGATTTTCGGTACAGTCTACTCTCGATAAATTGACACTCGTTAATTTGAATCTTTCGATAATTTGAATTTTTTTTCCCGGGCCATAGAAAAATATTCGATAAATTGAATAAAATCGATAATAAATTAGTCCCCTTAGTAACTTGAAGGAATAGTATCTAGTCCACCAACATGCAATATTTTAAAGTCAAGGCTTTCCTACTTTTTATAATTTGAAGCGTTTTTACGTACAGACCTGTCGCTACCTAAAGGGCTACGCTTCCACGCCCTTCGAAGTTAGAATCGACACAAGTGACGATTTTTTCTCAACTATCACCACTATCGAACAATTCATTGGACAATGATAGACTGAAGTTGCTCACTCAACAGAAAATTACCGCCTTCTTTTTAAAATGAGCAATTCTTTCGAAATTTTACAAATGTTAAAAATGATCTGATTGCATTTTGATCAAACTCTTGTTTATGGTTGATTAAAACTTCTTTTATTTTGAACTCTTGGTTATTTGGAATTTTCCTCTTGTTCTTTGAGTGTCAAAATATCGAGAGTCGACTGTATTTTTAAAAAAAGTAACAGAAACGTATTCTGGTCTGTCGTTTTGCATTATGTGATTATAAATAAAACTATTCCCAGGAGTTGCACAGAGAGCCGGTGGAAGGTACTCCTATAGGTGGAGGGGGTGTCAAAGGTATGAGCACACAGGAGGCAGAACAAGCCTTCCTGAAGATAGCTTGTCAATTAGATACCTATGGCATCGATCCGCATCCTGTGAAGGTACATATCGAAACATTTAAGCTTGTTTCTAGTTTTCCCGATGATCTAAATTCTGCCACATCAATAATTTGCAGGAGTAAAGACTATTTTAATTTTTTTTTTAAATTGATAACACTAAAAAGTACCTATAATATTGTTGTAATTGACATGATTCTAGAATTAAGAGCCTTTAAATGTTTTGACTTTGTGTGTTTGTCTTGTTATTGTTAAGTGTTAGTTAGTTAAGAATGTATGTAATAGATAGTAAGCACAATAACAGAGGGCAAAAGAACGCGCCACAAATATTTAAATGAGAGCACACAATAAAACAAGGAAGCAAAAGAACGCGCTAATAAATAAATAAATAAATAAAATGAAAAGAGCACACACTTGAAAAACTTATTAAGTATAATTACAAGGTCCCTGGTTACGCCAGGGGAGATGCGGGACCATATAAAAAAATAAAAAAAGTACCTATAAAAAAATAGAATATAGAAAATTACGTTATAAACAGAGGAGAAAATATCTTAACTGTTTTACCTTTTCAATATAAAGTAAATACGGGAATGTTTTTGTATTTTTTTTTTAAATAAAAAATCCCTAAACTGTAGGTAATGACTTTTCATACGGCATTATAAATCACTATTTCTGATAGAGTTTTAGATGTCATTAAGTAGATAAAATAAACTGTAAAATTTCGCTAAATTGCCCAGTGAATCAGAGTTTTTAAATGTAAAAATAATTCAAGGAGAATTATTATACTAAACCTTAATAATTAATGATTTTATAGGTTAGTATTTTATAAACTATTTATTATTAATGAAATATCATATATTCGTAGGATCACAGAGGAAATCAGCTGTATTTGGGCATCAATCACTCCGGAATCCTAACTTTTCAGGGCAGTAGGAAAAACTAATCATTTCAAATGGTCTGAAGTTCACAAAATCAATTTCGAAGGGCGTATGTTTATTGTTCATCTCAATTACCCTGAGGTAAGTGTGACACAGTTGAAGTTAAGACTTAGTAATGCAATTAATTTAAAAAAAAATGTTGGTCGGCACGGGACATCCGTTAGACTTGAAACATCAGAGCTGACGATAGAACTTATAATTAATGAAAACTAACCACGTTTTTTTCGGAATTTGGACAATTCCTTGCAAGCCATTACCAGTTCAAACCGCCTTCAGAGATTTTTCATTCATTCTCGCTTCCAAAATTTTGTCAGAAATTGAATCAACAATGTAATATAAATGTAATAATGGTCAAATAATATATTCATCCTATTAAAAAAGTATTATAAAAATTAGTTCATTGTTTTTGTAGTTTAAGGCATGTAATAGACAGATACAAAGACATTATCTTCTGTGTAAAAATAATGCTAGTTTGATCTAAAAATTAACACTTCATTTTGTTTACAGCGAAATGACCTGTATTATGAACAATTTAGGTCACCGTATTTGTAAACATTCACTGAAATCGTGATCTCATAAAAATATCAAAGTGACGATATCAGAGACTTACTTTAAATAGAAAGTGCTTATTTTTTTCTTTCTAGAACAGATGAGTATAGTAGCAATCGGCTTTGAATGCATTCTGTTCGACACGTAATTCCTATATTATTTACAGCCATTTTAATTTCTATTTATAATTTATGACAGCCCTGAATACAAGTTTTTTTCTAGGTCCAATTTCGTACTATTTTACTAATTTTCAATACTACAAACTAAGTGGAGGCCATTTTTTAAAGCGTTCCAAGGGAGTTGTTGTGAGATCTCACAATTAACGCTCCATATCATTATTTTCAATACGCCTTACTTAATATAAGAGTTGCAAGTTAATGAATTAAAAATAAGGGCTATTACAATTTAGTTCATTTAAAACTGATGGAAAATATTTTTTAATTGTTCCAGAAGAAACACACAGTTGGCTTTAAGTGTCCAAGCGGCGCATCGTGTAGGCACGTTTGGTGTTGTGCGATCGAACAGATGTTATTTTTCACGTAAGAACTTTTAATTTACTTTCGGCTATTTAATTTACTTTCGATTGTTTGATTTACTTTCGGGTATTTAATTTACTTTCGGGAATTTAATTTACTTTCGAGTATTTAATTTACTTTCGATCCTTACTCACTGTCGAGGCAGACATTGTTGTGTCCCTTTCGCGAATAACTACATTACCATCTATCGGATATCTCAACATGTTATGAACCATCGATTCGGCAATACAAATTTTTAATATATCTGACGTGAATATGAGCTTAACAGGTCAATATTATTCATTTATTTTATTCATTCTGGATACACATAGTTAACATATTAATATATGTTACAGTAAAAAAAAAAACAACCGTAAAGATATTCCATAATTCATATTCCATAATTCCATAATTAAATATTCCACTTAAATATACGATGAGTAATTCCATTACTTTTTGAATTATTTGACTGGATGGATTTTGCTCTAAGTTGAGAATCTATAAATACTGCAAAATACTAAATTTAAACCCTTAATGAGAAAGGTCTGAAAGTCATCACTGAGCAATAAAAAAAAAAATTGTTTTTTTATTATAAAAAGTATACAGTACAAATGATCTAGGGGTCTAAAAATGATTTTCTACCTATTTTAACATATAACAAACGCAACTGCTATTTTACCTAAATAATTGGATGAAAATCGATTTTTCATGAAACAGATTTTTTTTTTACACAGTAAAGGTTCAGTGCTTTGACCACAGTCTCACCTGATGTTAAGTGATGATGTGTTCTAGGATGATAAACACACTAAGCCTAGGTACTGGTTCTGAATGATGATTCTCATAACATTTATAAAGGCTCGTTCTCATCATTTATGACACTTAGAATGCGATCTCTTCCTGGGAATCATTCGAGAAGTAATGAAATTACTAGTGATCTGGTGAATTATCGTCATAATTTTAATAGAAGTAAAGACAAGTTGTCCGGAACCACGCTTTAGGTTAAGTGAGTCTAATAAAAGCTTTATAGGTAATAGTATTCGGTTTTACAATAAGATCCCAAGTAACATTACCGATTTACCTGACAATAAGTTCAAGTATTATGTCAAGCAAGTCTTAATCTCAAAAGGTTATTACAGGGTGGATCATTACGTGAACGATAGTGATGTCTGGAATTAACCCACATCTCTGTGCGCACCCGCTAACATTATTAACACTATGATTTGTATAGTTTTTTATATGACAAAAAAAAAATGATATATGTTATATTTATAAAAAAAAAAGATCCGGATCGAGTTTCTCGCCTGCGCTCTTCTCGACTGGGTTTGTTTTCCGAACCGGTGGTAGTGTTTTTAGACGTTCATAAGCGCCTTCTTAGGGCCTAAATTGAATAAAGACGTTTTTGATTTTTTTTTTGACTCGTAATTAAGCTAGTATTGTAATTTGTCAGGCTGTCGTCATCGTCAGACGCTTGCGTATATTCCGGTGGTGGATTGTTCTCTTGGGGTACGAAGTTCAAGTACGTCGGTCGCACCGAAAGGGAGATATTAGAAAGGGACGGCCTATTGCCTCCGCGAGATGCACAGGTAAACAATTCGACTGACGCCTGTGTACTTTACGTTGGCACAGACATTACACGCTTCCACTTGCTCTACGATCCTGACACACAATTCTCATTTCTTCAATTCTCATAGGTGCTTTTTGATCCACAGATGCCGGGTGGAGTCGAGCCTGGGGGGGGGGGAGAGGTGGTTACAGCCTTGTCAGTAATCACCTCTCTTCCCACCCCTTGGAGGGCAGTTGGTTTTCTTTTGGTCCTGGGTAGTTCTCAGGTGGAGAAGGTTGTCTTTCTTTTCTTCTATAATGCAGTGGCGGGTTGTTTCCTCTTTTTTCTTTGCCCGCCACTGCTCTGTCTCACTCTTCCTTCTGTTTTATGAGGGGGCAAGGAGTATAGTATATAAATATATATCCTGTCCCCCGGACTGTTGACCGTTGGGTCATGCCTCCCTTTGGGGGGGGCGGGCGTAGAGGTGGGGGGGGCATTTCGTCCCCCTCCCGACCCCGTCCCTATTGGGCCATTGCACGGATGAGGCTCGGTGGGTTCGCCGCAGAGGGCGAAGCGGTGGCATGCCTAGCAATCCCGTATCGCCCCCATCCCAAATGTGGCGGACGGCCCCGGGGGGTTTTAGTGGGTATTTCGGCGAGTGGCAACTCCCACACTGGTGCAGAGACGTCCCTCCGCACCCCCTTACACATTGCATTGGGGGACTCCGGTCTCACTAATGCAATGGGTAAGGGTAGTGCGTAATGCATTTCCTCCCGACAAAAAAAAGGTGCTTTTTGATGTTTGTCGATTATTAATATTTTTAATCGAACATTTGTTTAACACGTCTTCGATCTTATCTATGTTCTTTAAGGTTGATCGACTCGTCGAGTCACCGTCGCCTTAGAAATTTGTTCCGTCAGTCTTCTATCATACATTCTCTCTGCGTGGCCGACTAAGTATTCCTCTCTTTGTCACCACATCTTCTACTATATCAGAGCATTCCTTTATTCTATGAACTATATATTATATTATTATCAGCACTTTGTCCATCATCTTCTTTCTAGCTATAAATTGTGGATTTCTCATCTCTACAGTACCACTTTCTATGTTAAATCCAGCACGTGTTAAGTGTATGGACCAGCATCTTTTAGCTTAAGGGAGGTTCTGCCTCGGTGGCAATTGTATTACGTAACGACTGTCGTTCTGAGGTCTCGGGTTCGATCCCCGGATCGGGTCAAGTGATATTGGGTTTTTTTACTCAGTATCATCCCGGAGTTTGGGATTTGTGCCCGATATGGCGACAGGCTCGCCCCCTGTCACATCTGGGACGGAACTAAGCTCGGCGAAATGTGAGGAGTGTAGTTCGCTATTTTACCTCTGCCTAACCCTTCGGGGATAACAGGCGTGAGTTTTATATTGTTTAAAGTAACAAACATGGCACACATTACTTGATGCTGAGCGGTGCCTATTATCAATCAATCGTATCCTTCAACGGCGAAACCTAACTAGATTCGGTCATGAGCTCAATAATGGCTGGCAAAACCAAATTTTGGTTTTAAAGGTTCTATTGCAGGGCGCACAATGTAATTGACCATCATTGTCATACGTGTAGGTATAGGAAGGCTTCGGTCGCGTTTTAATCATAAGGCGCTTCGAATCCAAATCTTGCAATCGCAATCATGTTTTGCGAAGTTATTAACAGCCTTCTCAATAGAGTTGCGCCATTCTGGTCTCTGTTTCGCAAGCCTTTCCCAACCCTCGCATGGGATGTTGCGTGCAGAAATATGCCGTTTAAGGGGGTATTCTGGTCTAGAGCTCTACTTTTTGGGTATTTTTCAAACTAGGATAAAAAATAAATTAAAAACATTTTTACTATCCATTTTTTAATAAAATATTTATTTATTTTTAAGATTTATAAAAAAAATTTAAAAAAAAAGTCAAAAATTAATCCAGTGACAAGCCGGTGAAGTGGGGGTTGCCAGTCAAACGGTGCTCCCTGGTTGACATGATTCCAACCCTTGTAGAGATGTATATCGAGCAAACAAAAAAAAATTTAATTAGTAAAGATGTCGCTATATCTTGGACCTCGGCCGAAAAAAACTAAAAAAAAATCTCAAAACGGCGTCCATTTGAAAGAAAAATTTTTTTTATCCCTTTTTTCGACCTTTACGAATTTTTTTTAAAATACTTTCAAATTTAAATTTTCCAAAATCCAAGGTCCAAGTGATAAAGAGATGTATAAAGAAGATTCTCACAAAGTTTCAAAGGAATCGGTCAGATAGAACTTGAGATATCGTGTCAACCACCTCAACAAAAGGAGTTTTGAGAAAAAAACGCGTTTGAAGTTTGAGAAAGATTTTCAGTAGAATAACTCAGATAATAATACTTAATACTCACTTTGGATTAATCGGCGATCCCATATCCATAGATAGGACCTTCTTCTTTCTCCAAATCGAGATTTTGGAAAGTTCTTTCTATATGTACTCGTAAAAATAAAAATTTAAAATGGTACATAACGAGCTCAAGTCGAATACAAAAGAATTCCTGGAAAACATCTGCTGATCCTTGTGTGATCACTCCGCTCGGTCGGCTCAGGTGCCGCGTAATAAAATCCGTTGTATCTCCCAAAATAATTCGAATTTTGAAAAATCCTTTTAAGAGCATATTTTTGAAAGTCTAAAGCTTTGATAATATGCAAAAAAAAAATGATTTTTTTCAATTTTCTAGACCAGAACACCCCCTTAAGGACCTCCCTCTAACGCAGGAACTGACCCCCAGCAGTGCGTTTCGGGCAAACCTTTAATTGTGAATAGAAACCGGCTTTAGGCAGTCTGAAATCTTACATACGCACAAGATGCCCGCACCATCTGAGTTGACCCTTTATAAATAGGGAATTCGGCATAATACCTTGCACAGGATCTACAAAGTCTGATGACAGAATTTAAATAGTAAAAAAAAAACCACAATATATTTTCCCACTTTTCATTCCAAGAGATATCCTAAATGCAAATAATTTTTAAACAGAAATTAGCAAACAAATGTCGATCAAAAAAATTTATGATGAATTCCCACAAAGTAACTGGCTTTTTCAATAAAAATTATGCATGTGTTTTAATCATACATATTTAGTTGTTCGAAAGAAGAGTTCATTTTTGAAGATACACTAGTACGTGTTTAGTATTAGATTTTTCAGGAGAATGATAACAGTCTAGATATGTACTAGGTATACCATCTTTTTCGTATGATATCAGGATATTTTTGAATATTTAAAATACAGGATAATTATGAATTTGCAACTGGGGTCACCAGCAACCACTTCAGTTCTTGATTATCTATATTTCCTAGGACGAGGGTTCCAGTACTGGTGGAAGACGGAAAGCTTCTAGTGTCCCTGCGACTCCGTCGACTCCTATGATCGGAGATTTCGGTCAGTATTATTTGTAAAAAAAACACATTTAAAGAATGCAGACTCTGAGTATTTTAGTTACATTTGAAGATATTGTTGGAAATTGACTAATGCTGTTAATCTGAATGGCCTTGATAGCTCCATCTTGTTTTATATCAATGTTTAGGTCACATAGCTGAATAATGGTAACTAATACTAGAGATAATGGTATAAGCTAATTGCTTATGCGCCTACCCGCCATTTTGGCGATGTAATCTCGTGATGTTGCATATTCATTACTGTTAGTATAGTATATATTTTAAAAAAGTAAACGTTTGTAACATATTTACTTACTTAACTCTATTTCCTTTATAATAATTATTTTAAGTAATCATAAATTTCAAAAAAAAAAAATTACACTAAATTAATTAACATAATATTATAGACTAGCTGTCTGCCCGCGTCTGCACCCGCTTTTCATATGTTTTCCTAAAAAAGTATTATATTAAGATAAAGTCTTAGAACCCTTATTATTTTTTAAAATTAAAAGTTTACCCTAAATTACCCGGAGTAACTTCAGCTATCTACCAAAAACAGTCCGGACAAAATCACGGTCCAGCCGTTCTGGAAATAACCCATTACAAACATATAGACAAAAAAAATTAAAATTGCATTTTTGGTATAGATATCCTGTAGGTCATATCTATTTAGTAAAATAAAATAATTTTTACATAACAAACAGACACTTAAACTTTATCTATTAGTTTAGATGAAATTAATAATACTCGAAAATTTTGCATTTGAATTATAAATTTCGTAAATTATTGAACTAAATATGAAATTTAATTACATATAAAGTATAAGCGTGTAGTATTGTACCTAAACATCTGTTTTATTACCATAGTATGATATATCAGAAGTGGGATGTGTGTTGTGATAAAATATGTTTCAGGTTACAGTAGTTTGCCTCGGTCGACGCACAGCGCCCCTCTCGACGAGAGCGTTGTGGACGCGGGCGGGGCGGAGCCCTGCAACGGCGGGTGCCTCCTCAGCGGCCCGGCAGTCGACATCGCACTCTCTTGCTGTGACCATCTACGTCCGCTCACCGAAGAACCCAAATCAACAAGTAATTTGTTAATTATTGAAGTGAAAACTTCTTTAACGGCTTTTCGCGACTCTAGAGCATAACACGAGATAGCAAATAATATTGCCAATAAGAATCTATAATTCCAAATCTCAACTTGTCTAACAAACACATCATTCTAATTTTTTTTTTTTTTTTTTTTCAGTGTCCCGGTCAAATTTTCCCCTGGCATAACCAGGGACCTTTTTATTACTTTCTCATTTTTGTATGATCTTTTGTTGTTTTTTCCTTGTAAGCATATTCTTTTGCTTGATATTTTCTTTTTTATACCACTTTTATTTTCACACAATCTAAACAATTTATTTGACATATCCAAATTAATACAAAACAATGTCCAATTTCTTATAATTATGGTGTTCATGTCAACAATTAAAACAAATAATACAATTAAAATAATTTAAACAATTATACAATTAAAACAATAAAACAATGTAAAATAATTAAACAATTATACAATTAGACAATTAAAAACAGAGCAGTAGATATTATAGTTCTTTAACAATTACTAATTACTCTTTATTCAGTCAATAGTAAAATTAAAATTATAAATTAAAATTTGATATTAAATGAAATACAATAATTTGACCTTAACAATAGTTTAAAATTTAACATTTAGGATCAGTACATCTGCCTCGTTTCGTTGTGTTTCTAATTAAGACATCACTCTAAATTCGATTATAATCAATGAATCGTTAGTGAGTTCGATTGTCAAAAATGACGTCATAAGTTGTTATTGTTATACAAAATCTATGGGAAAACTTAGAATATGTCAATTAATTGATGGTATCAACTCACATTATCAGTGTGGTTTAATTTTCAGCGTGCGCACCGGATTACGGTATGCGCGACTCGTTCGAGCACTCGTCGTCCGAGTCCGGTGTGACGTCACACACGACGCACACGCACGCCGCGGAGGAGTGGCCCCGCGGGGCTGCCCCGCCGGCCCCGGCGCCGCCGCCGCCGTCGCTGCACCCCGCGCGACCGTTCAGCCTCCTGCGTGCGTTCGTACCCTCGTTCCTGTTCGTTTGGCTCTCCCTAGGTCTGTTCGCGTTGCTGGTCTTCGAGACGGACTGGCCGCCGCTGCGCGGCCTCAAGCGCAAACCGGAGCTGGTCGCCCTCCGCAGATACTATTACACGCCTCTCAAAGATTATTTCAGGCGAAAAGTCCTCGAGCTCTTCTGATTCCGATTCGCGTTCATTGTGAAGTGACGTGACGTGCTACGGATCGGGTAACGAACGAATACAACTGTCGAGATAAACCCCCCTTAACCCCTCCCCTCCCCCCCTCAACCCCTCCCCTCCCCCTCAACCCCCACCCCTCCCCCCGATTAATGTTCTCGTCACACAGCGAACGTTTCTATAGAAGACATCGTAAACATCATGCAGTGAACTCGTGCTAGCATCCCGACCCGCCCGCTAAGTAAGTCCCGATGCGTGTATATTCATGCGCTTTGCGTGCGTCACGTCAACATTCTTTGATAGGTTTGTTAAAAAAAAAGATTATACCGAAAGTCCACAAAGTGTCAAAACGTTTGGACACCCTTTTTTGAGGTTATGTCGAATTAAATTTTTTTTTTAATGCTTTATTCGAAATATAAAATTTATTCTGTTGAACAATGTTTGCCAGCAAATGATATAATAATGATGTATTGTGAATCTCAATTAATTTCCTATTAATCGATGTTTATTTATTGAGGATTTAATAATCGGTAACACTTTATGACCAACTAAATTTGAATTAGTTTTTTAATTATATCTTCTCATGCTATAATTATATCATGTGGTTTTTACTACTAAAGATGATTATATTCTAACTATTTATTTCAAATTGCAAACGTGATTTTGTCACATAAATATATTATAATCTGGAGTATTATGAATGTCAGACATTCTTTATTTTTCAAACGTATTTACATTAATTTAAGTCCAATTTTGAACGACTAATACAGCAATAAATCTGTACTTAAAAAACCATAAATAACAAGTAAAGTGTGTACTGACTCACACCGATGTGTTTCTAAAGTAGAGAGAAATATAGTTTTATATAATAAATAATCAAATTATTAGGATTATAAGTCATCGCTATACGCTTTCTCATAGTACAATTAATTTCTAAGCTTAGCACGCTAACGGCACAATGGAATTGCAGATTTTTATGTTCCTATATATATAATTTTTTATTTTTTTGTCCAATAAAATCTTGTTATGCAGTTTAATACATAAATGAAATTGTTTGAATCTCAATTGATTTTTTTTTTGGCGTTTTCTACCTATAGAGAAAATACATAAAATTTGGATTCTTCTAGATCTGATTACTATAATTTTGTTGAAAAAAAAAATTAAATCTTTATTTTAAATTTTTTTTCGTTTTATCCATATTCCATTAGCAGAAATATTTTAACAAACGTTATTTATAACAATCTGAAAATAGTTTTCGATGTTACAATTTGAACATTCCCTTTCACGTTTTCGTCTTCCAATAATTAGTGTTGTTTTTTTTTTTTTTTATCTTTTATTTACAATTTCTTTGCATTTATTAATTAATTCTTAAGACTTAGGATATAAGAGTTTAAAAAAAAACGCATTTATGCACAAATTAATTATTAATTACTGACATGCACAAAATAATATATTTTTTAAATTGATCGAACCGTGCCATGTTTGTATTATTTATTGAAAACTAGTCACGCTATTGGATTTCGTTTTTTTTTTTTTTAATATTTTCATTTACTAGACTTAAGACGCATACTTAATAAAGCCTTAAATATGAATGTTGCCATATTTATTATGTTATAAAAATTGCAATTTTATTTTACGATAAATTTTATATTAATGCCTTAATAGAATGAGTGTGATAGATTTAAGCGAGTATACACCGTAAGTGCTTATGTTTGCCTAGTCACAAATACTTAACACTTGTTTAATATATTGGATTTAATATATTCAATGAGTTCGATGTTTGAAATTAGAATAGCAGTGTTGTAGTGAAATTTATCTTAACTGAAAATAATAATTGATACACACTTTAGAAGGCAGATTCTCCATGTTAGGGACAACTAAGTTTCATGTAAGAAAAATATTGCAAAAAAAAAAACAATGATTAATATGTAAATATTTCTTACGTAATCATCATTTAAGAGGCCCTTCATTCCTCATGTTAGCAAAAATAAACAAAGTATAAACTTCACCGATGCTTACGTAACATTTGCCGGCTTCTTGTGACAGTCAGAAACTTCACAAAGACAAAAAAACTAGACAGTAATAAAAATTATGTTTAATTGTATGAGTTGACATTTTATTTTTGGAAATCAACTAATTTATTTCTATTTAATTATATTGTTTGTTAATATTTATTTTTTGGTGGTAATTATAATTTGGTTTCGCCGGTAAGTTCTAGTAAACAAGCCGCCATTTTGTTAGTGTTTTATGAACACTAAAAAAATATAATTCTATTCGTGTTACAAACACGGAATTTGTGTACTTACTGTGGACATTGTGTGTAAATTAAGAGGAACTAATTTTAATTGAATTTAATTATTTGATAATACTACGTAGTAACGTAATTTGTGACATTTTTGTTCCATACTCTATACCTACCTAGTGAGAACATAGAAATCATTGAATATTTATTTCATACATTTCGAGTGAAGCTAGTTACATGTCGTATAGAATAATTAAAATTTAGATGGAAATCATTAGGGAATTTGCATTTTAGAAATGTTCGTTTGAAACGGTAGATGATTTTTTTGTTGTATTCATAGTAGTGTTTCATAGATTGAGATTAAGAACAAATTTGTAGTGCAACATTCACTAAAATAATTATATTGTTCTCTCAGTGTCAATTAATAATCGTCAAAATGCCAGTCAATTGTTAGACTGTCTGTACTTATTCTGATTAACGTACACTTGTGGCCATATTATTGGTGTAAAAAGCATGTATTAATTTTCATGTATTTTGTTGTTGCTACTGAATTGTTTTAACTCACGATTGGTTCCAAGTCTTAAATAGACTTTTTGCGATGAGCGCTTAAGGCAGTCAGCCTAAAATTGTAGTAAACACAAGGGCACCAAAATGGTACGAACCTTGGCTTGAGCTGCTAACTATTACTACGTTCGGTGCCCCCTCAAAACCTGCATCCTTGTGCGCTGCACAACTTGCAATATAAGCAAAGCCAGGGCTGAATGTTGAATTAGATTCTTAACTGGTAATCATTTTATTGTATTTTTAATGGTGCATATATTTTCACTTCTATTTATATGTAGTTCCGTTTTTGTCACTTTTGTAGTTTTCATGATATCAAAAGTATATGGTCATGAATAAAAAAGAAGTTGTATATTACAATGTATATCGTTTTTACACGGTATAAGCTGTGTTTTGATCACAATCTCACCTGATGTTAAGTGACGATGTGGTCCAGGATGGTAAACACACCAAGCCTAGGGGTACTGGTTCTCAAATGATGCTGCCGGAATATACCTATTGGTATTTGGCGACGGGTTTTCTAACTTGAGGGTGGTAGCCACCCCATGCGGGCATTATTTTAAAATTCGCTACCACAATACTATGTTTTACCGAAATCTCAGGCTGATCTTAGAGGTGGATATAGGTGGGCTTGAACCCGCGTCCATTGGGCGAAAGCCGACCGCACTATCAACTAAGCCATCATCGCTTCAATTCTTCTCACTATGATCTATATTTTTTCCTTTGTGGAACGCGGTTAATCGTAACGTATCCTTTAAAATTTTACGCTTAATTTTCATTGAATCTCCCTCTAAAGTTTCGGGCCATAAACGAATCATTCATTTAAAATAATTCAGTTGGCGAATAAGAAAATACTAATAATAATTTGACGTTTAGTCTCAATAATTTGGCCACAACTGTACACGTAATTTATAGGAATGTGCAAATTTTTCTTTGTGGACCAAACTAAAATACGCTACGGAATTTAATTAAGTTCGTCTGTACTTTGAAGAATTACCTTGGGAATAGTTTATTTTTATAATGTTACTATGTATTTTATTTATATATAGCAAGTTTTTAGGTAACCATTTAACTCGTATATTATAACGAGTCCGTGAGGGAATAGGGGTATTTTTCAAAAGGTCTTTTTTGTTGAAGAGGGAGTTTTTGTAATTTTTTTTGTTGTCAAAAGATGCCAAAGTTTTTGTAATCGTCGCTGAATTATGTTATTGAAAGTGTAAAGCACAGGTAACAAATACGGCACTCGTTATAATTTATATATACTAATAATGTAGTCTTAAGTTATATTAATTGCTTCTAATCAAAAGTTTTAATGAAAATAGAGGTTTCAAATAAAAACTCATGCAGAATATACGTGTTTTTTTTTGTAAATGTTTTATTATTTAAAAAGTACTTTTGAAACATAAGCAACAAACAAATAATAACAATAAATGTAAATGAAACATTTCTGTGTAAACATACAGAATACATAAGTGCAATATTTTATTAGATTCGAACACTGTAATTGAATATATTATATTGTTTTAATAATTGAACTCATAAGATACACCTCTTTAACATATGGCACTTATAGTTACACATAGTACAAATTATAACATTACATAAATGAAATTTCCATTTTATTTTAGTTTCGGAATTTGTCCTGGCAACATTATCTACTGCCCGTACCATATATCATATAATAAACCTTAACTAGAATTTATAAATTTTGTAATAATATAACGTAAAAAATAAAAATTATATTTAATAATGAGCAAAATAATATTAATAAATCGATTACAGTGTTTTGAAAACAAAACGAAGCAGCTAAATCGAGACGATACAATCACATCACTACTTCTATATCAGATTCACCCTTACTATAAGTGTAAAAATATATATATATATATACTAAGCATTTGAGCTAAGCAATGTTTAAAAAAAAAAATTCACGCATGAAGATGATCAATAATAATTCGGATTTCAAAAACTGCAAGAGGTAACGGTGCAGCTGAAACGTACGATCCTTAGCTGTATGCTTTGTAAGTCATTCAAGGTTTTGATGCTCGATTCGCTCTCACTATTTCAATATAATAAACCGCACTTGTTCTAGCACAAATTGTTTATATAAACTAAATAATTCCAAATGAATCCGGAGAAGGCAGGGAGTGACAGGTCAGAGAGCTGCCATACTGGTGGAGTTAAACAAACGTTGTTGTTGGTAATCAGTCAACGATGG
This sequence comes from Samia ricini, assembly GCA_014132275.2. NCBI lineage: Eukaryota > Metazoa > Arthropoda > Insecta > Lepidoptera > Saturniidae > Samia > Samia ricini. The sequence continues at coordinate 3,371,069 of AP028161.1, read as the reverse complement.
AGAGTTGCGCGAAGCCGATGAGGCCCTGTTCGTCCGGAGCGACGGTCGGCTCTACAGAGTCCAGCTTGAAGGTTAATGTGCGGGTCGATGGAGCGCCGCTCGGTGGGAACAGGTGCGCGTCGACCAGCCGCTGCAGGTGCCTCGCGATGCACTCCGCATCCCGACTCTCCACCAGCCCCGCGCCGACCATCTCCGTCGCGATACCGTCCGCCGAGTCCTTCCCCGCTGCGAACTCGAACCGGATGTCGTTCAGCTCGTTGCGAGCGTTACGCATTCTCAAAACCAAGTCGATTTGCGGCGCCTCCTCGGCGGACAACGAACCGATCGTGAAACCGGCGCGACCCTCTATGGGTTCCTCGCCTTCTGAATCCGAGGAGTCGGCTCGGGCGAGCGTGTTCATGGGTCGATCGCGTGCCCCCTCCTCGTCGTCCTCGTCTTCGTCTTCGCTCTCCCAGACCCACTCGCCCGTCTCCATCCGGTGCAGGCGACCGGAGGCCCCCGGCTGCCGTTTGCTCGCCTTGTGGACTCGCGTCTCCATACTGGGCCCGATGGAAACTAGGGTCTGTACGAGATATTTACGATCTTTCGCTTTCTTGAAAAACGAGTGTTTCAGAAGTTCCGGTGCTGACGGTCTCTTTGATGGATCCTTTTGGAGACATTCGGATATCATTTTCCGGAATGTTTTCCCGTAGGCTTTATACTGATCTTTTTCTTCCGCTCCCGTATCGAGGGTCGGGGGGTCGTTCTGTAGAGTGAGCATGAGCACTTTCATCGGCGGGTATTTGTGGTAGGGCGCAGTTCCCGTCGCCATTTCGATTGCAGTTATTCCAAACGACCATATATCGGCTTTGAAGTCGTAGCCGTGGTTCTGCTCCATGACTTCGGGCGCCATCCAGCAGGGCGTGCCGACGAATGTGTGCCGCACCTTCTGGCGCGACAAGTCGCGTCCGGTCGCGAGCCACGCGGAGACGCCGAAGTCTGCTATCTGAACGGTGCCATCGTCACCGAGCAAGATGTTCCCGGCTTTAATATCCCTATGAATCTGCCCGTTCTGGTGGAAATACTCGAGGCCTTTCAAGACTTCCTTCAAAACGGTAGCTATAGTGGCTTCGTCGAATACTCCGTGTTTGCAATTAGAGATCCTCATCTTGTGTTTGATGATGTCGAGTAGGCTTCCACCTTCCAGCAACCTGAGCACAAGCCACAGTTCTTCTTTGACGACAAAGCTGGTGTAATAAGTGACGACGTTCTCGTGGTTACAGCTAGACATAGCTTGTATCTCCTTTAGCAGCTCATCCATGGATGTGTTCCATTTCTCAAGGTTGATGCGTTTTATGGCGCATTTTTCACTTCTCGGACGACAGTAGGCCGCGTGCACGACCGCTGTAGCACCTACACCGATCACCTCCAGCAATTCATAGTCATCTTGGCTGTTCGGCCATGTATGACCTGAGCCCGCCATCTTTATATATATTTTCTTTTTTTTTTTAAATATCTATTAAAAGTATTGCTAGTGTATTTTTAAAAATCTACTGAGGGCAATGTATGAGGAACTGATATTTTAGTTAAATTTAAAAGTAAAGAACTGGTAAAACTTGGTCACCCATGTCAATATGATTGACAGGCTTATAATTTTTAAAAATAAATTGTGTATTATCTCTTCCTGTTGATTTCTTTAATTCTAAGCGATGAATAATCCTAGATTCTTCTCTTAGTTCTAATATTGTTTTATCTGTATAATTAATATTATTGTCGTTATAATCTACGCTTGAAGGATAGAGTTCATCACCTGTAATAAAAAAAAAATTGTTTTCAGAGTTATTCTTATATATATAAATTAACAAATCACACTAATCTAGTACCTAATTTAGACATTTTGTTTAGATCTAACTAGCTGCTCTCCCAGACTTTTATAAATAACATAACATAAGCTCACGCCTGTTATCCCCTATGGGTTAGGCAGAGGTGATGTAGCGAACTACACCACCCGCAATCCGCCGAGCTTAGTTCCGTCCCAGATGTGACAGGGAGCGAGCCTGTCGCCATATCGGGCACAAATTCCAAACTCCGGGATGATACTGAGTAGAAAACCCCAATACCACTTGACCCGACCGGGGGATCGAACCCGAGACCTCAGAACGGCAGTTGCACCGTAATACAACTGTGTCACCGAGGCGACTTTTATAAATGCTAGACGAATAAATTAGCAATACAGATATACTACCAAATGCTATTAATCTTAAATTGATCTATTTTTACTCTAAATATGTCTATATAGGTACTTAACAAGAAAAGAAATCAATACAATTTTCCCTAAACCAAATTCTTTTTTATTAATAATTAATACCTGGTAATAAATGCAGAGCCCCATCCTTTACTTTCATATGGAATGGATAAATAAATTCATCACTATGAGAACTTCTATTTTTAGCAAAACTTATGAGTTCAGTTATATCCTTAATATGAGATAATCTATTTAACTCATAAGTTTGTGGTGGATATACTATCACATTGGGTTTACTCAGTAACTCCCTTGGGTTTAACCACTGAAAGAAAAAAAAAATATCTTATATTATATACCCAAGATCAAGGTCAATTAATATTTCATTGTTGAAATAAATAAGACACAATGAACGCTGTGGTGTGGTAGAGGATGTGGTGACCAAAATAGAGAAAGGTATGCTTAGTTGGTTTGGGCATGTAGAGAGGATGGATGAAAGAATATTAACGAAATTAATTTATAAGGCGAGGGGGAATGGGCATGTCGGTAAGGGTCGACATAGGCGAACGTATCTAGACCAAATCAATCATGTGTTAAATAAAGGCCAGGTGAAAAGTACTCATAACCGACGAGCATGTATGAAAGTGCTCATGAAAGTAGAGGACGCGAAAGAGGTGTGTCAAGAGCGTAGCAAGTGGAAGGACGTTATCTCTGCCTACCCCCACAGGAGAAAGGCGTGATGATATGTATGTATGTAAATAAATAAAAATCAATTTTCAAAATTTTTGGAATGTAATTTCATTAACTCTAGGGAGTTACAGGCGCTAGTTAATTCAGGATAAAAATTTAAATGCTTTAATTTTTTTTATCAAAATAAATTTTGATACCTAATGATATAGAAAATTACTTAGGTGAAAATTTTTACATCTCTTTGTCAATAGTGTAACAGAAAGAAGCTCAATTATCATTTATAAACATTATACAGACATTGGTGTATAATTTTTAACAATTATATTTCCATAATTACCTCTACAGACTTCACCTCCGAGTTGCCTTTCACATTAGTGGGTTTACTTTCCAAACCGGCAACAAAGAATGCTGTATTGAACCTCTTTGGATAATTTAACGGTGTCAACCAATTGCTCCAGTAATGTAGTGACCATATGTCCGGGTAACAGTTGTATTCTGTACATAGATTCCACAACTCCTCCGGATTTTTACTTACCTATAAAATAAACCGTTTGTTTTCGAGTTGATATTATTACAAGAAGTTTATCAAATCTGAATAGCAAGATTGAGATAATGGAAAGACTGTAATATTATATTTTTATTAATACTTGAATAATATTACATTTTGGTCTGACTTTATTACTATTATTCAATTGAAAATATTTTTTTATTGGAATTATCTAGTTACCGAGAGTAACAACCACCACTTAGTATATGACTCCTAACACTAGTTAGTATAAATGGTTAAAGTCTTACAATAAACTTAAGCTTTCAGAGAGTAAAAATTTGATTATACTGAACTATAACTTTGACTATAATAACTTTTTGTATGAATTCCTTATTAAGTAATAAAATATTCTATAATAAACTATATAGAACCTACTTTCATTTTTAATTTTGAAATAAAATATAATTGAAGTGATTGCACAATATTAGGCATCATAATTATATCATCATTATTTTAATGTATGCAAAAATAGAAATATGAAGTAATTTAGAATAAGCAATTTGAATATATATTGTAATATTTAACTACAAAGAAAATATAAGCAAAAGAAAATTAGAATCATAATTGCAAATGATTCTTACCCGATCTTGCCAAAGTTTAACATCAATATCATAAATGATGTTTGCCCATATATCCGATCTATCCTTTTTATGTTTCTGACTGCACAGCAGTAACCCCAACTCTTCAAATGTTTCCCTTATAGCTGTTATCCTCAATTGAATATGCCTAAAAGGTTATCACTTATGTATTCAAATAGGTATTAAATTATTTCCAATTGATAATATTAGTTTACCAATTTTGGAAAATGAACTGTTTTCTTTACTGAGATAATCTTGATTGTTTTAAGTATGTTTTGAAGGTAAATGTATTGTGAAATTGATGTTAGCATGGTAAATCTGTATAGATCGAGTCTTATCAAAGCTTCAAATAGAACCTTATGATTATAAAGATTTTTCATATATGAGATCAAACACTGTTTTATATTGTTATAAAAGACACTTAAGTTAGATTGTTGGATATACCAATAGATTCTGGCCATCAGGAATAAGTTTCCAACTTATCAAATTGTAAATATTAGTTAATGCTTCGAGTACCCATAAAAATAAGACAATAGGAAAACAACAGAAAGCTGGCGTAAACCCCAGGTAAGAGCTCAAGGGGTTAAAATTAAAATGGGTTAATATCTATTATCACATATAAATTAAATTTAAAAGCACAAGTACATTCCACAGATTTCCCATAGTTTTTTACAAATGCAAATTCTTGTTCTTGTTTCTTATTACAGTAAACATTTACAATATATATTTTTTATACATCTGTCAGTAAATTTTTTTTATCTTTATTGAGGCTTTATAATGCATATTTATATTGTATTGTTTTTATTTTTAATTGTGACTTTTATTCATAAGTATTACAGGTTAATTTGAGTTATTAGCTTATAATAAAAAATATTTTTATTTATTACAGATAAAAATATTACATGTTTACATTCAACTTTCATAATAATGTTGTGTGATTATTAATAATGAATTTTATGACCTTGACACTAGTGCTAACTCAATATTCTCACTTTTTTATATTCATATTATGCTTCAAATACATGCTAATAACAGGTTATAGTAAAATTTCACGAATAGATATTAACATTGATAGTTTACATAAAAATTATAGAGATGAAAGGTCAGACTCATCATGTTGACAATGTAAGTAAGGTTTCGAAATTTTACCTTATAACAGGATTCGTTTGAAATATTAGTGCAGGGGTGGCACCATTACTGTAAAAGGATTCAAAATCACTCAGAGTATAACCAAAAGACTTGAAGAGTTGCGGCCAACGTTCGTCGCTGTCGGCAGGCTCACAAACACCACCGGGGAACACCACGCTGTTCGCGAAAGAACCGCTATTAGTACGAGTCTGCAACAAGATGTCGTAATTATTAGCGCCACGATCGAAGGCACGCGACACAACTTCAGTAGTACGTTTCGAGAGCAATATCAACGAAGAAGCATCACGCCAACTTTTCCTAACAGCGTTCATGATTGCCGACAGCAGATTAAAAAGTTCAACGTAGTGCGACAGTGTAAGATTAGTATTCAATTTTAAACTAATGGTAAGAACTTACGTTTGTATAGTCCAATTAATGATGCTTGCTTATCGCATTTATTACTCATATCGATTAGGATAACTACTATGATTTTTTACAACGACACGAAATAGAATTTTGATACAAAAATAGCACAAAATTGACATTTCATTTGGTGTTGCCAGGTATAAACAGCAATTATTTTCCGAATTTTAGGTATATTTCGAATAACTGATTTAAAAAGTAAAAAAGGTTGTCAATATCCGCTAGCTCTCAAGATCTGTAGTGCTGAAAAGTTTCCACTGAAACCTTAAAATAACCAAAATATACCTACCGAAGAAATTATAACTGTAGATTATAAATTGTAGTTCCATAATAAAACGATGTATAAAATTTTTGTCTAAAACAAATGTCGACCTAACAGTGCAGCGGATACATACCAGAGATGAATAATAAATAATATTCATACTACCAACATGACACCATAACTAGTGATGTGATAACTGGCGAAAGTTTTTCGATTTTGGCTATAGCTGAGGTACTCTGATTTAATTGTCATTTTTGCTTATTGTCTCTATATAAATAAAAGAATTGTAAATAAAACTCAGATAGTCCAATAACTAAACTATATAACCCAAGAAAAAATATTTTTATTGTATTTTTCTAAACATTGCTGTTATCTAAACTTTATCTTGCTGCTCCAAAAAGAGTAAATGTATAGGTTATCTACTGTAGTGAAAGCTTCATCATGCTTCTGCTATTCCACTGGATGATATTCTGTAGTTTGACTGGAACAAATATTGTACAATAATTTCTTTGGGATATTTTATAGTATATATATTTAATCAATGACTAAAATACTAATATATACATAAACTAAATTTTATTGACATGTGCCAAAAAAGTTAGTGATGAATGACTAGTTATTTGAATTTATAAATTTCATAACCTATTATTAGTTTCTTACAAAATAACTGTTTAATTATTATGTCATGTCACTATTACAATACTAATATGTATGTAATATGTTTATTAATTTAAACACACTTTCGACGTATGATGTTGTTTTAACGCATTTAAACAAACTTAAAACACTTCAAAAGTTTTATTAAACTGTATTTTCCCTTTCATAAAACAAAGAGTATCGGTGTCGATAATTAGATTTAAGAGTAACCGCTATTGATTGTTTCGATGACAAAATTACATACATACATATATGCTCACGCCTGTTTTCCCCGAAGGGTTAGGCAGAGGTGAAGTAGCGAACTACACCACCCACATTTCGCCGAGCTTAATTCCGTCCCAGATGTGACAGGGGGCGAGCCTGTCGCCATATCGGGCACAAATTCCAAACTCCGGGATAACACTGAGTAGAAAAAACCCAATATCACTTGACCCGACCCGGGGATCGAACCCGAGACCTCAGAACGGCAGTCGTATGTAATACAACTGCGCTACCGAGGCAGTTATAATGATTGTAATGACAAGATTAGGTTAACGTTTATATGTAAAAACACATTTTAAGGGTTTACGAATTGTATCGTATTTTATTTTTTACAGCAGTGAATAACGAATATTTACATACCGATCTTCATTCAGTGGAAATTAAGATATAAAAAACGTTTACGTATCATTAACCCGGTATGTTTGAAATCACGAATTTGTCACTTTATTTTTTTCATAATTGCTTTTTAAGAACTGAAAACTATGAATTATTTAGGCACTCTTGGAATTATTGACTACACGAAATATAAAGTAATAAATAAAAAAAATCAAAATTTTTTTGACAACGAACACACTAGTAGCAGTAGAATTGTTTGTCCGATAAGACAGGCTAAAAGACATACTGCCTATTCTGAAGTTTAAACTTGTATCAATACCCTAACTAGACAATGGCAATCCCTTTAAAATATTTGATGAGATTCTCGTGGCACCTCAGATTAAACGATTCGTTCCATTATTTCAAATTGACTTCACTTGTACACAATAACCAAATTATATTACGTAAAGTGCCACTAAAATCACATAATATAAGGTCCAGTAACACAAGTTATTCGATTAAGAAAAGTTCGACAACGAACACAATAAATGAAACAAATAATGCTAATGACAATTGACAGCTTAAATTAAATCAATATGGCAGTGTTATGTAATAGTTCTGTGAAAGGAAGGGTTTTAAGAAGATGTAGCTCTAAAGTTCTTAGCTGTTAACGTAATTTTAACAGGTTAGAGCTGCCATTAAAAAAGGCGCATACATCATACACCTGTACATACTTGTATAATAGTAAGTTTATGTTCGAATGTTTTTCCTTTTTTTTTGTTTCAATCAGATAGAATTATAGCCTTTTTGACACAAGCCGTGCAGAGCCATTAAAAACACAAGAAGAAGAAGAAGAATTATAGCGTGGCCACCCTTTTTTTTTTTTTTTTGACGGGGGAAATGCGTGGCCACCCTAAGAATTTAATCTGTGCCTAGTTCTGCCAGACAAGTATAGTTTTCCCATAAATTTAAGGGGTATTTTAGAGTTCTCGGAAGAAATATTTATAAAAAATATGATATACATGCGGAGACGCGGAAATAGCTTGTTTATATATAAATATTTAGTATTTTCAATACGTAAAAATCTCCAGTGGAAGGGCAAAATTTTCTTGTCGATACGAACCGAACATAATCACTGTGACTAAAATGTTTAAAAATATTAGATTTAAAATATATCGTTGTTGAATATCGGGGTGCCATCGTATAGATATTCCACTGGTCAAATGACTGTCGCACCTGTAAAAACACACCTGTACAAATAGCTCCGCTCACAAATAAAGTATCTTCACAAATAATTATTCAAATTCTTTATACATACTAATATTTGCCAAGTAGTTGAAATTTAACCAGAATCATTATAGCAAATTTAAAAAACGAAAATTAATCCTGATGGAATTTAGTCATAAACAATTGAAGAATACATTTATTTATTATCGGTTGTTAGTATATCGTCTGTGCACGCGCCTCTCGCGGAGCTGTTTGTGTATTAACCTTTTATTCAAGTCACTTAATATAGTATACATATTCTCATAAAAGACTTTTATTTACATCAGGTTATGGGCCCAGGACCTATTTCAGTGTAAAAAAGGTGATTCCGGTAATAAAAGTAAAGTTTGTTCCGCGAGTGATTTCTCGATTTTTAGGTTAGCCGTTACATTGCAAATTTTCAATTTGTACCGAAGTAAAATGGCTATGTCTAACGTTCAAATAGACAAATTATTAGGAAGAGAGAATTACAGCACATGGAAGTTCGCTGTGCAGACGTATTTACAACACGAGGACTTGTGGGAATGTGTTGAACCTGTCGAAAAAGGTATAGTAAATCCGAAAACCGACCTCAAGGCAAAGTCGAAAATAATTTTACTAGTAGATCCAATAAATTATATACACGTTCAAGAGGCAACGACGGCCAAGGAAGTATGGCAAAATTTACGAAATGCATTTGAAGACTCAGGTTTGACAAGAAAAGTTGGGTTACTCCGAGATTTGGTTGATGATGAATGGCTTGGGACTTTAATGTTAGCTGGTTTGCCGGAGAAATACAAACCAATGATCATGGGGCTGGAAAGCTCGGGTGTAAAGATAACTACTGATTCCATAAAAACAAAATTACTTCAGGAAGTGAAAGACCCTAATGTATCAGTTCTTTATACAAAGCACAATAAAAATACCCCAAAATTTAATAAAAGTACCAAATCATCTGGCCCCCGTTGTTACAACTGTAATCGATATGGTCATGTAAGTAAATTTTGCAATTTTAAGAAGAAAAATAATGATAACGTGAAAGGTTATGCAGCTGTTTTTTCTGCAACTCAAGAGCAAATGGACAATGTATCATGGATTGTGGACTCTGGTGCATCTCTACACATGACAAATATATCTGATGGAATGTATGACATCAAGGCACCTCCGATACATAGTATAATGGTTGCCAACAATGAATCAATCACTGTACAGCATATGGGTAATGTTGACCTAGATCTCCTGGGTGAAGACGGTAACATGAACCATATACAGGTAAAAGATATTTTGTATGTCCCACAACTGAGTACTAGTTTATTGTCAGTTAACCAGCTGATAAAGAATGGCTGTCAAGTATTATTTAATAAAACTGGTTGTGAAATATTTAATAATCAGAAGAAATTAGTTGCTACAGCTAAGCTTACAAACAATATGTATAAGTTGAATACATTTAATAACAATGTTACATTTGTTGCAACTTCTGAAGAAAATAATTTAAATATTTGGCATAGAAGAATGGGACATTTAAATTTTAATGATATAAAAAAATTGCCATTTTGTACGGATGGAGTAAAATTACTGGATAATAAAGATATAAATATTAAATGCATTCCTTGTTTGAAAGGTAAACAAACGAGATTTCCATTCTCTAATAATGGTTCAAGGGCATCCCAGTACATTACAAATAGTGCACTCAGATTTATGTGGACCTATGGAAGTTCCATCTATGGGTGGAGCCAGGTATTTTATAACCTTTATAGATGATTTCTCGAGAAAGGTAAATGTATATTTTTTAAAAAATAAAACCAATATAAAAGAGGTATTTAAAATATACAAAAATGAAATGGAAAATCAATTGGATTGCCAAATAAAAATTCTGAGAACAGATAATGGTCTGGAATATATTAATAATGAGATGTCTAAATTCTTATCAGGTTATGGCATCAAGCATCAGACAACAGCTCCGTATACACCGGAGCAGAATGGGCTGGCAGAACGCATGAATCGTACACTTGTAGAGCATGCCAAATGTATGCTGGAGGATGCTGGATTATCCAAGAAGTTCTGGGCTGAGGCAGTGGAAACTGCTGCTCATATAATTAACCGTTCACCGACTCGCGTCCTTAACAATGTGACACCACTAGAGAAATTGACAGGTTTGAAACCAAATATTTCTTATTTAAGAGTTTTTGGGTGTAAAGCTATGGTGCATGTGCCAAAGGAAAGGAGGATGAAGTGGGATTCGAAATCAAGAGAAATGATATTTCTTGGTTATTGTGAAAATACCAAAGGGTACCGATTGATGGATCCACACACTCAGAAGGTTACTAAGAGCAGAAATGTCATATTTATAGAAGATGGGCAGAATGATAAAAAAGTTTTATTGCCAAATGCTAACATTAATACTCCATTAAAGACACCTATGCCATTAGATGAGGTTGTTGAGACCGCTGAAACTAGTGAAGCTGCCAACGCTACAACTCCTGATTCTTCCATCCACTCTACAGAAGATGAATCTAATAGAACTATATGTGAGAGTTTCGATTCTAAAGATGATATGACAGATCAAGATTCCACATATAAACCAAGCACTGATTGCACATTTAGTTCTTCTGACAATTTTGTAAACTTAAGGCCCCGGGGAGCACGACCCAGGTATGTTTATGATGATAATGAAGATGAAGATGAAATTAAGTATGCATGTTTGGCTTTAAATCAGGATCCATTGACATTAGAAGAAGCTTTATCTAGCTCAGAGTCTAGTCATTGGCAGAAGGCCATGGAAGAGGAGTTCAAATCATTAAAGAAGAATAACACTTGGGTGTTATGTGATTTACCAAACGGGAAGAGAGCTATATCATGCAAATGGGTTTTTAAAACAAAGAGGAATGAGAGTGATGATATAATAAAGTATAAAGCCAGATTAGTAATTAAAGGATGTTCCCAAAGGAAAGGATATGATTACAATGAAGTATACTCACCGGTAATTAGATATTCATCTTTGCGTTACTTGCTATCTTTAGCAGTAAAACATAATTTAGATATCAATCAAATGGATGCCGTATCTGCTTTCCTACAAGGTGATATAGAAGAGGATATATATATGGTTCAACCTCCAAACTTTGGGGAGAACAATACACAGGTGTGTCTACTAAAAAAATCTCTATATGGACTGAAGCAAGCTAGTAGACAGTGGAATCAAAAACTGGACTGTACACTTAAAGAAATTGGCCTGACACAGTCACTACTTGATCCCTGCATTTACTATAAAATAAGGAATGAAGATATAACTTATTTAGCTCTTTATGTGGACGATATAATTTTGTTTACAAATTCCCTGGAAACCAAAAATTATATTAAAAGTAATTTATTTACTAAATTTGAGATTAAGGACTTAGGTGAACTGAAATATTGTCTGGGTTTACATGTACACAGAGACAGAGACAATGGGATTATATGTATAGATCAAGCAAAGTATATACAAGATATTCTGAGTAAATATGGAATGTTGAACTGTAAGAGTGTTAAAACACCAATTGACCCTAATACAAAGTTTAATATTAATAAAAATGAAGATTTAATTGCAGATAAATATCCATATCAGGAAATAATTGGGTCTTTATTATATTTATCACAGGGGACTCGCCCTGATATATCATATGCTGTGAATACACTCAGCAGATTTAACTCAAAGCCAGATATGCAGCATTGGGTGGCGTTGAAACGGATATTGAGATATTTAAAATTTACAGTAAAATATACACTTACTTATAAGAAAAATCAAGGAAAAGGTATACATGGTTATTGCGATGCGGACTGGTGTAGCGATGAAACCGATCGAAGATCATGTACTGGCTATGTTTTTATTCATCAAGGTGGCGCAATTACATGGAACTCGCGTCGTCAATCGACAATAGCGCTATCTACGACCGAGGCTGAATATATGTCTCTTTCAAGCTGCACTCAAGAGGCAATGTGGCTTAAACAAATGCAAGACGAATTTTGGCCGCAATTAGCAAATGAACCTGTAACTATATTGTGTGATAATCAAAGTGCTATTAAACTTGCAGGTACCATTAATTATCATCCCAGGACTAAGCACATAGATATACGACATCATTTTATACGTGATAAGGTGCGTTTGAAGAAGATTGTTATCAAATATGTCCAAAACGAGTGAGATGGTCGCTGATGCTCTGACCAAAGGCACTCCTCAAATTAAGCTAGATTACTGTTCATCAAAAATGGGTTTATGTCTAAGGGAGGATGATGGAATTTAGTCATAAACAATTGAAGAATACATTTATTTATTATCGGTTGTTAGTATATCGTCTGTGCACGCGCCTCTCGCGGAGCTGTTTGTGTATTAACCTTTTATTCAAGTCACTTAATATAGTATACATATTCTCATAAAAGACTTTTATTTACATCAAATCCCAACACCTTATATCGATAACTTTATTAAAGCTTAACAATAACTACTACACAAAGAATGTTGATATACAGAGGAGCAAATTGTTATGAACTGAGTCAAAACTCGGTAGTCTCGATTGAGCTTTTTAAAAAATTTAATTCAAATGAATCGATGTCGAGCGCTATGCAACCTGGATGAATACCCAGATATTAAACTACTCAGCAATTTCTTATCTTACACTCTTAAAGCGATCATCTCGTTACTCATACCGGGTACATAACTACTGTTTCATGTTTGCCAATTTCTATACATATAGAAAGAAAAGGAAGGCGCTGATGACCACTTTTGTGTTTGGTTCATTTATTATAAACTATTCCATACATGTATATAAATTATATAGGTAAGGCTACCTAATGTAAAAATGTATACTAAAATTTGTACAGATATGTATATTTAGCTAAAAAAAGACGTAAATCAATATACTAACAGACACATAGAAGTTGCGTGTTAGAAGATTATGTAAGGATAAATTGTGGTTGTCTGCTGAAGTTAGATACATTATAATTTATATTATGAGCGCAACATTGTCTCTGGTGTACAAAAGAACTCCTTTGTTGAAATATAACGGCTGCAGACAAAAGAGGATACACACAGTAGTAAAGTCGGACGTAAAAAGTATTGTTATGACACGCGACCTAACTAGCAATATTGTGTAGAATGTCGAGAATAGGTATTGCCTATTGCAATATGTGTTTTTATATCTTTTTTATTATTATTGCCAGCTTTTATTGACCTCACCTTGTTAGTGTGGTTTAAATCTTGCAAATTAATTTTAAAACAGTTATTTTTACATAAGTTTTGCTTATAGCTTTAAAATAGTTTGGATGGCAATGCGTGGTTTCCTAAAGTAACGTAAATCGCAATCCAATATGGCGGAGTCCCATAGTTTGCGATTTTTTTAAGGATTCTCATGATAACGAAAGGATTTGTTGGGAATAATACGAATAAAAAATATTTTTAAAAACAGCTTTTATTTTTATTTTCTAAATTGCATAAAATAAAATTTGAAGTAAATCAAACCCATGATATTGTTACACAAGCTATATACACGTGGCTGCGCCCGTATTTCATATATTCTCTGAGTATTATAGTTTTGAAATAATCTAGTACTTGCTAGTAAAACTGACTATTGAATCGTTTTTTTTTTTTACAATTTCATGGGTTTTAATTTTTTTACACGGGTCCCTAAATGTTTTTTATGGTTTGTACTAACGTCAACAAGGTTTTAAAGTAAATTAACTTATTTGAATATGTAAACATGTTTATGGCGTTCATTGTGCCTTCGTTGTTACGAAAGGGTGCATAATAACAAGGCGCTTATTACGTCCTCATCTCTTATGGAATATCAATAGGTTGTGTAGATACCCCGAAGCGCGATTTCTGGTGAAAACAACGTTCAAATTTTCAACAGGGAAATATGTTCGATCTAAGTTCAGGTATGTTAATTAATTGCGGTAAAAATATCCTCGTTGCAAGCTCTGCGGTAGGTATCGATTTGTGCATTTTTTTTTGTTTCTCGGCTTAGTGTATGACCGCAATCTCACCAGATTTTAAGTGACGATGTACCCGAAGCCAATGTACCACGCTCAGTCTGAATGAATTAACGCTAAAGCAGAGATGACCAAGACGTAAACTGCAGTCGACCTATCGACCGTCGTAGACATTTTTGGTCACCCGCTTAAAATGAATTTAGATTTTAAAAATGGCATTGAGATGGATGGAGATTAAGAAAACAAGCCATGAATCAATTAACTAATATAATAAATAATTTTAAATAAAAAAGAAGATCACAAGGGTTTGTTTGCTTTCTATTAAGAATATCCCGTATATAAAGTAAATATTTGTATCAAATATACAAAATATTGCTAAACTGTTGTTAGCCGAAGCACAGAGAGGGTGTCATTTCGAGATATCACTATCTTTTATGTAACGGTCCACTCTGTAATAATCTTTTGAAATTAAGACTTGCCTGACATAGTGCCTTAACTTATTGTTAGGTAAATCGGTAATGTTCTTTAAGATCTTTTTTTGTGAAACCGAATACTATTATCTAAAAAGCTTTTATTAGATTTAGCCCAAGACATAGGTTGGCTAATTTATCTTTATTTCTAATAATAAAATAAAGTTAAGCTAAAATTAAGACACTATAATATATTTTTGTAACTAGTTTTTTAGAGATTCGCGACACATATTGTAAGTTGCTCGAACTAAGTACGGAACGGATTTGAATGTATTTTTTAGAGTATAACGTAACTCATGGTACGGTCCAAGCTAAATATATCATTTCATTTTTTCATAAAGCTTGATAAGAAATGGTGATACAATTATTTCCTGTGAAAAAAGCGAATTATTAAATTTTTATTATAGCTCGGCAAAATGGCTGCACATCATCTGATGTTAAATAAAGTACAGTTCAGAAACAAAATCTATCGACAGTCGGCATCATCATGCCGGTATATATAAAAGGCAAGAAAAATATAAGGTGTGTGTGTGTGTAAGCGAACTGAATTACGCAATCAAATCGCAATCACATGTAAGATCGAAAGACGTACATGGCCTATTAAGGCTAATCTGAAAAACTTTACTCCGCGTGTGGTTACTGCCGCTATATATGTTTTATTTCTATGGGACTGAATATATACTTGGTCATCCCGGAATGCGTCGCGCCTTAAGAGGATATGCTAGCGGCATTTATTTTATCCAAACGTAGGCCCTGTTTTATCCCTGGATGCCATAGTACCATTATGGTAAATATTTTTATACCAAATAATATATATCCACCACCGCCATGCCCATTGAGAGCCTTTGAAAATGAAAAAAAAAAAAATGCTCGATACTTACCGTCATTTCCAGACGTTCGTCAAACAAATTTGATTAATAAAATTTAAAAATACATTTTTATGGTAAATCTCCTAAGACGATACAGTATACCCACCTACAAATTATGATGTAAAGTATGAAGTCTTTTTAGCTATAGGTAATTATTATAACGAGTTTATATATTTACTCAATAATTAAAATGGCTTAACTTCCCTGTCTAACCAAACGCGAGATTAGCGCGGCGATAATGCTGAAACAGGTTGATGATTGAGATAAAAAGTCATGAACATACACAGTCAG
Organism: Samia ricini; assembly: GCA_014132275.2. Lineage (NCBI taxonomy): Eukaryota > Metazoa > Arthropoda > Insecta > Lepidoptera > Saturniidae > Samia > Samia ricini. The sequence goes on along the minus strand of AP028161.1, from coordinate 3,355,151 downwards.
TTAGTTGCATTGTGTTTGGGTCGTGCGCGCAACAAGTGCGGCGCAAGCGGGGAGGGTATCGGACCGCGGGATGAGGGGGGTAGCCGTTCATTGATCAGCCGGAGCCTGTTGCTCTACCTCTCCCACCGTCCCCACACCTCCCCACGTTACGCCGCGCCGCGCACTCAGGGCAAAGTGACTGGGACAAGTCAGAACCTAGCTGTTACTATGTGCGGCTAGCTTGTTAAATGTCACTTCGAGCGTCGAAAACGGGAGCGACTTGTTCGGACTAACTCATGTCATAAATTTTTCAGTTTTTAAATATCCAGTCATATTTTGCTTATGTGCACCTGATTTCTATCTAATATTTCACACTCAGTGGTACCAATTTGAAAAAAAAAAAACTGTATGAAACTATTACATTATCTATAGCAAGTTCTTTTTATAAAAACTTCTGATTAAATTATATTTACATCTTTTTACACACTTCATCCATCTTTGAGATCGCTTATTTTTGCTTTAAAATACAAAAAAATATATTACGGAATGTAATGTATCTAATTTCAAAAGTAAATTAATACACAAAATATAAACTCTTAACCTATTTAGGATTCGATTTTAAGAAAAAAGCATGGCGTTTATATTCAACCTATTTTATCCTACATAAAGATGTGAGTATTGTTATAAGTTAGTAAATTGTAACGGTAGTGTGTTTTAAAAGGTTAATTTAATAAGATGTCAACAACAGATGTACTTTTTTCACTGTACCTCTGGTCAAACATCAAATATAATGAATAATAAAAAAATATCTTTTTAATACCTTCATTACCAAGGGTTGTTTCATCGAAGAACTACGTGGTGGGTTGTATACATATAAAAAGTTGTTTCTAATAGCAGTTTATACATACCAGGTTTTGAATTAAAACAGTCGACAGCAATGAGATCTCTACCGTTCAAACTATACGTATATATGGAGTGTGGAGCCGGCTGCTGCGATCTGTGACGATGGCATTGCTATTGTCATGATCTCATTGTCACACAGGAAAATAATCTATGGAATTGTTTTAAAACATATTTGAAGGGGGAGAGAGATTAAAACGGTAGTGTCCTGACATCGCCTCGAAAACGTTGAGTTTAGAATAAGTCTGCCCTTAGAATAAAGGAAAATATATGCATATGTAGGATATTATGTAATATTCATCTGGTTAGATATCGCTTTCAAAAATACTTTATTCAATTTAGGATCTGAGAATAAGGTATTTATAAACGTCAAAACACTACTAATGAAAAGCTTTATTTTTTCGTTTATTATGTTTTTTATATAATTCATAGTTATACGTAGTTTTTTTTACTGAATGCATAGAGATTGATGACATTTCCAAATATCACCATCGTTCACATATCTAACCTATAATAAATAATAATAACCTTCGCAAATTGAGACTTGTTTGACGTAGTGCCTGTACTTATTGTCCGGGAAATCGCTCTTAGATAAAATTTAACACTACTACTTAAATAAAAATACCTTTTACTTAAACTTTTTCTTTATTTCTCGTATTAAAAATTATATCGGTCGTTTACAAGATCAAGCTTTTCTAATTTTTTCCAGACATATTTACATTAAATTATTCAAGATGTATTAGGGAGGGTAAAGTTAAGATTTGAAAGTGTGTCACAAAGCAACTATTATACTACCAAGGTTTGTTTTGACAGCATTGTTTAATCTCAAGTGAGTTTATGGTCAAATCCTAAACTTTAGAGAAATAAAAAAGGCAATAAAAATGAAGATCCTTTTATTGACATAAGACATTAAATATCAAAATATGAACGACACCTTTATCATAACAATTACAAGGCTATCGTAGTCTATGTTCCTATTTATTATGGAAACAATTTGTTGCATGTAAGACTGACGCCGAATATATTATTGATAAAGCAGACTGTAGAAGATAATTCAGTTAAGGCAATCACTAATTGCACTGTATTTACAGACAGGAATATTTAGAACAAGTGGATTCATATACACTCTAAGTTCTTAACGTGGGCGATAACGCCCCTTGTGAACGTTTGAGACTTTCGGAGGGCAGTAGAAGACCCAGAGAAAATAAGGGGGAATTGAGATAGCGCAAAAGGGTCGTGGCAGATTAAAAATATAGTTTTGAAAATGCATAAAAATTAAGATGGGGTACTGTAGAAAAAAAACATAGTGGGTGATAAGCAAAGTAAGGTTGAGAAAATAAAAGAAAACTTTAGTTTGCCATACACGTAACGCCATATTTAACAGGTTTGCATGTCCAAGTATTTGAACACGTCGGCATTAGAATTGTGCCGTAGCTTACTTTTCTCAGTACAATGTGTACGATCATAAGATAAGTGTGTAACCAGCTTTAGAGTAATATTCCTAGTCGTTATGTACAGACAGATGTTGAGCAGAAGCTGAATGTTACGGTAAATTGAAGCGGCCGGGAAAGTAATTAGTAGGTGGGCTTTGTCATATCATGTTAGAAGGGAAATCCGTCACGAGAAACATGAAATATATATAAAACAATTACATTACAGTTATATAATTCAGACACAGCTTTTTATATCATTATACAAGATGTGTATCATTTTCTGCTAAAGTGAAGGCATGAATTTAATTAAACATAGATTCAAATATCTTTTATTTTTTAAATTAAACCGTACAGGCAATGAAAAAGGTTTTACTGGGGTAATAACACCTCGATGTCGCATGTATTTCTGTCGGAGCTTTTTTTTAGCTCAGTCTATCGAAAGGTTGTTTTTATTATTTATTTATAAATTCTATATTACTCTTCTATTTATGCTAATAAGTAAAATTGAAGTGTCTGTTTGTAATGTTATTTATTTTTACTAAATAGATATGAATGTAAATGTATATAACGGCACCTATATCAAAAATACAATTTTAATTTTTTTGCCTATTTGTAATGAGTAATCTCGGGAACGGCTGCACCGATTATGACGGTACTTTTTTTTGGTAGATAACTGAAGTTACTCCGGGGAACTTGGGGTACTTTTAGTTTCCAAAAAAAAAAACGGTTCCGCGTTAAAAAAATAAAACTCATTAAAAATTTAATAAAATCCGATTTAATGCACAGTTTTACTGGGAATTGCTTGAATTTATGAGAATTTTTTTTTAGTTTACCTTAGTACTAAAACACATATTAGGGTTCCATATAAACTAATTAAAATGCAGTGAAGGATATATGAAACGCGGTCGCAGCCGCGGGCACACAGCTAGTACTATTATATAAATAGTTAAAATTGATTTTTTGTTTGTTATGGATAAATTCAAAAATTACTTAACTGATTTGAAAAAATCTTTCAACTGTATAAAGCTAAATGCCCTAAATGGTGGTAGGGCATTTTCAAACAATGCCCGTTTGGGTAACTATTACCTTCAAGTTCGAAAACCTGTGGCAAAATACCAATAGTTGTGTTCCGGCAGCATCTTTTGAGAACCAGTATCTAGGCTTAGTGTGTTTACCATCCTGGACCACATCGTCACTTACCATCAGGTGAGATTGTGATCAAAGCACTGAGCCTACATCATGTAAAAAAATATCAATGAGGGACATACGTTAGTGTGTCGTTCATGAGAGGGGTGAAGGCCACCATTTTGCACTGATTGGCAGGCGGGTTAAAACGAATGAGATGGTCTTAAAATGAATATGGACAAGACGAAAATCAAGTCTAACATCCATGTTGTGATGAACACGGGATAATTTTTTTAAATTAGAAATTTTTATATACTTGTGCGAAGCTGGGGCAAGTCGCTAGTATTATATAATTCTGATGGCATTTACATGATATAGTTTAGATATTGTACATAAGTGAAGGATATTAGTAACAAAAATGAATTCTGAAATTTTATATAAACTTATAGGATAATTCTACCAAATTACCACCATTTTGTTAATGAATGGTAGAAAAAGAATACAAAGTAAGTAAAAAAAACTTTTATTAAGTTATCGGTTTAAATGATAAATAAAATCTAATTCTGCCGTATTATGTTAATAAGTATAGTAATAATTCACTCCTATTTGAAGTGAGTTATAAGTATACTTTGCTGAATAGATGAGTTGACACCAGGTATAACTTTCAAATAATAAAAAAGAAAAAGAATCGCCGAGTTCGATTACGTCCGATCTCGAGAAGAACCGGACAAAAAACTCAACGGGGAATTGCACGTTATTCAATTTATATTGAAATTTACAACCTATTGGTAATATTAGAGAAATATTATTCCCATTCTTATAACTTAGAAGTTTTCCCAGCGGACATTTTTTTTTTGTGTAAAAACAAAACACAAAAAATATTCTATTGTTACCCCGATAGATAACAAAAATGCAGTAATTTTATATGATGTAATTGTAATTGATTTTTACATGATATACGTAACACTTTTTAAATTTTCGCGTTTTGTACTCACATTTTATTGATGTTTTCGGGTCTAGTTTATTTTTATGTACAAGTGAAAATTTTTGAAAATAATGACATCGGCTCCATTAGAATAGCTTTAACTAAAGGCCCCCATTTTGTTGTAGCTTTGAATAAAGTGTTCCTAACATGTGCCTAATGTCAGACAAATAAATGCACAACTGTCTTGGTCTTTTTTCTTTTGTTTTTCTACCTAGCAAATGCTGTTAACCGGAAGGCTTCATTACAGCTTCATCGAACGTTGTGGGCGAGTACTGAAGGCACTCAGCCGCAAAAGGTAACTAGCACAAGGGTTCGAACCTCGGCTTGGCCGCTACCTGAATGTGAAAACTCCCGCGGAATTTTAATCCTAGCTAATCCCTACATTTTTAATTTAACATAAAAAAAGGTTCTTTACAGGACCTATGTACCTACGTGTTGCGTGCAGGAGTATGTGTGCGGTGTTGTGCGTGTAATGCTAAATGCATGGGCAGTGTCACTGAATCGCGCTGGCGGCGACGTCGAGAGCCTCCCCAGTTGGGGAACGAGACACGTCTTGGGTTGCCGTCTGAGGGAGGCCCGGAGAGAGTGCGGAGCATAGTTAGCCAGTCCCCGGCGGCGGGAACAGCGGTTTCGCGGGCGTGGGCGCTGGCACGCATATTTCCTCGGGTGATGGGAAAAGATCTTATTTGCGGCGGTGATTTTACCGTCGGGGTCGGTAAGAACGTTTCGCGGTTTCCGAAGCGATTTCGGAGCTAACGGATCGCCGGAGTACGCGACTGGAGTGCCTTGGTCGACCCGAGCTCTATTTATGTAGGAGGTTCCAGAATAGCATACAAAATTCTAATAGCTCTGAAGAACACGTCAACATTTTTATTGAGGTGTTTACGGTTATTTTAATCATTGTATTTTTAACGTTTTCGCAAACGATGTGCTTTCCCTTTTTTGTGTTTATGTACACCGTTATTTATTGTTTTCACAGCAGCATCTAAATAAATACACAGATAACAATAAAATAATAGATGTGAGAAATAAAATTCTATAAACGTGATAATGGATTTTTAAGCAGAATAGGTAGGTACTTCAAGTGCCCTAGATGTTATACCCTTCCGAATTTCTGATTTATAATATCATGGGAAACAGGTCTCGGAGATTTAGTAGGTACGGTATTATTTCTCATTGTTATTTTCAATTCACGTTTGTATTATTATGATTTCACCTTTACGAGCACGGGTTTTATTTCTCTTACGGTTATTAATTGTTATAAATTAATGATCGACTGAAATTTCGTTTTCAGTTTAAACAGAAATAACCTAAACTCGGACTGATGGTAACAAAAACAACTGTTCTGGAATGAGGATTTGAAGGTCGCCAATGGCAGCTCATAAAACGTCCACATGGTTACTCAATAAAAATCTGGATCTGTGAAGCGATGATGCTGACTTGGTAGTGTGATAGAATTTCGTGTAGATGGACGTTGCTACGTATCCATATTATTAATTTTATTATTAATTGTTGGTGAAGGAAAACATCGCTGAGATCATTTACCTCATGAATAGATTATATTTTTGATTTCCCATCAAGCTTTATACAATCATGAGAAAAATAATATGTATACCACCTCAACTATTTTCATCCGTCCATTTAAACGAAATACGTCCACTGGATATAGCCCCCCCCCAAAGACCGGTCTTGCACCACCCGCATTCAGCGGATTCTCGCGATCTTCACCAGGTCGTTAGTCCACCTTTTGGGGGGCATATTCATGCTACGTCTACAACTATTTCATGACATTAAATTATGCAACATTCTAGGGCATTCTCTAATAATTTTCGCCTGGGTAGCTATAACACTCAAGTTTAAATACTTGTCGTCAAGCAGCATCCTTTTAGTACCTGTCCCCCTAGGCTTAATATGTTTACCATCCTGGAGAACATCGTCGCTTAACATCAGGTGAGATTGTGTTCAAAGCGCTGAGCAGTGCAAAAATAAAATTTTTAAAGAGAGGTGGCTAACAGTTGATTATTACAAAATATCGTACTGAGTTTTGGTGTCGAGGATTGTTTAGTTTTCGCCTTGCTTTCTCAATACATTGCAGAGTCATACACCAACGATTGCGACTTCCATCTCACATAATACATAAAAAAAACTCGGAGTTTCAATTGATCCACGAGTTTTTTTATATAAACTATATACATATAATAACTTAGTTAATTCGTTTTTTTTAAATATAATATTAACTTTTGGTGAAATTTAAGAAAACCTTTCATTTTTTTTACACGGAGTAGTCTCAGTGCTTTGACCACACTTTCACCTGATGCTAAGTGACGATGTGGTCCAGGATGGTAAGCACACTAAGCCTAGAAGTAATGGTTCTCAAGTGATGCTGCCGGAACACACCACGGTATTTTGAGGGTGGTAGCTACCCAGGCGGGCGAAAATACCCTACCACCATGCTATGGGTTCCTCACGATGTTATCCTTCACCGAATTTTTGATGTAGACATTAAAAAAAAAAACATATCAGACATACGTAAAGAATATTTTATCAATGTGATGGTAAAAACTACTATTCACACCAATTGAGAATGGTACCTAGTTTAGTCATAGATTATAGTTTGTGTTTGTAACTTATTTTTAAATAGTTAATATATTTTAGACTCGAACTATGTGGTCATAATTGTAAGCCAAATACACCATGCAGACTTAGGGCCAATTTTTTGATCCGTAGTCAACTCGAGAAATGGTCAGATTTGTAACAAATGGTTAAAATAATGCCCTGATGCGTTTTTTGAAACATAGTTAAGCTAACCATTTGTCAAAAATGTGACTATTTTTTACAAAATTTAACCATTCAACTCAGTCGGGTTAGCAAGATGGCGGATGATTAACTCCAGTGCGAACAGCTGTTTCATTGCTTTTGTGTTACATTTGAAGTAGATAATTTGAAGTTTCATTATGTAACATTAATTTATATAAAATAATTTGTTAAATAATTACAACGTATTAATAAATTGCTATTTATTATCTTTTTCGTAATATATTTCGTAATTTTATGAATTTTGTTTTTCATAAGAATTCAGTAGTCCATTATGTATTATAGTATATCAAGTTCGTACAAATATTTATTTGGCTTGTAAAATATATTAAATCCAAGAATTAAATTATAAAATCAAAAAATATTTTAGACAAGACGAAATAAAAAAAAAGGTAATATCATTACAAAACTATCACAAGAAATAATAATGGACACAGATGTTCGAGAGTAGTTCGACCCTTTGTTTTTTGTAATGTTTGTTCGACAACTCGAATTATGGACCCTGACACATTTTACTCGGAATGATCATACAAAAAAAAATTACCGGAATCAAAAGTATTCTATTATACAGTTCATTTTACTGGCAACATAAATAACTATTGCTAAATTTAACCATAGTAGATTTTGTCATCAAAAAACGCATTGTGATTATAACCATTGGTTTGTGTAATAGTAATAGTAAAATTGACAAATGGATATAGTAACTTTGACTACGGATCAAAAAATTGGCTCTTACTGATACATCATCTGTAGGTATTTGTTGTGTGTCGCATGCAGTGCACAAGTCACACTCTTCTCATTGGTTGGTTCCGAAAGCTCAGGCCGATTTTAGAGTCGGATAGGTGAAGATCGAACCAGCGTCGATTGACGTGGAATCCGCCTGCACTACCCGCTGCACCATCATCTCTTCAAAATATGATTATAATATGATTGATATAATTAAATAGATTTCTCAACGAAAATGTAATATGAATTTTTTGATAAGGTGGAAACGATCAATTTGGAAGTCGCCTCTCAATCATAATAAATCTTTCTTTAATAAAATCGAAGACTGTTCCGTTGACTTTTATACAAAAAATATATATGGTTTTCATTTAATCCGAATAACATATATTGGGTTTGCTGCCAAGATAGAGGGAATCCTAGTTTGGCAGGCAGATGTGTGAAGTAATTAAGTTATGCTCCAAAAACTTCTGTTTTTATTTTGTATAATGTATAAGATTCTGTATTTGGTCTCATAAATTATTATTATTATTATTATTATTATTATTAGTGGTGGAGTAGTCAGATTTGGCACCAAAGTACGTAGCTTCAAATCTACCTATGCCGTTCCGCGTGAGTCTGATCGGTCGGTGAACGAGGTTTATTGTAATTAAAATATGGTTTGGTGGTATTCTAATGGCCGCCTGTCTTTTTTATTTATTTTTTTTGTCGGGGGGAAATGCATTTACGCACTACCCTTATCTATTGTATTTGGAGGATCAAAGTCCCCCAAATACAATAGATAAGGGGGCACGGAGTGACGAGTTCCGTGCCAGTGTGGGACTCACCCGGGCGAGAGTCGCCCGGAAAAACCCACTAAAACCCCCCGGGGCCGTCCGCTGCATTTGGGATGGGGGCGACACGGGGTGGCTTTCGCAAGCACCGCGTCGCCCCCTGCAGCGAACCCAACCGGCCCGTCAGTGCAATGGCCCGGTGGGGATGGAGGAGAAAAGTTCCCCTCCACCTCTTAGCCCGCCTCAGGAGAGGCATGACCTAATGGTCAGACATCCAGGGAGCGGGATGAGTTCCCGCCCCCAATGGCCGCCTGTCCTGCAATCACGCATGAATATGAAAATCCTGTCGTTTAATGTATGCTGTATGTTTCGACTGTATCAGTTGAAAGCTCAACACTTCTAGGTTTAGCATGTTTACCGTTTTCGGCTACATTGTGGAGGAGTAGAGTATTCGACTGTCGGTCAGATTGGGTCGCAAACAACATTACCAAATCCGCCATACTAACATGTTTCGGCGAATCGAGTGCCGTTATCATTCAGTTTAGATGTAGCAATTAGCGGGACGGTATAACAATTTAGCTGTAATCATACATTTGTTTAAAATGTATTATTTTAGCACGTTAAGGCTTGAGACTTTAGTCGTGGTTGATTTAGGCTGACAAGATGATGGTGACTGTCAATAGGTTCTCTCATCTATTGTTGTACAGCATTCTCTTTGTACTTTTTTTTATTACTAAAAAGAGTGTGTGGTCAAAGGTTGAGTTTAAATAAAACAAATTAGTAATTTGAAAAAAATACAATTTTTCTATACAGAATACTCATGCTATATTTATGAACCATTAAACAGTTTATTAGAAAAAAAACTGGTCCTATCATAATATTTTTCTGCATACATTTTTGAAACCATAGTTGTCCAAAGCGAAAATTCTAAACGGGATCCGATAATAAATCCCTTTAGTTTAATTTATCAGATAATGTTAAATTTCATTTACTCTAATCCATGATCCGATGGGATAACAACGCGCCGTGAATAAGCAACGTCATACCTAATACTAACGCAATTTATCCAATAAATATAATCTATTTGATACCTTAGCGAGCAGTTTATCCTGTAAATACGTTGTTAATGGGCAAATAGTATCCGAATGTTATTAAATAGATATTGAAGCTGGTCGCGGAAGATAAACGAGACGGTACTTCTTACTATATGTTATTACTATGTATTATGATATCAGGGAATGTTTCTAAAAAAAGGCGCTTTTTGTTTTTTAAGTGAAAATTCTTTAGCGGCGTTAAGTGACTCTCAGTAGGAAAAAATCTTATAGATTTATAACGTGTCAATTATAGTATGAGTGAGTAAAATTTGATAATTAAAATTATTAACAAAAACAAACATTTATAATGTATCTCGTTTTTACATCTGTTGCCGCTCCCGAGTAATAATTACTTCCATCCATCCATTCAACCGAAAGACGTCCACTGCTGGACATAGGTCTCCTCCAAAGATCTCCACGACGACCGGCCTTGCGCCACCCGCATACAGCGGATTCCCGCGACCTTCACTAGGTCGTCGGTCCATAATAATTACTTACATTTTCATACAGTTTATTCATAGTATCAATTTTATTATTTATCAGTGAGCGCCAGCTTATATTTCACTTCACATCACTTCTTAGTTTTTGCCTTTGTAGCGATTGGCCACAATTCTGCCAGTATCGTCAAACAAATTTGATGGATAAAATTAAAAAAGCAAAACATACTGGCATAACCAAAGTCTATATTATTCTAAAACTGAAAGAAGATAAAAAATCAGTTCAGATTTGGAGGAGGAAACAGGATACTACTATGAAGTGATATTTTCGTCTATTTTGCATACGGTAAAATCAGCCCGAGCTGCAGTTGTCCCTTTAGTGTTTTATTTATTTATTTATCTTATTAGTTTTGGAAAAACTTACAGACTAATATTACAATGCATTAAAAAATTATAATTGTTGGCTATTGCTAATAAAAAGCTCTTTCTTTAGGAGCGGAACGTGATAGGAGTAGACTTCTGAAATATCTACTTTTCAAATTTGCCACCAACCGCATGTCCTCTTAAGTTCCATAATAGTCTTAAAAATAAGTAATCAAAATTAAATAGCACGAAATCAAATTGAGATTTAATCAAGTTATACCGTGTCTCCATTGCTCGTGTGTATTACGCCCGTTTTTCCATCGAAGTAAACTTTTTTTTATTTTACGTCCTTCATGAAGCTGAGTAAAAGCGGCTTATAACTCTATAAACCGGGCTGAAGTCCTTTCGAGCACGTTGAGTGGCCGCAGAGTAATGCTCGAATAAAAAAAAAAAACGAAACAAAACAGAGAAATTATAAAACTTTTTTCGCAGATTAAATTACTTTCGAGCTTTGGCTTATTATGATTTTACAGTGGAAAATTTCATAGCGCTCGCTCCGTGGACAATGACAAAGCGACTAATTGGAAAAAAAATTAAAGTTGAAAAAATAGTAAGTTTGTATAATATATATATTATAATAGTTTTGTATTTACATATTTGATTATTTATTCCATTTATTATTACTAGTATATTTCTATTTTATATCATGTGTATATTATGTATTATTAAGTTTATAATATTATTTATATGTATATGTTTGTATGTGTTTATGGATGTATGTATATATATATATATATATATATATATATATATATAGGTATGCGTGTATGTATATGTACATATAATATCATATGTATTATCTATTAATGTCACACATTTTCTTTCTCTACTTTTTCCAATCAACTCTATTCTCTATTTATCTTTTATCTCACCTACTTTGTTTTATCTCTGCACCACCCTAAGGTTGACTGGTAGAGTATGTCTCTGGCATTATGTCCGCCTTTTTACACAAATTGTAAAAAAAAAGTATAAATAAATAAATAAATAAAGAGTCGAAGTCTGTTTTACTTTTTTTATACAGTATAGGCTCAGTTCTTTGAACACAACCACTCCTGATGTTAAGTGACGATGTGGTCGAGGATGGTAAAAAACACTAAGCCTAGAGGTACTGGTTTTTTCAAGTGATGCTGCCGGAACACATCTATCGGTATTTAGCGAAAGGTTTTCAAACTTGAGGGCGATAGCTACCCAGGCGAACATTATTAATAAATTACCTACAACCTTACTATGGCTTCCTCACGATTCCTTCATCGAAAGCTCAGGCTTTTAGAGTTGGATAGGTGGGCTCGAACCCGCGTCCTTTGACGCGGAATCCGGCCGCACTACCCGCTGCGCCATCATCGCTTCAACTGTTATTAACTCTTATGTAAGAGATATTCGAATAATAAAAATAGTTTAATGGGATTAAAATATCCCTCTAATCATTTGTTCGTCAATCACGTAATATATTTTACAGGACCAAATTTGATTTGACGGTGGTGTGTACTCTGTAACAACAATATTAACCTATTTCGAATACATATCGTCCAAAGAAGAAAAAGTATCAAAAGTAATAAAATTTGTTTTCAAGTAATTTAAATTATTTTTACCTTTAATTTTTTGTTGATTTATTTCGTTTAAAAATCAAAACTTAATCATACCTTTTGTTGGGTTTATAAACTGGCAACACGGCCTCACAAAAACACCTTGCGCGCCATCTATCTTGTCGCCATCTTACACCGGTAGCAGCAATATCGTGCGCGTAAAAATCTATAAATTAAATACGGATTTGTGTAACAATATTGGAGCCAGCTACGTCCCGGGACACAGGAACGGTTAAAGGAGGTTCAGGTGAGTACCTGTGTGGCCAGTCAGTTTTATGATGTATTAATTTCAAACTAAATTCAAACTCTTAACGAGCTATCGAATCACACACCTTTTTTTAAATAGTTTTAGGAGAATTTTAAAAATGATTAAGCTATAAGATGATCATGATAATAATATGTATTCGATGTAACTTGCTGAACGTGTATTACATTTGACAGGTCAAAGTATGGCGGGCAACCCTAGCACGTAGGCGCGTTACTGCCCTAATACTCATGAGGGGTGTTACGTGAGGATAGCTTAAGGAAGTTTACGCGTAGGTAATAGTCGACGGCCAAAACAAAACAATATCACTAAGTGCACAACCGAAGGTAAGTTTCACATGCGGATATGATTAGTTTAAGAAATAATTTATTACATTATTTCCTTAAATTATAACAAATATTATAGTAATTATGTTTACAGGAAATAATTTATACTAAAAAAAAAAATATTTAGTGAAATTAGCTAAAGAGTAAACGAGTTAGCATCTTTCATATAAATTATATATCTAGTATCTACAGGCTCACTCCTGCAAAGCAATGGCGAAATAGACCGGACGGTAAAGCATAGAATTAACGCAGCATGGATGAAATGGCGGCAGGTTTCGGCTACTACGTGTGATCCGCAAATCCCCTTTAAATTAAAGGGGAAGATTTACAAGAACATAATACGACATGTCGTCTTGTATGGATCAGAATGTTACCCCATAAAGGTGACGGACGAAAGAAGATTACATGCAGCTGAGATGCGAATGTTGAGATGGATGTGTGGGGTAACAAGAATGGACAGGATTAGGAATGAATATATTAGAGGAAGTTTGAAAGTGGCGCCAATAACAGACATGTTAAGAGGCGGTCGTTTATCCTGGTATGGACATGTGATGCGCAGGGAGAAAGAGAATGTTGTAAGAAAGGTATTGGATATGAATGTGGACGGTTACATGGGAAGGGGAAGACCAAAGAAAAGATGGATGGACTGTGTGAAAGATGATATGTTTAGAAAAGGAGTGAATGCGGAGATAACAACAAATAGAGAGGATCGGAAGAGGAAGACATGTTGCGCCGACCCCAAATAAAAATGGGAAAAGGGTAGGGAGATGATGATGAGTATCTACAGAAAAACCCATGCCACGAATTTTACATTCGCCAAAAACATCTCGTAAATTAACTTTTTTCTTTCCCTCATACGTTCTATTTACCGCGTAAGGTATTCAGCTAGCTTATAAATAGTAAGCTCGTCGGTAGTATTGGCTTGATAGGCTTGATCGAACCTTACTGTAGGTAAAAAGAAGAAAAAACACCCATACAGTACCCATGCACCTTGCGTGTAGTGTGCAAGTGTGTGTTAATATATATAGCTTTGTGTGTCTTAGCGTAGTTCAAAAAGAGCATAATGCAGCACGAGCGCCGCGCCTGACCGGGGCGCGCGTTCAGTGTGCAGTCGCCCATATGAATACATGGAAATAGACCCGTCGTACTCCAGACCTGACCCGCACTCGCTTTATGGGTGAATTGCGCTTTAAAGTTATTATTCTATTTTCCAACAGGAAATTGTTAAAAATATTTATCTTATTATTTTTATTTACTACTTGTATGTGTAGATGTCGCTTTACTGCGCTCCGTTTAACTTCCACGGCGACATGCACAAAACTTGCCTTTTTACCTTTTTTTCAAACTGCCTACTTAAATTCTATTACTATTATATTTTAATCTATACTTAAAATAAAAGGTTACAGAGACAAAATCTGTACGTTGAAGATATTTAAGAAAACAATACTACGCCGGGCTTCAGAATCAGCTACAGAACACATCTCGATAGTTTAAAAAAAAAATGTCTGTCTGTTTATTAACTTCTTCGGCAATTATACAAAAACTACTGAACCGAATTCGATGAAATTTGGTAATGACATATATTGCATCCGGGGGGAGAACATAGGATGCGTATTGTGTGTATTTCAAGCGTGTGAAGCTGCGGGCACAGCTAATACTGTATAAAACCACTGATTAGAAGCCACGTCTGCCATGTCATCAAATATAATCAAAGCAAAAACCAGGTAAATTTATTTCTTTCAAGCTTATTTAGTGCGTTTTAAAACAAGTATGTACTACTTGTTGGTGGGCTCCTGTTTCCGCACTTAGACACATTGGCGGTCCGTTGTGCGTGCAGGATCAGCTAGCTACTCGAGCCAGCCCAGCTCCTTCCAGAAGTGCAGGAGCCTCTTGGGGCGATCACAGGATTCCTGGAGCGACATCATTTGCTTGAGGGTTTTTGCCCGTTGGTTGACTACTCCCGTGCATTCCAGAATCACGTGGGTAGCAGTCTCTTCTTTTTCCAGACATCCTCTACACATGGGGCTATCTGTCAGACCTATTGTAAATAAATGTTTATTAAGTGAGCAATGTCCCGTCATTACACCCACCACTAGACGAAGATCAGTGCGAGATAAGCTGAGCAGTCTCCGGGCCAAGCTCCGTGATATTTACAGAACAGCTTGTTTAGACTGTCTACAGCCAGGAGTGTTAGCCCATCTCTCACTGTGAGTGCTGTGGGTGTATTGACGCAACCATGATCTAAAAGTACTGTAAGCAAGAGGAAGATATGGTACAGGGCCTGCCACTGTTGTCGTCGATCCTCTTCTTGCCAGTTCATCTGCTGTGTCGTTACCCATTAAACAAAAAAAAAAAAACAAGTATGTATCTTTATAAAAACAAAACAGTTTCAAAAAATTAGGTATATACCGCACTCATTAGAGTAATACCTGCGTCTTATATTATCGAGTTACTGATTGTAATACGATATTATACAATATTTGCGATCCCGGGGTTAATAACGTCCCTCGCGTGTCATTATCCGGGCGATATGAGATTATCATTAATGGCTCCATGGTTTACGGTACGCGTTAATTATGTCTGTAATGAATTTATGTGAAATTTATTTTATTTAAAAAATGAAACACAGGAAAACGTGAAAACAATAGAATCTAAAATAATTCATATTTGTTTTTTTACATCGTATAGGCTCAGTGCTTTGACCACAATCTCATTTGATGTTTTTTTTTTTTTTTTTTTTCATATTTTCCCTGCCTTCCTCTGGCGTGACCAGAGATCTTGTTAATACTTTATTTATTATTTATTCTTTTTTTATTTTTTGTTTTTTGTGTGCTCTTTTGGTGCAATTATTTATTTATTTATTGGCTGATTCTTTTGCCCCTTTTTTATATAATATATCATCTTCTTATTCTAATTACATTGATTTATTTAGTCTAAAATACGTCATACAGTTAATGGTAGTTGAATTTAAAATTAATGGTTACAGTATGTGAATAAATTGAAACTAAGACATATACGAAAGGAGATAAAACACAATTGAACAGAACAGTTACTTAGAATTAGAATAGAATTTATACTAGGACAACACAGCTTATACTCTATGTTGTTTAATAATTAATAATAATAATAATGTCAGGAATTTAAACAATAGTTGTTAAGTATTGATCATAAAAAAGGGGCACTTGAATTCTTTCGTGCCCGCGAGAATTGTCGCAGGGTTCAGTTTGGAAATAACTTGACGCGAGAATACACGTTGTTATAGATGAAAGTTATTTGTGATTAGCGGTAAATGTTAAATTGATTGTTTGTTGATTGTTAAGCCTTCCTAGCTATTACTCAATTCACACATTCACACTATACACTGGTTACTACACACGGGCTACGGAAGGTGAAGCAGGACACCGGCGTTACTCGAGAGGTAAGTGTCGATCTTACATTATTTTGGTCTACTGCGAATCGCAGGTCGGCCAGGGTTAATCACGACCTCGAATCGTTTAGACTAGGGCCCAGCGCGATTCGTTTGATTACAGTCGTGACTAACTCGAACAATAGTCATAAATTAAATGTCAATAAAATCAAATAATAATAAATTTAATAATAATGATAATACTAGAATTCAGAATTTGAATTGGACTTGGGATGTCAATAGTTTTATAATTTGTAATGGTGACTAGTACCTCGGTTTTAATCATGTTGTTGATGAACATCATCTGATGTTAAGTGGGCCACATTCCAGGATGGTAACACACACACTAAACCTATATGTACTGGTTTTAAAGCGATGCTGCCGGAACACACCTATTGGTAATTGCCGATAGGGTTTCTAACTTGAGGGTGGTCGCTACCCAGGTTGACATTATGAGAAAATGCCTTATCACCAAGCTATGGTTTCCTCGCGATGTTTTCCTGCTTAGCTTTCACCGAAAGCTCAGGCTGATTTTTAGAGTTGGATAGGTTGGTTTGAACCCACGTCCTTTGACTTGAAATCCGACCACACTACCAACTGAGCCATTATCGCTTCGTTTTCTTGAAGGAGTGGGGAGAGAGGAAGGAAATAAAAGATACAATTTCGTTGTAGAACATATTAGGAATTTTACTGTGTAAACTTAGCGTTTATTGACAATCTCAACTGTTTTTAAGTGACTAGGTTAAGTGTTTAATAACTAGCCCTCAAGTGATGCTGTGGAAACACGCCTATAAGTGTTTATTGGTAGTTTTTAAACGCATTGAAAATGGTAGCTACTCTACCATTATTATTTGTTTCTTATAGGCTTTGACCACCTTCTCACCTAATGTCAAGTGACGATGTCGTCCAGGATGGTAAGTATATTAAGCCTAGAAGTAGTGGATGTCAAGCGATTATGCCATGCTAGTGGTAGCATTATAAAATGTCCTATCATTGTGTTGTGGATTCATTATTATGTTTTCCTTTACCGAATATGATTGGAGAATTGGATTCGAACTTACGTCCGTCGACCGGAACCACAATGCCACGGTGCCATCATTCTTACATAGTATATTATATTACTTGATCTACCTTTTTTTTTTTTGACGGGGGGAAATGCATTTACGCTCTACCCTTATCTATTATATTTGTGGGATCAGAGTCCCCCAATACAATAGATAAGAGGGCACGGAGTGACGAGCTCCGTGCCAGTGTGGGACTCACCCGGGCGTGAAGCACCCGGAAATACCCATTAAACCCCCCCGGGGCCGTCCGCTGCACTTGGGATGGGGGCGACACGGGGTGGCTTTCGCAAGCACCGCGTCGCCCCCTGCAGCAAACCCACCAGGCCTCGTCAGTGCAATGGCCCGGTAGGAATGAAGGAGAATAATTCCCCTCCACCACTTAGCCCGCCTCAGAAGGAGGCACGACCATTAGGTCGACAGTCCAGGGGCAGGATATACTTCATGCACCCCATAAACAGAAAAAGGAAAGAGAAGAGAGGAACAGAACGGAGGCGGGCCAGAAGAAAGAAGAAGGATCCCGCTTCCGCTATAGAAGAGAAAAAAAAAGAAAAAAAGGACACGCCTACATGCGGATAAAGCTCCGCACGTAGCGTGCTTATCTTCCCCTGGGCCTTTTTCGCCTACGAGGATTCGCCCTAGGATCCTCTTCACGGGCCCTCTCAGCGGTCTCCTTCTGCAACATCACCTGTTCGCAGAAGGAGGCAACCACCCCCCAGACCTCCTCGCTGTCGACCATGGCCTTGACGACCGTCGGCAACGAGGTCTGGCCCCACCACCGCCACCACTACACGACGCGGCTCCTCCCACGCGGCGCACTCCGCAAGGGTGTGGTGCGCCGTGTCTTCCGCCGCGTCGCAGTGGTGGCACTTACTTGATCTACCTAAATAACCTAGAATTTCCTAGAATAAATTCATAACGGAGTGCCGTAAGATTTGTTAATTTTAATTTATCTCAAGTGTACGTACTCAAAGTTTTAATTAACCGCAATCTGTAAATTTACTTGATGTACCTACTTACAACTGAAACTTACGTCAACATTTCAGAGTTCAGGCGTTACGTGTCAGTTACTAGGCGTATCTAAAGCTGACAGCTAGGACTGTCGTAAACACACCTAAAGAGCAAACATTAAGTTCACTGGAAAAGTATAAGAAAAATCTCTTATCAAGTTACGTTTCTTATTTTCATGTTTATTTGTTTACGATTAAAGAGTCATTCATGTGTTCCGTAAGCGTCACACTATGCTTACGAGTAAACACTATGCTTTCCATAATACTTTATCGGCCACAAAATACTTGACTGATTCAACCGAAAGACGTCCTAGCTCGACATAGGTTTCACCCAAAAAGAGGGGGGAGGAATTACCGTAATGTAATTAATTAATAATAAATTAATTATTACATAACAATATCAGGCTGGTTGGCGATCGCAGTAGGTGTTTGTGGCACTCAGCGGATGCTGCTGCCGATCCTCTGTTTAATTCTTTAGGCGCCTTTTACGAAAGCCACGGGTAGATATTTACAAGAAACTTTATGTGGATTCACGGGCGCAGCTAGTTATAATAATTTGAATTCTTTATACTTATTCTGATATCTGAGCAGTTTAAATAAATATGCACATGCATAAGTTTAATGCACATTTCTTAAACAGTACTTGTAATATTTTCGAAACCTGTTTGTTAAAAGGTAAGCTTCCGTGTTCAATCAATCACTCTCTGTCTGTCTGAGTGGTATTTAAACTCGGATAATTTGATATTTTATTGCGTTAAAATTATGTCATAAATATTTTTTAATTTTATCTGTAACTGTATTTCACTTGGTACTAAGTGACGATATGGTTTATGATGGTAATAAGTTAAGTTTAGAGACACTGACTCTTAAGTTATACTTTCAGAACTCACTTATTGTTGCTTGATAATTGATGTACAAACTTGAGGGTGATAGCTAATCAGGCGGACATTAAAGAATTTCATACCACCATGCTAAGGCTTTTTTTTTAAATTAAAATTAAACTATTCGCGGACTCTGGGTCCACACCTTTTTTAATATTGGAGATTTAATTCGACTTGCTTCGGAAAAAATTGCCTATAATAGCAATTCAAGCAGCTATGCAGTTAGTAATCTTCTTTCGCATATGTGAGCTTAAATCTACTTCTATTAAATTTTTAATATCTGTATGTTAAATTATTTTGTAGACACTTATTTTGTTATTATTAACTAATCACTTACTTAATTATTACTTCAATTTTTTTTATTATTTTTATTTATTATTAAAGGTCGTAACAAGCCAAGCAGAACTAGGTCCGTGTCCGCATAGTAATAGCATAAGCTAAGGCTTAATAACGATGTTATCGTAAACCAAAATTCTTTGCCTCATTGTATCATAGATGTATCATATTTTAAGTGGATTCGAACATAGGTCACTCATTGTAGTACCCATACTACCACTGAGGTACCATTGTTCCAGATAAAAAGATAATCAAGCTTTCGAAAATTTACTTAAAGTAAAGTTAAATTTACTTGACTAAAACTTAATGTACAAATATGCCTTATTTTAATATTATGTAATAGTTTCAATGCTCGAAAACTGAGCGGATGCATGAAGTAATCGATCGAACGGAAGGCATCGCAACAGGATTGCAGGAACTTAGAACATTTGTGCAATATTGTCAAAACCTGCCTCAGTGTAGAGGCACTAGCTAAAATAAAAGCGACAAAGAAATATCCGAAGATGATCTTCATGTTCGTTTTAAACAAAATTATCAAAAATTTTCAATCAATTTATATATATAAACTAGCTGTGTGGATGCGGCTCCGACCGCATTTCATGTTCATTAGGTGTGTGTGAACATATAACATCTCATTTACACCTAACCTAAAAAAACAAATGAATTAAGATAAATGAGTATTTTGTTTTTATACACAGAAAAAATAGAATTAAAATCCAAGAAATAAAAAAATCCGCGTCGAATGGTAGTAGTCCCATTCCGATATGTGGCTTTAGTTGATGGTGTGTCAAAAGAACCACATTTTCCTTATATATACATATAAATTCCCAGTCTGCAATAAACTCCGAAACTTCTCAACTGATATTAATCGATATTAATAAAGTAACCAGGCAAAGATGGGTACGCCAGCTAGATCATATACATATTTTTTTTTAAATTTAATTAACCTTATTATAATAAAAACACAATAGTGCGTATGTAAACTAAGGTTGTTGGTAAAATAACAATTTTATTACGAGCTCATTAACTTTTCATGTATCGAAGAAGCCTTAATAAATTCACATCAAAGCGGGGTCCGTGCCGTACACCTCAAAGTTCGAGACGTCTGGGGCGAATAAGACGTCCCTAGCCACAGTCGACAGGCCAGCCTAGAAGTTTAGGTATTTCTACTTCAGTAACGACGTATTCCGGCCAGTCTTTAGGTCAGATGGAATTAAACAAGGGTAGGTAGCTAATAAATATAGACTAGTGTCGATCTTTTTCCAATAAATTAATGTGTTTATGTATCAGGATAACCATTTTCTCTATGATTTTATTTTTTAGATATCGTTCCTGGAATTCTTTTAAGGTTTACACTACACTCAATTTCAATTGTTTTTTTTTTTTTTTAAATTTAGTATTTGTTTAAAAGTATTTTATTTAATACCATTAATATTAGATATTAGAAATAATTGGATACTTTAATAATATGTCTAATAATATTTTAATTTAATACTTTAAGAAAAATAATACTTTCGTTTAAAATTAAATTCTTGGTATAGAAACCGTGCGGGATCCATATTTAGAATGTTTATTATATATTAGGTGCAAAATATATTAAACTTTAAAGGGTGAGAAACAAAATTACTTCCAAAATGAACTAAAATGTACCTAGTTCACAATGAAGTTTGATACAAACACAACATAATAAGTAGCTAATAAACACAATTATTTTATAAAAAAAATCTTCTCGTAGTCACATACCGTATTATCCTAGTACAATAATCATTAAAACCAGTCGTATAGTTTCTTAAAGAATCGTGCATATAAAAACGTCACAGGAGAACAGAAAAAAATCATCATCATTCTCCTGCCTTTTCCCAACTCACTTGGGGTCGTCCCAGTATGTTTTCTTCTTCCATATGTCCCTATCAGCTGTCATCTCTTCATTCACTTCTTTTTCTTTCATATCATTTCTTACACACTCCATGCACACTTTCTTTGACCTTCCTCTACTTTTCCATCCTTCCATATTCATATACATTACTATTTTACACACATGCGCTTCCTCTCTTCTCATAACATGTACATACCACGACAAACGAGAACCTTTAAACTTTTCTACCATTGACGCAACTTTCAAACTCCCTCTAATATATTCATTCCTTAATTTATCCATTCTTGTGACACCACACATCCATCTCAACATTCGCATCTAAAAATCCATTTGTAATATTGCTAAAAATCCATGAATTCATGACCGCATATAAAATAAAATTGTCACGATGTTAATGTTAATTATATAAGTATATATAATTAAGTTTCGTTAATTAACCAAAATAATATATTATGTAACTTAATACAATAACTTGTTGCTTTAAGTTTGTTGTTAAACTAATACGGCTTACCCGACCCGACCTTAGTCACGACCTCACAGCAAAACATGATGTTAAGATTTGTAAAGCTTCTTGACGACCCTTGAGGGTGAAGTTTAGGCCAAGCCAAAAAAGTTATTTTCGACTTTGCCTACTAAATATTGTTATTATTAATATCATGTGGAAGTTTTATCGAACATAAATATTATTGTTGGGCCTCCAAAAGTCCGCCACATGAATATTATATTACTTCTCAGGACCAAAGAGATGCTTTCGTGCTTGATAAGTGATGGATAAAAAGTCATTTCACAAAGACAAAAGTCTAATACTAAATTAATTTTGTCGTATGTACATATTTCCTACCTTTCTATTGTATTATTAGTTGGAAAAAATACCAAATTACTTTTGTTAAAAGTATGGTATTGACATAATAGATTTTGCACGCGCAACTGTGGTATAATTTTAAATATTACATGCCATTCAATTTTATTATATACTGAACTCGAATGTATTAAATAGCTAAAATGTGATATCATGTAATCATACAAAACAATGTTTAGTATTTTAAGTAACTAATTAATTATTATATTTCCTTAACACGGTAATAACTAATGGTAAACGCATATACCTTCTGTAGCGTCGGACTGACATTCTAGTAGTGCTCTTTCAAAATTAATAACAATAATGGTCATTTGAAATTCTCGTTAGGAAATGAATTGTGTGCTTTTATGTATTACATATATTTAATATTATCTGGTTATGTAATCTATACCTATAATAAAAGGCTAACGAGTTGAAATCTGTACATTGAAGATATCTAAGAAAAAACACTTCGGCAACAGAACACGTTAGTTCGTTAGTTTAAAAAAATTTTGTCTGTCTGTTTATTCATTTGTTCGCCAATTATGCAAAAACTACTGAACCGATTTCGATGCAAGTTGGTAATGACATATATTGCTTCCAGGCCGAGAGCCTAGGCAAATTGTCTAAAATCGAAACGGGTAAAACCGCGGACACAGCTTTTTGTTAATATTTATGTTAAAAAATTAAGGAATGAGTAATTCATTCAGAATGAAAAACGTCTCAACCATGATGTATCCTTATAATGAATATATATATATATCTATCTAATATTAGAAAGAGGAAAGATTTGTATTTTTGTATGTAACGAATAAACTTGAAGTAAGTTTGAAATCCAGGGAGTGATATAGGATAGTTTTATTTCGAAAATCCCACGGGAACGGGAACTACGCGGGTAAAACCGCGGAGAGCAGCTAGTATAATATAAAATACATAAACTTTGAACCACATATTTTTAATGTACGTAATAGTTTTTAAATTATACTTGAAAAAATGACATTAATTGGTGTGTGTTTTTTATTTGGTGTAATATGTCGTTTATGTGGACGGAAATTATCATTGTTAGGTTAATTGTGATAAAGAATAAGATTTATGAAGATTTACCATAATATATTTTGATAAACGAACTTTGTTGAATTTTAGATAAAACATCGTTTCAAAGCCGTTGAGTGCTTACTTTAATATCCGTCTTTGAATGGAGGTGTTATGAAGAATGACATGGAAGTGCTCCTACCCTTGTCACTTAGACATATAGGGTGCGTCTGATGTATTTTTACGACAAAACCCCCGTCGTAGAACCCCGCCGATCTTGTTATCCTGGGTAGTATTGACGAAATAAATTTTTTTTTTTTCATAATTGAATACATGAATGCCTATTGTTATATTATACTCGTATGTATTATTTTCCCATAATTGCCAATTAATGTTGGTTGTGTACAGTTGGAAATAAGATTTTCTTTTCTGTAATTAAGAGACAAATGATAATTTCTCCTTTATAATTATGATTTTGCTCATTTTTAAACCCCCTTTCTTTCTGGTCGACAACTGTAAGGTCACTTATGCCTCTTTAGCGGCGTGGAGCGATTCTCGCTAAGGAAAAAACATAAAAAAATTAAACATTAAAACACAGTTTTTCCAAAGTTCCAATCTTTCACTTCTGCCGTCAGTCCCAATGGCTGCCTAGTTTTATTTTTTCATAAAATAACGTAATTCCTGATTCGTAATAAATTCCTAATTACAGTAATACAAAAACCTAAAAAAAGCATTACTTAATTCCTAAAAAAGTTTTCACTCTCGTGCTAGTATTAAATGTTATCCGCTTGAAATCGTTTCAAAACTACGTTCAAGTGTGTGGATGATGATCTAATCAAAAGTTTTACAGCTAAGTTACAACTATTGTTATCTTTACGAGCGTATAAACTGCAAAGCTAACTTACCACTTGACCGGGAACGTAAAAGTGAGTTCTTTCCGCCTACTTTTGTCGAAGATAAACAACACTTTATTCTCTCGTCCGGTAACAACAATTACGAGGGAAATATTTAACTACTGGCAACATTATTGTTCAGATGTAAACGCACTGGATGTAATAATGTTGGACATGTAATTCAACATCCAGTTTAGATTTAAGAAGTACAATGATAGGTACAAAGTTTTTGGCGGCATTATATTTTTTCATGTCACGTTTCTTTAATTGTTATTTATAACCTATTTATAACCTTGCAGTATTCGGCTCTATATTTTGTAATACTGATCGCATTTTACGTGAGAGAGATTAATGTTCTCGAGTGAATTGCATACAAAATTATATCCGGGTTTATGAATTCTGAGACGCCACAATATTCCCTGGAAAAGTTGGACGTTCGAACATCAATAATAATTTGATTTATAACAGGATTTTTGAGCGGATAACTTTTTTTTAAGGTAAGAAAACAGAAGATATAGATACCGGGATATCGATCCATTATAAATGCCATTTTTTTTTTTTTGCGTTGATAGCACACTCCGTTGAGTTAGAGATGCTTGGAAAGATTGTGTCTCCCCCTACACTCACCCCTTCATTCTATTGTTCATCATATTGATCAGTGAGGAAGTCGAGTCACGAACAATGCGCTACTTTCCCGACGAATAAACACAACGGCAACTAATCTACGAACCTCGGAGTAAACAGTGGCGGTGCGGTAAAGCGCGTCGGGTCAGTTTGACCCGGATTACTAACAAATTCAAAAGTTTTGACACGGGCCGCTCTAATGCCAGTCAAATCAACGAGGAATTTCCTTTATTACTCATCCAATGTTTTAGTTTGCGATAGTTAATAAACTTAAAAATGAAATTAATTTAAAATATAGCGTATGTATCTGTAAGACAAATTATTAATAAGGTGAAAAATATCTATGTCACTTATTAAAATACAGTCATGCGCACACTTCTTCATAAACGACTATGACACAGAGAAATGAAATTAACAATTCTATAGTTAAAAAGTAGGTATATCCTGTTTTTTAATCATGTCTCTTTCCCTCTCATACGCACTTCTATTCATCCTTTAAGTTTTTAAATCGTTTCTCTAATTGCGAGGCTTAACGTCAGTATTATCTGACGCCTATACTCTGACGCGATCTCGTCATTTTACTCTTATTGGACGTAAACCTTTTTTGGTAGTTTTCAAATACATGAGGACCTTAGTCCTAATAACTTTTCCTCACAATCAATCTTGTTTGAGATCCATATAATAGAAAAGATTTCAAAAACAAAACAAACGCGGATTATACGTGAACGAAATAGCATCACGTGTGTTACTTAATTTACTATGGCAACCCCATGCGTATCCGGTGTGATTTCCGGATTCACCCAAATCCGAGTATACGTGTTTCCTTATTTAAATTTTTCCTTACCGGTTTCCTTCCATCGAATAAAGTAACCGGTTTGAAAGTAGCGAGTGAAAATTACTGAACATAATTATACTCCTGCCCAACGCACAGTTGTAATTACAAAGGGGAGTTGTAATTAATTGTTTTTAAATTAATTACAAAATTGCAAACGGTTTTACGTGTAATTTTACCATTGATTTCGTTGAACTATAAGGCTGCTTTTCAAATTTACTTTGTAAAATGTATATAGGTATGCATATTTTGAAATCGGTATTATAGTGTGCTTTATCAATAACCATTCAACCTACTTAAATGATAAATTACTAAATGATCACTTAAAATAATAATTTTCGCTGTATGTACTGTAATAATAACTACCATGTAAACTCCATAATGAAAGTTACTAAACACGAAATCGACTGTTTTTATTATAAACTAGCTATGAGCACGCGGCTGCGTCCGCGTTTCATATATTCTTCAATGCCTTTTTTATAAGGAACAGTAATTATTTACCAAAAAAAAAAAATTCTACTAACACAAAGCAAAGATATTTCTCACAAATACAACTGTGCATTTTCACAATTTTGAAATGAGTTTTAATTTTTTTACGCGAAACCCTAATTATTTTCGAGTAATTAAAGTAACCTAAATTATGGGAGGATTACCCAGAACAAACAAACAGGCATATCTATATAGTAAAAAAAAAATACTGACATTACAAACAGACACTGCAATTTTATTTATTGGTATAGATAAGATGATCTACATTTTAAACTCGGCTTTTAATTCGGAGGTATTTATTGTATGCTTAAAGGTGGAACCTATAAAAATTCCCATATAATGTTTCCTATAGAATAATTGTTATACTTTGCCGCTATATCGCAAAACAACAAAAAGGAATTGCTTCAGAATCGCTTGAAATAGACGCACGACCAAATCTAATGAAGTTATTAATGTAAAACTTTGTCAGGGATATAACTTTTATGTAAGAAGCGATTTAGAAAAGGATTCTTTGTACGTCAATTTCGAGCTATAAATCAACAAAGGAAAGAACAGTGCTTTGAAGATTGAGTATGAGTGTTGCCATTTTTTTTTTAACTTAAAAAGTAGCATCGTGGATATTTTGGGTAATAAATAAATACTTTCATTACCATTTTCAGCCAAGACCATGTGAAACCGAATCCATCTGATCGGAAAACAGATTTATGTGTGGTTTCATTCAAAAATCGATTAAGAACTCTACGAGCTAATTTTTAATTTACTCGGATGCATAGTTTTCTGTCTCTCACGCTTCCTTAAAGTTACATCTTCGATAACTTAATGCATATTCGTAAAAATTTAGACAAGCTAGATCTAGTGAATGATCGTCATAATTTTAATATTAGAAGTAAAGACAAGTTGGCCGTCCCACGCTTTAGGTTAAGTAAGTGTAATAAAAGCTTTATAGGTAATAGTATTCGGTTTTACAATAAGATCCCAAGTAACATTACCGATTTACCTGACAATAAGTTCAAGTATTATGTCAAGCAAGTTTTAATCTCAAAGGTTATTACAGGGTGGATCATTACGTGAACGATAGTGATGTCTGGAATTAACCCACATCTCTTTGCTTCCACTAACATTATTAAAACTACGATTTGTATAGTTTTTTTATGACAAAAAAAATGATATATATTATATTTATGAAAAAAAAGAACCAGATCGAGTTTCTCGCCTGCGCTCTTCTCGACTGGGTTTTTTTTCCGAACCGGTGGTAGTGTTTTAGACGTTCATAAGCGCCTTCTTAGGGCCTAAATTGAATAAATAAATTTTGATTTTGATTTTGATGTTATAGAAAAACCGTAAGTTTTCTATGTCAGTTTTTCTAGGTATCCAACAATATTTTTTTTGATCATGTCATTGATTCGTGATCAAAACGATTGTGAAGCGATGATAGCTTAGTTTGTAGCGCGGTCGGATTTCGCGTCAATGGACGCGGGTCCAAATCCGCCTATCCAACTCTAAAATCTGCCTCAGCTTTTTCGGTGAAGGAAAACATCACGAGGAAACCATAGCATAGTGGTAGGGCATTTTAAAATAATGCCCACATGGGTAGCTACCAGTATCAAGTTATAAAACTTGTCCCCAAATACCAATAGGTGTTTCGCCAGTATCACTTGAGTACCAGTTCCTGTAGGCTTAATGTGTTTACCATCCTGGACCACATCGTCACTTAAAATCAGGTGAGATTGAGGTCAAAACACTGAGTCTATAACCATGTAAAAAAAAAAACAAAAGTAAAAAATAATCTATATAGCACTGCTGTTAATTATTGCAAAATGTGGGTTTTTGTATCTTCCGAAAGATTAATTACTAGCATTTATAATACAGATGTTTCGACTTCACAGAACACTTAATAAAAATTCTGTTCAGTTAATTAAAACATTTAATTAGGGGCCCGCTGAACGAGTTAGTAAACGTGAAAATTAATCGGGAGGTATGTTTTATTCAATGTAAATTATTTCTCTCTGATCTCGACGTGCGGTTATGAATAGAATTTTGTTTTAGATGCTCCTTTGTTTATTTATTCTATCATGCGTCGGTTTGAATGTAATTCTGTGAGTTTGAATTTTGTTAAAACGACCTTTGGTTTAAAAAAAAAAAGAAACAAATTGTTTTATAAGCGTATTTGGACGCTGATAAGCAACTGTATTGTCAACCTTCAAAAATCTATTAATATATTTAAAAGGAAAATGGGGTTGGAACTGATGGACATACCATCACTTCCAAACTATTGAACATATCGATGAGACTACTACCATTCGACGCGGATTTTTTCATAGATGTTTTTAGGCTATTCATTTAATTTCTGGATTCCATCGACGCTTTCTCATTTTTTTTTCAATTTACTCTTATGTACAACTTTTCCTTCGATTTACTCTTCTTCTTCTTCTCTCTTAGGTAATGGCAATTTGCGTACAAACAATTAATGCCAGTGTCATGTAGGTAAGATGTATTTTCAATCTTGTATCAGAGTTACCAAGCTCCAGCAAAAATGTGGCTCATCCTTCTAGAACTTTGAATGGAGCTTTGTCAGCACCTCAGAATAAATGCTACGCGTTATTTTCCATAATAAACTTAACTTCTATGTAATAACCAAACTATGTCTACATGACAGACTGAGATCCCGCCAAAAGCTACGATTTACTCTTATGTACATTAAGTAAAACAAAAGATTCTCATTGTTCTTAATTCATTTGTTTTAGGTACGCAATGAAGAATATATGAAACGCATGCGGAACCGCGGGCACTAACAAGTATAAGTATAATCTTATAGTATAAAGTAGGTAAAACACTAATCTTAAAAATAAACTAAGAGGTCATTCATCAAGTGATATTTTATGTAAATTGAAACTCTTTGGTGATACGAGATGAAGATTTAGACTAGCGCCTTCCTAACCAAAATTACCTGTATTTTTTAGTACAAAATATTAAAAAAAAAAACAGAACATTATACTATATTATCTTTAAGTATAGGCGGGTATAATAAAAATTACTTGTGGAATATTTTTCGGTTTAGATATCGCGCGTTAATAAATAGTTACAAGTGACATGTCACTACAACTCCTTCCCCTTGTGCTTTTTCGCGATTTTTAACAAACTACCTCCCACTTTTGAGCCTTAAGTGATTAATGGATGATCCCTAATAGTAGTAGTACACATAGAGTTTACGAAATTTTACTTGTGTCGAATAATGGTCTTTCTTGTAGATTATAAAATACGATTAATTCAATTAGCCATCACTGAAATAACATTGAAAATAATGCCGATCGCTTGAGTAATATCTTAGAAGCTTAAGATTTATTTCACAAGGAAGTGAAACGCACTTGTTTCAGAGCGGTCATAAAACGTCGCCCCTTGACGTTTCAATATGTAAATTGACTCGAAATGACTGTAATTAAAGACGAATTGGCGACACTCACGTTGCTTTTGATGATTAACATTCTTAAGCTATCTCGATTTTAAAATAATTGTGTACTGTGATATCTGTATGAATTTAGCTAACAGAAAATCTGTAACTCCGTTTCCTACTAACTATATTCATTAGACGAAAACGGAAATAATTTATTATGGGTTTTAATTTATATCGATGTATGTATGAAAATTGAAACAAGATTTGTATACGTTTCTCGTATTATAATTTTATTTCTGCTGAGAAATATTTGTTGCACCATACATCTAATTAAGTTAATGTTAGCCCGGTCGTTTACTGCCAAAGTTTAAAGCGCTGATTACTCGGAGCTACGAGAAATAGTAGGTAAACAAGAAGATTCTAGATGCAAGCATTTTGTGCTTCAATTACTTTCGTAAAATTTATGTTAAATTTAAAATCGTCTCACCCAATAAATGCAAACTTAATTACAAAATTAATAGAACCAAATAGAACTCGGTTGGAAGCAATGTCTGATCGCGAATCGATTCCGTATCCGATGATTGTATTTACATTTGTCTCTAGAAAAAATTAAGTCGCAAGTCATATTACTCTTACTCTTGTCATGTCTATTTTATTGTAGTTCCTAATTTTATGAATAGTTGGGTTTTGTAGTGGAATAATTGTACCTATGCGATAAATTTCTGATGTAAAGTATAATTGACTATATGCTCCTGTTTCGAAATATGTAGTTGGCAACACACGCTAGGATAGGAAGTCATTTAACTGAACCCTTAAAAACAACAGTAACACCGAATAACGCGTCAAATCATCTTTCTTAGCTAACTTAAGACGGTGATTACTTTACCACAGACAGTCTATGGAGGCTTGGGACGCGCATAGCTCACACGTATGAAGATTCTGAGAAGAACGTGTGGTACCGGATTTGATCTTGTTTTACATGAAGAAATTTTACTTAATATATCCATCCCCTCTGAGTACTGAATGATGGCTTACGACAGATTTGTATTGACTAAAACCCCCCGGTGTTTCTACGTTCACCTATTTTACCGGAAGATGCGGACCCCTTATTGAAGGCCTTTATCTGCAGTTTGTCTGAGTCGGTTGTTGATAGACCCTCCTGACAAATCAACGGCGAGGTGCATTGATTATTAATGCACTTGAATCAACCAGGGCATTGAATGCAGGGGTGTTGGATGTTTATGCGTATTGAGTTCATTAAGGTACCACAGTACTTAACACATCTTGCAGTCGAGTGAAGAATTATTTTTATTTGCTGGTACTCGACAGGACTTAAAGCTTACTGGATTACATACATTGTTGGTCCACCTGATAAAGAAAATAGGATTACTTCAATACGACTCCAGTTTTACAGTAAATTAAAAAACATTACAACCATTAAATTCTTGGAACGCGAAATATAAATAATATGTAAACAAAACGGAATACTCCAGTGTTTCGCAGATAATTATTTGTACAAAGAAAGAATCTGATCTTCGAAATCCGATTCACGAGCAATTATTATTAAAGAGAGCGACTAGGTACCGAGATGAAAATAAACGTCAGGTCAACGTATATTTAAAGTAAGCAACAAATTCCTTTGTAGTTTTTCCTTTACTGTTATATTAATAAAACAGAGAATTTGTTTTAGAGCTCTCGGAAACTAGCGGTGCGGGAATTCTCTTGTATATTTTAAACATTTTTACCGGTCGGTGTTATTATTTTAACGTCCGTGTACTCTCTTGACTTAATACTGTTCCTTTGACGTGGTAATTATTTAGGAAGGCAAATAGAGGAATTGACAACTATGAAATATATGTAAACACTATAGAGATATATCATTTGTTTCTAAACACTTTATTAAAATGCTTCTAGTTCTCGAATTTATTATTCTAAAGCATTCATGTCAGTTCTCTCCATTCATAAATTCTATCCTATTCTATTATAATGTGTCTGAGCTTTTCGTGAAGAAAAAAAATATCGTGGTAAAGCATAACATGGCGGTAGATAGGTATTTTCTAATAATGTTAAGCGCAGCACCAGTTGTAATCAATTTTGGTTTAGTGTGTTTACTACCCTGGACCTTGTGGCCAAAGCACAATAGCCTACACAATTTACACATATAAAAAATGTATCTATCGACAATTAACAGTAAAAAAAATATTAAAACGCGACGAGCTCCGCGATGCTTATAGTTTTCTCCGAAGAAAACTCTTCGTTTATAGAAACAAACTGCGCTCTAAGAGCAGAACAAACTTGCTCAGAATCTACTCCCGTCCCGGTATTATTGGATCTCACTCACAAATGAGATGCTAAGTGTTAAGGCGCTTGCTTCACTACTGGCACTATTGCAGAATTTGCAATCTTTTGAGCTCTGAACAAGCGCCTTCTTTTTTTCGGTATAAAGATAGTCTCCACGTAACCTTATCATCAAAAGAGTCTCTGAAATATATGACGTTATGTTGTTTAATCGACTATGTTGTTAGGTATTCGATTTGTGAAGGCGTTACTTTGTGGGCATCCGTTGTAAAAAATATGGTTGATGTTACTTAGCTAATTCCGTTTCAAATGATTTTCAGCTATCTCCTCTAACATCTGACAATTTGATATAATAGCTGAAAACTATGTTATTGAATACGCTATTGGCTAAATTCCCTCGACTTTCTTATTAAGATGCGCTTCTTAATTTTCATACAAGTATTATTTGATGGAAAGTCAGACAAGAGGTAAAAGGGACTTTGCAACTTTATTGGGTTCATATGGCAAAAGCTTAGGTCACTTAGTTAAGATGGAAATCGATCCAAATTAATTACACACACACACAAATTTAATCGAATAAAATTATTACATTTACATCTAAGTGGTACTAATTAAGAAGTTCATCAATCCAGCCATACAACCGTAACTCGTCCACTGCTGGACATACATTTGGACAACGGTTTTACGTCACCCGCATCCAGCGGATTTCCGCGACCTTCCCTAGGTCGTTGGTACACTTTCTAGGTGCGTGGGGGGGAGGGCTTACCCAGGCGACGTCTTCCAGTGTAGGATGCATTATTATTTCTTTTTGTTGTAAACCATTTGCATAATATGTTAATTACAAAAAAAAGTGTCTACGTCTCGTGTCGTCTAGAATTTAATTGTAAGTATGTATGTGTGTTGTAAATAGTGACTATATGTTTAACATTATCATTATTCCTAGTATTTTGTCTTATCGATGTTAGTCATCCACATCCCTATTCCGGATAATGCATTCAGCTCTCCGTTCGACAAGTATTATTATTATTATTCGAAAAGGGGCTATGCAGGCTTAAACAGTCCTGTATCACTGCGACCTAGTCAGATCTATTGTGATCGCCCCTATATTGCTAAAGCTCACTGCCTAGACCTACAACTTGAATATACTGTAGTATCTTTTTGGCAGAGAGCGTCTGTACCTCCTCCGGAAGCAACACATGCTTACCCAGAATTCGGTTACGAATGGGTATTAATGGATCACATTCACACAAGATGTGCTTTGGTGTTTCGTCTGTTATTTCACAGAACCTGCACTCTCTTGTGTTCTGGACACCGATGTTGTGCATATGCTTGCCCAAACAACAGTGCCCAGTTAGTGCTCTCACTAATACTCGTAGCTGATTCCTACTGAGCATCAGGGCTTCTTCAGCTTTGCGCTGAGTGAATGCTCTGATGAGCTCTTTGGAATGAATTTGTCCTGGCAATTTATTCCAGAATTCTATAGCCTTATAGGTATATTGGTCCCTTATGGTCAATCGAACTAGGCTTTTTGGAATGCCACAAAATGGTTCAGGCCCAATTTGTGTTTCCATAGCCCCTGCTCTTGCAAGCGCATCCGCAGCTTCATTGCCGGGAACTCCTGCATGGCCTGGGACCCATCTTAAAATCAGCCTGTTATTCTTACCCAGGCTGTTTAGCATTGCCACACAATTTGCAACTAGCTTCGACTCAACTACGTCCGAAGCCAGCGCCAAGAGAGCGGCTTGACTATCCGAATGGATATATATTGTATGGTTCACGTAGGCTTTCTGCAGATTTATACAGGAACATTCTAGAATCCCGTATACCTCTGCCTGGAAAATGGAGGCAAAACTACCAAGATTAGTTGTTTGACTAAACTTAGGTCGCTCTCCATATATTCCACAGCCTACGTTAAGTCCTATTTTGGACCCGTCGGTAAACCACAGTAAGCTGCCTTCCTTCCACGTTATCTCACTGTTTAACCAGGAGTCCCGTGGAGGGATTTCGACATCATACAATTTTTTAAGATTACTTTCAGGAATCATCATATCTGATATCATCCCTAAAATTGGTGTTTCTATCACTGAGTCTAAGAAAGATCTCATGGACTGGGATATCCATTGTCTCCTCCCGGGGGCGTACATTCTGTGCATCGTCAACCTCGCCACCTTCTCTACATGTAGATGAAGGGGCGTCAGATTTAACAGAGCATCCAGAGCCGCTCCAGGGGCTGTCGACATGGCTCCTGTCACTAAGATAGAAGCTATTCTTTGTACTGAAGCTAATCGGGTACAAACAGACTGCTGTTGTGCCTTTTTGGACCAAGCCACACAGGCGTATGTTATTATGGGTCTGACAACTGCCGTATAAAGCCATATGGTTAGCCTGGGGTGTAAACCCCAGCGCTTTCCGGCCATTCGACTACAGATCCCCATTGCTATTTTAGCCTTTTGAATTATATATCCAATTTGGCTATTCCAGGTCAGTTTCTGGTCGAGAATAACACCCAAGTATTTGACCTCTGGTGAGAAGTTTATTGTCTTGCCATTTAGTGAAGGTTGTACCAATTGGTCAAGACGCCTTTTCTTGGTAAATGGTACTAGGACAGTTTTGTCTGCATTGATTCTCAGTTCATTGTCCTTGCACCATTTGTCAATGACACTTAGTGCTTTCTGCATAAGGTACGAAATTGTACTTTGAGAGAAACCTCGGACAACTACCACCAGGTCATCAGCGTAGCCCTGGGCGTCAATCCTTAATTCCTCCATCTTATGCAGGAGTTGGTCCACTGTTAGGGTCCACAACAGGGGCGATAAAACGCCTCCTTGTGGACAACCTCTTGTGGTTACCACCTCATGATTAGTGCCATGCAATGTTAATTTAACTATACGGTTTGAGAGCATTGATTCAATCCACTTTATAGTGGTTGAATCTACCTTTTTAACACTTAACCCATGAACTAGTGTTCTAATGGGTGTGTTATCAAAAGCGCCCTCAATATCCAAAAATGCACATAGTGCAATTTCCTTATCTTCTAATGCCTTCTCCACTCTATCTACAAGATAGAGCAGGGCAGTCTCAGTGGATCTTCCTCTGCTATAGGCATGTTGTTTAGAACTTATAGGGTTTGTGGTTAGTACCACTTCCCTAATATTTCTATCAATTATCTTCTCCATAGTTTTCAGAAGAAAAGATGTAAGGCTTATTGGTCTAAAGGACTTTGGCATAGCGTAATCCTTTTTACCGGCCTTGGGTATAAAAAGCAGTCGTACTTTTCTCCATAGTTCAGGTATATATCCCCAAGCAAGGCTTGCCCTGAAAATCTTAATAATTACAGGTGTGAGGATGTCAAGACCTCGCTGTAATAGCACAGGCTGAATTCCATCCTCTCCACCTGTTTTATATGGTTTGAATGACTTTATAGCCCATTTCACACTCTGTGGTCTTATAAAGCTTGCCGCTCTACGCCAGTCCTCTAATTGAGGCCTTATTGAAGAGGGCAGTCTTCTAGAAGTAGGTATCTCAGAACCTGGGAAATGAACTGACGTAAGGAGCTCCATGGTTTCCTTTTCACTGTAAGTGAAGGTCCCATCTTGTTTTTTAAGGAGTCCTATTTGTTTAGGTTTGTCCTTAGCGAGCACCCTGTGAATTCTTGCTCCATGAGGCGTATCATTGATTTCCTCACAGAACTTTCTCCAGGAAGCCCGCTTCGCTTTCCTAATTTCTTTATTGTATTTGGTTAGGGCCAGTTGGTATGGCTCCCACTCCTTTGTGTTTTTGGCCCTATTGAAAAGCCGCCTAGTTTTTTCCCTAAGCTTTTTAAGCTTAGAGTTCCACCAGGGAACTTGTCTTATTGAGGTCTTTTGTTTTAGAGGACAACTCTGCTCATAAGCATCAGTAATAGATGCCGTGAGAGCATTAGTTGCCAACTCTAGACTCTCAATTGTCTTAATATTTTTAGGGAGCGTTTCCAGGTTAGACCTTAGGGTATCCCTGTAGGTATCCCATGAGGTATTCCTGGGGTCCCTATATAGAACATTCTGACTCTTTATTGAAAATAAGAGCTCGAAATTAATATGCCTGTGATCAGACATAGAGTTTTCGTCACTTACACACCAGTTTATAATATGCCTAGCTACATTGTTAGTGGCGAATGTTACATCTAAGACTTCTTGTCTAGCACGTGTAACAAAGGTTGGTTTACATCCTTTGTTTAAAATAGTTAGGTTACTAGTTGTAATAAAATCAAAAAGTAACTCTCCTCTTGCGTTAACGTCACTGCTACCCCAAGTAGTATGGTGAGCATTGGCGTCACACCCCACCAGCAGCTCAGCGTTGTGTTTCTTCGCATAGTCCACAATCCGCATAAGCTCTTCTGAGGGATTACTGTTCTCTCCAGGTAGATAGGCTGAACAAATTAATAGTTTGGAGCCCTTCCACCCGTCAAGATTAATATACGCCGCAACCAGGTCATCTGAACAAAGCTCTGGAACAGGTAGAAAGTTAGTTCTTTTGCTAAAAACTATACCAGCTCTGGGCTTAGTCCCGCAGTTGTGTGCAAAAACACTCCCTGCGGTTTTCAATCCCAAAATTGCATTATTGCGCACCCAGGGTTCTTGTATAAGAGCGAGGTCCACAATGCCCCCTGAGAAGCATTTCTCCAGTACCGCCGTCGCTGCAACAGCATGATGGAGGTTAACCTGGAGGAACCTCGCATGACCACTGATGTGTGCTATTGGTTTTTGCGTAAAGGTTTCCAACCGGCGGTCTTCCTGCCTGTCTGGGGACTAGTAAGTCCACCTCGAGGTTGGATTCCGCCTGTCTTCCTAGTCCTGCCTCCTCTGTAACCTCCTCTACCTAAGGGCTTTGGAAGGATATGCTGCGCCAGGGGCGCTGACCCTTCCAGCCCAGAGGCTGTAAAGGTAGAGGAAACAGGACCGCCTGTAACCGCAACTGTTTTACCTTTACTTACCTCAGAGTCAGTCTCCGTGGGCGCTGAGGTCGCCGAAGCAACTTCCGCCTTAGGATCTATCCTCTGGGCTTTTGAGGTACTTAGTCTGGGCGTTGGGAAGATGTTATCTCCCTCCGTCCCAGAAGAACTGACGTCACTAGATTTCTCTAGGGCGTCAACGAGGGAATTAAAATTCAACCGTATGATGTTTTCATCCATACTGTTCCCACGATAAGCTAGGGAAATAACAGGTCACCACCGACAGAGCCCCGCATGTCGGTGGAAGAGCAAAAATTACTCTCTGAGGTGCTCCGGTATCAGAGAGGTACCGTTCACGACTGGGCTCCCCCCCAGCCACGCATCCCTCGGCACGGTTCACTTAACACCTTGGATTGGGTTGGTCCTCCTCGCCAATGATCAGCAGTAATCCTAAGAGAACACTGTCGATCATTGCCCAGGGTGCACCACGTGGAGGTGGGACCAAATTCGCACCCCGTTCGACAAGTAATATATCTATTGTCAAAGAGGACAACGTTCAAAGCCACGTAACAATAAATACCTACACAATGACAAATTGCGAACGATTTTTCCCCATTGCCATAATCTGTAACATCCACTCCGTATTACAGACCATTTAGTAGATTAATCTGTGATCGCTCACAATGCCGGTACATTAAAGGCTTTAAATTTTGAAGTGGTTGTTGTAATAAAGCTTTCTGTGGAAATTGTACAAGTTTTTAACGGTCTCGATCATGTTCTCTAAAAGGAAAGCGAAATACGTCAAATCATCTAATACAGTGATTATAATGAATACCTAGTTATTTAATACCTATACATACATAAATATATAAAATTTCCATATAAAAAATAGTAGAATTCATTGATCAACTCCTAATTTCCTCCAAATTCTTAGAATTAAATTATTTGTAATAAAAAGTATTTCGTATGGACAAATATGCTTTATAACAGTATTTTTTTTTATTTTTTTTTATTTACCCCCCGCCGGTTTCCCCCTGGCATGACCAGAGACCTTTTTATTGCATTTTGTTTTATTGTGATCTTTTTTGTTTTTTTTTGTAGCGTGTTCTTTTGCTTTGCTATTTTCTTTTGTATTGCTTATTCTTTATTTATTCCATCTATGTCTAATTCACATGTCATATCCATTATTTCATTACGTCTAACAATAAATAACAATAAATCCGATTTTACTACACAGCAGTGTCAAAGACTTATGGTAGTCACTTAAATCTAGTAATAGAATTAAATTTTAAACATTCAATCGAATTAACATTAAATTGGAATTAAAGGTATAATTTATATAAGTCAAATGATAATTCCAGAATCTGGATCCAATTTTAAGTTAAGATACCAATTAGAATTAAATTAAAATTTGCTTAAATCATTTATAACAGTATTAAATGACAACTACTGTCGCTAACGAAATGCATATAACAAACAAGCTTAACAGTGGTCGTGATTTATTGCCACACAGGTAACGGTTAAGCCGAAGTTCAGACCACTTTGGCGCCCTTGTGTTAACTACCTTTTTGTGGCTGAGTGCCTTAAGTGCTCGCCCACAAAGTTCGGTGAAGCTGTAAAGACCCTTCCGGTCAACAGGATTAGCTAGGTTAGAAAAAGAAGTGATCAATTCTACGTCGGCAGTACACGCGTGCGGATCTGTGCACGTCAGCCATTTTTATGCTGGTCATAAGTGTGTACGGCCGTAAGGCATTTCTTGCGGTCTAGTATCACATATTTATTACTTTTTATCACTTTCTGATTGATTCGTGTAGAATTCACTTCGTTTAATTTTTTCATTGACATTTCACGACATATCTGATAACGGTTTGAATAATTGACAGCCGACATATTTGTTTATAAGAAAATGTAATATACATTTTTTAATAATTTTCTTTTAAAAATGTATTATAAAAAAAAGCCTAATGGTTTCGATGCACAGCGGGCGGCCCCGGACGCCAGCGCGATGTTTGTATAGAAAACATCGCATCGACCCGATCCGAGTGCAACCTATTCTATAAATTTTACACGATAGGGTCCGTCCGCTGTATGTTCCAACCATTAGATATGAAGAAGATACCTTTCGATTAAGAAAAACGAAAAATGTAATGAATGTTCAGGTAGATATTCGTGTTTGTTTTATTAGTGATTTCAGTTAAATATGCGAAATAAAAGTATTAATTTTCGTCACTACGTTAATTATGGTAAATATTCTATTCTGCGTTGTGACAAACGCCGTCTGTGAAGTGCGCTTTGCTCCCGGTTTAATTACTTCGAACTCCAGTCAACCGATGTAATCCTTTTATTTTTCAAATATAAACTCCCTTTACCATGCAAATAATTAAAATGAAATAAATAAATAAACGTAATTATTGAAACGAATGGTAGCAATTTATTTAAAAAAAAGTACTTCATAATTAATTCAAAGTACGCTTTGTTTGTCAATTGCTTGAAATTCTTGACCTTTCTTAAAGTAAACGTTTCGTATGCGTGGTAAATTAATGTCATGTCTGACGTGCGAGACACCTCAAATACGTTGGTAATCGTGATAACGACGTTGATATTGTAAGAAGGAACATAAACAATTAATTTTTTTATATGAATTATTTTCTATAATTTAAAAATTCGTGACCCAAACTTCTCCATATAAACTAATTTCATCACCTCCGCGCGTGCAGTAATCTTAAAAACTAATCCAACGTTAATATTAATACACATATTAATACATAGATTTATCTTTAAATATAAAATAGTGTTTGCAAATTCAAAGAATTTACAAAATTTAATTTGAAACAGTAAGGAAAAAGCATGTACATTTGAAGTGAACCCACTGTTATATACCTAAGTCCGTAAATTTAATATATAATTATAATTTTGTCGATGTTCACCAAAATAACGAATTGAAGGTTTCCAATTCGTACAAATGTGTTATTACATTAAAATTTAATCAAATACTAATGCTGCTATACACCTGTACCGAAGGACTTGTATGTTCTAAATTACTCATATTTCTAGGCCTTTTATTATAAATGTCAGGCGGTATATAAAGCACTTACTTGAAAATAATTTTAGAACAAATATCACGCAAGACTGAATATCAGGTATGTAATAGGACGTGTCGCCCCCATCCCAAATGCAGCGGACGGCCCCGGGGGGTTTTAGTGGGTATTTCCGGGCGCTTCACGCCCGGGTGAGTCCCACACTGACACGGAACTCGTCACTCCGTGCCCCCTTATCTATTGTATTGGGGGACTTTGATCCCTCAAATACAATAGATAAGGGTAGTGCGTAAATGCATTTCTACCCGTCAAAAAAAATAAAAAAAAAAGGTAGGTATGTAATAGGAATAATATTTGGAGATCCAGGATGCCTACATGCTATATTAATTATAAAACGTGTAAGAAAAAGTTATGTACTG
Organism: Samia ricini; assembly: GCA_014132275.2. Lineage (NCBI taxonomy): Eukaryota > Metazoa > Arthropoda > Insecta > Lepidoptera > Saturniidae > Samia > Samia ricini. The sequence continues at coordinate 3,314,937 of AP028161.1, read as the reverse complement.
TATATTTGATAATTTGAACTCTACACCTAATTATAGTATTTTTTGTAGCTGCAATTGGTAGGTTAATTTAAGTGTGTTGTCTACCCATTGGAAAGAGTATGTTTTGGTCACGGATGGGACAGTCAGTTATACCAATGACCATTCCCAGCACCGTTTTTTTTTAAATATGACACTTGTCAAACGTCATTACGCAAGTGACTATTCACGCTAAGAACTTTAAGGAAGTTTTGTGCGCCGTGCGTGGAACATCTGTAATAAAGCCACTGGTGAAGGAGCTACGATCCATTCTACACCTAAAAAGGAAATCTGAACATTCCTGAAGCAAGGTAAGTGGATATTCGTTATCGGTAGCAAACCTTATTGTGACTTGGGGTACACTGAACACGCAGCCATACCGCGTAATCAATCAAGCTCCCTATAATCAAATTCAGAATATAGAGTTCTGTGTTATTTCACTGATACATTGCTACTCCTGAGAGGATGTCCAATCCATTTAGATAATAAATAATATTGAGGAACGAACAATGATGAATGTTTTTGTACTGTATAGGATCAGCGCTTTGATACGCTTTGAGTGACGATGTGGTACAGGATGGTTAATATAGTTAGCAAACTCGACAGCTTAAACTACCCAGGCTACAGACTATGAACCCGCTGGCAGTAAAAATCAGAGCACTAATGGACGGGGCAAAAAAGAACATAAAGCTGTTTTGGATTAAAGCCCATGCGGGTATACCTGGCAACGAAAGGGCGGATCAGCTGGCTAAGGAGGCTGCGCTCAAAATAAAAACAGCACCATGTTACGACAAGTGTCCGATCTCTTTCGTTAGGGGGCAGATAAGATCGCAGTCGCTTGATGAGTGGAATAGACGCTACCAAGAGGGAACCACCGCCGAGATAACAAAAATATTCTTCCCAAACGCCATCGAAGCTTATGGAATAGTGAAGAAACTGAATATCAACAGTATACTCACACAGATACTGACTGGACATGGCGGATTTTCAGCATATCTAAATAGATTTAAATGTAAAACTGACCCGTCGTGCGCCTGCCAGACAAATAGTGAAGAAACAATAGCACACATATTACTGGAATGCCCCATTAATGAATATGAGAGGTATACTTTGTCGCAAGAAATTAAAATGGATGTAGAAAAGGATAACATGAGTAAAATAATGAGTAAAAAAGAAACAAGGAATAAATTTATAGAATATGCAATAAAACTGGCAAGTAAAGTAATTGAAAGAAATAAATTAATTTAGATTAAACAACGACATAAAAGAAACAGTTTGTCAAATTAGAACAGACTCATAATCTCTGATTATGTCAGAGGAGCTCGGTAATTTAGAAAAAAAAAAACTACCCAGGCGGTCATAATTAGAAAATGCCTTACCATTATGCTATGGTTTCCTCTTAATCTTATTATAGAGTTGGATTGGTAGGTTCGAATGTGAGTCCATTGACGTGGAATCCGAGTACACTATCAACTTCACCATCATTGCATTTCTCACGATTTTTACCATCACCGAAAGTGCTAGCTTATTTTAGAGTTGGATAGGTCGGTTAGAATATTCTTCCGTTGACTTAGTTCCGAATGCATTATCGGATGAGCCATCATCTTTTCAAAAAATGTTAATTATAAGAAGAAAGGAGAATAAATATTTATAACAGTGCTTGTTGGGATAACACATTTAAAGGATGGCATAGATTTTCTTATTCCTTTTACTAAGCGCTAAGTCTAGAGGAGGACCGTTTGTTAAGTCAAGTTGTCTAATCACTTCTATATGTGACTGGCGATAGAATTCTAACTGGAGGAACGTAGCTAGTGAGTTGGATATTAGAAAATGCCCTGTCGCCCTCAGATTTAGTATGATTTGTAATTCGATTGATACGTTCGTTTAAAGTGTTCATTGCTTCAGTACAACTGACTTCATGATTATATATGTACATAACATCACACCTCTCTTCTATAAGGGTACACGATCCTGACACACTTTACTACTACTTCGGTTACAGGTACTTTTGACCTGGTTGGTCTTTTTAGATCATCTTCGATCTATTTGAGATAGTTTCGTCTAAGACCTAAGTCAACGAGCGACTTGATTAATCATCTTGCCTTATTAATTATCTTCGTCAATTTTCTTTCCCCCACCCCCTCCATGTGCCCTAAACCTATTTCCATCTTTGTCACTATATTATCAACGACACCACAACGTTTCCTTATATCATTATTTTTTACTCGTCTATTATCTGCACATTACGTAGGTATAATAAAATTAAACATAACCCAAGATAAACAGCCTCTGTTGATAGTTATTTCACGATAAGTCCTTAAGACTACACTATATCTACTAGCTCTTTACCTGGCGGTAACTATTGATTTATTGTTAAGTACAATAAATTAAAAAAAAACTCACGTGAAAGAGTGCGTTTTACAGATTTACCTATGCCACGAATCTCCGAGGAAAAGGCTTAGAGTACCCAATATTTAAAGAGCAAACACCTCTTAACGAGGGTTTAGTTGATCGAAATTGCTATAGGTGAAAGGGTGCACCTTATAAAGCAATGTAAAGGTACGTTTATAGCATATACATCTCTAAAAGGGTCTTGTTTACCACTTAGAACATGAAATATAGCTTTCAAATGCGATTGGTCCCGAGCACGCAAGTATTGATCGGTATTGCCAGGTTATAAGTGCACCAATCATGCCCAATTTTAGCGCTCTTTTCAGATAATAGATGTTACATAAAATTTACAAAAAGAATTGATTGAAATCATCGAGCTCCTAAAAAATCAACGTTTTATTTTCAGTAATTACATGATTAATTAGTAAGTTAGTAGTAGTAGAAACCATAGTTAATAAATTAACACAATAAAGTTTATTATTGTGTTATTGATTTATGTATTGTTTTATTTCTTTAGTTTTAGATTTTTAGATTTTAGATTTTAGATTTTTAGATTTTTAGTTCTTTAGTTTCTGTTTTGAATCTATAGTAATAAATAAAATTGAAGTGTCTGTTTGTAATGTCAAAATTATTTTTTTTATTAAATAGATATGAATGTATATAAGATACCTACAGCAAAAATACAATTTTTAAGATTATTGTCCGTGTGTCAGTCGGTCTGTCTGTTTGTTTCCGGTAATCTCCGGAACGGCTGGACGGATTTTGACGGGACTTTTTTTGGTAGATAGCTGAAGTTACTACGGGTTACTCATTTTATTTATTAGGGTACTGAGTAAAAAAATTAAAACTCCGAAAAAAAATTACTAAAATCCTATTCAATGCACAGTTTTACGGGTAATTGCTTGAATTTATGAGAAATGTTTTTACTTTATCTTAGTACTATAAAAAAAATTAGGGTTCCGTATAAAAAAAACGTAGTGAAGAATATATGAAACGCAGGTGCAGCCGGGACACAGACAAGTAGTAGAAAAATACAAGATTATGTGGTTATTTTTATTTTGGATTATTAACCCCTTGAACACTAACCTGGCACTTACGCCAGCTTTCCATTGTTTTCCTATTGTCTTATTTTTATCGGTACTCGACACATTAATGATGATTATGAGATCGAATTATCATTTAAATCTCATTTAAAATTAGGTACATTTAACCTTTTTTGTGAACATAATAATAGTAATGTGAGTACTCGTATTTTAAATACACAACGGGCAACATTTGTTACGAAGTTACCTCCTCCGGAATAGAGTCACAGTGCCGAATATTTAGCAGTAAATTTTGGGTCCCGCAATAAAGGTTCGTGCCTGTACGAGTCTTGTCAGGTGGAAGAATTGCTCGTGGCGCTATAAAGGCGCATAATGCAGAATAATATCGTCTGAGGAAACTCATCTTGTAAGAGACGCGCGGTTGGATGTTTTTTAACGTGTATTCAGTTTGTTTTACTAGAACAGTTTTTCGTAGTGGAAATATGTATTCGATTATAAAGTATGTTTAAGTGCAGAGTTGTGACGTTGGATCAGTATTAATGACAGGCACGGGCGTCGTGTCAATTGATATGATTTGAAACCCTACAATAACTCGTAACATTGGGCAAAGAACAACCATAAGATATTTAGTAAAGTTCAAAACGGTTTTTCAATGTCAGACTTGAGAAATTTATTTCAAAAAATTAAATGTACAGACAAATCTTCTGGTTTATTATTAGCATAGACAAAGAAGCTACGTAGAGCGTTCATCTACTGGCCATCGCAATATCATTACCGCTGCTCACAGGTGCATATTTATTTACCTTGTAGATGCTTATTAAGACCTAATTAGAATGATAATATAATAAATATAATATTACATAAGGTTTAGCGTAAGTATTTCGTCGCCAATAAAAAAATTAACGTGGGGGAAAAGCATATTTTTTCCCCCACCCTCGATCTTTATTATGGAAATAGGTCGAAAATAGGGAAAATGTTCGCATTATTAACCGACGGTCGATTTAAAGTGAAAGTTCTTTTCGTGCGTGAACAGCGTTACAAATCGCGTAGAGTTCGATCCTCGTAGGTACGCTAATAAAAGTCGTATTCGGCAGAAATTATCGCAAATTAGGGCTCCGCAAAAGCATTGTTCCGACGCGGCGCGGCGAGCAGCCTTTTAAAATGTTATTATAACTTTTCCGAGGGATGTGTTTCGTGTTTGTCAGTGTTAATTTGAGAATTATACTAATTACAGTCATGTTGGGTATTCGTTAATTATACTATTTTGTAACAATATTTTGTTTTTTTCGTGAATTATATAAATTTTAAATTAAATAATTTCGAGTGAAAAAAAAAGAAAAATTCTTTATTCAATTTAGGCCCTAATACGGAGCTTATGAACGTCGAAACACTACGACCAGTTCAGAAAATAACACAGTCGAGAAGAGCTGGCAAGAAACTCTAGTTCTTTTTTTTATAAATTTAAAATATACATATTATTTTTAAATAAAAAGTATACAAATCATAGTTACAAACATTGTTAACGGAAGCACACAGAGGGGTGTAAATTCCAGACATCGCTATCGTTCACGTAATGATACACCCTGTAATAACCCTTTGAAATTAAGACTTGCTTGACATGGTGCTTGAACTTATTGTCAGATAAATCGGTAATGTTCTTTGGGATCTTATTATAAAACCGAATACTATTTTACCTAGCTATAAAATTACCTATAAAACTTTTATTAGATTTACTTAGCCTAAAGCGTGGGACGGCCAACTTATTGTTATTTCTTATATTAATATTATGACCAGATCAAGCTTGTCCAAATTCTTACGAATATATATTAGGTTATCGAAGATGTATTGGGAGGGCAAAGCAAAGTTAAGATATCATATTTTTGAAACTTGTTCTTTAGAGATTTGCGAGGTCCCATATTGTATATCGCTCGAACAACTCTCTTTTGTAACATAAAAATGGTGTCTACCTCTACTGCTGTACCCCGCAGCAAAATTGCAATTTATTATTAAGTGTGATACCCAGAAACAGAGTTTTTTCAACTAAGCCTACTAAATTTCCTTCTATCTTAACCCTACAATGTTGCACATTGGGCAACGTACATTTTATACATTTCGTCTACTTAGTATTTAGAAGTAAATTATTTAAGACAAACCAGTTAGAAATGTTTGCTAGTTAATTATTTAAGAGCCTAACCTCTGAATTATTTCTTTTCACTTTAAATATAAGTGAAGTGTCTTCTTCAAAAATAACTATATTAGCCGAGTTATTAACCATTAGCGGTAAGTCGTTAATATGAGAACGGTCCCAAAATTGACACCAATTCGAACTAGCGATCTCTTGGAGGTAACCAATTAATTTTCTGACAGCGGTTTGTCAAATAAGAGATTAGTATGGAGACAATGTTTCAGTTTCAGTATAAGTGTACTGTGATCAACGCACTCAAAGGCCTTTGGGAGATCGCAGAACATACCTATTGCAACCTGCGAATCCTCCCAAGCTCCCAATATATGACTTATTAACATTGCACCAGCGTCGGTGGTAGATTTGGATTTCATGAAACCAAACTGTCGAGCATCTAAATTTTTCTGGTTTAAAATATTCAAGTAACTGATTTAAGACAATCTTCTCGAAGATCTTAATAATCAATGGAAATACAGAAATTGGTCTATAATATTCAAAACTTTTAGAACCTGATTTAAATAAGCGTACCACTTTACTTATTTTCATCAAATTTGGGAAAGTGGTATGCATCCGTTATATATCTTAACCCTAATATGGTGAAATATTAACAATCATTGATTAAGAACCATTACCGACATTCCCCATATGTATGTCTTGAGTGTGTTTTAAATTTAGTTGCCTAAAAGCTTTTATTTCACCTGCACTAACAGATGTAAAATAAAATTTTGAATATATAAGGACACTTAAATTATTAAGAAGTAACACGGCACCATAAGGATGATTAAGTTATATATTTTTGTAACTCCGAGAGGTATGTTAGTGAAGCAATCCTGAAAAACAGTTGGTACTTCTGAACTGCTTGAAATATGTTACTCCATCGACGTTCAGATCGAAAGCCTTGTCATTTATTCTATTATTAGCTATTTCTTTATTTATGATGTGCCAGACAGTCTTGTTACGTAGCTGTATTCCATGGAAAGGTCTACGTTGCAGTTTCCTAATATCATGGACCTAGGACACATCATTGAATACCACGGAAACCGCTACATTGGAGTTTCCTTATAACAACTGCAACATTGGTTCACCGACGCTACATGCCACCTGCTATTATACGGAACTTCAACTCATCGTCATCGTGGGAATCACTCCACCAGCCGAGTCTCACTGAGGCTCGCCTCGCCTGTCAAGTACTCCGCTGAAGTCACTATTCGGTAACACCTCGATCGGTAGTCACCTCTCGTAGGTTTGAGGACTATTCGATCTAATATCTGTCGATAGTCATTTCTATTAGGTTTAGTTTAAATATAAGTGTAACTGTAGCTCTAAAATTAAATCTATATTAATTTGAATTGGATTTTATTACGCCTCTCGGGCGCGCTACATTGCCTTGGTCTTATATTTAGACTTAACTTTGTTTCCCAAAAAATTTGCTTTGACAAGTTTTTAAAAAGTTATTTCTATCATTAATAACTTTTGTTGGGCAATGATTATTAAATTCATTGCTTATGTGCTTAATCAAACTGTTATAGTCAGTATTCGGATCTCGATTTATAAAATTAAAAGTGGACAATTTTTGTTGAACATTATCACTTAGACGATCTAATCTGCTTTTGAAGGTCGTGGGAATTCGCTGGATGCGAGTGGCGCAAGACCGGTCGTCGTGGAGATCTTTGGAGGAGACCTACGTCCAGCAATGGACGTCTTCCGGTGCCTGGTAGCCATTCGAGAACCTGTTGGTCCTATCGGGCACCAGTTCTGTGAGCAATGTGCCCAGCGTACTGCCACTTAAGTTTAGCAATTCTTCGGGCAATGTCGGTTACTTTAGTTCTTCTGCGGATGTCTCCAGTCCTGATTCGATCACGTAGTGAAACTCCAAGGATATGCTACACTTTATTAACATTAATTTAATGCTAATAATATAAAACGAATTCACTGATTATTGGAGCAACGAAGACTTATTCGTTATGTGAGACGGATCTATAAAATGTTGATGATAATAAATAAAAATAGATAATGTTGTATGTACTTAAATATAAACACATGTTATTGGAAAGACCTGGGTACGGTAAGTCTGATTTGGTTATTTACGAAAATAAAATTTTAAAAGCTTCCCGGAAAGTTTGTGGTTAACCAAAGAATGTGATTTTTTTAATGAAGCTGTGATATTGTTTCTAGTTTTGATCATAAAAAAGTTTCAACAAAAGAAGTCAGAAATTCGAAAAAATTACATCAACCGTTATTTTTGTATTTGCTCACGATTTTTTTTTTACATTTTGTCGACTTGTGACTGTTTTAGAAACGAATATAAGACGGATCTATTTGATATATTAGTACCACTTTTATGTTAGTTTAAAAATAAAAAAAAGCTAATTAATATGAACGCAGTACCATGTTTCAGGGAGTTATAATTAAAATTTTGTAAAAGGTAAAATGACCTTGAATATGTTAGTAGACAGACAAAATTTTATGTGCTTAATCAGACAATATAGATTTAATTTTAGAGCTGACATTTCGAAATTTAGAAAACGACATTTTATTTAGAAATATTTCCTAGAGCCGAGTGCGATTGAAAAATGGAACGGGAAGAGGAATTGAAATTGACGTCGTGAGTCTCCCAGGGAATTGCGGATCTGGATGGATAAACTCGTGTTAACTTATATGTGTGTGTAACGTGACTCCACTTGGGTAGATTTAATTTTTTATTTATCAAACGCTAGCTTATATCCGCGGATATGCTTACATAAAATGCTCATTTTGTATTTCTTTATTATTTTGGTGCTGACAAATGATTTTTTACAAGAAATGACATCTTTATCATTATTTATGACTAGTTGTTAAAATTACGGAGTTTCTGTATAAATATTAATTATTAATGCTTTCAAAAATTTAAACTAACCGAAAATATTTCCATAAACAATAAAAAAATCCTTATAATTATTATTGTGTAAACTCTATGGGGTTTTTTAGCTTCTGTACTTTCAATTTTATGTTTTATTTTATTTTCTTAAATTTCAATGTAACTTAAAATTATTAAGAATCCAGTACATACAAAGTGTTAAAAATAATAATGTTAGTGATTTATGAGTATGTCAAAGAAATTACTAAATAGGAATTTATAAAATTGTTTTTCATACATACATACATATCATCACACGCCTTTCTCCCGTGGGGGTAGGCAGAGATTACGTCCTTCCACTTGCTACGATCTTGACACAGCTCTTTCACTTCCTCTATTTTCATGAGCGCTTTCATACATGCTCATTCATACATTTGTTTTTCATATGTAATTATTTATTCTAAAAGGAATCTTATAAGTTTCACTGTACTATTAAGTATGTTTATTAAAGATTCGCCTAGAACTAAGTTAGAATATTTAAGTTTATATATAATACTTTAGTTTGTAGAAGAGTGTTTTGTATTCAAATAAGTAGATAGCTATTAACCCCTTGAGCACTAACCTGGCGTTTACGCCAGCTTTCCATTGTTTTCCTATTTTTTAATTTTTATGGGTACTCGACACATTAATATTTAAAATAAATAATTTGTTTTCTTTTCACTGTTGTAACGTTAACGTTTTAAGGTTTTAGCGTTAGAGTACAATCTCATTTGATTGTAAGTGACAATTTGGTCTGCGACGGAATTACACGCTAAATGTAAAGGTAGTGGTTCTCAAGTGACACTGCCGGAACATATCATGGCGGTAGTCAGTCGGGTAATAGAATAAGCATATTGCTAATGTCAGTCGATAAGTTACACTGTATATGTAGGTTAAAACTAACATGTAGGTAAGAATTAATAACTTTACCCGTGGCTACGCTTGCTTTAATAATCTCTTAAATGTTCAAAGTTTTTGATAAATTTTGGCAAGACGACGTGATGTTAGTCATTTTGTTGTAGACTTAATTTAAAATTACTTTCATAAATTTATGTATAAATCAACAACATATATAATTTTCAAATTGAATGATGTAATCGGTTCAATAATTCTTACTTTGTAAGCTAATTAACAGACAGACTGTCATTAAATAATAAATAAGAATGATTTTTTTTTATATACCTATATTTTATATACATTGAATATAGAATAAAGGGTAATTATAGTTGTTTTATATGTCATAACATTTCCCTCGAGTCCCGTATCCCGAGAACAATAATCCGCATTATCTTCGGAGATTGGAGAACATAAAAATGTCTAGTAGGGATCTCATCACATCCTACAAAGCTACACTTTTATGACAATATTTTATGTTCACCTCATGTGAAATTCCAAGGGACAGTTGACGACATCGGACCCCTGTCACGCCTTCTATTTTAGGACACTTTTCCACCTTTATTTTTAATATTATATACATATTTATATCTACATGTTTCACATCGGACACTAGGTGTTGAATTATTCATCTATTTATTTATTAAATATAGATCAATAATGTATACGTCATTCAAATTTATTACAAATCTAAACAATATAGTTATTCTAAATTTAAAAAAATGCCGTAACAATTATCATCACGTCATGCTCAGAACTTAAAAAAAACATGTTAATTACAAAAATACTAAATTTAATAACAGTGTACTGAACTATGAAACTAAATTAAAAATAATTAAAATATTCAACTGAATTAAAACTAAAACTATTAATTATTCCACTAAATAAAATGATTGTGTGCTAATTTATTATTTAAAAAAAAAAAATTTATTCAATACAATATATACGTAACGGTTTTAATAAATCCGTGGTCCAAGAGAAGAACACTGATATAATAATATGGCCTTTTTAAATGCTGTTCTTTTTTATCATAAAATATGTCTGTAATATATTATATGATCTTGTGTCGCGAGGACAATTTAATTATAATTTAGAATAAGGGAATAAATTAAAAACGAAATGAAAATATGAACGTAATATATATAAAAGCCGAAGGTTATCTTCTACATAAAAAAAGGTATAAAAATACAAGTAATAAAAAACCTTGCCAGCATAGAAAAACTCGCCCCATATAGCACTGCAATATTTATATCAAAATTTGTTGTCAGAACTGTACGCCTGTATACGCTTGCCTCATCCAAATATCTGCACGGCATAATGTAATAGTGTTGCCGGATCTTTTTTTTGCCCAACAGTTTACTACATCCAATAAACTGAGTGTCGCTTGGTCTTCATCACCCATAGTGAGTCTGATAAAAGTACTTTATATATAATAATAATGCAAAAATTGATCTAAAGATCGCTCCAATGTCCCACGTTCTCTCCCACCGCACCGTGTTATATCTGTTTATTATATTTTATAATATTTTTATTTGAAATTTTGATGATGACGTTCTGATCATTTTTTTCTTAATCCATTAAAATTCTACTGTTTCTCGCGATGTTTCAAATATTCAAATTTTAAATGTTTTTTTCTTAAACGGCCTCCTCAATGAATCCAAAAAAAAAAACTCATGTTATATTAGCAGAACGCACGGGTAAGATATACTGACAGTTGATATGAATAAACTAATAGAAAACCTTCGGGATTTCTTGATGAATTTAATAAAATAAATAAAATGAAGGTATATATAAATAATAACAATAATATAAATAATATGAATTGAACTAAAACCAATCACTACACTTAATATGCTACTAACGGGCGAATAAAAACCTAAATTGTAGAAGAACCATTGATGTTGAACGGGACGTATATGGGAGTGTATAATAGCTACTTGAAATGGGTAGCATTAATTATTTGAACTTATTCTGTTAGTTGTTCGTTAAATTCTTCAGGAAATACTGTACCATTTATTCGGGGTATACGTAATAAAATTGGATAGTATTTTATGAATTTATATTCATATTTAAAAATAACGTGTATTGTACTAAAATAATTGATTGCATTAGTTTTAATTGTATATATTATTAAGGTATACTTTAGATACACAGTTTTCCACATCACTGATATTTAAACACGAAGATAGTTCAAGTATAAAGAAAGCGGATTTTAGAGATTTTGACTCCTCCCCTATATCTCCCCTTTACAGGAATTACTTAACCCTTTCCCTTCCTCCCTCCCATCAGATGGCGTAAGTATTATCATATTTTTTATATTGGTGTTTATTTAAACAACCCCTATTACGTTGTACTACATTGTTGCAAATTATTCGTTTGTAAGAACCCTCTTATAAATAAGCTTCCGGTTAGTGCTGCTAGATTCAAAGGAGAACTGTTCTCTGTGTTCATTCTCGAACTGACGATACTGTTAACTCAAAGGGCTTTTACATCTACCTTTGGTATTAATTCTGATAGATCTTCAGCTTGTTACTATTAACGAAAGGAATCACTATGAAAGATTGAGAAATATTTAAAGAGTCATTTGTTTCCCGCGCTTGGTCTTTTCGCGTTTTTTTTTTGTATAGTTTCCTACTTTGATTACAAAATAAAATAAAACCATTTTAAATGTTAATTTATTACGTAAATTAGAAAACAATGGTAAATAAAAAATATATATCAATAATCAATGTTTCAAAAAAAACTTATAATACGTCTGATTTATCTTTAAAATTTTAATAAAAAAATTATTTTAACACTTGATATACATATAAAAAATCAATTTAAAAAATCGAATAAGTCGTATTAAAGTTTAATATTCTTATTGGTAGATATACAGCCTACGTTATTGTCTTTTTCAATCATTATATTAGTTTCGTCTTGATCGATGAGTTAATTAAGACATTTTTGGTTAATTCTAGAATCCCTTACAAATATTTTCCTATATAAATATATACCAATGAAAATCAGGCAGAAACTCATTTGAAACAAACTAGTAGTAGGTAGGTATGTTAATAAATTTATTCTTTGTTTTTTTTCTTCTAAAGAACCTAATATGATTTACACAGTTTCATGACGATAAACATACTCATATCGAAGTCTGACCGTACGATCGAAGTCAAGTTAAGCTTCCGCACACTTGTATAAAGGAGTCGAAAATGATTTGAGAGAGTCTCTCGATGTTTAAGTGTCCAATTTACAGAATCGCTCGCCCCCACTTATGTGGTTTTGCATGTACTACATACATTTCGAGTGTGAATATAATCTTGAATCATTTGTGAATTGTCGTAAAAGATTTCCTAATACGTTTATTGTAATACAAATTTGATTTTATTTGGTTTGCGTTAAAATGGGTTACGTTTGTTTTTGGTTTCGTATACATATTTATGTTTATTAATTTAATGGTTTATAAACGATTTAAAAAACGTGTATTTTTATTTTAAAAGAATTATAAACCGACATTAGAAAAACATACAATAATTCATAATGAAATCTCTTTAAAACACAACACAATAAATATTTATGTTACCTATCTCTTCTACATAAAGACTTATTGTGTTCTGCTTTTAATCCAATTTACACAACATATATTGGGATTTTCGAGTGTGCTTAAGCGAAAAAAAAAATAGAATAAACTCAATTATTAACACCTAAAACCTTTCATAACATAGATTAACTTTCAAAATCGACCGTGTAGTTTTCAAAAAATCGCACAACGTACACGTACTAGAGAAACAAAAATCCTCCTTTTTTTAAGTCTGTTAAAAATAAGCTAATTTTTCCCTGTCTCATAATAACAACGAGATGTGCATACTCGAATGAAAGTTTAATAAGGCGCTTATGAAAGTCAAATTAAACCCCGAGTTCAGAACCGGAGAAAACGAACTGAGTGTAACCGGGATGAAACTTTTGATTCACGTCTGAGTTTTTACTTCAACTTTAGTTGTTTTTTTTTTTTTCGTTTCAAGGAAGATTCTGTTTTACAAAACATTACATTCATTTTTGGAAGGAATGACGACGAGTGAATTTTAAAACGGAGCAATTATATGTCTTTGTAAAAGTTTCATATTTTTTGGAAATATTTATTTATTGCCTAAAGGCGTATTAAAGTGAATATTTTAATTGTTTTTTTGCTCGAATGACTGCAGTTCAAGAATGATAACGACATCTAGATTATAGACACTCCCCCCTCTTGTCAGTAGTTGTAGGCAAAGATCTTACACCTCTCACCATGATAATGTAAGTATTGGTATAATTTAAAAAAAAGTAGATATTGCTTAAGTAACCATTTAGACCGCACTCCCGGCCAATAGGCCATCAAAAATGAAGCAAACATAGAACCCTTATTGATTGATTACCCCTCATTGATTCTTAATACTTCAATGCCCATCTATCGATCCGTTAACAGCTGAATCTATACTGGCTAACCTCTGAATTCGACGGATACGAAAGCCTTCTACCACTTCGCATTCGAATTTATATTGAATGTTGGCTGATCATTAACTTAATTTTACTAATATTTATTGCGCCATGTAGGAGTTCTCTTGGGATAATAGTCTTGGTTGGTTTCCCATTACATTACACGATTTTAGAGAGAGGGTATTTTCTTGTCCTCTCGGCCCGCATGGCCAATATCAGGTTAAACCGCCTGTATTTAGATTACTATTCGTCTATACCCTGGGATCATCAAATGGGTAAACTCTTACGGACACAAACAGCATCAATCTATTCATCTATCTATCTATTCTATCAATCTATAGCTATTCCCGCCAATGTCTTTATATTATAAAAAATGCGTCTGGAGACAGCACTTAGACTGTCAGCAATCTGTGTGTCCCGAGTACTGTGATATTTTGGTCATGTCGCAAGAGCAGGCTGAAATAATTTATAAAAGCAGATTCTGATAGGAAAGGTTAAAAAGGTAAAGCGGCCGACGGGGAAAATTCATCATATTAAAGTCCCTTATCGCAAAAAAGGCAACGAATCTCTTTTATGTGTTTTAATTGATTTATAATAAGTCAAGATTCGAGAACCACTGAACTGATTAATATATATTTTTTTTATCATACATTTATTATATTTCTAATTCACATTACCACTAAGTCATTTACGCTTAAAAGTCAAGTCTAAATTTAATTTATTGTATTGTAAATTCCTTTACGATCATTTCCAAAAGTGTACAGATGTTATATATATTTTTTATTTTAATAATCATTAAAACAGAAATGGTAGACTTTACCTTTTAATAAATTTTGTTATTCGATATCCATCAAGACTTGTGTTTTCATTTAATAATATCTACCATTAAATAAGGTTATTTGATATATCTGAGCGTTAATAATTACTTTTTGTCTGATTCGAAATAAATGTATATTTATTTGATTCTTTAGAAATTTTTCTCCTTTATTTCTATACCGATTTTTTTTTAATTTTTTTCAGTAGCCATTGATGCGATTTAGTGTTTTGAATTTCATCCACCCATCCATCCATTCAATCGAAAGACGTCCACTGCTGGTATAGGTCTTCCCGACGACCGACGACCAACCAGCAACGAGCGCATCCAGCGGATTCCCGTGACCTTCAAGAGGTCGTCCGTCAACCTTGTTTTGGATTATTTTGATCTTTCTAATTATAAGCGACGTTTAGATGTAAAAAAAATTAACAAAAAAATTCTGCTCAAATTTCGATTACCCGCCGAACACTAGACGAAATGTTATTTAAATTCACTAAATTCAATCAAATAAGACTTTGTAATCGGAGTCTTTCTGAGATGACGTGAGAGCTCTGCTCACGCAGAAAAACGCCGCGACCCGCGCCCACGACACGTATCCGACAGAGGATAATCGTGCGCGCTTGCGTTCTTTGCGTAGAGCGGTGAAAAGCCGCATATATCAGATCCGTAATGAAAGGTGGAACAGCCTCTTAGGAGAGTTGAAACCTTCCCACCTCGCGTACTGGAAGCTCGCACGATCTATGAAGATGGACCGTACCATCGTTAACATGCCCCCCCTGGACAGAAATACGCAGGGTCTTCAACCCGCATTTGACGATATCGAAAAAGCCGAGTGCTTAGCCGATAGCCTCGAGCATCAATGCGCTCCCGTCACCGACAACATTGATGTCGAACACATCTCTGTTGTCGAATCCTCTGTGAAGGACTCCCTCGCTCTTACTCCGGTTGTCCCCCTCTCACCTGTCACCTGTGACGAGGTTGCGACTGTCATCAAGTGCCTTAAGCCCAGAAAGTCCCCCGGTCCCGACGGAATCAGGAACGAAGTCATCAAACTTCTTCCTCCGCCTCTGGTCGCGTTGCTGGTCTGCATCTTCAATGCGGCCATCAAGAACAACCACTTTCCAGCCGCCTGGAAAGCAGCTATAGTTATAGGGATACACAAACCTGGCAAAGACGCCAGGCAACCCGATAGTTACCGTCCAATCAGCCTACTTAACACCTTAGGTAAACTCTATGAGCGGATCCTTATGAACCGTCTCATAGAGGTGATAGAGGACAAAAAATCTCTTGCCTCCCCAACAGTTTGGTTTCCGAGCCAGACACTCCTGTGCGCATCAGGTGCTCCGCCTCACGGAGTACGTACTCACCAATATTAATCACCCTCAGTTTAATAAATCCTGGCATACGCTCGCGGTCTTTTTCGACGTTGCCAAAGCATTCGACAAGGTCTGGCACACGGGCCTCGTTTACAAACTCACTAGATTAGGTATCCCCGACACTCTGGTTAGAATCATACACGATTACCTCACCGATCGTAGTTTCCGCTATAGAGTAGAGAGCGCTCTCTCTATAGCCCACCCCATACGCGCAGGAGTCCCCCAAGGTTCCATTCTGGCGCCTGTCCTCTTCAACCTCTACTTAGCGGACCTCCCTGATCTCGGAAGAGTTCAGTTAGGTCTATACGCGGACGACACTGTCATATATTTCGCTTTTCGTAAGAAAACGGTCTTACGTAAATACGTCCAAGGCGCTGTCGACCAACTCAGCGCTTGGTATTTCAAATGGCGTCTCGCGATAAACCCGAGTAAGAGTGCCGCGTTATTATTCACTAGAAGCCGAAAACTTAGGGAAGACCCTCCTGAGCCCATTCAGTACGCGGGTACTGAAATCCCATACAGCTCCGAAGTCAGGTACCTAGGAGTTCAATTAGATGATAGACTCTCTTTCAAATCTCACATAAAGAAAGTGAAGCGCCAGAGCTCCATGGTGCTAGGTCGTCTCTATCCGCTCTATAACAGCAAGAGCAAAATGGCACTCCGCCATAAGATTACCCTATACAAGATGGTGGTCAGACCCATCATCACGTATTGCGCACCTGTCTTCGGTCACATCATTCGTTCTCGCATGCACGCCTTACAAAGGATTCAGAATCGCTTTGTAAGGAAGGCAGTAGGTGCCCAATGGTTCGAGAGAACTGTGGATTTACACAGGGATCTCAACCTGCCCTCCATTAGGTCCGTTTTTAAGACCCAGTGTCGCGCATTCTTCGAACGCGCAGAGACACACTCGAACCCCCTCATTGTGCGAGCCGTCTCGTACTTGCCAGGACGTAAGCCGCGTCGTATACGTCGGCCGCAAAGGATCTTATCGTGTCGCGACGATACCATAACTCGTAGTAATAGGATCTTCCCTCCTTTACCTCGTACGAATGCGTGCCAGCGCCCACGCCCGCGAAACCGCCGTTCCCGCCGCCGGGGACAGGCGGCTAACTTTGCTCCCGCACACACTCCGGGTCCCCCTCAGGCGGCGATCCAAGACGTGTCTCGTTCCCCAACTGGGGAGGCTCTTGACGTCGCCGCCAGCGCGATACAGTAACACTGCCCACGCATTGAGCAATTACACGCACAACACTCCATAC
Organism: Samia ricini; assembly: GCA_014132275.2. NCBI lineage: Eukaryota > Metazoa > Arthropoda > Insecta > Lepidoptera > Saturniidae > Samia > Samia ricini. The sequence continues at coordinate 3,297,627 of AP028161.1, read as the reverse complement.
ACACTCATGCATAACATGCAAGGTACATAGGTCCTGTAAGGAACCTTTTTTTTTTTTTTTTTTTTATATTAATATAAAAAATGTAGGGATAGCTAGGATACAACTCGCGAGTGAGTTTTTGAATAACTCAGGTGACGGCCAAGCCGAGGTTCGTACCACTTTGGTAGCCCTTGAGCTAGTCACCTTTTTGCGGCTGAGTGCCTTCAGCACTCGCCCCCAAAGTTCGGTGAAGCTGTAAAGGCCCTTCCGGTCAACAGCATTAGCTAGGTCAAAAAAAAAAAAGAAAAAAAAAAAAGTCTTTCTGAGGAACGCGTTAATAACTTTGAATGTAATTTGTTAATTTCAGTTCTAAGATTTTATTTAATCTAACTAAGCTAAAACCGTGGTTCTTCTTGCTTAGTAATCGTCCATTAATTACGTGAGACTCGAAACTAGGAAGGGTTTGATTAAAAAAAAACCTAATTTTTTATAAAGAATATTTATGAAAACAAATCTTAAAAATTCCTAATTTTAATTTCAGTGTGTATTAGTATTTTATAGTATTCACCTATCTAGATATTGTTCTCAAGATGAAAATATGTCAACCAGAAGTCTCTTTCGACAACTGTACTTTGTCGAATAGCGAATCCTATTTGTATACACAACTTGAAATACTTTTAAAATTAACGAGGCTTGTTTGATATATCGATTAACTATTACAGGTACGGTCGCTGCCAAAGACTTGGAAGGTGGAAGGTCATATTTGAGGTGGGGACTGTCGTGTTTCTTGAATTTTTCAAATTATTTTAAATAGGTACCTACCTATTTTTGATTTCACTGCTTAGGCGTTTTAAGCAGGAAGTTAGTAATTTGTCTATTTTTAAGAGAATTATTTATTTGATGTACACAATTTGGGAGGTTGTGGTCATTGCTCCCTACGACCCATTCCCTCAAACCGACATTGGACTATTAGGTGTTTTGCATTTATTTCTGAGTGAGAATTTCAAATCGAAAATAGGCAAAAATAAAACTCTGAAGACATTTTTCGACTCTGTTTCTGATTTTCTTTTGTTTGTTTATTAGGTATTAATGAGCGTTAGTGTTATTAGAGAAGGAAATTTGTAAATGATTACTTTCCTTTCTTTCTTCAATTTATTGATAAAAATCGTGTCCGAATTCACCGATCACAGGGCAACCATTAGAATAAATTAATGCTTGGTGTTAACTAATTACTTGACATATAATATTTGACTCAAGTGAATAGAAGGAGATTGCATGAAGCCGAGATGAGAATGTTGAGATGGATGTGTGGGGTAACAAGAATGGACAGGATTAGGAATAAATACATTGGAAGAGGTTTAAAAAGAAAAGTGGCACCAGTGACTGAGAATGTAGGAAGCAGACGGTAAGGACATGTAAAGCGCAGGAAGGTAGAGGATTTATTCAAAAGGTATTGGATATGAATGTAGACGGGTATAGGGGAATAGAAAGACCAAAGAAAAGATGGATGGACTGTGTGAAAGATATGCTTAGAAAGAGAGTGAATGTAGATTTGATCTTAAACAGTGATGAATGGAAGAGGAAGACATGTTGCGGTGACACTGTATAAAAATCGGATAAGGCCAGGGAGATGATGAAGTGGATTAAAAGTGAAATTTTCATTATCTCTGGTTAGTCTTTATGAAAAACTATAGTATATTCGGTTTTACGACCTACTTTATTATATTTTTCCCTATTTATATAGTTTTGCTAACTTTAGTTTAAACATGGAAAAATTGCTATTTTATTATTGAAACTGTAATCTGCCGGCTTTGGTTGACGTAAATGAAAAAAATATAATGTCATTTTATTAATTACTTACAAGTAATATTTCTCCTGAACTCGTATATATATATATATATATCTCCTTCATAAAACATAAATGTATTTTATTCAGATCGTTCCTGTCGTTTGGGACATTTTAACCCCCTTGAGCACTAACCTGGCATTAACGCCAGCTTTCCATTGTTTTCCTATTGCCTCATTTTTTATGGGTAATCGACATATTAAATATATAAAATTAAGGAACAGAACATCCTTAGATTTGTAATAATATACAGATAAATATACAGATTAAGTATATATATATACATAAATGTTGAACAATAATCATTTATCAGTGTAGATACCTTTTTTTTTTTTTTTTTTTTTTTTTTTTTTTTTTTTTTTTTTTTTTTTTTTTTTTTTTTTTTTTTTTTTTTTTTTTTTTTTTTTTTTTTTTGACGGGGGGAAATGCATTTACGCACTACCCTTATCTATTGTACTTAGGGGATCAGTGTAGATACCTATGTGGGAGGTAACGCAACCGGCCCCGAGTCGGCTAAACAAACTTTAATACCAAATCAATAATTGAGAGGTGGGTAAACTGTACGTGTAACGACTGCTATTTACATTCGTGCTTCATCATTTTATTATCGTTGATAAGGCTCTAATACATGTAATAGGCCATTCGACAGTCACAGTTGAAATGTATGAAATTCTGTACTAATCATAAACTTTATTTTCTTTTTGCACGTAATCTTTTTCGCCCGTCGTCTTCCTTTCATTTATTTGGCTTATAATACTAAAACGACTGTACCGATATAATTTATTACTTTTGTAAATCATAGATGATATTATCTATGGCCATATTTTATCTGGTGGCAATGTATAAGTTGGGGTTATAAAAGCGAACGAAGTCGGTACAAAAAATATCATTAACAATTGATTTTTTTTTTCAAATTAAAACATTATTATTTTACATTATTAACTTTCAATGACTTTTGTATGAAATTTCTCAAAAACAAAAAGAATGAAATTTATTACTCTAAAAATAAACGTTTATTGAGTAATTAATTTTCAAATAAAACATTATCTCATATAAATTGTATTAAAATTGTTATTTATTCCGAAAAGAACAACCATTTTGAAATGATAACCTACAAATATTGAGAACTAGAGTAAATACAAAAATAACGTGAATCATTAACTACGAAATAACTCAATAGCTAAAATAAAGCTACGTTTATAGCTCTTTAAGTTCGCTATATTCATTGTTTCACATACACAAGACGTGTGAAATTTTCCCCACTACACTGTGTCTGTGTAGTTCGGATGAAAATGCTACCTTGATATTTCACGACCAATTTAAGTTGGCAGCAGGTGCAGCCCGGCCCCGATCCGGCGCCATCTTCACCCTTCCAATACGTTGCAGTATTATAGGTAACGAATAACAATAAATATTTATTCCCCATGGGGAATATCCGTTTTAATAAATTTCAACACTACCTACCTGTGCTAATTTTATTGCGGTTAGGTAAAATACCATTTTTAGATTTTTATATGTAATAACACGTATTTAATGAACTAGCTTTGCCACTCGGTTTCGTTTTCATATTATAATTTCTATTCGCGAAAATTCGTTTTATATTTGAAAACTAACTGTCCGCCCGCGGTTGCGCCCGCGTTTCATATATTCTTCACTGCATTTTATTTTTTTTATACGCAATCCTAATTATTTTCCTAAAAAATTTAGTGTTAAGATAAAGTAAAAATTTTTCACATAAATTACAGCACTTGCCCGTAAAACTGTGAATTGAATCGGAATCGGATTCAAATTTTTATGAGTTTTATTTCATTTGCGCGGAACCCTAATTATTTTCGAAAGTTAAAAGTACCTACCCTAAGTTACCCGGAGTAGCTGTAGCTATCTACCAAAAAAGACCCGTTCAAATCAGGCCAACTGTTACAGAGATTACCCATCACAAACAGACAGACAGACAAACATTAAAAAAATTGTATTTTCGATGTTGGTGTCGTTGGTCGTTGGTGTTGTACATTCATATCTATTTGCTAAAAAAAATTGACATTACAAACAGACACTTCTATTTTATTTATTAGTATAGATGTATTCTTTTATATGTACTTAAATTCATCTGTTATTTAAAAAACATGAATAACGTAAATCGGTTATGCTGTACTCGAAATAAGAGCTAACTAATTGCCAGACACAGAGTGAAAAGTATTGTTTTTAAAATAAGTAAGGATAAAAATATTTATATTTAGTCTACATTTTGTACGAGGTTTTCATGACGGGCGAAATAGTTCCGACGAGTTAAAATGTGTAATATAATTTTTGAGTAATAAAACTAACTCGACATTGCTGTAGTAGTAGGGAAAACATTTGCTTAGATAATGATCTATTCTAGAAATCTCAGTTGAAAAAAAACACGCACTCACACAATTTTCAAGAACACGGTATACGCAATGAGAATTCGAAAAGTTTCACTCTGAATTTATTTATCACGAGTTACTCCAAGTTACAAAGTTTAATTTCATCTGCATTTATTATGGAAACCGAGAGTATCGAATTTGATAAGAAACTTATTTGTCTGTTCTTCTGTGTATCATTGCGATGGCCAATTATTGAAACGAAAGTAGTTGATTTTTACCGCATTTTGGCCTGTCATATCTGTTATTCACGAGCATACCCTAATTGACTTTATATAATGTGTTATTTATATTTTTTACATAATGTTGTTTGGTTATTATGCTAAAGTGAAGTTTATCACAAATAATAATTCTGAAGTGTCACAAAAACTCTCCGGAAGGTACTAGCAGGATGTCCGCCATTGGAGCGTTGATATGACATTGTAAATAAAAACTATATGCACTCATAATCTTCGCGTTTTGTACTTGTAATTTTACTTATATCGGGTCTAGGAACTTGCATGTACTTATGATAAATAGTTTATCGGAAAACTAAAGTGCATTCAGTGAGTGCCGAAATATCTTTAATAACTATGGTCATATGAGGGTAGTTTCAAATCATTATTTCGCTGAAGAAGACACCGTAACATCACAGTCGCCTCGTGACCACGGCCCGTGCAACAAGGCCGAAACGTGAATTAATTAAACCGTAAGTATAAATGCGTTCAAGACCTGATATTATTAAAATTGTAAATCCCATATACTGGTTTTTTTTTAATTTCCTATTTTGAAGAGTAATTTAAAAACATTAAATAAAAAATATATCATAAAGCCACCCTCGTCCATGGAATACCTAATAAAGCCTTGATTAATATTAAGCTATGTACGGAAATGATAATTTAAAAACAATGATCAATTCCTCTTTCCAATACCGATACCCACCAAATCATAGATTGATTTGGTTTCTTTCAATATTGAGCGAGCATTATTAATCTAAAATTCTATTCTAATAAATAAAATTGAAGTGTCTGTTTGTAATATCTAAAAATTTTTTTCTAAATAGATATGAATGTATATGTAATCCTTTTTATCCTCCCTTTAATTAGAAAATTACCAAATATAAATGTATACACGATACCTATACCAAAAATAATCTGTCCAATTGTTTGTTTCGGGTAATCTCCGGAACAGCTTGACTGATTTTAACGGGACTTTCTTTGGTAGATAGCTGAAGTTACTCTGGGTAACTGAGGGTACTTTTAATTTTCGAAAATAATTAGGGTTCGCGTAAAAAAAATAAAACTCATAAAAATTTAAATAAAATCCGATTCTTGGCACAATTTTACGGGCAAGTGCTTGAAGTTATGAGAAATATTTTTACTTTATATACAATATTTTTTTTTTATAATTAGGGTTCCGTATAAAAAAATTAAAACGCAGTGAAGAACATGTGAAACGCGGGCGCAGCTGCGGACAGACATTTAGTTTTAAATATTTGTCGTCTTTGAGTTTCGTTCTGGGCGCATTCCACAATGTACACATATTTGAGTTGTCATTGAATTCTAATGTCGTTTTTGTTAAATTAAAAGTATGTACTATGGGCATTTCAGATATGTATCTTTTTTAGGGTTTAGGTATTTAAGTTTTACCAGGATAAATACGAAAACAATAACGTAATAAAAGTTCTTCTTGACAGTGGCTTGATCACATAATTCAGCGCATAAATCTATGCACCGAAATCTATAAATCTTTTCATGAAGCCAACTATGGGTTTATCTGCTACTTACTAAAGCATCTATTATAGTATGTCAACACTTAACTTCTTAAAAAAAACTTGTATTCTTCTCTTCTGATAGCAATACCGCTTGTTAAAATCGATACAAGAAGTAGATAATTCTTTTATACTAAAATAATTATGTCTAAAGTTAATTAAAAATTAACGGCGAGCTTTTAAACCGCCTCTACCTTAAACTTGTTTCGATAAGAGGTTAATAAGAAATTTTAAAGTTACACATTTTATAAATTGTGTCAATGAATTTAGTATTATACCAAAAAGTTGGCAGAAGCTAATTTATTTTTATTTATTTATAGATAAGTGATAACATAACAGTTCAGTATTTTTTTCTCCTCTCTGTTTTTCAAGTGACTTGTTACTATAAAAAAAATAAAGTTTTGTCTGTACATTTACTACTTTTTTTTTTACAAATTTTTGTCTATTTATCTCTTATATACATTAATAATTTTTTGTCTGTCTGTATATGTTTATGCCAGGATTTAACTTAAATACGATTTACCCTATTTTAACGAAACTCTGTACAATGGAGTAGATGTCAGGTAGCAATTTATAGAGTATAAAGATTGTTACAATTGTTTTTAAGAAATAGTGAAAACAAAATTAGTGAGAAAATATTCTGTTCGATTTAACCTCAAAAAAGAGTTGGCCGATTTTGCCGATTACAATTCTTATAAAGTACATGATAATTAACTATTTATTTATCAAATGGCTTTAAAAATATCAATATTACTTAAAGAAATTGTAAAAAAAGTTCTCCAAACATACCACGCTTGAGCTAAAAACTAACCAGGTGGATGTTAAAAATAACAATTTTTTTATATGTTTAACTTGTTTCTGCCTTTAAGAACAAATAGTCAAATTTAAAAATCAATACGCAATACACACACACACACAATAAAATACCAAAATTATGTATGTTTTGTAATCATATTTTTATTTCTCATATTTAATTTCATATATTTATTCCTTGTTTTTATTTATTATATCTATGAACTGTGATTGGTTTCTCATATAATTATTTTTTAAATAATTTCATTTGTTTGTTACTTGTACTATTGTGTCAATAAAAAATAAAATATTTAATGACATATTCTCTATTTTTACCGTGCTAAAAGTTAATTAAACCATTTCGTAAAGTTACTTCTCATGCCAGTAAAGCGGCATGACTTTTACCTTTGAGTTTCATTGTAGCCGTTGTGGGCAATGCTTACACATGGCTTGTTTGGGAAGTTGTAGAGCGCAAGAGAGGCGTAGGCAGATCCGGCTGCGCGGCCCGCCATCCGGCGTGGGCCGGTACCTTCCGGCATTTCCTAGCTCCGCAATCTCTTTTCCCCGCTTCATTATTCGGGACCTCGACGTGCCGGGTCGGAGGGGTTCGGGGCGGGAATGGGTGTTGCCACTCTCCACATTATTTTTTTACCTTGATACGGGTAAATTCAATATGATTACGACTAATTTTTTTTGTTTATCTTTGCAAATAATACTTGACTACAAATATACGACTTTCAGTCATAACGTCAAAACTTTAACTAATATAATTATTTCATAAGAACATGTATTACAGTGATTTGTAAACGATTTGCAAAGGAATCAAGATAATATGTTTCATTCAACGCGATAGGTGTAAAATTAATAAAGCAATGTTTCATTGCCTTTAATGTGTTGTACGGGTCTTTAATTTCCGATGGAAAATCGGTGAGAGCAGGATAAACTAAATATGTTGTTATTTATTTATTTATTCCGTGGCAGTTTATAGTTAGTTGTTGGCAACACTGTAAAAATGTAGAGGCGGCAGGGCAACGCGCGAATGCGTTAGTCCGCGTGTAGCGGCCCGGCGGCTTGCCCTCTGGTGTGCCGGAGTCCTAGGAGCACTCCGTACCCCCCCCCCGCACCCGGCGCCCGCCCTCAGGTACCAACGCATGCATGTCGCCACCCACCCTGTTGCGCATTGCACATCAATGTTTATGACACGCAAAACTCTTCTCACTTCTCTATTATTCTTAATTCTTTAACTTTGTTTTATTTTTGGCGGTATTTTATTAAACGTTTGATTATTTTATAATTATATTTTCGGAATGAATCTGTGACTCTATTGTGCTATAGTTTAAGCTTCGCGTGGATCGATCCCGTAAAGGATTTATGACGGTACGAGAGGGTAGATAAAAAAATGAAATCCTTGCGGGAAACCTGGGCATTTGTTTTATTAAAGTGCCTTATAAATAGATTATAGCTATTACTATAGTAATTGAATAAGATGTGATTGCTTTAGGACTGCCTACAATACTGCAACAAAAATATTCAGGTTTAGGGGGCCTATAACATAACAAAGATATATTTAGGTTAAAATAATAATTTAAATCCTTTGTATGATATGTAAATAATAGAAATCAGTTTTACTATTGTAAATGGATAGTTTAACATATTTTTGTTCAAATCAAATCCCAGACATCGATCTGAAATTTTTTGAAATGGTTTTTATTCCTAAATGAACTTTTTATTTCAATTTTTATTCAATAATTGTTTTTTTAACAATGTTATTTAAGAAAATTTCAAACAGATTTCTGGAACCAGAAGTATATAATATACAAAATACGCAAAAAAAAAAAATACTAAAATTAGAAACAAATGCGTTGTGGAATATTATACTATATATAATTATATAGAATTCATTTCCAGTTTCTTTCGTATTAAAACTAACATAGATAATTGATATCAGAGGTGTGTTGGTTTGTTTATTTTGAAGGAAAAACAAGACTAATTGAAGTGGCTAGCAGACTGCATCGAGATAATTAATAATAAACGAGTTTCAGCGTGTATAAGGTTGTTAGGAACGTTGTTTACTTTGTCAACACGTTTCTTATGTCACAAGACAAAAGGATACGGTTTCTAATGACTAGGTGAGCGTAAACGAGTTGGCAAATATTGTGTATTCTTTTTAATAAAAAATCTTTGGTAATGGACTGTACGGAACTCTTTTACTTAATTTCGAATTTATTATAACACCAAAAAGATTGTTAAGTATATAAATAAATAAAGATTTCTTGAACAAAAGTGTTTTTTCATAGAGTCTTAGACAGAAAATATTTTCTTTATTAGATATTAAATTATTATTTTTATCCGTAAATTTCGTATAAATTTCTAATACTTGAAGAAAAGTGTTATCTCTTATCTTTAAAGTATAAAGATAATTGCAATTAAAGGTATATATAACACTTATATGCACAAACCCTTAATAAAACATTAATATAATGCTTAAGATTTTTAACAAAGTGATATTTGCGCAGTGGTCGAATTTATTTATAATCATTGTGGATAATATGAAACAAACTGTTTCTATTTTTTTTATTGGTATCACTAAAGCTAACCGATAGCTAAATAAAAAATAGCAAAACGGTTGACAAACAGATAATAATAATGTTTGCTTATCTTTCCCAATTTATATGCTTAGATGTAGAGACAGATGACTTCTATTCATTTTAAGTGTTGCTAGAAGCAAAACAGTATCGCGCAGTTTATTTTAATGACTCCTATAAATTAGTTCGAAACTTTACCACAATAATCATTATAGAAAAATTAAAAAAAAAAAAAACTGTTTTCTTTCTTTTTGACCGATAATACTAAATCTCACAGGTAGAAAATAAAAATAAAGAAGGAAATCAGTAGACAGACAAAAAAAACAAAAATGTCTTTACTTTTTTCCTATTTATATATTGATAACCTAATTTTTAGTTTAGAAAGTGTTTATGAGGCCACCGGGTCGAAAATTTCTGTAATTAATTTGAGACACCTTTTAGTTGACAAAATATTTTACTAAACTAAATACATGTTGTTTTAAGTCGCGTGTTTGGAATATAAAAGGCTGAGACAATAAGGCTTCAGCTACTATTTATAATAAGAATTAAACAAACATTACTATTTTACTCAACATAATTACGTGGGTACACGGTAGGCAATATAAAAATTCAAGATGGAAGTAATTATTTTTTCCATTACGTACACTCACACCTACGGCTAATGAAAGGATAATAATATCATTTCATAAATCCGTATGGTATCTGTAGTGTTTTAATTGAAGTAGGTTACGAAGTTTTTCGTTTGTTGTTAGTATAAATGTGCCGTTTTTAATTAAAATAAGTATTATCTACACGTGTATATACTGTGAACTTACGTAAATTGTTCTCACTAGAATATTTATTGCCCAGATTTATTATTGTTTTAGGAATAATAGTAATATACGGAGCTATTTCTATATAAATTATTTTTGTGTATATAAGCCTTTAAGTATCGTTTATATATTAAGAAGATATGTAACGGAAATGATTCGCAAATAGACTACGTATACCACGATATTATTTACGTACATATTAATAAATAAAAGACTTGTATATTTTATGGAATTTGTTATGGCATTTATCTTTTATTTTATATATTATCTCTTTAATCAGACTGTATTACATAATTAACATTGTCAGTTGAGAGGTTACTAATTTGAATGATATTAATAAAACGGTAAAAGGAGATAAAATGAGGAATTTTGAATATATACTAGAAAACAATCGTAGATTAATTCTAATACTTCTAAAATTCTAGAACACAAGTTAGTACGTTGTGCTAATTTTGGTTCTGATTAAGTTAATACCTTTCCTCGCGACAAGGTATTACCTAGTAGTGGAATATTTTCTAGATTTCTATTATTGTTTAAAAAATACTTTATTCAAGAATAGACCTTTATAGACAGATTTTATTTGTATGTAGTCGATGGCCCGGGTAATTTTTTGAAGAACCTTTTTCGAATTACGAATGCCCGTGTAACCAACCGAGACGAGAATTTTTCTTCCGCAGACCGAATTTAAGTTTATTTTATTACTTATTAGCCTATTTTCCTCGCTGATTTTCACACTGTCACCGAAAGGAAAATGCTAGACAGTAAAAGAATTTAAGGCGAGCAAAAAAAAATTCAGGTTAGTACACAAAGAATAATCTTATTTACTTATTTCATATATTATTCTCGTAACTACATTGTATTGTTGAGAATAAGTTTTCTAAGCCGATATAGAACTTAAAAACGTGAAAGAAAATATCTAAATGAAACTGTAGTATGTTGGTTGCATGAGCGCTTTCTAACGCCGAGTTAGCTACTGCTCCCCGATTTAATATCTCTATCTATACTAATAATAAAAACTGAAGTTTTGTCTGTACATTTAATTTAATTTTTTAAATTCTATTATAGACGTTACTAATTTCGTTAATATTTTTTTTTATCTGTATTTATATTCAAATTTAACTCAAACATGACTTGACCGATTTCTATGAAACTTTGTATGCGAGAGGTATATATTAAGGGGTAGTTGAATAGCAATAATAACGTTTTATTCATTGTTTTTGTATTTTGTAAAAAATATGTTAGAAAAAATTATGTTTGAGTTTAATTCAAAAAACGGGTTGAACGAATGTGAAAAACTTTGTATAAATAAAGTATAATATATTATATTAATTAGCGTTTGATAAGCTAATTATATAAAAAAAATCGAAAACATTTTTAGAAATTATAAAAATATATATATTACAAATGATAAATATATCGCGTGCTTATAATAAAATGTTATAAATAACAGTATCTTAACATTGACGTTTTTGTATGTCTGCCTATATGTATATTTGTATGCCCGGATAATTTTATTTATTTATTTAAATTTGACAAACATATAGACATACCAAATAATGAAACGCCAGTGTAAATAGATAGGCTGAATACTATAATAATGTTTACAGGATCAAAACAGACTCTCGCTATACTTAATGACAATGTAAATATACCACTAAAATTAATGTGTAAACGAGGTACTTATTGAATGACTCACATAAAAGCAAATAAATTTCAAACAACTCAAAAAAGTCTTAATCGATTGAATGAAATTTGGTGTATTTACCGAAGTGTATAGGAAGCAAGTGTCACCCGTTAACTGATAGGCTATATGAAAAACAAATCAAAACCAGAACATCCTACATTTAATCAAGATAAAATACGTAGACCAAGTCGCGGGCGCTGGCTGGATTAAAATAAGTCGCGTAGCATTTATCGGCAACACAATTTACTTGCATACACTTAGGTACATAAAACATCACTCCTTAACGTCAAGTAAGATTGGGATTCAATTTAGGATATAAAGCGAAGAGATAATGGATCAGTAATGGTGTGGTTGGAAAACATCGCTTCGTACGATGTGGATACGAATCTTACAATAAGCTTTGAGGGTAGGAAGACTTCATAATAAAACTATAGCATGATACTAAGTTATTTTTCAATACCTATCTGGCTAAATACCCTCAAGTTGAAGGTTCATGAATATATATTTCATATATAAGAAGGTTCATGAATAAGTCTGTCGGCTTTTCCAAAACGAATTAAATAAATAAATATAGTCATTGTTTCGTCAAAATCACATGAGAGCCAGTTTATACCTTTGACCACATCGTCACTTCATACCAGGTGGGGCGGTTTCAACCGAAAGACGTCCACTATTGGGCATAGATCTCCCCGAAAAAAATGGGGAATTGCCATAATCGGCACGGCATAAGCGGGTTGCCGATTGCAGTAAATGTTTGTGGTTCTCAAAGGATGCTGCTGCCCATTACCTGGTTTATCCCTTAGTCCCCTTTACCAACAGCCACGGGTATATATGGGGTGGGACTATTCTTAGCCGACACCACACGAGCCATACGATTTAACGTCAAACGTTAAATAAAGATCTAAGAATCTAAAACTGTTTAATAGAAATGCATTCCATTTCTTCGTTATTCGATCGTCGAGTTTAAATATAAGGACAAAGTCATTAAACACGCCTATAATATGGTGTGAAAAAATCTAGAAAACTTAGTAACTGACATGATATAATGAAGTAATCCAAAAAAAAATTGTATAAAAAACAATACGTGCTCTTATCCACAACCGGTGTAAGCTCTTGTAGCCGCAGCCAGTGCGATACTGTGAGACTTCGTGCAATACAATCACTACACGCAACTACACGCGATTAAGTTATACTTTATGCAATCACGCAGCACCCTGTACATTACACGCAAGACACACACGTTCTGCTATTTATTTTTTACTTGCTAAAAACTATTTTGGGGCAAAGTGCCCTAAGCGCTCTCCACAAAGCCGGGGTCAAGTTGTAATAGCGCTTCAGGTTAACAGCGTTAGTCACTTCAAAAAATTTATTTTGTTTTGAAACATATATTTTATAATAATTGTACTAATAATAAAATTTAAATTTTGTCCGTACATTTAATTATTTTGTCACACACGTTTATTTTAGGTGACATCTCGCATCTGACATTAATAAAGTTTATGTCTGTTTATCTGTGCGTATGTTCGGATTTAATTCTAAAACGGCTTTACCGGTTTTGATGAAAATTTGTAAATGGGAAGTGTATGTCAAGGAGCTATTGATAGGCTATATAGATTTTCATTAGTTATGCGATATCCTGATTTTGTATTATTTTTCATAACGTACCAGTTACTCCCTTGCGGCTTCGTCCCTACGATAGACAGACAAATAATTAAATTAAAACCGAACGACATTTGCACCAAATTTCATTACAATCGATGAGTTTTTAAGTTTTGGATTGTTATTTTTTTATAATTTCTAAAAATGATTTTTTAATTTATTTATATTCTCTCAATCGCTAATTAAAATATAATTTATGCATACTTAATTGTATGTAAATCTGATAAATCCGTTTTTAAAAATAAGGACACAAATTTTATGTTACACAAGCGAGCAGTTCGAACAATGTACACAATATGGTCCAATATTGCTTGATCTAGTCAACGGTCGATATCATTTTAATATCAGCGATTGTGAAGTAAAGTTAAATTTGCCGTCCTAAGCTTTAGGCTAAGTAAGTCTAATAAAAGCTTTTTAGGTAATGTGTTCAGATTTACAAAAAGATCCCAAGTAACATTACCGATTTACCTGACAATAAGTTCAAGCATTATGTCAAGCAAGTCTTAATTTCAAAAGGTTATTACAGAGCGGATCATTTCGTGAACGATAGTGATGTCTGGTAATGACATCTCTCTCTGTGCTTTCGCTAACAACGGTTATAACTATAACTTGTATAGTTTTTATATAAAAATTTAATGTATATTCAAATTTATAAGAAAAAAAAGAAACCAGATCGAGTTTTGTAGATTCTTCTCGTCAGGTTTCTTTTCTAAATCAATAGAAGAATTTTGACGTCCATAAGTGCTTTCTCAGGGTCTAAATCGAATGAAGACTTTTTACAATTTTGTTTTTGAGACAAAAAAAAACAAATGTCATATTCGATATTAGTAACAGCTGAAACAATCAGAAACATCTCCAGTCTTGTTATTACTATACATAGAGTCATGTTTAAAGAAGTATGTTTTTTGCGTAGGTACTATTTATATAATACGAAAAGAGTAAAAAAAAACCGTAAAAATACTATTTAAATCGTATATGTGACAGCATCGTTCGGAAGACATTCACGCTTCAAAGTATATCAGAGCGTGTAGCGGTCGCTTTCGTCTAATTAGTCCACGTCGCGCGAGTCTTACTGTCTACCTGGCTTAAAGCGCACATCTCCCCATTTCCTGCGACGGTTGTCGGGAAATTACATGTCATGGAAACGTCGCAGAGCATGGCAACTGTACCATTACGGAGAACGTTAAATTATTTCAACTATATTCAAAATACCGTCATAAGCATCGTGTCGTTTATCGGACTTACGATTACCTGAAAATTGTGTAATATTTATTTGAGATATGTGAATCGATACTTATTTTTCCGCATTTTAATTTCTTTAATCACAGTAATATTTTCTTTATATTTCGATGAAGGTATTGACGATTTAGAATTCAATACAGGTCTGTTTGTTTTTTTTATCTTTGAGTTTTATTTATTTCGATAGCGATTATTGTGCATTTGTTTTTTTTTGTTTTTTGTGCATAAAAAATCGTCATGCAACAAAACACCTCCGGTTGCAGAATATTATAAGGATAAAATAATGGAAGTCAGTAAATGAATATAAAATATTCTATAACACCAAGTTCTCGCTGGAGACTCGAAGTTTCCTTTTCTGTGTAAATCTGTCTTCAGAGAAGTTTCTATTCTGTGTAAATTACAAACAGTCTATCGAAAGTTTTTTTTAAACATTAATAATGTAATTATTTATTTATAACAAAAACCCACAGCTCGAATTTAACAAAAGATATAAATTAAATCGATTAATTATGATGGAGCGTTTCAGTGGCGTAGCTTCTAAATATATGAATCTTCGATTTTGAATGTAATACTTTTTACAGTAGGGATATTTTTTACGTTTGCTGTATTTATTTTTTCTTAAGAACATTTCCATTTGTTTTCTGAAATTGTTATTAGATATGATAGTTTAAGTTTTAACTATGTGGTTATTTTCCGTTATACTTGTGCAAACGCTTTCCATACATAGGCCGCATCGCGTCGGCTGTTGGTGGTTATTATTTTCCCATTGCAGAGAGTGGTTTATTGATTTAAATAATATAGGTCAACTTAGGTTATTTGTTAGACGTTTATAAAAACTAAAATAATCCTACATTATTTATATCGAATTATTGTGCGGTGTATGTTTGTTAGATTTTTTTTTATTCTCATCTATACATATGTCTCACTCTTTAATGCGGTAATTTTTTAACAAATCAGTGTGTAAAACATTTAATATAAATATTATCTATTTGAAAACAGCTTGTTAATCTTAGATAACTTTGTTCATTATAAAAGGCAACGTTACTCTGCCCATTACTTACCTCGAGTTTATTCGAGAACTACTCAATGTCAAAATCAAAATTTATTTATTCAATTTAGGCCCTAAGAAGGCGCTTATGAACGTCTAAAACACTACCACCGGAAAACAACCCAGTCGAGAAGAGCGCAGGCAAGAAACTCGATCTGGTTCTTTTTTTTTCATAAATATAATATATATATCATTTTTTTGTCATATATAAAACTATACAAATCGTAGTTTTAATAATGTTAGTGGAAGCACAGAGATGTGGGTTAATACCAGACATCACTATCGTTCAAGTAATGCTCCACCCTGTAATAACCTTTTGAGATTAAAACTTGCTTGACATAATACTTGAACTTATTGTCAGGTAAATCGGTAATGTTACTAATTACTAAACCGATATTCGTGATTATTCTCTTAATTAAATTATAGATGATATATTCGTTGGTATTCATTTTTTTTATTTTAATTGATTTAGACCATAATCTGATCTAATGTTAAATGAGTAAGATTGTAAACGCACTTAGCGTAGATGTACTATGGGTTGGAAAATGATGGTGCCATAATAGGTGCTCCTTATTGGTTGTCGGTAGATTTTTAAACCTGTGAGTAGCTCAACAGGCAGATGAGGCAAGCAACGAGCGATGATGGCACAGTTGGTAGTGCGGCCGGATTCCGGGTCAATGGACACGGGTTTGAGCCTAGCTGTCCAATTTTAAAATCAGCATGAGCTTTCGGTGAAGAAAAACATCGCGAGGCATGCATCGCCATAGCATGGCGTTTTCTAATAATGCTTTAAAATGAAAATGATTAAATAAACATTGCTTACGTAATTACCATACAGACATACATCAAAAATAAGCAAAAAATAAAACCCATTTCCTCCTATTATTGCTAACGCAACAATTTGAACAACCCCTTAACTAACTTCTCGGTAAAACATTAAGAAATTTTGCATAAACGTTGTCAGGCATACACACAAAAATATAGGATAATTAATAGCTGGATTGATCGATAAAATCTACACTAATATGAGCGAAGACACGGGTCAAAAGCTAGTAATCTAGAAGGATATTAAAGTTGTATGGTCATTACCATCACCACTAATCTATCAGAAATGTCAGAATGACCGAAGTATGTTTACTAATCGTCAACCGTTTGACAATTCGATTGAAAATTTATGATTGATTGTTTGATAATTATAACTTCGATATAAAGTTTATGATGAACCGGCCGAGGTATAATATCCACTGTATTTAAGTAAATTTTGATATAGTTTACAGCACTCTAAGCTTTTGTTAAACGAATTCACTGAGGCTCGAGCAGAATTAATCATTCTGAAGGATCTAAACGGTGTTTTCTTATTGAATGAGGCGGTGTTTAAATTCTAACGCTGGTAAATTAATTGGATAGAGCTTTATATATGAGTTTACAGAGAATTGTTTGTGAATTTATTTGACGTATATGATTAGTATGTTGCTGACATTATTAACACTTAGTCTAGATATAAATATCCAAAGATAAACGACTCAAGATTTCAAAAACAGTTCAAACAGATATTTTTCTCTTCTTTTTTAATATTATTTAAGCTCAGCGCTTTGACCACAAGCCCACCTGATTTTAAGTGATAATGTGGTCTAGAATTAAAAGCACAGTAAGTCTGTAAAAGTACTGTTCTTAAGTGATGCTGCCGGAACGCACCTATTGATGCTAGGCCATAGGTTTTCAAACTTGAGGGCGGTAGCTATTCAGATAGGCATTATTAGAAAATGCCCTACTATGGTTTCCTTACTATGTTTACTTCACCGAAAGCTCAGGTTTATTATGGAGTTTGGACTATGGAGCTTCGAACCTACATCTGTTAATGCAGAATGCAGAACGACAGCACCAGGCCAGTCATCATCGCTTCAAATTTATCAACATAGTTTCTTAATTGTTTTTTTATTTAGTAGCTATTAATGAGCTCTGGAATTAATTTAGTAGTATTTTAAGGTAGAACGACGACCTGGTGAAGGTTGCGAGAGTCCGCTGGATACGGGTGGCGCAAGACCGGTCGTCGTGGAGATCTTTAGGGGAGATCTATGTCCAGCAGTGGATGTATTTCGGTTGAATGGGTGGATGAGCTCTAGTTTCTGCAGTCATAGGTATTATGATAATCTATGCTATTAGCAATAAATGTTTAAAGCCAATAAAATGTTAAACGTACCTAGTCCATATGACCTTTGGGTGGGACGAACGGTCGCATGCCCGTTTTATTCATGGAGTGCACCACAATGATCACACGAAAGACGTCATAGAATTTTGTTGCATATATTAACCCCTTCAGCACTTACCTGGCGTTTACGCCAGCTTTCCATTGATTTCCTAATGTCTTATTTTTATGGGTACTCGACACATCAATTAAAACTGAATATTCAATAGAACACATAAATAGAACATGAAATTAGACGATTAATGTTTATTATATTAGCATAATTGTAAAATGTCATATTTTTTATTAAACGTACAATTAAAAAAAATCGATTTCTTAACAACAAATAAATCTCTAATGAAAACTTGTGCAAATGTAACTTATATGGTATTTTAATAGTGCACATAAATAGATATATGCCTATTTGGTTTTTTTTTATCAGTTTCATGCACTCTCATGTATAATGTTTTTTAAACACGAAAGTGTTTTTAAATTAACTCATCTGTCCGAGAAAATTTACGCACCATTCAAACACTGGAATGTAGTAGTAAATTTAAGTTTTAAATTAAGTAAATATCATATTATAGTAAACACATATTGTTTGTACAGTTTATTTGTATAAATGAATTAATAGACCGATCGTCTACAATGTTAGGGATTTTAGTATTCACAATCAAAATCAAAATCAAAATGTATTTATTCAATTTAGGCCCTAAGAAGGCGCTTATGAACGTCTAAAATACTACCACCGGTTCGGAAAACAACCCAGTCGAGAAGAGCCGGCAATTATGACTACATAACTCACTCACTCAAGGACATACGTCGTATATGATTATGACTAGCTCTTCGCGGTTTTACCCGTGTAGTTACCGTCCCCGTGGGATTTTCGAAATATAAATAAAATCAAATGTTATTCCCTGGATTTCAAACTATCTCCATACTAAATTTCATCTACATCGGTCTAGTAGTTTTTAAGTTTTTAAGTTTATTGCATACAAAAATACGAATCTTTCCTATTTATAATATTAGTATAGATGAATCGAGTCACCACCCAATTTCCTCCTGTGTATTACATTTTAATGTAACAACTTTATTGAGATATACGAATGTTGGATTACGCTCACGAACGTAAAGTTTTTGATTATGGCAATACCGTCTGACGAATATAAACATGGTTGTGTCGCGTCTCTAGACCTACAACCCTGGAATAAATTATAAAAAATATTCGAATACTTTTGAATATTTTTAACTTAAATTTGACTGTGATTAGATCGCGACTTTAGTTATTTTGATATACAGACCTAATTAATAATTACTTACTATTTTAAATATGTTTATGAAACAATAATTGTGTTAATAAACAAGAGAAAAAAAAATCGTTTCGGCAATGCGCGTTATAAAAATTATATAATTTGAAAACAGTAATAACTGACAGAGATCAAAAATCTATTTGCCAATTCCGTAGCTTTTCGGTATTATGAAAAAATAACTTTAAAAATGATTTATTCAATTTTGGCCTATTGAAAAGGCGCTATGAACGTCAAAAATCTGGTAAACTAAAAACGCATAACTACAACATTTAAAATTATTTATTTTGTTATAATGAAGTATTAAAAAAAAACTACGTGTAAAACTAAACTAGATATACTACATACTAGCTGTGTGCCCGCAGCTGCGCCCGCGTTTTTTATCTTCTTCACTGCGTAATATAGTTTTTATTTTTTTTTATAAGGAACCCCTAATTATTTTTCAAAATTTATTTTGGTAATAATATTAAACAAAGATATTTCTTACAAATTCAAATACTTCCCAGTAAAACTGTGCATTGAATCGGACTTTATTCATAGTTCACTTAGTTTCACATTTTTACGCGGAACCCTTTCAGGTTACTTAACTAAGTTACACGGAGTAACTTCAGCAATCTGCCAAAAAAACGTCCTGTAAAAATTGATCCAGCGGTTCCGGAAATTACCCGGAACATAAATACATATATTAGACAGACAGACAAAAATTTTATAAATTGTATTTTTGATATAGGTGTCGAATATACATTCATTTATTTAGTTAAAAATTGTTATTTTGATGTTACAAGCAGACACTCCAATTTTTTTTATTAGTATATATAAAAGGCGAGACTGAAACATATTAAATAACAAATGTTTGGTATTGTAGCTACACTCATTATCCCTCTAATCAGCGTTCGATTCCTAATCCCTAAACTGTATTTGCCTTACATAGTCATAGTATAGAATTCGATAACACCAATTTGAGTCATAGAAGAATCATTTTACTTGGATAAAAATAAAATTAATTACCCAGTCTATTGTCAATCATACCTATTTAGTAATGAAACTTTAATAAAATATCAAAGTAGATTCATATTTTTTCCAAAGAAAACCAATCTTCTTATTAATATGTCGATTACCAATAAGAATGAGACAAAAGAAAAACAATAGAAAAACAATGGAAAGCTGGCGAAAACGCCAGGTTAGTGCTCAAGAGGTTAAGTATGTTGATTATAAAAATAAATAAATATAAAAAAGTATAACGCCTAGATTAAATATATACGAGTGAGGGTTTAAAGCTCGCGTGTTTCGATGAATTAAAAAAAAAATAGAATAAATAATAATACGCGGTTGATTTATAAACGGGTCGACGGATTTGATATAACGTAGAAAAACCTTTTATGAAAACCTGACCGCTGTAACCTTGTTAATGTTATGGATTTAAAATTTCTTTGAACGTGCCAGAACTGTATAATATAGTGCGTTTGTGAATTCTATGCAGTAAAGTTGGTAGGTACAAGATACATAATACTATTTTAATATTTAATTGTTGAGACCTACCATTACACTTACGTACGTCTAAATGTTTTCTAAACTATCAATGTGATTTCAGACATATAAAGCTTTTGTTGTAAAAAATTGCTTATGCCAATCGTTAAATTAGGTGTTCACAGTAACAATGCCGGTCAAAAATATGTTTTGTTTCATTTTTACACAACTAAGATTTAAAAAGAGTTTTTCGTAAACTTGGTTTATATATATGTAATATATTTTTGCTTACGCGGACTAATAAAAAATTGTAAGCGAGACATATTACGGCCAGAGGGTATAGGCTTGAGCAACCTTGATTATTAGAGATGCTAGAAGGAATGCATAAAGGCATGTCCCATCCAAAACATAGGTAATATGCAGTCATTACATAAATATGTTCCTTAACAGACAAAACTAAAATACCATATATTAAATCGATTAATTAAAATCTATTTTCGGAATCGTATCGTAAATTAAAAAAAGGTTAGAATCACGCAGTACAAAAATAAAGAGAATAATAAAAAATAAAATTAAAACAATCATTAGTATTGATATGTAATAATATTGAAGAGGTTATTTACACTTTCGCATAATATGATCTCCTCTAGACATAAAGAAAACAGAGATAGGTAAACATAGTTATCTGCTAAATTGATGCGGAGTATTGTAAAATTAAAAGCCAATGTATTTTCATCAAGGTTACAAAAATCAACCATTATATCAGAGATTGCTTTTTTTTTAGATACTTTAATGTTGGTAGTTATTTCTATATTAATTTGTTGATCAATACAACACAATATGGTCGACTAATTTTATTAACAAGTATAAATAGTTTGTGTTGAAAAGTAAACTCAATATTGTGAAGTTAAAAGTATTTTGTATTTTCCTCAAGGTTCATACTAGTCAACCATAGTATCAGATGATGTCTATTTCAAAAAATAATAGCGATGGTAATATCTTCAATGTACAGATTTCGTCTCGTTAGCCTTTTATTATAAGTATACTGATGAAACTGATGCTCAATATTGCTCAAAATTTAAAAGCCAATATATTTGCATTTTACTCACATACGTCTATTATCGATAACACATAAGAAAAAATTCGTGGCCGCAGTTTCCTTCAACAAACGCTTACAAGAATTTCCACTTGATTAAATATAATACAATCACTCATGAATAAGTAAAATTTACTAGAAAAATCTCATCAGGTTCGCGAAGAAAAAATATATATAATAATATATGTACATACGTTTAATGATTTATTCATAGAATTCTTATGATGTTAAAGCCTGTAAAAATATAAAGTCCTTTGACATAACACCTGCCTTTTAATGCCATTCCGCTCCGCGCGACCCCTCATAAGCAATCAACGTCCTTGTCGTCAGGTACACACGCCAAACGCCCACTTACATGTTATAACTTATCACGTCAAAAAACATATTTTTCAAGGCCCACGGGGAAAATTATGGTTTTGTTACATATAAATCCTTATTAAGAATTCATGTACCTACCTACATATAGATACATACATAATTCATAAGGTTACCGAGGCTTTCTTTCTTTATTAGCTTGGTAAGAGCAACACCATTATTGATTGATTATTTGAATTTATGTAATGCAAGATGTGGCCTCGGCTCTGCTCGTACTTATTTCATTGTGTGTCACTATCATTCACTCATCATTTCAGTCAAAAGACATCCGTTCCTAGACATAACCTTCTCCTAAAGAACTCCACAAACATCGATCTTGCGCCATTTGTATTTTCCGATATGAGGTCATCATTCCAGAACCCATTGGCTCCGCCGGGCATCGGTTCTACGGGCAATGAGCTTCACCCATTGCTATTTGAATTGTTCGGGTAAAATATCGTTCTCATTCCTTCATAAAAAACCTTGGCATACGCTCGCAGTCTTCTTCGACGTCGCCAAAGTATTCGACAAGGTCTGGCACACAGAATTTGGTCAGACAGTTTGGTCTTTACGCAGACGACACAGTCATCTATTACAGTTTTCGTAAGAAAACCGTCCTTCGAAAATACGTCCAAAGAGCCATCGACGTTCTCAGCTCTTGGTACTTCAAGTGGCGTATCCCGATAAACCCGAGTAAGAGTACCGCGATCGTATTCAATAAAGACTACAAGGTTAGGAAAAAGCCTCATAGGCCTATCAAGTACGCAGGCACTGTTAACCCCATATAGCGCCGAAGTTAGATTACTTAGGTGTTCAACTAGACGCCCAACTGACTTTCGAAGCTTACCTCAGGAAAGTCAAGCGCTAGTTCGCCATGGTGCTAGGTCCTCTCTACCCTCTTTACAACTCTTAAAGTATAATGGGCCTCCACCACAAAGTTACCCTGTACAAGATGGTGGTTAGACCCATCACGTACTGCTCACCTGCGTACGGTCACATTAAGAGATCTCAGATGCGTACCTTACAAAAGATTCAGTACCGTTTTGTAAGAAAAGCCGCAGGCGCTCAATGGTATCAGAGAAATGTGGATTTGAACCAGAGATGAGATCTGAACGTGCCCACTATTAGGTCCGTTTGTAAAACCCAGTGTCGCGCCTACTTTGAACGCGCAGAGACACTTCCGAATCCCCTCATAGTACAAGCCGTCTTGTACTCGGCCGCCCTGCAGTGACCCTGCCTTTGTTACTGTTTTAATATATTAAATAAAAAATGTATGGATTAGCTAGGATTAAAATACCGCGTGAGTTTTCACACTCAGGTTACCTCCAGGCTGAGGTTCGAACCCTTATGCTGGTTACTTTTTGCGGCGAGTACATTCAGTACCGAAAAGTTACGGTGAACCTGCAAAGGTCTTTCCAGTCAACAACATTAGCTAGGTTAAAAAAAAATCATTTCATTCTTGATTCACCATAGTCGAGTATATCCCTCTTTTTTTGAGTGATTGGACTTTCTTATGAAGCTCATTATCAGCGACTACGTCTCAGGCGCCGTATGTTGTCACTGTATCATCATCCACTATTATGCTCATAAATTTTTCTAGTAAAGACGGGGGGAAATGCATTTACGCACTCACCTTACCTATTGTATTAGTGGGGCCTGAGTCCCTCCAATACAATGGGTAAGGGGGCACGGAGTGACGAGTTCCGTGCCAGTGTGGGACTCAAACCCGGGCGATAAGCGCCCGGGAATACCCACTAAAACCCCCCGGGGCCGTCCGCCGCATTTGAGATAGGGGGCGATACGAGGTTGTAAGGCATGTCGCCACGTCGCCCCCCTGCGGCAAACCCACCAGGCCCGTCTGTGCAATGGCCTAGCGGGGGTGGGGGAGAACTTCTCTACCCCACCTCTTCGCGCGCCTCTGAAAGAGGCATTACCTTCCGGAGGGAAGAGGAGTGATCACTGCGACCGCAGTAATCACCTCTCTCCCTCCCCATCCCAAAAAGTGGGCTTTCGCCCAGCCGCCCGGTCAGACTATTAGCCGGCAGTCAGAAGGACTGCCGTTGCCCAGGGTGCACCACGAGGAGGTTGTCTGACACCGCACCCCACACCACACCCCAATGACACCGCACCCCAATATATAGGTAACCTAGTCTAACTAAATATATACTTAAACTTGAAGAGAATGTAACTATATATATATATATATATATATATGTCTCTGATTTAAGTAATGTAAACCTGTTTGGACTTTAATTATAAGGCAACTAAGGAAATACAGAGATGTTGCAGACTGAAAATTTTCAAAACGGTTCAGTAAATTCCCTGCCGTGCGCGTTGTCGTGTGCACAAATAATGTACGTCTATATTTTTATACACAAGCATACAGATTATATAAATTAAATACGTGAATTTTTATGTTACATAAAATATTGATGCGGTGCGATGATGAGGCGCATCCCCACCTATCCGACTCTAAAATCGGCCTGAGCTTTCGGTGAAGGAAACCGTAGCATGGTGCATCCAGGACCACATCGTCACTTAACATAAGGCGAGATTGTGGTCAAAGCGTTGATCCTATTCCGTGTAAAAAAAAAATTCATCTTCGTCAATGCGAAAGATTAATTTAAAAATGTCGGTCGTCATTAAAAATGTTTTTGAATAATACAGTTCTGTTTCAAGCGTAGGTA
Source organism: Samia ricini (assembly GCA_014132275.2). Taxonomy (NCBI): domain Eukaryota; kingdom Metazoa; phylum Arthropoda; class Insecta; order Lepidoptera; family Saturniidae; genus Samia; species Samia ricini. The sequence continues at coordinate 3,272,735 of AP028161.1, read as the reverse complement.
TTTCACAAACGTGGCTTTATTTTTTTTTCGCGTCAAGTCAGCGTTTCAATTGCTTCGAACCGCATGAATTTAATTACATCAGCCAAACTTCTTAACAGACTTACTCTGGTTTTTCCATTTACAATATTTTGACTGATCTTCGTAGGTAGTTGTTTTTTTTACAAATATATAATTAAAAAAAGACTATAATAATACCTGTTTGTAATGTAATTTTTTAAGTTTTCGCGTTCCATATTTAAAATCAGTTAATTTTAACGGGTTTTTACGCGTTACCTTTGGTTTTTTCTTCCTATCCCGACGTTTCGGCTAGGTTTCACCAAAAGTCAGCCCGTGACCACGGTTGGTGAAACCCAGCCGAAACGTCGGGATAGGAAGAAAAAACCAAAGGTAACGCGTAAAAACCCGTTAAAATTAACTGATTTTATAATAATACCTAATCATAAAATTGTTTCTTTTTTATATAAATTTAATAATAAAAATAAAGATAAATAAATAATAATATTCAAATACCAGTAAAATTTACGAACCTATGGATTTATATCTGGTAAGATTAATTTCTGAATATTAAGTATGTATTATTATAAAGCAGTATCTATTGCAGTTCGGTTTATACGAGACAATTTTTCATTCAATGCAAAGCTGCCGTTAACTTCTTTGTAAAGTTTTACGTATTCCGTGCTGAAACTTGCAGAAAACTGAAATTGTTTTTCAAGTTGTTTCCATAGTAGAGAGCAATTTACATAGATTGATATGTTGAAGTCTATTTTTGTTTATAACTAGTTTTAATATGAATATCATGTAGGAAATTGTCTGTTATATATTTATAATTTTGAAAAATAAAAACGGTAAATTCGCTAACTCGACTTTTTTCATAGAAATGTTTCGTTTTTTACATAATGTTAACTGGTGCCGCAACTCTAATTCGAAATAGAACTGCAGCTTAATGCGAGATAATTCGTTTTTAGCCGACACGAAAAAGTAAGGTTTTGTGATTTCCCTAGTACATTTGTAAGTGGACGATTCGTTCAGAAACTATACGACTATTTTATTTGGTTCTTTTTTATTTTTAGGTAATCTGTATATGACTGGAAATGTTGTAATGTAGTTTATAATGATTATCTTAATGATGAGGATTCTGATTGTATACGGCCGGTTTCAATATGCGATCTTAATTTGTTTTACCTTCTGAAAATCAGAATCAATGATCACTCCGATATATTCTTGGTTTTAACTCAATCTTTGCTTTTAAAATTTGAGACAGAATTACGCCGATAAATTTCACATAATACCTAAGGGTTAAAAGTAAAGCAAAATTTGTTCAATGAAAAAAAAAAAAAACAATGCTCAATGAAATCGGCTGAACACTACACAACAAGGAGTACGTAGGTAACACAAGTATCGGACCTAACCTGTAAAAGTTCGACTTGTTCAGGTGTAGCTTTAATTGCGTTGTGTTTTTAGTCGATCTAGTTCGGAATTATTTTAAAACAATTTTTTTTTTGTAGTCTTTAAAACGTTAACTGTTTAGTATTTTCAGTTAATGGGTTATTTTACAGTGTACTAAATTTAACAAACTGCAACCAAACGAAAATCATTTCGAAATTTAGTGGTTGCCGTAAAAGCGACATAGATTTTTATTATTCATGGTCTAACTCATGTACCATATTTTCAGACAAAAGTAAATTAAAGAATGGATCGTTACCGTACTCAGTTAACGTCATTTTGCATAACAATATCAAACATCTAGATTTTTATATTTTGTTATTTGTATTATATATTTCTATTATTCAATTTTCCTTAATTATTTATAGGTATTTTATTCTATCCATTTCATAATTATTAATTTTGTTTCGTATATAACTTAAGGATACATTTATAAAAAATAATGTAGGTAAATGAATTCTACGGCTTTGGATTTATAGATGAACTAACGATTAATAAAGAAACAGAGAGAGATTCCTTTTTTACACGGTATAGACTCAGTGCTTCGACCACAATCTTACCTGATGTTAAGTGACGATGTGGTCCAGGTTGGTAAACATACCAAGCCTAGACATACTAGTTCTGAAGTGATGGTGCCGAAACACACCTATTGGTATTTGGCGACAGGTTTTATAACTTGAGGGTGATAGCTACCAGGCGAGCATTATTTTAAAATGCCCTATCACCAAGCTTTCTACAAGATGTTTTCCCTCAGCGAAAGCTCAGGTATATTATAGAGATTAAAAAGTGGGTTTGAACCCGCGTCCATTGACGTGACATCCGATAAATCGAGATCTTATTGTAAAATATAAAGAAGGAAGAAAACAAACGTTCTATGAAAGTGACCGGACTCTTTAAATTACATTGAATTAATAATATATTCGAGAATTTGAAAGGACTTTGTGAACCTTTATCATTCACTAGCTGCTCTCCGCGGTTTTACCCGCGTAGTTCCCGTTCCCGTGCGATTTTCGGAATAAAAAAAACTATCGTATGTAACTCACTGGATTTCAAACTATCCTCACAGCAAATTTAATCCAAATCGATCAAGTAGTTTATAAATTTATTTGGTAAAAACAAATCTTTCCTCTTTATAATATTAGTGTAGATATCACGACACGTATGACGGACACCAAAAGAAAAATACCAGAGAAGAAAGGAACATAGTCAAGTTTAAAATTAAGTTGAAAAATTATTTTATACATATTTTACCATAAAAATAGTATTGTTTTAGATACTCTTGAGGTACTCAAAAAGTATATAATTATATAAGAAATTGTAAATACCATTACCTGCAGTCAAACTGAACGTTCAGTTTTGTGTGTTAGTAACCTATATTTTAAGATGTAAACAAGAGAATAAATAAATAATAAATAAATAAATAATAAACTGATTCGTTAAAATAAAAATATTTCGCATCTCATTGGTTATTGAGTTAAACCACTCGTGATTGGTTACCGCGCGCTTTCTGTTATCAACATTGAACGGCGGTGCTATTTAAAATTCATTTTGCAGGAGCAGTCACGTCTTTGGTATTATAAGGATTTATAGCTGAAAGCATAGTAGATAAAAGAAGATTAATTGGCATTTGTGAAGTGTAATCGAATGGGCATTTGTTAAGGAATGCGGTTATAAACGAATATTTACTGTCAGACATGTGGGTTTTATTCGTATTTTAGTTATAAAGTTGAACCTCGAAAACTTTTTATACCGAGTTCATTGCCTTGAGAAAGTTTTTCTAATTTCACATATAAATTGACAAAGGTATTACAATTGGAATTAATATTATATATATTAATATTGGATTTCGTTTTTTTACAATTCAGCTCCAATTGGAGAAATTATGTTGCAGAAGACTTTTAATTTAAGTAGAAAATTGACTCGGATTTTTAAGTGCAGCTGTGGGAATACAGCAATAGAAGTTGGAGATAGCTTTTCAATATCAGGATAGCGAGCTATGAACTATGATGATTAAAAAAAAACTAAAAAAATTACATTATTTTCACTAAAATATAGTGCCACCTACCGGGCCATATCATGACTAAAGTCGTGCGCGTAACCTTACAAGTAAACATAAAATTCATTAATATTTGTCGAGACATTTAGGAGGAGAAAAATTAAGAACGTAGGAATATATTTTATTTTATGTTGTTTGTTACAAATTTTTGTAGTGTCGTTTACAACTATTAATAGATATTATAAGTGGATTTCAGGTAACACAAGCGATTATTGTTTAAGACACTTTATAAAGAGTTAATATCTAGCGTCGTTCGCTTCAAAGGACCGGTTCGTTCGGATTTTCAATTTAAGTTTAAATCTGAAATTTTAAAGACGGCTCCTTCAGATTTTACTGCCAACAAATAGATACTTTTACCAACGGCATTTTGCGTTTGTTGAACCTGAAGGATGCTTTCAAACTTCTGAAGTCTTTCGAAAGTTTTTGTTACAAGTTTGTGTAAGAATTACAACAGTTTATCAGCATAATAAATACAGATGTTATAAAATATATTTTAACATGTAACTATATTTTCTGTATTTTAAAATAAATACGATATTATTTATTTACTGCGTAACTTTTTTATTCGTTTTGTAGGTACACTTACTACAGATAATCATTTGTAATTGGATCCAAGTAATTGAAGGGAATACAATATATATTTTTGTAGAAAAAAAATTCAAAAGTAAAATAACGAAGATATTCTTCTATAACATATCATAATATCACGTCTCTCTCCCATGGGGGTAGGCAAAGACCACATCTTTCGACTTGCTGCGATCCTGACATACCTCTTTCAATCTTCTACTTCCGTCTGTTATGAACCTTTTTACCTATTTTTTTTAGGCTTACTCTTCTAATACAAGATCTAATCTCATACAAGAAAACAAACTTCTTCTTTGTGGTATATACTACATTAGTAATATGTTAATGTAAATGTTACAATACTGAACCAAAAGAGACGTCTCTTTGAAATACCTAGAAATCTATTTTTCATACAGTCATACAATGGAATGTTGCTGAGAGACTATTTCTTTGCCAAATTTTTATTCATTTAGATCTGAAATATGTGGTTAATACAGTTCTTTTACTGCTCAAACCAAATATTAATAAAACCCAGTCTAAAACATTTTCTCGAAAATCAATTGTTCTCCTTTATGTATAGACAAATACCCAAATATTAAATTTTTACGTCAAGCGGAAGCAAATTATTAGAAAAAGATACTTTTTTTTTTCTTTGAACAATCAATAAAACTAATTGAAAATATGATGGATTTTTATAAAATTGTGTATTTATTGCATCAATAAAAATTTTATGTATAAATTTTCTTTTAATTTTCCGTTCATTCTTTCTCCATCATACATTTTGAAACAATTATATACCAACAAATTAATAAATCTAGAAAAAAATGAGTGAATAACCCTCTTTCCTTTCTCATAATTAATGGTAACTCTGTGTGAGTATAGTCAATTCTACTAATATCATTTGAATACTAGCTTTCCGATCGGGCATTGTCCGGGTTACATTTATGTAAAAAAACAAATATCTATAGGTATAAATAAATCGGTGTGAATATCAAATTAACAACATTTTATTTAATACATATGAATGTATATACGCTACTATGTCAAAAATACAAATTATAAAATTTGATCAATCTATCTGTCTGTTTGGTCTGGCTAATCTCCGGAACGGCTTAACCGATTTTGACGGAACTTTTTTAAGCAAATAGCGGAAGTAACTTCGCTACTTTTATTTTTTGATAAAAATTAGGTTTACGCGTAAAAAATTAAAACACAAGAAATTATGAACAAAATACGATTCAATGGACAGCACAGCACCATCAAAATATTATTTTCCAATGATTATTTAAAAAACATATAACACAGTGAAGAATATATGAAAAGCGGACGGGGCTGCGGACACAATGCTAGTTTATTAATAACAATTAAGGTGTGCATATATTTTAATATTGTTGCTAGCAACACCAGCTCTAGGCTTACCTCTTAGTGTATCGGTGATTAGTATAGTAAGGTATCTCCATATTTCAAAAGGAAATAATATGCAAAGAGTATCTTTTCATTTGGATGATAACATTCACGTGATGACTTGTATATATATATATATATATATATATATATATATACCAGTCTCCTGTAAATGGATATTAGCTTGGGATTTTTTTAACATGTCATTATCAGTACCTTCTTGCTTCACAAACCACACGATGATCAAAGCAGATTCATTCAAATTTCTTTTCATTCATATTCATATTTATTGTTATCGATTACAGCTTCCAAATTTAAACGAAAAGTCCATTACTCTCCAAAATGTACATTTTATAATAACCACTCATGACTCTTACTTCCATAATTTATAGTCAAAATAAGAAAAATCCAAACATAAGTAAATAAATGTTTAGTACCCAACCGTAACGTTAGGTATAAAATAGAAAATAAAAGTCATAACAAAACAACAGACATTTCTTTCTTATGAGTAAAAAAGATGCGGATAAATGATATAAATGTCGCGCGCTCGAGAATATCATAGACTTTTGTTACAGACGACAAACACTCGCATAAAAAGTTATCTCCTCTTGCGCTCACCGGGCGAGCGTTACCGTAATATTTTTATATTATATCACTATGTGTGTACATAAAACCGCAAAAGTTACTACTGCACGCTGTGGATTTTAGTCTTATCAAGTTGCAACGTTATTGTGCATGAACTTTTGTTGCTTATTGTATTCACAGCCGTATGGTATTTAAGGCTGCATTGTTACTATTACCTCTTTTAGAGTTTACAGAGTTTTGTTAAGTTTCTTGTTTTTGGAAATTTCTATGTGGCGGCTAGTCACGTGAATATGTCTTAATATAGCTTTTAGTTGTGTTTTATTCATTATGTCTGTGTGTGTGTGTGTTAAAAGTAGTTACTAGATCATATTATCTGATTGTATTTCCTTTACAAATAAGAGTATTACTAAGCATTGATAAATATTGTTGGATTTGACATTAAATGTAATCATAACGGCGTAACGTAAACCTACTTGAAAGTGTGTTCAGTTTTAATCAGATTGTATATTTTGCTGTGTTTTATATAATACATTTTTGCCCTTTTTCCCCTTTGACTTGACCCCTTTGACAGCTATAGTGAACAAAGTTGTAACTCTTCCCCCTATGATTACGTATCACCAAAACATCACACCTCCCATTGACGCTTACGTAATACTTGAATAGCACCTAATAGTGCGTGTTGGCAGGGGTCGCGCACGCGCAGCATTCGCGCGGCGTGCCACGAGGTGCGCATGGCGTTGCTGTACCGCGCGACGCGGCTCAAAGACCGCGCCGACACCCATGTCTTCACGTTCGTCGTAACGCGCTCCGCTACGCGTGAGCCAGACAGAGACGTTACCTCTAAGGACTTCTGCTGTGCGCATCAACGATGGGCGGTCGCCTTCAGCCGGACAGATGCTTCCCTCGGTCAGCTTTTTTTGCAACTCTCTTATAAAGATGCTGTGATTTTTTAATGATTTGTTGATATTTTAAAACTTCTAATTCTTACAGGTGTGTATTTGGTATGGCGTGGAGCATGCGAAGGCATGAGAGTATACGTCGACTTCACATTCACGCTCCTCAGTCGAGACCACTTTACTGCAAATGAAGGTTTCTCTGGAAAGCAAGTCCGCTTCAGCTCTGGTTGCGCCGCCCAGGGGCGCGGCCGTTGCGTCTCGCTCACCGAGCTTAACGCCAAATTTGCGGATGGACGCGGCGAATTTCAACTCGAGTTGAGCATATCTCGTGTGCGCACTTTATATTCTTGTGAACTGCGAGCCCCTAGGCTTGACACTCCTCCTCTATAGCTTTCGCTGGTTTCGACTGGCAAGTGTCGGCCACCGGCGGTACGAAGGAACCTTTGGCGCTGCGACTCGTACGACTCTCGGGTGAAGGTCAACGCTGTAGAGTTCGATACGCGCTCGCACTCGGTGAGGGCGAGCGAAGGCTTCATTCAGGACCTCTCGAGTGTGTCTGTGACTCGGAAGGACGAACACCACCGTGGAATCCTCGCCCACCATCGCGGATTCTATCCAAGGGCGTGAGGCTCACCGTAGAATTAGTATGGGCGCGAGCACTTGCAGAACTAGCAGTACCTGCTTCAGGGCGGGCATCTACCTGCTACGACCGTGATAAGCAAGCGTGGGCCTTGCGCTGTGACATGCACTCGGAGACTGTTCGCCTGCACATGTTGTACCGCGATGTGCATCACGTACCACGTAATCATCTACGCTACGTAAGCTGGTCGGCCTGGCTTGTGCGAGCGTCACCAGCGCCAGCAGAACCCGATGCTGAAGAGTTACTCGGAGCGCCATTCGAACAATATTACGCGCAAGATAACGCTGACGAGGGGCTCATGATGGAAACAGTGCTACGTGTCGAAGATGTATCCCGACCAGGTTGCCCGTTTTTTGCACCCGGGCGGGGAACTTCGTGTTCGTCTCGAATGGGGTGACACTTACTTACTCTTCCAGGCGACTTATCATGTTTATGATGACTTATGTCGGTTACACGCTCATCAGATGAGGTTAGTATATTATTACCATCTAATGAATATTCAAATGTAATTAAATTAATAAAACGTAAGTGTCTAATAATGTATTATTGGTTTGTTGCAGACGTGAGATTACCGCACTTCAAGCTGAGAACTATTCTTTAGAACGGCAGCTGTTCAGCTACCAGAAGAGTCTCGCATACGCACAGGCGCAGGCGAGCGAGCCGGCGGCTGCTGAGGCGAGCGGCCGTCGTTCTCCCCCGCGGAGCGTTCTCTTTCTACAGACACTGAGTACGCGTGAGACGGGCGTCGACATGTCCGTTTTTCACTCTTCTATCCTTTCGACTGATTCTGACGTTTTTGAGCGATTTATCTATTTTTCTAGACATTTTATGGCGAGGTGCGCCTCGTCCGCACCGCTTTCCGCCGGTCGCCTGCACTCTCGCCGTTCGAATCTTATCGATGACCGATTATACTCGACTACTTTTCTATTAATCTGTAAATAAAATATATTTAGATATTATATACCTATGATGTATATTTCTTAACTTGAAATTCGAATTCATATACTGCAACAGTCGATTTATTGATTAATAAAGGTCCGTAAATTACATGCATCACTGAGTTTTTTTTTAAACCCATTACTATCAATATTTGTACAGCGATACAATCTATTGTGTTATGTGGGTATCACAAAGTCTACGATACAATCAAAATTATTACTATAGCAACAACAAAAATAGTATATGACCTGAGACGGGCTTTGCTGTAGAAAAATGTGTTAGAGAAATTGTCGATACAGTCATTTGTTGAGGCGAATGAAGAAGCATCGGACCTTTAGCCGCATACATGTTTTAAATGCGATTCCTAAAGTTTAAACTCGCACTAAATAATCATAGAGTGACACAGTGTGTTGGACGATCTAATAAAAGAAGTTTAGAAATAATTTCGATGTATTAACTAGTTGAATTTTACCAAGGACCAAGGACCATAACCATGCGATAAAATAATTTGGAGATATCTTCATATTTTGGCTTAGCTAGGTTTAAAATACTGTGGATTTTATAATGGGCCTAATAAAAGCTCAAAGTTGCGTGATCGATCGAATCGGGAATGAGGAGAACCGCAAAAGGACCAAAGTAAACGACATTGCCATTTGTTAAACTAAAGTGGCAGTGGGCTGGGCACATTGCTCGCAGAACCGATGCCCGATAGAGTCAACAGGTTCCCGAATGGCTACGACGCATCGGAAGACTTAGCGTGGGTAGGCACCCCATAAGGTGGACCGACGACCTGGTGAAGGTCGCGAGAATCCGCTGGATGCAGGAGGCGTAAGGCCGGTCGTCGTGAAAATCTTTGGGAAGACCTATGCCCAACAGTGGACGTCTTTCGGATGAATGGATGGATGGATAAAATAAAAAGCATGCATTACCGCATGCTATAATCTGACTCTATTTTGTACAAAAGTAACAAAGGTAAATAGAAATATTATACTATTAATGAAAATAAAGTCACCTTTGAAAAAAGTGTAATTTTTGGCGTACGATTTTTGTAGTCTGATAGTACACAGAGGAAGTTAAGAAAAATTTGTACAAATAGTATTTATGTCATATAACTGGCAGCACGGGTATAGAATCTAATTAATATTCTAAAATATTGATCGCTATTGTATCGAATTACATAAAAACATACTCAAATATTGGAGGGTTTAGCGGCCAGATAAACTTTGGATTCCGATTCAGCGTATGTAGTTACATGAAAACTTATATTGCTGCAGTATTTCGCGATGTTTAGCAGTTTTTTTTTTCGCAATTTATTCGAAAATTTAAAGATACGTCTTTAAATCAAACCAAACGGACATCAGATTCAGATTCAGTACGTCAAAATGCATCTGGGTAGGGGGGTCTCCCCGGGGGGTTTTAGTGGGTATTTCCGGGCGACTCTCGCCCGGGTGAGTCCCACACTGCACGGAGCTCGTCACTCCGTGCCCCTTATCTAGTGTACTGGGGGACTTTGATCCCCTAAGTACAATAGATAAGGGTAGTGCGTAAATGCATTTCCCCCCGTCAAAAAAAAAGGGGGGGTCTGGTCAAATATACACATCACTTTTTATGTGCGCGCCAGTGTTATTTTTTTCACGTAGCATCGAGGATATAAACAATTAGGTAAGTGTAAAAGTCGATATGTAAAGTTCTGTGGGTGAATTGAATGATATATAAGTATATCAATAATCATTTTACAAAAAATTAAAAAACGTTTTTTTTTCTGTTCATTTAAACAACAAATTAAATTTCTTATAATATTTTACATTTTAAAATGCACTACTACAAAAATATTGAAAGTCTATTTCAACACGCTAGTAAGATAACTTCTAAGTTACTATGAAATAATCATTACATTGCCTACTTATTGCAGAGATCATATTTTAAATAGCTAAATATTATGAAAATTTTCAAAGAAAATATTGATTTGCTTTTATTATTTATTTTTCTACATAACAAATCTACAGCAAAAGTCACAAAATACCGCTAAAATTACACAATATAAATAAAGTCAAATACTGCTAGTTAATGAAATGAAAATAATACAACTGAAATAATGCCTAAAACTGTCGGTATCATGAACTTTAAAATATAAATTGCCAGCAAAAAGTAACATGGTTTACACCAGAGATAAATAAAAGTTTACACTGTTTCTGAACGAAAATGTCATGTAATGACATTAATGACGTCAAACTGTCAAATGCACGTGTCTAAAGTAATTATTAGTTTAGTCGACTTTTTTTTTGGTATAAGAGAACTTAAAATATATTTTGTTTAGGAAATCTGCTAGTTATTATAAACAAAACCATGGCACAAGGTAAACTAAAAGTAAAGACTAAACTACCATCAGGAGCAAAAGCTAAAAAAGGGAAAGGAAAGGCGGTAACTAAGCGCGCTAACGCTCCTGTACCAAGCAAGTCTCTGGTAGAAAGAAATAAAATGAAGATGGCTGTGACAAAGATGGTGAATGCTGCGGCGGAAGAACAATTGCGGGCATTGGCGACGAATACTCCACAACTATCTGCAGCACAACAAAGAGCAGCTTCGGCGCCAACCGCACCAGCAAGTGCATCAACATCTTCATAGAAATTCTAACCTCTTTGTAGATATATTGTAATTTATAATACTATAAGAAAACAATTTATAACTTTAACTACTAACTTATAAGATATGCCACGATTGTCAGAGACAAAGGAGATGTTAATATTTATTACTTAAGAATATTTGAATAAAAACTATTTTTTATACCATTGGATGTTTTTTGCATAATATTAAATATTTGAGTAATCATACAATTTTTATTATCAAAATTAGTTGTTATTTTTTAAACTATTTGATAGTTTTGATATTATCTAAGAATCAAATACAGTCCTCTTCATAATTGTATTGTATTTTTAAATCCGGTTATATTTGGTTAATGTATTAAGATTAACTACTAAACTTTATCCAAATAATCTCTTCATACTCTGAATACAAGAAAAAAATTTGCAGATTGTAGACATTAGTGCCCCATTTATGACTCCAAAAGTGATAGTATGTAATTCATTATTTGTTATCGTTTTTACAATTCAAGATTTCAATACATCTTTTTTTTTTGTACGCTACCAAAATATTGTATGCACCTGTTAGTAGAAGTTTATCTTTTAGTTTAATAACCTCACCAATAGGGTGTGTTTGTAATATAGGTGTGATATTCTAGACGATTATAGGTAAAGAAAGGGTGTTGAGTTGAGAAAACAGCTAAAAATCACTAGTACATTTATTGTCATAAAAATATTTTATGTAATATTTAATAATTCAATCCATTTTTATTAGAGTATGTAAATAATATAAAAATTAAGTTGCTAATGCATTATAATCAGCATACGTAATATATTGATAATTAAAGTCAGTGCTATGTGGTAATTGCATCAGCTGAGCCTGTCCCATTGACAAACTATTATATCACACCATGTTTATTTTAAGATTATGTAATGTTTTGGCAATAAATCATTTTTATTATTACTATAAATCACTATAGATGTTCTATTTTTATAAATGACTAGCAGAGTGCCTATGGCTGCACCCGCATTGCATAAATTCTTCACTGCTTTTTATTTTTTCATATGGGACTCTGATTATTAATAAGTTTTTGGTACTAAAATAAAGTAACAATTCTCATAAACTCAAGCACTTGCCCGTAAAACTGTCCATTGAACCGAAATTTATTCATATTTTAATGAGTATTATTTTTTTAAGCGGAGCCCTAATTATTTTCAAAAACTAAAAGTACCCTAAGTTACTCGGAGCAAATTTCAGCTATCTACCAAAAGAAGACCTGTCAAAATCTGTACATTACCCATTGTAAACAGACAGACAGACAACAATTTAAAAATTGTGTTTCTGGTAAAGGTATCATAGATACGTTCATAACAATTTAGTAAAAAACAATTTTTGACATTACAAACAGACACTTAAATTTTATTTATTAGTGTAGATTTGTTTTATTATATTTTTCTGCTAATTTTTTAAAGTTTTTGTCAATTATTTGAAGGTTTGAGTCAATCACCTCTTTACTCAATTTTATATCTTAAAGTAATGCAAATAAAGGCTCTTAATATGTCGATTACCCGTAAAAATGAGACAATGGAAAGCTGGCGTAAACGCCAGGTTAGTGCTCAAAGTGTTAAATAAAACCCAGGTGAAAAATATACATAACCGGTGAGTACCTATGCAAGCGCTCTCGAAAGTAGAAGAAGAGAAAGAGGAGTGTCAAGGTGATAGTAAGTGGAAGGATATAATTTCTGCGCGCCCACGGGAGAAAGGGCTGATACTATGTATTTTTGTAAGTAATGAAAAGTCAAGAATGTTAAGCTTTAATTGAATGATATTAAAATATTATATTGTAAAATAAAATATTATATAAATGTTATAACATGGGAAATATTTAATTTTTCTTAGTTCATATTATCTATTCATTTGAATTATATTTCTTTCTCCTTATTTTAATAATAGTTCTAAAAGAAATTAATTTCATAATTATTAAAAAAAAAAATACTCAGTGGTGAATCATTCGGTTGCTGGGGTGAGAATGTCAGGAATCACTGTCATTCTTGCCGAGTGATTTTCTCTTGCCTGGCAACCCGCGCCGCGAGTTAAGTTTGACAGTTGGTTTTAAAAGTATACGCGCAACCGCTCCGCAACGCAAACCGCATAACTTTTATAATAATCTACAATATCGCCGCATCACGTTTTTACACACGCTTCTACGCCATTACATAAGCTGCAGGATCCTCGGGATTGGATGTGCACGAGAGATTGCTCGGTAAGTGGACATATTCCTTATATTTTCGCCCTGAGCGACCCAGTGTATCACCAGACCCTCGGCAAGAAATAGGAGATTTGGAGGCCGGCCAGCCCGCAGTTGGTATTTTCTACCATCTTTTAATGGTCCTTCGTTCCTGGATTGTGTCCTAAATTCCCTATTTTTACATCCTAAGACTTTAAAACCGCATACGCAATTTCATAAATTTATTATTTACCCTCGCATTTTTGATATTTTATATTACCGTTGAGACGAATACTATTCAATTGTATTTGTTTTTTTAATTACATTGTTTAATATTATTAACTTTAAAAATGGAGCATAGGTCCAAAAAGGGAGAAGTAGCTGAAGGTTCAGTAGGTATCGGAGAAATATCTCTACTCGAAAGTAAAAAACAATCTTATTATTTACGCATTAAATCTATTTACGAATCTATACCTACGAGTCAGGAGGATCGCCAAACTCCTCTCTTTATTAGTCAAGCGACAAACATAGATTCGATGCGCGAAGAATTTCAAAATATAGTCGATAATATTAACCGACTTAATTTGAAATTAGATCCTAAGTACCTACCAAATTATGAGGCAATATGGGCATTCGAAGATTATTATTGTGGAGTAAAAAATGCCTTAACACGCTTCAATATATCGCAAAATGTTAATACCGCTGAACACAATGAACAATATTTAAATTTTCAATTAGAGAAATTAGCAATACCGGAATTCTATGGTGACTATGAAAAATTTCCTATGTTCATTGAATGTTATAACTCAATGGTTCACAATAATCCGAGTCTAAATGACTCACTACGTGTAAGGTACTTAATTAGTAAACTTAAAGGGAAGGCTGAGTCAATATGGCTAAGTTTAAGTCCGACCGCAGAAAATTATAATATAATTTATAACGCACTGGTTGATAAATACACGGACGACCGTGAGATAGCTACTACCTATATAGAAAAAATATTAAATCTAAAATCGCTTCACAATGCTACGCCGAGTCAATTAGACGCATTCATTGACGAATATTCTACGTCTGTAGCCGCTTTAAACAATTAAAGATCGATAATTTGTTGGATTACATCTTTGTTCATTTAGGTTTACGCAAACTAGATACGGACACCGTGCAACAATTCGAAAATATTAATAGAAAACAATTATATCCCAATTACGAAGAATTTGTAATATTTCTCCGGGAACAATATAAAATATTAAAAAGAATTACGCCAGATATTAAAATCAACGCAAGCGCCGGTAGTAAGTATAAGCACTGCGCCGCTGAAGACGCGAGGAGCGGTCGCTCGACACAGCGAGCTCCACGCGCATTAATTGCAAATGACGTCACCGCGCGTCTTAACAAACACTGTTCATTTTGTAAATCGAATGAACATGAACAAATATATAATTGCGCGAAATTTAAAACTCTTTCACCGCTAGATAGATACAAATATATAAAGAATGTGAACGGTTGTATAAATTGTTTGAGTTTGTTGCATACTAGTCGATTTTGTCAGTCTGTATCATCGTGTAAATTTTGTAAAGGAAACAAGAGGCACCATTCCTTGTTACACTTTCCTGAGAACAGTTTAGATGGCATGGTCGGGGGTAATTCAAGGTCATTGACCTCTGATAATCAACTACATAATAACGATACATCTAAAAGTACCCAAGACAAAACTGTATCTCTTTGTAGTCAGATGAATTCTGAATCCACGCGTCATAAAAATAAAATTATTTTGTTAGGTTCCGCAGTCATTTTAGTAAAAGATAAAAAAATTCTATATTACACCCAGTCAGAGTACTTATCGATATGGGTTCTCAGAGACATTTTATTACCAAACAATGTTGTAAGAAACTTGGATTAAATATATTTAACTCCGCCAATTCCATTCAAGTAAATGGTATTGGTGACAATCCGCAACCGATACAGGGTATAGCCAATGTAACAGTATTTTCGCGACATAATGATTTCCGCTTGAACATACAATGTTTAGTTATTAATAAGATTTCGGGTGATTTACCGCAAGTGAATGTAGATTGTACATCGCTCGATTATTTATTTAATTTACCGCTCGCAGACCAATCGTTTCATACGAAGGGTCCAATAGACATGCTAATTGGTTCAGAAGTTTTTGCCCACATATTGAAGGGAAATAAAATCATAGGTTCGAATGGGAATCCCGACGCTCTTGAATCCGAATTTGGTTATATTATTGTAGGCTCCGCACGTGTTTTACAATCCGCGTCCGCTAACGCTACCGCTTGTCTCAGTGACACATACTCATATATTTGTAGTGAGGATACTTCAATGCAAGGTTTAATGAATCGTTTTTTGAACGTTGAAGATGTACCGGACAAAAAACAATTTTCACCCGCGGATAAACAATGTGAGTTGTTATATTCAAATAATATTTCTCGCGATAAATCAGGCCGCTTCACTACTATTTTACCCTTTAACCAAGACCCGTCGCAGTTAGGGGATTCATTTAAAATCGCATCTAAGAGATATACGCATTTAGAACGCAAGTTTAAACTCAATAATAATTTAAAATTACAGTATGATGAAATTATTAGAGAGTACTTAAATAAAAATTATATTACCCGCATAGATAATTATAATTCCAGTGAGAGGCAATATATTATTCCTCACCACGCAGTTTCACGCAATGATAAAATTAGTACGAAATTACGAATAGTTCTAGATGCAAGTGCAAAAACAACTTCCGGGTTGTCGTTAAACGACTGTCTGCATACCGGGCCAAACTTACAAAATGATTTACTTGCGATCTTAATTCAATTTCGTTTATTTCCTATTGCTATAAGTGCCGATATTAAGCAGATGTATTTACAAATATTGGTACATAATAATTATCGTAAATTTTTACGAATTCTATATCGCTTTGAAGATGAGGATAGCGCTAATTTATATGAGTTCAATCGCGTTTGTTTCGGTCTGTCTTGCAGCCCATATTTAGCAATGCGGACAATCCGCGAACTAGCTGAACAAGAGAGACAGGAATATCCATACGCAGCAGATGTAGCTCAAAGTAATTTATTCATGGACGATTTGGCAATATCCGTATGTACACCGCAAGAAGGTATAAACCTATCTAACCAATTAATAAACATGTTTAAAAAAGGTGGTTTTGATCTAGTAAAATTTATAAGTAATTGCCCCGCATTATTAGAATCAATTCCTGAAAATCATAACCTTTCACATGTTCATTTTGATCAAAATGACAATTTAAAATTATTAGGCTTAAAATGGATTCCTGAAAAAGATCAATTCGTAATCTCGGTAAAGGAAACTTCGCAAATAATTACTAAACGCATTATCTTAGCAACTATCGCTCGCTTGTGGGATATCAATGGTTTCTGTGCACCCGTAATATTAAAGGCTAAGTTAATTATGAAATCGCTTTGGTTACAACATGTAGATTGGGATGAATGCCCACCGCAAGATATTTGCGACGCATGGTGCATCCTTCGAAATGAGCTACCACTTTTATCTAGTGTAAAAATTCCTCGTTTCTTAGGAGTGCCATCTTACAGTTCTGAGTTGATAGTAGTAGGTTTTTCAGACGCAAGTGAAAGTGGATACGGCGCCAACGTTTATTTGTGCATTAAGGGTTCTCCCAACACGGTCAATCTAGTATGCGCTAAAAGCAAGGTGTCGCCAACTGCTAATAAAATGCAAACTCTAGCACGCCTCGAATTATGTGCATTGTTATTATTATCGAAGCTTATTCACTTTGTTATCACCACTATTTCACCGCGTTGCAATATTACAAATATATTCGCCTTAACCGATTCCACAGTAGCCTTATATTGGGCACATTCTTCTCCGCATAGATTTCAAGTATACGTAGCAAACCGCATCGCTCGCATTCAAGAGTATTTATCACCCAAACACATTTTTCACGTAGCGGGAAAGGATAATCCGAGTGATTGCTTATCGAGAGGTTTATTGCCTTCCCAATTATTAGACCATCCGACATGGATGCATGGCCCCACTTGGCTTCAAAATCCAGTGACAGAATGGCCTATTCGACGCTTTTTATTTGAGGATCAAATATTCCCACCTGATAAACAATATGAACATAAAAATGATCGCGCTTTAGTCACGACGATAAATGAACAACCCTTTTTCCATACAGTCGCAGCTCGACTATCTTCGTGGTCGAAACTTTTGCGAGTTGCGACTTATGTTTTAATATTTATTAGGAAAATTCCTAGATCTAATACTGTAACGGTAAATCAGTTAAAAATAGCTGAGTTGTACATTTTGCGCAGCGTTCAGCAAGTTCATTTTGCAACCGAACTAACTTCTTTAAAAGAAAATCGTCCACTTACAAAATCATTTAGAACACTGTCACCCTTTATAGATAGCGATGGCTTGATCAGGGTTGGGGGCAGATTACAGCACAGTAGCTTACGGTTCGAAGCGAAACACCCTATTCTGCTTCCTAAACGCGATCACATCACAAATATACTTATCGATTATTATCATAAAAAATATTTACACGCAGGTCCTCACCAATTACTCTCGATGTTACGCTTAAATTACTGGATTATTTCAGGCAGGACAGTAGTTCGAAAGCGTTTTCAAGCTTGTAACAGCTGTTTTAAAGTTTCGCCTAAACCCATGTTTCCATATATGTCCGCTCTTCCCTCCTTTCGAGTTAATGAAGCTAAGCCTTTTCTAAAAACCGGGACCGATTATGCAGGCCCAATTCCTATATTAATAAGTAGATATCGAGGTGCGCGCCAAGAAAAGGCTTTTATTTGTTTATTTACTTGTTTAGTAACAAGAGCTGTGCACATTGAATTCGCGGTTGATTTAAGTACTGAGTCATTTATCAAAGCTTTCAAGCGATTTATATCACGTAGAGGAAATTGCTTAGAGTTATTTTCGGACAATGGCACTAACTTTGTAGGTGCAAAAGCGCATTATAATGATTTACATAATTTTATTAAATCTAAAACTTATTCGGAGGCATTTTTGAATGAAGCTGTAGAGCACGGTATTACCTGGAAAACGATCACTCCCAACGCTCCTCATTTTGGTGGTGCTTGGGAATCTAATATAAAAAGCATTAAGTCGCATTTAAAACGCGTTATAGGCGACACGCTACTTACCTATGAAGAGTTTACAACACTTCTTACACAAATCGAATGTATACTAAACTCACGACCACTTTCTGTTTTGAGTTCGGATCCGGCCGAACCTACAGCTCTAACTCCCGCACATTTTCTTAACTATGAACCGCTCAATTCTTTTAATTTAGTTGACACTGCTTCGCAACCGCAATCTTTGTTGAAGCGCAAATACTTATTGGATAAGCTCGTGGAATCCTATTGGAAACGCTGGAGGAATGAATATTTGTCAACGCTCCAAACTAGACAAAAATGGAATGCACGTACCGCAAATCCTACTGTAGGTTCTGTTGTTCTACTTAAATCTGATAACGCTCCTCCATTAAGGTGGCCACTTGGTATTATTGAAACCTGCCACCCTGGTGCTGACGGAATAGTCCGTGTGGTTACTGTCCGCACTCAAAGCGGTACTTATACGCGCCCGGTTGTAAAGGTCTGTCCTTTACCTACCCAATAATCCTTCTAATAGTTCCTTTCCTTTGTATATTATTATCCTTTTTCTACTTTAATATTAGTTTATCCTTCAGTTAAATTTGTAATTCCGCTTCCGCATTTCCGCTCATCCATCTAATTTTCTTTCACCTCCTCTCCAATATTTTGAGCTTAGGAGACGCTTCTCTCCTAAGGTCGGGGGTTATGGTGAATCATTCGGTTGCTGGGGTGAGAATGTCAGGAATCACTGTCATTCTTGCCGAGTGATTTTCTCTTGCCTGGCAACCCGCGCCGCGAGTTAAGTTTGACAGTTGGTTTTAAAAGTATACGCGCAACCGCTCCGCAACGCAAACCGCATAACTTTTATAATAATCTACAATATCGCCGCATCACGTTTTTTACACCGCTTCTACGCCATTACATAAGCTGCAGGATCCTCGGGATTGGATGTGCACGAGAGATTGCTCGGTAAGTGGACATATTCCTTATATTTTCGCCCTGAGCGACCCAGTGTATCACCAGACCCTCGGCAAGAAATAGGAGATTTGGAGGCCGGCCAGCCCGCAGTTGGTATTTTCTACCACTCAGAATAGGCTCAGTGCTTTGACCACAATCTCACCTGATGTTAAGTGATGATGTCCAGGATGGTAAGCACACTAAGCCTAGTGGTATTTGTTCTCAAGTGATGCTGCCGGAACACACCTATTTTTATTTGGCGACAGGTTTTCGAACTTGAGGGTGGTGGTAGCTACCCAGGCGGGCATCATTAGAAAATGCCCTACCACCATGTCCTGGTTTCCTCGCGATGTTTACCTTCACTGAAAGATCGGTGCGATTTTAGAGTCGGATAGGTGGGGATCGAACCCGCGTCGTTTGACGCGGAATACGGCAGCATTACCTTCTGCGCCATCATCGCTTCTAGTCGAACATTGGAGTGTAACTATATAAATATATTATTATTATTCAAAGATATATAATATTTCATAGAGTAATTAATATACTTTAAATTAGGAAATTAATAAATCCTTTATTTCTTTCCACTTCTTAGCTTTGATCTATGCTCCGTTAAGTTATAAAACAAAGGCTTTTTATGGTTCTTCTTCTGATAGTCTAGATATGCTATTGATTTCTATTTTCCAGAATTCATAAAAGTTTTAATTTACTTTATGTGTTAACCATAATCCCACCTGATGTTAAGTGAGGCTGTGACCGATAGCACTGAGAGGAACCGACTCTTAATGGATACTAATTGAATATTTCAGTATGTTCTTGTCGGTATATTTTCAACTTAATGGATGCAGTTAGCCAGCTGGATATGAAATGGTCTCATAATAATATTCTTTCGTACAAATTAGAAAACAAATATTTAAATTATAAGTACCTAAATAAATAAAATTCGCATCGTATACTGTCTTCAATCAATACACAAGAAATTTTATATTAAAAGTTACAAAATGGATTAAACATATATAAACAGTCTCTTATTAAAACATGTAAATAAATATCTTCTCACGTTTATTGAAACTTAGAAGTAGCAGAACTAAAGAAGTTTTATGAACAAGTTAATCCTGAATGTAATAAAATATGCATGTAATTAAGCTTACGCAGTATATTATATATACCACATGCTAATAAATACATATAGACACGAGGTGATGTCGCACGGTGAGTGAACTGAATAATGGTTAACCAAACGTTCTGTTTTATTTAGGATTTCCTAATTTTGCAATATAAAGAATAACAAAAATTATAAAACAAAAGTGTTAGACCACGTTATCAGACAAGGTCATATTATGATTACCTATTTATCACTGGCATTCCAAAGTAGAGTCGGTCTGAAGGGGGCTCATAATAGGGGTCATAACCCCTTCTATGTAAATTGGACACGTCGAATTGACAATTCTCTTAAAAATAGTCAATTTACGGAAACTTTAAATTAGTTATTAACTTCCTGTTCAAAACATTTAAACAATCAAATAAAAAAACAGAGAGGTATTCAAAATAATCTTGAAAAATGCATGAAACTCGATAATTCCCTCAAATATAACCTCCCCTCACAGTTTTCGATTGTTACCACGCCTGCTCCAAAGGATTGGACTTCATCTAATGTTAAATAATGCCGTAGAACAAAAATGCCGATGAAATATAATGACCGCCGAAAGATGATATTCTATCAAAAGTCGCCATAATAATGCCAAAATACATTTAGCACTAGTAAAGGCTCCAGATAGGTCTGGTTATATGTACATTGGCTGGACGACGTGAATTAACTTGTCATTGTGACGGGATTTTCATAAGAGTACAGTGGTTGTGATCAAGTCGAGCTTAATTGCCTTACCACTCTTCACCGGTAGCTCAATCCGAGGTTCATACCATTTTAGTGCCCTTGTGCTGGCTAACAATTTTAGGCTGAGTGCCTTAAGCGCTCGCCTCAATGTACAATGAAGTCATCAAGGCCATTCTAGTTAACAGCATTTGCTCAGTTTAAAAAAACCTTACCACTCCGCTAACCACTGAATCCCCCTAGCCGATATTGGTACGCGCAATGTTGAAACATTTTACTGGTGGCGTTTTTACCCTGCATATCTAAACACTAGTCTACAACAAAAAATAAAATTACAACGTAATAAACATATGGTAGAAATACGAATGCTTATTTAAATTGCATTTATTTTTATCTGTATAAGTCTAAAATGATTTTTACATTATAGAAACAGACTGTTTCTATATGCGGTCAATAAAAAGACTTTTACGTCTTTTACTTGTTTTAAACATATACGTTTTCTATATTAAAATAATCGATTAGAACAGGTTAAAGACCAGGTAATAAATAATTACCTAAACCAAATTCTATTGGACATCCAATGGAAAATTTGTATCGGTAGGTAAACTAATCACAAATCAGTTTTAGCATTTTCTACTGTTTATTAAAGCTTAAAAGTTAAAGTTTGTTATCAACTACGCTATAAAGATGAGAAACAGAACAGTCTGAACTTTTCTATGTAGCGAAGTAAACAATTTGTGGTTATACATGAATCTGGAAGGAATGTTAAGTGACGATGTGGTCCAACATGGTTAGCACACTAGGTTAATTTTAACATAGCCAAAGAGTATTCGAACGCTGAATTATTATCACTTCTATAAAAATATAACATACTCATATTCAAAAAGGAATTTTAAGTTAAGTGAGATAAAAAATAATTATTTTAAAATTAATGATTAATCGAAGCCATGGTCACACTACACCGGTCTGAGCGGCGGGACGAGTTAGGCCGGGTGATGCGCCGATTTCTTCGAATAAGATTAATAAATGCAGGCGGAGAGCGCGGGGCGGTCGACATCGCGGCTAATGACACGCGCCGCTGCAGATTTTTTTTATCG
Organism: Samia ricini; assembly: GCA_014132275.2. Classification (NCBI taxonomy): domain Eukaryota; kingdom Metazoa; phylum Arthropoda; class Insecta; order Lepidoptera; family Saturniidae; genus Samia; species Samia ricini. The sequence continues at coordinate 3,250,396 of AP028161.1, read as the reverse complement.
CGAATTTAAAATATAAACTGGTTGCGGTAGCCGTGTGCTCTCTTCCCCTCCCCTCCTCGTCCAGACCCCGCATAATCTCACGCGGCGCTCAGTCTCCCATGCTGCATAGTTCACAACTCCTGTCGCACCACTGACATTAATAACATGTTCGCGCATGTTCTGACAAGTCATTCCTCAAACATTAACGTCTTCTTCTCGTGGTTATTTTTATAATATCGATGACTTACTTTTCAGAACAATTGAGTTAATCTTCTATAAGTTAATATTTCAAAATCAAGCCAGTGCAGTTAAAAAAAATTTCGAATTGCTTGGTGAGTTTCAATTCCACCTGATCAAAGTTTACCTGTTATTTGTTAAATAGTGTGATATTATAGAGGCTTTTTAATGTTTAATTGTATGTTGGCATAAATTTTACGTTTTCACTAGCCTTAAATTCATAGAAACACTTGTTATACTATACAAAGATAAAACATTTTTTTAAATCTATATTCTTATTTATTTAAAAAAGAACCATATTTAAGTACACTTCAAGTAAAATTGATACGATGCTATTTGTAAGTGAATAGGTATATTTTGAAATCAAGACAGACAGGTGACTGTACTAAAGAGCTGTATAACCTAATCTCTCTCTTTGTTAAAAGAACTACGGTGCCTCAAACACACGGAAGTTTATATCTCGGCATGAACAAAGAAGTTTGCGATCTTCTGATTTTGTCGCACCGTGAAATAAACTCCTTACCAGCGTGTTCATATGACACTGGGTCGTTCAAAAGAAGCATGTAGAAGAAGTATTTCACCAGGTCGGTATGACGACAACGACTGCCAGTGGAATCTGTCACCGACAGTCGCCATTATTTTTGGACCGTACAGCATTTATCATTAGGTGCCGTAGTCACCTTGGCGAGCTTCAATAAAAAATAAGACCAGGAATGTTTGTTTAAGTAATCCCTTTGAATATTTAAGAACCTGAGTTAATTTATATTGATTCATACAATTTTTATCGTTCGTTTAAGAAGTACCTACTGAACACTTTTATGGTTCCGTGAAACATGTGTCGGTCTACAAACGAAAATTCGGAATCACATCACCTTGTGAACGTCTTACAGAATATAAACGACGATCTGAAGTTAATGAGAGTTACACGTTTGTCAATTTAACTAATGTATTTGATAATATGGTTCACTTATATTCAATGAAAATATGTATAAAAAGCTAATGAGTCACATCTGTTTATACTAGATCTTAATATAGATACTTAGTATAAAACTGAAACTTTTCATATCAAGTTTATTTGAAAAGGAAGCATTAATGAGACACATTAATATTTAGACCATTTATATTGTATATAAATGTATTGTTTGTAATTAAGCACAGTGAGTTATTAAGAATACTCATTACTACATTTCTGTCTGTATGTGTTTTCAAATAAAATTAGATTAGATGCATCTCGCTCTGGCCACCATATTAAGGATAATGTGGCCGGCATTTTTAAAAAGTGGAGTAAGATTGGCATATCCGTCATAACTGAAGAAGTGGGAATTAACCATAAAACAAAATGCTCGATATTTCGGTGTCACACGAGCTCGCTGAAAGAGACCTAATGAAACGTGTACTTATTTGCGATGTTTTATTGAGACGTAATGAAACCGAAACGTTTTTGAAGAGACTGATAATTGGTAAAGAAAGCGACCGGCATTGATCAATAGAAAGGCTGTGTCTTTCATCACACATTTTAGCCAGTAGCCACTCAGCAAAAAGTAAGAAAGTTCGGATGGGGGGTGTTAATGCATCCGCCATATAGCTCTTTTTTTTCTTTTTTTTCTTGGGGAAATGCATTTACGTATCTCCCTACTAACTTACGTGGGGAGTCAATTCTTCCCGGTTAAGTTGGCAGCGGGTGTGTGGGAGTGACCCGGCGTAGAGTGCCGGAAATACTCACTTAAACCCTACGGTGCCGTCCGCCGCCTTTCTGGAGCGACACAGGATCATATTTCCATATATCCCTGACATTGCACCTTAAGATTTTTACCTGTTTCAGACTCTTCAAAATTCTTTAGGCAGTGTCAGGTTAACATCGAGAGAAGATTGCCAAAACTACTTATCGCGTTCTTTTACCAAAAGTCCCAACATTTCTACAAAAACTGGATCGTGGCATTACCTACAAGATGGCAGAAAGTCATCGAACAAAATGGCACATATATACTGTAATTAAATGTAAATAAACTTTGTAAAAAAAGTCTTGAATTTTTAAATAAATTGTGTAGAATCTTTTCCCCAACCTAATATAATCCTTGTACTTGTGACTATGATTCCGAATTAAAAACAACTTTATCATCAACAAAAAGGAATATAGATAATTCAGTTACAATTTTAATATAATATACCACCTCCTTATAACTAAAATAATAAGCGTAGATTAATAAAAATGATTGAATAAATACTTATCGACACGCATGACCCAATATCAATTGAATCTGTCAGTTGAATAGCTGGTTGTTTTTTTGTGATCATTAACAACTCTCTCACGTCAACTTTCAGTGCTAATACTCTTGTTCTTGTTCAAATGTTGCTAATTTTATTAAAATCCACTTTAATCCTTTAATAAACACCAATTAAAAGTAATTTACTATAACTGTTATAAAAACGTAGTATTTTTTCGTAAGCGCGTTGATGTCTTTTATATGCGCACGAGTGCGCCCATGTTTGCAATTTATTTACGTAGTCTCTGTTACAGATTAGTAGCAGCTTTTGGTCGATTCGACGTAGATTTCTAACATATAAAAGGAAGTTTAACCGGTTGTATGAATTTTCACGGAACCCTCGTTGATTTCTCCGTGGTTCCCATTAATGTCGTGTGTGTCGATATCGAGTGGCGGGAGACAATAAATCCGGTTTTGACTGCAGCAAGCGGGTTGCAATTATACTAGTGTCGCGACGGGGTTCGCAGACCGTGCGAAAGTGAAGCACGCTGGGAGCGCGGCATGTGGGGTACGCGGAGCCGGGACCCGGGGCCGGGGGGGAGAAGCTGGCCAGCCATTTCTGTGTGTAGTGCTGAGAGTATATTTTCACACACACACACACACACACACACACATATATATAATCATAATATAATAATAAATTAATAATCATAATGAAAACAAGTCTTTTTATTTTTAACTATCTGTGTGCTACGGCTGCGCCTGCGTCTCATATATTCTTCACTACGTTTTATTTTTTAATACGGAATCCTAATATATATATATATATATATATTATAGTACTAAAATGAAGTAAAAATGTTTCTCATAAATTCAAGCACTTGCCCGTAAAATTCTGCATTGAATCGGATTTTAGTATAATATATTCAATTATTTATGAGTTTAATTTATTTACGCAGAACCCTAATTATTTTCGAAAATTAAAAGTACTCTAAGTTAACTCTAAGTTTGTTAAAATGTTAAAACATGCGATTATAGTAATCTGAAATTTGATAGGACCGGATCTAGAAAGACATGTAATCGGTATTTAAGTTTGTTAATTAGTTACGTTTTAAACACTACAGTGTTGGTAGCGCTTTCATACATCAGTAGGCTGTGCAGTCACCTCGAGCGATCTCTGGTCCTGGCAGACGCGAGGCAACGTCCTCACACGGTCGTTTAATAAAAACTTCACACGGTGTTTGTTTTTCCGCTGTGTCCGGCGCGTGCACCGCACAGAGCACAGTTCGCGCGCAGCCGCAGGCGCTGCCGCACGCGCCCGCCGCGCTCTGCGAGGTCGCGCCGGCGGCTCCATGGTGTACCCCGAACAGGCCCGCTGGGGCGCGCCAGACGCAGCGCTCGCGCCCCTCTACGACGACGTCTATAGAGGTCAGCTGACTTTTGCAACTCCGCAATGCGAATGCAAAGCTCTTTGTTTCTCAGATCTCATATTTACGTCTTCGACTCCTTTTCTCATTTTTTTTTTCCACATAGATCAGTCATTTTATAATACCGTAAAGTAATCTCTATTGAGCTTGAAAATTATAATTTAAAATACTCACAATAATCTTTCAAATATAGTTTTAATTACTTTATAAATAATATAAAACTTTTTGTTTCTTTAGTTAAATTCTATATACATTTATAATATCATGGCGTACTTAATGGCAGTTAATAACTATACAGCTTTCGGTAGAGTATACCCGCTCGCTTTTAATTTTGCTTACGCTTTAAGTGAAGAACTGTAAAATGAGTTATCCAACAGTGAAAGGTACGTCAACATAAATATATTTTTCGCTGATACTCCGATCTAGAGCTTAGTAATAATTAACAATTATTTTAATAAGTACATATTACTATAAAAGTATATTTCGGTTTGGGGAATTCTACAGCATTTATAGCGCTATGATGATTATTATAATGACTTATCAATATATAAGAAGTTATGGCACTTAAGTCAGCGGTTTACTATCGTATAGTTTTTTATGTGATGGCGATAGCGGAACGCGGCGAATCCATACAGACGGCACTTTTTTTATAAAACGAGTTTATGTGTGTAATGTTATTTTTAATAATTTGCTTTAGGCAGTAAATTATTGATCCACAGTGGCTTATTTACATTTCAAATCCGAATCTAATTAGAAATAAATTTACTATAAAGTTAGCCGACAGATATTTCGTAACGTTCCTTGTTAATGTGCAAATTTTATTATTGCTCGTCTTTTATTTTTACGTGGCTTTGATTAATGATTACATTTGAAATCGAAACTAATTATTCTAATGATAATTTGAAAGAAAAAATAGATGGAGACACATTTCAAAAATGAGAAAAAAATAGCACGTAATATATACTAATTTGCAACATTTGAATATTATTCATACTCTAAAATATCGTTCTTGTGTTTATAAAAGAAAATTATGGTCACATAACCTCAAAAACTTAATTTACGAGAAACAAAACCATAAAATGTAGGAAGATTTATGTTATTAGTTTGTCACGTGCGTGTACTGTTTTATTGTTGACAATTGATGGGTAATATTTGGAATACCCATCGAGCAGAGAATTTTAGACTATTAAAATATTAATAACACACATTTTACGTTCTCGACAAGACGTGTGGTAAATCAAGCTTCATAGAGATAAACTTATAAAAAGAATACACTTACATTTTATTCTCTATTACCTGTGATTAAATGCGCAGGTACGTTCAACGTTAACACACTGATGATGTGTATTGTTTTCAAAATATTACATACGAAATAATTTGGTTTTCAAAAGGCAACACTGGATACTGGTATGAATTTACAAAATACATAACATAAGCTCACGCCTGTTATCCCCGAAGGGTTAGGCAGAGGTGAAATAGCTACACCACCCACGTTTCGCCGAGCTTAGTTCCGTCCCAGTTGTGACAAGGGTCGAGCCTGTCATCATATCGAGCACTAATTCCGGGATGATACTGAGTAGAAAAAAACCCAATATCACTTAGCCCGATCCGTGGATGGAACCCAAGACCTAAGAACGACAGACGTACCGTAATATAACTGCTTCACCGAGGCAGGCAGGCACAAAATACAGTAGCACCTTAATTCTAAATAACATTTGAAATCCTCATACCCTATTAAATAAGCGTACAACTTACATAGTTAAAAACAATGATTATAAAAGAAACAATATTTATCTATTTAAAAAACAATTGTGGCCTTTGAAAGATTCGACAAAGATTCCTTTGATGCTGTCATACCGGACGGAGCCAATCGGTTTATACATTAGCTGATTCCGAAACGTCACAGCCCGGAACGAGTTACTATGATAGTTCTCTAAAAATATGCACAATAGTTATTAGACTGTCGAGGACGGAAACCTAATGTAAAAAAATGATTTCATTGTCAAAGCTATCCAATATCTAGAACCGTTCCGTAATACACTGCTTAATTGAATTACAAATACGATAGATATGATTAAAACTATGTTATGATATTGTGATGTAACATAACGCATTTATAGTGTCTGAAAATCGCTGCTAAAATGAATTTTAATCCAGAATAAAAAACGTTTAATAATGATTGAAATAATTTACAGCTAAAAATATTAAATGGTCAGCCATTATAAATATGTAACATTTCTCTAAATATTTATATTTTAGCGAAATATTATAATTCCATATCTTTTTAATCATATCATGAGTCATACAATAGAGATGCGGACTGAGAGGTAGGGTTCGGTGAAGCTCGAAACATCGTTTTACCAGAGAGGTATTCTATGTTTTAGAGGACTTTATAATTTATTTGTATCAATAAGGAGTCCATTGTTTAATTGATTAACAAATATCAAATAAAGGACTTGTATTAAAAAGTTTTGAAAATTAATTACATAGCAACGAAAATCTACCTAAAGAATGACTAGTTACATCGACTCAAATATTTATTAATAATAATAAAGTGAATATTCCTTGAAGTAAATGCTTTTTTAACTTTAAAATACCTAAAAATAAATTTACTCAAACAATCAAAATAAGCATTTTCATACAATACAATACAATATCTTGCTATTTAAAATTTCATTAAAAATGAAATCGAATGCAAGACATGGTCAAAGGATCGGGACCCTCTCAACGCTCCCGAGTACAGCCCTGGCGTTATAACGTCTCGAACGGTTGTTTTTATTGATAATTGGAAACTACGGTTCATGTCGGTGCCTTAAAGCTCAATTAAAAACCTTGAAAATTGAACTATCTTAAGGAAATTCGAATTGTGATTTTATAGTAGACATCTCGTTTATGATCGCCTATAAAGTGTCCATACTGTGTTTTGTAGCCATATTCTATGGTAACTTGTTAAACAACAACTGGTGGTTGATCTAGTTGTATACCGAATTTTTTTTACTATGTTTTTTTCAAATGTAAGATTTAAAATAATATAATACATTTGCCTATTCATAATTCTTTCAAACAATCACATTTTTAATTCTCATTGACATAATAATAATCGTATTATTTTTAGTCGTAGTTGTTCTCTCAAATCCGTTTATATGTAGACTTTCATTACTTACTCTTGGGATTATATTTGTCAGATATTTAATAGTTTTTGTAACTTTTCAGTTGCATAATAAAGTATAGAAAGTTTTCCACGAATTAATTAATTTGTCTTCTCATAAGTTAATTCCTATATTAACGAAATATTTGGTTTTCAAAAGGCAACACTGGATACTGGTATGAAGTTACAAAATACATAACATAAGCTCACGCCTGTTATCCCCGAAGGGTTAGGCAGAGGTGATGTAGCGAACTACACCACTCGCATTCCGCCGAGCTTAGTTCCGTCCCAGATGTGACAGGGGTCGAGCCTGTCATCATATCGGGCACTAATTCCAGATTCCGGGATGACACTGAGTAGAAAAAAACCCTATATCACGTATATGAAATATTTAACGAAATATATATATAAAAGATTGGTCAGAGAATATCAAAGATTCATGAAAATCGGTTCTGTGCTTTATATGTTATAAACTAATTAACATACGGAAAGAAAGAGAGATGTCGCCTTTAAAAAATGGATATGGATAGAGTAAAAAATAACTCTAATAGAAAGTTACTATTTAGTGAAATAGAATTGTGTTATTATTATTTTTCAAATGCTAGATTTATCCTAAATTTAAAGTGAACCTACCCCTGACGTGAAACGATGAAATAACTGCAAGGATAACACGTTGGGATAAGCAGTAAAAGACAAGCAATAGAACACAATTTATCATAATACCCTTTTATAAGGATATAAAAAAATGGGGGAAAAAAAAACTTTAAAAAATATTAGTTTAAATTTAAAGTTTACCGCTGAATTTGTATAAAATATTATGGGTTGTTTTTGTTTTTAACGGGACAATAAAATAAATTAATGCCCTTCACTTAATCGCGACGAGTACAATTTATGTGTTGTATGCAACGGTGCGTTCCACAATGGGTACAAACATTAATTTCTGTAATGGCTCGTATTTAACTTACCACTTTATGCGAATTACTTTTGTTTGCACAAGAGACACACACTTAAGAAAATATAATTTAGTTTCTGTATACCAGTATTTTTCATACCGTCTGTTTATTATGTTACAAAACCTATACAAAACAGATCAGTACTTTTTTGAAATCTTTACCCATCGTGTTTTTTTTGCTTAGTAGTTATTGACGAGATTTAATATTTTGGAAACAGATTACTTTATTCAATGGATTTTAATTACTTGGAGATTATTTACTATAGATTTAGTTACGTTTTTAAGTCATGAAAATGTATTTCTGGTGTAAGTATTTATTATAGTATTCATGCTTATGTGTATCTGACAATAAAAGAGGTGAAAATGTAAAATGTATGTTGTAATAATCTTGATCTAGAAATCGAATATTTTGATTTAATGTAAAAAGTATTTCTCTAGTCTCGCTTCAAACACAAATTTGTAGGCGGTGGTAAACATGATATTTTTCAATAGATTGCATATGACCTCAAGTCCGTTTGGCTATTTTTAGCCGGAGCCCGACCGCAGCCACGTCCGATTGAGAGGACACGAGTATAATGTACGCTGTGACTCACTCGAGACCCGCGCAGTGGTCGGTCGACATACGAAATCAAATATTATTTCACAATAATTTGATATTCGTATCGAAATGTAATTTTACAATATTTCACGACCCCGGGTAACTGATAACTGATATCGCGATAAGATGAAATGTTTTATTTGTCACAAATACGAAATAACACTATCATGTTTATATATAACACACACATCTTTGAATTCACGGTACTGTTCAGTTGAACCAGAAGAACCGAAGCAGTAGACATTCAAAATCAAAATCAAAATTTATTTATTCAATTTAGGCCCTAAGAAGGCGCTTGTGAACGTCTAAAACACTACCACCGGTTCGGAAAACAACCTAGTCGAGAAGAGCCGGCAAGAAACTCGATCTGGTTCTTTTTTTTCATAAATATAATATATATCATTTTTTTTGTCATATAAAAAAACTATACAAATCGTAGTTTTTAGTGGAAGCACAGAGATGTGGGTTATTTCCAGACATCACTATCGTTCACGTAATGATCCACCCTGTAATAACCTTTTGAGATTAAGACTTGCTTGACATAATACTTGAACTTATTGTCAGGTAACTCGGTAATGTTACTTGGGATCTTATTGTAAAACCGAATACTATTACCTATAAAGCTTTTATTACACTTACTTAACCTAAAGCGTGGGACGGCCAACTTGTCTTTACTTCTAGTATTAAAATTATGACGATCATTCACGAATCACTGCATCATCATTGCACGAAGAATTGTCAAACAAGAAGCAACGAGTTTATGAATGGAAAATACGTACGGGAAGACGTATCTTGTGGGCAGGCCCCAAACAAAAGACTCCTTGGATGCGGGTGGCGTAAGACTTGTCTTTATGGAATTCCTTGGGGATAGCCTGTGTTCAGCAGTAGAGGCCTTTCGGCTGAAATAGTGACGATGGTTTAATTCACCGGGATCAGGCAGCCAACTTTGCTCCTATAGGAATCACACTGCACATACACTCTGGCACACGCAGATACACGGGTTCTGTACGAGACCATTCTTTGTTTTTTTATCAGGACTAGGGTGTAACTAGGGTAAATTCTGCTCGCAAGCTTTGTAACTAGTAACATTTTTTTTATTATTAAAATTATACTATCTGCGGACTCTGGGTCCACACTTTTTTATATTGGAGATTTAATTCGACTTGCGTCGGAAAAAATTGCCTATAATAGCAATTCAAGCAGCTATGCAGTTAGTAATCTTCTTTCGCATATGTGAGCTTGTAACATCGCAACACTTTGGTGCCCTTGCATTGGCTACCCTTTACGTCTGAATGTCCTAAGTTCTCACTCCATCAGTTTTTGTGAAGCTGTCAAGGTTCCTCCATTCAAGAACATTAGTCTGTTCGAAAAAAAAAAACTATAATTCGTAGCACTTGTAGATAGCCTGCGGTTCTCTTCTCGTTATTCGTTCTAATCAAATCGAACTACCTAGGTCAATATATGGCTCCCTTATATATTGATTTGTATCTGCTAGAAGACAGCTGAGCTTGGACTTTTTTTTGTTAATCATGGTATCTTATAATATCTATTATTTAATGTTTAATATCATTTTCTCTTTTTTAAATTTAGGATAAAATAAGTTAGATATAACGTTGTGACTTTATTTCACATGTGTATTTCCTAGAAATTTAATGTCTATTCGTGAAAATCTGTAATTGGCTAATCATTGTATATTCTTAGTGCTATATCGTTTTATTGCTGTAGATTTTCCATATAAATAAATAAATATAAAGAGGTTCTAGAATATCTTAGAAGTGTCAAAATGTTAATGACCTCATTTACATCGATAACATTATTTTTATGAGTGTCGGGTGTACAAACGTCGTCCTTTATAATTTTGTGTCCATTTCTTTTACAGAGTTTTATAATATAGAGTTTTATAATATAATAAATTACTACAATTATTACATTGTCACTATTTTGTATACAGTAATTGTTTTGTTACTTACATATCAAGTCAAGCAATGTCAAACCTAGTCGTAAACTAATTAAAGTGCCCAACTCTCATCGACTGTGAGTTACGATGTCGTATAATGCCAGGGAAGAACCTGGAGTTCAGTTTATTGTTCACATTATATCTGTAATATGTTTACATTATAGTGAGTAATGTTCTAATTTCTACATCGTTTGCATAAATATTTTTTTATAACTTTATCCTCTCTTTCAAAGTTGATACAAATTACTATTGTTTGTAAGGTCAGTGAAAAGCAGTAAGAAAAACAATGAGGTATTGTTTATAGACTAGAAACTTTAAGTTTCTCCTTTATTATTTACATTCTGAACCGTCTGTATCGTTCTTGGATGTGTTTGCATTATGACTCAGTAGTGGAACAGATTCCTCGTCAATTGACTCAAGTTCAACCAACCACCAACAAGTTTGAAAATACCATAACACCATGATATGGTCTACTCACGATTTATTCCTTCTCCAAGAACCTAATCTCATTTATAAAATTAGATAGGTGAGTTTCGAACGTACGTCCATAGACGCGGAAACTAAGTACACTACCAACTGAGCCCTGATTGATTTAACCGGAAGACGTGCACTGGTGGACATAAGTCTTCCTTACAAAGGAGGGAAATTACCACAATCGCCACGCTTGGCAGGCGGGTTGGCGATTGTAGTAGGTGTTTTGTGGTACTCAGAGGATTGTCCATCTCCTGGTTTATCCTTTAGTCGTCTTTTACGACACCCAATGGGAAGATATGGGGTGGTACTATTCTTCGCCGGCACCACACGGGGCCATAACTGAGCCATAATAATTTCAAAATATGCAGATAGGTGAATTTGAACTAAAAAAAATTGATGTTATATCTGAACATTCTAGCACTGAGCCAACAACGCTTACTGAGCTATATTTCTTATTCAATCGCAGTAGAAGAATTTAGTCCTCAATCTCCGCACACATGTGTGTGTGTTTTAAAATCAAGAACATTTTTGTCACTACGTATATGTATGTTCGGTTCAACGAGATATTTATTTTATTACGCGTATGGTTTATCTATATAACTAATAAATAAAATTGAAGTGTTTGTTTATAATGTACAATTTTTTAAAAAACTAAATACATATGAATTTATATACGATACGTGTACCAAAAATACAATTTTTTAAATCATTGTCTCTCTGTTCGTCTGGCTATCAGTTTGTTCCGGGTAATCTCAGGAACGGCTGGATCAATTTTGACGGGACTGTTTTTGGTAGATAGCTGAAGTTACTCCGCGTAACTTAGGCTACTTTTGGTTTTCTAAAATAATCAGGGTTCCGCGTGAAAATACTTTGTTCGGTTTTAAAGTCGTCGTGTATGCTATTCGCCTTATTCGCTAACGCTTTCAACTAAAGTTCCCACGGGTTGTTTACACATTAAAAAATTACAAACTTAACTGTAAACTCTCACGTCGTTAAATCGGTGCTCAGTATTTTTTGAATTTTAATTGCATGATTATTATACGTACAGTAAGATTTTTTTAATACAAAAGCTATCAAATTATAAAACGATTATGGACAATAAAATGTTTTTCACAAATATTTTTCTTTACAAATTATTATTGCTATTGACACGCATTAACTTACATGCATACGTATACTTGCTGTTTCTTGTACTGTTTTTAAACGTTTAATGATATTAGGAAACGATTATGGCTTAGTAGTAAATCAGTCGGACATCGCATTGCTCGACGTCGGTACGAATCCTACATTTGACCTCTTATCACATATAGAGAAATCTTAGAAGCCGAGAACAAATTAAATCAACTAAAAATATATTATTACACGGCTAATATTTATTTAGATAATGAAAAAGAGATTACGTATTTTTCTCAGCTCATTTGATTTGTTGGAACAACATAATCTTTTAATCCGCTGTACTAAATATTAGAAATCTATTTTTATTTAAAACAAGCCATCCCTGCGAACTGAATTGTAGATAGTTTTTCTTCCAATTCACGATTTAACTTTGAACAGAAAGATGAACAGAAAAAACAAATCATCGAAATCAGTCAATCCGTTCTCGAAAAAGCCGATCCATACAAACTGAGTGAAAAACTGAATTTTACTTCATATTTTTTTTCTATTAATGTTTTCTTTCTTTTAATAGTTATTCTGCTATTCGGAAGTAAAATACATCAAATCAAATATCTTAAAGATCGGTTTAGCAATTCTTAAGTTATATGATGTAACTAACCTTTTTTTTTTTTTTGACGGGGGGAAATGCATTTACGCACTACCCTTACCTATTGCATTAGTGAGACCGAAGTCCCCCAATGCAATAGGTAAGGGGGCACGGAGGGACGAGCTCCGTGCCAGTGTGGGACTCGCCCGGGCGTGAAGCGCCCGGAAATACCCACTAAAACCCCCCGGGGCCGTCCGCTGCATTTGGGATGGGGGCGACACGGGGTGGCTTTCGCAAGCACCGTGTCGCCCCCTGCAGCGAACCCACCAGGCCTCGTCCGTGCAATGGCCCGGTAGGGATGGAGGAGAATACTTCCCCTCCACCTCTTTAGCCTGCCTCAGAAGGAGGCACGACCGTACTGGTCGACAGTCCGGGGAGCAGGATGTACTTCCTGCCCCCCATAATGATGTAACTAACCTGCTTTTATTGTGCGCAGCTGACGGAGTACTGTCAACGGTGAACGTGGTAGAAGCGCTCCAGGAGTTCTGGCAGGTGAAAGCAGCGCGTGGTGGAGGCGCCGCCGGCGGTGGCGGAGCCCTCGTTATATACGAGTCAGTACCGGCTGCGCATCCACCATACGTTTGCTATGTCACCCTCCCGGGCGGTGCATGCTTCGGCAGTTTTCAGGTATGTTGTTGTTAGAACTCAGATAAAATTGGTTTTTTTTTTTTTTTTTAACCTAACTAATCCTGTTGACCGGAAGGGCCTTTACAGCTTCACCGAACTTTGAGGGCGAATGCTGAAGGCACTCAGCCGAAAAAGGTAACTAGCACAAGGGTTCGAACCTCGGCTTGGCCGCTACCTGAGTGAAAACTCCCGCGGAATTTTTATCCTAGTTAATCCCTAGATATTTTTTTTAATCTTAAAAAAAAAGGTTCCTTAAAGGACTTATGCACCTGCGTGTTATGTGCATGTGCTTGTGGGGTCGGCTAAAAAGTGGCACTTTTACCTATAGCTATCAAGTGGGTATCGTAACAAGCGACTAAGGGATAAGCCAGGGGATGGGCAGCAGCATCCTCTGAGCACCAAAATACCTATTGTGATTGCCGACCCGCATGCCAAGCGTGACGATTATGGCAACCCCCCTCCCTATTGGAGGACACCTACCTATGTCTACCAGTAGACGTCTTTCGGTTAAATGGATGGATGCCATGGTGACAAGTTAAGGCGCGTCGCATTCCCGAATCAACAATTCCACACGTATTTACAAACTTTAGCCGTCGTAGATGTAGGCCAGTACGATGTGCGTTCTTCGATTGTACTTTATTTAGCATCATATCAAGTACAATGCATTTGTCTGAGCTCAAATAATAGAAACATTTGACATTTTCTGTTATTTTAAAGAAAGAAAATTAAAATAAACGATGTGTTGCTTTTTAATAATGAAACGACATTTTTAGTTTCTTATTTACAAGTCCAAATTGAAAATACAATTATAATTTTAAACATATTTGACATTTAAGAAAATATTGTAACGGCCAGCGTGACGTTCCTAACCGTAGAAGCTAAACTCTTTACAAAATAAAATTAAAGAAATATATTTCCTTTATACCCGTATAAATTGTCATTATGTCATTATCTTTATCATACACAAGATTGCAGTGTAATTTGTGGCGAATTGGCGACATGTCGAGCGCCTGTGACAGTCAAAGAGTAATTATTTTTCTATGTGTAGACATGCCACTCGATATTTATTCGAATAAAAAATACATTAAGTATATAATATACTCTGTAATATGTTATTTAATTATAATGTACATTATAATTAAATAACACAAAATTAAATAAGAGTACCTAGTTATTACTATTACCTTAAAAAACTATAAATAATGAATGTCGCCCAGCTCACTGCCAGACGGGATGGTTCCCAGAAGGCTGGCCACATTGCCACGTTGGATGGCAATGCTTATTCGCTTTGCCAAATATTGGCCCGCCCTCTGGTCGCGAGAAGTATTGACTAGACGCCTCGCGAGCTTTTTAAAAAGATTATGAGCATACGGACCCTACGGCCTCTGAGTCTCGACTCCAAACGGGACAAATATGTAACCAAGGGCAGCATATGTTACAATTTTATTTCAGAATATTAGTATTATACATATAGCTAGTCATCATTCTCCTGCCTTTTCCCAACTCACTTGGGGTCGTCGCAGTATGTTTTCTTCTTCCATACGTCCCTATCAGCCGTCGTCTCTTCATTCACTCCTTTTTCTTTCATATCATTTCTTACACACTCCATCCACACTTTCTTTGGCCTTCCTCTACTTTTCCATCCTTCCACATTCATATTCATTACTATTTTACCCACGTGCGCTTCCTCTCTTCTCATATCATGTCCACACCACGACAAACGAGAACCTTTCAACTTTTCTACCATTGACGCATATATTTATAAGTAATGTTTTTTATTAAATGATTTTTACATCAAGATCCTAATACTTTGATTTACGTTAATTAATGTTTACTTTAGTAATGGCTGATATATGATAAATCTAAAGCGATCATGCGTCCTATCAAATTTAACGGTTCATTATTTGTGAGTGTTTTCTTTATTACTGCTCTGTTCGATGAGATAAATGGTAACGTACAGTTTAAAAAGCTCTTTGCAAGGTTTCGCTCTAACAACGCCGCGTCTACAGTTAACTCGGAGTTTTATTTGTCATGGTTATTCAAGTAAAAGTTGTTCAATCCGAACTCGCTGTGATCTATACTCATTACTTATTCACTACATTATATTCCATGGATCAGCAAAAATATTCGAAGAGAATGTCTTAAAAATTTGTTGTTCGCTTAGTGGTCAAAATTTGAATTTAATTAAAGATAACTAAGTTCCTTAAACAAAAAAGAAAATGTAAATCAGTCGACGAATAGAGCAGAAAAATGTAAACTATTTTACCTTTGCCTATTTTTATACGTAACTTATTATAATTACCCCCGTGATTCTTTATGATTAATATATTTTATCAAATAATTTATTAAAACATAGTACAAGAGCATGACATATATTTTGTAATAAAACTGTAATCACTTGAGAATACACATTAATAAATACTATGGATATTTTGATCCGGTGGATTTACAATTAACAGTCCAAAAACTTTATTGTAAATATGAAACCACAAAAACGCGTTATTAAGAAATTGATATTGGTTCATTTAATGGAAAATTGTAAATATTTACAACATATAATCTAATATATAATTATAAATTGTAGCATCTGGCTAAATTGCTACTATAACTGTCACGTGGTATAAGAATGCAAATTTTATATTCTTACCTTTTTAATCGACGTGAAATCCTCTAAAAACATTGTGATGTCTTAAAACAAAGTCCTTATAAGTCAGAATTTCGACCCTAAACGGTTTAAACACGTTCAAGTACTTAATTCGCTTGGTGGTGTCCGTCCGGTAGGAGTGGAGAAATGGGATGAAACCCACCCGAGAGTTCACAAATATATATCTTCATAACATCTCTTTACAAACAGACAAAGCAATAGTCCAGTTCTTTGATTGTCTCTGTGTATCATCTGATTTTCTAGTTATAACTTTATACGTCCTAAAAATCCAAATAGTCGCACACTCTCGGCAGCCAGTAAAGAGTGGCTATGTCATACCCCTATTGACTAAAACCCATCGATGTTCCTTCGTTCATCTCTTTGGGCAGATAGTAGCAAACTGGGCCAATGCACGGACGAGGCCTGGTGGCTCTGCCGCAGGGGGCGACGCGGTGCTTGCGAAAGCCATCCCGTATCGCCCCATCCCAAATGCGGCGGACGGCCCCGGGGGGTTTAGTGGTATTTCCGGACACTTCACGTCCGGGCGAGTCCCACACTGGCACGGAGTCGTCCCTCCGTGCCCCCTTACCTATTGCATTGGGGGACTTCGGTCTCACTAATGCAATAGGTAAGGGTAGTGCGTAAATGCATTCCCCTCGTCAAAAAAAAAAAGGAAGTAGCAAGCTATTGACAGGATTTACTGTTTTTAACGGGATTTATTAACGGAAAAAAAAAATCTTGGAAACAGTTTCTTTTGCCTTAAAATTAGACTTCGCGAACAATACTTAGTATATATAAATTAGACGAGGTACATAGTAAATCGATTTATCATTCGTGAACACTCATCATCTTTCTTGTGACAATATTTTAGTAAGCGATTATTAATCCGCCTCGTCACCGCTCTAGATAAAACGTTTCAGCGAATTTCAAGTAATTTATTTGAGATTAGTGAGATTTACTTTCTGATGACTGTTTATGTTTTCGGATAAACAGGCCGCGGACGGGCCAGTCTTTTTTTTATCTGTTGTTTTTATTTACTTAATAGCATTTTAATGCCATAGTACAAAAAACTGTACTATAATTCATTAGTGTTTTTAATTCTTTTTTGCTTTTAATTTTACCATTCGGTAACATCTATTTTATTTTGTTGAATATCTTTTTTGATAATAAGTTACTTTTACATTGTTATTAAAATATATTTTTTGTTATACAGAATTGTCCCACTAAGGCTGAGGCGCGACGGAGTGCAGCGAAAATTGCGCTAATGAACAGTGTGTTCAATGAACACGAATCTCGGCGAATATCTGATCACTTTATTGAGAAGGCGGTGGCTGAGGCTCGAGCCTCGTTCGCAGGCGACGCTGGCAGCCATCACCAGGACCCCAGTGCTGGGATTGCAGCGTTTAGGTTTGTGAAACCATGTCAAATAAAAAAAAATATATCATTGTTTCAGTAGGACTAATTGACTAATTGAAAATTTATTTCTAACAATTTCACATAAGTGCTGAATATGAGCTAACTAATTTCAAAATCAGCAAGGTTCGCATTTTAAGAAAAAATAAGCTAAAATTCTATAAATAAAAATGAGGCTTACTTACTACTAAAACAGAATACACACGACCACCAACTGATTCTTGTACCCGTCGCTAGTACGATAAAATGGCACTTTGGTATATAACATTCCTTTACTGCATTATATCAAAAAATATAGACATTTTTCAAAACAGCCTTAAAATGTATAAATCTAACTACTTACGAAAGTGATACTAATGTTATATATTATTATATATATTATTTTTAAAGCCTAAAATTAATGTAAGTTTATTCCACTTTTAATTTGGAGTCGTGTTTTTTTTGAGTAATTTAAACTTTATCAATTCTAATATTCAACAGATTTATTTGTTCTTTTGTATCTTTTTGGTTTGGATAAGCTTTTTGTTCTCAATATATAATTCAACGTAATCACTTATAATTAAGGTTGCATTTTATCACGTGTCCTCAAATTGTTCATTGCACATATCTAAATCAAAATGTAAATCTTGTTAGTGTTCAAATAAATAAATAAATTATACACTCCTGCAAACCCTAAGGAAAGTTGAGATCTGTAGGTTTATTTAACCAGTGTTGGTTAAGCGCCGGGTAAATTTCTCTATCACTTCGGTGTCCTTACGCTAGCTATTATTCTACTGGTACCGGTCTAAGCGCTGTCTACTAAAGTTTGATCACGTTATTAAGGCCGCCCAGGTCAACAGCATTTAGTCGATTAAAACAAATTGTTTGTCCGTTGTAACAGGTTTATGTTGGAAGCGAACAAAGGTCGCACGATGCTCGAGTTCCAGGAGTTGATGACGGTGTTCCAGTTATTGCACTGGAACGGTTCGTTGCGGGCGATGCGCGAGCGACAGTGCTCCAGGCAGGAAGTGGTCGCGCACTACTCCGCGCGTGCGCTAGACGACGCAATGCGCGAACAGATGGCGCGTGAGTGGGCCGCCAGGTATCACCCCTACTTTATATTCAAGCATTTACATATCTAATAACTATCTACCCGCCCCGCCAAAACTTGGCACGGGTATAGAGAAATCTATAATTAAAAAAATATAGCCTATGTTACTCTCTGCAATGAAGGCTCAAAGTTGCTCAATGGGCAATGGACAATTTTACTGCGTGATTGAATCAGAAATGAGGAGATCCACAGAAGAACCAAAGTAACCGACATTAGATCGACGACCTAGTGAAGGTCGCGGAAATCCGCTGGACGCGGGTGGCACAAGACCGGTCGTTGTGGAGATCTTTGGGGGAGACCTATGTTCAACAGTCGACGTCTTTCGGTTGGATGGATAGATGGATGTTACTCGCTAATAATTTTTAAAATGAATTGAGTAGTTTTTGCATTTATCCACAACAAACAAACATACATGTATAGGATTTAGTGTGCGAGAGAATGCTATACAATATATGAAATGGTGTTTCTTATATTAGCGGTCACTTTAATAGTGCGGAGCTTTCGGCTTCTCGCTGTTGAATACCGAGAGGGTGGGTTTCGTGTAATGCATATAGTGACTACAGATTTATTTTTTTGCAAGATTCACTTCTACTAGGTGTAAACTGCGCACTATTTTATCTTTTATTGCTAACACTCAAGCTTATCTATTAATAATAAGCAAAAAATAAACAGAGATAATACTGCCTCTAATTGCATTATCTTTACCTAATTATACATATCAAACTTTGTATTTATTTTATACTAGCTGGTACCCGCGGCTCCGACCGCGTTTCATATGTTCTGTGCATATGACGTTTCATTTATAGCTAATTTAAAAAAAACAAATGAATGAATAAAAGTAAAATGTACAATAGAATTTGAAAAATATATAGCCTATAACCAGCTACGATTAATTCCACGTCGAATGGTTGTGGTTTCATGCTGATCGGTCCAGTAGTTTTCCGAGTTTACTTCGGACAAAGAAAACAAACTTTGCTTATATATATATATATATATATATATATATATATATATATAGAATTATCAACCTTCCTTGCTGGCCGTAAATTGATCAAATCGTTTTGTAGATATTAATAAGGAACAAACGCACATATTGGCTGAGCGGAAATTAATAACACTCCATTACGTACAATACTAGCTGTCAGGGATAGCAACCTAATAATGGGTATTTCTCGACAGAATACATCTGAAACACAATAAATGTTAGTTATTAAGTTGAATACTAGAAAATCCCTTACAACTGTACAATGCTAAATAGATGTTTTGCTTCGAATAACATCTAAATAATATCCATGACGGTGAGAGGGAATTATTTCTATACAAAAGCATAAAGGACTGTATAATCAAAGTGAATGCAATAGAAATAATTTTATTTTACTTTCCTATCTGTTAGTACACAATTATTATTATTTGAACTTATATCTCTGAATAGTATAAAACATTTTAGACAGAACTTCGCTATATGAAAATGTGTAACAGTTGGGGTCGTGAATTTCTCTCGGGACCTTCCAATCTTGACCTCTCTCGGGTAGCGGCATGATCAATCAACTCTGTATTTATTTATGAACATTGTTCTTTGTAATATTATAATGTTGAACAAGCAAAATATTATACATATTTAGTAAGTCCATTTTTAATCTCTCATATTATTATTAACCCCTTGAGCACCTTCTTGGCGTTTACGCCAGCTTTCCATTGTTTTCCTATTGTTTTATTTTTATTGGTACTCGATACATTAACGTAAAATCTGATAACAACTAATCAAGATATTATTCAATACGGAAACCGGTTAGGATGATTTAAGTACCTAACACATAAGCAGATAAAATACTAAGTTTACGGATATACGTTTACGCCAGCTTTCCATTGTTTTCCTATTGTCTTGTTAATACAGATTAAATTAACCTTCAAATAGTTCTTTGAACTGAACTCTTCTATAGCGGGATAAAGTGATTTTCGGTAGGGGAAAACTTATAGATTCGCGTTACCGACAATGCTATGTCAGCCGTCAACACGCTACAATATGTCAAGTACAAGATGGCGGTAAAGTTCTAGCTAATGATTAAATTTATACTTACGCAGCCTATCGTATTTTTTGATTACGAATAAATATATGAAACTATATGATAATGTTCATAACTATTACTTGCAGCGCCAATGGGGGTAAAAACTAAACAAATGTTATATGTTAAATGTAAGGTTATGTTAATAATGTCAATTACCAAATTATAAAATTTAAACATCACAAAACAAATTCTCCAAAGTTCAAGTATTCACTACTGTCAGCAGTCGCCATGGCTGCCTAGTTTTTTTTTTTTTGAATTCAATAATTACATAAAAACATTGTTTACACGTGTTTGTAAAAGCACTATATTCTCATGGTAAATAAACTGCAATATATATATATATATATATATATATATATATATGTATATATCAAAACCGCCGAAATTTACATGCCGTGTGTAGATTAGTGCAAATAGGTCACCAGTTCCGGTCGAAGCTTCCGTTACCGCATCTCAAGAGTATGGAAATTCGTATGGCCATTAAATCATTTGCAGTTTATTTACCATGAGAATATAGTGCTTGTACAAACACGTGTAAACAGTGTTTTTATGTAATTATTGAATTATTAGAAAAAAACTAGGCAGCCATGGCGACTGCTGACAGTAGTGAATACTTGAACTTTGGAGAATTTGTTTTGTGATGTTTAAATTTTATAATTTGGTAATTGACATTATTAACATAACCTTACATTTAACATACATATAACATTTGTTTAGTTTTGGAAGTTTGAAAGTGGCGCCAATAACAGACAAGTTAAGAGGCGGTCGTTTATCCTGGTATGGACATGTGATGCGCAGGGAGAAAGAGAATGTTGTAAGAAAGGTATTGGATATGAATGTGGACGGTTACATGGGAAGGGGAAGACCAAAGAAAAGATGGATGGACTGTGTGAAAGATGATATGTTTAGAAAAGGAGTGAATGCGGAGATGACAACAAATAGAGAGGAATGGAAGAGGAAGACATGTTGCGCCGACCCCAAATAAAAATGGCAAAAGGGTAGGGAGATGATGATGATTTGTTTAGTTTTTACCCCCATTGCCGCTGCAAGTAATAGTTATGAACATTATCCTATAGTTTCATATATTTATTCGTAATCAAAACATACGATAGGCTGCGTAAGTATAAATTTAATTATTAGCTAGCACTTTACCACCATCTTATACTTGACATACTGTAGCGTGTTGACGGCTGACATATGTAGCATTGTCGGTAACGCGAATCTATAAGTTTCTCCCCTACCGATAATCACTTTATCCCGCTATAGAAGTGTTCAGTTCAAAGAACTATTTGAAGGTTAACTTAATCTGTTTTAACAAGACAATAGGAAAACAATGGAAAGCTGGCGTAAACGCCATGTTAGTGTTCAAGGGTTTAAGTATCAATATGTAAAAATGAAACTTTTTCTTTTGTTATAGTCAAACGATTTTTTTTTTGTTTAATGATCTGCATTGTAGGACCATTGTATTACGTACGCAATAATTATGGAGGGGTTCTATATTTTACTTATTTATAATAACACTAACGATTCTCTGTGGTTTTACCCGTGTAGTTCCCGTTCCTGTGGGATTTTCGTAATAAAAAAAAATCTATGTCACTCCCTGGATCTCCAACTATCTCCAAACCGAATTTCATCCAAATCGGTCCTGTGGTTTTTAAGTTTATTCGTTACATACAAAAATACAAATATTTCCTCTTTATAATATGAATATAGATTGGGAACGGAGGTATTTATTACTTAAGTAAGTTTACTCAGTTCCTTTTTTTTACATTTTAGTTATACGTACGATATTACTTAATAAATAATAATTATCGTCGAACAACGAACGAAAGGCAACGTCTCGAGTAGGAGCTTAAGCCGAGGTTCGTTCAACAGAATTTAGTCAATTGTTTCGACAAACATTGCTATAGTTTTGAATAGATAATTCGATGATCTAGTAGTGGGTCTTACGGTCGGTTCAGATCAAACTAAAAATCTTTCGGTTTTGTCTGACTATTCATTGACACTGGTCTGACTTTAAAGAAAAAAAGAATTGAAATTTTGGATTTCAGCGGGTAAAAACATATTGAGATTGCATATTGAAACCGGCCATTAGAGAATGGAGCGTAGACGGTTTGGAATATAGCTCGCAACAACGAAACCAGTCGCCCTTGTAAACGGTACAGTGTGCGGAAGAGTGTTTAAATAAATGGTAGTAGTAGATTCTCAAAAAACACCGTAATAGAAAATTTTGGGTAATTCTTACCTATACCTTATCTATGTATGTTGTAAAATGCAACATCTATCTGTCTGTCCGTCGGTTGGATTAAGCCTAGAGAATCACTTAACCGATTTCAATATTTAAATAATAGACATATTGTATTATCTACAAGAGTTTTTGGTTACGTAATTGTTTCCTTGCGCGTTGGAAGCAAATCTAAATTTAATTCAGTTAATAACCTAACATAGGGATGTGTATCTAGAAAAACATCATTTTTTTTCTTAAGATATAATCGTAAGTTACATCGTAAGTTATATCTATATTTTCAATATATCGTATGTTCAAATCAAGTCTGTCAGCTCCCCCACTCCCCGTTTGTAATTTTTTATAATTATCTATTATAGAAATATAACATTATTAGCAGTGACATAAAGTAGAAATAATGTACTTTTATTTTTTTTTGATAAACGTTTATCAGATGACATATATCGAGAATATGTGTCGATATCAAATTATTATATATAGAGAGTATGTATCAATATTTCATATCGCAAAAAGAATGGGAAATGCATAATCGCACACTCCTAATACAATATTATTTGACTCTGGGGCGGTACGTAGTTCGGTGGGACAGATAATTAAGCGGTGGTAATATTGTGCAGGGAGCGTGAAGCAGCCGTCGCTGGGAGTGGCGTACTCCGCGGCGAGCAAGCACGTGCCGAACGGGAACTGCGCTCAGCTCGGCTGGCGGCGCGCGAGCTGCGTTTCCCAAAGGAGAAACGCGACATCTTGCAGATGGCAGCGCGGCTCGCGCCTCCGCAACAACAGTGATCTCACCGTCATTCACACGCCATTTGTTATTTAAGTAAATATAGTTCTAGCTTAAGTACTTACATGTTTTATTTTTATACACCTTTATAACCCCTTTTACTTTTACAAAAACATTAAAATTTTTACATTGTATTTAAAATTCATAATTACAATTAATATTTAAAACGAAGACATTATCATATCATTATATTGTCATAAGGGATTAAGATACCTTTATACCTTATAAAGCAACGTAAAAAGCAGTATAACGTACAGACAGCCCTAAGGCTACCTGTATATGTAATATATGATATTATCGGCGTCGATACCTGTACCCAACCATATACATTCTCATACGAAACACACAGGTAGCTCGGTACGAGTCGGACGTGTGCGATCTCAAGCAAGTATCGTATTATTGGAAAAACCTACAACGGATAAACGGTTCTCTTAACCTTTTTAAATAAATTACTGTCTCCGCCGTCTAGCGGTCAAGATGTACCGGCTGAAACCAATAAGCCTTAAATCGAGAAGATACAACACAAAGGTTTCAGTATTTTTTGTTTTATGGATGTCTTATTCGATTTATAAATTTCAAAATTTGCAAAAAATTATAAATTTTATCTTACTTAGATTATTACATTATCTACCTACATATGTAAGATTACTTTTCTGTAGAAAGTTGGTCCTTCAATTATTTATATACAAGTAGCCTGGAGATGAAACAGTTTGGTACATTTTTCTCCTCTGTTTCTCATCACCTAATTATGTTTACCTTCGTTCTGCTTAGTAGGTTTTTTATACTATATAGGCTCAAAGTTTTGACCACATCTCGCCAGATGTTAAGCCAAGGTGTCATCCAGGATGTTAAACACACTAAGTCTAGTGTCGGAATTGGGTCTTAAGTGATGCTGCTGAAATATACCTATTGGTGCTTGGCAACAGATTTTCAAACATGGTGGTTACCCAGGCAGCCATTATTAGAATATGCCTGATCACCATGCAATGGTTTATTCACGATGTTTTCCTTTACCAAAAGCTCATGCTTATTATAGAGTTGGGGATAGACGGGTTCGAACCTGCGCCCAGCAACGTGGAATCCAACCGCACCACCAACTGAGCCATCATCGCTTTGAAAAAGCAATTGAAGGGGTTTGCTGGTATCAACAAAAAATGTTGTGATGTTAAAAAAAAAAAAAATTAATCCTCAAATTTTCAATGATCATGATCGAATTTCGACCACTTGTAAATGAAAGATACGCCTGTGCCTTCCGGTAAGTGGTTAGACAATAATGAACGGAGATTATAAGCTATTTTAGTTATTTATTTGGGAAACACACAATAAAATACACATATCGAATTGCATAACGATATTACATAAACCAGTCTATGAAATTTACAGTTGTAATTTTAATCATCTAAGTTATATTTGTAGACGGTGAGCGTGCGGGACCTAACACTCTAATGTGTCTAATTGAACAGATATATACTAGTCGATGCTCTGACAACGTGACAGCATCTCCGACTACACTGCCTCATAATTTATTCTATAGGTATAGTGACAAATGTATCAGGATACATATATACTAAAAGGTGGTCCACAGATTTCATCAATAATTAAATAAGATAATTGTGTAAATCTAGGGTTGTAAGGCAATTTAACGTTGTCGTTTTTAATATGACGTGATACAGGTTGTTGTTTCATTTTTTATTTTCACCACATTTAACATTAAAATAATGCAAAATGGATGTTAAGTAGTGCATATTTATCTTAACAATGTATTTCAAATGAAGATATCGTATAGATAAGATCCTAGATAAAAAATAATAATAATCAAATCAAAACACTTAAAAACTTTATTGTTAGATAACCCGTGAAATTTAAATAAAAAAAAAACATTTATGTAATGAAATCTAGACGGATCAATCAGTAAGTCAAAAAAATTAATATGTGACAACAGATCGTACGAAATGCTTTACGTACATACTCATGGCATGTGACTTGTGTAAACAGGTCCTCACGATCCTCTTTGGAGTGCATCATCATTGCTCACTGCTGAGTATAAGCCTCTCTTCTTGTACGATACTTGCTTCAGTCCTGAGCTAGCCTCATCCAGATTTGACCCGCATTTTCACGATAACGGGCAGGTGGCCGTCCGATTCTCCGTTTATTCTACGTACCCACCATTATGTCAACGTTATAGTCCACCTGCCATCATTCTATCAAAAAAGATGTCCAACATATTCCCATTTCAATTTCGTGATTATGCTGTGCTACCAACATCGCGAAGCTTAAAGCGACGTCGGATCTGGGCATTTCTCACTTGATCTTGTATATTGTGCATAGCCACAACTGTGAGCATCCATGTCTCGCCATCATATGCCATGGTAAGGAGGACCCATTGATTGTAGAGACGAGTCTTCAAGCAACATGAAACGCTAAACTTGCTGTGGGTGTACTGCTGCCCATCCCATCCACTAAAAGTGTTTGTCAAAAGACAGAATATATCCCAAAAAAAAAAACGCCTTAGTTAACGTTATCTAACCTCTTGTTTCCAATCGTTATGATCAGAGACATTTTCCATAGCCTTAGCCTTGGACACATTCATTCTGAGACCTATTCAAAGCAAACTATGGTGTAGGTCTTCAACCATGCTTTGAAGATCATCTATTGTCTCGGCAAACAAAACCCAAATTATCAGCAAATCGTAAATGTGACAGAAAGACTCCGTTTAAGTTAATATCGGTGTTGTCCCATTTAAGTGTCTTTATCACAACTAGTAAGACTGCTGTGAAAAGCTAAGGTGATCTTGCTCCCTTGTATCTTGCACTTCCCTCTTCATTTGTATGGGATTCCTTAGCCTGTGAAGGCGCATAGTTGTTGAGGTCTGCAACTCTCTAAACAAGTCCAAGTATCG
This sequence comes from Samia ricini, assembly GCA_014132275.2. Taxonomy (NCBI): domain Eukaryota; kingdom Metazoa; phylum Arthropoda; class Insecta; order Lepidoptera; family Saturniidae; genus Samia; species Samia ricini. Next base: position 3,223,890 of record AP028161.1, on the reverse strand, counting down.
TAGATCTATAGAGCAGCGACAGAGAGTTAAATACAGCCCAATGGTCAAAACTGTCGAAACCTTTTTTTTTTTTTGGAATCAATTCATTAGTTATGCATTGGGGACGGTTTTACTCTCGACTCTTATCTTATAAATGCTTTACTGTGTCGATATGGTCCGGTATGGTTCCGGAACCCAGCCTGTTCTAATGGTTGCCAGAGTATGATTAAGGCTGTTATGTGCGAAAGGAGGCTTATAGGTCGACTGTTCGAAAGCTTGCAAGTATCTCCTTTTTTGTACAGTATGATGACGATGTCGGTTTTCCAAAAAAAATTAATATGCTAACTTCACTTGTAATAGGGGGTATATTATTTACATTGATGTATGGGTGATGTATATATGGGATAGGTGGAGCTATTTCACTACTAGTTAATGCTTCAGGTTCCGTTGTGATGTGTATAATTCAGTGTAAAAGTCTGTGACTAAATTACCGTAGTCGTCTATCATGTTCACTAACTATTTTGTTTCTGTTTTTTCTTCTGAAGATTTTCGGGCGGTGTTTCTTTTATTGTGTTACCTATTAATTCAGTATTGTGTTTTTTGTTATTTATTCTTATTGTTAGGTTAGTAAGAGTAGCGCTACAGATAGAGGTTATCATAGTATATCTTAGTATTTTTAGATAAAGTTCAAGTGGTAATTGGTAACAAAACAAAATAGTTCAAAATTTATTCCGTCATTTTTACGTGTTACGCGGACACAATAACAGATATCTATCATTTACTTATACAGTTTCAAAAATATTAAATATATTAAAGTGATGATTAGTAAATGGCGAGTCATTAATTACACATAACATCGAAATACAGTTATCAAAATACATCCGAAGTTAACGCGACAATCTCTATAGATCTTCAGTAGTCGGTTATAAACAACAACTAGTATGGGCAACTACGAGCACTAACAAACAGATGAGCAATTTGCAAACTCGTTTATACATAAAGGTGCATAAAATACGTCAACGGTGATAAAGACAAACATGGTGATCAATATAGTGCCGCTAATGCCTCTCTCTGCACATACATACACACACCTCGGGCGTGTTTATGTGCCTGCCTTAATGGTTTACGCCTCAACATATGTACGTCTCATGTATATCTCTTAACATTATTTATCAGGTAATGTTAAAATTTATTTGTGTAACATTAAGTTGAATAAAAATTGTTAAACGCGTGATTCGTTGACCGATTTTATGTAATTTATTTGAAACGTTAACTGAAAGAAGAATTGGAAAAGTTACTCGGAAAATTAGAAAGAACGGGATCAAATGGAAATTGCTTTTTATGTGATTTTAGGATGAGCTAGCAGCTATAATTCACGCGACCTATGGATTTGGGTCATTGATTTTGTTTTATTTCATTCGATGTGGTTCTAGTAATGTTTTCAGAAATTATGTTATAAATAATTATAGTTTTTGTATGGATCTTTAATCTGTGATTGTATATTGATTATAAAGAAAACAGCTTGTTTGTTATTTATTTTCTTACAGTACCTTTCCAGTTAGTGGAAGTTGGCAGATAATTCCTTATACAGTATTCTGTTCGGAGCAGGTTTGAATGGCTAGCTGTTCATTGTTTTTTCTTTTCGTCCAATCATTGATGTAAATCAACCAGCATGCAATATATCGTCTACCAGTTCTAAGTCTTCCTTTTATTTTACTTTACTTAAAGCTTCGAGAAACCCTAACGGTTTTTCATAAAATATAACTAGAAATAAATTTTTATTTTTATTATTATTGTTTTATTATTATTATTGTATTATTATTATATTATTATTGTTTTGTGTCTAGATAATAAGAACATATGAACTACATACACTATTCTGCCATTATTAACCCCTTGAGCGTTTACGCCAGCTTTCCATTGTTTTCCTATTGTCTTATTTTTACGGGTAATCGACACATTAAATAGGTTGAAAGTCAACGATTCACCAATGCTCTAGCAAAATGGTGGCCATATTGCCAGCACATTCCAAGGAGTTTTTGTGACACCTCAGAGTTGATATTTCATGTTATTTTTTCTAATACATTTTATCTAAGCACGGCTTATCAAGTAAAATGTTATTTAGATTTTATAAAGAGTAAAATAGTCCAAGGACCTGAATGAAAAAAAATCTACATGATAAGACTTTTATTAAAAATTCCCGTGATGTGATTGCCATTAAAATTATTTGTCGTTTTAATTTGCATTTCTAAATTATTTACTAAAGATTTTTAACATTTTCAATAACTTTGGAATTGACTTCTGTAGATTGAACAAGTGAAAGTTCTAGAAGATTTATAATTTATAGCTGATATTTATCAGTCATATCGAGTAATCAAAATTACACTTTATTTTGTGACAACGTGAAGGAAAAAGGTTGCATGTCAAAAACATAGAATAAGATATATTCAAGAGGATACGTGAACACGTAGCAGTCTTCAACTGGGCCCCGAAGCGATCGATACAACAGCAGTTAAGGCTTAATGCGGCAATCTATATATATATGTGTATGCGTGTTCTGTTAATGGCGGCGCGGATGCGTTTACCTGCCGATATCTCGCGATAATTATTTGTAAACTGCTTAATAGTTCAAACACAACATTTATTCGTGTTAATATATTCATCGGGATGCAATTGCTTTAGTTTGCAGGTGAAATTGTGTTTTTATGTAGACATTTTGTGATGTAGAGATTTATACGTAGTTGGTATAAAAGTTTTGTCTTCATTATCTTGTTCTTTATTAATGGTGTAGTACCGAATACATAAAAAAGTTCTTTGAAAAAATGAAAAATCTTAATTATTATTCTTACCATTTAACCAATATAGAGTTTGAGAGATTTTTGTATGAACATATTTTTAAATAAATTTTCTGATGTCGCACATTCAGCTATATTACGCCATAATTATGTATAGGGTGTGTATGCCCTTAATAATTGTATGAAGGGTACTAAGCGATACGCAGACGTTTGTAGATATATTTACTGTTGTTGTAAATGATTTTTACTTGATGTAAGCATGAATGTAAGAGCAACCTGTTGTAAGCTGGCAAGACGACATAGCACCGACCGGCAGCGGCGTGTGTGATCAGGTGCAATTCCGGTGAGCGACGCACGCGCACTCACAAATATTGACACGAAGCCGCACCACGCACCCCCCTCAGTCCACCTCACCGGCGACCTCTATACATCCGCCGCGCCGGCTAACACTCAATTTACTGGATACAGACGATACGTTTAATGTATGAAGAAGTAATCGAGTGAAATAGAATCGATATCTCCTCTCTTCGCACTAATCGATTTAAAAACTATAATCTCACTAAAAATCACAAACACTAACGTAATGAATAAGATAAAGTTTGGATATGTGTATTCGAATAGAAAGTACAGTCAATTAAATAAATAGTACATATATAAATATCTTTATGCTTAGGATAATACAGAAAGTTGGGTTTAAAATGTGTGAAAGGAATTAGTTATGACCAAGGAGTGATCAATTTACAAATGAAACCGTTTAACTTAAACAAACAAAAATATCTACTCATATAAAAAGACTTTTAAGAGAATCTTCATAGGCATCAATTCTCGAGGCGATTAGTAAATAAGTAATTTTATTTATTTTTTTCATTGATAGAAAAACAACCCTTAAACTTGTGAAATCAGTATAATTTACTGTGTAAAAATAAGTTAATAACTTATTTTAATGATATGTTTTTTAGGAATAAACTCGCCAATACTATATTAAACTTGTTTATAACTTTATTTACTTACAAATTAAAAATAATGTTATTTTGTATACGCTACGTATTTATTATTAACCCCTTGAGCACTAGCCTGGCGTTTACGCCAGCTTTCCATTGTTTTCCTATTGTCTTATTTTTATTGGTACTCGACACATTAATAATCTATATATCTGTTTTGACCATAAACGTAATATGTTTTCGCTACTAGGTCTGTGGTTTTGACAGTATTATTATAAGTCGTATGCGTTATGTGTATCGAATGACAGAATCGATATTAAGAATATTAGAATCGAGTTAAAGTGTTGATTCCGATAACGTTGTTATCACGAGAAAGCTGCCGTGAACTTACTTGTTTGGCGTTCCTATTATATCTTTACGTTGTTCGGAAGTCTTCGCTTTGAAATCTGTTCGTATACGCGCATCCGGTTTCATAAGTTTGTTACTACTCATTGATGTATGGCGGTTGACATCTTTAGAACGCGAATGCCGGTTTCAACAGATAAAGAGATATACTAGTTCTAAAAAAATATATATATATTATGTCTTACTGTGTTCTACATTTCTGTTTTCGTGACTCATCCAGTGTAGTTCGACTATGTGATAGGCAATAATGAACTAAAAGTTGCCGTTGCCTACTGATCAGAGTTTTGAACGAATGAAATTATTTATTAAGGAATTTAAGACAATAATCTGTAATAAAAACTTTTTCATTTTACTATCAAAAGTTAGCAACATTTTAAAATCAAAAAATTCTTTATCTATTTTGGCCCTGATAAGGCGCCCATGAATATTAAAACACTACCACTGGTTCGCAAAAAAACCTAGTCGAGAAAAGTCGACAAGCAACTAGCTTTGGTTTTTTTTTTTATACATGTTTATTTTTATATAAAAACTATACGCATCAATTATAGTTGTAACAGTTTTAGCGGAAGGACAGAGAGGATTGGCATTTCCAGACATTACTATCGTTCACGTAATAATCCACCCTGCAACAATCTTTTGAAATTAAGACTTGCTTGACATAGTGCTTCAACTTATTGTCAGGTGAAACGGTAATGTTCTTTCGGATATTATTGAAAAACCGAAAGCTTTTATTAGTCTTACTTAGCCTAAAGCGTGTGGTGGCGATTTAATCTTTATTGCTGATATTAAAATTATGCCGATCGTCTACTAGTCAAGCTTGTCTAAAATTTTGCGAATAGACATTAAATTATTTATTATGTTAAATCTTGTTGTTTAGAGATTCGCCTAGTTTTATAATGTAAATTGTTCAAGCTGGCCGTTTTAGTAACATAAAAATGGTGTCTATCTCCGCTTCAGTCCTCCACTGTAAAATACTCTAAGACATTAATAGGGTACACTCCATGTTTCAGGTCAATAAAAATTTCGATCAGAAGTTTTTCTTCTTAATTAATAGCAATGTGAATTATACAACTCTGCTATTTGCTCATATTAAAAAAAAAAAAAAAAAAAAAAATATATATATATATATATATGTACAGCACTAGCAAAATAGTTGTCACTTCGATAGAATAATTTTGGGAATATTTTTGTAGCTACTTCAAATTTATATGTCTTATTACTATTTCTAATATATTTACTAAGAGATAAGAAATTAAATAAGGATTGTAAATTAGAAATAAGATTTAATAAATATAAAGATTCGACATAACCACAATGCAATAGAAACATAGATAAGAAATAGAATAAGATTGTAAAAGAGAAATAAGATGAAAACAATAAAGGCACCCAAAAATATAGGGGACAGCCACAAAAAAAGTACTTAAATCATTCATAAAAGTATAATAATTAAACTTCAATTGAAGACCTTATATTTATATAATAATATTAGTCGTGGAAAAGTGCCTGTAAAATTTATTGTAATTATTGAAAACCACAAATAAAAACAGAATTGAACCAATAATCTATTAGTACTACAAGAGTAATATAAGGTCTCTGTGAGACACAGTGTCTATGGTGAGACAGCTAGAACACTCGTCGGATTACGAGTTACGAGCTACGAGTTAAGAGGACATGCGGTCGGAAAAGTAGGTATTTCAGAAATCTATCACTATCGCATTGCACCTCAAAGAAAGAATCATAAAACACAAAAGGGACAACTGCAGCGTGGGCTGAATTTATCGTATGTAAAATAGACGAAAACGTCACTTCGTACCCTGTTTCTCGTCCAAAACCGAACCTATTTTTAATATTCTTTCAGTTTTAGAATAATGAAGACTTGGCTATGCCTGTATGTTTTTTAAAAATTACATTCATCGAATTTGTTTGAAAATGAAGCACTCTGAAAATGACGGTAACAATTGAAGCATATTTTTCTCTCTTTTATAAGCTCCTAGTTTCTACAATTTTTTGAAAAATAAAAACTTACGGGCATGGCGTTGGTGGATATATATTATTTGGTTAAAATATACTTACTATTATACTATTATCCAGAGAGGAAACAGGGGGCTACGTTTGTCTGGCAATATATTCCGCTAGGATATCCTCTTACATTTAAATCTTATCACGTACAACGTGGCTAGAAAATATTTTTTTACATTAAATCCATCTTTAACCCCTTGAGCACTAACGTGGCATTTACGTCAGCTTTCCAATGTCTTCCTATTGTCTTATTTTTCGTAATCGATATATTAATAATAATAAATAGAGTAGTAAAATTAACAAACATCTTTAAAAACGAATCCTATTATACATGACTGCCGATATCAAGCTGTGTATTGAAAATAATACTAAAATAAATAAAAAGTAATCAACGAATGCGTAATAAGAAATTCTCTGTATTATAAAGTGCCGAAGACATTAAAGTGCAAGTAAACTATAAACTTTGTTGCTAATATAATGAAGCATTAAGATTCAATCTCTGGCTGTATAATAAGATAACATAATTAGCATAAATGAAGTAATAAAACGTAAATATACACATACAAACAGATAAACAGTTACATTTTAATCTTATGAGCAGTGTAAAAATACAGCGCTCTTTGAGCGATCAGAAATGATAGTGTAAAATTAAACAGAATACGAATCGTTGCGGATTCTGCTAATTATGTGCACAAATTATTATTGTCTACTATTTTTTTTTTTAATTTTTTAAACGAAGAATCAAGAATCATGTTCTTTCCGATCGACTTGATCCACTGGCATTGCGAAGAGACGTGGGATCTCTATGTATTTTAAATAGAATTTACCATGGGGAGTGTTACGGATTAATACCTGCTGCTGGATTCCATCGCCGTACAACGCGCCATAAACTCAAATTCCACTCTCACCATCTGGATGAATGGCAATCCACGACGGTATGTTGTTTCACGCGGAACTTTCTGCCTTGCACAACCATCTTGTGGAACCAACTTGCGTCGGCGGTATTTCCGGACCGGTTCGACCTAGGAGAGAGTTTTAACCTTATATACCTTAAAGGGTGGCAACGCACCTTTTTTTTTTTTTTTTCAAGGGGAATGCATTTACGCACTTGCTGTCCAGCCAGACCTGATAGGGACGTACCCTTCCAGGACTGGCTGAAACGCGTCTGAAGATATGTGACAGTCTCTCGCACGTAAGTGCAAGAGGCTGTCACACAGGATTAGTGTGGGACTCGCGGCGAGAAGCGCCGTTGACCACTACCCACTAAAGCCCCCGGTACCTCCCGCCACCTTATTGGAGCAACACGGGATCGGACAAAGCATGCACCGCGAAGGCAATTCCTCTAGTGTTATGGGTGCCCGTGGGCGGCGGTGATCACTTGTCATCAGGTGATCCGCTAGCTCGTTTGACCCCTATTACATAAAAAAAATAGTAAACATATTAAGCTTACAGATACTGGTTTTCAAGTGATGCTACCGGAACACACCTATTGCCATTTGGCGACAGGTTTTCAAACTTGACAGTGGTAACTATCCACTATCCAGGTGGATATTATTAGAAAATGCTCTACTACCATAGTTTTCTTAGGATGTTTTTCTTCACCGAAAGCTCAGGCTAATTTTTAGAGTTCGATAGGTGGGCTCGAACTAATGGTTTAATGGACGCGGAATCCGACCGCACTATAAATTGCGCCATTCGTTTGATTGTATTTTCAGTTAAAATAATAATAATAGATAAAAAGCCTTTATTGCTGTACAGAATTTCGTATGCTATTAATTAAGAAAATAAAGTGTGCCTAAACTTATTTTACAATTTGCGTTTAATATTATATTTTAAAAATTTATCGGCAAACGGTCGTTATTCTGAAACAGTTTGTCTTCCGACAAAGACCTCCTCCAAAGACTTCCACTCTGTCGTGTCCTTTGCTGTACGAGTCCATAATGGACCCGCTATTTTCTTGATTTCATACTCCCATCTTTTCATTTGTCTACCTCTGTTTCTTTTTGCTATCTCGTGGGTACTATTCTGTTATTAGTCTAGACCATTTCTCCTTCTCCACTCTTATCATATCCACTTTAGTTGTTTGTAAGTTATTTATGCGTTTTTAAAATTTAGTTCTACACTTTACGTCTTTTAATTTTACTCGGTCTTTTCTTTTTAATCCCATTGAGCTTCTCTCTATTCTGTTATGACAAATTTTTATTTTATTTTTCAGTTGTTAAGTCAAAGTTGAAAATAATAGTATCAGTTGCTAAACTAGAAATCGTATTCAACAATAATAAGTTGGACATTATTTCTTTTTTATAATTTTACAAGTTAATACGTAGTTGTCTACTCTATAGAATTTACATCGGCAGATAAGAACGACTCATTAATTACATGTAACTGTTCAAAGAGTCAACTAAAATGTCGAGACGGTTTGACCGTTAACAGTAATTTAATCGCCGGATATTTAAAGCTTTAAAAAGGATAAAATCATATTATGACTATTACAAAGTAGTTTTATGTTTGCAGACTGTTAATTATTTATCTATACATATAATAAAAATGTAACGGATCGCTGTCTGTACATGGAAGATATATGAGAAAAAACATTATTAGTACCTTTATAAACGCAAATGGCACCCAAAACAATGATTCTTAAAATTTTTGTCTGTTTGTCTGTGCGTTTGTGCACGCTAATCTCAGAAACAGCTTATCCGATTGAGATGTAGTTTTCACTAACATATTGTAGTAAGCTTCACTTAACATTTAGTGTTTGTTTCATGTTAATCGGTACATAAATAAAAAAGTTATGTCAATTTAAAGAATCACGTCGAACATTTATTCTATCTAAATTCTTTCTCAGTTCAGATGCATTGACTGAAACTTTACTAAACTCCATAATAATGGTCTATATAAAAGTATGATTATATAATAATAATAATTTGATAATAAATAGAAGTTAAAAATGATCAGTTTCGGAAACTTAAGTCTCCAATTTAAGTTGACCTCAGATTTATATCATCATTCATATGAAATAGGGTTCAGGTTAGGCTGGCACTTTGGGTTGTTTCTATATGTATATATAAAGTACGCCGAGAGCCGGGCCGCTTTTCGTTATTCAATAACACTGACTGTTTGCATATTTCATTTATTTATATTTTAGGGTTTGTTTATACATATTGTATGTATATAGCATAGGTTAATTTGTTTTCATGTTAGTCGACGTGTTTACGTCTTATTAGTTAAACTGTAAATACAAGTTTATACAAGTCTTAATTTTTATATTTAAAAAACAATTTAGTAAATTTCGATTAATTAATACACAAGTGAAACATACATTAAGTGAAATTTTCATTTTTAAATGTCTGATCCTGAGAAACCTGATAGAAGCAGAGATTTTAACAGGTATATTTATTCCTCGGGTTCCTTTAATTCCAAACAATTTTCCGTTTAGTTTTAAACGAGTCCAGTTTCCAGTGAGCTTATGACCAGTTTCGCGATGACAATTAATAAAGCCCATGGTCAGACGCTAAAAGTTGTGGATGTGGATCTAAGTATTAGCTGTTTTCCGCACGGTCAGCTTTATGTGGCTTTCTATGCTATGTTCCCCAGTGGCTATACGATGTAACGACAGTGATTATAATCCAAAATAAACCAAAAGATACATCCAAAAAATGCTGCCCAAAGTCACTATTCTACGAGGACGAAGTTGCGGGCACAGCTAGTACCATAATAAAAGTTTAAGCTAAGTTGGCACACTCCTTTACGCATAGTGAAATGAACCTAAACATAAATTTGTTACATGAAGTCTCGGATTTTTATTTTATTACCCCCAAGGACTACAGCGTAATAAAGTCTTGAAAAGTCTCTTGTCTATCTGTTTGTTCCGGGTAATCTTCGGAACAGCTGGACCGATTTTGAACGGACTTTTATGGCAGACAGCTGAAGTTACTCTACGTTAGTTATTAGGGTTTCGCGTAAAAAAAATTAAAACTCATGAAATTGTAAATAAAATCTGATTCAACCACAGTTTACTGGCAGGTATTGGAATTTGTGAGAAATATCTTTACATAATGTTAATAGCAAAAATTAAAATTAGTGTTCCGTATAAAAAATTAAAAACTATATTTTGCAATTAAAAATATATAAATGCGGGTGCAGCCGCGGGCACACAGCTAGTTTATTATACAATATATTTGCATTCGTATAACAAAAAAGGTAACATTCGTTTTTATTACTATTCTTTGAATAAATTTAATATTGTCATCGGGCTGAGGTCTATCTAGACTTAAATACAATAAACATTTAAAATGTATGAAAAATAATCAATATTATCTTTAATTAAAACTTATGTTTTGGTGAATATTTGAATACATCAATTATAATGTTGAGAAATATATTATCATGTTTGGAATGAAGTTAATTTATTAAACATAATATTCAACCGATATAACTCCACACTGCTGGACATAGGTCTCCTCAAAAAGAGGGGGAATTGCCGTAGTCGCCACGCTTGGCAAGCGAGTTGTCGACCGCAGTAAGCGTTTGTGGTACTCAGAGAATGCTGCTTGCTGCCTATCCCCTGGATTATCCCCTACGGTAGAATATGGGGTCGTACTATTCTTACTCGGCACCGTATGGCTTATACATCATATATTTTTTAAAAAAAATCATACGTTTGATTTAATTCTGATATAGAAACGTTTAAAATAAAGTGGGGATTGAGAAGAGATGCTCTCCCCCTTTCCTGTACAATTAGTTTTAGTATAGAATTTGTATAAAATACGTTAGTGTGACGTCATCTTGAAGTGTAGTATGTTCTCTCTCACTCCCTAGCATAGAAATTAAAGGTGATAATTTTGATCAAATTCTAATGTTGTTTTAAGATATACATATATGGTGTTTTATTTTCATGAGATAATAATAAAAATCAGTCAAAAACCCCATTGCTATCAGACGCGGTCGTAGCCAAAGACTTTGGAGAGGGGGGGGGGGGGGTAAAAAAGAAGAATGAAATGAAATTAAGGGCAAAATTTATTCTTTATTACTTTAAAAATAAACCTATGGAATATGAGTATGTGAATACACTCTTAGTAATGAGTTGGGACGTAAACATAATTTTACCCGTTGATATAATATGGTAGAGTAGGCTCGTCAGTAAAAAGGGTCACATTAATTGTTTGATTAACGAACCGCATTCGACGCACGGGTAATTTCATTTCGCCCGTTACCACTGCATTAGCTCTCTGTCACTCCTGTCGTAGTGGTTCAACCCACACGCGATAAATGCTGCTATAATTATAACAACGTAATGAATCGTGAAATAGGTGAGTTTTCGCAATCGTGGATTTAGTTTAAAGCTATTTAATTTTAATAAAATTATGATCATCATAATTTTAATATTAGAAGTACAGACAAGTTGGCCGGAACCACGTTTTAGGTTAAGTAAGTGTAATAACAGCTTTATAGGTAATAGTATTCGGTTTTACAATAAGATCCCAAGTAACATTACCGATTTACCTGACAATAAGTTCAAGTATTATGTCGAGCAAGTTTGAATCTCAAAAGGTTATTACAGGGTGGATCATTACGTGAACGATAGTGATGTCTGGAATTAACCCACATCTCTGTGCGCACCCGCTAACATTATTAAGACTATGATTTGTATAGTTTATTTATATGACAAAAAAAATGATATATATTATATTTATAAAAAAAAGAACCAGATCGAGTTTCTTGCCGACTCTTCTCGACTGGGTTGTTTTCCGAACAGGTGGTAGTGTTTTTAGACGTTCATAAGCGCCTTTTTAGGCCCTAAATTGATTAAATAAATTTTGATTTTGATTTGATTTTGAATAGAACGACACGAAATAACATACAAAACGTAAAATAACGATTATTTATATGAAATATAATAGAGACACTCATTGATTTATATTTCCTTCATACTTTAAGAGTCTGGATGAGAGTCGATAATTAATTTAAAGGTTTTATAGTATATTTTTATGAAAATCTAAATTAAATTGTAATTTAGTAGTAACTATTTGATAAAAGGTGTATTTCTATATTTAATTTCCGTTTTCTTAACATTTCATTCATACAACTTTCTATAAATAGGTACAGTTACACAAAGCCGTCTAAGATATTACATACATTCGAAAATGAATATAAATAAGATTATGTTAATATTTGCACTGGAATTAATGAATACATTATAACTTTAGCAGATTTATTGCACACAAAAATATAATTACTAAATTTATATATGAAATTTACGTTATAATAATAGCTACTAAACACAAATAGTTTAGATGATATAACAAAATAAATCAAATAGGAAATGAGATCGCGGGAGAACTACAATCATACTCCACAACTTACACTGGAAGAATTACGGTAAAAGAAATATAACGAAACAGGTCTACAGACGTATCTTATTGTAATAACAATTATAAACACTTAATCTAGATAACGTGCGACGTTCATATACCGTCAGACGTAAAACAAGTATACGTGTATACGAGCAAAGTGGTTTGTCATGTATGTATGAACAATTATCTCGCGACATATACCTATATTATGTCCTTGTGTTCGAAAACGGACGCGAAGCCGCCATTGCTCTTTCGCGTCCGTCGCCTGATTTACTAAAGCGGAGAGTTGAGAGCTTTTGACAGGCAAAAACCGACAACCGAAAATTGCAACTGCGATCCTCGACACAATTACTACTTTTTACCATTTATATTCATACCTATATATACACACTTACATATATACATACTGCATTTTTCGGTTGGCTTCGTAAATAAAAAGAAAAAAAAAATCACGCTTTCGGGAAAGCGATGCACTGATTGTTGTTCCACGTAGTTGATTCCCTACGGAGTGAGTGACATTATTCGAATTGGTAATGAGACAGACGTCTGATGATAATGATTAATTGCGATGCAGAATACAAGTTCTTACAGTAAGTATGTGTAGGTACCTAAATCGAAATAATATAGCAATTGAGAACGAATTTTGTACGTTTTTATGTCGCTCAAATACTTTTAAATTGTTTTAAAATATTTAAGAGTTTATTGTTTTTTGAACGATGATCGAATTGGTTTGATGAAACTGGAACTGGAAATTTCTCTAAACGTAAATCAGATAACTCCCATAGACAAATTGTAAAAACAAAAAAAATTGACATAATATCCAAATATTTTAGAATCTTATCTGTAATCTAAATGGTTAATGCTATAGATAACTGTGACTAAGCGAATTTCTGTGTTTACATTGAAAAATTGCGCATTTAATGTACCACAGGATATTAGTTATATATTTTTAATGTGTCTCATTAACCACGGAAAAGATCAAAGCCATTTAAATATATAAACGACGTCGGAAAAACATACTTGTTTTAATTATGTAGAAGATATTGCAGTTTTAAATTAGTTTGTAAATTAAAATTATTCCTGTTACGTACTGGGTGTAAAAGACAAACAGGGTGCTTGAAAGTGTGCTTACGGGTAACAGTTACACTCTTATGAAACATGGTTGTTGTAAACTAGTTGTATGCCCGCAGCTCCGCCCGCTTTAATGTATTATTCATTGCGTAATACAGTTTAAAATTATCATTAGAAAAATTATGTTCTGACGGTGCTGTGCACTGAATCGAATTATATTTACAATTTCATTACATCAGTTTTTTTTTACGTGGATCCCTAATTATTTTTAATAAATAAAATAAGTTTAAGTTACGCGGAGTTTCTTGAGCTATCTACCACAAAAAAAATCCACTCAAAATCGGTTAAGCCGTTCCGGAGATTAGCCAGAATAATCATACAGATAGACGAACAGATTAAAAAAATGTTTTATGATATAGGGACCATATTCGCTCATATGCAATCAGTAAAAAGTTATAATTTTACTTCAATTTTATTTCTTAGTAGTAAGATTTATCAAAGACTAAATAGGTTAAAACGAGCGCAGAAGTTGTCATCGATGATGGTTTACCAGATATTCGTCAAATTCTCATAAGCACAGGACGGTGTAGGTTCGTTGACCCGGGCAGGGGACCGTGGGACTGAGTCGCGTTGTGCAGACAAACGCATTCTGCAACCAATGTGAGACAGGTAGCTTATACGTCCGAATTTTAAATACGACGATCCTGTTTCTTGTGTCCATTTTAGGGCAGCCCCCTGTGACTTAACACTCTCGTTCGGAAGGACTAATTTCGAAACTATAATAAACATTTGATATTTCAAAGTAAAAGGTTAATAATAACTAACTAAACTGTAACGATTACTATTATTTATAATAAGATGAGAAATAAAAGGAAAGGAAAATGATTAATAAATAAAGATTAAAACAAAGTCGGGAGGATCTATTTTTATGATATTTAATTTATTTAATGACTCCGTCTCGAATAACAGAGTGGTAATGAAAATTCATGGAAAAAAATGTAATATGAAAAAGGTTAATTTTTTCATACATTTACAGTTTGTCTGAAACGGCTTTTTTTATTGATTTCGATTGAGAACGTATTTATTGAATTCGATTAAATTTTTTCGTGCGTTTCTCGTACTCGAGGAATTTGCATTGGAAAAAAAAATTAATCCAGCTAATAACACAAAAATTATTAATTCTGTGGTGGTGTCAGTATTATATCAATACAATTTTTATATGTCTTTATACGTCCGTTAGTTGGCGCTCAAAAACCACAGAACCTATTCTCATGTTGTTTTCTTAATCTATAGATATATTCTTTGCCCTTCATTTTAATATATATCTTATTACTTTATATAATCTATGTAACAAGTTATGACGTGAATGGTAAATTAACTAATTAATTAAAATACACAATGCAATAAGTATTATATGCAATAATTATAAATAATTATTATGTGCATCCGGAACGCATAGAAAATATCATGTTTCAACCAACTACAGTACTAAACATGTCGTTAGCTTTATAGTCGAAAGTTCTATATCCCAATTTCGAGCCGAAGCGTGATTAAAATATTCGCAATAACCTGAGAAAGCCAATAAAACATTTTCTGCAGTTTGGTGACACTCATGCGCAATGCGACACACTTAAGGACGAGTCTCGCGTCCCGCCTCAAACCAGTTATTGCTTTGTGCGTACGTAGTCTGTTGCAGCATTTTGTTGTGCCTTCTAAATCAAACTGCATTCGAGGCGTTTACATTATTATGCATGCAACAAAGACACACTGCCGTCGATACCTTCGCCGCTTGTAGATTAAAATAACTACTTCTTGTTTCTATCTTCATGACGTATGTATATCTAGTGGGGCAGATAGAAAGACGAGACTATCGCCTACTGGTGTTATCGTTTTTGACTTTGAATCGTTTACGTGCAATTAATACTCCAGATTAATATCTGTTGCCGTAATCTAAATACCTTCCAGTGTAATCGGAGAGTTTTATTTTAGACCTAGTCCCGTTGAAGCTCCTTATGGCAGTAGTTTCTTGAATAACTTCATTGCTAGAAAAATCATTAAAACAGGCCGCAGGCGAAAATGCGGGATCTATAGCTAAATTTAATGAAGACCACGTCAATGGACGTACGTTCTAATCCACATATCCTATGCAATAATGAGTATGAGCTTTCGATAAAGTACAAGAGAGTGATAAAATCGTTGCATTCGAATCTTTTTCTAAATCCCTTCTGGCAATCAATGTGTGCTGGTAATAGCACTTGTAAGTTAGTAACTCGGGCCTTAGTGTGTTAACTAACCATCTTGGACCTAATCGACTTAGCATCAGGAGAGATTATATCAAACCCTATTTTTATATACATAAATCTTCTGAGCGTGTGTATGTGACTAAACTCCTCCTAAACGGTTGAACCGATTTTAATGGAATTTTTTGTATCTATTCCTGAGGATTCGAGAATGGTTTAGATTTGCAATTTGGTCCAAAATTTTTTTATATATGAAACGCGAACGAAGTCGCGGGCACAGCTAGTACAGTATATAAAAAGATAAAACTGTATTTGATAGATACACACGAAGTCCATTTTAAAACTTTAATTAAACACTCTTGTTTTTGGGGATTGCTTGGGGATGCTCAAAATGTACTTAAGAAGAAAACGCAAAGTTCCTTAAAGAGGAATAGAGGGCTATGCTCGTGATAGAATCAAGAATGAGGAGATCTGCAGACTAACCAAAGCACCCGATATTCTCCAAAGAATTGGCAAACTAAAGTGACAGTGGCCAGTAGCGAAGCGTAGAACGAATACCCGATGACAACCGACGGGCTCTCGAATGGCTGTCACGTACCGTAAGACGCATCGTGGACAGGTCCCCAACAAGGTGGACCGGCGACCCGGTGAAAGTCGTGAGAGCCCGCTGAATGCGGGTGGCGTAAGACTGTCGCTGTGGAGATTTTCGGGAGAGACCTATGTCCAGCTGTGGGCATCTTTTAGGTGATGATGATTTCTTGAAAATCAAGATCAAGTATCTGTAAAACGAGCGTAAAGAATGAGGTGCGATGTGTGAATTATTATGTAGTCAAATTTCACAAGAATTTAATTTACACATCGTTTGTAATTTTTTATAAATGTCCCGTATAAACAATTCTCTCTGGACTTCAATTCTTGCCAACGATCGAATATAATAACCCCATTAATTACACTGCATTTGCATACATATTTATACTCTAATTTTAGGGCTTTTGTCTATTATAATTAAGTAGCCAATTTCGTTTTGAAATCTCATTACGGTTACTGCTGGCGGAGATCCAACTGCAAATCGGGGTATATATGGCACGGATACAAATATTAACCTAAATGAGTTTGTAATTTGAGTAAAATTTGATCTCGATATTTACACTGAGAATATTTTTTTAAATTACTAAATGTGCTAGAGATACGTTATTATCAATGGTTATTAGCATTTAAATTCTGTTATTAATAGAAAAAGCTTGAAAATATGACATGATAAAGAAAGGTTTAAAAAACCACAGATATTTCTTTAGTTTAAGTTTTTAACGTAACTTGTATATTTATGTGAATCAAATGCAAATTTATTTCATAAATAGTTTTTTGTTCTCTTGAATTTGGCTTTGAATTGGTTTAGGCTTTGAACATACATAATTTAGTACATAAATCTTATGAAGTATGTTATGTTTCAAAAAACTATGACTATTATTAATGACAGTTATCAAAAACAAAGACATGAAAATTTTCGGTTTAAACCCGATAGTGAGGTCTTGATTAAGACATGCATTAGAATAATAAGATCTGAGCAGGGATTTTTCTAACCTTAAACGTTAAAAATCTGAGTTGTGAACTACAAATATCGGCAAACATCTTGACAATTGACCTTGTTGTCGATTTTTAATCTGATTGGTCGCCGCAACTCGAGGAACTGTCGTATCGATCGTGTGATTGGTAGATCAGTTTAACGAAATTTATACCGCTACGACAGTATATGTTCGGGTTGATTGTCGGTATTTATTCCATACTTTGTAAGTTAAGTGTGTTAACTAAATTATCACATAATAACGAATACCACTCACAGGCAAAGCAATGAATTAGCCCGTCTGATTTATTCTAGTTAGAATAATGTATGACGAAGGCGATCCGATACATGCATTGGTATTATTCGTGTCAGACGAACTGTTCTCGATGTGAGGCGGATTCGTTCCGTTTTGATGAAACTTTCTAACAGTAAACTCATATAACTATAGGTAGTGTTTTAACCGTGGCATCGATATAGCTTAATGGTGCATTGACAGAGCATGACATAACTAATAAACATTTTATCGTGATTGTGGGAATTTTAACGTTTGAATATTTTTTTTTATTTACGCGTTTTCTATTGTTAGTTTTTTTTAATTTTATAATATATACAAACAAACAAACAAAAAAGTGTCTGTTTTTTAAATTTCGTTCATCTGTCTCTCTGGCTGTTTGTTCCGGTTAATCTTCGGAACGGCTGGACAGATTTTGACGGGATTTTTCAGGCGGATGGTTTAAGTGACACTTTGTTTTTTTTCTCGATAATAATTAGGGTTCCACGTAAAAAAATTAAAACCCATTAATTTGGGAAATAATAGCCAAGTTTGCCAAATAGCAAAATTGCCAGTTTTACTGGTTTTTTAGGGTTTGAAATTTGTGACAAATCTCTTGGCAATGTGTTAGCAGCAAAAACAATTAGAGGCAAAAAATAATGACAATCGAAACATTACTTTCCAATGTTTGTTTAAAAACGATATTACGCAGAGGTAAATTGTGCGCAATAGGAAATATGGAACGCGAGCGGAGCCGCGGGGAAACACTTAGTTGTTTATATATGTTATAAATATCTATTTATAAAAATTTTAAGCGGAATATGATATGAAATAGAGAGGAACGACCATATATAGGACGATAGGAATCGATTTCATTTAATATATTGCAAGTTATGATGTAATTACAGTTGTATAAAACTGTTGACTTACGATAATTGCCACTACCTCTCGCACTACATAAAGGGTCGATCAAGCATTACGTGAACATTAAAAAATCTGAAATTCTGCTTGCATGGTACTTCGTCGAACCCTAACATGTTTAAATAGATACCTTAGGAATTATACAGCGAAGCGGATTACATAAAATATATTTTTTTCTAAAGTCCCAAATTCTTTTTAACCTCCTTACACGCCAGACCTCATATTTAATATTGCAATTTGTTTACTAAACTGCATTGTATAACCAACTTATAGTAAATATTCATATATGTAATATAACTACTATCTCAACGTTACAATGTTTACACTAACTCGTAATTATAGAGAGCATTCATTCGACTGCAGCTTTACACAGCTTTTGAAACGATACGTGTATTTACAGCCTTCTATGTAAACAAGTGACATTTATTAACCACAAAGATTGTATTTAAAAATTCCTCGTCACTTCATTTTCCTTTACACTTGTTTCTACATAATTCCTTGCTTGAATATTTAATATTTCTTTGTTGTACTCTCTAACTTCACAGTTGTGTTTGCGGTACATTTTGTTAGACGTAGCGATTTATTGTGTAAATGGAAGCATATTGAATTTAAAAACTCAATTTAGACAACCTTGATTTTTCCCAACGTTATTAATACTCAAGTTAAATAAAATAGTAATGACTGTATTGCAGTTATTTTATTAAGATTACTGGACCTATAAACCTTTAAAGAACTTTCGCAGCTTCATTGAAATTTTTAGGACGAGAGTTTCTGATTCTCAGCCGAATAATGGCAAAAAAATGTCATCTTAAATGCCTCCGTAAATGATTTAGTATTGACAAAAGGAATTAATAAATTTCAATTGTAAATATATAAAAATAAAATGTACGATTCTCTCAATAAATTGTTGAGGAGTCAAGTGTTAAACAATTAAAGTCATTTTAAACACGAAAACACGATTGTGTTTGTAGCTTTATTATAACTGCATTAATGACTTTAATGTCAAACTCGATTTTATCTACATGCTCTTCTAAATAAATTGCTGTCTTGGGATATTAACTTTCTTGTTTTGTACACGACATAGGCTCAGTGCTTTGACCGTTATCTCACCCTGATGTTAAGTGACGATGTGGTCCAGGATGGTAATCATACTAAATACTGGTTTTTAAATGATGCTGCCGGAATACAGCTATTGGTATTTGGCGACAGGGTTTCAAACTTAAGGGTGGTAGCTACCCAGGTAGGCATCATTAGAAAATACCCTACCACCGCGCTACAGTTTTATCACGATATGTTCCTTCATCGAAAGCTTAGGCCGATTTTAGAGTTGGATAGGTGCGATCGAACCCGCGTCGATTGACGCGGAATCCGGTCGCACTACCCACTGCGCCATCATAGCTTCAAACTTATTCGCAACTTTATATAAATACCATTAATACGTGCAATTATTTATCTTGGAAGAGAAAAAGATGTTTAATTACATAAGAGGTTTTATTGCCAGAATTAAAACGAATTATTTCTTATTGATTTAAAAGAGTTTCCAAGTCGTTTAGTCGATACGTCTCACGACATAAGGGCTGACGGATTTATAAGGGATTTATAAGAATTATCATATAACGTTGCAATAATGTAAACCTTTCGAAAAGGTTATCTATTGATTGCGACGTAAAATAAAGTTAAATTATAGTTCATAACTTAAACATAATTTATTCCCACGTCTAGACTACTTGTTTACAACAAATTTCTGTATTGACTTTTATAAATTTAAAATATTTTGATGTAAATTATTAACATACTGACTTGGTTATATTTTCATTAAGTTATTTAAGTACCAATAGGTATATTTATGTCACTATTAGCTGCGCCTCCGAACGAGTTGGTCTTAAAATTATCATGGATAAGTCGAAAATCATGTCTATTGTCATATTTTGCCAACTCCTATAAAAATCGGGGACATTACGCTCGAAGTTGTTGACAGTTATAATAACTGGGACAAAATGTCCAGTTAGGTAAGTCGAACTTCGAAATACAGGTTAATTGTCGAATCTAACTCGGCTGGGCCGCGTTTGGGAGGCTACGCAGAATCTTCTCGTCCAAAATACTGCAGCGCCACAAGACGAAAGTGTTCGATCTTAGTGTGTAGTGTGACTTTTGGTACTGAGACGTGGTCACTTACTGCAGGCCTAATTAGAAAGCTCAAAGTTTCCCAAAGGGCAATGGAGAGGGCTATGATCGGAGGTTCACTGCGTGATTGAATAAGAAATAAGGAGATCCGTAGAAGAACCAACGCAGCCGACATTGGCCGAAGAATTGTCAAACTGCCAATGGGCTGGGAACATTGCTTGTAGAACCGATGCACGATGGAGCCAACGGGTTCTCGAATGTCTGACGCGTACCGAAAGATGCAGCGTGTGTAGGCCCCCACTAGATGGACCTTCACCAGGTCGCGGGATTCCGCTGGGTTCGGGTGGCGCAAGAGCGATCGTCGTGGGGATCTTTGGAGGAGACCTATGCCCACCAGTGGACTACTTTCGGTTGAGTGGTGTTAGCTGCTGTACCTACAGCTTTGTTTATCTAAAACAATTTATATTCCTAACAATTACTATTCAATATTGTACACGGCTATGGTAATAATATCTATTATAAGAGAACGTGACTGTGGTCATTTTGTTGTCGAATAAATTAACTGCTATCAAAATAACTTGCTCCATATATTATCTGAAAGAAACCGGGCCAGAAAATATATCTATAATTTAACAAAAAACTCATATGAGTCAATTCGTAACTTCTCGTGTAATATATAAGCGACCTTAAAACGCACAGGCAAACAAAAAGACAGCCTTTGGTTATATGTAAAAGATGTTTAAATAAAATATGGTACTAATACCGACATTACTACGCGAGGTGTTATTAAGTATTTTTTATAAATAAAAATATTTTAACATCCAAATACAACGAAGTAATCGACATTTAAAATTAATATATTTTATAACTTATACCATAAATACATACATGCTTCCTGTTTGTTTTATTGTTTCTATTGTTTAAGGTTCTTGTCCTTGTTATTGTTAATATCTTTAACTAGAAGTCCTCGTAATACGGAATGTTGTTTGTAGCTTTGTAATTAAACGCTTATTATGCTACTAAATCTTATTTATAATGTTAATTCTGTTAATATTCTAGGGATGAAGGGAGATTAACAAGATAACTCTGGAATTAAATTTGGACATACTTTTTGTGATAATTTTTTTACGATGAAATCATATTTCGTAATTCATTTTTGACTTTAGTTTTCTTAAAATGTTGTAAATTGATATCATTTCTTTTTTTATTATTGAAATGTTAAGTTAAAAAATGTGTTAAGTTAAAAATACGTTTCGTTCAAATCTCTGTGAGAACTGAATTTTATAAAATAAAACCAAATGGTTAAGGAGAGTCGTTGATGTTAAACATAACAACAGCAAAAAAACTGCAGACAACTTGCATAAAAACCATTTCGCATGTCATCGGTTAAGCTGTTAATGTCATAACAGTTGAAATATATCTGTCTCGCCTCCCGACCGTCCTCTGTGCTACACGACCTATGTTTTGTTTTTTGTGTCTGACTAACGCTATTGGTACGAAGTGCCTTGACAGCTTCATCGGCCTGTATTGCTAGCGCAAAAAAATGCCAACAACTAAACGTAACTACAATACTACAAACTCGGCTTGGGCTATTAACGTGTATGCATTTCCAATTATTGTGTCTAGATTAACTTTAGGATATGTGTACACATATATTATATTTAGTTCATCTAAAAATACATATATACATATCATCACGCCTTTCTCCCGTGGGAGTAGTTAGAGACTACATACTTCCACTTGTTACGATCACACCTAATTAGTTTCATCTACTCTCATAAGCGTTTTCATACATCGCCGATTATGGGTACTTTTCACTTGGCTTTCATTTAAAACGTGCTCGATTTGGTCGAGATACGTTCGTCTAGGTCGAACTTTTCTGACGTGCTAAGTCACCCTCACCTTGTAAATTCGTTTTGTCAATCTTCTGACGTCTTCCCCTAGTTTAGTTAGTAGTAGTCATTCATTTAGTTCACCTAAAAATTGTGTTACTAAAGCAGATTAATAAACATATTCTAGTATTATTCAAGCAAAATTTTGTATAATTTTGGCCCTACCTACCACACTAATACTCAGCAAAGCATTAATACTAACCCTGCCTTTTGTGATTACGTAAGCATATATTTTTTAATAATAAGTGAATATTCCTTACCTAATCATCATTCGGAACTCGCCCCTTGCCTCAAGCATCGAAGGTTAAGTAATACTTGAATGAACCATAATGGCAATGGCGAAACACATCAACCCCTTCTCTCCCCGTTACTGCGCTTAAAAACCCAAAAATCGTGGAACCGATTTACGTCATTCTTTCTTTATATCATAGATTTATTCTCTGACCGGCTTTAAGGTTCTCATCGTGGGCCTTAACGCTCCTTTGTGGAAATAGAATACCTAGAGAAAATTAGGGAATATTGAGATAGTGCGCGCAGAGCTGGCGTGGGTTAATTCAATAAGTAGTCTGAAAGAAGTAAAAAAAAATTACATGGAGAACTCTAAAAAAGCCATATTCGCAAAGCAAAATAAGGTTGAGAAAATATTCATTACATTGTAGTTCATAAAGTTCCCGTAAATTCAGATCTGCCTATAGACCAGCGATGCCCAATATTTTTCATTCTGTGGTGCACATACATGTTTACTATTTTGTCTCGGCGCCCTTTTTTTTTTTTTGACGGGAGGAAAAGCATTTACGCACTACCCTTACCTATTGCATTAGTGAGACCGGGGTCCCCCAATGCAATAGGTAAGGGGGCACGGAGGGACGAGCTCCGTGCCAGTGTGGGGCTCACCCGGGCGTGAAGCGCCCGGAAATACCCACTAAAACCCCCCCGGGGCCGTCCGCTGCATTTGGGATGGGGGCGACACGGGGTGGCTTTCACAAGCACCGCGTCGCCCCCTGCAGCGAACCCACCAGCGCAGCGAACCCACCAGTGCAGCGAACCCACCAGACAAGCGAACCCACCAGTTGTCTCGGCGCCCTAACCAATCTAGGTGGTCGAAATAGGTAAATAAAATTAAAACATCCACAGAACATTATGAATATAAACTGTTTATTTATAGGCGTATAAAATTAACATTAACAACATTATTTTTTTATTTTATTAATTTTTTTTTTGGGGCCTAGAATATGAATCCAAAACGCGAAACTCAAAAAAGTGTAACATTATTATGTACCCGCGAACACAAAAGTTAAGGTTTCTGAGAATAGTAAATAGAATCGCTTGAGGGTGCCTTCTTTACTTTCTACGGCGCACCAGGGTGCCGCGGCGCACACTTTGGGAACCTCTGCTATAGACTTTAGCAGTGGTATATATAGGCCGGTATGATTATGCCGACTGTTGACAGATTCACATCTACTTCTGTGTAATTATACTGTACTTTATTTAACATCAAATAAAGTGCACCCATTTTGTTAAGCAATATAATTTATTATTAGGATAGGAGTGAATTACGCCGATAGAAACTACTACCACCAATAGGTTTATATTGCGATTGAAATGCGATCGAAGCCGCGATTTTAGATATTTATGTATAAAGTGGTAAAATTGACTTTTTTGAATTAACACAAAAACCAGTTAACCGATTTTAAAAATCCTTTTACCTGTATAGAATCAGCCAGTAGTATATACATATATTTTTTAAATAAAAAATCTATATATCCGTGCGAAGCCTGAGCGGATCGCTAGTAGATATTATATATTAGTAACATTTTTGTGAACGAATTATACAGAGTTCCATTTCGGTTTAGAACCATCTCTTGATGTGTACGTTAAAATGTATATGCATATGGGATGCGGTATGTAAATCCTAGGCTTTGGCGATAGTCCAGGTCAGTTTCAAACGAATTTATGGCGTTGGATAAAGCGCCCGGTTCTGTTACGATATTGTGGTTTGTTGGTTATTATGAAAGCTTTTACCTTTGTCAATTTTGCAGCCAGTTTAAAATTATCAATAGAAACAGAAATAACTAATGACAGGTAAGTGACAATGACTAATGTTACAAGAAGTAAGTAAATCGAAATTAAATTATATAGGACATATTTTAATGCTACCCTACCACCCTCAAATTTTTAAAATGTGTAGCTAGATATCTGTTTTGATGCGGTAACTATTACTTCAGAGCCAAAGAACATACTTTATATTCTAGCTAAAAAAAATGTTCAAATAACTGTGTCGAATATCTATTCCCCTTCATAATCAATGTCAATAGGTAGTTAAAACAATTCTGTCAATGTTATGTGAATGGAATTATCTTTTCATATAGATAGTGATCTAACAAAATGGCGGCGGCTACTTTGCTAGAAATGATAAAAAAATTATGACAGAAAGGTTTTGTGAATATACTTTTCGTGTTATCATTTCTAATCCACTTCCAAGCCACAACCTATATATGTCATGTTAGGCTAAGATTCCGCTGAAAATGTCCATCAAATATATTTTTCGCATTTGGAATAGTTACACTCAGCTATATGACCTTTTCTCGGTTCGACTTTATGGTTTACCCTGTATCGTACATATACAAGATAAGTAGATTTATAAAAAGAATTACGTGAAAGTCTCCACCGCACAGAAAATGTTCTGGAAATGATAAGAAATCCTATAAACGGAGGAGAAGTAAAATTGGCGTTAATTCTATTTAAGTCAGTATTCTTGTTAGCTTACGTAGGTATTAGGTACTTAATATCTGATATTTTTCTACTAAAGTTGATCTTTAACATTCATTGATACTCACTATACTTAATTATATCCCTTAAAGCATAAAACCTATAAAATTAAAGTGTGTTTTTGAATATTTCATTTAATAAGTTAAGTTTTCTATTTAAAACAAAAATGTTTTTTTAAATAAGCTTTGTCGCTTTGCGACGATGATGCCCCGTAAGTACAACAAAAATATTACTATAGGAACTTTTAGCTTAAACTAATTAAGCTATTTTAAACAATAATTTGGCTCACTCGGACATAGGTCTTGCCAGTATAGAATTACAAGTGCCTGTTTCTATCGATCGAGTCAACTTAAATAAACTTTTACAATTTTCATTCCCAACACATTCCATCAAAATATGTTGCACATCATCAATGACGTCACATGTCGTGCAATTTGATTATTGCACTTTGAGCATTAAATATAAAAACTTATTAGATAGAATTTACAAAAAATGTTTATGGATGTTTATGGAAGAAAGTCAAAGTTTACTCATACAGATTTTTTTAAACGAGAAACCAATTATTTTGTGAAGTTTTTGACGGTATCTTAATCTATGCAAATAAATGGAATTGAAGTGGCTGTTTGTAATATAAAAATAAACAAAACAACTTTTTACCAAATACATATGAATTTATTTACGGTAACTACACTAAAAAACATAATTTTCATTACGTTTTTGTACATCTACCTGTTTATTTCGGTTAATATCCGGAACGGCTGGCTCAATTTTAACGCTTTTGTTAGCAGGTTTTCTAGCAGATAGCTCTAGTTAAGGATCGTAACTTAGGTTACTTTTATTTTTGTAAAACAATTAGGGTTCTGCGTAAAAAAATTAAAACCCGTGATATTTTGAACATAATCCAATTCACAGCACAGTTTTAGTTGCAAGTATTTTGATCTATGCGAAATATTTTTGCTTTCGATTAGTACACAAAATACCTCTACAATAAAAGAGTCTATTATTTTCTAATGATTCTTTTAAAATTATATTACTCGTTGAATAATTATTCGGAATACAATTTCACGTGTTATTATAATTTGGTCGTTGTGTTGTGTTACAAATACCATGTATTTCTAAATTAATGAAACTCTGGGCTGCCACAAAAATATCCTGCAGATTCTCGCAAAATAACCGCCATTTTGCTAGAGTCTTGTGTGAAAATTATGATATAATTCTATCCATGTGACATATACAGACTTGCACTGTATAGAGACACAAATAATTACCATTAATCTAAAAAAAATAAATAATTGTGTGTTGTTCTTATTATGAAAACATTATATATTATAAGTAATTACCAAAATGCTGTAAGTTGCAACAGTAGCTTCTAGAGTGATATCACGCAGGTAATATACGACTGAGTTGTTTATCTGATCTGAGGATATGTCAACTTCGGTGTTGGAGTCCCTAATTCTTATTGTTTCGATATTCTTTTGTCAGCTAAATAATCTGAATTGTTTTTACAAATGATTAAAAAGAAATCTACGGAGAATAATAAAATATAAATGGAACTTGTAATTCAAATTTATGTTAGAGCTAATTATACAGTTTATATCTGTTTTAATTCCAAGTAATATTTAATATTAATAATTTCGTCTGTAACAATGAAAATTAGGTATCTCGAGTCCAGGGAGAATATTTCGATCAATACGATATAATGTTTGTAGTAGAGTGATATTTAAAACAACATTATTTTAGATAATAGATTTACAATTTGTATTCAAACGTAATTAAAATCTGCATCTATAATCTTTATTTAATTTCAGGTAATTTTGAGCAAATTTTAATTCTAGTAATAAATGAGACATTTTATTAAATAAAAACAGCATCAAGTTTAAAACGACAAACAACAAACTATAATACTATCAGAGATCTGTGGAACGAAGCATGATAGGAATAATGATGTAAAACGGATGGATTAAAAAGTTATAAAACAGAACAAAGCGAAAGTGACAAGAATCTTGAATTAATTGTATGAACAAAAGTGAAGTAGATATGAACTAAACAGGGAAAATAATATAAAGAATAATAGATTGGTATTCTAAAGAGGGTAAATAAAGTAGGCACACAAGGGGCAGGAGAATAAGTTAAAACTCATACCAGTCCAAACAGAAGAAGAATGGTGCCATGCAGGTGCCTTTGCTAAGATTTAATAGACACACTTGAACAATCCACAAAACATAACTTTTCAGAACACAATGACAGCGGTAATGAGTAAAAAGGGTAAATTATACTTAAAATACCAAAATGCTGGCTATATTTAATTATGTTAGAAATCTATTCCCGGGTATATGAAATTCCGTCTAATTTGAACCAACAGTCTGGGGAAATGTTTCTAAATAAATTTTCTGGAAATGTTCTTCTCAGTTTCATTGAATTACGTAATTTAGGTCATATTCAATTTTGTCTGAAGTCAAGACATCATGAATACTACACTTTTAATTTTTGTTCCTCCAAATCTCTCGAGTTTAAGTTGAAATGAAAAGAACTTTCTAAAAATATATTATCCCAATACATTCAATATAATAAGTTTGAAACGAGTGCCGCATGTACTTTGTATGTATGTATTTTGTGTAGAGAACTATAGTTAATTAATATGTGAATATTCATTTTTTTTTGGATGTGCTGTTTTTTACGCTTTAGATGACATCGTTGGGATCGTTGGTTTTTTTATTTTGAAACAGAATTGTGCGTGCCTTGTGTGTTACACGAATTTTCTCTTGAAATATTAAATACATATATATATATATATATATATATATATATATATATATATATATATATATATATATATATATATATATATATATATATATATATATATATATATATATATATATTTATAAACGTTAATTCGTTGGTAGTTTATTGCATTACTTACTGTTTTCTTAGGTATCCAGACCAACATTAGGCCAAGTAAGAGCTGTAGTAGACTTCATGGAGAAACATCCAGATTTATCACACAGAAAACTCAGAGTTGGCATGGGACATGCAAAATTTAAGAAATTATGGGTAGAACTTTCAAACATATATATATATATATATATATATATATATATATATATATATATATATATATATATATATATATATATATATATATATATATATATATATATATATATATATATAAAACAATTATTTGTTATATTGAACTTGTGCATTTTATTTATTCAAAATTTTATCCAATGTATCTCTATATACTTAGTCTGTAGATATTTTGTTTCGATTCAAACGTTCAAGATCTCTAAAAAGATTCTTTATATTCACATCAAAGAAGTAAAATTGCCTTACGTGTCTATGTTATGCAAATACGCACACATTTCATATTACTATATAAACAATAAATAACATACTCATAACATAACATAAGCTCACGCCTGTTATCCCCGAAGGGTTAGGCAGAGGTAATGTAGCGAATTACACCACCCACAGTTCGCCGAGCTTAGTTCCGTCCCAGATGTGACAGGGGGCGAGCATACTCGTATACTATATAACACACTTCTATATCACTCAAGAGGAATTTTTCTTTAATGGTGGTTAGAACAGGAGGTGGTAAATATAATAGAACCACTAGATTTAAAAAGTGATAATCCGTCCCGATGCATTTAGTTTTTTTTCACTCGATTTAGCATCAGTTCTGTGACCACAATCTCACCTGATGCTATCTGACTATGCTATCCAGTATGGTAAACACACTAAACCAAGGTACTGGTTCTCAAGTAATGCTGCCGGAACACACTTACTGGTATTTGGCGATAGGTTTTCAAACTTGAGGGTGATAACTACCCAGGCGGGCCTCATTAGAAAATGCCGTACCACCATGCTATGGTTTCCTCACAATGTTTTCTTTCACTGAAAGTTCAGGCCGATTTTAGAATTAGATACGTAGAATCGAACCCGCGTCGAATCACGTTTTCAGTATTAATAAATACAACATTTAAGTATCAAGTAAATATATTAATGTACGTATACATCGTCACGATTTAGGAAACATTATTAATACCTATTGAAAAGAATAGCTACGTTAATTATTTCTTGGAATTAACATTAATGATAATATCGAAATCTTGAGAATAAGGGTCCCTGTAGATAATAGCTGTACGGGTCGCGACATCTCGTGACGCGGTCGTTCGGTGCGCTTGCGCTCCTGTTTGCTCAACCCTACCTCCTGCTCAAACAACGCCGCGACTAGGAGCCGTTTCACATACTACTTATGTTTTTTTTAACATTTTTTGTGAACGCCCTACTTTTTAAGCCTATGCTACATGTATAGAGTTTATAAAGTCAATGTCAAGATACATTTTAATTGAATAATATTGTAGAAATTTAGTGATGAAGTTACTGATCATTCATTTAATTAGAGATGACGTCAGATGAACAGCCTAAGAACTGATGGATGGATTTTGGGAAGAAGAATCTGTTTACATTTGTTTAGAAACGTAACCTATATATTAGCTTTAAACTACATTTACTAAGAAGAGACGTATATAAACGCAGGTATTCAAAACGAATAATTAGTAGTGTGAACTCTTTGTGATTAAATAATTTTACGTGATATTATTAAACCATTTGAGCTTGAAACTGCAGAATTGATATTAACGATAAATAATTCATTAATCTATTAAATATATTGATGATTAATAATAACAGATAAACTAAATAACCTTTGCTCAATGTTACAAGGTACAATTAAATTAATATAAATTGATTATAAATGTACATATAATGTGTAGAAACGGCTTAAACAAGAAATAACGACTAGTCGAAGCGAAATGGCGTGGTGTGTGGCCACACTTCACACCTCGTCGACGTGCCTTATACCAATGTTCCAGCAGGCTTTTAAGTCGTATCTGTTTATGGAAACACGATCGTTCTCACCGTCGTTTCCTACGTGTTTTAGGACTTTTTTTATTTAACAAGTATAATAGTTTGTCCTAAAAAGGTCTTTGAGAATTGTCGACGTAAAAAGCCATCCCATTTATAGGATTTGCGTGTCTATATTCGACCACATAATTATTCATTACTAAACAGTCCATGAGATCGTCGATTAAGCGTTTTTTACGGTAAAAAAAAAGATCCTTTTCCGCTACAATCTGATCTTATGGGTTAATTTCCATAATTTCTTCTTCATCTCTCCATTATACATTTTATCTTAATTTCTATCTCAAATAAATTTAGGATGGTTCATATTAAGCTTCTTGCAATTTTAATGTTTGTTACGATATCTGAAGTAAAGCTTTATTTATTAATAATCGTACATCACTGGCTTATTACAGAGTTCTTATAATCGCATGGATTAAATTTTGAATATTAGATATTACTGTTTTCGAGAATACACTCCAATTTAACTGGTATATACATATTAACTAACGGTGAACGAAATACCACGAAGAAATCTGAATATTTGCCAAATAAACTCATACGGAGAATATCGAAATTAAAACATTTATTTTCAACATTTTAGCAACGTTTCTTACATCGAGAATATGTGTTATATGGTGTTATAAATATGGCTGTCTAATCACCGGAGCGAATACCTAAAAAATCATCGGCATCAATGTATAAAATTAAAAAAATAAACTCAATATAAAAGCAATCCGATCAAGTTATCGAGTCTAGACATCCAAACGATAATTTTATTTTTGTTACTCCCAACACGAACCGTCGTCGAATCTCGAGCGTATCAATCATAATTGGCCACTTTTTGCGATTTTCGAGAAACGTCGCGTCGTCGGTCTGCGTGCACGCATCGACGCTGTGTTGGCGGGTGGTGCGGAGCGTGGGGTGTGCGGTAAGGGCGCGCGCGGCAGTCTCGCTGTGCAAATGCACTCTTAAAACCCGGTGCGGGGTCAACGCACCCCCTCCTCTTCAGGTTGCCGATCATCGCGGACCCCAGGCCCTATAAAATATTTACCGCTACGATGTATTAATGTTATAGGCGTAGCAAGACTACGGCTACGCATTTTGTGCGTGTATATTGAGTTATTTGCATCTAGTAAGCTATTTATTACTAGATGACAAGACGGCTCCTAAGTATTACTCGTGCCTAGAATTTTCAGTGCACTAGTATTAAATCCACATATTATTTAAAGGCAAAGCCTCTCTGTTTATTTCTCTGTCTGTCTGTTAGTTGAAAGTTACAAGATACCCAAGTAACTAATTAACATGACCCTTTTGTGTACTAATAAATAAAATTGAAATGTCTTTTTGTAATGTCAAAATAATATTTTTATAATAAACAGATATGAATATATATAAGATACCTGTAACAAAATTACAATTTTTTAAATTGTTATCTGCCCGTCTGTTTATACCGGATAATCTCCAGAACGGCTGGACCGGTTTTAACGAAACTTATTTGGTAGATAGCTGAAACTACTCAGCGTAACTTGGGCTACTCTAATTTTTCGAAAATTTTATGGTTCGCCGTAAAAAAAATAAAACTCAGGAAATTGTGAACAAAATACTATTCAATAGATAGCAATATCAAAACATTAATTTCCAATTAATATTCAAAAAACTATATTACGCACTGAAGAATATATGAAACGCAGGTGGTTCCGCGAGCAAAAATATACACATACATAAATACACAAAAATACAAAAGTCTAGGGTTGACCAACAAACAATTTATCTACATCCTTCGTAATAGATTTTGTGACGAATAAAGAGCGCATTGTAAAACTTAACCTATAAAACTAGAGTGCCTGAAATAGAATAGAATATAATCTATAGGCATAATATACGTAGGTTCTGTTGCATTGTTAGCTACACGGTTTCCTTGACAAGGCGACGTGTTATCGCGTCTAGAGCATCGTGTTAATTTAAAGCGATGCCTGTAGCGGTGTGGGCTTTGTCCGCGCCGCGTTCTAACGACTGATAGGGTTGCCTAGTCGTGCCGTAATCATTCGCGTGGGTGTTTGTTACACACGAAATACACTCTGAAAGGTAACAACAGTTCGATTGTTTTGCACACGCAACACGAAACGATATTCGCCTTACTTCAATTTATTTAAAAAAAAAAAACAGTTTAATGAATTGAATCTTCTTTATGCGCAATACCTATAGTAACATTTCAACGTCACGTTACACGATATTGATAATTTGAGTTTTGGAAATAGAATAATTTTATGGTCACGTTTTTTTTTAGTATTAAAGGACGGATAGAAATACGTAATGAGAGTAGAAGAAACAAAAATGATAAAGACACCGTAGTTTTTAATTGTGGAATTATTATTTTCCTTCTTTTATAATATGTATAACTGTATTTTAGAAAGTGGGCATACATGTATATTATCTCTTACTTAGTCTTTCATGTAAATCCTTTATAATATAATAATTATCTTGCGAGTGAAATTTATGATTGGCAAAGAAGTTTTATTTCTGACACGTATACCCAATCTTTATAGACGCTATTTTTTTTTAAAACAGACTGCACTGTTAACTAGAAGGCTTTTACCAGCAACACCAACATGTGATGAAGGCAGTCGAGAATAGCAATCAATAGAAACACACTAGATTGGTACAAACCTTAGCTTGTGCTAACGACGTACGTGACGCGTTTTGTAACCTAAAATAGTTCGCGTGATATTACTTTTTTTTACTTCCGCTTCAACTAATCACGTTTTGCAGAAACTATACAGACAAAAATCATCTAAAATAAAAATAAAACAATTATTTCCTTTTACTTTTTTTTTTAGACGAAGTATTTACTAGTTCAATAAAACAGTTCTAGATTCGGTTAGATCGAATTACTCAATTAATTTTATCGAATCGCATTTATATAACATTATATTTTGATAGATACCTAATGTAATAGAAAATAAATGATTGATTGATTACCTCTCAACGTTGTATTTTGAGATTTTTTTATTTTAAAAATAACCCAAAATGTTTTACTATGTTGTGTTTGAACTAACTTTGAGGAAATATTTAGGCAGTTGAATATGTTCATTCAAAAGTAGAAAGAAATAAATATCATTCATTGCCTATGTAGTTAGGTACCTGGTTAAATATTGAAGCATGTGAACGCTTAAAACTATAGGGGTAATACGATTCGTAAAGCTCAGTCCACGTTTCCAATAGACCTTGACTAAGCAGTGGCGACGAACTCGTAAGTTTTGCTATTACCAGGTCAAAGTGGAACTTAAGGTGGGTAATAAGAACGCATTGTTTCAAGAGAGGGCGCTCACCTCGACACGCATTGGCGCGCACCGTGAGACCGCGATTTGTGCGACACCTGCCTTTCGCGGTTTTCTTGTTTTAATAACCCTGTATTAACAACAAACCAAGAAAAACAGGAGTAAAATCTGCAGTATTGATAATTGTAAAACAGATATCACGCTTTTAAAGCGATAAGTGTATATTTTTATTATATTAAAATTATCTGATGTATAATACAGGAGAGTCTTGTAAAATCAGAAGTGGCAAAATAGGTCTTGCTTGTAATTTGGCAAATAAAAATAATTATTTATATATGTACATTTTAATTACATATTTTTGGAAATCCTTGCTTGTACCGCGTTCAAATTTGAATTTTTGTATCCTATTCTTCTATCTTCTTTTTCTTATTCTACTATCGGTTTGGGTTCCACGTACCTTTTTTTTTTTTTTTTTTTTTGACGGGGGGAAATGCATTTACGCACTCACCTTACCTATTGTATTAGTGGGACCGGAGTCCCTCCAATACAATAGGTAAGGGGGCACGGAGTGACGAGTTTCGTGCCAGTGTGGGACTCAAACCCGGGCGAGAAGTGCCCGGGAATACCCACTAAAACCCCCCGGGGCCGTCCGCCGCATTTGGGATAGGGGCGATACGGGATTGCAAGGCATGCCGCCGCGTCGCCCCCTGCGGCGAACCCACCAGGCCTCGTCTGTGCAATGGCCCAGTGGCGGTGGGGGAGAACTTCGCTACCCCACCTCTTCGCCCCCCCCTCCCCCCGAGGGGAGGCATGACCTGCTAGTCAGGTCATCAAACCGGGGGGACAAGACGTACTTCCTGCCCCCCGTATCTACTGTTTTTCGTCTTCGAGTTTTGCTGATGCCAAACTACCTACGTAACTTTTGCTCTTATTTGAAGACAATGTCATCTATGCTTCAATCGAGCAAACTCTTACCCGAACCACAAGCATATAAACTGTTTAATTATTTATAAATATTATTATAATCGTAAAATTTATAATACGTCTTCGTGGGGAATTATGTCGATATCTCGATATAGTGATAATAATCGCAAGCGAAATTCCTGTTTGAATGTCATTTCGCTTCAGATCGGGGACTGTTGTTAATTTATAAATGATACAACTTTATACATTACTATACAGTTAAATCGACGCCACAAACACAATTTAACTTTCCGCTTTATTGCAAAGTTCAAGTTTTTTTTATGTATATTATAAAACATCGTTTTTTTTCTATATTTTTCTTACTTGAATTATAACTTCAAATCATTAATAAGTACATATTCTATAGTGTTTTACTTTAGTACCTACCAAAATAAAATGTCCACTAGCGGTTTTTTTTTTTTTTTTTCCAAAAAATCGATTAAAAAGATGAATTTTAAGACATAGATATGATTGCAAAGGACAAATGGAAATAGTAGAAATTGTTTTAATCTTTTTTTATTCCACTAAATTTAAATGTAGTAGAAAGCGGAGGATAAACTGTTTTCTTATTTCAAAAAAACGCGATTTAAGTAACAGTCACTTTGTAGTAATATTTTAAAATGGAAATTTTTGAAAACGGATTATATAATCAAAATTGTTATGGATTTCTTACAGATTTATTATTAATTTTTGTTAAAGCACGATATTAATATTGAAAAAATGATATATATTATATTTATGAAAAAAAAGAACCAGATCGAGTTTCTTGCCTGCGCTCTTCTCGACTGGGTTGTTTTCTGAACCGGTGGTAGTGTTTTAGACGTTCATAAGCGCCTTCTTAGGGCCTAAATTGAATAAAGATTTTTTTGATTTTGATTTTGAAAATCATTTAACTAATTAAAATGATGACATATTTCAAATATAAATTTTTCATATGAATAAGGAAGTAATCTATCTATCTATATAGATATAGATATTATTTATAAAAATAAATGTTGCTAAGCCCAAAACTCGAGAATGGCCCAATTCGGCTAATTTTTTTTTTCGTTTGTCCCTAAGGCAAAAATGATGCAAATTGATTGTGTTGCGCAAATGGAAAAGTGAAATTAGTGCCATTGGTTCCACCACCACAGCCATTGTACTAATTGGTTTCAGGAACTGGAACATATATAAAAATATAACAACAGCTTCCAAGTGACTTCCTTTGGGGCAACAAATATAATTTGTAACAATTTCATGGTAACTTTCAAGGTAACACGACATTTTTTTGTGTTTGTTTACAAGCTATAACTTTCTGTTTCATTTATGTTTTTTATTACAAACTATAAGTTTTTGGTTTAATTAAAGATATAAAGACAAATATATCACAAAGCAGGTTCGCTGTAGCAAGTGACAGATGGTGACTACAAACTCTTACAACATTATTTCATGGGAAATTTAACAGAGAAAATTGATCAACGTTGTGCAAATAACAGATCAGTGAGAAGGTGTATTGTAGAAGAATTACACAATTTGTTTCACCAACATAATCAATTGATTTACATTGTTTAATGTGTCGAGTACCCATAAAAATAAGACAATAGGAAAACAATGGAAAGCTGGTGTAAAAGCAGGTAAGTGCTCAAGGGATTAAACTGCATTGGATTACATGCCATTTGATAATCATCAAATTGTAATCAGAGCTGATAAAACTCTTGTAGTGCAACATGCAAGACCTTTCATGCACCAATAATTGATGAAGAATGGTTAAAGAAATATTGTTTTACATCGCAGAAATGATCATTTACAGCGTGTGTATGAATGAAACACATCGCACATATGACGCGTTACAATATCCAATATTATTTTGGAATGGTGAATATGGTTATCATTTCTCAATCAAGATAATAAACCCTAATACAGGCAATTAGAAATTTGTGTCATTGCATTGTTTTTGTTTACAATTAAGTTATTGTTGAATGACTGTCATCAAAACATTATTTTATTTACAGATGCTGAAACTAATAAAAAAGTTAGTTCAATGAACTTTTACTCATACCGCCTGCTGGTTCTAGAAAATAAAGACAATAACATATTGAAATGTTGACGATTATTTCATCAATATGCTGTTGATATTTATGTCAAAATAGAAACAGAGATTAACATTCATCAGATTGAACTAGACCAAACTCCGTTCTGAAAAGTATATTCGCCTTCGGGATGCAATTACTAATGATGGAAATCCAAACAATGTCGGCCGGATGACAATTCTTCCAGCTATATATAATGGAAGTCCTCGGCACATACATGAATTTGCTCAAGATGCCAAGACATATGTTCGTCATTATGGCATCGCAGATTTATTCATCACATTCACATGCAATCCTAAGTGGATGGAAATCTAGCAGGATCATCGATTGATCGCCATGATATAACTGAACGAGTCTTCCAACTAAAGTTGAAATCTTTAATGGATTTAATTTTAAAACACAGTGTGTTTGGTGAGACGCGATGCTGGATGTATTCTGTGGAGTGGCAGAAAAGGGGGTCGCCTCATGCTCATGTCTTGATTTGGTTAATTGAGAAAATAAGATAAAATGAAATCGATCAAATCATGTCTGCTGAAATTCTTGATGTACAAGTCGATCCAGGATTGTATGAAGTCTTGAAGGAAATCTTAATTCAAGTTCACCATGTATGGTAGATGGTAAATGTTCGAAATGGTACCAACGGGAATTAGTATCAGAAACAATTACCGGGAACGAGGGCTATTCACTATATCCTCACCGATCGACTGCAGATAATGGAAGATCAACAGTTGTAAAAGTAAATCAACAAAATGTCAAAATTGATAATCGTTGGATTGTTTCTTATTTACCAATCCTATCAAAGAGTTTCAAGGCGCACATCAATTTTGAATCTTGCCATTCCGTCAAATCTATAAAATACATTTGCAAATATGTAACAAAAGGAAGTGATATGGGTGTGATTGGAGCTAGTGGTTACGATTTACGAGTTAGTGGAGTACGTTAGCAGTAATGAAGCAATTTTGTGCATTTTTCCTTTTTCCATTTATGAAAGATAGCTCACTGTAGCTCATTTAGCAGTCCATTTAGAAAATGGTCAAAGAGTATTGACCTTGACCAGTTTTTTTTTTTGTATGTGTCAGAATGATGATTTTAGCGAATACTGTTGGTCAAAGTTCGGGGCCCAACATCATTCCAACATTTACGAACTGTAAATGACGAATTATGTGTCTCCTACAGGGAAGTCTGTCAGCGTTTGAAGCTGTTAGAAAATGATAGAGAACGGAATATATATTTACAAAACACAGAAAATAATTTACAGCGATTATGTCAAATAAAGTATTATTTTAATTAGGCATGCCTGTACCTAATCGCCCAGTACACGACGCTTTTAATCAAAAGTTGCCACATAAAAAACTGTATGACCTCCATGCTTTAAGGGAATCAGTTAGAATAAATATTCCGCTGTTGAACCAACAACAAAATATGCCTTTAATTCACTTGTGAAAGTTGTAAATTATGAAACAGAAAAAAAATACATTTTGGACGCTCCAGGCGGTACAGGAAAGAGTTTTTTGATTTTATTGCAACAGTTTGCTCACAAAATGACCTGCAACATTTCGAAGAACTCCGCAATGGCAAAGGTTTTGCAACACACTCAGCAATGTAACTGATAGTGTGGGATGACTGCATGATGGCACATAAAATCTTTGGATGCATTAGGTAGAACTATGAAAGATCTGCGCAACAATCAACCCGATTTAGTAGAGCGATGATTTTATTTGCAGGAGATTTCCGTCAAACATTACCAGTGATTCCTCGGTCAACGCCAGCGGATGAACTCAATGCACGTTTGCGTTTACTCCATTTCGTGAAAATACATCAAGATACTAAATTTAAACAAGAATATGCGTGTCGAGTTGCAAAATAATCAATCAGGAAAAATATTTTTTAAGCAACTCATTGACCTTGGTAATGGCAAAATCTCTGTTGATGATTCGACCGGCTGCATTACATTTTCTGTCGATTTTTGTCAATTTACTGAAACTACAACCGAGCTCATTCAAAAGGTGTTCTCAAACGTCACTCAAAATTACAAAGATCATTTTTGGCTGAGCGAACGAGCTATATATTAACTGTCAAAAACATAGATGTAGATGAAATAAACTTCAAATATATATAAAATATATAAAATTGAAATATACATGTGAATTAAAAACACACAAAAATCAGTGGATTGCGCATCTAATCAAGATGATGTCGTCAACTATCCACCAGAATTTTAAACTCATTGGATTTTCCAGGATTACAATTGCAAATCGCAATTGGAAAGTAGGATTGGTAGTTATAATGTTACGAAATATTGACCCACCGCGTCTTTGTAACGGCACAGGGCTATCAGTGAAAAAATTACTTAACAATGTAGTGGAAGCAACAATTCTAAAAGGAAAATATAAGGGAGAAGAAGTGTTGATAACCCGCATACTAACCCCCCAGTGATACTAACTGAAGTACCATTTGAATATAAACGACTGCAATTTCCAGTGCGGCTTGCTTTTGCAATGACCATAAATAAATCACAGAGTCAGTCTTTAAGTATTTGCGGCGTTAATATGGAAAACCCGCGCATCTCTCATGGACAGTTGTATGTTGCCTGCACCCGCGTTAGCTTTGTGGCTTCACGCGCCAAGTAACCAAACAAAAAATATTGTGTACCATAAAGCATTAGAATGAGGATCATCAAGTTTATAAAGTAATGCAATCTACAAAATTGAAAACTTATTTTTGTAAGTAATCGTCGTTTATTGTTGAGATTTAAATAAAGTGATCATTTGGAAAAACGTTATATTTATTTAATTTTTACTATTAACTTTTGACAGAACGAAGTCTGTCCGGGCAGTTAGTAATAATTATTGTTTATATTTGTTACTGCTAATGTTAACAAAAACTTGTTTTAATAAGAATTAAGTAGGAAATATTATCTACAAATTACCTTCCATAGATTTTATCCCTTATATAGATATATTTTTCGAGAGATAAAAAAATAAAAACATTTATTTTATACTCACCGTGTATGATGGTTTGCAAGTTCTCAAAACTCATACATATACCATAATATTTGCCAGTATTTATGTGGGTTTATAAGAAATACGTAAGTAAGAGGGGGAGTTACCAGTACACTCTCCGGGTCACCCTCAGGCGGCGACTCAACACGTGTCTCGTTCCCCAACTGGGGAGTATCTTGACGTCGCCGCCAGCGCGATACAGTGACACTGACCATGCATTGAGCATTACACGCACAACACTGCATACACACTCCTGCACATAACACGCAGGTACATAGGTCCTTATGGGGGCGGGAAGTATGTCCCGCCCCCTGGATGTTTGACCAAGTGGTCATGCCTCTTCTTGAGAGGCAGGCTAAGAGGTGGAGGGGAAGTATTCTCCTCCATCCCTACCGGGCCATTGCACGGACGAGGCCTGGTGGGTTCGCTGCAGGGGGCGACGCGGTGCTTGCGAAAGCCACCCCGTGTCGCCCCCATCCCAAATGCAGCGGACGGCCCCGGGGGGTTTTAGTGGGTATTTCCGGGCGCTTCACGCCCGGGCGAGTCCCACACTGACACGGAGTTCGTCCCTCCGTGCCCCCTTACCTATTGTATTGGGGGACTTCGGTCTCACTAATACAATAGGTAAGGGTAGTGCGTAAATGCATATCCCCCCGTCAAAAAAAAAGAGGTACATAGGTCCTGTAAGGAACCTTTTTTTATTATTTAAGAATAAAAAATGTAGGGTTTAGCTAGGTTCGAATTCCGGGTGAATTTTATGTATAGGTAGTGGCCAAGCCGAGGTTTGAACCCTTGTGCTAGTTACTTTTTTGCGGCTGAGTGCAATCAGCACTCGCCCCCAAAGTGAAGCTGTAAAGGCCCTTCCGGTCAACAGCATTAGCTAGGTTAGAAAAAAAAGGGGGGAGTTAGAAATGACCAAAATTTTACATACATAATATTTAAATGTCACCTAAGGTTGCGTAATGGCGTTGCATTCCGAAATTAGCAAATGTATATCCAAAGCTATTATTTTAACTGACGAAACGCTGCAGATCAGAAATGCCTGGGCACTTTCATCGGACTTTGAGTATCTAATTCTAGAGGTAGATACGTGTAGGTCATCATGACGATGACAAGCATCGACAGATTCTACTTTATAAACGGTCTCATTTATTAACATCGAATGAAATGCAGTCATTTTCAGAAATGGAATAAAATAACCTAGTATTACTAACCGTATGTATATTTTTCCTAATCATAAGAATTTTTAAGTTTGAGATTGGTATCAAACCAAAAATAATTTGGTTTTTCTGGCCGATCACTAACACTTTGGACACACTAAAAATGGATTAAAATTTCATATTTCAGTAGTTAAAAACAAGTTAATATCGATGAAACCGACTGTTAAAAGAAATATATTCTGGTCACATTGTCATTTTTTATATAAAAAAAACTTAAACTCTAGTTCTTTTAAGTAAATTATTCTCTCGGGAAGTTGATTTCTCTCTGCGGGCCGCGAGCCTGTCGTTATGTTTAGATTGGTTCGTTTTATGGTGTTCGACATATCGGTGCTACTGACATTCGATTAACGCATTCCGTATTTATCAGGAAACGACAAACGTAATCTTAGTTAAAAGTTTTCAGAGATGAATTAATTTTTGCAACTTATACCTATTTCATATCTAAGATTTTCTATTTCAATTATCAATGATTATCCTGTAAAATGCAAATTTGTGAGTACTTCTCGTAAAACAATATTTTTTTAGGCTAGTTTTTTATTTTATTCTCGTCTCAAGAGAAGGTGGATCATATTCCAAGCGCTGGAAACATTTATTCGCTCTAAGAAACACTGTCTAGATATATTTTATCGACAACTCAAGAGTATTAACTCGACTTAAGCTCAAGGGTGGTGGTGTAGGTAATCACTACAAAGTATTTTCTGTCGTAAATGTCCTATAACAAAAACTGGCTTATAATAGATTTCGAACGCGTTGATTGACAGAATTTGCAGTAATGAGTGCCAAAATAATTAATGAGCTTACTGTGTGATCCAGGATGACTCATATATATATTCTCGTGGTAGCTGCCATCATATATAGTGACAAGATCAGCACTCGGTCGATGGTAACTGCGAATCTCAGCCGATAAAGTTCTTGTTACAAAAAGGGTACATTTACACATTGGTATCAAATAGTATTATGCAACTTGCGTGTAATTCTATTCACTTGTAATCTACCGCTTAGTAAAGGATTTTCTTTTCAAATTAAATTTTTACAGTAAATTGATTTTTCTTTTACACTATTTACGTTTAGCGTTTTTTTTTTCCACGATCTATACCAGTGGTCGTCATACTTTTCTGGTCAAGGGCCACATTGATCAATGTGAGATACATTGCAGGCCGCACTTTTATAGAGTAGGTAGTTGATAATGATATCAACTACCTAAATACCTACTCTATAAAAGTATTATAGTTTATATTACTATTACTTGACATATTTTTTACGAGATGTCAGACGCGCATTTCCTGCTGATTTTGTATGGGAATAACAACCCATGAACTCATTTTTTCTAAATCACGAACTATTCATTGATATCAAAGCAACTAAAATTCTAATTTGCAGTTAATTGAAAATGTGATCGGGTTTTCAGAGCTAAGATGAAGTGATTTCAGAGAAGTTGTGTTCTGAAAATATTGGTTCATGGTGTCAGCTACATAATTCCATAATATTATTAGCAACGTAGATTTCATAATGAGAATAAAAATGAATACATAATGTATATTGAAAAAAGATAGTAATATTTTTCGGTTTAACATAAACAAACATTAGGTACATATTTGGATATTTTTTACTATGTAGGTTCTAGTATCTATCGTGTTCAAATGCATTAGCTTCAAATGAAAATATTTACTTAATCATTTGTCTGATAATCTTTTTCGGACCATGTCTTATTAAAATACAATAAAATATCAACCAAAGAGTAGGGACGGACGGGATAAAAGACAAGTGCACGCCGGTGAGCTATTATCTTCGAAAATTGTTTGCTACGTCGCGAGTCGCACAAATACCATACATAGATTTTGACGACCACTGATTTATAATGATGTTAAAATGGCGTAATTAAGTCTCTCAAAGATTGATCAATGGATGCATATCCTGAAACACATCTTAACGTACATGGCAACGATTTTCAATTTGAGGAATAAAGGAAGTCATACGGGCATTTTGAAGGGGCTTAAAATCAAGCTATGACTTCATCATGAAATATTTCCTACATCGTAAGCTCAGATTCATTATTATATTTGACAGCGTTTGTTCCGACCATATTAACATTTAATACATCATCTTTTTAATATACAACCAGCTTGTTAATATTAAATAAATTCACAGAGGAACTGGTATACGTGCTATGTAATCTATTATAACTTCCTTTTTGTTGTGTACTTACGTTTAACAATTTAATTATCTAATTCTAATTAACGGTTTATTTTTTCTCACACTGTGATATTAACTACGCATATTTTATTAAAGTATGCTGAGTTATTAGATCCCATATGAACAGTAGAGCTCATTTTCGATAATCTACTGAATTAACTCATAAATATAACTTTTTTATATGAACCTGCTCTAGTACCTCTAGAGATAGAATACTCTCATAAAAAATAGTTTTGAGTAAATTAGCAATACTCAATAAATAACATTTATACATACTAAGTTTAGTAAAGTAAAACACGGGCCAAATCGAAGGCAAGCAAGTCTCTTTTATTCGTCATTCATCTAATCTTGTTTCTAGATAGACGGCCATTATAGAATTGTGGTTTC
Organism: Samia ricini; assembly: GCA_014132275.2. Classification (NCBI taxonomy): domain Eukaryota; kingdom Metazoa; phylum Arthropoda; class Insecta; order Lepidoptera; family Saturniidae; genus Samia; species Samia ricini. The sequence continues at coordinate 3,180,526 of AP028161.1, read as the reverse complement.
GTGTCATTGATCCCTTAGAAATACATGATCGTAAAATTTAAATTTGAATAGAAACCGTTTCGCTAATAATTGTGTCATTATGTAAGAACATAAAAAACGTTGCAAAAAGTTCTCAGAATCTTGTTTCTCTAAGTGTTATAAGTACTTATGTAGATTGTAATTTAAATCGGTATTCGTTTATGTGGGTAGAGCATTGTAAGTGACTCACACATCTTAACTTGTTACAAAACTCCATCGTATAATTTCACTATAATTTATAAACAGCTATTTGTGTCTGAGGCTTATTTTATTGATCATTTAAACCAGTAAGTACATAAATATTTAAAGTCGAATGGAAATTCGATAATGACAGTTCTTTTGTGTTTCATTTGTTACTTACCTATATTATTGGTATTTTAATTATATTATATTATTCATCATCATATCAAGAAATTATTTCTGGATAATAACCCAATTTAATTTGCAGAAGTTTATTATTCATCTCTGGTTGTAGGTGCATAATTACAGGTTTTAACACTTTAACGTAAGAGCTGCCATCTAGTTACAATTCTTTATACTCTTTATAATAAGTAAATTGTTTTAAGCGCCATCTTTACAACGATGAGATTACTTGGTATTGTTTGCGTACTTTAGCTCACCATGGTAGGACAAATACATTTATCAAAGCAATTTGTGTTGTCATATTTTGTTACAAGAAATTATTATAGTTTCAAGAACAAAATATTGAAATATACTGTACGGACTACTTAGAAAATAAAAAATGGTCAGTAACTAATCATAATAAAATTCTAAAGTGTCACAGTAAAAGTATCTTTTGTTTATATTTGTTCGAGACATATGACCACACTGAAAACAGCTGTCAATTGTTTTCTATACAATGCTCTGTCAGTTCGTCTTCGTTGTTTCATTGGTCAGTTGTCAAACTAAACTATGCGCGTAAAGATCGTTACTTGAATATATCCTTGCAAGCGGTATACCGCTTCTTGGTTTCTGTTATAAATAAAAAAAAACGTTGTTTATTACCGAGTATGAGGAAGAGTTTTTTAAAAAATTAAATCAGTGTTTGAACATAATAATTGTATAGTAAAATAGAAGAAATTTTAAAAGAGAAAACGGTAAAATCATAAGTTCTCGTGACAATGATGAAAGATGGACAATATCGTTCGTTTGTGATCTAGCTTCTCTACTGCACGCAGACGTTATCTGATATGTGACTTGGTGTACAAGAAGTTATTTTTTAAAATTACAGTAAGTTTATGTCATTACATTAATGTTGACGTAGTATTGTATATGTTTTTTTTATTATGTTGATAACGGCTTTTGTTATCTAAATTCTGTCAAAATATACTACATGTACAGTCCAGCAGGTTTATTGCTGTGCCGCATTGCGTGTTCTTACAAGTAATTACTTAGTTACTTTAGATTTCACTACGAAGTTAAAAAAATATGATAAGTAATAATCGTTTAATTCTTTGATGCGTTTAGATCTGAAAAATAGATTTGGAAACCATAAAAATGTACCTATAGTATGTTTTTCTATTACCCAATTTACTTTAATTCATTTTGAGTCATCATATTGTGGTAATCCTGTAATTATAGGAAATTATTTGAAATAATATTTGTTACTAATTTCATAGTTTTTTTTTATCATGATTTTCCACTAATTTTACAATAATTTTTACTTATAGTACTTATAATAAAAATGAGATAATTTTAATAATAGTATAAATTTTGTGATTTAAATTTACAAGTATTCTTTATGACATAATCCATTACCAGAATAAGATATCATTATTAAAAAAATTAACTCACATGGTACCATAATGTTACATTACTCAAACACTCATAAATTAAATAGTTGCCATAAAAATACCTTGTAAATATAGTTAACATAAACTTAAATGATTTCTGTAAAAGATTAAAAAAATAAAAAATATTTAACATAGCTACAGATAGGGACAAAATATTATAAGAAGAGAACTAATGTATGTTTTATATTCTTGTATTGTCAATGTTAATTACCTTTTAAATAGTTCTACGGTTTTACTATTTATTTGATGGATTACAATTACAATGAAAATAATACAAAAAAGAAAAAAAATAAAATGAATAAACAGTTTGAAGCTGTACTATTACACTAAATTTTCACTAATATTTTTGAAACTAACTTTATCCCAAAATGGTGAACAACTTTAAAAGTAATAACAATTATTTCATTATAAAGACAGTAAAATAACTGAATCTGGTTATCAAATGAAAGCTCCTTTATAATTGAAATGGCTGAACTGAGTTTGATATGGTTTTCATTGGGAGGCAAATAATATTTCATACAGAGAAACTTTTGAGACTGTTAGGCAGGGTTTGGTGAAACATGATAGCTAGTTAGAAAATAATAAATAATAATATTGTAGTCCACAGATATAAAGTTAGTGTTCAGTATGTTATCACAGTTAGCTATACTTTGCCCATAACAAAGGTATCAGTACTGTTTATTTGTATCACAATTAATATGCTGCATGAATATATAACAAGGTCAATGAACAAATTGTTTATCTTTGTGTAACAATTGTCATTAATGCGTTTGTGCAGGTGGGCACATGCAGCCATGGCCACTGATGAGTCCAGTGTCCGTGTTGCAGTCAGGTATGTAGAATATATGATTTGTTTTTACATTAAATAGGCTCAGTGCTTTGACCACAATCTCGCCTGATGTTATGTGACTATGTGGTCCAAGATGGTAAACACAGTGAGCCTCGAGGTACTGGTTCTCAATTGATGCTGTCGGAACAGACCTGTTGGAATATACCAAATATGGTGACAGGTTTTCAAACTTGAGGGTGGTAGCTACCCAGGCGGGCATCATTAGAAAATGCCCTACCACCATGCTATGGTTTACTCACGATGTTTTCCTTCACCGAAAGCTCACGCCGATAATAGAGTGGTGGAGATAGGTGGGGATAGAACCCGCGTCGATTGACGCGAATCCGGCTGCACTACCCGCTGCGCCATCATCGCTTTAAACATTACACTATGTATAGATATTAATTATGATCTAAGTGCTTATATACTTAACGGACATTGCAAAAGTATGAATTACATACAATACTATGTCAAGTTATTTCTATTGTTCTAGAAATTTAGGGCAGAATACTGTCAGGTGATGTAATTAACAATGAAGGTGTGGTTACATAGACATACATATAAATTCAAGAATTCTATTTTAAAAACATTTTCATGGTTATTTCATCCTATACTTAGTGTTTCTAAATTATTTAATTTCTTTAGATTTTTCTATTAAATACAAGTGTAAATTTCTTATAATAACCTTGAAGAGGTTCTTTATTGTTGAGATTTTTATTTTAAACATACTAATTGTAGTAAGAATTGGTAGGTTAGTGAATCTAGATAAATATTAATTAAATACAAGGGGTATAAAAAATATGAAATATGACAAATAAGAAAATAGAAAAAACCAGAGAGAAGGTAAAGATGTGGAAAGTTTGATCGTTGTTTATTGGAAAAATAAATAAATCGAAAGGTGATATAATTAGGGTTGGATTACTTAAATAAACACAACCATGCAATTTATTTCTCACAAAGCAATATTGCCCTTGTGTGCTACTGCATTCCTTATTGCAGAGTTAAGATGCAATAAGATTTTGAGATAATTTAGGAGTAAAAATCTGCACCTTACGGCATCAAGACGTAAATAATTTTAGTCAACGAAACTATATAACCTATGCAAAATGGAATTACATCATCATCAAATTTTGAAGCAGAATAAATGTTTGATTAAACATATAAGGTAAACATATGACCCAAAAACCCACTAATAAACCAAATAACGCGCTCCTTTGTGCAACGGATAAGCGAGAAGCTGGGGGCTGCATTGTATACATTTGCAATAGATTTTGCCACTTGTGAAAATGTTCAAACGGTATTGTAACAAGGGAATTGGCTAATGTTTGCGCAAATTGCTGTCGCTTCTCTTAAAGTTAGGATTTGTCAATCGTCGTGTTTAACACAATTCGAAGTAACTATAGATTTACTTGGTGACTCGCATGAATTTGATTATTAGTGTTTCTTTTAAGATAGATTTATTATTAGTGGATTGATTTTAAGCGTTAAATTTCATCTACAATTATTAGATATTTAGAGATATCGGTCCCAAAGCACTTATAGGTGTGTTATGGCAACATCACTTGAGAGGCAGTAACTCTGGGTGTAGTTCTAACGCTTTTAGGTCACCTCATCACTATAAATCTGGTGAAATTATAGTAAAGATAAAGAGATATATATTCCGTATCAAAGATTTGACTGCGTTAAACTCCGAATATTCTCAACAGATCTTAATAAAATTTTGTTCATTCAAAATCAAAAAATCAAAATCAAAATTTATTTATCCAATTTAGGCCCTAAGAAGGCGCTTATGAACGTCTAAAACACTACCACCGGTTCGGAAAACAACCCAGTCGAGAAGAGCGCAGGCAAGAAACTCGATCTGGTTCTTTTTTTTTCATAAATATATCATTTTTTTTGTCATATAAAAACTATACAAATCGTAGTTTTTAGTGGAAGCACAGAGATGTGGATTAATTCCAGACATCACTATCGTTCACGTAATGATCCACCCTGTAATAACCTTTTGAGATTAAAACTTGTTTGACATAATACTTGAACTTATTGTCAGGTAAATCGGTAATGTTACTTGGGATATTATTGTAAAACCGAATACTATTACCTATAAAGCTTTTATTACACTTACTTAACCTAAACCGTGGGGCGGCCAACTTGTCTTTACTTCTAGTATTAAAATTATGACGATCATTCACTAGATCTAGCTTTGTGTGTGCTTTGCATTGTGTGTTAGGATCAAAATATTTTTTAGGATTAGAATGTTTTTATAGGATAATGTAACCGGTATAACGCCAGTAAGGGTAGCTAGTAATATGTATATAAAAGATTAGAAGTTGCTTATATAGAGTTACTAAGTTAATTAATGATTTTTTTATTCCTTAGAGTTTTGTCTTTCAAGAGCGGTATTAAAGTCGATCAAAATGCACATGCTGCAAGCGAGCAGACGTGACGCAAATGATAAAACGGTCGCGAATATGACATAAAAGGTATTGTGCACGGGTGTGATGTAAGGTGATTGTTTGCGTTTGATTATAAATCCACTTGGACGCGGATTCGTCGTCAGTCTGTGTGTGTTTTTGATAAAAAACAGTGAATAATAAGTACAAGTCGCATTTACAAGTTTACCTATGGCCGGTTTCATTCTGTTTTTTCAGAAATGTCAATCCTTTATTCTTCAAAACTGTCTGACCAGTGTCAGTGATCAGTCAGATAAATCGATATTTTTTGCTTTGATCTCAATCTTAACTTTTAAGATTCGATATTGAAACTCGCCGGCGATTATCCTGATAATAAGTTTAACTACTGTCAAGCAGGTTTTAATATCCAAAGGAGGTAGAATTTTCTTATAGAGTACATCATTACGTGAACTATAGCGATATATGGAAATGGCACTCCTCTCTGTGCTTCCGCTAAAACCGTTTGTAACTATGAACTGCATATATCGTTTATACAATTTTTTTTTTAAACCAGTTCTAGTCTCTTGCCGGTTCTTCTCAGCTGGGAATTGAGTTTTTTGACGTTCCAAAACGGCTTCTCAGAACCCAAATAAAATAAAGAATTTTTGATTGTATTTTGAGTATGCATACTTATTCTATAAATAATTTTTTTTAATTAAATTAAATACATTAAAGAAGAAAATTGGCGAAACATAATTGAATAAATTAAAAATGAACATATAGTATATTGATCTAGTTGTTCTCGGGTTAGTATACTCCAACTTACACGGACGGACTAACGGAGATTACTATTTTCTATTATTCGCTCTCGTCAAAATGACTGCGGATCTTATCTGATTTTAAATAAAATACAGTTCAAGAACGATGACGACAGCCGATAGAATCTATTGACGATCGCCAACATCATGCCGGTCTACATCCACCATGTAATAAATAAACCTTTGTAGATTACAATTTACTTGACTTAGTGTTGAGACATATGATCAGGTAAATCGGTGATGTGCTTTGGGACTATGTTATAGTATCTGACACTTAAAAAGCTTCCATTTGACTCACTAAGCCTAAAACATGGCATTAGAGATTGGGATAGAGACCAATTATTTTATTTACACTGTAAATATACTTGACGGTGCCAAAACTTCTGTGAATATTTATATTATGATCTACTTTTACCGAATGACTAATATATTGGCGACGTAAAAATAAAAATTTCATCATACACGTTAATTTTGTTTAAGGGGAACTTTAGTAAAGTGTAAATTAATTGATGTAGGAGCGTGAAATTTTAATATTAAACGTGGGTTTTTTTTCCATAACACTTACCTTACTTGAAGCCGCCATGACGTTGAGAGTATCTACGTATTCATGTCTATATGTATAGTCAAGACTAAACAACAAACAATAAAAAGTTACTATTAAAAAAATGAAATATTTTATTAAATAAAGATTTAACGTTAAACATTATATATAGGTACATATATTATAAAAGGTAACGTTTCTCTATGTTCGCTAATTGGCTTATAACTTGAGAATTTGTTTTCTAACTAGCTAATGCTGTTGACTGGAAGTGCTTTTACAGCTTCGCCGTGGCTTTGTAGGCGAGTGCTGAAGGCGCTTAGCCGCAAAAAGGTAACTAGCACAAGGGTTACCAAAGCGGTACGAACCTCGGATTGACCGTTTTCTGCGTGTAAAAATTCCACGGAATTAACTCTACATTTTATAACTCAAGAACCACGTACATAATTAACAAGAGACTTTTTTAAATTTTGTTACATTGGATAGTAAATGAATAAAGCGTTGCAGATAATAATGAATGAAGTCGAAACAAAAATAACAAATAAATAAACAGTAAACAAAAAAAGATATTTAAATATGAAATAGAAAATTGCAAATAGGCACCTCTTAAGATTAAAATTAAGTGCTCAAACTTTCAGGTTTTTCTTTCGTCATATTGAACAATATTTTCACGGTAACAAAAGATTTTTTTTGTGGGCTGTTTTGTGTTCCTATTCTTGATGGTACCTCTCTGTAAATCTGGGGATTCTGATAGGTTTCATTTCTTTTTATCTTTATTCCCTTGTTATTTTTGGAGTTTCGTGCCCTTCTTGTCTGTTGAATCTAAAATGACTAGTTTGTCATACTTTATGATTGCCCTTATTCCCATAAGAAAAAAATGTTTTTTTTTTTGCCCACCCTAATATTTAAGGTTGTGACAGTCGCCAGAAGGAGAAATAGCAGTCTGAAGTAATTTCAATTGACATAAAACTATTAAGGGGAAATAAACAACAAAGAAAATAAGAAAAATAAACTGGATTATTTAACAAATGTAGGCGTTTATTTAAATATTGTATATATAAAGATAACAATATAAGATAAAGAGGGACAACAAAGTTTTGGGTTATAACTGAGTAGAGTAGTGTACCTATTTTAAACAAAAAAGCGTTATTATTATGGATCAGTTCCGTTTGTCAGAAATAGTTAGCAAAGCCCTTACCACTCCTTACGTAATCACCATTCAGACCCTCCAACTCCAATGTTATCAAAAAAGCAAAGCATAGTACCCAAACACCCCCCACCCTCATTAATGTTCACGTAATACTTAACGTAAACGTAATAATTAAGGCTTCTGTAAACTATAAAAATATGTTATTTTTATATTTAATTCTATGTAACACATAGCGACTGGAACATCATCACTGTCAGGCTTTGATATGACAGTTTTGTTTTATAATTTTACAGGAAACACGCAGACACCATAATCCTATGTCATCTCTGTCATATTATATATTAAATATTATGTATTCGTCCCGACATTAATGCCCATAACTCGTTATCTATCGCGACTATATGACATCACAACCTTGGATAATATATTATAAGAATAACCGCTTAGTATTTTGCATAATCTTGTGCGTTGTAATTTAGACTGGTCAAAGTAAATCGCCATTGATATCTCTACAGAGGACCTTGGAGATATTATTGTTTCGAAAGTCCTTGGTAACGACGCTTTTTATCTTAGTAAGACTAAACATTCATTTTTTGTAATAATGGTCATAATATAGAGTTGTTTTTTCTTCAGTTTACGACATTATTAGTCACTGCTTTATCGTTTGCGGACGAAAACGTTTCTTTGTGTAGAGTAACATGAATGAATTAAGTTAATCAGTGTTGATTGTTAGAATAATTAATTCTTACTATATATTAAACATTTTACCCTTATATATTTTAAAAGGCAACTTTGTCTCCATGTCTATCTGTTAAGAGGATATGCGAGCTACATTATAGTAAATACTAGCTGTGCCCGCAACTTCGTTCGCGTGGAATTCAAGACAATTCAAGACAATTATATTTTAATAGATAGCCTATATTTTCCATTTAGATGCAATTTATCTCTACCAATATATTCTTATCTCCATCTATGTTTATCACTATCTATATCTCGTCCTCGCGGAGGAGGTCACCCCGGCCTTTTTTTTTTTTTTTTGACGGGGGGAAATTCATTTACGCACTACCCTAACATATTGCATTAGTGAGACCGGAGTCCCCCAATGCAATAGGTAAGGGGCACGGAGGGACGAGCTCCGTGCCAGTGTGAGACTCACCCGGGTGTGAAGCGCCCGGAAATACCCACTAAAACCCCCCGGGGCTGTCCGCCGCATTTGGGATGGGGGGCGACACGGGGTGGCTTTCGCAAGCACCGCGTCGCCCCCTGCGGCAAACCCACCGGGCCTCGTCCGTGCAATGGCCCAGTGGGGATGGGGAAGAAATACTTCCCCACCCACCTCTTCGCCCGCCCCCCCGAAGACCCCCTCGATGACCCAACGGTCAACAGTCCGGGGGGCAGGATATACTTCCTGCCCCCCATAGGTCACGCCGGCCTGACAAGGCCACTTCCCAGTGCAATGACTCCCGCCCCTTTCCCTTTTGGTTTGAAAATGATGTAGAGTCCATACTGCCGCTGGTGTGGTGTCTAGACTGAGTCGCCGTCTGCGCGTAGGCCTTGCTCTAATAGGTCTGAATAGCGGCCTGTACAGCTACCCACAACCCACAACTACTCATGTGGTGATGAGTGTCACCTCCTGCTCTGCAATCAAAGATCTTATGGCTCTGCTCCCTACACCTAAAACTACCACCGAAAGACTGAGTGAGCGAGTGTGACCCAGGCCCAAACACGGGATGCAACGTAGGGGCATTGATCAAACCGTTCAGAGAGCGTACGTTATATTATACAATTTTTTGCCGACTTCAATTCATCTATTGTGATTAATTATTGAAAATATGTAATTTTTAATGAATCTAGATAAACGCTATTCATACATTATATAAATACATATATATATATGTATGCTAGATGTTACTATAGAGTACAAACTACTACCATAACAAATTTCATCTAAATTGGTTCAGTAGTTTTTTTTACGTGATTGGCAAACAAATTAATAAAAAGACAAACATTTTACAACTATTGAAATGTGTTCTTAGTCGATACTGAAGCCTCGCAAAGTATTTTTTTCTTAAATATCTTCAATGTACAGATTTCATCTCGTTAGATTTTATACCTTATAATAAATCCATGTTTTTATTTTTTCATAATATAATTATTATAGAAAGTAGCAGATTTCAAAGTGAGAGTAAATTCCCGCCAATCAATTTAGCCAAAGTCTTTCTGATTTTATAATAAAAATCGGTCCAGTTTTAGAGGAGGAATCTAGGGAATACTTAATGATGATTTCGTGTACATATTTTGTTTAAGTATGTATAACCAAGCTGAGCTGCAGTTGCCCTATCGCGTTTTATAAATTTTGGGGCCGCAAAGTGATAGCAATAGATTTCTGAAATACCTACATATTCTTCAAAACTGTTGCATTTAGCGTTCTCTCCTAATTAAATTATACCTCCAGAATTAATGACACTATTTACACGATTTTGCTTTGCTGTTATGTATATCATATCAAGGAAGTAGTGTTTTTTCATAGCAGAAGTCGTAAGAGTTGTAGGAAAAAGAATTTTCTCAATATTTAACATAATAGGCTCAAAATGTCATATGTATTCTATTTCGTACAAATTTAAAATTGACAATGTACCATAACAGATCTATTGAACTATGCCATGTCGAAATTAAGTGTTAAAACAAAAGGTTAGAGTACGCCCTGGCCTATATCCTCTACATTATTCGCGGCTTTAGTCACACGGTTATGTAACGCGAGTTGCTTGAACGAAAAATCTTACGTGTATCTAAATATTTACCTTCTTTTCAAGGTTGAGTAGCCTCCATTAAAATCGTTGTAAGCTGATTAGGTTCATCCGAGACATTTATTTTTTACTGTACAAAAATTTAAAACGTTTTTAATTATTAAGAACCTTATTTGTTTTGCTTAAATTATGGCTGTTATCATGGGGACCAATGTATATTTCACAAAAACTCCGTCAGTAATGCGAATGATCGATATGTGTAATTATTACGAGTAAACTACGTGTTAAGACAGCGAAACTGTTTTTGAACGTTTCATATAACCATTAAAATAAAATAAAACAAATTACGCAACGGTGAAACTGGTAGCCGGCAATCGGTTGCCGCAGTTAAACTGTTGTCGTTAGAGGAATTGTCTTTTATCTCGGATCCATTGTTTTAAGGCAATTTAAGCTTTAGAAACCAAACAGTTAAGTAATCTGTGCATCATCAATCGAGTCAACTTTAATTTGTGGAACACGACTAAAATCTGCATCTGCAAACTTTATCTTGATAATTGTATGATGAATTACAAATTCAAATTTAATAACACTTTATTCAATTTAGGCCATGATAAGGCGCTCATGAACGTTAAAATACGACCACCGGTTTGGACAACAACCCAGCCATCGAGAAGAACCGGCAAGAAACTCGATCTGGTTTTTTGGATTTATGCAACTAATAATTACAAAGTTTTATTAGTAGATGCACAGAAAAGGCTGTCACTTCCAGACATAACCGTTGTTCACATAATGATCCTAATAAATAAATAACCTTTGCAAATTAAAACTTGATTAATTTTGCTATAGGATGAAACAACACAAGGTCACATTTACTCGTTTAGCAGATGACTCTTCTTTTTTTAAATCGACTAAGACCCTGTGGGCTGGAAGAACCTTGATCGTATGTTTTATCCGGGACAATTTGACCGGAATTTGTCCCGCGCTAAACCTACTGTGGTTAGGGGATACTATGGATCCCCGGGGGGTTTTAGTGGGTATTTCCGGGCGCTTCACGCCCGTGTGTGTCCCACACTGGCGCGGAGCTCGTCACTCCGTGCCCCCCTTACCTATTGTATTGGGGGACTTCGGTCTCACTAATACAATAGGTAAGGGAAGTGCGTAAATGCATATCCCCCCCCCCCCGTCAAAAAAAAAAAAAAAAGGGGATACTACGGATATCGAGATCCCTTACAGAATACATTTACTTGTGTATAGTATGTAATTGTTACAAAAGAAATAAAGAAAAAAGAGGAAATACATATGAGAGGCAAAAGATCTAGCCTAAAGAAAATAGGGGAATTGGGGGGAAGTGTTGTTTTATTTAAAGCCTGCTTATGCCAAAGTCCCTTATTATGTCAGGGGGGGCTTTAATAATAATAATAAAAAAAGTGTTACTATATCGCGCTGGCGGCAGGTAGCCAAGCCTCCTCAGTTTTGCAGAACACTTAGAATGTAATTCGTTAAATTATTGCTTTCAGAGATTGCGCCTATTAACGCCAACTGTAGACTCCGATTGCACTCTTATTAAATTCTGTGCAATAATTTCAACTAGTCCGTATTAAATGGTAAATTAATTCAGAAGTTCTAAGAAAATTATAATAAACTATAATAAATAAAGATGTTTTTTTTTTAGTTTTGATTTTAATTACTTAGCGGCAGTCAGCGACGTCGGTTCCTAGAATAAATTGTATGCAGACTCACCAAGTTTTTGCAAGGAATTATCAAAAAGAATTATAAAAACCGCACAAACAAAAAAATCTACTTTAAAATTACGACTCGACGTAGAGCGGCCTTTTGTGACTAGAAAATAGGTAACAGAATTTTATATTAAAAACTTTCACAGATTTTTTTTCTATTATGTATTCATGAGTCATAAACTCACAATAAATTGGGGAAAGTGTCTAAAATTCATCTAACGGAGAGTGCAAGCCGAGTGCCTACTTCAATAATTTTTAGCGGTGATTTAAGAAAGTTAAATTATGCTTGAGTTTTAGACATGTGTTATGTAATATATGCTTTTATATATGTTTTGATTTTATATAGTTACTACGTATGTAATTTATTTCTGTGAGAAGTAACTTTAGTGCTTTGGGTAGAACTAATAACTCAATTGGAGATAATTTAATTCTCAATAATTATAAAAGTTAACAAAATAAACAAATCAAAGTTTTCTTTAAATTCAAGGTTTCACATTTGACTTCTATTTAAGGACACATTTGATTGTTTCCAATTCATTGGTCAAATTATACTAAACGAATAAATAATTTCATTGTTTTATAAAAGTGTCTAGCGGGTGACTTGTTGTGTATGTTACATGTGGATAATAATGCATACAATTTAGTTTAGTGACCGCGATATGCAATGAGATAAAGTTTACACTCACTTGATCCGTATATTTATATCAATTATAGAGTTATTGTAAGTTACAATTTGCATTTCGGTGGCTAATTACTACACTTTTATATTTTTTTCATAAAAACAATAAAAGTTAGTAATTGTTAAAATAATGCAGTGTGAAAATCTGAAACAAATGATTTGTAGTTTTGTACGTATATATAATGTAATGGTAATTAATAATTTATGGAAATAAAAATGGTTATTTAATTATAAAATATATATTCTCAGCTAGATATATTAGATACTAGCTGTGGCCGCGACTTCGGTCGCGTGGTTTAAGACAATTATATTCTAATGGACTCTATCTATTTTATATTCTCCCATTAGATGCAATCTATTTATGTCCCATCCCGTCTCGTCCAGGCCTGTACCCACGGAGAAGGTTCCCCGGCCAGACCAGGCCCCCTCTCAGACAGCCTTCCCTGTGTATTGGAAGGTCAGGGCCCCGTCCCTTCCCCCTTGGTTTAACAATGCGGCAGAGTCCAGAACCCCGCCGGTGCGGTGCGCGGACTAAGCCGCCGTCTGTTCTTAGTCCTCGTGGGGCCTTTGAGCTGAAACTATGCACCCAGATATTCTTGCCCTAATAGGCCCGAATGGCGGCCTGCATAGCGTATGTATACTGTATTAGTGCCACCTTCTGTCTCAGTCCTACAATCAATGACGTTATGGCCCTGCTCCCTACGCCTAAAACATTGGCCTTCATGCTCTACTCCCAGAGGACAGAGTGAGCAAGTGTGATCCAGGCCCAAAGACCGGAAGCAACGCAGGGGCATTGATCAACCATTCAGACAGCCCACGCCATACTATAGAATTATTGCCGACTTCAATTACATTAATTGAGATTAACTACTGAAAATATATTTTGATAATGATAAATAACTTCAGGTAGGTACTTCTTAATGGAAGTACAATATTGACCAGCGAATTCATTCCGGGACGCACTCGTGTAAGCTTAAATGTATATTGAAGCTTCGCGTGGTCTACATTATAGGTCTTGAATAGTTTTTTATCTTAACTATTGATTTTAACTATTTTACGAACACTAGTATAACTTCTCTTTCATTCATTGCAGTTAGTTAATAATAAATCTGTAGTAATAATAAAATTGTAAATTTCACGTGTCTGTACATTTCCGATTTTTGTGAAAAGAATTATTGCAAGGGACTAAAATGGGTCTCCCCAAAGATTGTTCCTTATTTTAATCCTTCAATGATAAATATAATAATTTTTAGATTTTCATTTATTTTTTTATAGATAGCGTTGAGGGACGCATAAAAGTAGAGTAAATTATACAGCGAAAACGATAGCCTCCATGTTGCTTTAGTTCGTGACGTCACTGATCATCAACATCCTAGGGATAACGATTCTTTTGCAAAAAGATGGATTTTTAAATGACAAAAAAAATCTAAATGAAAACAATGGTATATTGGTAACCGATACCAATAATCAATATGATTTCAGACATAGCTTTTGTTGTAATATATTGTTTATGCCAGGAATTCAATTAGGTTTTGATAGCAATCATAGGTCATAAATATGTTATTCGGTTACTAATATGCGGTATTTATTTTTTACACAACTAAGATCTAAGCAGAATTTTTCATAAAAATCTTCCGTTAGTGATCGTGTACGCAAGACCCTTAATTTGGTGGGAATGTACTTTCCTCGAACGGGCCATTCAAAAATCTTAAGCGGGTCACATTACGGCCCGCGGGCATCATGTTGAACAACCTTCGTGTAGCCTATATCTATTAGAAGATAATTATCTGAATTACACGCGAGCGAAGTCGCGGGCACAGCTAGTAAATAATATGTTAATACTAGAAGTCGACTGACTTGCACCTGCTTCTAACCTACTGATTCGATAGTTCTATTATTAAGAGTACTAGAGTACTTATAGAATATTGATTCAATGTTCGTAGGTCAGAACCTAAGTGGGTACAAATATATTTTTTTCAAATTCGAATAAAATATTATTTTAAGTTTAATTAATGACACCCTAGGTCTTGGTAACGGTGAAAATGAACCACATCCGAAAGCAAGAATATCCGGGGGATACTTTTCGAATCTTCTAATTGAAAAAAAAAAACCACAATAGTCGGTTTCCGGATGTTTTTAATTATATAGGTAACATTATAGCGTTGCTATTAAATCCGTGCTGTTGGGAGAACGATAATTATAATTGTTGTATAACAAATTGATCACTAAACGAACATACGACTAACGTTTGAAAGTTTTCGATATAATAACAGAGAATCAATAACCCAGACAAATTACTAGAAATATAATTTAAATGGAAAAGCCACGAGGCCAAGGCCGCGTCAACATAATGTTGTGGCGGACGACTTCCAAATGTATCTTTAATATTTAACGCGTCTGCTCTGGGTGGGTGGTAGTGTCAATATGGATGGATCGATTGTTAAAATGTAATTCTAATATCACGTATATTCTATCGTATCGCCTTATCTATAGGTATTTTATAAACAGATAGCTGAATCATAATCGTTTTGTAAACTACAGGTTTCCTGAATATCTAGCAGTTTTTTTCTTCAAATTTTTTATTAAGGTTAGTTTGTAGCAAATACGCATAAAGTTACATCACTAATTGGAGCTAGTCAATATTTGATATCCCATGAAGATTGAGTTGCACGGATTCCAATACTCCACTACTATCTGATTCTTTATTAAGATGTTAGGGATTTCAAATATTAATTGAATACACCTTGTCTTGGGTGTTCACCCTATAGATTACCTTATTCGATGTATCTGCCCTATAGGCAATGGTTATGACAACTTTTGGAATAACCCGTGGAAACCATACTTCCTTCAGCAGCTCGTGTTTTTTATTTAAGACTTTTAGGGTCTTGCGGTTGTGTTTTTTCGTGTAAATATGACAACTGTTAATTAGGGACTACATTGGTTGTTCCTCGATTGTAACGCATCTTTTTTTTTTTTTTTTTCCTACCTAGCTAACGCTGTTGACCGGAAGGGCCTTTACAGCTTCACCGTGACTTTGGGGGCGAGTGCTGGCACTCAGCACTCAGCCGCAAAAGGTGACTAGCACAAGGGTTACCAAAATGGTACGAACCTCGGCTTGGCCGTCACCTGAGTGTAAAACTCTCTCGCGAGTTTGAACCTAGCTATTCCCTACATTTTTTTTTATTTATTAATAAAAAGAAAAAAAAAAGGTTCCTTACAGGACCTATGTACCTGCATGTTATGTGCAAGAGTGTGTTTGCAGTGTTGTGCATGTATTGCTCATTGCATGGGCAGTGTCACTGTATCGCGCTGGCGGCGACGTCAAGAGCCTCCCCAGTTGGGGAACGAAGCACGTCTTGTGTCGCATTGTAACGCATCTATCACCAGATGTCAATATAATCTTTTGTCAAGCTTAGAAATACTTGATGATATAAAAAACTTTACAGTCACCACTTGTACATTATGTTGTTTTAGATTATTATTCGCTCAGCGTCACACACAAGCTTTTATGTGGTTTTGTTCGCTGGTTCGAGTTAAATTATTTTGTTTAGTTTCGCATCTCTAAAGGTTATTTGTGAAAAGGTTACTCGAGTTTCTTAACCTTCTAACCGTCACTTTATGACAGTTACGTTTTATTGAAACGACGTAAGGTTCATGTATGTTATTTCTTAACATAATAGTTGGTTCCGTATTTAAATTATTATTATTTTTAAATTAGTTTTTACTTTCTTTCGGATATGTTCGATACTCTTCGGTAATTGGTTGTTAACCATTTAAATATCCCAATTTATACTAAATATAAAAATCTATCTTAAAGTATGGATCTGAGTTTTGCGCCACTAAAAGAGACGGATGAAAGAATATTTGGTACAACAAGAATGGATAAGATTAGATATTAAGTTTTAATTTAATAGAATTAGGTTAAAACATATCGCCAAGCATCACTTAGCATAATAATTAATAGCATAATTTAAAAACTAAAATATATAAAGTTTTGACACTGAATTATTTGAAGCTCATATTTGTGAACAAAATCAAAATAAAAAAAATCTTCATTCAATTTAGGTCCTAAGAAGGCGCTTATGAACGTCTAAAACACTACCACCGGTTCGGAAAACAACCCAGTAGAGAAGAGCGCAGGCAACAAACTCGATCTGGTCCTTTTTTTTATAAATATAATATGTATCATTTTTTTTTTCAAATAAAAAACATCGTACAAATCATAGTCTTAGCTAATGTTAGCGGAAGCACAGAGATGTGCGTTAATTCCAGACATTACTACTGTTCACGTAATGATCCACCCTGTAATAACCTTTTGATATTAAGACTTGCTTGACATAATACTTGAAATTATTGTCAGGTAAATCGGTAATGTTACTTGGGATCTTATTGTAAAACCGAATACCTATAAAGCTTTTATTAGACTTACTTAGCCTAAAGCATGGGACAGCCAACTTGTCTTTATTTCTAATATTAAAATTATGACGATCAGTCACTAGATCGAGCTTGTCTAAATTTTTACGAATATCCATTAAGTTATCGAATATGTATTGGGAGGGCAAAGTACTTTCGTAGTATTATTAGAACAACAAAACAAATAAAAAAATTCGAGTCGGTGAGTTCATACAAAAATGCAATAAACAAGAACATTCCGTAATCCCTGAATTATCCGAAATATTTTCACTAAAATTACATTCGGACTACAACTAACATTTAAAGCCGTTCTAAAATAATTCACTTATTAACCATCGACATAATATTTATTCGTTTATTGTAAAAAAAAACATCCATAATTTTTCAATATTTTTTTTTTGTGATAATCTTTGTCCTATTATTGATTGTATATTATGTGTGTAACAAATAAATTTATTTTCTTTTTTTTTCTTTCTTTCTTTCAAATTTTGTTTATATTCAACGCCGAACACGTGACGTTCCATTACATACACGTTTACTATGAAAAGTGTCATAGTTTACGACACTAGTAAACTCCTGTTGACGCGCGAATGAAATATTTAAAGGCGTTATGATAATAACAATTCCTTTGGTTTTAACCGTAATCTGGTCATTCGTGTGTCTTACATCGCACGCCACACATCCGTTCATTGTTGTTGACGTTTTTATTGACCGAAGTCAGATTTTGGTACTATTTATTTATCCGCCGCTTGCAATTGTCTCATACCACGATTCTCTTGTAAATACAAAAAGACTAATTATCACTTAATAAATATAACTTCGATATTCATTGCTCGTCGGCTTCGGTAGCGTTGGTACGTTTTATTTTAACGTGCTGCATCCGATGCACGACTTTTGTCGTCGGTAAAAAAGTCGTTGAAATAGTGCAATCATTATTGAGTTACGCTGCCTTATTATGGCTTGTTACAATATATATGGTTAGACGCCATATTCTGTTGAATGCATAATGAAGAATCGTTTTAAGTTTTAAGTGACCGCCTTTGTAGTCGGCTCGATTGATCGTCGAACCCGGGTGGGTTTCACGTATGTGTCACGTGATACGCGACGCCGTGAATTTAGGTGGGGTTCGAGGGAGCAATGACTGGGGGTTGAATTAAAATGGTTATTTTCCTTATAATATGTATGTTAGTAGATCATTTACGAATTTAGAAATTTTACGAATGTTTAGGAGTAATATTAAGTAATAGATTGTTAAGTTTAGGTTACGATGGTACTAACGTGTTCTCGTTGAACCTAAATACCTAAGTTTAATATAGATTTAAAAACAGCTCAATCTAGCAAGTTACAAGTGACTCGACAGAGTAAAGTAAACGATGGAGCATAAAAGCAGAGCGCGAAGAACACGGCTGTGAAGCAAATGCAACCTATGTCAGTTTGAAAGAAAGCGTATTTTTAATTAACCCATAGCTGTCGATTTTGACAGCCTCACTGGATTTTGAGACGAGTGCTTAAGGCACTCGGCCTAAAATGGAAGCCAGCACAAGTGCAACAAAATGGTAAAGAAAGTGGCTTGTTGCCAATCTGCCATTTTCTTATAAAAATACATATATAAGTCAAGTATATCAGTCATACGTGGTCATAACGTACTTACAAACAACTTTTACACAACAGAATGTCATCTATGGTTGATATTATAATCGCCCACGGCGTTCGAGGTGGCAATGAGATGTGGGCGACTAAAACACTATGAATATTCAGGGAACGGCGTCCCACACGCGTTCCACTTCGCCTTATGCAGCAGCAGCCTCTTGATGCATAAATAACAATATAATTGATATTTGATAACTTGCTTCAATAGTTTTTTTTTTTTTTTTGTACAAAAAAGTTATAAACAAAACAATACCGGTTTTGAATAATATTTTTTTTATTTTCCTATATTAAAGTTGCCACAGCAGGATAAATTAATTAAATATGTGGTCATATTGTGGTCGTACCGAATCCTTTGCAATCTGTGGACATCATAAACATTTTACATAATAAGTTTTTCATATTGTATTGAAGGCTCAAAGGATGTTATAGCTTCCTCAGGTATGATTCCATCTATATTTACCGCGTTTTTTATTTCTGTTGTACCCTATCGCACTCTAATAGATTTACATAAATATCGTAAATAAGTTCTAAACTAATGTTGTTTTTTAAATTCGTGTCTTCCCTGGGTAAGAAGCTTTTGACCGGGCTTAAAAATAATCTGATATTATTACTGAAATAGCAATACAATACTGATTAATTACAAGAAATTATTGCGAAAACGGCTAAAAATTGACATGTATAAATTGAGGTAGAAAAGAAAATTTGACTACATGAAAGGGTTTCACTTTTATGAATTATTGAGCACAATTTATTCTAATATCCGGAGTTTTACATCGCGCAGTCTGTTGTCGTCTATTGACGATGACTTTTCATTGTCACCCGCACTACACTCGCGTGTGGTGTGCATCGAAGTGATCGGGGTGGGTTTGAACCCCCCTATAGCACTGTACAGATTTATTATTTATGTTTGTTTTAGGAATGAATCATTTCATATTATTGTTGGGTTATAAATGAATATTTATGTTACATTTTAATCTTTAACAGCGTATAAGTATTATGTTTACATATAATGATATCTGCAGATGCTGTATTTTAATATATCACTATGAAATTCGTGCATAACAAAAATCAATATATTCAAAGTTTGTTAGGCAGATTCTCCAAACAAAAAATCCAACGATTTTTTCAAACATACTAGAAACGAGTTAGTTTTTAATAATATTTGATTATTTAAATGTTGATCTAATATATTACATCTATGACATTCTTTATATGTCAAACAGTGTAGGCTTAACAATTCTTTCTAGACGCGTTTGTATACAAATGATCTAGTAATCTGTTTATAGAATAATAAACATACAAATTCCGAAGTATGAATGAAATTTTTATCATTTATAAAAACCATTGAGACAAGTTGTTTATTTATATGGAAACAATTTGAATAATTTTAGAAAAGACTGAAAGAATTTTAAATAATTTATGTATAAGGTAAGACCACTGTTTATTTATATTATACTCCGGATATTATGATTAAAAATAAGTAAGAAATTATAATCTAAAATAAACGTTAAAATATAAAAAAAGTCAATGGATATTACTCGATGGTTCTCAATTTGGATATGAACATTCACAATTCATAGTAAAACTATATATTTCTTACAATTGTAATAGCTGCAACAAAAACAAAACCATATTTGAAAATGCATAGTTCTTGGAATTACTTTAGTGTAAAAACAGTGAGACTTGATGCATTCGACGTGAGCCAACCGGCACGGTGTTTCCACTCGGACGCTCGCGTGCAGCCCATTGTGTAACGTAATACCCGCACTACAGTGGACCCTACACCAGGTACGGACTCCCACGCGTCATACACCAAAACCCCCCATTTGGAAATGTAAAATACATATGTAACATCATGCCGGAGCGTATTTATTATTATTCTGGGGAGGCTATGCAGGCTGGAACAGACCTGTATCACTGCGACCTAAGAAGATCTATTGTGATCGCCCCATATTAAAGCTCACTACTGCCTAGACCTACAGTCTGGATATACTGTAGGATCTTTTTCACAGAGAGCGTCTGTACCTCCTCCGGGAGCAACACATACTTACCCAGAATTCGGTTGTGTATGGGTATTAGTCGATCACATTCACACAAGATGTGCTTTGGGGTTTCGTCCGTAATTTCACAGAAACTGCACTCTTTTGTGCTCTGGACACCAATGTTGTGCATATGTTTGCTCAAACAACAGTGTCCAGTCAGTGTTTTCACTAATACTCTTAGTTGATTCCTACTGAGCATCAAGGCTTCTTCAGCTTTGCGCTGAGTAAATGGCCTGATAAGCTCTTTGGGATGATTTTGTACTGGCAATTTCTTCCAGAACTCTATAGCTTTACAGGTCTATTGGTCAATCGAACTCGGCTCTTTGGAATGCCACAAAAAGGTCCGGGCCCAGTTTGTGTTCCCATAGCTCCAGTTCTTGCAAGGTCATCCGCAGTTTAATTGCCAGGAATTTCTGCATGCCCTGGGACCCATCTCAGAATCAGTCTGTTATTCTTACCCAGACTGTTCAACATTGCTACACAATTGGCGACTAGCTTCGACTCAATTATATCCGAAGCAAGCGCTAAGAAAGCAGTTTGACTAACCGAATGGATATATATGGCATGGTTAGTGTAGGCTTTCTGTAGATTTATACAGGAACATTCTAGAATGTCGTAAACCTCTCCCTGGAAAACGAAGGTGGAACAAGGTCTTACCAACTTATGTCACTCTCCATATATTCCACAGCCTACGTTAAGTTCTATTTTGGACCCGTCAGTAAACCATAGTAAGCTGCGTTCCCTCCACTTTCTCTCGTTGTTTAACCCTAAAACTAGTGTATCACTCACTGAATCTAAAAAAGGTCTCATGGACTGGAATATCCATTGCCTCCTCCCGAGGGCGTACTTTATGTGCATCGTTAACCTCGCCACCTTCTTTACATGTCGATGAAGGGGCGTCAGATTTGACAGAGCATTCAGAGCCGCTCCAGAGGCGGTCGACATGGCTCTCGTTACTAAGATAGAAGCTATTTTTTGTTTTGAAGCTAATCGGGTACAAACGACTGATGTTTGTTACTTTTTGGACCAAACCACACAGGCGTATGTTATTATGGGCCTGACAAGTGTCGTATAAAGCCATATAGTTAGCCTGGGATTTAAACCCCAGCGCTTTCCGGCCATTTGACTACAGATCCCCATTGCTGTTATAGCCTTTTGAATTATATATCCAATTTGGCTATTTCCTGGTCAGTTTCTGGTCGAGAATAACTGCCAAGTATTTGACCTCTGATGAGAAGTTTATTGTCTTGCCATTTAGTGAGGGTTGTACTAATTGGTCAAGACGCCTTTTCCTGGTAAATGGTACTAGGACAGTTTTGTCTGCATTTACTCTCAGTTCATTGTCCTTACACCATTTGTCAATGACACTTAATGCTTTCTGCATAAGGTACGAAATTATACTTTGAGAGAAACCTCGGACGAAATGCTGGAGCCTAACGAAGATACAAAGAAAAAGTCGGATATGTTTAATGCGTTTTTTTGTACAAATTATAACTATTATATCCTGAGTTTTTCTGTTTAATTTCGTAGGCGGATTATAGTAAAAAAACATTAATATCGCAAGGAAACCATAGCATGTTTGTAGAGTATTTTCTAATAATGTCCGCATGGGTAGCTACCACTGTTAAGCTTGAAAACTTGTTAAATACCAATAGGTATGATCCGGGAGCATCACTTGAGAGTCAGTACCTCTAGACATAGTGTGTTTACTATCCTGGATCACATCGCCACTTAAAATCTAGTGAGATTGTGGTCAAAGCATAGACCTTATACAGTATAAAAAAAAATGGTTTCTATAACACAATAATAGATTAGCAGTATAAATGAAATAAATGACATCCCAAAAATAATGTTCACTCCGGTCCTGTGTAAACAAACCTTCATGCAAATAGCCCGTACGTATGTAGGTACGTGCAATTACTTTGGAGCGCGCCTTGCACTCCGTCGAACTCTGTACGTAATACCTGCAACACTCCGTTCATAAGTCACACTGGGTGAACGAACAACACTCCATTTCATAATGTTTGTGGTTTTTAGAGTAATACATAAATGATATTCAAATGTATAACGTACAATAATAATATATTATATGAAATAATTTATATTTATTTTGTCTTAATATTATTCTATGAAATTTTATGATATGAATTTTTACGATTTCGAGGCACTTAACCGTGTGTTTTAGATAACAATGTCTTCGAATTCTTCTGTTGCTATGGCCTGACTAAAATTTTGTTAAGCGGTCTCAAAAAAAAATGAGATAAATATTTGATAATAATTGAAGTTTTTGAAAATCATTTTAAATTTGCATGTGTGGTGGCACCCACAGTGGTGTGTGTGATCGCTGCAGTTACTATTGTTTATTTCAATTTATCTGCACTTATTATCTACGAATTTATTTATTAATGGCTTACTAAAGTTACTATTGTAAGTATAGACTGAAGCGAGAAAAAAAATGGCTCGAACGAGGGTGCCGTCTTAACATGAGACGATCTAAGCCCTAAAAATTTAGAACATTTAGAATGTCGAGGTAAAGAAACTTTTTACAAAGCATAGACCACACACTACTAACTAGTGCACGTTACATTTACAGATGCCGTTATTCTTCCCTAAAGCTCATTTAAATATGCAGTACAGATGTCCCGTTGTCGTACTATATACGGTCCGTATAATGTTCCCTTTCGAACTGGTAATTGGGACTTCCGTTCTTTATTGAAATGTTGAATTCTATTACGAGTTGCAATGCTAGCGTATGAGCTATAATATGCATGAGAAATATTTACTGTGTCACGGTTTATAGTTGTTTCAAATGTTACTCGCATAACCAATAAATCATCATTATATGAACCACTATTTAACATATTATAAATATAAATATTCGTTTCTAAATAAATTTTAAACGATTTGACTCTAGATATTTGTGCTGTGAATAAAAAGTTTTTTTTACGTCCAACAAAATGCCCTGGTAAAAACTACTTTATAATTTATCTTGAGGGTTATGATAGACACAAGACGATCCAATATAATATTGAAGAGAAGAACAATCCATTTTTGGATTCAGTCAACAACGCAGTTTCTTTAATGGGTTAAATATGAGTATGTTATAATATGTTGTAGACATCAAATAAAGGTGATAGATTGCATGCTTATTTACTACAGTATTCTATGAAGAAAAGGTGTGTGAAATTAATACCGAAGTTTTCAAACAAATCTCACCGGAAACGTAAACAAAGACTCACACCGTGGAAAACATCAATTTGGTGAGCCAGTCGATGTAGGTGGCTTTCCAGTCTTTTCTAGAACATTTAAAAGTATAACTTGAACAGTAATTATAATACCTTATGGTCATAATATAAATATAAAACGAACAGTAAATCAATATAAATGTTAAGTCAAATATATTGTAAATATTAACTTCTATTAAACGAACATCATCATTTAGTAGGAACAACAAAAAAAACTACCGGATTTATCAACATGAAGTTACATGAAATGTATTCCTTCTTAGTTTATAAGGGTGGAGTGCACGAAATTTCCAGTTATAGTAAAGTTTAAATTTAAATTTAAACTTAATCTTTACTATATCTTTAACCATAGCAGTAGCAAAGTTTCGAGTGCACAACCCAAATTTTAGTTAGGGTTAAAGTTAAAAGAGTTGTCAGTTGAAAGAGACATCAATCTCCTAATAAATATTAAGGAAAATATTGTATGTATGGTAACATCGTAAAAAATGTCAAAAACAATATTGATAAATAAAAAACAAACGTGTTGTTATTGTTGTCAGTTAGGACTAAAACGAAGATTTTGAATATATTTCGTTATGGATCAAATCCTATTAACCGTAAAAACCAAGTAAGTTTATCAAGCGTAAAAAAATAGTATTTGTCTTACATTTATTATTGTAATATATATCCTAATGAAAGACATGTTAATTATTATTGTTGCTGAATAATATTAAGTATTCAAACACTTATTGATAAACAAGGATATTATATTATGTAAAAAAAACCTGATGACATTAGCTTGAAACAACAAGAGAAACATTGCTAGAGAAGACGATTCTACGGATTTCACTTTTATTAAATATAAGCTTAGATGATGCACGCCAGCCTAAGGAATGTAACGTAATAGTTAGAGTTTATTATGTAATAAACAGTATTCTAACAAAGGTGTATTTAGAGTAGGCAGATATATACATGCGGACGTATAAATGTTACCTTGTCATATAAGGCTCGTACAAGATCAGACCTATTACTGTTATGTAGATTGTTGATTAACACAAGGAATAATTACATACTATTATTAATAAATAACCATTGTAGGTAGAGATATAGCGGTATAAACGGTGTAAGTTTTGTTTAAAAATTTCTTAAACGCGGGCACTAGTCCTGTGGTTAACCTAAGGTTTACTCAGTATTCCCCTCTTCATGTAAGCCTATGCTAACACGGTAGTTTTAGTAACATTAGGTTATGATGGGGCTGATATGACTTATGTCAAAAGCCCCTAAAAAAAACTTAAATTAAAAAAATAATAATAATAACACGGTAGTTGTGCTGGTACAAAAACTGTGTTAATGAAATGCTCTAAAGTAGCAATTTTTTACTGGATTAAGTTAAGGAGATCGTTTATAAATAAATACAGGCAAAAGTTTCATTTTAAAAATCATGCGGACTGAATCGATTATAAATACATATTCAGCTGTTTCTTGAACAATCGCCATATCGTCCTTTTTCATTCGTTTCAAATATATTTTCAATTTACCGGATCTAAATAATAAATTGTGGTGACAACTGTCATGATTTTCTTTCAACGAATAATAATAATAAAGTTTTTATAAATTTGAATATTTTCCTGTCACTTTCACTTCTTTAGGCGATGTCATTTATAGTTACGATGTTCAACTATAGAATTACCAGAATCCATTCAAGATAGAAAATATATTTATAAACCTAAAATTGATTGTCAAAAAGGACTCATAATAAACTCGATGTGGTGTTCGTTATTCGTTCCCTAGTCATATTTATATATTTATATTATAAAATGGATACTTTTTTATAACAGAATCAGACCGCAAACACCGGGCGAGGTTGTGGAAGGATGCGGTATATGCGCCAGGGCGGGCGGCCCAGCCGGGGAGGGCGGCGTCGCTTTGGGCACGGAGCGCGCCTTTACTTTCGACTTTGCGTTTGAACCGAACATCGGTCAACAGGATGTTTATGACACGTGCGTCAGGAAGCTCGTGGAAACCGCACTTGATGGCTACAACGCTACAGTACTCGCCTATGGTCAGGTTAGTTCATTTAACGTTTGGACATTGTTTGGGTTATGGTTATATTCGATACCGGAGTTAAAATTCTATCATCGAGTTTCTACCTGGTTTTGAGCAGTTAGCTTCTTTCTTAGATTTAGTAACGTAAAATTTTTAGTCATTTAATATCGAGTAAGGTTTTAATTAAACGCAACATAATAATAATTATTTGGAAGTAAATATTTCTAATATATGTGTGTGTGTGTGTGTGTAACAATATAGAGGATGTTTGTATATTATAAATGATTATTTCATTAAATATTAAAAGTGGGTTACATTGATAACGATAGAATTTGAATAATATTCGATAACTGAATCAATATTTACATATATTTACCGAATTACTATTTTCTTTTACGATATATATATATATATATATATATATGCATTCTCCTGCGATACGAAAGTTTCGGTAACTGTTGACCCAGTTTTCTAAAATACGACTGCGGAACGACTACTCCGGTGGGATTGTTATGGCTAGGGGCGGTCGGCATACCCGTGTCTGAGCTAATCTTGACACTGTTTCTCTGTTTAAGAAATATGAAGAAATGTATGTGCAAAAAAAAATTGTGTATATATTCAAAACTTGTATGCTGAAAATTATGTTACAATATATTGCAATTAATATTTAAATGTATCTAAAATTAAAAACAAGATTTTATCTATATTATATTTGAAACAAAATAGACAAGCTAACTACTGTACATACAAAATCATATATCTTTTTGGATTACATTCTAAAAATTATAGATAACGCTAAATAAATAGCTACACATTAGTGTTTATATATGGACAATTTTTTATTGTAAATTGCATTTTTAATCTTCATAAAAACTCAGTAAAAACTTGGTTGTAACTCATGAAAGTATTTATTGGGTATTTTAAGGTCAGTCATAAAAGCCAGTACATATTCTTTTTCTAACAAATGAAACGATCGTGATTTTTATATTAACGCAAAAAGGTTTGTCGAGTACAGTCCGTTTTTGATATCTATTTCTACTTATAAATTATTGAAAGGTATATATTTAATTAGTGTTATCAACATTAAATTTTTTTCTAAATAAATACAGATATTTAAAGAAATTATGCATACAAAACGATAGGTACCTTCATAGTTAAGGACACAAGTAATCACAGCTTATCTTGAGTACGACTTGCTTTAGATATTTGTGATTGATCTCAAGTGTGTGTGTATTACGTTTCTGTTTATATCTAAAATACACAATACTGTATTGAACCTATAACATACATTTGTTTAGATTAGAAATTTTCAACTTACTGGTTCGATTTCTACGCTTTTATTTTCAGGAACAGTCTGTATGTATGTTGGTTACGGTGAATGGATATATATTTGATAGTCTGTGCTTACCATTGTTTCAATACCGTATTTATTTTCTTCAAAAACACTACAAGTATATTTTTTTTTCTTCACTTGGCCTTGCAATTGCATTCGCCAGTGTCAATATATTCTATTTTTTGATGTCCATGAGATTAGAGATCAATTATTTACTATCTTATCGTTCTTATTGTTTTTCGTTGTATGAGCAATTATTGTGTTAGTTTAATGTGTCGATTACCCGTAAAAATAAGACAATAGGAAAACAAAGAAAGCTGGCGTAAACGCCAGGTAAGTGCTCAAGGAGTTAAAATTCTATTAAAGTTATATAAATTGGGGTAAATGAGTAGAAAATGGAACTATAAAGAAAACATGATTAATTAAATCTTTCCTAAAGACACCTTCCTAATAGTACATAAGCCCGTCCTGTATGGAAATCGAATGTGTGACATTTTGACTGAACTTTATTCTGAAGTTCTATTTAAATATTAAGTGACCATAATTTTGGACATTTTGACCAGTCCTCCTTTTTTTCGAAAATATTACGTAGGTAAAGCTCTTACCCTTAAATGATAAGGTAAGCATTAGCATAATTTTCTAGAAAAAAAAAAACACGAAGTTCTATTAATTACGTACACATTCAAACCTACCCCTCCCCTCCCCCGCATCCCATGTCTTTGAAAATAAGCAAAGCATAGATGCCGTAATGATGCCTACGTAACTTGAATAACCCCTGAGTGCAGCCGCAACAAGTCAGCCGTCACGATATTAGTACAAAGACTGTCAGAATTTCATGAATTTCCGCTTGAGTATTCAAACAAACGATGAGTGGGGGGGGAGACTACACTTCCTTTGAAAGTTCGTATAAACCTAATAAACATTCATCTTGTAATCCGGATACAAGAGTATTACAAACTCAAACATAACAAACAACGTGCTGACTGCAATTGATTGATGCCTTGCTTGCATTCCTTTGAGATAGTACCAAAGATAAGGATCATATATTTTTGAAGTTATACTTCTTTAGGCGCGTTATGAAAAAATGATGAGAGTGAAATTTTAAGATGCGCGCGCGCATCTGTGACACAAAATTAACAGTATGAAGCTGTCTGCTTAACCGCTCATTAAGTCTCGAAAAAAAAGCTACCAACAAAATAGAAATTGAACCTCGATATTAGTCGTGCATGTTGGTACGCTCGTCACCTCTGATCACTGTTTTCATATTTATAATATTTATCAACATGTTTCTAGTTTATACATTCACAACACGTGTTTTAGATTCATACAAGTGCGAATTATATATGTGCTAATAAATTATATTCAGTAGTGATTTAAATTGAATATTTTGATTGATATCACTTACTATTTGTGAATATTAGTGAAAAAAATTGTGCTTATAATATACTCTTTTCAAGTGCTCCAATATAATTGAGGTTAACTATCCGTATGTATTATTTATTGATATAAATTAAAATACTTTTATTTAATATAATTAACACTAAATATTATTAAATTATTAATGTTAAATACTTATTATTGGTTATTTAATATTTACAAAATAAAGAAATAAATTTAATAAAAAGTTTGTGATAACAATTAAAATTGAACATCAAATTATAATATTAATTTTTAATATTTGCTATTAAATTGAATATTTCAAATTTAAAATGAACTTTGTTGATTATCCTTTTCCAATCCTTCTATTATTTTATTGTAATGAATCATTTGCATGCAATTAAAAACTATTTTTTAATGATGCCAAAGAAGTATAACTTCTCACGCGCGTACATAAGTACACGCACCCATTTTTTTTATAAGAATAATATGATGTAATCAGGTGTTTTAAATATACATGCACCTCTAACCATGTTTTAAAATAATAACTGGTTTAATACGTAATATATAGAAAACTAATCTACGAATCACACGATCGATACGAGAGTCCCGAAGCTAGGCGACCAATCATATCTAAGAATCAATATCAGTCAAGGTCAACTTTAAAGATGTTTGCCGGTATTTATACTTTGCCCTCCCAATACATCTTCGATAACTTAATGCATATTCGTAAAAATTTAGACAAGCTCGATCTAGTGAATGATCGTCATAATTTTAATATTAGAAGTAAAGACAAGTTGGCCGTCCCACGCTTTAGGTTAAGTAAGTGTAATAAAAGCTTTATAGGTAATAGTATTCGGTTTTACAATAAGATCCCAAGTAACATTACCGATTTACCTGACAATAAGTTCAAGTATTACGTCGAGCAAGTTTTAATCTCAAAAGGTTATTACAGGGTGGATCATTACGTGAACGATAGTGATGTCTGGAAATAACCCACATCTCTGTGCTTCCACTAAAAACTACGATTTGTATAGTTTTTTATATGACAAAAAAAAATGATATATATTATATATTTATGAAAAAAAAAAGAACCAGATCGAGTTTCTTGCTGGCTCTTCTCGACTGGGTTGTTTTCCGAACCGGTGGTAGTGTTTTTTTAGACGTTCATAAGCGCCTTCTTAGGGCCTAAATTGAATAAATAAATTTTGATTTTGATTTTGATTTTGATTTTGATTTTGATTTTGATTTTATATGTACTGTTGTTATAAAATTCGATGTAAATCAATTATTATTATATAAAATCTTACTATTATTACGTGAAAGTAATCGGATTTTGATATTCACCAGAATACCGTCCTGAAAATATACGACATATGTACATTAATTTTTAAAAGAAATAATATAAATTCAAGTAAGTTCATTATGAAATCTGAAACTTCATTCATATAACACATAAAGAGGCGTCACGTCTAATGTTACAACAACAATTGTAATAATAAAAAGATGTGTGAAGGTCGCTTCAAGAGTGCATAGTTCATACACACAATCACACATCTTAGATACTGTTGTGTTATTACATAATAAATATCAACTAATCTTGTGTTATAAAATGTCTTGATAAAAATAACCTATATGTAAATAGGCAAATACAATTTTCTTCTCTGTTTATCAACTGATACAACATACTTAGTTTTAAGTGGTGATTCTTTCGGTCTAATCTCCATAGATGGGTTCTGTTCATCATAGATAGCACTAGTATAAATTATAATATAAGTAATATTTGGAATTTCAAATAAAATCGTCATCTCCTTTTTCAAAAAGCCACTCCTCATGATATAACAATACGAGTTGCGAATTATGTGTTCTGAAGTTCTGAAGAGCTCTTTGATCTGATCCCCTCCTCCCCATTCCATAACAGAACCACGCGGGCAGGACTTCGGTGTCACGGTTTCACGGTGACACCCATAACTTCAAGAACCAAAAAGTTTGCTGACTCCTACTTTTGTCGCACTGTGAGGTTATGGAACCGTCTTCCTTTCAGCGTGTTCCCTCCTTCATATGATATTGGGTCCTTCAAAAGAGGCGTGAAGAGGTATTTAAGCAGGCCAGCATGACAGCGGTGACTGGCAGTGAACTCTGTTCAGTGTCAATCGCCGCTGTTTTGGATTGTACTGTGCTTACCATCAGGTCCAGTGCAGTCACTGTGCTGTCCATTATAAAAAAAATAAAAATAAACTAAGACGAGATTAGAGACTATTACTGTTCTTTTAAATAACCTATATTAATCTAATATTGTTAACCTGTTAACGAGCAGTATGTCGTCATTTTTATTTCACTAGAAAAATGAATTAATTTTTTTGCAACAATCCGTATATGCTCCTTTTTGTTTGTCTAAAAAATAAACAGAATTAAAGCCTAAAGTTACCATTCTTAAAATTTATTTAAATATACACGTAACTCCGCAACATATGCGGACCGTTTTACAAATAGATTACATTCGTATTAGGTATGTACATTCTCTGTTTATATCTATGTGACAGCCGTAAGTTATCGGATAAATAACGACAGGCATACATAGGGGCATGGGGCATATCGCGTGCCTCTATGTAGTTTGATACGCCGCAATCGACAATCACATAATGATAGGTTTAAAACTTTTACCCGGCTTTTATCTACCGCGCTCTGTACCGTACAAAAGTAGATAATAATAGCATAGAAAGTTGTACAATGATTACATTGTTTTATGTTATTTACCGTAATAATGACGTCATTTCGACGACAGTCTCTGTAGGACTAACTATGTTGCAAACACATTCCTGTATAGGACTTGCAATTTATATAATTTATACTTTAATGACTCCGATATATTCTTTATTGCAAACACATCGTCTTATAAAAGAGAAATTAGAGCAAAGTGTGATATATTATATGTTTAAGGACTGTGTAAATATCTATGGTCAATTTGGATTTGAATTCATTCTTTTTTGTTTTTTTTTTTTTTAAATCTTACCGTTAATGTTGTAATTAGTATATATTTATGATGTTGATTTTGTTCTGAGGTGCTTTTTGTTTTTTTTTTTTTTTTGAGTATATTTTTGTTTTGAGTGGAAACTTTATTGGGTGTATGATCTTGTTTTATAATATTTAGTAATTAGTCAAATAAAACTGTATGTTTCCCTAAAATAAATAAATAAATAAATAAATTTCACAGTCTGCATGACGCGGTGCAGCATCATTTCCAAATAAACACGGTCAATCGGAGCGGCGCTACTTACCGCACGTTCAAAGCGAATTTAACCCCGTTTAATATAACGTTTCAAGCGCGAATTAAATTCTTCATACATGCCGCTCTTCACATCAGATATGCAACGGTTTCGTCGTATTAAATGAATTGACCTACATTATTACCTCAGTATGAAAAATAGAGATTCGCCGATGTTTAATGTATGCGTGAAAAATATTGATTGAAAATCTTTATATACATAACCGTAAAATATGATTTTAAGATATATAAAAGTAGATTAATTTAACCGAATATTCGGTTTTGTTAAAGTTTTGCCAAACTCTGAGCCGAATATTCTTATCCGTCGAAACGCATGTTCGCCCAACACTAATCGAAATTATCTTAATACGGAAGTATATAACTAGTAAAAAAGGTAAAAATGTTTCTGCTTCATTGACATTCGAAGGCTGATGTTTTATAATTATCTTGTTTATTCGTAATTTACGTTTTTATTGAATTTTTAATGATATTATTAGACAGTCTGTAATTGAAGATAATTGTTTTTTTAGTTTACTTAGCTTATGCTTTTAGCAAAAATTAAAAATATTTAATGCAGCGTACTAATTTTATTGGTGACTTCATCGGGCTTTATAAAGTCATCTTTTGACCCACACTTAATGTTGACAAGTTATCGAACTGTCAAAAGCTGTATTGATTTGTTTTTTTATGTACTCACAATATGTATTTTCCGTCATATATTATATTTCTTTACACGTGAAGGTAATGTACACGTACTGGTCACGTCGAGTAAGGCGGCTATTACTAATATGTAACGACAATGAATTATAATAATTTGTACATCCAACCATCCAACCGAAAGACGTCCACTGCTGGGCATAAGGCTCGTCCAATAAGCATGATCGCCATGCTTTGCAGGCGGATTAACAATCGCAGTCTGGTGTTTGTGGTACTTAAAGGATGCTCCAGTAGATGGGCCCACTGGTTTATACCTTAGTCGCCTTTTACGACACCCACGGGAAGATTGGGAGGGTACTATTTTTAGCCAGCACAACATATTTACTTAATGATTTATAATCAATTATATTATGATTATACGTATTCATGATATGTTGTTCGTCAAATTCTTAACCGCCCACAAATGATCGCTGATTGTGTTACTATAAAAAACTATTCAATGACAGAAAATGTTTATTTGCATACGGTGTCATAATAACGATATAAGTTTTGTATATAGTACTTGTGCGGCGCGATGTAGCGTGGGCGGGCGGCGGTCCTTGCCGCCCGCCCACGCCCTTGCGGTCTCTGTGCTAATGCTCACCACGTAAACTGATAAAATTAAAGGTCTAATTCATTAACTAAATGTGAACTTACATATTGCATAAAGAAGAATATATTCCTTATTTTTACCTTATTTAACATGACAAGTAAATACGTACTAACGATCGAAATTATTGAAACTTGGTAGGGTAAAGTGAGCTGTTTCCAATTTTGTTTTATTCATAACACTAAAGCTTGCCAGTAACTACTAAAAAAGAAAGTCAGTCGACAAACTAAAAGATAAAAAAGTTCTAAACTGTTTTGTCTTTGACTGTTTATATATAGATAATAAAATGTGTAGCCAACTTATATTAAAAAATGATAACTTCTTAAATAAAGAAACCTATACATGCGATAGGAGCAAATCAATAATGAAATTATTACATTTCATAGAAATAATTACAATAAATACATATCAGAATAGATAGTAGACACGTAGATCGTTCGGGATCGTACGTGTGATGCGACTGTTGTACTCTTTACTACTGGATTGTTATTGAAAGCACATGCACCTGTACAAGCGAAGACCTCCCGCATTCAAAGCAAACAGTGAAACTAATTACTCGGTCTCCAGGGGAAAGCTTCGTGTAAATGTTTGTATACGCGTAAAAAAAACAAATCGATCTTAGGCATGTCTGGCTGTTATCATGTTTGCTTAGCTGTGTATGTCTATGCACCCTTCTGAATTGTTATAATTTACTTACGTTTATTACTCTATCGTTGCGATACACCAGCCTGGTATATTTAACTGATTGCGGTTTTATTTCATTATAATTTTTAATCATATTTGGTATAAAAAAAATTCCGTTATGTTTGTGTTCGTAATTCTACTATTTTCAAACGGTTGGACCGATTTTGAGGATGTTTACTAATGGGGTTACCTTGATAGTTTTTTTTAGCAATGGTAACACTCTGTGATTGGCGATGTATTTTATATAAAAAAAGAACTTTTGTTAAAGTTATTAACGAGCGTGCATTATTATAAAACTTACTGGTGTCCGTCCGCTTTGCTTGCCAAAATTAAATGTTAATGTAACTCTACAGAGCAAATTTAGATTCATTACGTCCGTGTTCATTTCCTTGAGAAAGTGTTCCCCTATGCTAAGTTTTAGCATGTCCTGAACCACGTCGTTAATTAACATAGATCAACTAACAGACAGAAACGAAAAACCTATTTCTAGGTGTTACAGACAATATAATGCTGTAGCTAAAAAATAGTGATTCAGATATTTCAGTTTCATGTTTCTCAATTTAAAAGACAATAATTATTGGCTCTAATAAGTCAATAGAAATAATTAGTATGCACTGCAAAATTTAGCTAATTATATTTCCTTAAATTCTCATTCTTACTTTTTAATTCAATATACAGTATATTAAAATGTAATGTAAAAAGATTTATTATTCATAATTTATTTATCCATCATTTTATTTCAGTACCATAGACCATTTAATATTTACAATAAACCTGAATTTCTATAATTAAGGAAGCACAAAATACAATACGATTCGAAAATTAGGAACTGATGAAAATCACAGAGAGAGAGAG
This sequence comes from Samia ricini, assembly GCA_014132275.2. Taxonomy (NCBI): domain Eukaryota; kingdom Metazoa; phylum Arthropoda; class Insecta; order Lepidoptera; family Saturniidae; genus Samia; species Samia ricini. The sequence goes on along the minus strand of AP028161.1, from coordinate 3,145,630 downwards.
AGAGAGACAAAAACTTACACATCAAAAAAGCTATTTCAGTTCAGTAGTCCAGATGAGTCTCACTCTTGATGAGTCATATTCCCACTTCAAAAGAAAACAAGCAATAAATAATTGGCATTAGAGTGGGTTTGCGAATTACTCGAGTGGAAATTACTAATGCGAATTAATTTCATACCACTTAATGTATGCGTTATCATCCATTTGCATAATAATTGTACTTGTTTGTATTGAGAAAGAATATAATATGATTTTATCCTTTAAAAGTACAATGCGGATATCATGTGCTCATACATCGTATCTTTTTAAGCATAGAGTATTTATGTGGCAACAGAAGCTGGAGAGTGTCGGCCTAAAAGTGAGCAGATCCAAAACGGAATATATGTTTTGTGATTTCGGCGGCACCTCTAGTTCAACTGTCATAACACTAGATGACACCCCAATGCCAATCTGCCACGAGTTCAAGTACCTCGGCTCACTCCTGCAAAGCAATGGCGAAATAGACCGGACGGTAAAGCATAGAATTAACGCACCATGGATGAAATGGCGGCAGGTTTCGGCTACTATGTGTGATCCGCAAATCCCCTTTAAATTAAAGGAGAAGATTTACAAGAACATAATACGACCTGTCGTCTTGTATGGATCAGAATGTTACCCCATAAAGGTGACGGACGAAAGAAGATTACATGCAGCTGAGATGCGAATGTTGAGATGGATGTGTGGGATAACAAGAATGGACAGGATTAGGAATGAATATATTAGAGGAAGTTTGAAAGTGGCGCCAATAACAGACAAGTTAAGAGGCGGTCGTTTATCCTGGTATTGACATGTGATGCGCAGGGAGAAAGAGAATGTTGTAAGAAAGGTATTGGATATGAATGTGGACGGTTACATGGGAAGGGGAAGACCAAAGAAAAGATGGATGGACTGTGTGAAAGATGATATGTTTAGAAAATGAGTGAATGCGGAGATGACAACAAATAGAGAGGAATGGAAGAGGAAGACATGTTGCGCCGACCCCAAATAAAAATGGAAAAAGGGTAGGGAGATGATGACTCTGTGGAGAGGAATTTGTTCACTGACCTAGGTATTAACGATAAAATACAAAGAAGGGTTGTGTTTTGTATCTATATATAAGATTTACCAATTTTACTATAACACCTATTGGTGCTTGGCGAACGATTTTCAAACTTGACGGTGATGTTTTTTTTTGCCTGCTAACGTCGGACGTTTTTATAATCACACGGTAGTAGTGGCTACAATCTGCATTAGAGTTCGGCGTGTCTAATTAACTGTTATTAGTGTGGTGAGAGTCTCCAGCTATTTCATTCCGGTTCTCTTAATTCAAGGTAACTCCTGGATGAGTTGAATGTAGGATGGTGTGTAAGTAGGTGGAACACCGTGTTGCAGGGGGCGACGCGGTGCTTGCGAAAGCCACCCCGTGTCGCCCCCATCCCAAATGCGGCGGACGGACCCGGGGGGGTTTTAGTGGGTATTTCCGGGCGCTTCACGCCCGGGTGAGTCGCACACTGGCACGGAGCTCGTCCCTCCGTGCCCCCTTACCTATTGCATTGGGGGACTCCGGTCTCACTAATGCAATAGGTAAGGGTAGTGCGTAAATGCATATACCCGTCAAAAAAAAAAAAAAAAAAGTCGGAACACCGTGAGGTTAATAAACAGGCGAGGATTAGCAAACGTGCTACCACCTTATGTTGTTTTCATCACTCCATAGGTTTAGGTTCACTATAAAATAGGATATGTAGTTTCGAATCTACGTCCATCTACGCGGATACCGACTACACTAGCACCGAGCATTCATAGTTTTTGTTGCATTATTTAATAGATGGAAATATTTGTATCTGTGAGAATCTTGTAAATTAATATTTTGCTACACATGGAACTTTGATTTTTTTTTAATTAATAGTTAAAATCGAATGTCGTAAAAATGTAATTGAATATCAATAATAACGACTAAATTACGATTTATTTTAAACAACAAATTATAATATTTTTTGTTCACAATAATAGTTAAGAGATGTCATTCACCTCTGGTTTCGAAAAGCCGTCAATGCCGACCGACTCGTGGTAACTTGCCAACATAAATACTGGCAAATTACTCAAAGCAATAATTAATATCGCAACTATTATAGTATAAAAATACAAAAAAACAACCTTTCTGTCTGTGTGTTCGTTAGTGCGCTTATATTTCGATAACATACATAATGATATAAATCTCAAATTGATGTCTTCTAGTTAGATTTTTATTAATAATCCTACAGAAGCATAACATTTTTCTGGGGTAAAAAATCTCATATATGTTAATCCCGGAAATAAACTATCTGTGTGCCATTTCATCAAAAATTTGTTCAGCCGTTTTAGCTTAGATCATTATGAAACAAACGTATATACATTATTATTTATTATATAAGGATGATTTAACTTTTTGGCGTCAAATAAACTAGTTTTATTGTATGTTTATTTCTTTATAATTAGTAGTTTACGTGGTCTATTAATGTGTTCAATTTTTTTCTTCACATCAACCCCTTGAGCACTTACCTGGCGTTTACGCCAGCTTCCTATTGTTTTCCTATTGTCTTATTTTTACGGGTGCTCGACACATTTTTAAGTATAAATATACACGTGGATTTTTTTACTAAAATAATATCGTCTATAAAGTAGCTTATCAATAAATAATCCATAACTTATATCAGCAGATAAGTATAGATATTCTATAGTTTGAATATGACATATAAATTTTCTTCATGCGATGTGTTTGTTACATTGTATGTATTTATCTTATTAAGTTCTAATTGAAATGTCATTTCTTATTTAGTTTAGTTTTTCACATCTATTACATCACTTGCATATGTATTCTCTACGTGTTTAATGGTCGGAGATTTTTTTTTTCTTTAAAATTACACTAGTACTGAAAGGAATTTTGTTTTAACAGTTTATACACTTTAGCGTTTCGTTTCAATAATACCATAGTGTTATTTATTACGAATGCCTCGTCTTTGTGCCAGTATTGCTCTTTTGTGCAATAGGCACTATGCCTAATTATGAAGTGTTGACATTTATGTCCGCTAAACAGCACTTGCGAAGCGCGCCGCGGTGTCGCAGTATTGCCGTAAAGTTCGCTGCCTTAAATAGGATTGCGGTGTGTGCGTCTATGATCTTTATCAAGTTCGAACCTTACTATTTCCTATATTCTATTGCTTTACATTTAGTTTTTTTAAAAGAGCAATTTATCGACTAAAAGCGATACATTGTTTTTTACTTTTTGTGATAAAGTCTATTGAAACCATAATATTTTTTTTTTTTTTTACTTTTATCGGGTTTTAATTACGAAGTCATATGTACTTATGTTAATATTCACTACTGAAAATTTAAAGTAATAATAATAATAATAAGTGTTTATTCAATATCAAACATACATTTTAAATTACAATTTATTACTTCTGCCAAACTGCATAGCAGTTTATTGGCAGGTGCAACCTCCGTTTTTAATTACATTTGTCTATAGATATATAAACACTTGATAATAAATATATTTTAAAAAAGAGCAATTAGTTTGGTTAGTACTATATTTATCTATTTAGTGGTCATAAATGTAAAAAAAAAAGTGAAAAGTGTGGATCAAAATTGTCAGAAATTGCAGTATCTACCTGCCCTCATTGATGAGAGGCGTAATGCTACTTATGAATAGTTTTTTGTTTTTTTTTTTTTTTAAAATAAACTTTAACTTTCTCGAACGTCTAATTGTAGAAAATATCATTTAAAAACATAATTGCTATAATATACTAAATATATATATTTTTTATAAATTATTTCACTTAAAAGTATGGATGTTATTAACTAATCATTTTTTATCATTTCATCAGGAAAAAAAAGAACAGATCAAAAACAAAACAAAAATAGAGAAATACGTTCACGACAAATTCGATTACGTAATTAACACATTCTATGATTTGTGTAAATCGTGATGTGTGTGTGTCTTCAATTAACATATCATGTGACTAAAGACACGAATGCAGCCGCAATAATTCATACTCGAGCTCTCTTTGTCTCCAACGATGCATATTAGGATTAAAGAATTTACACATAAGGAATAGAATTTTTATTATACGCTCGTTTATGTAAAAAAAATCTTGATAAACTTTAGCGGTCGGTGTGTCGCCCCTATTAAGTATGAGTTGACAATTACTATTGTTGCCGTTTGATGAGGAATAATGTATCGTGACGTCAACGGGACGAGCGTAAATTCATAGACAAGCGGAATTGACCGAGGCCTTATCAATCAGTACGATAAATATATTTATTTAGTGTTCGGTAAAGTCACGTTCGGCTTCCAGATTCTATTTAAATATTACCAAAGAGGTTGATAATAAATGGAATTTGAAAAAATAACAGACTTGTGACGAAACGTTTTCTATTGCAGGTCTTTTTTAAACGCAATAGGCTTTGACCACATCTCACCTGATGTTAAGTGACGATGTGGTCCAGGATGATAAACGCAAGCCTAGAGGTACTGGTTCTCAAGTGATACTGCCGGAACACACCTATTGGTATTTGGCGAAAGGTTTTAAAAACTTGAGGGTGGTAGCTACCCAGGCTCCCTGGATGAATCTTTTCATTAGAGAAGCGGGCGAAGAGGTGGGTGGGGAGAGAGCCTGTGGGTCAGGCAGCGACATTCTCCCCCCCATCCGCAATGGACTAACGAGTGGACGAGGCCTATTGGGCCTGCCGCAGGGGGCGACGCGGGGCATGCTAACGCTATCCCGTATCGTCCCCATTCCAAATGCGGCAGGCGGCTCCGGGGGGTTTAGTGGGCATTTCCGACGCTTCTCGTCGGGTGAGTCCCACACTGGTGTGGAGACGTCCCTCCACACCCCCCTACCAACTTCATTGGGGAGACCTCTGTCTTATTACAGGTCTTCAGCAGGGGTAGTGCGTAAATGCATTCCCCTCGTTAAAAAAAAAGCTATCCAAGCGGGTATTATTAGAAAATATCCTACCACCATGCAAGGTCCTTTTTTGATATAATTATTAGAACAAATCGCATGTAATACAAAGAATTTTAAATTTGTGTCAATTGATATCGTATAATATATAACTAAAAATGTTGGAGTGAGATTAATAGCCAAGTAGATACAAAATACTGCTTAGTGTTTAAACGCACAGACAGATCGATATTACTGAAAAACAAACACATAGGCTACAGAAACCAGAGGTAAATTTCTTATATCCTTCATATATGTAACGAGAACGCAGTGAAGTTTAAAGTGAAGAAAACCCGAATCTGAACCACATTTTATTTTTCACGAGCTCTCGGTGATAAAAAATAGCGAGAGGAAACCATAGGATGGAGGTAGAGGCGTTTCTAATAACCACTTCCCGTCTAGCAAGCGACCATTCGATATCTTCGTTCCGTAAGCTTCACTTGAGTGTCAGTTTCTCTAAGTTTAAGTGCTTACCGTGTTAGAGTACATCGTCACTCGAGATCAGGTGCAATTGTGGTCATAACGTTGACCCTACACGGTACCAGTAAAAAATGACAGTTGTACATTTTGTCAAGGAAATGTACACGGGACACTTTTTATAACTCGAAATAACTCTACCAAGTTACATAAATAGGTATAAGTACTTAGTAAATTATTAGGTGTAATAAATTCGACTTCGGTCTCACTAATCTTCGGTCTCACTAACCTTCGGTCTCACTAATCTTCGGTCTCACTAATCTTCAGTCTCACTAATCTTCGGTCTCACTAATGCTTTCGATGTCACTAATGCTTCGGTCTCACTAATGCCTTCGGTCTCACTAATGCCTTCGGTCTCACTAATGCAATAGGTAAGGGTAGTGCGTAAATGCATTTCGCCCCCGTCAAAAAAAAAAAAAGGTGTAATAAATTCGTACATTTTCTATTCTCAAGCGCGTATCAGACGAAAATTGACTATTGTGACTTCTTCTTCTTCTTAGTTAATGGCAATCTGTGTGTACACACAATTTGTGCCAATGTCATGTGGGTAAGATTTTCAATCTTGTATCAGCGTTACCAAACTCCGACAGAACGGTGGCCTATCCTGCTCGAACTTTCCATGGAGCTTTGTCGGCACCTCAGAATGTATGCTACGCGTTGTCTTCTATAATAAACTTAACTTGAACACAATAACCAAACTATTTCACACAAAACGCCACCAAGATTACATGATATAGAGTCAAGTACACAAGTTTAATGAATTAAAGAAAACAATTGCTACATGTCAGACTGAGATCCCGCCAAAAACTCCTATTGTGACTTGAACCATAGAATATTAACGCTCTCTATGACTTGAAAATTATCTTATCTTCGAACAGATATCGATTGAATGGATTATAATTGATTACAATGATGATTTGCATAGAATCGATATTCAATCAAATGAAACACAAAAAAAAATCGCGATATATTTATCAATTTTATCTAGCCCTCGAGTTTTTTCATGGCTATTGATAATCTAAAATCGATATAAAAATCGCTACTGCACTAAATAGTTAAGTTTCAAACGACAAATTATATGAATTTATCAGGTTTCTTTATTTCTAAAATATTGTTTGCAATGTTCTCAAGAAAAGCGATAAAATCATAGTTTAGTATTACGAAAGGCATTGTCTGTCTGTTGATGCGCTTATAATTCGAGAACTACTGAACTGATTTATTTTATTATTTTTAAGATAAAAGGTATATCGAGCATGTAATAGTACGTACATATATTTTGTGATATTTGGTAGAAATTATAAAGAAAATAATGACAAATGCGTGCCGTGCATTAATTACTTTCTCCAAACGATTAGATTTTAAAAATATGTAATAAAGAGAATAATATTGAAGATTGTTGTTTTATGCGAACGGAGCCACGGGCACAGCTAGTCTATGTTAATGTTAAGAAATTAAATTATATCTAATCTCCAAACGATTAAATTTTAAAAATATGTAATAAAGATAATAATATTGAAGATTGTTATTTTATGCGAACGGAGCCACGGGCACAGCTAGTCTAGGTTAATGTTAAGAAACTAAATTATATCTAAATTACGTTCTCAATACAGCTTGTAATGTAGTTTCTTTGGTTGGTTTCTTTATCTTTCTTTCTTTATGTTTTTTTTCTGTTTACTGTAATAGCTAATAAAGACATTTATTGAGTTTTTTTTTATTACATATGTGTATTTTAAATAATTGTTATGATCATCGGGCGAACAGCATTAATGTTTATACTATAAAGAAGCTGCAAAATACACACGTATGCATTTCGTTCGTACATTAATATTTTCTTGTTAAATTACCTTTGTACTTTGTAGTTCTTGTTTCAAAAACATACTGAAAAGATTTCTTTATTAATAAGTGTTGCAAGAATTTTACCTGTTTTAGCGTGCAAATATGCGCGTGTTCGTATTCGGAGCGGTGGTCAGCGTTATCAGTTGGCGGTATCAGATGTTTATCGGTGTCGGCGCCCCTCGATGAATCACATCTCGTATTATGTTTCGTACATTAGTTTACTTGCATAAGTTCGTATTTGTTTACTATCATCAACTGGCATCATAGTTGATTTTTTATTGTCTAAAGAAAGTAGACGCATGTCTTTTTTGTATTTTCTTTAATTATTTTTTTGCATTAAAACTAAAATCGGATAATGTATGCTACAATTTTATACGAAATTTTAAAATTAATATTATTATTAATATTCTATGATCAATACTATGTTCCTTCGGTTTCGGTCACATATAGTTTTTTACATAGACTAATAACGCTAAGAGTGATAGTTCCATACAAAAACTCGTTTAATATTGAAGCCAAAAAATATATGCGTGTGTGTGTTGTCGCGAAGACAATTGAATTCAATTTAGGTTTAATAAATAAATAATAAAACGAAATGAGAATATGAAAATAATAATATTTAAAACCGTAGGTTTTCTTATCATAATATATATACAACGAATAAAAACCTTGCCAGCAAAGAAAAGAAAATTGTCCCATATAGCACTGCAATACTCTTTACTAAAATTTGTCAAACAGTACGCCTGTACCGGTCATAGTCATTTTGCAATCGCCTATGATATTCGCTTGCCTCATCTAAAAAAATGAACGGCAAAATATTATAATGTTGCCGGATCTTGTCCACCAATTTATTATATATAATAAATTGTCAGTCGAGTGTCGCTTATTCTTCATCACCCATAGTGATTACATTACTTTATATAATCATGTAAAAATTAGTTTAATGATAGTTACGTTCTATATAAATAAATTGTAAATCACTTAATGATTTTTCCAAACCAGTCCATAGTGACGTCCTCTCACTCTCGACCCCTTTTTCGCAATGACATTAAAATTCTATTGTTTCTCGACGTTCCAAATTTTCGAATTTTAAATGTTCCTTTTTAAACGGCCTCCTCAATGAATCCATTAAAAACTAATGTTACATTAGCAGAGCGCACGCGTAAGGTATACTGACAGTTGACATGAATAAACTAACAAAAAAAAACCTTCGGGTTTTCTTAATGAATTTAATGATGATATTATAAATAATAATAATATAATGAATATTACAAAAACAAATTATATTAATGTGTCGAGCACCCATAAAAATGAAACAATATAAAGACAATAGGAAAACAATGGTAAGCTGGCGTAAACGCCGGGAAGGTGCTCAAGGGGTTAAAATCAATCATTACAGTGTAAGCGACGTTGAATTACGTTATCACCGGCGCGTAACGAAAGAGGTTCGTGCCTTTTTCAGGCTAACTTGAAATGGTTACACTCCGCGTGTGGCTACTGCTGTACTGAGCGTTTTATGTCTATGGTTAAAATTTTGATTAAAAAAAATGTAAACTGTTGCGTTGTATTTCAAATTAAAGTTAAATAGCGGGCAACACAGTCGAAAAGGTATTACCATATATGATTCGTAAGGATATTTAAAACTATTTAAGGGCGTAACAGGTTTCTCAAGGGTATTTCCGTAGTGTGATAAAAAATCTTATTTCGCATCTATGACGTCATATCAAAGTCTTACTACGTTGGGTATTTTATTTGGTAAGGCGGTATGGCTTATTCGTTAATAACTTCCAAGTTATAAGATGTTAGCGTTTTAATAATAAATTAAATTTAATAATTATGAAAAATGTACACATCTTACACAAAATATCCATGTGTACAGTTTCTTTTAATAATTTAGATGTTCAGCAAGATATAAGTAGATTTGTGTTTTATTTGGTTAACAACATATGTACTAAAACGTGCCCACAGAATATTTATATGATTATAAACAAAAACCATCTAAATAGATTTAGTGGTTCAAGGGTTTTAAAGACGGAAAGTCAAACAGATATGTTAGCTTTCGCAATATGTAAAAATATATCGTTGACAAAAACAAATAACCTCAAATTATTAAACTGTATTTCGTCTACTTCTCTAATTAAGGACCGTTTTCACAAAGCGTTACAACAAACATCGTCTCAACTAAGTTTTTTTTTGTTGTTTTTGTCTCGCTTTCCGTAGCTGATTTAATTCTCGTCTGAATTAAATTTTTGTAAACAATACGTAAACCGTTCACAATTCACTACAAAAGTATTAATAAATTATTAAAACTTCTAGCCTCTAGAAAAATAAATAAATAAACTCGTTTCCTGAAAAAAAAAAAAAAACAGTTGTATCGTTTTGTGAAAACGCTCCTCAATTAAGAAAAGAATCTATTGTACAGGTATTTGGTCATTTGATCGAATATGAAGCCTGCTAAAGCTAGAGACACTGGCTCTCAAGTGGTACTGCCGAAATACAACTATAGCCATAGAAATAAAACATTCAGAACGGCATTAGTCACAAGCGGAGTGAAGCCATTTGAAGTTGGCCTTAAAAGGCCTCTTTCACCTTTCGTCGCGTGTCAGTGATTACGTAATTCCGTGTAGCTTACATTTATACAAATATTTTTTTGGTTATAATGTTAAGCTAGTTTTTGTATGGAACTATTACTTTTAGCGTTATTACCCTCTATGGGTTTAGTAATATAGTTATATGCCGACAGATTTTCAAACATAAGGTTGATAACTAGACCGGCTGGACACATTGTACTAATAGCATTCGAGCCTACGATCATCCCAGCGGTATCCTTTTTTTACGTGGGGAAATAAATTTACGTATCCCATATAAACCGGGAAGTAAAATCTCCCAGGTTATAGTTAAGGTTGTGTGAGATTCGCCCGGCGCGAAGGGCTAGATATACCTATCAAACCCCACGGTGCCGTTCGCCGCCTTCCTGGGGCGACATGGGATCATACCTTTTTTTTTCTTTGACGAGGGGAATGCATTTACGCACTACCCCTTACCTATTGCATTAGAGACCGAAGTCCTCCAATGCAATAGGTAAGGGGGCACGGAGGGACGACTCCGTGCCAGTGTGGGACTCACCCGGACGTGAGGCGTCCGGAAATACCCACTAAACCCCCCGGGGCCGCCCGCCGCATTTGGGGGGGGGGGCGATACGTGATTGCGACAGCATTGTACCGCGTCGCCCCCTGCGGCACGCCCACCGGGCCTCGTCCATGCAATGGCCCAATGGGGTTGGGGGGGGGGGGAGAATGCCTCTCCGAAGAAGGGCATGACCCAGCGGTCAACAGTCCGGGGGGCAGAATATACTTCCACGCGGTATCCCCTACTACACTAACTCTGAGCCATCATAAGTTCATACAACTATGAACGATTGTAAATGTATAAAAAAACGCTTTACTCTTTTAATATGAACCGACGGAGATTATGTAATTGCTACTGTGTCATGATAAAATGTAGTAAACAGGTTTTATAATAACATCGTTTTATTTGTTGATACGATTTATTGATTCATTCAAGTAAATTCAAAACATTTAATTGAGGTACGTTTTTATTAGTATGTAATTACAAACTCGAACGAGTGTCATTGTTATTGAATTAATTAATAAATTAATTTACTCGTAATTAAAAATATGTTTTTATTGTAAATTACCTTGTTGACATAAATATTTCGAAATATTTTGTAAAGTTTTAAATTTAAAGCAGTTGTTTCTCAATTTCTATTTTACAATGCCTCACTATAGGATCATTTGAAAAAAAATTCAAGTACCGGCAGATCTACTGGAACATTCTTACCAAGTTGGAAGCCACGGCCTCAAAAGATTCTTTCCAAACAAATTATAGAAAAAATATTTACACCGTGTAATGTTAATAAAATTCTTATTTGAAAATCGAAACTTTTAAAAATACACGTAGAAACTTTTTGCTTGATTACCATGAAATTTAACAAAGCGCAGAATTAATTGCATGACTAAAACTCGTACGAAATCGAGAATTCAATAGAAATATTTTTAATAAAACATTATATACCATTTCAAATAGATATCATAAAAGTGAAATCGATTCGAAAGTGATAATTTTATATAGTAATAAGTTTTACTATCACTTCCCACCTTTATTGTAAACTAGCTGCTCTCCGCGATTTTACCCACTTATTTCCCGTTCCCGTGGGATTTTCTAAACAAAAACTATCCTATGTCTCTCTCTGGATTTCAATCTATCTCCATACCAAATTTCATCCAAATCGGTCTAGTAGTCTTTAAGTTTATTCGTTATGTACAAATCTTTCCTATTTATAATATTTGTGTAGATATGAGAGTTGATTAAGAAGATTTAAAATACTTACTGACAAATAAGAAAAATATTTTTACTTCTATTATTTCAGTACCAAGGGAACTCACAGTGTGATTAAAGATTGTTTACGCAAACATTATGTAGTCGTCAAATTATCAACTCCTGAATGTAATTATTAGTTTCATGACAACATTACAAAATTATTGTTATAGTTACAATAAATAAAAACTTTATACACACGAATTTCTATTTACAGAACGCATTAGCTCTCTGAATCAATCATATTTATCCGATAATGTATTTTACATGTGCTCAGTGCTTTGACCACCTGATGTTAAGTTAGAATATGGTCTAGGATGGTAAACACACTAAGCCTAGATACTGGTTCTTAAGTGATGATGCCGGAACACCCCTATTGGTATTTGGCGACAGGTTTTCAAACTTAAAGGTGGTAGCTAAATAGCTAGTAGAAAATGCCCTTTTTTTTTTTTTTTTTTTGACGCGGGGAAATGCATTTACGCACTCACCTTACCTATTGTATTAGTGGGACCTGAGTCCCTCCAATACAATAGGTAAGGGGGCACGGAGGGACGAGCTCCGTGCCAGTGTGGGACTCAAACCCGGGCGAGAAGCGCCCGGGAATACCCACTAAAACCTCCCGGGGCCGTCCGCCGCATTTGAGATAGGGGCGATACGGGGTTGCAAGGCATGTCGCCGCGTCGCCCCCTGCGGCGAACCCACCAGGCCCGTCTGTGCAATGACCCAGCGGGGGTGGGGGAGAACTTCTCTACCCCACATCTTCGCCCGCCTCTGAAAGAGGCATTACCTTCCGGAGGGAAGAGGAGTAATCACTGCGACCGCAGTAATCACCTCTCAAAAAAAGTGGGCTTTCGCCCGAGCCGCCCAGTCAGACTATTAGCCGGCAGTCAGAAGGACTGCCATTGCCCAGGGTGCACCACGAGGAGGTTGTCTGACACCGCACCCCAAAAAGGGTTCTAACCTCCGACCTTTCAGTCGTACCGTCTATGAGACACGCGGAATAGTCCACCGAGCTAACCACGCTCTCAAAAAAGTTTTTCGCAACAGAAAATGCCCTACCACCATGCTATTCCTAACGATGTTTTCCTTCACCGAAAGCTCAGATTGATTTTGGAGGTGGACAGGTGGGCTCGAACCCGCGTCCATTGACGCGGAATCCAGACGCACTATCCACTGCACGATTACCGCTTCATTAATTCATGTCTTTCCAAAGTATTAGCTACCGGTTTTTCTTAAAAACAATTTACGTAATAACAAATACGTTGCCTAAAACCATATTATGATACGATTTCAATAACCTGTTTATAATTGCATACGACTTGTAACTAACATTATAATTTCACTTATGTCCTTGTAAACGTTTACTTAACACGTATAAAAACGCTCGAACGCTGTATGTATTTATCATGTATTATCGATAATTGATAAACAAACATACTACTCGCCAATGTGTTTGCATAAAAACTTAGATATTTGCATAAAACCGAGACCCTGGTTGCGTTTGAAAGCTACGTAATGATTTTCCAATACTATTGAGCTGTACTGTGTCCAAGAGCTATCTCTAATTCTATTTTTTTTTTTAATAATTATTATATAGTTTTCAGAAACGAGATCGATCCTTTTTCTACGTTTCATTATAATAATATAAATCCATCATCTGTATCTATCTTGTAAACGATAATGAACGCAGTAGCGGGCGCCAGCTAGTATACGATTTATAGCTAAATAAATCACTGGTATATAAAAAAACCAATAGAAAACCAAACGTCATTTTTTTTCTTGGCTGCGTACCACAATTAATGTTACGTTCATATTTCCTCATTTCGTTCAGTTTATAATATCCTCGATTAAACACAAATATTTGCTTAATGCGGAGGGAAGCCGTTCAAACAAAAAACTCGGTAAAAAGTTAAGCATGTTTTCTTAAAGATAACATGTGAATCGGCTTCTTTTATCTCCCCACCACTAGTACAATGGAACCAATATTAGTGTTTTTTCAATTAGCTATCCTTATATTTATAAAATATTTGTAATCGGTTTTTCAGAATCGCCTGTGAAGAACTCTTCTACCAATCTTTAACGATGATGGCCTTAGAATTACGGCTAGCACTTCACTCGTAGAAATATCTCTGTTAGGAAATTTTGGTTGAAAAACCATTGAAAGGTGTGTTAAAAATAATTTTTCCAATAAATTCCTTAAGTGATATGAGATGGCGTGGTTTCAAATTCATAGTTTAAAAAGTTCTCGTAGATTGTACAAACTTAATCCGAATCTCTAATTTAAATACTCGGTTTAATATTCCGTTATTATTCTTATATTATATTTAAGTAGGGCTTAGTTTTAGTTTTTACACCATTATGAGTTTTTTTTATAGAAATGGAAGTGTTTCGTATCAATTGTGGGCATTTTCCTCATCATACTTTCCCATTCCCTTAATACCTACGAACTTTGACTTTATTCGAATAAACGAAAAGAATAGTTCTATACCCAATTACCCACTTAATTGTTTCAACTTCGGAACCCTAGTCCATGATTGTGGAAACTGAACAATCAATGTCAATTTATTGAAAGTCAACAAAGCATAGAAGAGGACAAACTACAATTTTTTAAATAATATATTGACATGGATGTTTTCACACTAGAGACAAATACGTGAATCGCACTACCAGTAGATGATATAAAATAAGCATACACATTTACATACATACGACATGTTATTTCTTCGAATTCTATGGTTAATTTTAAATATTACGCAAGCAGTTAAGCCTCTTTATGTTAATCTGGTAACGTATATATTTCGGAGTTCCGATTACCAAGAAGAATTGAAGGTCATTCGATTTAGAAAATATTGTCATAGTATAAGTGTCTGTTTTTTTTGTTGTAAGTATGTAAAATGTCATATGTCATTAAATATTGCTAGTTTATGCTTGCGACTTCGTCCACATTGACTTTGAATTGGGAGTCCGAAAGAAACTGTCTGTTAATCTTATTAGATACAGATATCCCATGGTGAAATTTTTCTTAGGATTTTTGAAGAATCATAATCTGCTAGTAGATCAGTTTGATATATCTCTTAACATTTTCCCTACGTAAGAAGTGTAAACAAAAAATTAAAAAAAAAATCATAATATAATTTACAATAAAATTAACTATGTGAAGTTCATTTCACGGTACATCTTACACATAGATACATAACCTCACGCTTCTTTTCCATTAGTATATGCAGAGACTACATCCTTCCACCAGCTACGATCCTAACACACGTCTTTCGGTACGTCTACTTTAATAAGTGCTTACATGTTCTTCGGTTACGGGTGCTTTTGACCTGGCCTTTCTTCAGAACGTCCTCGATCTGGTCATGACGTTCGCCTAGAACGACCCTTACCAGCTTGCACAGTCACCCTCGCCTTGTAAATATGTTTCGTTAATATTCTTTCATCCATGCTCTCCACGTGTCCTAGGCAATTAAGCATTCTCTATCTTTGTCAGTCATCCTCTACCACACCATAACGTTCCCTTATCACATTATCCTTACTTTTTTACGTCTTCTACAAGGTACAGCACTCTCTACCATACATAAGTGTAGGAACTAGCACACCCTGATGCACAGACAAACGTGCCTTTCTGGACACATTATGGCTGGCTCAAAAAGTTTTCAACAACACCAGTATATGTATTATAATAAAAGCGTGATCCAATCGGTCTCATTTCTGTGTCTTAACCTCCAGCTGCTGGACGAACACTATAAAAGGAAAAAGTAATAAACATTGTAGAATGTTTTCAGAAACTTTTTTTTTTACTTAATTCAATCTTAGAAATTTGTATATTGCTTCTAGTCAACTCGTTAACTCGATTAGTGTAGCTTTCATATGTTACTTGAGAGTTACACACATATGTACGTTGTTAAGCACTCTCTTAACAAATACATGACACTTATTTTTTCACACGTTTCAAACGATTTAATCTTCTCTGGCGAATCTTTCTCCTTTTGTTCTGTCTGAACTCAGGTGTATTTGATCAGCATCAGATTATACGTTAAATATGGAGTGATTTTATAATTTAATTTCATTATAAATAATTTAACATTATAATAATTTAAATATTTACGTGTAATATCTTCTTAAGCGGTCGTTTATCCTGGTGATGTGATGCGCAGGGAGAAAGAGAATGTTGTAAGAAAGGTATTGGATATGAATGTGGACGGTTACATGGGAAGGGGAAGACCAAAGAAAAGATGGATGGACTGTGTGAAAGATGATATGTTTAGAAAAGGAGTGAATGCGGAGATGACAACAAATAGAGAGGAATGGAAGAGGAAGACGACATGTTGCGCCGACCCCAAATAAAAATGGGAAAAGGGTAGGGAGATGATGATGATCTTAGAATTTTACAATTTTTAGCCTAACTGCTATAGGTATATGCAATGTTAGATAATCTAGTACCTTAGGTTACTCTAGTAAAATTTATGATTTCATTAATACTTATGCGCTATAAAAGAAATTGCCTGGCGTCATTTGTAATTTTCATAGACCGCTCGTAAATTATTTCGAGGTACAAAGTAACATGCTAGGACGATTGGTTTATAATATAATGTAACAAATTTTCTTCTTTTAGTATATTTTTGCATTGATTTTACTAATATCAGTGAATACTATAACATATTTTCGACGTGTTTTCTGATCGTTCATCCGACCGGATAAAATTATATAATTACGAGGCAATATATATGCCTTGAGCAATCGTTGCTCGTCGCACGAGTCGCATTGGCATCGGTCGCCGGCGATAAGTATTGCGGTCACGTGCATTCCCCTGTAACGGCAGACGGACAGACGCCACAAACCCATATACGCATATTGTAACGCATACCGGTTCCTATAGTCGATGCACATTATGTACCATTTCATATTTTTGTAAAATAATACTCACAAGAAGTCACACCAATAATTGTTTCGTCTATTATTATGAAAATATTTGTTGGTAAATTTATTCCAATCCAAAATTAGCCGCTATTATTATTGAGAAAACGGTAGTCTAATCTTCAATCGGAGCTATCGTGCCGGCCATGAGAAATCTGCCCAGAGCGAGTCACAACGTTGAATTTATACGTTTGGTGCATGTAGGTTATTTTAATAACTGTCAATATACCAAGAAAAAACTGCTGATAGATATACCTACATATATAGCTAAGGATTTTATGAAGTTTTCCCAATTATAATATGTATCAATATGTTCGTTAGTACAACTATGCAGGAAGGAAAACATCGTGAGGAAACATAACTTTCTATAAATGTTCATATCATAAATCCTCTTGGTTTTAGTACATTATGGCTTAATATTTGTGATATATGATTACGCGTAATGTTTTATAATGCAGAAAAATACTTTTGAATCAAAAATTATGTCTGTATTACGTGTAAGAATTACAAGCAGTACGAGGTGGAAAACAATGGAAGCAGTAAATGTTAATATTTTATTAAGTATGCAGATAAATTCGCTAATATTTATTTGTGGTATGATACCACAATATGGCAACAAGTTACAGTAGTTCTTACTACATATTCTTAACTCATGAATTTAGAAAGTGAATGTTTGTAAATCAAATTGTAAGACCGTGTGAAATTATTTTGACGGCAAACGACAATTAGTATTGATTTATTTTACATCTGTGCTCTATCATGGATCCATTCATTGTAAACTATTAAAATTAAGTGATGAATTTGGAGTAAATAATTGTACTAAATTAGTTACCTATACAAATGGAAGCATTTAAAATAATCATTTTGAAATGTGGAGTAATTTGTCAAACGTGACTTAATGCGTATTTAGTTTTAATTGTGTTACGAAATATTTAAAATTAGACTTTTACATCTACCATAGTAATCTCTAGATTAATCTGTAGTTATCGCCAGTCCTTCAAAAAATTAAATTGGCAAATTATGTCTAAAATTGTAATGCACGTTCTATCTTTTAAATCAATTATGCGCATAAACGTATTATTTAATTACGGCGACAGTAATTTAAAAATACTCACTTATTAAAGTCTGCCAGATGACATCAAGCATGAAACCAATAAATAAATTTTCAAAAATAAGTTATAAAAGTCTTTGATTAATTCTATGCATTGTGTTGTTTAGTTCTGTACGCAAACTAGATCCATAGACAAACCAGTAATACGGTTTGTGGGATTAAGAATTACATATAAAAGATGTCACTGTATAAATAAAAAAAATGTCAAAAACATCGTGAGGTGTTGTAGCATATAGCATAACATGGTGGTAGGAAATTTTCTAATAATGCAAGTAAGTTTAAGTAGGGTAGGGTAGTCAGTTGGAAAACCTGTCACCAAGCACCTACAGTATTCCGGTATCATCACTCGTGAGGCCACTCATGAGTACCTCTAGGCTTTTAATGTGTTTTACCATTCTGGGCAACATCGCCACTTAAAAGAACCTTTTTTGTTAATATTGCTAAAAAAGTTTTATTTTTACAGACTGGATCTGGCAAGACATACACAATGGGCAGCGGTTGGGAGGGCGAGGGGGATGGGGATGAGGAACGCAGGGGTATCATCCCCCGAGCTATCCGGGACTTGTTTGCCGGTGCGGACACACGAGCTGATGAGGCTCGCGCCAAGGGACAGCTGCCACCGGAGTTCTCTGTACAGGCGCAGTTCATTGAACTTTACAATGAAGATATAGTCGATCTACTCGACCCAGCGAAAGATCCCTTCGCTAAGGTATTGTAATTAATTTCCTATAACAATTTTAAAACACATCATGACTTTTGAGTCGAAGTTCGATTTCGGCGTAGAACGTATTTTTCTAAGCTGTTTATTGTCAAAAAGGCAAGCTGCACATTGCTTAAAATCGAAAACTTACCTTTTACATTTGGCTTTATCTTCATTTATACCTTTTTTTTTTTTTTTCGAGGGGAATGCATTTACGCACTAGTTGTCCAGCCAGATCTGATAGGGACCCCCCCTTCCAGGCCTGGCTGAAACACGTCTGAAGATGTGTGACAGTCTCTCGCACGAAAGCACGAGAGGCTGTCACACAGGATTAGTGTGGGACTCGCGGCGAGAAGCGCCGTTGACCACTACCCACTAAACCCCCCGATACCTCCCGCCACCTAGTTGGAGCAAACACGGGATCGCGATGCATGCACCGCGAGAGCATCTTCATTTATACCTAACCTAAAGAAACAAATGAATGAAGAAAAATGAGAGTCTTTTGTTTTTATTACCGGAAAAAAGAACATAACAGTAAAAAAATAGAAGGGAAAAATGTAGAAAAGAGTAAATTAAAAAAAAGAAATGAGAAAGGGTCGATGGAATCCAAAAAATAGATAGCCTAATAGCCATCTACGAAAGACCATAAAACTTCTGCGTCGAATGGCATAGATATAGATAGAAGATTGACTTTACTAGATGAAAGGCGATGCGTAATGAAACTCGCCATTTCGAGATTGACTGATAGTGTTTATATTGTCTTGTATTTGTTTTAGTGGCTCTCACGTGAAGCTGCCGGAGTTGTAGCTATTCACGTTGATATTACAATATGCCTTACCACCATGATCTGGCATTATCGTTATTATTTCCTTCACTCACTATAGAATACTATGTGTAAATATTGCTAATTCATCGTTTCAACGCTGTTATATTACTATGAAATCATACAATAAACATTAAGTCATTGTGACATAATTATGTATATGAACAAAACGACGCGATCCCTGTTTATTATTAATGAGCTCGAAGTGATTGTATAATTAAATTCAATCAAGTATGTACATAAGAACTAAAGTCTTGCTCCACTGAGCCGAGATCTTGCAATAAATTACATTACGAACAATGATTGTGTTAACCAAACGAAGAGTTAATGCTGTACCTGGCATTGTTTGTGATTATTTTATATACCAAGTTGAGTGTAGCAAACTAGGCAATAACAGTACAGTTCATGACATTTTTATTTCCTTTTTTTTTTAACGAATATCCGTATACTTCTATAACATAAACCATATAATACGTTTTGTATTATTTGAGTACTTATGCGACCGAATATCGCTCAGCGTTTTAAAAGGTTAAAGTGGCCTGGTGCCATCTGTTGTTACGTAGTTAATATGAATTGAAATCTTTGCTAGTTTGCAAATAATCATATCCATCCATCTATCATTGAGTAGTTAAATTAATTAAAAAAAAAAATAACAACATGTGTGTGTGTGTGTGTGTGTGTGTGTACGCACGTAATAGGTTATACTTCTTTGATGTAATAAAAGCAAGAACTAAAACCTTAACAGCTATGTTCACGGTGTTGGTTTTTCGTGACGGTTGCGCACGTATCTTAAAAATTTACTCTCATCATTTTTCTCTAACGCGTCCAAAGAACTATAACTTCAAACATATGCAACATAAATTTCAGAATACGCAGTAAATTAAAGCTTAACAAAAATATTTGGTTAATTGCTATAAAAGATTTCAAAGTACTCGGTTACATTATTCGTAGCTGCAAAAAAAATGTAACCGATCAAATTATTTACCACCTAAGTTTCTAATAGCATTTGTGTTAAAAAAATACTCTTAAAAATGTTTGTCGTGTTATCATTACAAAAACTGCAATATAAGCCAAATAGAATGTAGTCGGAAAATAGCGAACTTAACATTCCTGCGCAATTAATTTATTAATATAATAGTTTGTTGTCATGAATTAACCTAACCAACCGGTTGCAGATTAGTATTCTATTACATCTATGTGCCTAGATATGAATCTTTCAATTTATTCATTATAGCATTATCTAAATCTAACCTTAGTCTTAAATATGTCTAGATTTTACATAACTCAATAGCACTCTTGTATTAAAAAAAATAACAGTCATGGCTATCATCATTAGCATTAGTGTGCGCTTGTACACGTAGAAAATAAATAATAATAATCGATCTAAAATCTGTCTGTCTGTCCGGTTCGTTATTTAGCTTATAACTCGAAAAGCCATTGAACCTGTTTACATTATTAGTTTTTCAAATGATGGACAAGTTCTTATGCCAATTTTAGCATATAATATTTTCTTAAAGAAGTTATATGGAACAATTTATGAGTTGTTGAGAAAAAAAATGCATTCTGTATTTGGAAGTTATAAGGTAATTAATAAATTTAAAGCATAGCAGTTACTATGTGTCAATGAAGATACTGCCATAGCTTATTATACAGATTATATTATATAAACAAATTACTATCACATGTTGTCGTTTCCTATAATTGAAGGCGCAGAACAATTTGTAATAACTTTAGGCGCGTTATGAAAAAAAAATGATGAGAGTGAAATTTTAAGATGCGCGCGCATCTGTGACACAAAATTAACAGTATGAAGTTGTCTGCTTAACCGCTCATTAAGTCTCGAAAAAAAAAAAGCTACCAACAAAATAGAAATTGAACCTCGATATTAGTCGCGCATGTTGGTACGCTCGTCACCTCTGATCACTGTTTTCATATTTATAATATTTATCAACATGTTTCTAGTTTATACATTCACAACACGTGTTTTAGTTTCATACAAGTGCGAATTATATATGTGCTAATAAATTGTATTCAGTAGTGATTTAAATTGAATATTTTGATTGATATCACTTACTATTTGTGAATATTAGTGAAAAAAATTGTGCTTATATACTTTTTCAAGTGCTCCAATATAATTTAAGTTAACTATCCGTATGTATTATTTATTGATATAAATTAAAATACTTTTATTTAATATAATTAACACTAAATATTATTAAATTATTTTATTTAATTATTCAAATTTAAAATGAACTTTGTTGATTATCCTTTTCCAATCCTTCTATTATTTTATTGTAATGAATTATTTGCATGCAATTAAAAACTATTTTTTAATGATGCCAAAGAAGTATAACTTCCACACGCGTACATAAGTACACGCACCCATTTTTATTTTTATTGTATACAATGTTAGTTTAAACTATGCTAAAAATTCATCAATAGTTATTAATGTTATTCCTAAAGCAGCTATACAACTTAGAACAACCTGTACAGCTGCAACCTAGAAAGATCTATGATGATATACTGTAAATTATTTTTGCGTATGCTTTTGGGATTTAATCGATTACATACTCACAAGATGTGGTTTGGTTCTTTCAATAATTATAACAAAAAAACAATAAAGAAAATCGGTCTAGAAACAGATGAGAAAAATGTCTTGAACTGATTTAAATATTGATAAGTTTATGATTTAAACTAAGTGACAATCATAGGGTGCTCTGCGGATAACAGAAGACGGATGCGGCGGCGTACGTGTCGTAGGAGCTTCCATGAGGACGGTAAGAGGCGTCACTGAAGCACTAGGGGCGCTGCGAGCCGGTGCCTTAGCGAGAACCACAGCCGCTACCAACATGAACTCATCTTCTTCGCGATCTCATGCGGTGTTCACTCTACTGCTGCGGCAGAGGAGACTGGCAACGGACTCTGACGGTGCGGAAAAGGAGACAGACGGTGACGCACCAGAGCAGTACGAAACGTTAACTGCCAAGTTTCATTTCGTTGATTTGGCTGGATCAGAGAGATTAAAACGCACCGGTAAGTTGTTAATTCTGAAGATAGCCCTATTCCATCTTTTCAGATCCATTGTCTCAATTTTACCAAAATGTATGAACTAAAACGGATTTCCATAAAATCACGATCAGTCAGCAAAATGAAAACTATCATTACATAGATCAAAACTATTATTTGGATATTTTGCAAGTTCTAAGTTTGAGTTTCTCCCCAGTTTCTCGATTTCATAAACGTACTTTTTAAACTTTAAAGCAAAGATAGGTTATTGTTAATGCAAATGAATGTTGCAATGCTAACAGGCGCACTTGATCAAAATTCCTTCCAAATTGAACAGGCTTACACGAGATTGTGCTCAACCTCTTTTTTTTTTTTAACGTGGGTAAATCCTCGTGGACGAACCCCTCTCCCGGGCACAGGGAAAGAACATCCTGTGCCCGGGAGAGAGGAACAGTGCCGGAATCTTACCGGCTAAAACCCCACGGCCGCATCGGCGCGCATTTGGGCAGGGTCTCGGGATAACGATTAGCATGCGCCGCTACCCTGTCCACGCACCTGCACGGCGTGCGGGCAACCCTCGTCTCGGGGAGAGAGATTGTTGTTTTCTCCCCATGCTTCTTCGTGTATAAAGCGGCGGCTGTTAATCCAGCTTCTCCTTCACGGGTTTGTTTTTCCTCGGTAACGGACACCCCTGTATCCGTTACCTAAACTATCGTCACGGAGGCATTTGGTTGAAGTCTGCTCTCCGTCTTCCCCGACCCGTGCTCCTGCGACTAACTGCCAGAGCTTCCCTCTCTTTTTGCCTTTCGGCCTCCTCTTTCTGCGTGAGGACGCTCTCGCAGAAAGAGACGACTGCGTTCCAACACCTCTCTCCACCGACCATTGAGCGAACGACAGCCGGTAGGGAGAGATCACTACCAACCTCGGCAACGAGTTGTCCTCGCTCTGCATCCCAAGCCGAGCATTCCTCCAAAGTGTGCTTAGAGGAATCTAACACACCCTCGTCACAGTGGTGACACTCGCCAGTCAGCTCTTTTCCGACGATCTAGTGATTGTGCTCAACCTAACCTAACCTTTAAATTTAATAAACAAAGTACGTAATGAAATATAATGTGAAACAAATGGGTTTTATTGCTAATGTATTGTTTACAGGTGCGACTGGCGATCGTGCACGAGAAGGTATATCGATCAACTGTGGACTACTTGCGCTGGGCAATGTCATATCGGCACTCGGCGATAAATCTAGAAAAGTACTACACGTGCCCTACAGGGACTCGAAATTGACGAGGCTGTTACAAGATTCACTCGGAGGTGAGTTCAAAAGAGCTCTTTGAACTGACTCCCTCCTCTCTATTCCACTTCTCTATTCGGTGTCACAGTTTCACGGTGACGACCATAAATTCAAGAACTAAACAGTTTGCCGATTCTTACTTTTGTCGTACCATGAAGTTGTGGAACTATCTTCCAGTTAGCGTGTTCCCTTCTTCTTATGATATTGGGTCCTTCAAAAGTGGTGTGAAGAGGTATTTAAGCAGGTCAACATGACAGCGATGACTTGGAGTGAATCCTGTTCAGTGTCAGTCGCCGCTGATTTGAACTGTACTGAACTTAGCATCAGGTCCAGTGCAGTCACTTTGCTGCATTTAAAACTAAAATAAAGTACAGATGTGTACAAAATGCGTATTGTAAGTTTCCTTTGCAAAATCTTCATGATTTAGTTGAACGAGTTGAATTTCCCGACCACAATAATATTTATTTTATCTCCAGAAGGTTTTATGAAATATAAATCCACAGACGTCACCTTTATTCTTAACTTAATATTTCTTAACAAAAAATATCAATATCAAATGGGTTTTATTTAATTTACGTTTCAAGAAACACACACGTGAGCTTTAAAAATGTTGGCATCGATTATGATGATATCGAGAAAACTGGGGTAGCAACTCAACCCATAATAATTGTTACCTAAAACGTTAATAAAAAGAATTTATTTATTTATTTATATAAAAAGATTTCCAACAACGGATAAACTGAAAAACAATCAATGAAAAACAAAGTCCTATCGAATTTTGTGCTTCCTTAATGTATCGAGTAACCATAAAAATAAAACAATAGAAAGACAATATGAAAACAATGGAAAGCTGGCGTAAACGCCAGGTTAGTACTCAAGGGGTTAATTATACGAAATCACTATGTCCATGTTCATCGTCATTACGATACTAAATTATATTTATTCTAAAATAAAGAAATAAAATTATGACTAAAATAAATTAATTAAAAATAATTGTCGTTACATTTCGTACAAATTAATCGTTTTATCAAAAAAAAAAAAAAAAACAAAATCGGTTGATAGACAAAAAGGGGAAAATATTTTGAACTGTTTTTATATCTGCCTGTTTATATGTTATGTATTTTGTTATATATTTGTAGGTAATAGTAACACGGTAATGATAGCTTGCGTGTCGCCGAGCGATCGCGACTTCATGGAGACCCTGAACACTCTGAAGTACGCGAACCGAGCGAGGAACATTAAGAACCGTTGCGTCGTGAACCAGGACCTCACCTCGCGCACCATACACCAGCTGAGGCAGGAGGTGGCCCGGCTGCAACTAGAGATAGCAGAGTTTAAACAGGTTTCAATCTATTTACATTTTTTTTAATGCTGTTGTTGCTTTACAGCTTCACCGTAACTTTGTGGGTTAGTGCTGAAGGGTTCGAACCTCGGCTTGGCCACTACCCGTATTTATAAATTCCCGCGGAATTTGATCCTAGATAAATTTCTTTAAACATTCATGAAACAGATCTTTTCTCAGCGGTTTTATGTGTATCAGATCCAATCAGAACAAACGTGCACTAGATCTGAGAGGAAAATAAATAACCAAATATAGTAATTTTTTTTAAGAGTGTCGCAGTAATTCCCAATAGCAAAGAATAGACACATTAGAGGGGGCGAGGCCACAGATTTTATTAGTCTTAAGCAGTACATTACGTAAGAAAGAGATATAAAAACAATATTGCATGATAAATTATACTGTAAATTCTTGTAAAGAATATACACTTTTATTTACCTAAGGAGTTGCGAATTTCGCTAATGAACCTATTTAACATTGAAATATTAAATATTACAGCTTAATTAAAAAAAAAAATGACTTCTCCCTTCCTTGACAGCCATAGTAAACTTATATTCCCCACTCATGGTAACTTAAGCGTTGGTATATCTTTTACAGTAATTAATTGTAAATGCATGTCGGCTTGCTTACGTAATGAGATCTTCCGTTTGCAATGTCGTGAAAAATATGCAAGTTGGTGCTTACGGCTCGTAAGATAACAAACAAATAATAATATTTGTGAATTAGGGCAAACGCATAGTGTCAGAAAATGGCGAGGAAGGTTGGAGCGACGTGGTGCAGGAGAATGCGATCCTGACGGGCGAGGTGGAATCACTGCGTCGGCGCGTGAAGGCCATGCAGGGGACCATCGACCAGCTCTCAGCGAGGAACAGCGACCTGCTGGCTGAAAAGGCGCTCGCCACCTGGGCACCTAGTGACTCCAGCCCTGACCGAAACGACTGCTCTCTCACTGCTCTAGTCCAGGTCTGTATTGCTCTGGGTTCTATTTACAAGTATGCGGTCGAACCTTTAACTAATTCAAAAAATCAGAAGTGGGATACATGATTTGGTGACAGATTTTCAATTATTCTATTCTATTATTAATAGAATATCACATACATATAACAATAAATACTCACAGATTGACATATTTCATCTACATATAGGATCGTTTAAAAATAACATAATCAAAATCCTAACCACGTCTTTGCATCACATTTCATAACAGTTAACATACACACAAACATAAACACACACGCACGAATTATGTGGGGCGCGCCCGAGAGGCGTAAAAAAAGTCAATTCAAATTAATATAGATTTAATTTCAGAGCTACAGTTACACTTATATTTAAACTAAACCTAATACAAATGACTATCGACCGATATTAGATCGAATAGTCCTTAAACCTAAGAGAGGTGACTACCGATCGAGGTGTGATCAAATAGTGTCTTCAGCGGAGGACTTGACAGGCGAGGCGAGCCTCAGTGAGACTCGGCTGGTGGGGCGGTTCCCACGATGACGATGAGTTGAAGTTCCGTATAATAGCAGGTGGCATGTAGCGTCGGTGAACCGATGTTGCAATTGTTACATGGAAACTGCAATGTAGCGGTTTCCGTGGGATTCAACGATGTGTCTTTGGTCCATGATATTAGGAAGTTGCAACGTAGACCTTTCCATGGAACACGGATACATAACACACGCAAACACACATATTCACAAACATACATAAACAACGCATATACAAACCTGTCATTTTATAAAGTACATGTACCTAGTAGAAAAACCTGTAACTGGCCATAGTATTGTGTAAACTGTTTTTATCCATGTATAATCTCAAAAATGCTGTTGTTTTCTCTCTTTGAATAAATAAATAATGGGAATTAGTTGTTCCCCAGATAAAGAGATGGCGCGAACTCCATATTAACTCGCGTTTGTGTTGTATATTCGTCTTTAGGAATATATCGCTTTGGGTTTGTTGCTGAATAGGACTGAAGGTAGAGCGAAGCGAATTTGGAATAAATTAAAATTGAGCCAGGAATTTTTTGTTTATAGGACTTACCTTAAAACAGAATATTTTTTTAATTATTCAGGCTCAACCCTCTCGATGCCCGATGGCGATATCAATTAGTCATATGGTGATATAATTCCAGGGTTATGTAAGCGAGATAGAGGAGCTACGCGCTCAGCTGATGGAGGCGAACGCTCTGTACGAGGGGAGCAGGCGCCGGGAGACGCTCGCGGCGCGGACCCGGCAGGACTCCATGCAGGACCCTGGCGCCGTCCTCGATGAGGCTAAACGGGAACTCTATAAAGTATGCTCACTATCTAAATTATACAATAATCCACTCAATCTCCTCCATTTCCATAACTTTCTATGCTATACTAACTGTCCTACCCGACGTTGTCCGGATTACGTTTATGTAAAACTAGCTGGTGCCCGCGGCTCCGCTCGCATTTCATATGTTCCGTGCGTATGACGTTTCAATTATAGCTAATTTAAAAATAACAAATGAATGAATAAAAGTAAGAGTATTTTTTGTTTTTATTAGCGGAAAAAAAGTGTATGTAAGCGTAAATTGAAGTGGAAACTGTACAAAAGAGTAAATCGAAAAAAAAAAATGAGAGAGGATCGGTGGAATCCAAAAAATACCTGTCTAGGAAAAATACTGCGTTGATAGGTATTAAGTCCTATCGCGATATGTTCAGTAGTTTTGAGGTGATGATGCGTCAAAGGAATAATAAACAAACAACTTGAGAAAACATGGCAAAGGGCTCATATAATTTATAAAAATATATAGCCTATAACCATCTACGATTAATTCCGCGTCGAATGGTTGTGGTTTCACGTTGATCGGTCTAGTAGTTTTCGAGTTTACCTCGGACAAAGAAACAAACTTTGCTTATATATATATATATATATATATAAATAAAATAAAATTCCATGAGGTGTCTGAAACATGCATAGATTTTCAATTTGAAGCTGATAATCTAGCTAGCCAGGGTGTCTAATATGAACACACCACAATCGTATGGTTTCGCCATGACAGTTTCAAAGTACAGACAGATTTCGGTCTGTTTTACATTGTATCATCGGAGTACATAAAAACTTAATTCTGTATAAAAAAATAAATAAAAAAGCCTTTATTGCTGTACAGAAGTTACATATGCTATAAATTAAGAATTAATTAAGTGCGCCTAAGTTTATTTTTACAATTTGCGTTTAATAATGTATAATATATCGGCAAACGGTCATTATTCTGAAGCAGCTTGGCTTCCGACAAAGACCTCCTCTAAGGACTTCCACTCTTTTTGGACCAGCTATTTTCTTGATTTCATCCTCCCATCTTTTGATTTGTCTACCTCTGTTTCTTTTGCTATCTCGTGGGTACCATTCTGTTATTAGTCTTGTCCATTTTTCCTTCTCCTCTCTTATCATATGGCCTGTCCATCTCCATTTTAGTTGTTTGTAAGTTATGTATGCGTTTTTTAAATTTGGTTCTACACTTTGTCTTTTAATTTTACTCGGTCTTTTAACTCCTATTGTGCTTCTCTCTATTCCGTTCAGACAAATCTTTATTTTGTTTTCTAGTCGTTTTGTTAAAGCCCAGGTTTGACATCCGTATAGTAAACATGGTGGAATACATATATTATATACTTTCCTACTTTCTTTCATAGGCATTTCTGTGTTTTCATGACTTCACTAAGAGACCAAAATCTTTTCCAAGTATTATTTATTCTTCTATCTATTTCTTTTTCCATTCTGTCTTCCTTTGATATTAGTTGTCCTATAAGTATATATATATTCCTGTACGTATTCTATTTGCTCATTATTAACTTTTATGATCTCCTTTTGTAAAGAATTAGTAATTATTTTTGTTTTTGTTGAGTTCATTGACAATTCAATTCTGTATAAGATGCGGACAAATCGTTACCTATAAACTTCCAAAAGCTACAGAATATTACATATTAGTAAACCTCAACGGTTTTATCGATAAGAGCTTATCGATTACTCATTCTCGATTTTCAAATGTCCCAGTGATAATACACTAATTAACTAATAAATGAATGCAATACCCCATAAATATAGACCCTGATTTTGTTAAAAATGTCAATATAGATAATTTAATAGGTAATTTGTTTTAAACCATCAATTTAATAACTTATAATCCTGTGCGTGTACTCTATCAGGAGAAAGAGATACTAGCTCGGAGTATGGGAGAGCTGGAGTTCCAGCGCAAGTTGAACATGAGCGAGAGCGTCACGAGCGCTGCTGATGTCGACCGGCCCATAGGGGAGAGGGAGCGCGCGGAGGGGGAGAGTGCCGACGATTCCGAACCTTCCGACGCCGAGGGCGACGCTACCGATTCTGAGGAGGACTCAGAAGCTAAAGGTTACAAACGACGCTTTAAAAAACGTTTTTCTCTAAAACGTTATTACGTCTCAGAATTAAATCACAATTAAATTTCAATTCACTGCGTAAATTTATTTGTTACTTGGATACACACAATAGTAAATAAGCTATGCACTAGAGATGTGCATCTAAAACAAATATCAATATTATACGATATATCGTACGATCAACTCAACTCAAACGTAATAATAAATCTGTTTTTCTTAATGATCACTGATACTGACTTGAGAAATTAGAGAACAAAATAATTATAAATTTGGGATTTCAGTAGGAAAAACTGATTGAGATCGCATGTCGAAACTGCGCTTTAGCATATATGGGTGCGCGTAATTGCCGATTGGTGATTGCAAATAGATTTGCTAATGTCCCATCACTAAATCATAAGTGGTTGGTTTATTTAAATAAAAGATAGAAATATTAACATTATAGTTTTATTTTAGATGCACATTTTTTTTCGCATTACAAAAGACAACAAAACAACATCACGGGAAACTTCCCAAATTAGTACTAGATGGCGCCACTTGTATCATTTGAACGTTAATGAGATTATAAAAATTTTCCTTATTACAACAAACACAATTAATTTGAATCTTCCACGGAACCCCGCATCGGCATCATCTTTTTTTTTCCGTGGGGAAATGCATTTAGGCATACCCTCCCCGATGTGCTGGGAGGGTTATGTGGGACTCACCCATGCGTGAAGCGCCGGGAATACCCACTAAATCCCCATGCCTTCTTGCACCGTATTGTTACCGGGGAGCGGGAAATAGCAATGTGCAGTACTACCGCTCGACCCAGCCGGTGTTAGCCCACTATATGGGCCTCGCTTTAGAGGGGACTCTCATGACCCGAAATACCTATTATTATTTTTTATTTTATATTATTTTTTTTTTTTTTTTTTATATAATCATCATCAAGCATCATCTCACGTAAGTGTACCATCTTTCCTATCATAAATTTGTCGTCCCCATTAGCGTATCTTTTGCATCACACCAAATACAGTCCAGTATTTCGCTCATACATGTAACAAAACACAACTTAATTTTTTTTATAGTATATGATACTTAAATAGCAATCTTATGCGGCATCGAAAAGGTTCAATGTTGTTTGCGACGTGGTTGTTGATTTTCGCTCCTCACGAGTTTCGAGAACGTTCTCGATTTCGTGTGAACGTATCCAAGTTCGACGCTATTCCGATATTGTGTGCAGGCCAGAGAGCACTGTCAGCGCAGTTGGCAGCCCTGAGCGAGGATATCGACACTAAGGCGAGACTCATCGAGCAGTTGGAGGTGTCCCAGCGGAGGCTGGCGGCTCTGCGCGCGCACTACGAGCAGCGGCTGGACACGCTGCATCATCAGATCAAGGCCACGAACGATGAGAAAGACAAAGTGCTGGCTTCTCTCGGTAACTAACTATACGTACATACTATTTGTTGATGTGAAACATCTATAGCCGCACGTAAAACCGATTTCGGGCGTGGCGACGCGTCGCCATGACATCATTTCATTTTTACACGAGAGATTATTTCCGTACAGTCACAGAGGTTCAA
The DNA here is from genome assembly GCA_014132275.2 of Samia ricini. Lineage (NCBI taxonomy): Eukaryota > Metazoa > Arthropoda > Insecta > Lepidoptera > Saturniidae > Samia > Samia ricini. Next base: position 3,114,815 of record AP028161.1, on the reverse strand, counting down.
TAACTTTCAAAACAAATAACGACAAACTACCATTGATTTTAGCCGGGGATTTCAATGTAAATTTTGCAAATAATGAATCAACGCCATTAATTACGTTTCTCCAAGAAGAATTTCAATTGCAAATTAATAACAATCCAAGAGAACTTTTTTTCTTTTTTTTTTTTTGTCGAGAGGAAATGCATTTACGCACTACCCTTACGTATTGCATTAGTGAGACCGAAGTCCCCCAATGCAATAGGTAAGGGGGCGCGGAGGGACGAACTCCGTGCCAGTGTGGGACTCGCCCGAGCGTGAAGCGCCCGGAAATACCCACTAAAACCCCCCGGGGCCGTCCGCCGCATTTGGGATGGGGAATCCAAGAGAACCTACCACCAGATACGGAACAACAATAGATGCTGTATTTATTCGATATCTTGATAATGTTATGTCCAATACTTTTGTAACACACTTCAGTTACTATCGACCAATTGTCACAGTGATACCGCCCTCGGAGGCAACATCGAATATAACTATTACCGAAGTCACTGATTAAACGAATTATTTTGTATTGAATGAAAATAAATGTCTATTCAATAAATAGACATCGTTATCTGAAAAAAAAAAAATCGTAATATTTTATTTTATCATTATGACGTATTTAGTTCCTATCACGGTTTGTTCTTTTCTGCATATTACTTTTACGAAATAATGTCGATGTTTCACATCTGCCAGGCGTCCCGTGACGGCTCACATTTTTTTTTTTTACACGATATAGGGTCTAGTCTTTGACCACAGTCTCGCTTGATGTTAAGCGACGATGCGGTCCGGGATGGTAAACACTAAGCTGGAACACACGTATTCGTATTTGGAGACAGGTTTTTAGCTATCCCTCCACCCTCCACCACCATCCCCTACCACCATGTTATGCTTTCCTCACGATGTTTTTCTTCACTGAAAGTTCAGGCCGAATTTATAGTTAGATAGGTGGGGATCGAACCCTCGTCGATTGACGCGGAATCCGGCCGCAATACTCGCTGCGCCATTATCGCTTCAAATATAATATTTTACGGATTTTTCGTTGTGAATATCCAGCTTGAGTAACCGGGAAGTGTCTAAAAGATAAATGTAGTTCTTTATCTAAGTCTGCTAATATGGTAGTAAGTGCTGGGCTTGGCAGAAGAAGCTTGTAACTATAAGTTGTAGACTTATAAAAAAAAATTAAAAAAAAAACCAGATCGAGTTTCTTGTCGGTTCTTCTCGATGACTGGGTTGTTTTCCGAACCGTTGGTAATGTTTTGATGTTCTCAGGTCATTAGGGCCTAAATTGAATAGTCTATTTTTGTATTTTCTGGAAGCATGAAAGTAAGATTAATGCCGTGAAAAATGAGAAATCTGAGAAGTAAATAGCTGGAGATAAGATGATGGACGAAGTTAGCAATAGTGATAAGTGATAAGGGAACGTTGAGGTGTTATAAAGGATGTAGTGTTGAATGTCAGATGGTCCAGAGACATGATCAGATAAATGAGGAATTTTAAAGATATACATTTTTGTAGGCGAATGTTTTTTTTGTCCCCTTACATCTCATACATAATCCGAGTTTTATTTACTTAATTTATGGTTTTTCCCCCGTTTTTAGTGTTCCTTTATTATTTTCCATCTTATTTTTAAATTTACACTTCGTATTCTTAAAGGTGAGTCTGAAAGTTCTCTTAATCAATAAGCATGTATAGAAGCGCTTTTGAAAGGCGAAAGAAGCGAAAGTGTGTGTTAGGATTTTAGCAAGTGGAAGGACAAGCGAAAATATGTGTTAGGATTTTAGCAAGTGGATGTACAAGCGAAAGTGTGTGTTAGGATTTTAGCAAGTGGAAGGACAAGCAAAAGTGTGTGTTTAGGATTTTAGCAAGTGGAAGGACAAGCGAAAGTGTATGTTAGGATTTTAGCAAGTGGAAGGACAAGCGAAAGTGTGTGTTAGGATTTTAGCAAGTGGATGGACAAGCGAAAGTGTGTGTTATGATTTTAGCAAGTGGATGGACAAGCGAAAGTGTGTGTTAGGATTTTAGCAAGTGGAAGGACAAGCGAAAGTGTATGTTAGGATTTTAGCAAGTGGAAGGACAAGCGAAAGTGTGTGTTAGGATTTTAGCAAGTGGAAGGACATGCGAAAGTGTGTGTTTGGATTTTAGCAATTGGAAGGACAAGCGAAAGTGTGTGTTAGGATTTTAGCAAGTGGATGGACAAGCGAAAGTGTGTGTTATGATTTTAGCAAGTGGATGGACAAGCGAAAGTGTGTGTTAGGATTTTAGCAAGTGGAAGGACAAGCGAAAGTGTGTGTTAGGATTTTAGCAAGTGGAAGGACAAGCGAAAGTGTGTGTTAGGATTTTAGCAAGTGGAAGGACAAGCGAAAGTGTGTGTTAGGATTTTAGCAAGTGGAAGGACAAGCGAAAGTGTGTGTTAGGATTTAAGCAAGTGGAAGGACAAGCGAAAGTGTGTGTTAGGATTTTAGCAAGTGGAAGGACGTGGTCGCTGCCTGGTATTGTTGTAATGTTTTGTTGGATACTATAGCGGCGCAGGCGTCGCCACCGAGTGAGAAGCTGAAGCGCGTGAAGGAGGAGTACGAGAGGAGAGTGAGCGGCATGTCGCGCGAGCTGAAGCGCCTGCAGAGCGCGCAGCGTGAGCACGCGCGGCTGCAGCGCTCGCACTCGCACACCGCGCTGCAGATCAACACGCTCAGGAGCGACCTGCAGGCCATGAAGAGGGACAAGGTATACCGCAATTTCTGTTTAATTTCAAACGTGTACTTACTCTAAAATTGAAACGCAGTCGAATTCACTACAGTCGTGATGGTGAACGATATTATTGCTTAGTTTCGTATGTAGTTAATTTTGTTATGAACTTTCGGTTTTTTAAGCTCAAATTACATAGGTAGCGGTTAGTAGAGCGATTTTTTTTTTTTGTTTAGCTTCATAGACAACTTATACCAAATATTGTTTATACTATAAGTAAATATTGTATTTGAAGTCTAATTTGAACTCATTATCGAAACTGATTATCGATAAAGCAATTATGTTTCGTTCTTTTGGATTTTTTTTTACTTGCTAAATAAAAATAGTTACTTGAAACCAAGGAGAGGCATAAATAACTAATTCTGGCTAGTATCTTATATATATATACATCGTAAAAAAATGATGTTTGTAATAATGTAATTATAACCTATTTCAGGTAAAATTAGTTCAACAGATGCGTGCAGAAGCGAAGCGCCACGCGCAGTCTGAAGCCGCTAGGGCTAAAGAGGTATGTATACGGTTAACTGCAACTTAACGATATTTATAAAAAAAATGTTATCTCACTTAATCTATACTAATAAATAAAATTAAACTATCTGTTTGTAAACTGAACATTTTTTTTTTTTTTGCAAAATATATATGAATGTACCAAAAAATACAATTTTTCAAATTTTTGTCTGTCTATCTCTCTGTTTGCTCCGGGTTATCTCCGGAACGGGATTTTTGCTGGACGGATTTTTTTTGACGGAATTTTTTTTTGGTAGATAGCTGAAGTTACTCCGGGTAACTTAGGGTGTTTTTAATTTACGAAAATAATTAGGGTTCCGGGTAAAGAAAATTAAAACGCAGTGATGAATACATGAAACGCAGGCGCAACCGCGGGCACACAGCTAATATTATTATAATTTTATACTGCCTATTCTAGTATAGTCTAAATGCAGTGTTTATAAAATTCATAGTCGATATCCGAATGTAAATTAAGGGTGGAGTGCACGAAATCTCCAGTTATAGTAAAGTTTAAATTTAAACTTAATCTTTACTATATCTTTAACCATAGCAGTAGCAAAGTTTCGAATGTACAATCCAACTTTTAGTAAGGGTTAACGTTAAAAGAGTTGTCAGTTGAAAGAGACATCAGTCTCCTAATAAATATTAAGGAAAATATTTTATGTATGGTAACATCGTAAAAAATGTCAAGAACAATACTGATAAATAGAAAACAAACGTGTTGTTATTGTTGTCAGTTTGGACTAAAACGAAGATTTTGGATATATTTCGTTATGGATCAAATCCTATTAACTGTAAAAACCAAATAAGTTTATCAAAAATCAAAAAAAATAGTATTTGTCGTACATTTATTATTGTAATATACATCCTAATGAAAGACATGTTAATTATTATTGTTGCTGAGTAATATTAAGTGCTCAAACACTTATTGATATTATTTTATGTAAAAAATCCTGATGGCATTAGCTTGAAACAAAAAGAGAAAACATCGCTAGAAGACAATTCCCATAAAATATCTTACAATAGAGACATATTTTTGTACAATGTAAATAATAGGCTCTCTTAAATATCGTTGGCAGATGTCATGACAATCGAAATAAGCTTCGTTTAAATTTTAAACGCCCAAATTTCGTGGGTTACGGTTACAGTTAAATTATGACGTCATTTAAACTAAACTCAGATGGTGCAACACGTTTTAGCCTAACTGTAGATTTAACTACGGATTTAACTTTTGTTAAATATAAGCTTAGATGATACACGCCTGTCTAAGTAGTTCGCACGTAACCTTAAACTTTATAAGTATTGCTTATATCTTAAATCTATTCCTAAAAATGTGTTTTTTTTTTAAAACACACCCTCCAGGTGGCGCAACTGAGAAAAGAATCCCGTAAAAATGCGAACCTTATAAGATCGTTGGAGGCCGAAACGAAACTCAAGGAGCAGGTATTTTAACATTATTCCCGATCGATTTTTACTTTTGCACTCAATAGGTGTTGTGGACAAATGAACCTCTTTCCTTAAATCTTTAACAATAACATCGCGATTCACATGCCCCACAACACCCACACACACACACACACTTGCTGGAAACACGAGAGAGAGACATAAGATATGTACCTCATGTGTGTAAAAGTAATAGATAATAAGTTTTTAGACTAAAAGTAACTATGTGCTAGTTGTAAGTATTAAAAATGTATAAGAATTCGCGCCGACCGCCGGCAAAGTTGTACCGGCAAGATATACGTTTCTAATTACGTGTAATTCCAAGATTAATAAATACAGTCCACGTTATATAGAGAAGTTGGGGTTTCATTAGTGAAGAAAGCGTCCCTTTCAATAAGGTATCGACGAGACTTGTTATTTCTCCATAAACTCCTCCATTATTATGCGGTATCGCCATCTCCAATATCATCACTAAATACATCTTAATATAATCCCGTTGTTCGTATGTGTTTAACTTACAATAACTTAGCTTTGAAACATCCAGAGCTTGACCTATACGACCATCGACACATATGTACTAAAGAGTAATTAACCCCTTGAGCACTCACCTGGCGTTTACGCCAGCTTTCCATTGTTTTCCTATTGTCTTATTCTTATGGGTACTCGACACTTTAGCAGATCCTCAAATGATATTAACTAAATCATTACTATTATTAACTTGCTTTGTGTGAATTTTTTTATTAATTTCTTACAATTCTCTGTTCTAAAATTCTCATTTATTTCCATATTTATTTAATATACTAAACTGCCTATACTGCCTCGGTGGCGCAGTTGTATTACGGTGCGACTGCCGTTCTGAGGTCTCGGGTTCGATCCCCGGGTCGGGTCAAGTGGTATTGGGTTTTTCTACTCAGTATCAACTCCGGGTTTGGAATTTGTGCCCGATATGGCGACAGGCTCGCCCCCTGTCGCATCTGGGACGGAATGTGAGTAGTGTAGTTCGCTACATCACGTCTGCCTAACCCATAAGGGATAACAGGCGTGAGCTTATGTTATGTGTTATTTATTTAATCTTTATTGCGCACCATTATACACATATAATATTATGCATTTGAAAATGTGAAATTAGTACAAAGGGCGGCCTTATTGCTAATAGCAATCTCTTCCAGGCAACGTTTGGCTAGATATATATATATATATATATATATATATATATATTAACATTAACTATAGCGTGAGGGTGTTTGATTCTGTGGTATCTATGTGTAAATATTTTTTATTGGGTTTCAGCCGAGCTCTAAGCTCTTGTTTTTTTTTTTCATTTAACTGAATTATGCTTTCTTAATCGAATTGTTTATTTGTTATCGTTATTTTGCAGGTGTTACGCCGTAAGCAAGAAGAAGTATCACTACTGAGGCGAGGACATAGAGACAAACTCAGCAGTCGGGCGGCCGGCAGACTTCAAGGTCACTTGTATAATTCAACATTAATCCCAAGACATTATAGTTTTAAGTCTTCACTAGACCGAAATATCAATATATATATATAAGCAAAGTTTGTTTATTTGTCCGAGGTAAACTCGAAAACTACTGGACCGATCAGCGTGAAACCGCAACCATTCGACGCGGAATTAATCGTAGATGGTTATAGGCTATATATTTTTCAAATTCTACGAGCCCTTTGCCATGTTTTCTCAATTTGTTTGTTTATTATTTCTTTGACGCACCATCACCTCGAAACTACTGAACATATCGGGATAGGACTAATACCTTTCAACGCAGTATTTTTAAGATTCCACCGATCCTCTGTCTTTTTTTTTCGATTTACTCTTTTGTAAATTTGTCAATTTCAATTTACGCTTATATACATTTTTTCCGCTAATAAAAACAAAATACTCCTACTTTTATTCATTCATTTGTTTTTTTTTTTATATTAGCTATAAATGAAACGTCATATGCACAGATCATATGAAACGCGGGCGGAGCCGCGGGCGCCAGCTAGTGTGTATATATATATATATATATATATATATATACTAATACAATATGTGCTGTGTATATAGTAGAAATAAACAATTTTTTTTTTCTAAAAGTATGTGTGCACGTGCGTAGATCGTTCGCGCGCTCGCGCTCGTAAGTCGTACCGCGAGATGTGGTCGCGCTTCGAGTGCTGGGTGTCGCGAGCGTGCGCGGCGCGCACCACGCTCGGCGAGCTCGAGGCCGCGCTCGAGCGCCAGCTGGTGCAGCGCGAGCACGCGCGGCGCCGCGCGCACTCGGACCCCGACCCCGACCCCGACCACAGGCACCTGCTCGAGTACCTGCGCGAGGCGATCGCCGACACGCAGGCGCAGATCATGCAGATCGAGGTACAACTGTCTCACCAACACGTACCGCGATTCTTTAACTAACCAAACCGTTTGGGGACATTCATTAATTACGTATGGGCCCCCATGGTTAGAGGGGGGGGGGGGTGTAAACTCATTTTTACGGAATATTTTACAAGTCCAACGTTATTCTTAAAAATCTATTTCTTTTTCGGATGTGGAGTGGTTTTCTTCATATCATAATGTGTACTTCGATTTACATTCTATTTTAACAAAATTTTCTACTAAATTTACAAGCGCAAAAACCTCACGTTAAGGGTTTTTTATATTTGAAGTGTGTTCGTTTTGAAGAAGTCCTCCAAACTATTCAATAACCGAGTTAATATGTTACAAAAGCGTTGATGATCATTTTTCTTTCGATCTATTTCGTTTTTATTTTCACATAGTAATCTATAATACACTTTATTCAAAAATAAAGATGCTCACGGGCCTACGCGTCGTATAAAACAAGCATTATTTTTTTTATATTTAAATTAAACTGTCACTGTGCCATTGTTTTTTGAATGAAGTAATGATATGCAATTATTGCACAGGAGGAGAACGACGAGAACGAGTTAGCTCGCCTGTTGGACAACGTGGAGAGCGCGGAGGCGGGCCGGTACGCGCTCGAGCGCATGTCCGCGCTGGTGCTGCAGCACGCGCAGGACGCCGCCAGGAACATCAAGCTGTTGAACGACACCAGGGCGCAGCTCAAAGAGGTACGATCATTTCAACACACAACACAAAAACACCGCTAAATATCAACACAACATCACAAAGCCTCAAAGAGCTATCAGTTAATCCTTTAAAAATTGTTCGAGTATAATGACAGCTGTCATCGAGACCCATCCATTAAACTGTTGCACGTTTTTATCGTTAAGAAATACTTGCGTTGTATTTAAATATAAGTAATAATATCATCGATGTTGTGATCAATATATAAAAATGTTTTTTCTGTTGTTACATTTTAGTTTGTTATAAATAATAATCAATATTTTACATGTTAATACAAAAATGATAGGATTTACATACATGTGTCTAAGTGCCTGACTTGAACAAACCTTTAGTTTAACAATTGTCATTCGAATCAATCTATATTTCAATAAGTTTAAGATCTACACACAATTTTGGTCCTTCGAGCCGTAATTTTTTTTTTTGTTTGTATTTATTCTTTTTCATGTAATATAGTTTTATTAAGGTTTAAAATCAAAATCAAAAAAATCGTTATTCAATTTAGGCCTTAAAACACTACCACCGGTTCGGAAAACAACCTAGTTATGAAGAGCGCAGGCAAGAAACTCGATCTGGTTCTTTTTTTTTTTTTAATAAATATAATACTTTTTTTTTGTCATATAAAAAACTATACAAATCATACTCTTAATAATGTTAACGGGTGCGCACAGAGATGTGGGTTAATTCCAGACATCACTATCGTTCACGTAATGATCCACCCTGTAATAACCTTTTGAGATTAAAACTTGCTTGACATAATACTTGAACTTATTGTCAGGTAAATCGGTAATGTTACTTGGGATCTTATTGTAAAACCGAATACTATTACCTATAAAGCTCTTATTAGACTCACTTAACCTAAAGCGTGGTTCCGGCCAACTTGTCTTTACTTCTAATATTATAATTATGACGATCATTCACTAGGTCGAGCTTGTCTACATTTTTACGAATATGCATTAAGTTATCGAAGATGTTAGTAATGTAATGTCTTTAATTAGTTGGAGGAAAGTACAGAGCGTGCGACGAGTGCGCTGCGAGCTGCCGGCTCTCAGGTTGCGCTGGCGGGAGCTCCGCCCCCCTCTGAGCTGGGGGGCGGTGTGCCGGGGGACGTGAACCTGAACCCGTGGGGCGTGTCCGGCGTCGCACTCGCTGCGCTATTAGCGCATGTCTCCTCTGGCACTTCCACCAGATCCGTCTCCCCGGTCGATAGGTCTGCATTTTATAATTAATTTTATTTAAAAAAAAATGTAAATATATAATAAAAATTTATTACGTTAATACAGCTCGATGTTCGAATCCCGACCCGCGGTGAACGGAAGCCGCGAGTCAAGCACGGCGCCGGCGTCGCCGCCCGACGACATTGTTAACTCGCCGTTCCAACGTAACACGTTAGTGTCTCTATCTATAAACAACTAAAGATAAAACTCTTTAGTACAATAGTTAACCGGATTTATTTTTGTCTTTTTGTTTATAATAACAGCACGTTAAGATGGCCGTTTTAACGTTTGCCCATTCGAGAAGTTTCGTATAATATAAATTAATAACCACGTTTCATAATAGCAAATTGCTTTTTGTTGCTTTAAATTGCTTTAATGTCGATATTGAAGCGAAGACAGCATAAATAACAATATGGACTATTTTTAGTTTTAAATGAATTTTAATGAATTTTAAAATCCCGCGTACTCACACACGTTCTCGTGACACTTTTCATATCCCTTTCTGTCTAACGAATTATCTCAGGAACTAGTTCTTTCGACGGTCCAAACTATAACCAACTATAACATAACATATGCTCACGCCTGTTATCCCCTATGGGTTAGGCAGAGGTGATGTAGCGAACTACACTACTCACATTCCGTCCCAGATGCGACAGGGGACGAGCCTGTCGCCATATCGGGCACAAATTCCAAACTCCGTGATGATACTGAGTAAATCCAATACCACTTGACCCGACCCGGGGATCGAACCCGAGACCGCAGAACGGCAGTCGCACCGTAATACAACTGCGCCACCGAGACAGTTATAACTATAACAAATGCCTAAACGATGTTGACATATTCTCAAATACTTTGTCATCTTACAAAATGAAGTTGGCTAATGTTTATTATAAACAAATAACTATAACATACGATTTTAGCAAACTAATGTTTGCTTCACAAATTTATTTTTATTGTTTGTACCTCATGATTGGAACCTTTTTCTTTTTATTGAGCTTACGTTACGATTCCTTAGTTAATATTAAATATTAACTGTTAATTATTAAATATAAGTTATGGTACTTTAGGCCTTTTAGTGTATCTTCTTATGTAATCGTATTTATGTAAAGGCTGTTTGTTTGTTACCTGAATAAATAAATAAATAAAATATGTTTTTAATCGGTCTACTGACACTCCCTATGTGTAGCGTGTTCAACATACAAACTGTTTAATATAATAATGTTCGTATACTTAAAAGGTAACGCTTAAGGTTTAAACTGCCTCGGTGGCGCAGTTGTATTACGGTGCGACTGCCGTTCTGAGGTCTCGGGTTCGATCCCCGGGTCGGGTCAAGTGGTATTGGGTTTTTCTACTCAGTATCATCCCGGAGTTTGGAATTTGTGCCCGATGTGGCGACAGGCTCGCCCCCTGTCACATCTAGGACGGAAAGTGAGTAGTGTAGTTCGCTACATCACCTCTGCCTAACCCATAGGGGATAACAGGCGTGAGCTTATGTTATATAAGCAATAAAAACTGTTTTTTTTTAACGACGTAGTTACAAAATATTAGTGACAAACGCAAAAAGCAACGTGGTTTTATGCTAAGTAAATACTATTGATTTGTTGTGATTTGATGTTTCAAAGGGATTACGGTATTCCAGGGTGCGGCGCGGATCCGTCCGGCTCCGGGACCTGGGGGTGATCGGTCGCGAGGAGGACTCGAACCCCATGACTCAGTCCATGGTGGAGCCGGCACCGCTCAGGCCGGCACCACTCGCGAGGGTGCCCAGCGCGCCCGGCAGTCTCAAGTCAGTTGCACCACAACTATTAAATATTTGCTTTACAGGAACATAGGGGTAACAAAGGGTAAAAAGATATCATATAAATGGGTAAATTAAGTAAAAACATAACTAAATGTTAAATAGTCCCCACAGCATGTTGTATTTGAGCTGGTTATATGACATTTAAATGCTTTCAAATATTCTTATCGAAAAAAAGTTTACACAATTATGTCTTGTGACGTTAAATTAAATTGTTTACCTTCACCTATATCTGAATAGTAAGAGAATTTAGTGTTTTTACCATAGGTGATGAGTTATTCCACCGATTGTTAGAGATTACGAGAGATGGAAAGCGTGACGATGATATTGAGCGAAGAGTTTTTTAGGGAATAGAGTGAATGCGACGCGGTGCTTGCGAAAGCCATCCCTTATCGCCGCCATCCCAAATGCGGCTGACGGCCCCGGGGGGGTTTTTGTGAATGGGGTTTATGTGAATGTCTTATAAGTTTGCGACAAGAGACATAATACTAGAGCTATTCTGGTGTTATATTTTACGGAGTCATTACAAAATGTGAAACTGAAGTTAACGCGAGCAAGAAACTTGGCGAGCACCGTGCCGCGCCGTAAGTGAGCACTGTTTAGCCGCGCTTGGGGAGCGCAGCGTGGTACGGGGTCTGTGTAGGTGGGGAAATATGCCCAAGTGTCCTTACCAGAACGGGCAGACTACAAATCGACCACTAGATAGCTACTAGACAGAGCCTGTAGTAGGCGGGAATCGCGGGATCGGGAAACTGAAGCCCAAGTAGGCCCCCGGCGCGGATAAGATTACCGGTGCAATTTTTTTATGTCGAGGGGAAATGCATTTACGCACTACCCTTACCTATTGCACTAGTGAGACCGGAGTCCCCCAATGCAATTACCGGAGTCCCCCAATGCAATTACCGGAGTCCCCCAATGCAATTACCGGAGTCCCCCAATGCAATTACCGGAGTCCCCCAATGCAATTACCGGAGTCCCCCAATGCAACTACCGAAGTCCCGCAATGCAATTACCGGAGTCCCCCAATGCAATTACCGGAGTCCCCCAATGCAATTACCGGAGTCCCCCAATGCAAAATGCTGCGTCACCTGCCGCCGAGAACACTCGCGGTATTATCCGCTCGGGTCACTTCTCGAATGATTGGAAGCTCGGACTGGCCCTCGTGTTGGTTGGTTGGTTACCGAAGCCCGGATAAAACATGCAAAGGCCAGAAAACAACAGGCCAAAGTGCTGCCGCACATGGTTTAAAGAGCTGGAGTAAAACACTCCAAATAGCTCATTAAAGTATTTATACGTATGTGTCTTATTTCTAAAATAATTAGCCTAAATAATAAAAATGCCGAGGACGAAATCGCGGGCGCGGCTAGTACATAATATATCGATAAATATTGACAATCGTTACCGTCGACAGTCGATTCGTGATTATAAAACTTGGGCTTGTAATACAGAGGCCTACAACCGCTCGGTCCTCCGGTATCGTCTCCGCTGAGTTCGCGTAGGGCTCTGCCCCCGGAGAGCCCTCGCTTGCCGCGACGCCAGATCAGCCTCGCGAAACCGGCCTCCTTGTAAGTACATATAACACTTATTCTATATTAGGTAGGTTATTCGAAAATGTTTATTAATAACCACTACACATGTATAAAAACATATTGAAAATTAACTTCATTGTAACGGTCTGTGTCGATACAACCCCCCCCCCCTCCCCCCATATAATATTATCACAATATTATTTTTTTTTAATAATACACAATATAAGACACTGGCCGATGTGTCGATTTCGCCTTGCCGACTTTTAAAAAAACTTCCCTGGAATTTGCGACTGAAATCTAGCCTTCATTTGACATTTATTTATAAACACTTTCGAAGAACCATGAAATAAGTTTTAAGTTACACTGTGTTTTTTGTTTATTTTCACACCTTGACGTGGATTCGGTATCGGTGCTTGAGTAGTTAGACCAGCTGGCTGTTTCGCTCTCTATCTCTCTCGTTTCTTTATTATATCACCGTCTCTGTCTGCATGGTACTATTGGCTTGGGTGTATATGTCCTGTTATTCAGAGGTGTCTGTTTTATGTGCAATTATATTGGTTTTCTCACAGTTCTGTTTATAAACCCGTTAAAAAACAAGCGAAATTATTTGCGATCACAATTTTGATGGTTGTAATCGAATAATTGACACTATGAATATAGACTGTCATGTGTGCAACTTGTATCGAAAAAAAAGGGTATTTTCGCGTTAATCGTATTGTGTATTGTATTGTAGTTAGCGTAAATAAATGAGTTACGTCTCCATTCTATTGAACAGAATAAACCCATTATTAACATAACCTTATGTAGCTTGTGGATAATGGTTGACAATTTACTTCTTGTCTGTCAACCAGAAGTCTGTTTTTCAGTATAATGCATCATACTTATTAAAGCAGACATTACTAGTATGACTCCTTCTGTTTGTTTGTTGTTTGTTGCTTCTCTTGACACGATGGTGACTTAACAAAAAGTAATATGCAGTCACAACCACGTTTAATAGTGGATTTTCTGCTAATATTGACTAAGGCAGCACTAGAGTCAACTTATAGAAGTCTAAAAATTAATAAGGCCAAAACATTTAGGGTGGAGTGCACGAAACCTCCAGTTATAGTAAAGTTTAAATTTAAACTTAATCTTTACTATATCTTTAACCATAGCAGTGGCAAAGTTTCGAGTGCACAACCCAACTTTTAGTTAGAGTTAAAGTTAAAAGAGTTGTCAGTTGAAAGAGACATCAGTCTCCTAATAAATATTAAGGAAAATATTTTATGTATGGTAACATCATAAAAAATGTCAAAAACAATACTGATAAATAGAAAACAAACGTGTTGTTATTGTTGTCAGTTTGGACTAAAACGAAGATTTTGGATATATTTCGTTATGGATCAAATCCTATTAACTGTAAAAACCAAATAAGTTTATCAAGAATAAAAAAAATTAGTATTTGTCTTACATTTATTACTGTAATATACATCGTAATGAAAGACATGTTAATTATTATTGTTGCTGAGTAATATTAAGTGTTCAAACACTTATTGATAAACAAGGATATTATTTGATGTAAAAAAACCTGATGGTATTAGCTTGAAACAAAAAGAGAAAACATCGCCAGAAGACGATTCCCATAAAATATCTTACAATAGAGACATATTTTTGTACAATGTAAATAATAGGCTCTCTTAAATATCGTTGGCAGATGTCATGTCAATCGAAATAAACTTCGTTTAAATTTTAAACGCACAAATTTCGTGGGTTACTGTTACAGTTAAATTATGACGTCATTTAAACTAAACTCAGATGGTGCAACACGTTTTAGCCTAACTGTAGATTTAACTACGGATTTGACTTTTGTTAAATATAAGCTTAGATGATGCACGCCAGCCTTACAAAACTAGTTGACTCTGTTAGGAAAACGGCATTATTACTTTTTCTTTTGTTCTATATATACTAAGTATATGTTTTTATATATAGGTTCAGTGTACGACCACAATCTCACCTAATGTTAAGTGACGATCTTCTGTAACACACTACCCGAATACATCTACAGATGCTTGACAACGATATCCAACTATAGGGAACGAAATGAGACGAGCTTTACTAAATGCTTTAGCTCCGTACTATAGTTTTGTCATGTTTTCCTTTACCTAAAGCTCAGTAAAATATAATCGTATCGCTTTGTGGTTATGAAATCCTCACTATATGGTCTTAAGGTTATTCAGTTTATTGCACAAATGAGGGTAGTGTGTAAGAACGGAAGGGGGAAGGGTTAACGCGCGCTCAGTGCTGACGCGTGTGGGTTGATTGCAGCCTGCTGACCGACCTCTCCATTGTCGAGGACTAGAGGACCAGCGGCCGGGACGGGACACACTTACCCCCACCCACTTTCACAGCTAATTGCGTGTATATACGTGCACAAACGTGTACAGATGCGTACGACGATAGTAAATTACGTGCATTTTTTTTTCTCTCTTCCAAATATTAACGTATGAAGCGAAATAGCAGTGTGTGTATTTGAGGTGGATACTTGAAAAAAATTAAGGCAAAGATTTGGTCAGCTGTATACTTTGACCAAAATAAAGTGTATTGTGGTAGATTTCTTGTCGTCAATAAATTAGTTTGCTTGTTATAAGGACTTATGATAACAATATTTTCGAATATCGGATCTAAAAAATCGTGAATAAATTATTGTAGCGAATTATTTATTACATATTATAGGAATCCTGTTTATTGGTGAGCGTGAGTAATTATTCAAGATTGTATATATTTCTAGTAAATTAGGTTTTTTTTTTGTATGTAAATACGGGTATCGGGCCAAATTATTTGAAAAAAAAATCTTGACAATTATATAATATGATTGTTTTATTTTACAAAATTAATATATACTAACAAACCAAAGGATATAAGTTAGCATAAATTATAATCATAATCGTAACTTAACCAATTAATTATAAATGTTTAATTAATGTAAGCAAATGTGTAATATAAAATTTTAAATTGATTAATTTAGGTATAAATGTAACACATGTAAATGTAACAACACGTTCTAGAAACCTCTAGAAGTCGATTACAAACGTAATAGTGATAGCCCTTTGAGCATGCATGCATACTCGTTTAAAAATACAGTAATACCCCGCTTTACGCGAGGGATACGTTCTGAAAAAAATCGCGTCAACTGAAATTCGCGTATATCGAGGTTTATGATTAAACATAGTCAAAATTTAATACAAAAAAATACAAACCATTTTATTCAATCACTTTAATTCTAATAACACTTTATGCAATACATACTCTTATTTTTTACGGAAAAATACATCTACTGTCTTTACATTATGTTTATACGCACTCTTTCGAGTAATGAGAGGCATTTGAGCGCGAAATTTCAAATTCGCGTTATAGTGAAACCGCGCGTAACGGGGTCGCGCTAAGCGGAGTATTACTGTATATGTATATATAGTTTATAGTAAATATAAGTTACCTAATGTCACATGTATAATTTTAATTTTACATCGGCATCTACAATCTACTTTATTATGTATAGATAATTTATATGTGGATGGAATAAATATTTGGAATGCTTCTATTTGCTTGCATACATGCACGTCGCACTTTAAACTATGTCGCATGAAAGTAGATAATCAATATTAGTTTTTGTTTCCTTATATTAGCTTGGGTATGCTCGATGGATGAAACGAAAGTTCTGTGTAAAGACACATAAATGACAATAAATATACATTTAAAAATATTATTATTATCTTATTTATTTTCTTCCCAAATACACATTACATTAATTAAGAAGAAATATATTATGAAAAATTTTCACACTTCAAAATTAGTCAAACACACACTTTACAGTACTCAGTTATTTCGTAAATAAATATGTGTAAAATCTAAATCATCAACTAATAATGATGTTAATCGAAAGTGCTTAATATAAATAATCTAGTTCTGTGTGTTATTTTAAATTCTGTGTTGCGTAGAATAGAAATTAGATAGCGTGTGTGCCTTAGTTTGTGTTATAGAAGCAATAGTTATCATGTGTGTAAGTATCGACCAATTATATTGTATGTTTTGTCCCGACATTATCATTAACATGCACCATATTATCCATTTACTTCGTTCATGGATAAAACTGTAAACGTTTTTTTAATAATTTTTCAAAATCATTTAAGATTCGCTATAACAATTTATAAATGGAAGGATAACGTCGTGCTCTTTTTTATAGCTTGAATTCATAAATTAAACTGTGATTTCATACTCTCGTTCAGCTTAAATTCATAAATGACAGCATAATTTCATACTTTCCTTCAGCTTGAATTCATAAATTACAAGTGTAATGGCATATCCCTCTTTGACTTGACATTATAAATAAAGCATTCAGTCTTTGAAATTCAAAAGTTAGCCAAGAGGCGTGTTGATGACTTTCGAATTTTTAATTCGTAAAACTATAATATAAATAATATGTACGAATAATATACATTTGAAGTTATTAGAGACAAAAAATATTCGAGACGAGATGTCGTTATCTACTTACTTAAATATTAATAAAAGATGATTAAAATTTTGATATATCACAAACAATATTATTGATGTGTAACTATAAATATATGTAAGTAACTTTTTATTGTAACCGGTCAAGCACTAACCTGGCTTTTACGCCAGCTTCCAATTGTTTTCATATTGTAAAATTTTTATTGCTATTTGCACAATAAAACGGAATATCGACTCAATCGGGAACATGTCATAAACCATTGATTCAATTATAACTCATACATACCATCAATCAAGAGCTGTGGATAGTATTCTGAGCATTTAATCCCTTCATTATGCGTGTTACCCATTTCATGCTGGGTCATCGTCCATCAAAGCATTAGTTAATAGACATTCATAGTGACGCTACTAACAGAGAGACGTCCGCGACGAGCGAGCAACACTCCGCCCGCGTCTCCGGGCGCGAACAGGAGAGCGCGTGACGATGACGTCTTTCTGAGGCTGGCTGGGGCCGGGCACGATAATTCACCACAAGGAGTCATCAAGGAACTTGCGCCCAAGGTGATTATAACTCTACCTAAATCACCATATTTTAAAATTATTTGAAAAAAAAAAAAAAAAAAAAAAATTGAGGTGAATAAGGTGAACTACTTACCCGATTTCGGTGAATTTTGGTATGAAAGACGGGATGAGACGGGACGGGGCGCCTGAATTCCACACGAGCGAACACACCTTAGGGGGCGTCCATAAATTACGTGAGGTATTTTTTTAAATTTTCTGCCCCTCCCTCCCCCCCTGGTGAGATGTCGTGACATTTTATTCAACCCCCTCCCCCATTCCCCAATCTCACGTGAGATTTTTCAAAATGTGAGTTTCCTACGTAAACGCGTTGGATTGTTATTGTAAAAAGAAAAAAAAAATGGGTGCGTGTACTTATGTGCGCGTGAGAAGTTATACTTCTTTGGCATCATTAAAAAATAGTTTTTAATTGCATGCAAATAATTAATTACAATAAAAGGATTGGAAAAGGATAATCAACAAAGTTCATTTTAAATTTGAAAAATTAAATAAATAAATATTTATTTTCTCACATTAAGTTTAACATAAATTGTCTTATTATTCGAATTGTATTTTTAATTAAATGATCTCCACTTCCATAGTATCTTCCGGTAATGTCTAAATCGGAACTTCAGTTATCAGTGGCTTATGATAACTAAAATATGATACGAAAAGTTCATATTTTAAAAATAAATTTAATAATAAATTCAAAAATTGAATTTAAGGTTGGGCATTTTTTAAATATTTTTATTGATTTCTTAATTTAATATTCACTTTTCATTTTTATAAAAAAAATTTCATTAAATTTATTTAATTTGATGTTCAATTTTAATTTTTATCACAAACTTTTTATTAAATTTATTTCTTTATTTTGTAAATATTAAATAACCAATAATAAGTATTTAACATTAATAATTTAATAATATTTAGTGTTAATTATATTAAATAAAAGTATTTTAATTTATATCAATAAATAATACATACGGATAGTTAACCTCAATTATATTGGAGCACTTGAAAAAGTATATAAGCACAATTTTTTTCACTAATATTCACAAATAGTAAGTGATATCAATCAAAATATTCAATTTAAATCACTACTGAATATAATTTATTAGCACATATATAATTCGCACTTGTATGAAACTAAAACACGTGTTGTGAATGTATAAACTAGAAACATGTTGATAAATATTATAAATATGAAAACAGTGATCAGAGGTGACGAGCGTACCAACATGCGCGACTAATATCGAGGTTCAATTTCTATTTTGTTGGTAGCTTTTTTTTCGAGACTTAATGAGCGGTTAAGCAGACAGCTTCATACTGTTCATTTCGTGTCACAGATGCGCGCGCGCATCTTAAAATTTCACTCTCATCATTTTTTTCATAACGCGCCTAAAGAAGTATAACTTCAAAAACAAATTTGCTTCGTGCTTTTATTTACGACTAGTTAAGACTAGTAATCAATATTGCTGAGAGTTTAATTATAAGCGTAATAAAAATTTAACAATAGAATACTTAAATCGTAACTACTGTGATTAAAAAAAGTATACCTACTCTAATTCAGTCCATGGAGAATCATGCGCGGTCTCAAGAGAGACTATTGGAACCAACATGTCCATATGAATTTCAGTAAAATCATCTGCCCCTTCAACTTCAAATCAACCTCAAAAAAAATTGCGTGATATTTGCTGAGACCCCCCCTCTCTCCAACGTAAGATTAGATGAGATTTGACTCGACCCCCTCCCCCCTTAAACACCTCACGTAATTTATGGACGCCCCCTAACCTGTCAACTAGATAACAGGAATAGGTTTACTTTTGAAATACGATCAGCATTACATATTGTTAATTAATATAAGTAATAGTTTTTGAGATTATATTTTTTTCTTTAAGGTGAAATAACAAGATATACGAAGTGTGTTTTTACTTTATTCAATGTCATTATTTTAATGCTACACTTTCTGTCATATTTGGGTTCAGTAGCAACTATATTTCTCGCTCATATGATTGTTGGAAAAGTGCTAAAGTAGTCGTATTTTTTTTTTTTAATTTGTTTCCTTACAGTGCGTCCTGGGAAATCTTAATGCATAGTAGTAAAATCTTTTTTTTCCCATAATTAAAATAAATTCTATTTGATAAGGAGTAATAACAGGCAGAAACGATATATCGTAATTGTTTATCGCATTTGTAATTGGTGTGATAGCGCGCGGGCGGCGGCACCGCGAGCGGCACGAGCGTGTGGATCCAGTGCACGCACGTCGCGGAGGGACACGCGGGCGCGGCGCTCGCGCTCGCCTCCACGCACCACATGCTCTATAGTGGCGGAGTTGGTCAGTTACACACACACACACACACACACACTCTTTCTCTCTCTCTCTCTCTCTTTCTAACTATTTGTATTATTTCACGGATCAAAATGAGAAAATAGAGTCTTATACGCAAGTTAATGAATTAAAAAGTGCTACACGGCAAATAGAAATCCAACTACAAAGCGATTGAAACAGTCTGTAATGATTGTGTGCAGACCGCACGGTGCGCGGGTGGGACCTCGCGGAGGGTCGGGAAGCGTGGAGGGGCTGGTGCGGGGGCGCCGTCAGTGCTCTAGCTGCCGGAGAGCCGGACGGGCAGGGGGAGGGGCGGCTGCTGCTTGCCGCGGCCGGGGGAGCCGTACGACTTTTCGACACGAGGAGCCGGACGCCACTCACTACTCTATGGTATGTATTACGAAAGTCTTTCTTCATTGCGATATTTCATATCAAAATATTGTCAGTAGAAACTAGACTAATGTTTGAATTAACTTAAACCCGTGTGATATAAATATATAGAATAATCATCAACCATAATAAGAACTCACTTCATCATGCTCATACTCAACCTACAATACAAACACCCAATCTAATATGCAAATACCGAAACCAATAATGGAATGCGTATGTAAAATATTTGTGAGAACAGGTCGTCCGGTGTGACGGGGCCCTGTCCCACTGCGCGCGGCGTAGCGGGCGAGGTCGCGGTCACCGCGCTCGCGCTCGCACACGCGCGCCCGCACAGGCTCTACACAGCCGCCGGGGACAAACTCCGACTCTGGGACTTACGCATGTATGTCACATTAACACTTATTCCCCCTTATTCTTCCTTGTACATTGTCGTCACGTTTCATCTCAAAACTATCTAACTGCGTATCCTGAAATCGTGTGATAAGAGATAAAAGCCAATTGATATGTTTCTATAGGCCTTTAACTAGAACATGAAAGTAAGTTAAACGAGCGTTAGAAAATGTTAATATGCAAAAACCAATCAATAATTTCCATGAACTCGTCGACTTTCCTTATTAAGACGCGCGTCTTCATTTTGATTTTCAATGTAATGTGATGTGAAGTCAAAGGATCGATAATCGGGATATTGTTTTTAATAATTCAGTGAATATATTGTTACAACTCTAATGATTCGTAAATAAACTGTAAACTTATCCCACTTCTGAAAATGTTCTCTAAGGGCCAATTTTTTGATCCGTAGTCAACTCGAGAAATGGTCAGATTTGTTACAAATGGTTAAAATAATGCCTTGATGCGTTTTCTGAAACATAGTTAACCTAACCATTTGTCAAAAATGTGACTATTTATTATAAAATTTAACCATTCAGTCCAGTCGGGTTAGCAAGATGGCGGATGGTTAAATCTAGTGCGAACAGTTGTTTCATTGCATTCGAGTAATATTTGAAGTAGATAATTTTAAGTTTCATTATATAACATTATTTTATATAAAATAATTACAACGTATTGCTATTTATTACCTTTTTCATAATATTTTTGTTTATGAATTTTGTTTTTCATAAGATTTCAGTATTCCATTATCTATAGTATATCAAGTTCGTACAAATATATATTTGGCTTGTAAAATATATTAAATTCAAGAATTAAATTATAAAATCAAAGAATATTTTAGACAAGACGAAATATATAAAAAAAACCAATATCATTACAAAACTATCACAAGAAATAATAATGGACACAGATGTTCGAGAGTAGCTCAACCCTTTGTTTTTTGTAATGTTTGTTCGACAACTCGAATTAGGGACTCTGACACATTTTACTCGAAATGATCATACAAAAAAAATTACCGGAATCAAAAGTATTCTATTTTACAGTTCATTTTACTGGCAACATAAATAACTATTGCTAAATTTAACCATAGTAGATTTTGTCATCAAAAAACGCATTGTGAGTATAACCATTGGTTTGTGTAATAGTAATAGTAAAATTGACAAATGGTTATAGTAACTTTGACTACGGATCAAAAAATTGGCTCTAAGACTAATTAATTGCTTATTAGCGAATGTAATAAGAAAAGTTTCAGTCAGAGGTATCCGCTTTCGTTATTAGGTTGGAGTGCGTGTGCAAATTGTGGTCGGGACACGCGGCAGCAGCAGTTATGTGCTTGGAAGTAGGGCGCGGGCTCAGCGGTGACGTCATCGCGACCGGCTCGAAGGACCATTACGTGAGGACTCTTGACGTACAACCTTTAGACACGGGTTCGTATTAACATTATGAAGTTGTGTTGCTCCTTATCTAAACTATTAATGCGCTGGAACGTTATCGTTTTAAAACTCACGTGACGTCATCGGCAACTAAAATGTACAGCTAACAAAAAAAAATGTTTTTGTCTTATCTAATAATTTGGTAAATATTTTGTTATTAAGATATCTATGATAATAACGGCATTGGTTGTTGTCAATGTCACGAGGTTACGTTATCAAAATGGCGGCCAGGCTTAGTAGCAGTTGGCTTCTTACAAATTTGTATGTCATGGTTTTTAACATTGTAATGTTATACAGGTGTATGGGAAGGCACGAACCGTAGGCTACTGGAGCCGCCGCACTACGACGGGGTCCAAGCGCTCGCTCTGTGCGGGGCCGACGCGCTCTACAGCGCCTCCAGAGACACCAGCCTCAAACGCTGGAGCCTTACAGACAACACCCTTACACATGTCAGCTAACCTCTTACTATGTCATCATCAAAACTCAAACCACTAAACCACCAAAATGAACTTTACTAAAATGTTCTGTCTCACGTCACGACTTCTGTACTAAAGTTCGTTTTGGGTGGAAAATGACCATCAGAAATCTTAAACGCATATATCTCAGAATTATAATTTGAACGTTAATCAGTAATACAGTGTTGACCGCCAAAAAACGTGATTTTGTTCTCAAATGCAAGGCAATGTACATTTAAAAAAATTGTACGTTGTGATGTTATATTTATACTATATATATATATGGGTCATTCCACCAAATTAGAACATTTTTAGGGGGCGACCCTCGCGGATTATGTTTAAAATTTATAGAGGTGTTCTCTATTATAGGACAAAAATTCCCTGAGAGTTTTAGCTCTTAATACGCAGCGGGTCTTGAAGTTATGATTTTTTGAAATTTTGGAAAAAACATTTTTTCAACTTTTTCGTCAATTTTTCTGATATGAAAAACATTTTTAAACAAAATTGACAAACATTGCATTTTGTAGGAAAAATTCTCAGCCTTTGAATGAAAATATTTTTTTTTTCATAAACTCATCAGAATACCCTTAAAAATCGAATTAAAGTGGAAGAATTGTTTTTTTTCGGTGCGCAGCCCAAAATTCTTCAAATTTGAATTTTTTTTCTGAAAGCTGAGAGTTATTTACACAAAATATAGCGTTTTACCGATGTGCATATTTTTTGTTTCGTCACAATTAAATTAAATGTTAGATTCACTATACAGTAATCATCAAAAGCTGAGAATTTTTCCTACAAAATACAATGTTTGTCAACTTTGTTTAAAAATGTTTTTCATATCAGAAAAATTGACGAAAAAGTTGAAAAAATGTTTTTTCCAAAATTTCAAAAAATCATAACTTCAAGACCGCTGCGTATTAAGAGCTAAAACTCTCAGGGAATTTTTGTCCTATGATAGAGAACACCTCTATAAATTTTAAACATAATCCGCGAGGGTCGCCCCGTAAAAATGTTCTAATTTGGTGGAATGACCCATATATATAACTAGTATATAACTGCCTCGGTGGCGCAGTTGTATTACGGTGCGACTGCCGTTCTGAGGTCTCGGGTTCGATCCCCGGGTCGGGTCAAGTGTTATTGGGTTTTTCTACTCAGTATCATCCCGGAGTTTGGAATTTGTGCCCGATATGGCGACAGGCTCGCCCCCTGTCACATCTGGGACGGAATGTGAGTAGTGTAGTTCGCTACATCACCTCTGCCTAACCCTTCGGGGATATTTTTATCTTAGAAAAGCAAATAAACTTTAAACGTAATCAGTTATTAATCAAAGATATTTCGTTCTATGGTGTTACATATTTTAAATGTTAATGATATATATTATGGTTCAGTTAGTCTTGTTTCTAATCAGTAAAATACCCTATGTTACAGGGTGTGATGAACGCGCACAAGGGGTGGGTGACTGGCGTGTGCGTGGTGGGCGAGGGGGCGGAGCGCGTCGTGGTGAGCTGCGGGCGTGACGCGGCGGTGCGCGCGTGGAGCCCCTCCCTCCGGAGCGCCGCCCCCCGGGCCGCGCTCCCCGACGCGGCGCACTCGCTGCGTGCGCACCCGGACGCGAGGCTCCGGCTACTCTACACCGCCGGCAAGTCAGTATCTACCTACATACTATTATTATCATAATCATACTCTTCCCCTCCCCTCTCCATTCCCTTTTACCATCCCCAACTCTCAAAATATAAACGTTTAACTCTTGCATTCGACTCAAAGCATCTGCCGTTTGTCCATACTAAGTAATATTCGGCAACAGTAACGAAATCAAATAATTTTACATTACCATTTGTGATTTTTAGTTGTTTTAATAGAATTGTGTACGCGTTTACAAAAAAAGGTTTACATTACATAGGTATTTTGTACTATATTGTTTGGCAAGACATTTGTTCAGCAGTGAAGCGGACCAATACGATATGAAGACGATGGTAAATTAAATTAAAAGTTATAATGTTTAATCCCTTGGCGTTTACGGCAGCTTTCCATTGTTTTCCTATTGTCTGTTTTTTTTTATGGGTAATCGACATATAAATATTAAAAGCAAATGTTATTCGTCACGTGTATCGTGTCGTAATCGTATCGTGTAACTCCGGAGTAGTGGTTAAGTGTCGAGTTGTGTTGCAGCGGCGGCGACGTGCGCGCCTGGCGGGTGCTCCTCGACCACTGACCAGGTGCATACACACGCACATGCACATGTGCACGTACACATACGCACACATACACACACACACACACATTCACATATACACAGGCGCACGCACATGTGCACGTACACATACGCACACGCAAACATACACACGCACACACACACACACACACACACACACACATTCACAAATACACACGCGCACGCACATGTGCACGTACACATACACACGCACACACACAGATTCACATATACACACGCAAACGCAACGCATGTGTCGACGAGTACTCTCCAACACCAATTAACAATTAAAATCCGTAATAGACTATTACATGTCTAAAATTTGAATTATTAAACACTTAATACATTATCAATTAATACACGATTTGAAATCATTGATATATAAAACCCAAGATGCACTGTCTCGTATAAAAGTAACGCTCGAAACCGTCGTCAAACACGCACCTATATACCTAAGTAGTTATAGTTATGTTATAAACATATGTTTTTGCAAATTCAACCTTACGTGAACAGTTTAAAAAGTCGTTTTACAAAGCAGTGTACATATGGCAATAAGATTTTACAACCAAAATTAGCCGGCAGGACAAGGCGTTAAGTGGAGACGAATATTTATATATTTTTTAAGACATTAAATTTGTATTTTAATAGTTTGTTAAATTATGTTCTAAACACGTAATTATACTTTTATCTGAGCGTAAATATATATTTGGGTAGAAAGTGTGTATATTAATGAAAAAAATATTAGCTGGTCTTTTTCTTCTTGAATTCTTTCAACTCCTCGAAGAGCATAGGGCTTCAACTACAGCCTTCCACTGCTTACGATCTGTGGCGACAGCGACAATTTCCTGCCAGCGCGTTCCAGGGGAATAAGCTAGTATCGCGGTCATCCGCCAAGTAGACTTTGGTCGACTTTTTTTTTTGTTTTTTTTCGACGGGAAAGTAGCTGAGCATCTGTTTAGTGATTTTTCGGAATCCAACGGATTTTCTACGTAATTTTTTTTATATATCCCGTTTTAGCAGCGTATTCAACGAGTCAGCTCTTATGCTATGCTTCACGTTGCGTTCGACAGAGTTGTATTCAGCTCCTTTCTCTCCAGGTCTTGTTCGAGATTAATTTTCAACTTTATTTCCTTTCAGCTGTTTATTAGGTTCCAAGTCGCAATGGATATCTTCCCCAAACTTTTTTGTGTTGTAGACCCCTTGCCATGTTTTTCCGTGTTGGGTAGACCCCCTACTTACCTGATGAGTACTCGTGTAATTTTGCATGATTGAATATTAAACTACTAATAACTAAAGTCATGATTGGCGTAATTTATCTATCTTTGCTAACTACGAGTACAAAACTAAAATTTAATAAAAAAAAACGTAACGTACTTACTTTTCTCCAGCACTCTCAAACAAAATAACACTGACTCACTATAATTTGTGTGATATACTATCTGTTTATATTTTTTTTTAATATTTTCTTAGCACTTTCCTTTTCAAGATTCAGGAAACGAATAAACGTATTTGTCCCACATTCGTATTTATAGATTGACGAATTGAACAAGTCAGTGTAAGGTAGCGAAGCTCTGAGACTGCGACTCTCAGGTTTTTACAAGTTCAAAATGTATTGCGACCACAAAGCGAATACCAACATCCTACAACTAACACTATTTTATAAACATATATAATATTTTTTTTACTTCTTCACTTTTATAAATAATGTATACGTTTTCATATTATAAGACAGTATGATGTAAGTAAAAAATAGGTACTATCAGTGTATGTGTTGAGATCCACTATCGTGGACCCCCATTTTCATTTCATGGACCCCCAAATTTTTTTTTTCGCTGACGTAGACCCCTCTCAGGTTGTCGTAGACCCCTAGGGGTCGATATAGACCACTTTGGGAATCATTGGTCTAGTGGCTATTTGTATTCGTTCCATCGATCTCGAGTGAGCTATATTTATTCCAACGTTCTAATGTGAATTCACTTCTCTGCGCTGGATCTAATAGTTTCGCTATGATGTACCTCTTGGACGAAACGTTTTTGTGGCCATTATCCGAAGTTTAATCGTAGCTACTATATTATTAACTGTTAAATTATTCACATTTTTGGTGCAATGTTGTTGTTGAAAAAAAATGTTCACGCCTTTATTGACTGACGATTGATGTCCATTCTCCGCATCGTATCGGGTCACGAGGAAAAGTAAAATATAAATATTAGAGGTTTTCAATAAGTTTTTAAATGTGACGTGTTGCGCCCTAGCGACACTTTCAGATTGCGTGACACTTCTGTCATTACCATGCCGCATGTCGCGAAACCATAAGTTGTCCCATAATTAATCGACATATATACATGAAAAACTAGTAATAAAAAATTGACAAATTGACGTGATTATTCTTCTTTTGGAATTCTATTTAGAACTAGATTCGAATATTTGACGTATAAATATTTTCCCACAAACGAAATACAAAAAACTACATAAGCTTATTAATTAAAATAATTTAATACAATAAAAAAAATCGACTCGATTGAATAAGAACAAGGATAATTTATATTATTTAATAATTTTTTTATGAGATAAATTAAATCAAAATCACATACCTTCCTATATATATATATAGTCATAAAAAAAACTACAAAAACAAATCAATTAACTCTTTTACTTATCGAAAATACGATTTCCCATCCTTTTTTAAGGTTCTTGACGCAATATTTTTACAATTTCTCAAAGAACACTCCGCCATTTTGAACGACCGTACAGAGACGCAAGCGACGAGAGACTATTGGAAATGAGCGCACAATTTTCAATTGTGATTTTGAGACGTTGACTGTGTATCTTGGGTTTTTATATATCAATGTTTGAAATATATTGTTTTTAACACATTCCAATAACACTCGCTGTGATTAATATTTTTTCTCAATAATTATAAATAACGCTTGCCTGTCCTTTTATAGACTAACAATTATCGTTGCGCTTTATACTCTTGTCATTTTCACTCGTTGTATCAAGTGCATACATACACACACACACACACACACACACACACTTTAGTATATATTTTATTAGTTTATTGGAAACTTTACTAATGTTATTTCCGTCATCTAGAGACATTTTAATGAACCTTACCGCGTGTGTCCGTACCCACGCGTCGACGCCGCTTCACATATCCATCGCACACACTCTGCAGGCAAAATTTATTTAACAAAAAAACACACGTTTTGAATTTAAATATTATTTAAAAAATCATCTATAATTAAATAAATATTAATTTTTACCTGCAAGTGTGAATATCATCCATTATAGATATATACAGTAATACCCCGCTTTACGCGAGGGATACGTTCCAAAAAAAATCGCGTTAACTGAAATTCGCGTATATCGAGGTTTATGATTAAACATAGTCAAAATTTAATACAAAAAAATACAAATCATTTTAATCAATCACTTTAATTCTAAGAACAGTTTATGCAATATATACCCTTATTTTTTACGGAAAAATCTATTGTCTTTACATTATGTTTATACGCACTCTTTCGCGTAATGCGAGGCGTTTGAGCGCGAAATTTGACATTCGCGTTATAGTGAAACCGCGCGTAACGGGGTCGCGCTAAGCGGGGTATTACTGTATATAGGTACAACATAACACACGCAGCTGCGACAATTCAAGTGTGTTTTTTTTTTTTTATTTACATAACCAGTTTATATACACGCTGTTTTTATTCACGTGATCCTCATACGACTTCATTTGTTATCTTTATATACTTTCTTTTGTTATATCATTTAACCTTTATTATGCTTTAAGTGTTTACCACTTACATATTGTTTTATAAATACGCATACGTTTATTTAATTCGATAATATGAAATGTTTCGATATAACGAGGCGTTCGATGGTTTTTTTTTTTAATGAACCGCCATAGCAGTGTACTCAAAGTAAGAAATTAGCGTTAGTTATTTTCAGTTGCGACGATATATATTCGTACCTTCGGTTTTTTTATTATTGAGAAATATTTTTAATGTATACTTGGAACTTACGTCAAATTAATTTGAAATCTTACATATATAGGTAATTCAAAGTTAAGAAAAGATGTAGGTATTAGTCATACGATATGTTATGTTTTTGTTCCTGCGGTTAGAAGAAATCAATTGAAACATTTTTTTATTTTTTTTTTAATTTAAGTTTTTTTTAGGGGCTTTTGACATAAGTCATATCAGCCCCATCATAACCTAATGTTACTAATTTTAAAGGTTTATTTCATTACATACATCATCTTTTATAATATCATCTTTCAATCAATTCACATAGCATTTTAGCAATCTCTTTAGTAGGATTTACTAAAATACCAATTGAAACATGATGTAGATAACTTCGTGGTTATATTAAAACCTACATAAATCATTCCAATAAAATCATTATTTATTATATATTTCCCGATAACAGATTACTAGTTTGTCATCCATCCACACAATGACGTCATCAACATTAAGGCTTTTAGTCGAGTTATAAAATTTCTCTTAACCTCTATCCGTAGTTGTTCCATCTGTTTCGGACGTGTCTTCGATATCTCGTTATTAATCCTTTCGTTTTCTTACTAATTATATATAAGTAAATAAAACGTAGTTTGTTGTTCGTAGCACGACTTGTTTACGCTTTCGCACTGTTTTGATTTTTTTTTTCTTTTTTTTTGGTGAGTGGTAAGTATTTTAAAGTGGGTGACGTTTCCAGTGACGGGCGGGTGCGATGCTGGCGGCGGCTGCGGAATATGAGGTGACACCCGCAGGAACAGGCGTGCGCTAGCCCCGCCCCTGTGACGTCACGAGCACGTCGCCCCTGGAGGTGACCCCCACTTTACGTTCACACTACGTACAGACCGCGTAATAAATATCGACAGACAAAGAATATGCCAATTCCCTTAAGACTGGTCATTATATTACTATAATCAGTAAATATAAAAAAAAACAGCACACGATAGAGTATTTTCAGATTTTTTTTTTTTTTGATACGACAAAAGAGTTCATGTGATACTTTTCTTATTTTTAGAGTCGTTTTCAAGAAATCATGGAACTAGACTGATTGAGACGAGTAGGGTAGTTGTTTGGTGGGTTTTAGTGTTGCCATACTTACAGTCATAAACAGACATGTAACGGTATCGTATTGTTTGTGAGTCCTGTTATTATAATTTATTATTTTAACCGGAAATAATTAACGAAACCGATAAATAATTTAAAACACAATTCATCCAATAGTAATTGGATAACAACGAAAACGTAACTATGGCGATACAATTTTATATAATTACTACAAAATAAAAAGGACAAAAAAAAAAAAAAATGAATTCCGAAAATGTCCTTCCCAACGAGCGCTGATTCGTTTGTAAGTTATGTAGAATTTTCCTGACGTGACGTCACAACATAAATATTTTACGACCTATGAACCGATAATAATAACTCGTACCTTTGAAAGTGTAATAAAATGTTAATATAGTACTGAGTAACTAACAAGATGGAGTCTTATGCAAGGAGTTAATTATATAAACGTATTAGCTAAACACGTTAGGTGTAATGCGTGAGAGACAAAACCGCCTTGATACTTTTCAAATTTAAAAACAAATTTATTATTTCCCTTTAAATTTTTCTCGAATAACAATAACCGTTTTACAATGTTTTGAATCGATTAAATTGATCTTAAACAAAATCTTAAACGACCAATAGCATTGAATACTTAATATTTAAACAGTGTAAATAAAATAAAAAATCTTGTTTAAAAGCATTTTGTGTTTATATAAAATGTAAACATAAGCGAAATTCGAATTGGCAAGAAAATCTCAACAGAATAATGAAATCGATGTCTTTATATAAATAAGTTACTGGAGAGGTAAGGAGATCTATCTGTCTTATTATGTGGGGGATAAGATGATAACGTATCCAGTAGTTAAGTAGTATACCATAGATCAAAAACCCTCAGAGTGGCGGTTGTGTAGGTAAAGGAACGTAAGCGGAATGAAGTGGACCATTAAAAGAAAAATTAACATTTTTCGAAGGAGTAGGTACTTAAACTTCAATGTGCAAAATGTCAATTATTTACGTTGTAGTCGAAAATAATTTGATTAGGTGTAAAAAAAAGAACTGATGTGAGATTTACTCATTTGCCACGCTTTATATGGAAACTTTTGATCGTTCTTCCTTGCCTCTACTCTCCATAGATAAATGACAAACCAAAACAACGATTGCAAAAATCATAATTAATATGTAATTGAAATCGATTAAGCGATACGATGTAGCGTAATCGATGAATGAGTCATCATCATTCTCCTGCCTTTTCCCAACTCACTTGGGGTCGGCGCTGTATGTTTTTCTTCTTCCATACGTCCCTATCAGCCGTCATCTCTTCATTCACTCCTTTTTCTTTCATATCATTTGTTACACACTCCATCCACACTCTCTTTGACCTTCCTCTACTTTTCCATCCTTCCACATTCATATTCATTACTATTTTACCCACATGCGCTTCCTCTCTTCTCATAACATGTCCATACCACGACAAACGAGAACCTTTCAACTTTCCTACCATTGACGCAACTTTCAAACTCCCTCTATCAAATCGATGAATGAGTAATAACAATAACAGTGAAGTATCGAGGCGGTGAAATAGACAATATATCATAGTCAGTACTAGAATAAGACAGTAATAGTCTGATAGAGAGAGATAGCGTAGTGCGTAGTGTTTGTTTAGCGTACAGAGAGCTAGTTGCGTACACATGGCCTTCACTTAACGTACGTTTTAACATTGTTTATGTATGTAGCGATGTACATTTAAATATAAAGTCGTTCTCTTAAATAAATACAATAGTTTATTTTCAATTAATTAATGTTTTTTTTTCTAATTAATACACAATTTATAAACCCCGGTGTTAATAAAAAATACAATTAAAAAAAAAACATATACAGTAATATCCCGCTTAGCGCGACCCCCCGTTACGCGCGGTTTCACTATAACGCGAATGTCAAATTTCGCGCTCAAATGCCTCGCATTACGCGAAAGAGTGCGTATAAACATAACGTAAAGACAATAGATGTATTTTTCCGTAAAAAATAAGAGTATGTATTGCATAAAGTGTTCTTAGAATTAAAGTGATTAATTAAAATGATTCGTATTTTTTTTGTATTAAATTTTGACTATGTTTAATCATAAACCTCGATGTACGCGAATTTCAGTTTACGCGATTTTCTTCGGAACGTATCTCTCTCGTAAAGCGTATTACTGTATTTATTTTACATTACTCTATTGCAAATTTAACATCATAGAGCAGTGTAAAATATATTTTTTTTATTATTATTATCTATTCAATCGAAACAAATAATATAATTATGAATATCAAATAAAGTTTTTCAAAAATCAATTTGATTTATATATGATTTATTATACTATTAAACGGTTAAATACTTATCGCTGTGTGCACAAATATATTTAGTGCGTGTTGTGTAAGTCTAGACGTGCCTAGTGTTTTCTAGACTGTATTGTACTGTACTGCCTTAGCTTAGCGTTTCAATTCCTGTGATTAGTAAATAAAATATATTATGAATTATAGATTACGATGAATTATATAACTTAGTTATTTTTGTGTTATATGAAGTATTATGAAGTTACACTGCATCAAATAATATTTAAAAGTTGTCCGGAGAGGTTTTTCTTTAATGTATTTATAAGCGTCTCCACTAATTAGATTATTATTCAACGATTATTTATATAATCTGTGATTAATCGAATTATATTTTTGTACATTCCTCTATACTACGGGTATATTAGTGTTGTTTCTGTAATCACTCATACGTCAAAAAAATTTTACTCGATTTAATACGAGCTCATTTATGGACATCACTAAAAAGATCGCTCTCTTTGCAGTTATAATGTTTTCTGTTTAAATTACGAAGCCATTTGTAACATGGCTGTAGGTAATCAAACCTAAGTCATGGTCTAATTTAGGTATCTATTTTAAACCTAATAATTTGGAAATTTAATGAATACTTGATTCAGTAAAAAAAACCTCTTACCTACGGTAATGAGCTTGTTTTTCTTTTAATTTTAATCATTTTCTAAATATTTTATTGTGAAATAAATATACATATATCCAAATATAATAATTATTGTTGTTAATGTTAGACATTAGATTTTAATTAGATATATATAATGACGTATCATCATCCTATAACATGTGTATTTATATAATATATATAGATTTTATTTTATGTTGTTTAAGAATAATATAACACTTCAGTATTAACATTAGGTAAATACCTAAAAAATGAAGCAATATTAAATTTCATTTTTCACTTAATTAATTAATTTATAGATTTTTTCTTAGTTGGAGTAACTCCATAATAACATTATTTAAACAAATTATTACATTTCACCAAAGCACATTACTAAACCAAATAGAAGAGAAAGTCCATATATATAATGCTCGTTGAGTAATTACGCGATTCTTCATATCTACATTATTATAACGGTAACATTTGATACTGTAAATTTTAAAGATTTAGATTAAAAAAACAATCTTAATTGTTTTTTTTTTATGAATTATTTTATTTAAAAGAAATGAAAAAAAAATATATGTTCATACGCTTAAGAGGCTACAAGCAATGCTGAAAGCTTTACCTGCATATGTTAAAAAAATATTATAATATATATAATTATATAGCTTTATCGATGTTCGTTCTCGTGGTAAATTAACCATGTGTCCCACAATACGTGTACGTCTCGTGCATTTTTATATATTAAATATTTAATTTACCTTAGAAATATAACGGCTGTAAATTTATTTTCCATTCTCAATACATCGAATTCAAGCGGGAATTTAGATAAGAAATCGAGGTTTTTTTTTTTACTTGTGTGTGTTTTTATATGTCGTATGTCCGCCATGAAACAATATGTAACTCTTTATCTGTAATCTCGATTAACATATGTTTTGCCATCTCTAAATATCATACATTTGTGTTTATTTCGAACTCGTTAACCAAAATAATCATTTACGCAAAAAATACTGAGTCATGACGTCACAACGATGTAAAACTTGTTATTAAGTAATTTAGTTTAAAATTGCAAACGAGATACTCTTATATAGTAACATTACAAACAGTGGAAATTTATTTTACGTTTATATTTTAAGTTAAGTGTAAATCGTTCAAACGTCAAATATATCATGTAAAATTATTATAAAAATAACCCGTAAGCAATATTTATATTTAAGGAATAACAGAATCTGAGATTGTAAATTGTATTTATTATTTGAGTTTTATATTTTGAAATGTGTAGCACAGAATTTTAAGCATATTTTTACACGGATTAATTCGATGTCGAATGAAATGTTTTTTCAATAAAATATACAATATATACTATGTATTCAGTGTTTTTTTTTTGTAAAAAAAAAAGGGTAACCTTTAGGTATATGTAATTAATGACATGAACCTTCTTTGACCTTTTTTTTAGAGGGGAATGCATTTACGCACTACCCTTACCTATTGCATTAGTGAGACCGAAGTCCCCCAATGCAATAGGTAAGGGGGCGCGGAAAGACGTCTCCGCACCAGTGTGTGACTCGCTCGGATGTGAAGCGTCCGGAAATACCCACTAAACCCCTCGAGGCCGTCCGCCGCATTTGGGATGGGGGCGATACGGGATGGCTCTCGCAAGCACCGCGTCGCAACCTTCTTTGACCTAATATGGATAGTATATGTTAATGTTTTTTCTTGACCACAAAGTTCAAAATTAAGATTATTAAGATTCGATATAATGTATTCAGCTACATTACTATTCAACCAACACATCGTTTTTTTACACGTTTATAGGCCGATTGCTTTGACCATAATCTCAACAGTTGTTAAGTGATGATGTGCTCCACGATGGTAAACGCACTAAGCCTACAGAGTTCTCAAGCGATGTTGCCGAAACACACCTATTGGTATTTAGCGACAGGCTTTCAAACTTGGGGGGTGGTAGTTACCCAGGAGGGCATTAATAGAAAATGCCTTTTTTTTTTTTTTTTTGACGAGGGGAATGCATTTACGCACTACCCTTACCTATTGCATTAGTGAGACCGAAGTCCCCCAAAGCAATAGGTAAGGGGGCGCGGAGGGACGTCTCCGCGCCAGTGTGGGACTCGCCCGGATGTGAAGCGTCCGGAAATACCCACTAAACCCCTCGGGGCCGTCCGCCGCATTTGGGATAGGGACGACACGGGATGGCTTACGCAAGCACCGCGTCGTAATAGAAAATGCCCTACCACCATGCTATGTGGTCAAAGCACTGAGTCTATACCAGGGGTGGCCAACCGGTTGATCGCGACTATTAGTCCAGTCGATCGTGGCTAGACAAAAGATATAAATACGTAGAACAACAAACAGCGCAACATATTCACGAACTGCTGCATGCAACATCTTGTATCATTTTTTAATCGTCATTCTGTCACGTTATTTATCCTCTCTATCTACGCAGTTTAGCTCTAAGCTAATCTTAGCTAAGTACGATATCCTTAGAAAGAAAAACTCATGGCCTTGATATATTCACGGAATTCAAAGCATATATTATCCAGATTAAGCTTTCTTCTTCGCGCGGTGCATGCAGAGCGATCCCGTGTTTGCTCCAACTAGGTGGCGGGAGGTACCGGGGGGTTTAGTGGGTAGTGGTCAACGGCGCTTCTCGCCGCGAGTCCCACACTAATCCTGTGTGACAGCCTCTCGCGCTTTCGTGCGAGAGACTGTCACACATCTTCAGACACGTTTCAACCAGATCTGGAAGGGGGGGGTCCCTATCAGATCTGGCTGGACGGCTAGTGCGTAAATGCATTCCCCTCGAAAAAAAAAAAAAAAAAAAAAAAAAAAAAAAAGATTAAGCTTTCTTGTATAAACTCGTATCAATAACAACCGATGAGGTTCCTGTATTGACAGGTATTCATAATGGTTTTATTGCTTTATGTCACAAAGACGAAGATTTTCCAGGCTTCATTAGCTACCACTGCATAATTCATCAACAAGTACCGGCTAGTAAAAGACTAAACACAAAATATGTGATGGATATTTCTTTCAAGATTGTAAACTCCATAAAAGGCAAATCTCTCCAAAGGCGGCACTTTAAAGCAATTAAATGAGAAGGAACTAGATTTTGCATTGCACATTGACGTAAGGAGGTTGAGTCGAAGTAAGTTTTTGCAAAAATTTCGAGATCTATTGGACGAAATAATAAAATTTCTTGAAGAGAGGGTTGATTATTATCAGCAATTGCGTGATTTAGACTGGCAATGTGATTTAGCATTTTTAGCAGAATTTACTGGAAAACTGAGCACATTAAATCGGGAACTATGAGGCAAGAATAAAACACTAACAGAAATGATGAGTTCTGTTGCAGCATTTCAAAGCCAAACAGCGTCTATGATGGTTGACATCGAAGAGAAAAAAATTCAACAATTTGTAAACATCAAGGATCGTATGGAAAAAACAAACTACCTACAATTTCGTTCCTGACAAGTACACTGCAGAAATTAAAGCAGTGATGTCAGAATTCGAAATACGCTTTAGTGATTTCAAAAAAAATTTGGAAGTTGGTGGAATTCATCAGTTATCCGCTTAATAATTGCATTAATCATAGTGATATCTATATGAAAAGGCTACAAAATTTGCAGATTCATTTCAAATGAACCACATGATAATTCAAAACGAAATTAATACTCTGCGCTGCGAAATATTTCTAAAAGCAAGGTCATCCTCAGGTTTTGATCTCTGGGCATTGGTTTCCAACGAGGAATATCCAAATTGGATGAAATGTGTTGAACAATTTTATCAACATAATTATGTGAGTCAGCATTTTCCTACTTAAAAACAAACATTGGATTCTTTAAGGCTGCCAATTTCCAACTACAAATCTGATTTTGCTAATATAGCGGAAGATGCTCAAACGCAATGCTCACACTAATACAAATAAGTAGTTACTAAGAATAATTTTCAGTTTTATGTTTTCCCTCTTAGGCTGGCGTGCATCATCTACGTTTATATTTAACAAAAGTCGAATCCGTAGTTAAATTTACAGTTAGGCAAAGACGTGTTGCACAATCCGAGTTTAGTTTAAATGACGTCATAATTTAACTGTAACCATAAACCACCAAATTTGGGCGTTTAAAATTGAAACAAAGTTTATTTCGATTGTCATGACATCTGCCAACGATATTTAGGAGAACCTATTATTTACATTGTACAAAAAAAAGGTCTCTATTGTAAGATATTTTGTAGGAACCATCAGTTTTTTTTTACATAAAATAGTATCCTTATGTTTATCAATAAGCGTTTGAAGTCTTAATATTTCAGATTTTGTAAAATTACTACTTTTATCCCCAAAACATAAACACGAATGAATAAGTAATAATACTCAGCAACAATAATAACTAACATGTCTTTTATTAGCATATGTATTACTGTAATATGAATCTTAAGGTAAGACGAATACTATTTGTTTTTTATTCTTGATAAACTCACTTGGTTTTTACAGTTAATAGGATTTGATCCAAAACGAAATATATCCAAAATCATCGTTTTAGTCAAATTGACAACAATAACAACACGTTTGTTTTCTATTTACCAATATTGTTTTTGACATTTTTTACGATGTTACCATATATAAAATATTTTCCTTAATATTTATTAGGAGATTGATGTCTCTTTCAACTGACAACTCTTTTAACCCTAACTCAATGTTGGGTTGTGCACTCGAAAATGTGTAACTTTTTGGTTAAAGAATAGTAAAGATTAAGTTTTAATTTAATCTTTACTATAACTGGAGATTTCGTGCACTCCACCCTTAATAAAATAAAAAATACCACATCATTGCGTACTGAACTGAACTATGCTGTTTCATTTAAGATTTCAAGAAGTATGTTATTAATCGTTAGATCGCCCGGGGTTCCGTCTGTCAACAGTAGATCTTGCGTCTAATCAAGTCGGCCGCTCCTGGTCTATACCGTGTGAAATAAAAACTATCACTAGTAATAAAGAAAAGACAAAGACTTAATAAAAATGATTTAATAAATCAATATTATTACATTCACAAAACATTACATTTGCCATATAACATTACGACTACAATTGTACAATCTTAATCACTCCGACTGTTCTAATTTAATTAACACACATTTAATTACTAAACATAGAAACTATTACTTAGAATATTAATTACAATACGTTCTGTTTGTTCTATTCGCGTATGCGCCTAATAATTATACAGAACTATATTATAAACTCGGTTGAACTTTTTCCAAATCGGAAACACTTTCTCATATTTCTAATGTTTCTCGTTAAATTTACGAAATATTTCAAGGCAGAATACTTAAATGCAATTGATACTTTTCATAGCTTAGTTTATTATGTCTGTTAACCCCTTGAGAACTTACCTGGCGTTTACGCCAACTTTCCTTTATTTTGCTATTGTCTTATTTTTATGGGTACTCGTCGACACATCATCCTAAATAGATTTTTATGCAACTGGTTACATTTTAGTACGGATTGACAAATTTTGTAAAAGTTCACATTATTTGAATAATGAACAGTGATAATATTTGCAAGACGCTAAAGTACACTGAACGTATATCAGTACTTGTACTTGGCGTGTTTGCTCGATTTCCTGTGATGGTGTCCGGGGGGCGTGGCCGGCGACCGGCGTCGTCTGTCTCGCTCCCTCTCGCGTTCCCGATCCTTATCCCTGTCCCTCTCCCTGTCCCTGTCCCGATCACGGGATCTCTCGCTCTCGCGTTCTCTATCGCGTGACCTCGACCTTGAACGAGTCCGGTCACTGAAAAGATTTCATTCCTAACTAAATCCTATGAAAATAGGTAACACGGTCAATTTATCCGAGACCTAGTTATTAGACGTAGCTGCAAAAATAGAACTATAGCACTGAGAGTAATATTTAAAATTGACCTTAAAAGGCCAAGTTGTTTACTATAGTTATAATAGTTAAGCAACATATTTTGAATATAATTTAAAATATTTAACCAAAATAAAGTTGAAGAAACTGGACAGTTCTTTTATTTGTCGTTGGACGATACTGTTAAAAAAGTTTACGAACCACTCCAAAGCAAAGTAAAAAAATTGTTTGCGTTTGTTTTTTAACCCCTTGAGCATTAACGTGACGTTTACGCCAACTTTCCATTATTTTCCTATTGTCTCATTTTTATGGGTAATCGACATATTAATTTATTATGATTATTAATAATGTGTAATATTAGTTCGTTATCAGTTTTCAAGGTTACCAGGGTTCGAGTTCAACGCAGGCGCATCCAGGAGATTTAAATATAACAACTAACACGCCCGTTAATCATTTCGTACAGACGCTAACAGTCACACACGCGTAATAGTAAAAAAATGATAATCATGTTAATAAACAATCTCAAATGTCCTGTGAAGTTCTTATAATATCAGTAAAGATGTAATCTATCTATATATATTTATACATATATATAAGCAAAGTTTGTTTATTTGTCCGAGGTAAACTCGAAAACTACTGGACCGATCAGCGTGAAACCGCAACCATTCGACGCGGAATTAATCCTAGATGGTTATAGGCTATGTATTTTTCAAATTCTATGAGCCCTTTGCCATGTTTTCTCAATTTGTTTGTTTATTATTCCTCTGACGCACCATCACCTCAAAACTACTGAACATATCGGGATAGGACTAATACCTTTCAACGCAGTATTTTTCCTAGACAAGTATTCTTTGGTTCCACCGATCCTCTCTAATTTTTTTTTTCGATTTACTCTTTTGTACATTTTCCACTTCACTTTACGCTTACATACATTTTTTTTTTCCGCTAATAAAAAGAAAATACTCTTACTTTTATTCGTTCATTTGTTTTTTTTTTTAATTAGCTATAAATGTAACGTCATATACACAGAACATATGAAACGCGGACGGAGCCGCGGTCACCAGCTAGTAGAATAAATATATATAGAAATTAATTATTGTAACTACTCCGGTACTCACGCATGTCGCGATTTCTTCGGTGGCGGCGACAACGAGATATCTTTTGACTTCTTCGATTTCTTAGATGTACTGGAAATCATTGAAATTTAGTAAAAATAGGACTATTGATACATACAGACATATTAAAGTTATTTAATTTTGAATATAAAACGATAAGCAATTTTATTATTTTACTGTTTTATTTGAATCATTTGCATTGGATTAAGTTAGGTAATGATTTATACTTTTTTTTTCCTACATTGATAATTTTAAAAAATGTACACATTTTTGATAAATTTACAAATGTTAAGTCAAGTGTTTTCGTGGTGAAGAGTTAAGTAGTCTCTTTGTTTGTCGTCATTATGTAAGGTAATTTTAAAACATTTTTGAGTTTCCCGTGTCAATAATGGACCGCTTTTTTTGATGACATTAGTAGAATTTTTTTTTTTGTAAAAATTGCTCACATAATCATTACTCATCAATACCGCTCCCTATTGATTGATGGTTATGAACGGCCCTAAACTTGATGTATTCACTACTAGTTCAATTTAAGTAGTAGACTTAAGTTGTCTTTGTTTTTGAAGTGAAAACTTCTTTAGCCGCGTCACCTATGACGTCAGCCTTCAGCGACATGCTGACAAATACAAGGTGGCGTTTAAGAGTCAATTTTCTGATCCGTAGTCAAAGTTACTATATCCATTTGTCAATTTTACTATTACGATTACACAAACCAATGGTTATAATCACAATGCGTTTTTTGATGACAAAATATACTATGGTTAAATTTATCAAT
Source organism: Samia ricini (assembly GCA_014132275.2). Lineage (NCBI taxonomy): Eukaryota > Metazoa > Arthropoda > Insecta > Lepidoptera > Saturniidae > Samia > Samia ricini. The sequence goes on along the minus strand of AP028161.1, from coordinate 3,074,432 downwards.
AGTCATTTATGTTGCCAGTAAAATGAACTGTAAAATAGAATACTTTTGATTCCGGTAATTTTTTTTGTATGATCATTCCGAGTAAAATGTGTCAGGGTCCATAATTCGAGTTGTCGAACAAACATTACAAAAAACAAAGGGTCGAGCTACTCTCGAACATCTGTGTCCATTATTATTTCTTGTGATAGTTTTGTAATGATATTAGCTTTTTTTTATTTCGTCTTGTCTAAAATATTCTTTGATTTCATAATTTAATTCTTGAATTTTATATATTTTACAAGCCAAATAAATATTTGTACGAATTTGATATACTATACACAATGGAACACTGAATTCTTATGAAAAACAAAATTCATAAACTAAAATATTACGAAAAAGATAATAAACAGCAATAATGTTATATAATGAAACTTCAAATTATCTACTTCAAATGTTACACAAAAGCAATGAAACAGCTGTTCGCACTAGAGTTAACCATCCGCCATCTTGCTAACCCGACTGGACTGAATGGTTAAATTTTTTAACAAATAGTCACATATTTGACAATTGGTTACCTTAACTATGTTTCAAAAAACACATCAGGGCATTATTTTAACCATTTGTTACAAATCTGACCATTTCTCGAGTTGACTACGGATCAAAAAATTGGCCCTAAGTGGACGTTTGTGTTGCCTCATAAAACGTTCGAGTCGAAACGGTCATTTCTAAATTATTTCGTTGCTTGTTAAAATAAGGTAATAAGTAATCAGACAAAAAAATATGTTTTTTTAAAAGTTCAGTTCCGTCGGCAGTCGTCGTGACCGACTAGTTTTTTTTTTTAAATTTATTTCGTTGAGTTTGATGAAATAGCTAGAATGTATATAATATACCTGGAATAAGTGTCGTCGTCGGGCGAGCGGCGCCGCGTGTCGGGCGAGTCCGCCGCGGTCTCCGCGCGGCTCTCGCGTAACTCCCGTAACGCCTAACATTATTTATTTATTACAAACTAGCTGATGTCGGCGGTTTTACCCGCGCAGTTCCCGTTCCCGTGGGATTTTCTAAATAAAATCATCCATATCATCCAAATCGGTCCAGTAGTTTTAAACTTTATTCGTTAGGTATAAAAATACAAATCCTTTCACTTAATAATATTATTAATGTGTCGATTAAGCCATAAAAATGAAACAATAGGATAACAATGGAGAGCTGGCGTAAACGCCAGGAAGGTGCTCAAGGGGTTCATATAGATTAACAAACGACATGAATTTGTTAACAACTCGTTTAGTATGACAAACACAACTTAACGTTGTTTATTCTCAGTCCACATATGCGTATGGTTTAGTTGCGCGCACGAGGGTACACGAATGAATTACGTAAAATACGAGTTCAGTTCTGTTTTGAACTTATATGTATTGGACAATCATATACGAGTACCTTTTTGATGAGTTTCCGCCTGTAGTGGTGCAGCTGCTGCGTGAGCGGGGCCGAGCCCCGGCGGGGGCGGAGTCCCGCCTCCAGCTCGTCCGCGTACTTCACGACGCGCACCTCTATCTCGCGCAGTGTCTCGCGCGACAGTGCCTGCTCCTCGCTGTCACACACACATACACAAACACCGTACACAGTGCCTCTCATACAATACTAAACAACGATTTGACCGCGATTTCACCTGATGTTAAGTAACGATGTTCCAAACACTAAGCCTAAAGGTACTGGAGCCTCAAGCTTGCTGGTTGTTTCACGACAGGCAGACATTAGAAAATCTCCAACCACCGTTCTATAGTTTCTTTACCATATTTTCCCCTCTTTTAACGAAATGTCACAGTGACACGTTCAATCATAAGAAAGAGCTTAGACATTTAACTGAGCTCAAATTAAAAAAAAAAAACTCGATTAAGCCTTACAGTACTCGCATATGATGTGTAACATCTGACGTGAAAATATCAATTTAGCAGCGACAGAAATTAACCGAATAAGTTAAAAAAAAGAAGCTAAATATAAAACTATTTATAGGAATAATATTATCCGTTATCAAACATGTGCATTTGTTATCAATGCTCTTCATTTTCAACAGACACTTATTATGAACAGTAAATAGATTCATTAATATATATATGTATATATATAAACAAACTTTTTGTTTATTTGTCCGAGGTAAACTCGAAAACTACTGGACCGATCAGCGTGAAACCACAACCATTCGACGCGGAATTAATCCTAGATGGCTATAAATTTTTCAAATTCTATGAGCCCTTCGCCATGTTTTCTCAATTTGATTGTTTATTATTCCTTTGACGCACCATCACCTCAAAACTACTGAACATATCGGGATAGGACTAACACCTTTCAACGCAGTATTTTTTCCTAAACAGATATTCTTTGGATTCCACCGATCCTCTCTAATTTTCATCCACTTCGATTTACGCTTATATACATTTTGTTCCGCTAATAAAAACAAAATACTCTTACTTTTTCATTCATTCATTTGTTATTTTTAAATTAGCTATAAATGAAACGTCATACGCACGGAACATATGAAACGCGGGCGCAGCCGCGGGCACAAGCTCGTATAAATATAAATCAGTTCATACACAACGCTGCAGATCAAACGTACATCTGATGGGTGGCGGTGCCAACCGCACGGAAAGTGCGTTGGTACCATCTGACAGACAACAGTAGCACCGCGTGCGCTCATTGGTCAGATCAAATATCATGCGTTTCCTGTTACACACTTCCGTCACTTTTCAAGAAACCATGCCCAAAGGTTGCAGAGCAAGAGCTGAGTACCTGTCGGGATGCGCGGGCGTGGTGGGCGTCGCGGGCGCGGGCTGTGCCTCCCCCTCCGGCTCGTCGCCGTCGTCGAGTGGGGGGGCCTGCTCAGCCGCCACGTCCCCCGCGTCCCCCGGCTCGACGGTCTCCCACCGCGAGGGCACGAACCCCGCCGCAAGTGACGCGCCCACCGCCCCCTCCTCGCCCCGCGCACCCTCACCATCCAGCGGCACCCCGTCTATATCCTCCTCCACTGTAATGTCCAAATGTTAATTGTTAATATTTACAAGACTATAAGAGTATCACAACAAATGTACAATACACGTTACTTTAATATAATGTAACATAGTAATAAATTAATTATGTTAAAAATTTATGTTATAATTCAAATGTAATCTGTAGGCCACGTATAAAAAACCTAAGCCAAAAATGTATTGCCAATTAATAAATGACAGCAACAAATGTCGTTGACTTCAAATGCAACGCTGAGTGTATTCATTTAAAACAAATCACTTGTATACACTTCTAGTTTTATTTAAACTATGTTCAGGATTTTAATTTAAAAATAACAGTGATCAGTTTTTCTGGTATAGCCAAAATCAAAATCAAAATGTATTTAATCAATTTAGGCCCTAAGAAGTCTAAAACACTACCACCGGTTTAGAAAACGACCCAGTCGAGAAGAGCGCAGGCGAGAAACTCGATCTGGTTTTTTTTTTTTTATTATAAATATAATATATATCATTTTTTTTTGCTATAAAAACTGTACAAATCATAGTCATAGCTAATGTTAGCGGGTGCGCACAGAGATGTGGGTTAATTCCAGACATCACTATCGTTCACGTAATGATCCACCCTGTAATAACCTTTTGAGATTAAGACTTGCTCGACATAATACTTGAACTTAATGTCAGGTAAATCGGTAATGTTACTTGGGATCTTATTGTAAAACCGAATACTATTACCTATGAAGCTTTTATTACACTTACTTAACCTAAAGCGTGGGACATTCACTAGATCTAGCTCGTCTAAATTTGTTACGAATATGCATTAAGTTATCGAAGATGTATTGGGAGGGCAAAGTTAAGATATCATATTCTTGAAACTTGTTTTTTAGAGGAAAGTGCTGTTAGGAAAGTGTTGTGGGGAGTGTAATAGCAATACTCACTGGGTACGCCATCGATGTCGTCTGCGAAGGGACGTGCGTGCGCGTGCGCGTGTGCGAGCGCGGGCGTGTGCGCCGGTGCGGGCGCGGGCGCGTGCTGCGTGCGCGTCGCCGCCAGCCTCCGCAGTGCGGCGCCGTCGAGAGGGCCCCTCGCCCCTCCCTCCCACGACTCCTCCGAGCCGGAGGAGCGAGCGGGGGACGCGCCTCCGCCCTCTGATTCCTCCGCACCCTGCACCTCTGCCTCACCCTCCTGCTCCTGCTGCTGCTGCTACATACATTACACAGTCACCTTAGCTACAAAAAAACGCATGGCAACACTCCCCCTATGAGAATTTTTACACCCGACTCGATGCATCTAATCTGTATGCAGACCTGCTTATTTAATATTCGTTTCTTCAATAACAATAGAACGATATTCTAGTAAATTAATGATCAATAGTTTTATACCTGGGATGGTATTCTTTTTTATATTGCTTACTCGTCACTTGGTCCAAGCCGGTAAATACACTAACCTAGAGATGTTTACTGGCTCTCGAGTGATGCTACTGTAACATACCTGTTGGTGTTTAGGAAAGGATAGTAGCTAGCCAGGTGAGCATTATTAGGAAAATTCCCTCCCACCATGCTTTGGTTTCCTCACAGTATTATCCATCAGCGAGTTCCCTGCATCTATCGAGGATTGAGCCATCATATCAAATTTCTTCGCTTTCATTCAAATAAGATGACTATTGTATTTTAACTAAGATTTAGTTTTCCAATATTTACATTATAGGCTTTTTCACACTAAATTATTCATTATCAGATATTTCATGGAGAATATTTCGGACCACACATTAAACATGAGGGTGATCTTTAGGGGGAACTATGTCCAGCAGTGGACCGTCTTTCGGTTGGATGGATGAATGAATGGATGGATGGCAAGGGTATCATCACGCACCTTTTCTTGTCCGAGGAAGACTTCATTAATGTGCACGAGGAACTCAGTCGGATAGACAGCCCACTCGGCCCACGCCTGCAGGATGCGCGTCACCCGGGCGCGGAACCCCTCCTGCTGCAGCCGGGAGCTCATGCGAGACAATGCCAAATGACAGTTGCGCATTATCTCCACCAGCCGTTGCTGAAAACTACAAAATTACCAATCACATAACAACAAAAAACTATCACATTTATATTTACTAATGCGAGGATTTTTTTTTTTATCGTATATATAAATCATTTACGAACCAAACACTTTTCAAGACTTTCAAAAATATGCTATTAGGATTTTTCAAAATTCGAATTATTTTGGGAGATACAACGGATTTTATGACGCGGCACCTAAGCCGGCCGAGCGGAGTGATCACACAAGGAACAGCAGATGTTTTCCAGGAATTCTTTTGTATCCGACTTGAGCTTGTTATGTACCCTAATAAATTTTTATATATATATAGAAAGAACTTCCCAAAATCTCGATTTGGAGAAAGAAGAAGATCCAATCTATGGATATGGGATCGCCGATTAATCCAAAGTGAGTATTAAATATTATTGTCTAAGTTATTCTACTGAAAATCTTTCTCAAACTTCAAACGCGTTTTTTTTTTTTTTTAATTTCTTTTGTTGAGGTGGTTGACACGATATCTCAGGTTCTATTTGACCGATTCCTTTTAAATTTTATGAGAATCTTCTTTATACATCTCTTTATCACTTGGACCTTGGATTTTGCAAAATTTAATTATAAACTATTTTTAAAAAAAATCGTAAAGGTCGTAAAACAGGGGTAAAATTTTTTTTTTCAAGTTGACTCCGTTTTGTTAATTTTTTTTTTTTTCGGCCTATGTCCAAGATATAGCGACATCTTTGCTAATTAAGATTTTTTTTGTTTCTTCTATATACATCTCTACAAGGGTTGGAATCATGTCAACCAGGGAGCACCGTTTAACTGGCAACCCCCACTTCACCGGCCTGTCACTGGATGAATTTTTGTTTTTTTTTTATTTTATATATTTTTTTTTATAAACTTTAATAATCAATAAATATTTTATTAAAAAATGTATAATAGTAAAAATGTTTTAATTTATTTTTTATCCTAGTTTGATAAATACCCAAAAAGTAGAGCTCTAGACCAGAATACCCCCTTAAGGGTAGGTATCTTGAACTGTATTTTATTTAACATTTCGCCGAGCTCATAGTGATAGTGCGTGTACTGACGCGATGCGGAAGGCGCTCGCGTTGGTCAGCTTGGCGCCCGCGTTGTGCAGGACGTCGGAGAGCAGGTAGAGACGCGCGATGCGCTTGTGCGGCGCTGTCGAGTCACCGGAGAGTGCCTCGGCGAGGCACTGAGACACTTCCCCCGCGGCCTCCGCGTGCTCGAGGCACCACGCCATCGCGGCGCCCACGCTACTACGCGACGGAGTCAGCGCGCGAATCAACTCCTCCAACCGATCGCGTTGACTATGCACACACATATACACACAAATAATAAATACACAAATCTTGCACACAATTTTGTGTGCATATATAGATAGATGGCTTGTTTGAAACCTGTCGTGATAATGTTTCAAAATTTACTAAAAACAATCAGCCTTCAGCAGTTTTAATTGACTCGTCGTAAATGTTATTTTATTTAATTTTTCTTTAAACAACTTTCCATTCTACTATTTTCAATTAACGTGCTAGATAGGTAATAGTGAAATTTTAAATAGTGAAGTTTATAGGTATTTTTTTTATCCCTCCCATGTGAGGTGCGGTGTTGCCAATACTGAAAAGAACTTTATATGTTGGATTTGAACAAGTGATGTACTTCTGAATTGGTGCTAATATTACGTGTTCAAAAATATTTTCACTCGATTGGAAATTAAAATTTTTATTATATTTCTAAATAATAAGAAATTAATATCCTTTTCTTCTAATTATATAGACATTCGATTAAAAAGATGAAGGTTTAGGAGAATATTAATGACTGACTTGTTGGATAGTGTTCCGCGTATGTTATCCTTGGCTTCTTCCTCGTCGACCAGCTCTTCGGGCATGCCCGCGGTATACAGGTTCATTACCGGCGGTCGCCATACCGACCCTCCTACATGACACACCGGTGCAATAAGCCCTCTCAATACAAATTATAATCAAGGGATTCCGACAAGTGGACAAAATTTTAACAAACGTTGGTCACACTAATAGCAAACCCCTGCCCCCCCGCCATACCCTCCCTTCCTTCAAACACAAGATCCATTCATAACTATCCGAGTATGAATGTAATTTGGCAATTATTTAAAACTAGCTGTGCGCCCCCGGCTCCGCCCGCGTATCAGTTTTTCTTTTCCGCGTAATATACTTTTTAAATAATCCTAATAATATTTCGATGGTGATTATTTTATGTCCATAAACTGTTTTTAGTACTTACAGAAAGAAACATTTCTCACAAATACAAACACTTGCCAGTAAAGATGTGCAATGAATCATATTTTGTTTACAATTTCAAGAGGGGTTAATTTTTTCCAAATTATTAACCTAAAAAAATTTTTGCTACCAACAGAAGAAAGCTAAGATATTTATTGCAAATTTAAAAAAAAATGTGTTTCTCTTATTACCATAGGGGAAGGGAAGGGGGAGGGAGAGGGGGGGGGAAGGGAAGGATGGGAGGGGAAGGGGGGGAAGGGAAAAAGGGGAGGGGCCGGGGCGCATGTGGGTAAAATAGAAATGAATATGAATGTGGAAGGATGGAAGAGTAGAGGAAGGCCAAAGAGAGTGTGGATGGAGTGTGTAAGAAATGATATGAAAGAAAAAGGAGTGAATGAAGAGATGACGGCTGATAGGGACGTATGGGAGGAGAAAACATACTGCGCCGACCCTAAGTGAGTTGGGAAAAGGCAGGAGAAAGATGATCCTAATTCAATAATCTAGTGCTATTAAAAAGTATACACAAAGGTAAACAAAAGTTGTAAGTAAAAAACAAGGAAATCGGTTTAATCAATGCCTTTTTATACGTATACATAAATTTATTAATGAGATTATTTCAAGCAAAAAAATAAGTTACCTTTGAAAATTAACAAAATATTCTTATGCTAACATAACATAAGCTGATGTAGCGAACTACACTACTCACATTGCGTCCCAGATGCGACAGGGGACGAGCCTGTCCCCATAACGGGCACAAATTCCAAACTTCGGGATGATACTGAGTAGAAAAACCCGATACCACTTGACCCGACCCGGGGATCGAACCCGAGACCTCAGAACGGCAGTCGCACCGTAATATAACCGCGCCACCGAGGCAGTTATTGTTACACTACTGTACAATAACTTCGTTAAAGTTAGGAGGAATATTGAAAAAAACTTACCTCTCTGTAGGAACTACGACTTTCACAATTGACTGAGACAAAATCTAAAAAAAAAAATGAAACAATTAAATGTGATTGTTAATAAACACACCCCCCCCCCCCCCCTCCCCACTTTATTTATAAACCTTTTCACACTGATTGCACAAAATAAATGAACCATATACCACTCTACTGTTCTTGGTCTATTTAATAATGAAGTATTTTCAAGTAATAAATAATTAAACATTATACCCACATTCAGATTTATATAAGAAATATTAGATTTTGCATTTAGAGGCCATCTTAGTTTAATGATAAATATGCAAAATATTAAAATCTCACACTATAACCTATAAACAGACATACCCGTTTTATCAATTTATCGTTGATATTTGATTCCTTATGTATAAGCCACATTGAAATAAAATAAACATATGTCATAAGTTATATATAAGTGAAGAGTAATGTTACCTGATCGTAAATCTGACAATCTTCTAAATCACAAGGATAATAATCGCCGGGATGTATGCGCGGTATCTGCAATAGTACATTCATTTAAACATACATTAGTTTTTATGAAATTGTCAAAAAAAAAAATTAACAACCAGCCTCTACAAGTTTTATATTTAACTTTGATTTCAAAGACATTTTAATTCGTATTAACAGGTTCGCTGCCGCATGGAAAGTAGAAATTCTCCCCCGGGGCCAAAAGTGTTCATAGTTTGATTAACTTTAAAAGTGATTGGTTAAGATTATTATTAACTTTATTTTATATATTTGGGTATTTTACTGTATTCTGAGCGAGGTGATAAAATGCACCGCACCGGTGCTGCTTGGCACTGGGAATGGAATGGGCATTCCCAGCGCCGAAGAACGCACGAGTGCGTTGTCAGTATTTGTCATGAAAGAAATTTACTAGACGCTAGCCCGCACCGGTGCGTGGTCGGCACTCCGCGCTACACCCCCTACCCCGCACCGGTGCGTGCTTGGTAGCGAACCTGTTAAGAACGTAACGCGTGACGTCATACATCTGTACATACAGTACAGTCCGCTCTCTAGGATATAATTCTAGAGAGATTGCTAAAATGCTATGTGAATTGATTGAAAGATGATATTATGAAAGGCGATGTATGTAATGAAATAAACCTTTAAAATTAGTAACATTAGGTTATGATGGGGCTGATATGACTTATGTCAAAAGCCCCTAAAAAAAAACTTAAATTAAAAAAAAGAAAAAAGGATATATTTAAAACACTTAAGTTCTTTACTTTTGATCAAATTTTACTTTTGATTTTAGTTGTTAAGACTTATTAATAGTATTTTTTATGAGACAATAAAAATTTAATTACTTTATACGAATTGAAAATAATCTAAGAATGTAGTCAAGTGGCCTATTTCTTTGGTATACCCTATTTATGAGGTGTTTGGGTGGCTGGGCATTGAACGGCAAGCCGGAGGGCGGTGGTGGCGCAGGCTGCTGCAGGGCAGGAGGTATGTAGATCGGTACTGGTGGTATCACCACCGCCTTGCCCCAACCGAGCTTCATCTCGTAGTTCATCACCTCTTTACCTACACAACAGTTTATTTATTTAAGTTTCCTTCGTTACTTTCAAGTTACACACATCTATTTGCATTAAAAAAAATTATAATGTTAAAATTCTCTAGATAATATATCTTATAGAACCATTTGACCTTACTACTGTATAAGGTTTTTCAAGTAAGGGGGCGTCCATAAATTACGTGAGGTGTTTAAGGAGGGGGGGGAGGGGGGTAGAGTCAAATCTCATCTAATCTTACGTTGGAGAGAGGGGGTGTCTTGGCAAATATCACGCAATTTTTTTTCTGATTGAAACAAAAAAAAAATACTATTTACGATTAAGATCATTTACTAATTCTTTCGAAAGAAAATAATTTCATTCATACTTCAACGTTATACATTTACTGACTGTCAAACCGCCATATTTGTTAATCACAGTAGTTACGATTTAAGTATTCTATTGTTAAATTTTTATTACACTTATAATTAAACTCTCAGCAATATTGATTACTAGTCTTAACTAGTCGTAAATAAAAGCACGAAGCAAATTTGTTTTTTTCTTTTTGCAATAACAATCCAACGCGTTTACGTAAGAAACTCACATTTTGAAAAATCTCACGTGAGATTGGGGGATGAGGAGGGGGTTGAATAAAATCTCACGACATCTCACCAGGGGGGAGGGAGGGGCAGAAAATATAATAAAAAAACACCTTACGTAATTTATGGATGCCCCCTAAGGTGTGTTCGCTCGTGTGGAATTCAGGCGCCCCGTCCCGTCTCATCCCGTCTTTCATACCAAAATTCACCGAAATCGGGTAAGTAGTTTTGGTCATTTCGAACAAACATTCAAAGTATGACCTGTAATAGATTCTGAATCCATACATAGTTTTTTTCTCAAACATCATTAATCATCATCATTCTCCTGCCTTTTCCCAACTCACTTGGGGTCGGCGCAGAATGTTTTCTTCTTCCATACGTCCCTATCAGCCGTCATCTCTTCATTCACTCCTTTTTCTTTCATATCATTTCTTACACACTCCATCCACACTCTCTTTGACCTTCCTCTACTTTTCCATCCTTCTACATTCATATTCATTACTATTTTCAAACATCATTAATGTAAATAAAAAAGTAAGAGCACTACTTTCATAAAATAACCCCTTAATACAACACCTTTTTTTTCTTTTTTTTTTGACGGGGGGAAATGCATTTACGCACTACCCTTACCTATTGTATTAGTGAGACCGAAGTCCCCCAATACAATAGGTAAGGGGGGCACGGAGTGACGAGTTCCGTGCCAGTGTGGGACTCACCCGGGCGTGAAGCGCCCGGAAATACCCACTAAAACCCCCCGGGGCCGTCCGCTGCATTTGGGATGGGGGCGACACGGGGTGGCTTTCGCAAGCACCGCGTCGCCCGCTGCAGCGAACCCACCGGGCCTCGTCGTGCAATGGCCCAGCGGGGATGGGGGAGTATACACACTTCTCAACCCCACCTCTTCGCCCACCTCCCGTAGGAGGTACGACCTAGATAGGTCAGTCAGCCGGGGGGGCCTTAATACAATACCTAGAATTCCTAGATATTATATATAAATATCTAAATATTGTTTTCTCATTTATAATGAGATTAATTATTTATACACTATACATTATTTCATAATATAACTATACATTTTGTTTAATTTCAATCAATATCCATAATTTTTTTGTTCTCGAATCAGACTAAAACTCACAACTCTTCTTTCATACTAAAGTCGCCGAAGTATTATATTTGTAGTCTTTGGTCGCCGCGTGTCATTTAAATTACTATAAGTTTTGATAGAGTAGACTGATTAATGAAATAAAGTTTTGATATTACCCCGGAATATGCTTTATAGTTATCTACTTGAATTTTAAAATATACTTAGTACTTTCTAATTGATACCTGCACAGAAAAACAGGCAAACAGACAGACAGACACTTCTAAAAATGATAGAAATGTGTATTATTACCAATTTTTAGCCCCTTCCTTTTCACGAAAATCGAAAATGTACCAACACGTCAAATTTACAATTTTATTATTAGTGCAGATGTTATAGTATAAAAAAAACAATAAAATACAAAGTTATAATTTATTACAAATATACAGTGTGGCGCATCCTTATTATTAGAAAAAAAACTTTTAAATGGGTTTGATTCTTTTAAATTTTAAATAATGAGATTGATTGATGAATGAGATTGTTGGATAGAAGTAAAAATAGATAAAAAAAAATCTATAGCAATTGAAATAAATTTTAAGGTTTTCTCTCTCAATAATTTGACATATTGCATTTCCATATTTTTTACGGGCCGTCACTTGAAGGTGGATCACATGGTATAATTATACTTATATGTATACTAGCTGGTGCCCGCGGATCTGCCTGCGTTTCATATGTTCTATAGGTGTACATAAGAGTAAATCGAAAAAATAAAATGAGAAAGTGTCGATGGAATCCATAAAAAAACGTAAAAGCCTATAAACATCTACGAAAAATTCCGCATCAAATAGTAGTAGTCCCATCCCAATATGTTCAGTAGTTTTCAGATGCTGTGTCAAGGTAAACCCATTTTCCTTATATTTATAGAAGATAGATTAAGATTTTAAAACAATTATTGAGTACTTCATATATCATTTAATGAACGGAAGAAAAAAGTACCAGTCTAGCCTTCAGATATTGATGACTACAAGAGCAAATCACAAACCACAATAATTAATTTCACAAACTAACAGCTTCAAATGTGACCATATTACAACAGAACATTGATATTTTGATACCAATGTAATAATATGCAGCAGTGCACTATATCAGCAGCCACTGAAAATAAGTTATTAATGTTAGAGAAACAAAAATTTGTAAATTATTTACCATTTAAAGCTTTGAGCGCTCGCTCGCCGTCCTTCCGCGACATGAAGGCGACAAATCCACAGTTACGACCGCGAGCCTTCTCTTCATCAGATCGCGGCCACATTATCTTGATACTGGCCAGTGGGCCATATCGTCCAAAAATCTCCATCAACTGTTGCTCTGTTATCTAACGTAGCAGTGTAAAATTATTTCCCAACTTATAACAGGAAAATGTAATGAAAATATAGTTGCGAAAATGTTTTGAAATTAAAGAGACTCATATTTTTAAAACATAATTAATCTAACCCTGAGAGTCTTTCTAACCTAGAGTGAAGTTTTTACAGAATACCAAGTACCAAGATGTAAATTAGAGAAGTAATAAATAATAGTTTCAAACCTTAGGATTTAAGTTTCCCAGATATATGTTAGTAGTGTTTGGATCTCCAGTGTCATATGAACCGACATCTGGGAGCATGTCTATGGTTGGTTCATTACAAGTGCCGCGTTCTCGTAGTACATTCTTATATTTGTGGCGTTCTGATCTCTCTTCTTGGATTCTGCGGATATATATATACATTATTGTAGTATAACCTCATTCGTAGTAATAAAACACTGCTGGAAAACACTCATTACATACATGAAAAACTGAATGCATGATAGTTTATTCCACATTTCAATTTATAAACTCACTAAAAAAAATTTAAAGTATTTGCTTCCTGATTTGCCATGATTGTCTAGAGAAAATAGTATAAAACTCTTTTATAGGATGAAAAACATAAGACTATATCTCTTTTAGGGGTTTATTAGGGGCTGTTCAAATTTACCAATGTAAGCATTGGCATAATTTTGAAACAAAAGCAAAATAATTAAAAAATGCTTTCATAATAACAATTCAGACCCCATGTCATCTATATTATAAAGAGGACTTCAAAACTACTGCACCCATTTGGATGAAATTTAATGTAATCATCTTTAATAATAATAAAGTAATAATTTAATTGTAGGAGATAGATTGAAATTCAAGGAGTGACATAGGATAGTTTTTATTCTGAAAATCCCACAGCAACAGGAACTATGCAGGTAAAATTGCAGAGATCAGCTAGTGAAAAATAAGCAAAGCCTCCCTAATGTGTTTATATAGCTCCTTATTAATTTCACATATTTTTAATATGAATGTGTTAAATGCATTTTAGAACTTTTATAAAAACACATAAATATTATTGATGGGTGATTTGGTGTAAATAATAATACACAACAAATATATATCCCAAAAATAAGTTGACAGAAAATTTTCTAAAGCCATCACTGTTACTTAGTAGGAATTATAACAGATCACTTTAGAAATATAAAAAAAAAACAATATTATCACTCCTATTACTCACTGTCTAAGTTCTTCCTTAAATAACTCAAGATTGCTTTTCTTTTTATCCTGGTTTTTCTGTTTAGACCTTGACCTGCTTGATGGTTCAGACTTCTGTACAAGATTGCGAATAACATCTGCTTCAGTGGTGTTAGCCCGTTTATCATCCAACCGAGATACAGGTTTATATATCTTGCCTCTTTCTGATGTGTCTTCCTCTGCAAATATTTATATACTTACATGTTATTGCTGTACTGAACAATATATATATAAATATATATATATATATATATTTAAGTAAATAAATGTCTCCAAAAAGAAATATGTACTATTGAAAATTTATTAAGCCACAGAGCAAATATGAATAATGTAAAATTAGGTACGACATCCCTGACTATTACTTTCAAATATTTCGAAAGTACCAGGTGAGGTAGAAGAAAAATGCCAGAGCAAAAATAAATGAAAAAACAGTACTAACTTCGAGCACCTGCATCATAGGTACCAGCCTTTACCCATACTTTACTTGTAGTACTTGGAACTTCTTGGAATGTCTCAACAAACTCTTTGAAAACCTGTTGGTTGAATATATATGTTTAGATTATGAAAGTAAATCAAATCAATCAAATAAAACAAATCTATCTCTAAGTTCTGTGTATGACAGATTTACATAAATTGTTCTGATAGCATTCAAAAATGATTTTAAAATGATACTAACGTGTGCTGCTGCTTCTTCTTCCTCTTTTTTGCGGAGTTCTTCAAGCTCCTTCTTTGATAATCCTCTGCTATTCATTTTGCCGAAAACAATTTATAAATCTAGAATAACAGAAAACCCGAAATTTATCTTTATATTAAGCGAGTGATCCACTTTACCGAGATTCATTTGTAATAAATTCTATTCACTAAATATATTAATTATATATGTTATTAAAATAATGAACTCATTTTGAACATAATACGTATAAAAAATTCAAGCTTGAAGTTAACCTAAAAATGTATTGACAGCTAACTGCCAAGACAAATTGACATTGGCAGCGCCACAGAATATAATAAAACCACAGGTGTCAGAATGAGGCGACATTGATCAGTGGAGGCGACTATCTTTGGACAGGACTACATCGTTTTCCGCAAAGAGAATGTTACCAAATTTATAAACACTTTAGAGTGACACTGTCTAGAAAGACAGCATGAACATTAAAATGCTAATATAAATTATTGCTATAAGTTCCTTTTTTCAATAATCAAACCTATTAATGATCTGTTTTTTATGAGACATTAAAAAATAATAAGTCAACACCATTAAAGTTTTTTTAAATAACACCATTAGAATTTACAAATAAATTGCATTGTGCTATACATTTGAATGAACTAATTCTGCTATAAAAACTAAGTTCATTTTTTTATAATATTTTACGTCGTACAATTTTATTAGTAGGAATTATTTTTGAGCTTCTCTCAACTTTCTTAATAGGAACATCTTGATCTGTTATAAAGTAATATTTCGTAAGCTTGCAGTATTTAACTTTATGTAATGCAATATTGGTAACATTTTATCCGAGTTCTGAAATGCCACAAAATCTCTCTGAAGATCATAGTAAAATGGTCACCGTTTTGCTAGTGGGTTGGAATAAAATTAGAAAAATATTTTCCCCACGTGACAATAATTATTGTGTAAAAAGAATGTCATTGTTTTAGAAGAACACTCTTAGTAGTGATCATTAAAATAAGCAATATATCTTATAACCCACAATTTTAGGACAAGTTTTTATATGAATATGGTTTTATTGGTAAAATAACCGTGAGGTTGCAATGAGCCTTACTGACAGAATTGCGTATATGGCAACGTATAAGAAAAAAAGTAACACTAATTAAACTTTATATTGGTAGCTCACCACTGGCGAAACTATAAGGTGGCAGAACTGGTAAAATGCCACGAGCCCCGGTCCTCGAGCTCAGAAATATCCTAACGTTTAAAAAAAAAAAAATTAACTAGAGTCTCATACCATGAATTTGTTATGGGCTTCAGATAGCATAATTACGCCACTGTAACTCAACATAACTCTAGAATTGCTAGTTATTGGTGTTTATTTGAACATTTCTACTTTAGTTCCCACTATTTCTAAATGCTAGTACTTATTGCCTCGCTAACTAAAATGGAGCTTACGTGTTTGTTATTCTTCATTTTTCACGACTCTATTGTCAGCTTATGTCAAAATTTCTAGGGAAAATAAATGATTGCGACCATTGATTACATATTAATTTATTTAAAAAGTATACATCAAAAATTTTTTCGATGTAAAATGAAAAAAAAAAAACATATGGTAGTGTATTTTGCCTTTCACGACTTTTTAATGAATATAATCGTACAAGTATATTAAATGTCCTTGTATGAAACGATTGTACAAAAAGTTGGTGAAAAATTCGATTAAACAGATTCTTAATTAATCAAATATTGTAAGCTAAAGCTATACGTAAATAATTAAATTTACAGCCAATATAGTATGCTAGCCGCATTTTACAAACTAACATATTATTTCTAATATATTTGTGAGCTTATTTACGCAAATAAACGTCGCTACAGACTTTTTACAATAAAAAATAATATTTCTGGCAACTTTGTACTTATTAGTGTTGTCAATGGCAACACTACTAGTTGGCTGTAAATTCGCTGTTTCGTCTTTTTTTCTATTACTATTAATAATACAAAACATTTATATCAATTTAATACTTATATTTAGAGTAGGTACATAAATAATGCAATTTCTTAAAAAGTATAAATGTCTAATAATCCAATGACTGAACTTATCATATTATTGTTCGTGTGTGTTTATGAAAAAAAAAAAACGATAAGCGAAAACATTTCGCTTCTTTATAACACCCCAATTATTATTTTAATAATTACGTAAACATCAGTAGGATCAAACCATTGGTCTATATTTTGGTTATACGTAGAGGAAATATTTATTTATTAATTTTCGTTTAACTACTTTTCTGTTTTTTTTTAATGGTACCTTTATACAACTAAAATATAAAAATAATCGAAGTTATATTAATTACAAAGAAAAGTTTAATTGGCGCTATTTAATATAAAATAAATATGTCAGGTAATAAAAATAACTTTATTGCTGCGTTGGAAGCGTTTCAGATACTTTTGTGCATCGTAAAGCTTACCTATTGTACAAAAAAACATGTCCACAGTACTTACACGACTATTTTAATAAACTGTACAACGTTGAAGCAAATATACATACCGGCACAGTGTATATAAATATCATAAGACTTGTCTGTGCTGATTTTAACACCACCATAGATAATAAATATAACTATTGTTTATGTTGGGTATTAAAATCGATTCGAAACTCGAATCGTTATTGTCTATGAATATTAAAAAGATTTTATAGCGAAATATTTTATCGAGAACAAAAATAAAAAATTGCATAATTGTGCGGAATTCATTATAATTGCGTGTATCACATTCCTAAGGTCCATAATCGCAAATTGTCTCTCAGAGAGTTGTTTCGCTATGACAAAGACAATGCATCCAAGTAAAATTATAACTGTAGGTTGAATATACTGGGAGCCCGTTTTAATTTAAAAATACATCGATAATTGATCATAAAAACAAACAATGAGTATGTATTTTATTATAATACATCAAATTAATCAAATAAATTTGTCCGACGAGGGTCTGCTAATTCTACACCATGACTAATCTCGCTATCAACTTAGACGCCGTCTCTTTCCCTCTAATTAGAATTCATTCACGTTGAAAGAGAGCGGCAAATGCAGTAATATGTCGACGGTGGTACAGAATTTCCTATGAATAATCGTACACAGACGTAAACTATTTAAACATAATACATATGATTAAATTATAATATTCTATTTTTTATACATTTATTTATACAAACTATTCCAGTGATAAAAGTATTAATATGTGGTGCTTTACAAAAATATTCCCTTTTATTTAGACTGGAATGAATGTTTACAAATGTTTGATCGTCATACAAAGAAGATATATGTATTATTGTACATAAAGCAGTATGTTATGTATGTACATATAGACTTAAACTTGTAATAAATTAATTTTTATATCCTACGACAAATCGCAAGTAACGATTTCATTAAAAAACATTTTTTCTAACAATATACAACAATAATTACTTTACACATAGGGAAATATTTTAAATTAATGATATAACATATACCTACTAAATCGTGTCTAAAACGATTTCTAACATAAAGAGCGAAGGTATATTTTTTTTGTATTGAAGGTCGCGTGCGGAGAATGTTCTAGAGAATCATTTAAATAACAAGCGACTCGCTAGTTCCCTTACACGCACTCGATTGCATTTGTTTTACGAATTACAACACTAATTAAAACAAAACTTACTAAAATAATTGTATAAATTACGTATCAAATAAGAGCCTTAATTGCACTATCTTTTGCATTATTTATTGTTTAAATGTAACCGTGTGGTGCCGCTTAAGAACAGTACCACATCATATCTTCGCGTGGGTGTCGTAAAAGGCGACTAAGGGATAAACCAGGAGATGGGCAGCAACATCCTCTGAGAATCACAAACAACTAGTGCAATCAACAACCAGCCTGCCAGGCGTGGCGATTATGGCAATCCGCCCCTATTTTGGGGGGATCTATGTCCAGCACTGGACGTCAAAAGGTTGAAGCAATCAATCAAAAATCTATTGAATTAGAATTTAACAAAAAGAAAAATTCAGATGGATATAAATTTACTCATATTATTTTTAAATATTACTTTTGGTAAACAGATTAATAAGCCAATTCACGAAATCGATAAATAAAAAAATCCGTTCGTAAAACCAACGCAAGGTCGTTTAACATCCTGAATTCGTTTAAACTTCACAGTATCAAACGAGAATACAGTACAATAACTAAAACATAGCTAGAATAAAATGACAGCTGTCAAAACGTGCGTCCGCAATAGTACAGAGAGAAAAAAAAAACCAAGCGGCCATGGGGACTGCAGACAGAAGTGAAAACTCGAAACTTGTGAAAAACTGTATTTAATGTTGAAAATTTCATAATTTATCAATTGATATTAAAATGGTTATAAAACGCCAGCATTTGGACGTTACAGCATTATAGATATCGCGAATCTATAAGATTTTCCCCTACCGAGAATCGCTCAACGCGGATAAATAGGCTTTCATTTCAAAAAATTGAAATACATGCATGCGTATGCAACCTCCACTATTTTATAGTAAAATGCAATGTTAAAAGGGTAACAGTTTTGACAGAGGTACAGATAACAACAGAAGCAACTTATGTCGTTTTGTTGTATTCGCATGAACACCACTAGTCGTTTAATCAATAAAGTATGATATCTTTCCTCCGCTTTCTGATGAGCAAAAAAAAAAACTAAACATCATACACATTGTGTCAATGACAGCTGTCATTATACTCAAGCTATATGTTGAGGACCGTGTAAATAAGAAATTAAAAATAAAGTTTTTACAACATTACTCGATGACCGATACCGAATTTTAATCTATTAAATGCACGTCATCAAACATCGTACGCAATTGTTTTCTATAAACCAATAATAATGACAAAATAAAATAGAGCGAATAAAATATAAAAAAATACATAATAAAACTAAACTTGTACACTTGTATTTGATCAAAATATTGGAAAAAAAAATATATAGGTTTTTTTTTTGCTGACTATACTTTGACAGGGGACATGTAGACCGTATTGTAAATGGTTATTATATTGTTAGGGACGAAATTAATCTTTACATTAGAGGATAACAAAATATTTAATGATTAATTAGTCTATCGTATAATATATTAACAACTGAAATAATATATAGAATTAAAAATTACTTTTAACGGAAACACTACAGACTCTAATGCAGATACAACACTAGTCAAACACCGCGGGTGTCTATCTTAATTAGACTTAGACTTCTCTTCAGACTAAGTAGATCCCATAAAATAAAACAAGAATCTCACTAATTTGAACTATGTATGAAAAATGTTGGTATTAACAGAACATTAGCAATATTAAAAGACTCCTCCCCTTTTGAATAATGGTACGTTTTGTTCTGAATATTTATTTAAAGTTCGTGGTTAAATACACCCGCGAGAAACAAAGTCATTAAATTAATTAAATATCGACACTAATAATGTACATCAGATAACAACAGTTTGCGGATTCACTTAAACTATTTTAATAGGTTATATATTTCGTGACGTTTATGTATCGTGAAAAAAAATATATATTTAAAAATACACTAAATATAATGTATTTCAAGATTTATTTATTAACTTATTTATTTATTAACATATATCAAATATAATAAATAAATAAGAGGAGAGCAAACGAAGGGCTTTTAAAGGTTACTACTATTACTTTCCTCATAACATATAATTAAAAAGTAAAGTAAAAAATAATGGTAATCGACCACTGAACTGTATAAAAACAATTGGAAATGGTATGAAGTTATGTTATGTGAAGCCATCGGTTCAGTGAATACATATAGCGCGTTTTATTTCATACGCGGCGTCACCCGTAACACATGTACATACATATAACAACATTTGCGTCTATAATAAAAACATCCAATAAGTATATATTTACATATCGTCACGTGAGGCGTCGGTACGCACCGATCAACGCTCTATCAATGTCGATAGATATGGACGTACCGAATCGATTCGATGCGAGCTTCAGCACGTTATCAATAACGCACTATCGACATATCAGCCGCTAGTGCGCTGCGAATGTTCAGAGATGTCGCTTCAAGCGTCCGCGTCGGCGCCCTTCAGTCGAAGCCTAGCGAAATCTTCAAAGATTATATCGTCGTCCTGCTCTTGACCATTTTCATCTCTGTAAGTGAGATTAAACAAAAAAAAATAACAATTTTCGCATATTAAAACTTTGGCTTAGTTCCGCTACTTTTGCGGTTCGAAAAATTCGCCAGTTGACGGATATTGGCACTGTTAGGTTAGTCTACTTTGCTTACTTTCACAGCTTGATGTCTTACGGTGTTTTGCTGTGGGGTACAGCAGCAGAGGTAGACACCATTTTTACGTTACAAAAAGAGAGCTGTTCGAGCAATATATAATATGGGACTTCGCGAATCTCTAAAGAACAAGTTTCAAGAATATGATATCTTAACTTTGCCCTCCCAATACATCTTCGATAACTTAATGCATATTCGTAAAAATTTAGACAAGCTAGATCTAGTGAATGATCGTCATAATTTTAATATTAGAAGTAAAGACAAGTTGTCCGGAACCACGCTTTAGGTTAAGTAAGTCTAATAAGAGCTTTATAGGTAATAGTATTCGGTTTTACAATAAGATCCCAAGTAACATTACCGATTTACCTGACAATAAGTTCAAGTATTATGTCGAGCAAGTCTTAATTTCAAAAGGTTATTACAGGGTGGATCATTACGTGAACGATAGTGATGTCTGGAATTAACCCACATCTCTGTGCGCACCCGCTAACATTATTAACACTATGATTTGTCTAGTTTTTTTATATGACAAAAAAAAATGACATATATTATATTTATGAAAAAAAAAGAACCAGATCGAGTTTCTCGCCTGCGCTCTTCTCGACTGGGTTGTTTTCCGAACCGGTGGTAGTGTTTTAGACGTCCATAAGCGCCTTCTTAGGGCCTAAATTGAATAAATAAATTTTGATTTTGATTTGATTTTGACTCATAAAAATAATGTTGTAAATAATAATAGTCATAATAAATTATAAATAACGTCGCATACAAATTTTAATCAGGTATGTTATGCATGTTAAAGGTTCATTTATCGAAAACTATATTGTACATAAACTGGCAACATTAACAGCATTAAAATATGTTTAAAATCGATATTCAACAATAACCGATAAACAATAATCTCTACCTATGACTTTTACTAGTGACTTACTATCGGAATTTTTTGCAGGATCTCAATCAACCAATGCAACAGTTGTCGTCTTTAATTCATTGGGTTGCGTATTTGACCCCATATTACGTAATGTTATAATGGAGTTTTACGTTATATATTTTTGGTTTATTGTGCACAAGTGAAGTGCAATGAAGATAATTATATTAATAAACGCGAAACGTTTATTTTGATGTGTCAAACTCTATAGAATGTTTTGGCAAGATGGGACCACCGTTTCAATATAGATTAGCAACGTTGATACAAGATTGTAAATATATCGGTTATCCACATAACACTGGCATAATAGATTGCCATTATCTAAAAAGGAGAGGAAGGAAGGAGACTTATTATAGTATAATCTATATGTGATTACTAACGGCGGTGGATCGAGCTGTATGAGGTCGTGGTCGGGCGCGTGGGGAGCGTGCGGGTCGCGGGCGGCGGCCGGGGCGGAGGGCCGCCCGCTTTCCTCCTCAGGTTTCGGGTGCATCAGGATAAACGGCAACTCCGCGCTCAGGTCCCTACAACCATCGGTGGGTTCGCTGCAGAGGGCGACGCGGCGACATGCCTTGGCAACCCCGTATCGCCCCCATCCCAAATGCAGCGGACGGCCCCGGGGGGTTTTAGTGGGTATTTCCGGGCGCTTCACGCCCGGGTGGGTCCCACACTGGCACGGAGCTCGACACTCCGTGCCCCCTTATCTATTGTATTGGGGGACTCTTATGGGTAGTGCGTAAATGCATTTCCCCCCGTCAAAAAAAAAAAAAAAAAAGGTCCCTACAACCATACACACACACACACACACATGTACTCTTACGCTTACACTTTCTATTATATACATTGAAAGAGAAATCATAGTCTATGTTCATATTGAAATTACTTCAGATCTAAAGTTTTTAGCGATGAGCAAATATATTTACATCACAAAACAATCTTTTAAATAAAATTAGATAATGGCATGTCTTTTAATTGAATTATTAATGTATATTTCTCTATTACTCAACTCAATTTATTTTAGATAAGAATGCATTCTCACCCGCCCAGTGGTCCGAGGCACAGTTTCACCTTGACCTTGTATTGTACTATAATACCTAAGTTCTCCCGTTGTGAAGGATCCGCGATTCTGTGAATTTCAATTTTTATGCAACGTCATAATGTTGTTCTTACTGTCGTCTCATTTGATGTTAGGAAACATTATGCAAAAGATAGTATCGAATGGATGTAGGTCGTATTCATTGCAGGTTATTGCATAAGTATATTGGACATTTTACATCCTAATTTCCTCGCATCAGGTTCGTTCGAGCTTAAGCATGAATTTATTATTTGCCAAAGAAATAAACATCCTGAAATATATATTATCTATAGAAATAATGTATTATGCACGAACTGTAAAAAGATAGGAGAGATAGGTAATGGTACGTACAGGGTGCTCGATGCCAAGTTCGTGTCTTCATGTTTCAACTGTCCGTCGAGCGCCAGACCCCACTTGTCCTTATTATTAGCCAGCAGTGGGGTCAGCGTGAACACCTTGCTTAATGTGAACCCGGGACCCACAGGACACCCCTCCCTAAACACCAGAACACAACAATTCAACTGACGGCAGTCGAATCAACAAATAACAATAAACCAGACACAGCTTGCAGACGGCATCCGGGACTATATTGAAATAAAGAAACACATATATTGGACAGGTATAAAAAAATTAGTAATTTACGTAGTACCTCTTAAGAGGTTTTTGGTGTGGATTTTGTATGCTGGTACAACAACGACGACTGTCGATAGTCACCGTTACATGACCGTTATGACATTATACAAAAAAGTATTTTTTTTTTCATCGCCATAATTCTAAGTGTCACCAAATTACCTAGTACAGTTCCATAAACTTATCTAACCCGGTGATGGCGTCACTGTGATCGCTTTTAGTGTTACCAGTAATTATTTTTTAGAACAAAGTGAGTACTAACGATATATATTTTATATTTTAATTTAAGTAATAAATCATGGTAAGAGTATATTTAATTAGTTTTATTATTAAGTAAAATAATAAACACCCGTAGCTATGATCTGGACAAGTGAAATGTCAACAGAAGCAAATTATTGACATTTAAAAGATGGCGTTCGCTAGTTTCCCTTTTAATAACCGGGTTAGATAAATTTCGTCATTTTACACGAGTATTGACGGTTCTCTGATACGCTCTAAATGTTTTAGGGGCGTTGCTGGTAGATGAGGCAAAGAATATGTACCATTGCCAACCCGTACGAATATTTAGGTACTGGTACGTTGTACGAGTGATGATTATCTAAACGTAAGATCATTTTTAGCGAAATAATAAACAAGCGAAAATAAATTATACACAATATATACTTATATACTAATACTCGACATTTTAAAAATTTGATTAAAAAGCGGTTAAAATGATCATTCTTTTTTGTTCCAACTTCTATGGATAATTTTGTTGTAAAAAGGATAATTTGAAATTCAGGAGTTGGCAACATTAAGGTAAGTAATGCCACGTCTAGTCATATCCAAAAGATTATTATAATACACACGTTTTACAACCATCTCTGTTTTCGAAAGAACAGACGGCTAACTCGAAATTAATGTATTATCATTTATTTTAACACAATAATATCATTTTTAACTTATTACATACAAAGAGTTATTTACAATTGTTTATTTAAGAAGTACCAAGACGGTACTAGCGCGCTGTTTGCAGAAGGCAAACCCTAAAAAGCTTTTTACATAGTGTTTTTTTTTTTTAATAATTATTTATGCAATGAAGCTAATATAATTCGGAATAACCTCACCCATGCACAAACCCGCAATCGCTTACTTACAGAGTCTGCGTTTTCAATCTCTTATCAAACATTCTCATTATAGGCAACTTAAATATGTCCGTCAAGTCCAGCTTTGGTTCCCTGGATTAAAATAGATAATTTTTCTGATTTTATTTTGATTGCATGTATATCCAAAAATAATTTATTCAACTCACCCCCGAATTTGCCTAGATAAACGAACACATTTACGAATTCAATTTATTTATAATAAGTCAAACCGATCGCAAAAATGATCCAAATTATGATAATAAAAAGTAAAGATAATGTCTACTACATTATATTTATGTCACAAATAAAAAACGACTATTTCTGGAATTATATTATTGAGTAGAGACCGATTAGACTCATTTGTTCATACTCTTATTTGGAAAAAAATATTTAGTATATTGTATTGAAATATTGATTACTAACTCGCTCTCGGCTTCGGCAACGGTACACTTGTATTGGGCAGTCGAGAAGAGGCAAATGTCCGCGAACTGTCGGACGGACACCTTGATGCGTTTTACTGAGCGATTCGAGTTGTTCGCTATATGCACATTCACAGCAATGTTCTCGCCGTGATGGTACAGTTCCTGCGCAATGTACAAACATAGATGGCGACGTCTTTCTTAACTAATCATAATGAAGTGAGTAACAGAAAGCGCTGAAAAGGCGCGCGCCATTTTTCCTGACCAATCAGCGCGCGTGGTGTTGTGTATAAACTAATTTATATGCGTTTTGTAAATTACACTAATAAATGTATTAAATGTTGATAACAAGTGTCCGTTAAAAGTGGAGGTCATTGATAAAAAAATGCAAGCGAGTAATAATGAATAATTCTTTAATAAATCTTTCAGTATTTAGTTTTTGAGGTTGGTAGAACAAAATTAACTAACATCAATATATAAACGCACTACTCATACTGTTAAATATATAAAATACATTTTTATTAAAAATCATTTCAAATAATATCTCAATCATTTTTTTTTTGTTCACGATACACATAGGTAATGTTGCATATTACCAAATAGGAATATGCGAATACGCGCTCGTTTTTTTTAATCATACATGTTTTTCTTTGGTTAAGTGTTGCTACTGATATATTTTGTAACGTAACATCGAGTGTCAAATGTTTTTTTTTTATCATCGTCCGTATTCTTTCGCAGATCTTTAAGTTTGGAGCGATTGAACGATGAATAAAAATAATGATCCTATCAAACTAGTGTGGTACGCCATTGTTGCGTTTGACACGTGACGGATGGAATGGAGTCGAAACAAAAAATAACCAAACTCCTTAGACTATTTTAACTAAACTATTGAATAATTAATAATAAAAAAATATAAAGAACAGGAAATCCGAGTAGATACCCTGAACTAGCTCATTTCAAATACATTGCTCGAAATGTTTCATTTTTTTTTTATTTTACAAGCGATCGAATTAAATACAAATACGTGTATTTATTATTGAATACTTGTTATTAATAATGAGATATATCGTGGACTACTTATAAATTATTATAGTATATTTTTTGTAGAATAATAATTACCTTATCTAAGGACGCTTCTAAATACAATTTGTTCGGGCTCATCATGAATTCCTTGGACACTTCCACCGAGGGTTGTTCGCCTTGTTTACTCGGAGCGTACATTATCTTTCTGATAGCTAACCGCACTGAATTCCTGATACAAACAAAAATCTACTTTTATCATTTATTCATAGTATTATTTATATGAGAATGTTCAATTTCGACTTAATATATTTATTTCTTTTCACCTAACAAGACAATTTCTTCACGCTTCCCGAAGGAAAATTACAGCAAAGCAGTCGCGTAATATAAAAACAGTGTGATTTAATAAATTTGAATTTAATAAATTTAGTTTTAGATATAGAGACATGCTACAGATAGGATATAGTGTTATGTTTTAATAAACTATTAACTCAATTTAAATAAAAAATATCATTTATTAATACTTAAAATGGAAACCTTTTAAAAGGACACTCTTTCGGATATTTATTTGGTTCCAAACAAATCGTATTATTTAACATCGAGATAATAAAACTGACAATCATGTTTATCACTACAATAGTTCATTATCATTACTGGATCTCGTGATCTGTTAACAATCCAATTAGTCTGGAAAGTACTTATTATTACTTTATATTAGGTTATAAAAAATTACTAGGTACGCTAGGTGAAAAGTATAAAAAGTGAATCTTTACGCGTGATTTAAATAAAACTTCTTTGGCGTTTATGATCGCTGAATATGAAAAAAGTATTTCTGCGCAATTTTTGAGATTGTGAATTTACTTTAAAAAAAAAAATGAAAATTAATTCTATATACGAGTCAACTAGTTTGAAAAACATCTCTTGTAATTAATAACAGCACTCTAATTGTTCGCTAAGACCAACGAATAAGTTGCCAAGTAAATGCTGGTTTTGTGGAATAATTCGATTTTCTATAATTAATTTGTATGGGACTAAGTCGTTTCCGTTTCATAATAAGAAGTAAGGAAACATTATTCTTGGCTATATAATTTTAGACCAGAAACATCTCATTTATCTAAAAGTATGGACTCAGTATTTCTATAGTTTGTTATTGGTTATAAATACCGGAAACTATATAGACGTACACAGACTATATAGACAACCGAGCGTAACTTCGGTCAGACAGAGAAAAATGAGTTTTGTTTTAGTGTAATTAAAGAGGTTTCACTGGAATAGAAATGATGTAGGTTACCTTTTATGCGGCTTATCGTCCTGCGTGTCGGCGACGAACGCTTTCAGCTCGTAGTCGACGCCGCACGGCTTGCCGGTGTCGCCCGGTGCCGGCTGTAGGGTCACCGAGGCGGGGCAATGCGGCGGCAGCTCGAAGTAGAACGGATGCGCGGCCGGACCTAGCTTGCGTACTAGACGCTCCTGCAGCCTAGTCAGCGGCCGTTTAGGCGCGCTAGTCGTTGGAAATATCTATATGTGACGCAATAATAAATACTATTAACCCCTCGAGCACTAACCTGGCGTTTACGCCAGCCTTCCATTGTTTTCCTATTGTCTCATTTTTATGAGTAATCGACATATTAAGTTATAATTCCTTATATATTTTAATTCATATGTGTAATTGATTTCTTACAAATGACTGTATCGATTTAGACTGAATTTTGTACAAAAAGTTTTACTTTCAAACTAGGATTTGTTTCTTTCCTTTTGCGATCGAACCCCTTCGAATTAATTAACATTATTAAATAAAGTTTTCAAAGCAACATCAAATTTGTATCCAATTTGAATCGCTTTAGCTAACGGCATCAGCACAGGTAATTGTGACGAAAAACGAATACACGGAAAACACGGAAATAGTCTCACCTGCTCGGCGGCTAGATACAAGTCCTTTCTGAAAGTGAGGCCGAGCACGTCTAGATCCTCACGTCCATACCTGAAGGCGGCTAGAACGTGCCCGAACACCTTCCTGTCCTTTACATACTCCGGATCTATTAGGACTACGCCATCTGTAAACGTACCGCATGTACGAATCAATTTATTAACTCGCACTTTTGAACCCCTTAAAAAAACAAAATTGCATGGCAATTTAGTAAAGAACTCTGTCCTTATCTATGCTAAATAAATAAATATGAAGTGTCTGCCTGCAATGTCAAAATTATTTTTTTTTACATATGAATGTATATACGATACCTACACCAAATTAGTTAGCTGAAATTACTCCGGGTAACTTTTAATTTAAGAAAATAATTGGGATTCCGCGTAAAAAATTAACCTCATAAAAATTTCGAATATAGTCCGATATAGTGCAGAGTTTTATGGGCAAATGCTATTATTTATGAGAAATATTTCTTACTTTATCTTAGTACTAAATTTTTTTTAGGAAAATAATTAGGCTTCTCCTAATATAAAAATTAGCGCAGTGTCTCAAGACAAAAAATCTTCGACCTGTATATGTTACCAGTGATGGCTTATGTCACTGAGATGTTGTCACTTACAATGTGCTTTATTAGGAAGCTTAAAGTTAACCAAAGGACAATGGAGAGGGCTATGCTTAGTTTCCTTGCGTGATCGAATCAGAAATGAGGAGATGCGCAGAAGAACCAAAGTGACCGACATTGGCCGGAGAATTGCTAAATTGAAGTGGAAGTGGAAGTGGAAGTGGTAATGGGATGGCCACATTGCTCGTAAAACCGATGCCCGATGAGGCCAACGGGTTCTCGTATTAAGTAAGAGACGTCTCTATGTCTGTCTCTATTCACGCTTTAGGTTAAGTAAGTGTAATAAAAGCTTCATAGGTAATAGTATTCGGTTTTACAATAAGATCCCAAGTAACATTACCGATTTACCTGACAATAAGTTCAAGTATTATATCGAGCAAGTTTTAATCTCGAAAGGTTATTACAGGGTGGAGCATTACGTCAACGATAGTGATGTCTGGAATTAACCCACATCTCTGTGCTTCCACTAACATTATTAAGACAACGATTTGTATAGTTTTTTATATGACAAAAAAATGATATATATTATATTTATAAAAAAAAAGAACCAGATCGAGTTTGTTGCCTGCGCTCTTCTCGACTGGGTTGTTTTCCGAACCGGTGGTAGTGTTTTAGACGTTCATAAGCGCCTTCTTAGGGCCTAAATTGAATAAATAAATTTTTGATTTGATTTGATTTGATTTGATAATAGTTGACTTATAACTCGAGAATCAATGGATTGATTTAAAGTGTTTTATTATCTATTGTTAGGATAATTATTCATATATTTACTTATATACACAATAAGTAGTAAGATTGATTAATATGAAAACTGTAATAGAATTTATGTATACATTTCTAAACCGGAACCGGAAAATAGATAAACGGAATTGGAGTTAATTTTAGATTTAATCGATAAGCAATGCAAGAATTACTCAATAATCAATGTAAGAATTTTCTATATTTTTAAAACGTATTTTAGAATGTCTACATATTTTGTTTGTTAACAATATTATTAACAGGTATTGCATGCGTTACAACATAAAATAGTCGCCCATCGGGTATTTAAGGGAGTTATTATCGAGACGTGGCACGGATAATACGTAGTGTTATTTACCATTGTGAGATACATGGCCAAATATACGTTTAAAACAGATTAATATACGCATAATTACTGCACTTTTTTTTATTTTTATATATGAGTATAAAGGAAAAGTAGTCAAAATAATAGAAAAAAAAACTTCACAAAAATAACCATTATATAGTTTTCCTTCTTATATATTTATTATCCTTACATTACATAAAACAACAGTTTTTTTTTCTGTCTTGTATGTCCGTTAGTATTACTTAGTGTATCTAAATATGTTGAGTCATTTGATTCATAAGACCTATTAAAAGACATTACAAATTAAATGCATTTTCATTGGATTTATAATGTAGGTACACATTGAGTTTAACACACGTTAGTCTTACTTAACTTTGTACACGTAATGTTACAAATATTTTTTCGTGTAACTTTTCAAATAAACTTAACATTTAACCTAACGTTTCAATAGTTATATGTTATAACTAAACAAATAAATATTCAAATATAACTTACCGATTGGATCGACATGTGTAATGTGGTCTACGAAATCTCTTTTTCCCAAGTATACTGTGATCTGAAATTAAAAATACATATATAATTTATTAACAAATTTATCAGAGGGCGTTTGAAAGTAGCGCCAGTAACAAAGAAGTTAACGAGTAATAGATTAGCGTGGTATGGACTTCCGTGTGTTGCCGACTTAGAATAGTAAATCTTCCCGTGGATGTCGTAAAAAGCGACTAAGGGAGATATAAACCTGGAGCTGGGCAGCAGCATCCTTTGGGTATCACAAACACTCGCCTCCCAAGCATGGCGATTATGACATAGTTATAAAAACAAGTCGATCTTACGGCATTCGCATTAATATCAGTTCAAATTAATTCTCTATTAGTTTGCCTACATAAGTTATCGGTAAACGGTGGTAAAGGTTAATTAAGCAAATAATCGAGAATAATATTTTGTAAAGAAAACTTATTGGGTTTTTTTTTATTTAACTCATAAAACAGCCTCTCTCTATCGTCCGTATCTCTATTTTTTGTAAGGAACCTAAATTGTCTTTGCAAACAGTAAACAAAGATATTTCTCACGAATTCAAACACTAACGAGTATAACTATCCAGTGAATCGGAATTCGTTCAAAATTTCATGAGATTTAATTTTTTTTTTACGCAGTTCCTTACCGTTAAAGCACGAACCTGGCGTTTACGCTAGTTTCCAATTGTTTTCCTATTACAAAATTTTTATTAGTATTATTTTCTATAAATAAAAGTAGCCTATTTTACGCAGAGTAACTTCAGCTATGTCTCAAAAAGTCTATCCGTCCGTAAAAACGCTCCTGCTGTTCCGGATAATCTCCGAACAGAAAGAAAGACTGACAGATAGTTTTTGGCATAAGTAATGTAAAGCAATAATAATACTAAGTTGAGCCATAAGAATTTATCAAATGCCCTTTTTTTTACGTGGGAAATGCATTTACGCATCCTCCCTCACATCTCTAAACCGGAAGCAAAATCACGCGGATTAGAGATGCCAGGGGGGTATGTGGGGCTCGCCCGGCGCGTGGTGCCAGGAATACCCACTAAAACCCACGATACCATCTGCCGCCTTTCTGGGGGGTGACACGGGATAGGGTGACATGCACCGCATCGCCCCAGCGGCTGGCAACCTATCAAATGCCTTTTTTTTTTTTTTTTTTTTTTTTTGACGTGGGTAAATGCTTTTACGAACTACCCTTACCCATTTCATTAGTGAGACCGACCCAATGCAATGGGTAAGGGGGCACGGAGGGACGAACTCCGTGCCAGTGTGGGACTCGCCCGGGCGTGAAGCGCCCGGAAATACCCATTAAAACCCCCCGGGGCCGTCCGCCGCATTTGGGATGGGGGCGATACGGGGTGGCTTTCGCAAGCATCGCGTCGCTAAAAATGTGTTTCCCACTCTGCGTTCGAACCTCCGATTTTTCAGTCGTACCGTCTATAATAAACGCAGATTAGTCCACCGAGCTAACCACGCTCTCAACCTATCAAATGCCCTAAAAATAATAAATAATATACACCCATAAACGTCTTAAATACTTTCAATATATACTCAATATGGGCATATCATGAAATTATTAAAAAAAATTGTTTATTTCACTATAGTTATTATTAAACGGTTATTATTGACAGTTTTAATCGTTCATCGTTGTTTGGCGGAACAATGTCAGTCGTCGCTGCACTAGAAGCGGCGTCTATGTCGGCCGCAACAAGAGCCGGATGTTTTACAATTTACTGACAGTTTGTACATAAACACATTGCCAGGATTATAATATTATTAAGTACGTCCAGGCAAGGTTACCGTATCTACGGTTTTTTAAAGTCTAGATCTTAATTTAAATATATCGTTAAAGATATTTAGTATTAATCTATATTAATAATAGGTTTTAATTCAGTACCTAATTAAATTTGAAACGGGTCTATATAACGACACGTTTATCTTTGATTGGTAGTATATACAATAAAACTGTATATATATATATATATATATATATATAATAGAGTATTTGCTTTTAATATTTTTATTAATACAAAAAAGAGAGTTAAAATGTAAATGTTTTTAACCGTATCTTGAAAGTAATCGTGCATAAACTTGTATGCGTTGTTACTGCTATGCGACCGACACCCCCGCCTCTACCCCCCATGCACCGCCCACACCCTCGAAACTACCCCCTTACTCCCTACTGCCCTGGATACGAAACGACATGCAACAGAATTATTTATTAGCATGTCACATTTCAACTAAACATATAACCGTTTACTTTCAGATATATAAACCTAAAAACCTGAATTAGATAAAACTTCAGCTGAGAATAACGATTATACTGCGTGTCTGTTAATGAATAAATTATCAACCGTATTTTTGTTTAAATACTGTAGTTTCAGCGCTTTGACTACAATCTCATTTGATTGTAAGTGACGATGTGGTGCAGGATGATAAACACATTATGTCTAGAGGAGTTATTGGTTCTCAAGTGTTGCTTCCGGTATAGACCTATTGGTATTTGACGACAGGTTTTCAAACTTGAGGGTAGCTACTAAGGCGCGCATTATTAGAATATTCCCTGCCACCATGCTTTGCTTTGTTTCTTCACGAAGTTCTTCTTCACCGAAAACATAGGTCCATTGTTGAGTTGGATAGGTTGGTTTGAACCTTCATAAATTCAATTGAACGCAGTCCAACTGCACTATCATCAATAAAGATGATAAATTCTGTTGATATAAATACCTTGCCGTTTGGCGAACTCTTCTTAAAGACTCTCGTCGCCTGCCGCTGCTTGTTACTGCCGCCGTCTTCCATTCTGCAGACCAGTTCCCACCACTGCACATCAGTGTTCTGAATTAAACAAAAATTAATACAATTAGTGCTATTTTCGTAAATCCTCTTTTCTTTAGCAAATACAGAGATGTCAGACGAACTTTAATCACAACGAAATAATTGTACAACCAACGAAATTAATCCTCGTATCGAAAATTTAATCTACACGTCAAAATCTAACCTTAAATATCATCAGAGCCCTTTGAGAAGTCTGTTTTATAATTAGAAG
The DNA here is from genome assembly GCA_014132275.2 of Samia ricini. NCBI lineage: Eukaryota > Metazoa > Arthropoda > Insecta > Lepidoptera > Saturniidae > Samia > Samia ricini. The sequence goes on along the minus strand of AP028161.1, from coordinate 3,041,073 downwards.
TTAATTATAGTATATCATAGAATGTTTTACACGAGAAAATAATTGCGTAATGAATTACTTTATGTACCAGCTGTGTACCCACGGCTGCGACACGACACCTGCCAGAAAACTGCGCATTGAATCGGATTTTATTCACAATTTCATGTGTTTCAATTTATGTACGTGGAATCTTAATTATTTTGGAAAACCAAAAGTACGCTAAGTTACGCGGAGTAACTTCAGATATCTACCAAAAAAGTCCCGTCAAAATCAGTCCAGCCGCTCCGGAGATTACTCGGAACAACAAGACAGTCAAATAAAATTTTAAAAATTTTTGGCATAGGAATCGTATATTTATTCATAACAATTTAGTAAAAAAAAATGACATTACAAACAGACACTTCAATTTTATTTATTAATATAGATAAATGCGTATTCATATTATTTATTCGATAAATAATCGTTAAACAAAACAAATAAACGATAACGATTTTCAAGAAAAAAGTTGGAGACAGTATATACAGTACGAATTAAAAATAGAGCAACGCGACGCGCTATGAAACACTACATAAAAAAATAAGCCCGTATTACGGTACACTGTGGTTTTACAGAGTGCCACTCAATTCGTTCAAAAATCTACTCACCTCCCTGAGGTAAGTAAAGCGTAATATTATTAGGGTCCGTAAAATCAATACGGATTAGTAAACTGAAACTCAATTAGGCTCTGTCATTTACAAATAATTCACTTTTTTAACGATCGGATATTAAATAACTCGGATTCGAGAAACTACAATGACTCCGTCCGCGTAAAATTCCGTGTTTGTAGAACGTCGATTTCAATAAATAAGAATAGACTATATCACGTATAACAAATTATTTGTTTAAATATACAGTTTTCAACATACTTAATGTAGGTACAAATATCCTCATTTACAGTTTTATTACATAAGTAAAGTTAGGCTCATAACTTAACACCATAATATATTGCTTTAAGTAACAAATGCATGCAAAATATGACCAAAGAACTTATCACTCGTTTAAAAACAAGGATTTTATAAATCAATAAATGAGTTATCTAGAGACATTTAGAGATACGTTGCTTTTTAAAATATGCATATATAAAGAATACTATGAAGTATAAATTTCGTTACTTCATCGATACTAAGTAAGGAGAAAAGACAGTCAAACAAACAACTCCTGTGCTCGCTTGGTAAGGCGAAATGACAATCACCATACATTCAACCGAAAGACGTCGACTACTGGACGTAGGTCTCCCCCCAAAGATCTCCACGACGACCGGTCTAACGCCATCAGCATCCAGCGGACTCCCGCGACCTTCACCAAGTCGTCAGTCCACCTTTCGGGGGAGCAATCACCATAAACACGCGTAAATCTCGATTATAAACGGTGTGTCGCTTCCTCTTTTCTTTAACTTCCACGCGACGTAGATTCAGAACAGCCTTATTTACATGCTAGAACGAATGCCATAATCTCTCCTCGCTTTTTCAAGACTCTCTTTATTACAAAATTGTTTGATTCATTTGTTTTACTAAATCGGCATATAAAATTTGAGGATTGAGTTGATGTGACCCTTCATTATAAATTTAACATTAATACATACGGTAAAGTTTCGTAGAGTAGAAGCCAGTATGAATAATTTGCATAAAACAAAAAAAATAAAACAGATTTAAGCAACTCTAAGCAATCCGTGTCCTATATTTCCAGTTCTCTTATAATTGTTATCGCGTCATAACCAGTGTTTAGAGCTGTTTTATTGTGCGCAAACAAAACTCGTTAGCGAACTCACTTCAAAGAAGATTTCGGTATGGATAATATTATATACCTACTAAAGATTACGTTCCTACACTACCTATATTAGATTTTTTGATATTTTCATGGTAAATCAACATTTTTTACAGTTCTTTTTATGTTATACACGCCTGCAACCGACTTGATCTTAAGGGGGTTTTCACATACCGCTTATATTTCACACCAAAAGTCTCTCGAAATAGGATTATCTTTTGTTTGAACTTTATAAGCAATGTATCAATTCTAATTAGTCTATGATACCAATTTTTATTCTATGGTTGTAATATATGACGTACTTCCTTTTCTTCTTGACAAAGTCGTTTCTTGTTTAGCTTTTTGCATTTTATTTTTATCCAAAAAATCTTTTAATTGTAATTCAATCCAATGCCATATATTCCATAACAAGTAAAATATTTGTTATTTATAAAATATTAAAAAAAAACGACTTATCATTCTGTTTTCATAATAGTTCGTTAATAGGCTGTACAATTATGTTATTATACAGTTAAAAGACTTCCACTGTTGGGCATCTGTCTCCATCAAACATCTCTGCGACGAACGGTATTGTATTCGTACCGCCCGCATCCCAGTGGATTTGTGCGACCTTCACCAGGTCGTCGGTCCACCTTGTTGAGACCCTGCCCAGGCTGCGTCTTCTAGTACGTGTGCCAGTTGAGAACCCGTTTACCCCTCAAGGATCGTTTCTACGAGTACTGGGTCCTCTGCCCGTTTAGTTTACCAATTATATTGCGATTATAGATCATACGTTAAATTTAAAAACGTAGACGAACCCCATTTCTTCACTACCTTTTATTCAATCTGATAGTATAATAGGTAAGGTAAAGCTTTTCCACGACCGCGGTCGGTAGATTTTCCAAAGTCTTCCAAACGGTCGGTCGCCGGTTAAAAAAATCGTAATTACACTTACAAAGGCTTTCGTATGTTTGAATAAAACATTTCGTTCAGCTTCGAGACGGTAGATTACGTTTTAAACTTTGTAATGAGCAAATTCTTGGAAATTTGTTTTTCTTCGAGAAGTTTAAACTTCTGACATAAATTATAACTTCTTTTCCTTCAAGAGTAATAAACATCGTTATGTTTGGTTGGATTGGACAGTAATCTTTATTGGATTATGTGTAGCACCATGGATTTCAGTCTCTTTACCCAGCTATATATATAGCTAAGTTATAATGGTATTAATACACAGATAATATAGAAGTTATCAGATGTAGATTATAAACGTAATTATTTATTTACTTTTTAGCGCATTTTGATAGTATATTCTTTTGGACTCTCATATTTACTTTTACCACTTTTGATTTTCTACGGATTATTTTATGCATATTTATTAAAACTCTATTAAAATACTTACTGTTATTGTTGTAAGAGACTTAGTGTATTGTTTCATAATTACATACTAGATTTGTAATGTTGTAAGACACTTACCCCACTGCCGGTACTAAAGAAATAAATATTTTTTTATTACTGAAAGTAACACCAATTTCCCATTCGAAAGGTACAAACGAATCAATCTCGACGTAAAGGTATATGAAGATACCAATCACCGTTCATAAAACAAGAAACGATTTGATGGGAATCGACATTGCAATGATTACACAAATCCGGGTTCAGTTCGCCGTGACGCAATACGGTACGGCACGTTGTCGACTCCCTGACGGGGGATCGCGTAATCTGATTGGGAACCATCCGTCCCCCGTCGACGTACCTCACCGACAACGATGGATATTCTACCTACCAGATATTCTCGAACAATACTCACTCGCTACAATAAAATATTATAATCTAGCTGTGCCTGCGACTTTATCCACTTGTAATTCAGACAATATTCAGCATATGTTCACCCCCTGGATGATATATATGTCATTAACAACTTTCATCGAATTCGATTCACTAGTATATAGCGTGATTGGCGTATTACAGATTTAACAGAAAGGCAAACTGACAGAAAGACAAAAAAAAACTAAAAAACTATCGAAATGTGTTCTGTATTTGATTCTGAATTATCTTCAATGTACAGATTTCATCTCGTTAGCCTGTTATAAGTGTAGATAAAGAAGCATATTTTGTAAATTATTTTGCTGTTATAACTTTCCTTTGGCAAATAAACGCATATTAGAAAACGCATATAATCAATGAAAATTTTTGGGAAGTTATACCGTAATTTATTAATAATTATCATAAAAGGCGCGGTCACTTTTCTATCCATTAGTGCGCTCGATTGTTCAGTTTACCGTGTGCATAGATCAGCATTTGCCGGTTACAAAATTAGGAGATTTGACACATATCAATTTGGTGCAATATCAGTATTGATGGGTACTAAGGCTAAGAATGCCTTCAAATAAATTATCGCACGTGCGATCTATTTACAGACTCAATTTAATCCCCGGTCCTTATAGCTTCAGAACTAGGGAACCGATTTATTTGATTTTAATATATGTTTTATTGCATCAGCTAATTTCTAGGGCAAGTTATTATATAATAGTGAATTAATCATTAGCATGTAATTCTGCAATGGTTTACCTAAATAGATATAAAAAAGACTGAACATTGGTACATAAGTGATATAGCTAAAATATAGAATGATTCTCGAAATCGTTGCCACCATACTACAACACAACACCGTTGAGTCTCTCGACCGGTCTCCGCTTCATTACAGTCCCTGTTTTTAATTTATTTTTTCATTTATATCTTATTCCCTGTGTTTGTCACCGTGCCCGGTCTGGCCCGGCGTTGATTAAAGTTCTCTCGATTTAGCGATCAAATCACTCGACTGTGAACGATCCGTGGCTTTTATTACGGCACGTTTACAGCGCATAAAGTATGGTCTTGTATTAACACATTGCATCACCGTTAGCGATAGATTAATTAAAATTGTATCTCTATCTTCGCTTGTCTATGCACAACCGTTGCTTTATTGTGTACTAACTAACCGCACAGATGTTTTCCTGTTTAAATATTAGTGAGACAAAGAAGAATAATGCAAATCCACTGTTAGAACCGTGAGCTATGGTCGTGGAGCCATGCGAAAATTCCATTAAATGAGCTTTTAGTTTATCCGGAATATTCCAGTTCTTGACGACTCTGCGTAAAAATCTTATACTTTTTACACAAATGGACTAAGCGCTTTAACCACATTCTCTCTTGATGTTAAATCGTGATTTAGTCCAAGCTACTGGCTCTAAAATAATCGTAGCTAAACACCGATGATTGGCGAAAAATTTGTTCTGAATTTGGATTATAACGAACATTTAAAAAACAAAAATTACTAAAATCAGTCCAGCCTTTCTCAACTGATGCGCTAACAACGGCCAACACATTTGTTTTAACTTACGTAGATTAATTTGATATAATAACAGATTTTTTGCGCTTTACGATCATTATTCGCGCAAATCATCGCAGTTCTCAGGTTATAACTGTTAGGTTATAAAATTACATTTTCCCACGACGATATTCTCAACAGAAATACATTGCCGAAATTTAAATGTAAAACCTCACGAGATGGATTTAAATAGAAGAAGAAGAGAATGTTGTAAGAAAGGTATTGGATATGAATGTGGACGGTTACATGGGAAGGGGAAGACCAAAGAAAAGATGGATGGACTGTGTGAAAGATGATATGTTTAGAAAAGGAGTGAATGCGGAGATGACAACAAATAGAGAGGAATGGAAGAGGAAGACATGTTGCGCCGACCCCAAATAAAAATGGGAAAAGGGTAGGGAGATGATGAAGGATTTAAATAGAAGAGTTTTTTTCTTCGAACAAACTACGCTTGCAGCCTAAGTGACCTTTACTACATATGGCATTACCTGCGTTTTTGTGAGTCGGGTAGTTTAATGTAAATTGATGTTATTAATACTTGAGTTCATTTTGTATTGACTTTAAACTAACATCGTATTCCCGACTTCTATACCTTTATTCATTTTCAGTCTCAATTTCTCATTGAGCATCCTTCGTTATAAAACTAAAATGAAATGTAGTAAACCCATTGACGATTTCATCATCATCATCATCATCTCCCTAACCTTTTCCCATTTTTATTTGGGGTCGGCGCAACATGTCTTCCTCTTCCATTCCTCTCTATTTGTTGTCATCTCCGCATTCACTCCCTTCCTAAGCATATCATCTTTCACACAGTCCATCCATCTTTTCTTTGGTCTTCCCCTTCCCATGTAACCGTCCAAATTCATATCCAATACCTTTCTTACAACATCCTCTCCCTCCCCGCGCATCACAAGTCCATACCAGGATAAACGACCGCCTCTTAACTTGTCTGTTATTGGCACCACTTTCAAACTTCCTCTAATATACTCATTCCTAATCCTGTCTATTCTTGTTACCCCACACATCCATCTCAACATTCGCATCTCATTGACGATTTGTATACCTTATTTTCCTGAGTCGCCTCTTACGACACCCATGTGAAGATTTGGGATGGAACTATTCTAAGCCGACACCGCATAGTTCCTATTCATGCTCGGATATAACGACGCACGAGTGCATGATTACGTATTATTGTATACGATCATTATACAGACATTAAAATTATCGGCGTGCATCCAAATTAATTATACATTTGTGAAACGTTTGATAGACGTCGAAACAATTGCGGCTCCGGCAATTAATTACTAAATCCGTTCGAGTGCACATCATTTTCATCACTAATATGATTTATTCATACGAATAATTTATTATCGTTGTTTTTAGAATAATTTTTTGCATTATATAAAACGTTATCCGTTTGCATGTCCGTTGGCTTATAAAATTTATTACAACAGAAGCGATTAACAAGATGTTTTTTTTATATCGTATCTTTTTTTAAATTAAATGATGAGGTTGAAGAATGTATGCATATGTAAAAACAGTAAATAACATTATCACAAAAATGACCATTACTGCGTTCCTTTTCTACCGCGATTATTTTTGTCTTTAATCATAGAAAGTATTATCTGATCAAATTATGAAGATAAAAATAAATGAAGTAAAAGAAAAATACCATTAATTATTTTGAAATATTTAAATCAAAAAATCTGAATACTTAAAAAAAAGTATAATAAACTTAAAGTTATATTTAGTATTTATTAAGAATTAGAACAAGTGAAATATAAAGAATTAGCGCGCATGTGGTACCCCAAATAAATAGGTATAGTGAATAAACATCTTGTGACCCATAAACGTGTGGACTCGCCCACGTAGAGCTCCTTTGATGTATTTCATTAAATATTCAAATACAGTTAGTTAGTGGTAAATTTATTAAGAACAGTATACAGTTTCTTGTATTTTTAGTTCTACTGAATTATTTTAATGATCAATTGGAAGTCTCGAATCGAATCGAAGAATTGAGCATTTTTTTTTTCATTTTCAATAGCTCCTAGTTTCTACAATAACAAATTTATGAAAAAATTCAAAACCTACGGGCATGGCGGTGGTTGATATATATATATTATTTGCTATAAAAATATTTACCATAATACTATTATCCAGGGAGGAAACAGGGGACTACGTTTGTATTGAATAAATACCGCTAGCATATTCTCTTAATGAAATCAAAAAACAAATAAAGCTTGTGGAAGTATTTCTATTTTTTAATCATTATCCAGCTTCAAATTTTTAGTTTTAGTATCGGGGCAGCATGTCTTGTTCTTCCACACATTTTTATAAGCCACCACGTTTTTATTCACCCCTTTTGCTTTCAAATCTTCCCTCACATACTTTATTCATTTTCCCTTTGGGTGTCCTCTCCCTCTCCATGCATAAACATGATGACATTTATCACTTGTGACATTTTCAAACTTCTTCTAATATACTTATTTCTAACCCTGTCCATTCTTTCATGCAGTCGTCTCTCATACATCTTCTTACTAAAGCAAAGTAACTTCCACACGTTGCTTAAATCCATATTTATATGAAACACAAACTTCATAGTAGATTCGTAATATGTTTAAAAAAAACAGTTAATAATTTTTTTTTAAGACGAATTATTATAACTTTAAGATTTACAAATACATACGTACTTAAAATTTAACAAGAGACAGACTGATAGCATAATTATTTCGTCTCTTTTACTAATATTCTTATCATTTGTTTGTATATGCTACCTGATAAATTAACATATGGCCACATAATAAAAAAAAGGTTTAGTGGTTTTCGAGTTATCAAGGGGCGCAAGAGAAACTCTCACCTTCCTTACATTGTATAAAATATATCGTTTATCTGTCTGTCAGCTCTATATAGGTTGTAGAAAAAGTAAAGTAGATCATTTTACAAACAAAAGAGTAAAATATCTTTAATTGTTTTATTTCTACCAATTTTACGTATGTATAATATTATTTATAAAAACTCAAGATGCTAATTGGTTTGAAGAACTCACACGTAAGCGCGTCTAAAGACGCCAGCGCGCTGCCAACCCAACTCCTCCGAGTGACTTGTTTCGATGTAGCCTGTGTGGCCGTTACTGTCGCTCTCGGATTGGCTTGACAAGTCACAAAAAAAAAAAAGGTTACCACGACGCTCACTAAAATCATCTTACATGAAGTGAAGATGTGAAGGCCAATGATAGTGAATACTATAGATTAATCCATATAAACGAAAAACCTCTATCGAAAGCAAAATAATTTATACAAAAAAAAGGCTTGTTAATTCTTTTTTTCCAACTGTTGACCGGAGGGCCTTTACAGCTTCACCGTGAATTTGAGGGCGACTGCTGAACGCACTCAGCGGCAAAAAGGTAACTAGCACAAGAATCATCAAAGTGGTACGGACCTTTTGTTTTCACGAGGGGAATGCATTTGCGCACTACCCTTACCTATTGCAATAGTGAGACCGAAGTCCCCCAATGCAATAGGTAAGGGGGCACGGAGGGACGACTCCGTGCCAGTGTGGAACTCGCCCGGACGTGAAGCATCCGGAAATACCCACTAAACCCCCCGGGGCCGTCCGCCGCATTTGGGATGGGGGCGATAGGGGATGGCTTTCGCCACAGAGTGGTACGAACCTCGGCTTGCCCGTTACCTGAGTTTAAAAAATTCCACGGAATTTTGAACCTAACTAAGCACTACAATTTTTATTTAATACAAAAAAATTGTTATTTACAGGAGCTTGTTAAAGGTTTGTATAATTTAACTACGATCTCATGACAATGACAATGTGACGCGCTACAGCAAAGCCATATTGTTGGAAACGACAGTATTATTAACAAATCCTCTATATTCCAATATAATTTGATCACCTGTTATGAATACACCGCGAATCGTAATCACGACAGAATACGACGGGTATATACCTATCTACCCATACAGTTCAATGGGTTTCCGTGAGACGTGTACTGATTCGATAAATAATATGGACCCTTCCCTACAACGAAAAGTGGCAAGGCGGAAGCCTCAACTAATATTATATAGACGTCAGGTTTTTATTATGTCAATATCTATCTGTGTTGAACGTAAGTTATTATATGTATTCCCATCGTATATATATTTTCTACATCACAATACCTAATTATTAAGATTTATTTACGATTAGCTGTGAGCCCGCGAATGCGCCCGCGTTACATATATTCTTCACTGCATTTTTTTTTAAAACGGAACCCTATTTTTTTTAGTACTAAGGTAAAGTAAAAAAAATAATTCTCATAAATTCAAGCACTTGCGCCCGTAAAACTATGCACTTAACCGGATTTTATTCAATTTTTTTTTACGCGGAACAATAATTACTTTCGAAAATTAAAAGTACCTTAAATTCAGCTATCTACCAAAACAAGTCCCATCAAAATCCGTCCAGCTGTCCTGGAGATTACCCGTAACAAACAGACATACAAACAAAAATTCAAAAATTGTATTTGTGGAATAGGTAACGTATATACACTCATATCTATTTAGTAAAAAAAAATAAACATTACAAACAGACGCTTAAATTTTATTTATTAGTATAGATTTTCTTCTTATTTTACGATAGTTGGTAACTGGAATAATCATATAGGGCAGTTCAAGTATCACCCATAAATAAGTATGAATGAGGCGGGGATTTTATTTTTTGCTTATTATGACTGACATATGGAACGGAAAGGGCTCTGAATGGCGATTACGTCAGCAATATTTACTTTACCTTTCGATCTTTTCTATGATAACTATGCTAATGCAAAAATTCAAAACATATAACTTTTCAATCTTTTACTTTTACTGGTAGATCTATGAATTTATGAGAAATATTTTTGCTTTCTTTTAGTACCAAAAATATTTTAGGTAATAACTAGAGTTCCGTATAAAAATGTCACAAACTTGTGAATACTATTCGATGGGCACCACCATCACCATGTTATTTTTCAAAGATTATTTAAAAACTATATTACGCAGTGAAGAATATATGAAACGCGGCAGAAACCGCTGGCACACAGCTAGTTTTAGATAAAACAAGACGGACTAAGAACGGCGCTAAGAGTTATCGTTCCATACAAAAACTCGATAATATTGAAGACAAAAAAATATATATGTCAGAGGAATTGAGTAATCACGGGCAGGTATACGTGGCCTATTAAGGCCAACTTGAAGTGGCTTCACTCCGTGTGTGACAACTGCCGCTTGTTTTAATTCTATGATGGATATATATCAGTGTGTGTTCGATAACTCATGTGTAATTGTGGGATGTCTATATTAGTTTTTCAGTATACGCTGAAGTCTATATAACTACAAGCTAAGGGATAGACTATCCATCAGCCAGTAACGTACAATTACGAAGCACTAAACAGCCTGTAAGAAAGAGTATAAACTTCGAAACATATGTCTGTAAGAAAGACAGTAGTTAAAATCTAAACCGTTAACGCGCGCGATCATTTACGACTGTTTACTAAAAAACGTACGCGTAACGTGCGGATAATTGCACGTCATTGCTATTACAGTCGACGGTAATGTAGACCTTTTAGACGATACTTGGATTAAATTTTTTACATTAATATACATGTAGATTGTAAAGTAATTATGCCAATTGACAAAGACATCAAATTAACAAGCGCTTCAATTGATCTGATATGTCGTGCACTAGTAGACGTAAATATTGTCTCGACTGCAATTAGGCTAGAATTTACAAACATCATTTTTTATTACAAGCTTGTTGTTACCCAATTCTAGTATTTGTATGTATCATTATCTTTATCTTTCGTTCATATACAAACTTCGTTTTAGTCTGTGTGTGTTATTATTTAATTCTTTTTTGCAATATATTCTTCTGAAAAATAAATGTTTTCTGAATAAGTAATTACATAATAAAGTACAAAGTTCATAAAAACATTTATTTTTAATTAAAAAAAAAAAAAGATTGATCACATGATTGTCACATGACTATAACAAGATGCGTTATGATAAAAATAGAAAAGATAGAGAATTTAATGAAGGAGATATAGTTTATGTTGAAAACGGGAATAAGCTAAATAGAAAGAAACTAGATCAACTAAGAATAGGACCATATAAAATAACAAATAAAAGAACAAATACTATTTACGAGATTGATACAGGACATAGAAAAAAACGGAGTCAAATCTATTTCATGTTTCAAAATTTATTCCAGTACAGATAAAAGAAGAGGAAGAGACGGGTAATGAAGACATAAGAGAAGACATGGAAGAGACCTAGAAAAAATCCACGGGTGAATTTTCTTCCCCACGGGGGGGAGATGTAAAGAAACAATATTTCTTTAATTTTGAATTTGGCCGCGCTTACTACATTACCAATGACATTGACAACTGACAAGCGCTAGAGTCTGTGGCATCCTTGGTTAGAGGTTTATAGTCAGTTGAGAGGTTATGAAAAAAATAGCATTGTAAAAGAGATTTATTGTGACAGATTTGTTAATTAAAATAGATAAATAAGAATAATTGGTAGAAGAATAGACTTTAATTGTCGTTTCTTCGTTTTCAGGTAAAGTGGTAATAATAGTGTAGTTAAATAAGTTATCGTATTTGTAAGAAACTAACGAAATAAAACTTCGTTTTCAGAAGCAACACATGAGTTTATTTTTAACCTAAAATTGAAGGATAGTTATTATATAGATATAAACAATATCTTGACAATCTTGACTTTAATTAACCAAATACTGACATTCAAGTTCTGATTCGTCGCCGCGTATTGGGAACTGTTTCATAGATCATGTGATTGGTCAGTTCACTTTAAAGAATTTTTTCACGCTACGCCAGTTGTATGTTCAAGATGTTTACCCATAAATATCTAGGTGCGAAGTTTTAGCGCACCGGTACTATTTACTTACTAGCAACACTATTATTTATTTATGACTTCAGCGAGGTCATAAGAACCGCAGCCATATAAATGAACATTAGAAGCTATTTACGATACTTAAATAGGATTCGATCTTATATCAAAATGTTTGTATATAAATAAACTTTTCAGTAAAACATGACTAATATGTATTCCATCTAATCATTAATTGTATGAATTATAATTAGTATACTGGCGCCTTTGTATTCGATAAACTCTCTTTACAGTAACTCCTTTCACGTCAATATCAACGTTTACGTCAAATAAGATTACTTACGTGAGTCGAATAACTTTATAAATATCACATTATTCATTCGTAGAGTGAATCCATACATACTTCTAACATATATTTTTTACGAAGGTTAATAATAATACGTCGCCAAAATTAGTTTTTTCTACTGATTTCATAAACTTCTATTACTTTTTCTATTAATTTCATACTGAATTTCATGAAATTGCATCTATTAGTTTTGTGCGGTACGGGCACAGACAGACAAAAGTTCCAAAAATGTGCTCTGAAATTGATTAAAAAGCCTCCCATGCGTGTTTTTTTTCCCAAGTATATTGAATATACCTACATATTTTGTTTACACTCTATTATAAGTATAGATTAAGAATTAATTAGTTTTAATATTAAGATTTCAAATGACTGAAGCGATGCTGGCTCATGGTCGAATAACGGGTCCGTGGACGTAGGTTCGTATCCAACTACATATTGTATATTCTATAATAATACTTAGTTTTCGTTGTGAAGGATAGTATCATAAAGAAAACATTGCATAGGAGTAGGAAATTTACCTTTGAAAATCTTTCGTCGAGTACACCTATTGCTATGTCCGGCAGCACCACTTAAGAGCCAGTGCCTCTAAGTTTACAGTCAATACAGTATAAAAAATATTCTAGTTGTAACTAATAATAACTTTTGATGTATTTTTTTAAGTTTTCGAGAACCATATTTAAATTCAGTTAATTTTAACGGGTTTTCACGCGTTACCTGTGCTTTTTTCTACCCCGACGTTTCGGCTGGGTTTCACCAAACGTGGTCACGGGCTGACTGGCGGTGCGCGGCGTCGCCTGCTGCGTTGAGAGGTATTCTGTAAACTACCCCCGTTTGGTCTTTATATTTATTATAGTCACAACACACAACACTAACAGATAACGTCGGGATAGAAAAAAGCAAAGGTAACGCGTGAAAACCCGTTAAAATTAACTGAATTTAAATAACTTTTGATGTTAATCTCTTAAGCAGCACACTACTAAATTGGATATTTATGTACATATAAAAATAATCATAACGTTATAGCACTCATCTTCCAGTGGAAACATAAACAAAGGTGACTCAACATTCTCACAACGTCGCCCTGTTTTAATGTAAGTGAAGGAGGCACGCCCGGTAACCGCTAATTCGCGGTACGTCACGTCGCTCCCGGGAAAGGGATCAAGGGGCGCGTCCGACCGCTCTCAGTAAACATAGCTGTCTGTTCATACTACATCTTTGTTTTTACACTATACTTCGCACGGTTATTTAGAGAATAGAATAATTACAAAAAATAGAACCTATGTTACGCAGTATTTTTGTTTCATTCTAACTAGCTAACGCTGTTGATCGGAAGGGCCTTTACAGCTAGCTTCATAGTGACTTTATGGGCGTGTGCTGAAGGCACGCCAACCGCAAAAAGTTACTAGCACGAGGGTTGCCAAAGTGGCACAAACCTCGGCTTGGCCCTTACCTGAGTGATAATGTAGCTTTTTATAGGTGATTTTTTTATATACATAACAAACAAAAAAAAATATTTCCGCTTTATATAATAATATAGAGTATAATAGATAATCAATAAATCATGAAAGGATGTTACCTACTCATGATAACAATATTGGCCGAAACAGAGCGGTGACCGAAGCTTCGAATGCGAAATCGATATACGGGGTCATTTAATTCTCCACGAAAGACGTCCGATTGGATAATGAAATCCAATCAATATGTTTGTTCCCGAATAATTTATATAGCTTCTTTCGTTTTTGGGGAAAGTTTGTCGTATATTATTTTTTTATTAAGTGGATTCATCATCTCCCTGCCCTTATCCCATTTTTATATAGGCTCGGCGCAACATGTCGTCCTCTTCGAATCCGTGTTGCTTTACGTTTTGGCTATTTGTTTTTTGGGCCGGCCGCCTACCTGATGTCAACCCTCTTTGGAATGTTATTTTTGGTGGCTAACCGCCACCTTGTTTTTTTTTTTTGACGAGGGGATTGCATTTACCCACTACCCTTACCTATTGCATTAGTGAGACCGAAGTCCCCCTTTGCAATAGCTAAGGGGGCACGGAGGGACGCCTCCGTGCCAGTGTGGGTCTCCCCCGGACGTGAAGCGTCCGGAAATACCCACTAAGCCCCCCGGGGCTGTCCGCCGCATTTGGGATGGGGGCGATACGGGATGGCTCTCGCAAGCACCGCGTCGCCCCCTGCGGCAGACCCACCGGGCCTCGTCCGTGCAATGGCCCAATGGGGATGGGGGGGAGAATGCCCTCCACCTCTCGAAGAGAGGTATGACCTAGTCAGCCGTCCGAGGGCAGGGTATACTCCCTGCCCCCAATAAAAACAGAAAATGGACAGAGCAGCGGCGGGCTAAGAAAAAAAGGTTAACCGCCACCTACGGTCCGAGCGTAGATGACGTATGATCATGTTTTGCATTCTGTCGCTTCTTACGACGATACCCCACAGAATAGGAAAGGGTGGTGGTATTAAGAGGATTGTTATTTCATATTCATTTTCTTTTCTTGTTGTGTTTAGGCCTTAGACACTTAATCCCTGGTTAATTTAACACTATCACAAATTATAAAGACAGATATAAGTTAGATGATTTTCATTTAAAATAGTAGTAGATATCAAGATGCGATGACTTTGTAAGCCGATGTCATGGAATGTTATAGCGGAAGGTTAAGAATTACTGTCCTTGCTATCAGACGGAGTGCAGTCACTTTTTCAGACTGTGTACGCAAAATTGTCAGGCAAAATTTATGTTATATTATATTTTGACAGCTTTTTTTTTCGATAAAAAACAGCCGATATAAAATCATCACTAGTGTATTCTTAAATGGGCAAACAAAGTATACAGCATTAGGTTTCAAAGTCAATATCACGCACGCTCACGAAAGTGAACTGATAAGAAATGGCTTTGGGCATTAAGTTTTTCTTTGTACATAGGTTAATTGTAGATTATGAAGTGGTGTCTGTCTTACGTAATAGATAAATGTGTAACCATTTTTTTTTTTCTAACTAACTAATGAAAACGGCAGAACCCCCCCCCCCCCCCCCCATATGATGGCGCGCGTTATGCCCTGTTTTGGTGCAGAGCGCACAGTGCGACCTCTCCGCAGCACACACATCAGCCTTATGGCCGGTCTCCACACATCTGAAGCAAACGTTCCCCGTATACCACCGAATTTAAACCCAGGACCAGTTCCTCTCTCTGGATTAAATTCTAAAATCACCTCGGACAATGTTGCGGACGCTGGAGCTAGTTTGTAAAAAATGTTTTTTTTTTTTAAGTTATTTATATTAAACTATCTGCGGACTCTGGGTCCACACCTTTCTTATATTGAAGATTTAAATCGACTTGCGTCGGAAAAAAAAAACTGCCTATAATAGCAATTCAAGCAGCTATGCAGTTAGTTAGTAATCTTCTTTCGCATATGTGAGCTTAAATCTACTTCTATTAAATTTTTTATATCTATATGTTAAATTATGTATGTTATGTAAAAAATGTTAAAAACATATATATACACACACACATTACAATAAAATTTGATCAAAGTACAAGACTTTCAAGAATACAAGAATAACATTTATTTGTCGTGTGTATAAATACAACAGTCAACAATATAAAAACGGTACCGCTACCAAAGCGTTCCACAGTAAGCAAACATAATAATATCTTGTAACTTTGAAGATGTTTTTCTGAGAAAATATTCTCCATGTACGGCCTTCTATTACATAAAATTTACATAAGATTATGTAAATTTAACTGCGTCGGTGGCGCAGTTGTATTACGGTGCGACTATCGTTCTGAGGTCTCGGGTTCGATCCCTGGGTCGGGTCAGCGATATTGGGTTTTTCTACTCAGTATCATCCCGGAGTTTCGAATTGGTGCCTGATATGGCGACAGGCTCGCCCCCTTTCACATCTGGCACGGGGAACTAAGCTCGGCGAAATGTGGGTGGTGTAGTTCGCTAATTCACCCTCTGCCTAACCCTTCGGGGATAACAGGCGTGAGCTTATGTATGTTGTTATGTTAAGATTATGTAAATAGATTCTTTAATATTTGTAATTGGATTTACACGAGTCGCCCGTTTTTGGCATACAACTTTACGTACCATTTGCGTAACATAATATTAAAGACTCCCAAAGTAGATGAAAAGATATACATATATGTGTAATTACCTCAACTTTAGTAGTTTTTTACATTGTAACAACTAACATTATTTCATATATTATCAAGAACATTTTAGAAACATCGAGAGAAAAAAAAAAAAATACAATCTCTATTTTTACAGGTATTATAGACAGGGCAACCATCTTTTTTTTGTGAGAAAAAATGTACCTTTTTTTTTTTTTTGACTGGGGGAAATGCATTTACGCTCTACCCTTACCCATTGCATTAGTGAGACCGAGGTCCCCCAATGCAATGGGTAAGGGAGCAGGGGGGGACGAGTTCCGTGCCAGTGTGGGACTCAAACCCGGACGAGAGTCGCCCGGGAATACCCACTAAAACCCCCCGGGGCCGTCCACCGCATTTGGGATGGGGGCGACACGGGGTGGCTTTCGCAGCCACCGCGTCGCCCCCTGCGGCGAACCCACCGGGCCTCGTCCGTGCAATGGCCCAATGGGGATGGGGGAGAATACTTCTCAACCCCACCTCTTCGCCCACCTCCCCGAAGGGAGGCCTGACCCAACGGTCAGCATTCCGGGGGGCAGGATATACTTCCTACCCCCCCTCCCGAGAAAAATGTACCTAACTTTGAATAGTGTACAAGTATACACTGAAATATTTTAGGTGTTATAGTGTAAACGTGATATTTATATATATATATATATATTGTGTACGGTATGTACATGAAAGTGTTGATGCATAAAAAATCCTCAGAGTAAGTAACAGATTTGAATGATTCCGAACTACATGTGACGTACACGTGTACATGTTGTTTTGTGATTTATTCGACGTGTATCCGATCACAATCGAGTTCGGAATCAATCACTTGCATGTAACCTTTCTGTTGTGTAATAAATATACATCTCGGACAAACATCTTTATATATAGTGATAATTAATAGCCGTAAAAATGTAGGTATGTCGCGAATTATGTGCGGCGCTTACCTACAACGGAATTCAGTTGTTATTTTAATAAAGAATGGATACAACTCGATCCAGTGTTTTCTTAAATATAAACCAGTGGCGACGATAGGAAAACTGTACTATAGTAAAAGTAGTGGATAAAGTATTTAAAGTGTAGTAAATATTTGCGTGCAAACATGTCAATCGGTGTAATTAAAGAGTTTGATTTGGCCCAAGGTAATTGGACTTCATACATCGACCGTTTGAAAATGTATTTCAAAGCAAATAATATAAAGGAAGAACTACAATTACCTACATTAATATCGGTTGTTGGAGATCAAACGTACGAGTTATTTGTAAATTTAGCAAGTCCTAAAAATCCCACGATTATGAAATTTGATGAACTTGTACAACTAGTTGCTGACCATCTCCAACCTAAGCCCTCAATAATGGCGGAACGATATAAATTCAGATTAAGACGTCAAGAAATTGGTGAAAATGTAGCTCAATATGTGACAGAATTAAA
Source organism: Samia ricini (assembly GCA_014132275.2). NCBI lineage: Eukaryota > Metazoa > Arthropoda > Insecta > Lepidoptera > Saturniidae > Samia > Samia ricini. The sequence goes on along the minus strand of AP028161.1, from coordinate 3,023,147 downwards.
ACGTTTGTCCCGTCAATGTGATTTTAAGGAAACACTCAATGATAATCTACGAGATCAGTTTGTTTGTGGTATAGCCAGTGACGTCATTCGACAAAGATTGTTTGCTGAAGTAGATTTATCGTATTCAAAGGCAGTCACCTTGGCGATGTCTTTAGAAGCAGCGGAAAGAGATGCAGCGTCAGTGGAGCATAACAGTGGCAACACAGCACAAGCATTGGAAGGGCTGCATGGTTTAACTGTGGGTAAACAGCCAGCCGCTAATAATAGAACTACGAGCTATACCGGGAAGTGTAATGTGTGTGGCCGATATGGCCATCGTGGTACTCAGTGCAAGTATAAAAATATGCCTTGTAACGTTTGCAGTAAGGTGGGTCATTTACAGCGTGTCTGCCCACGACAACAACAGCGTACATCAATCGCGAGATCGCGACGTCATACAGCTCATTTTGTGGATGAATCTGAGGTGGATGAAGAGAAAATGATAATGTCTCATGCCTCAGAGTTGGATGGAGAAGAGGACCGCATGAATCAAATGTCATTAAAAAACTATCCGTCGGTAAATATGACAATTTATATAGAAGGAACACCACTCTCAATGGAAGTAGACTCAGGCTGTCCTTGCTCTTGTATTAGTAAAAATACTTATATAAAATATTTTAGTAAATTACCTTTAATAGAATGTAACTTAACCTTAAGTTATTACACAGGTGATATTGTTAAACCGTTAGGATTAATAACTCCACAGGTTAAATATGGTTCTATCTGTAAACCTTTAGATTTATACATATTTGATAATGCCAAAACAGCGCTGTTAGGTCGTCAGTGGCTTGCGGAATTAAAAATTCAAATACCTATATTAAGCGTTTACAACATGTCAGATGCAAAGTTTGTAACGGGTAATGATAAAAGTATTGATATACTACTTTACAGATATCGTGAGTTGTTTAATGGAGAGTTAGGGCAGTACACGGGTGGGCGGGCGACGCTTCGCGTTCGAGATGGCGCCACGCCGGTGTTCTGCCGAGCGCGCCCAGTGCCGTACGCAATGCGCGACCGCGTTGACAAGGAATTAGATTCGATGCTCGAGAACGGTACTATTGAGCCAATAGAACATTCTGAGTGGGCCACTCCTTTGGTTTTAGTGAATAAATCGGACGGTAAGTTACGTGTTTGTGCTGATTTCAAAGTTACGTTAAATCCCGTTTTACTGGTCGATAAATTTCCATTACCACGAATAGAGGAGCTATTTTCTAATCTTTATGGTGGGGTAGAATTCTCTAAAATTGATCTCTCGCAAGCCTACAATCAAGTGTCGTTGGACGATCAATCTAAAAAATATACAGTTATAAACACACACCGGGGATTGTTCAAATACAATAGGTTAGTTTATGGTCTATCTTCAAGCCCGGGCATATTTTCGAGAATCACCACCACTTTATTTTCTGGTATTCCAGGAGTATCAGTTTTTTGTGATGATGTACTTATTACGTCACCCACCAGGCAAGGTCATTTGCAGGCCATCCAGGAAGTTTTTGAACGTTTAAAGCGTAACGGACTTAAGCTAAATAAAAGCAAGTGTGTGTTTTTGGCTGACTCCGTAAACTATTTAGGTCATATTATTGATAAAAACGGGGTTCATACAGACCCTGATAAAATTAAAGCTATTGTTGAGTTACCGAAGCCGAGCAATATTAGTGAGCTAAGGTCTTTTATAGGGATGGTAAATTTTTATGGCAAATTTATACGGAACCTTAGTACACATTTAGCTCCGCTTTTTAAATTATTGAAAAAGTCATCACGTTGGGCTTGGGACCAGAGTTGTGATGTTGCATTTTCAACAGTTAAAAATTATCTAACGAGTACTGAAGTGTTGGCTCATTACAGCTTAGAAAACCGTTAGTTGTGACGTGTGATGCAAGTGCACGAGGTATTGGTGCAGTGCTATCTACCATAGACACTACAGGGGAGAGACCTATTTGCTATGCTTCTCGCACGCTAACCGAAGCCGAAAGACATTATAGTCAAATACAGAAAGAAGGTCTTGCCATAGTTTTTGCCACAAAAAAGTTTCATCAGTACATTTACGGTAGGAAATTTCTTTTGAGAACGGATCATAAGCCTCTAATAGCCATTTTTGGGCCAGGTCGTGGAATACCAGTAATGGCTGCGAGTAGGCTACAAAGGTGGGCAGTAATTTTATCTGGGTACAATTTTGAGATGGAATATGTCAAAACTGATAACAATGCTGCAGATGCGCTGTCTCGATTACCTATAAACGATCAGACAAGCCAGGAATTACCTGAACAAACTTACCTTCATTTTGCCCGGGATGCCTTTTTATTAGACCACAAAAAGTTACGGTTAGAAACAAGAAAGGATCCTATTTTAGGACGCATTTATAGTTACGTGCAAGACGGTTGGCCGGATCAACCGGATGTTAAGCAGTTACAACCGTATTTTAATCGTAGAAGTGAAATTTATATAGAATCGGATTGTTTAATGTGGGGTCACCGGATCATTATTCCACAAAAGTATCAAAATCATATACTGGGTGAGTTACATGAAACTCATATGGGAATGACAAAAATGAAAAGTTTAGCTAGAAGTTATGTATGGTGGCCAGGTATAGACGAAGCTATTGAAGCTGCATGTCGAGCGTGCGGGACATGCACTACGCATGCCGATGCCCCACCGACTCATTCTCCTTGTCCATGGCCATGGCTGGGACGACCATGGAGAAGAATACATCTCGACTTCTTAGGACCCTTCGTGGGGAGTTCATTCTTAGTTGTAGTAGATTCTACCTCAAAATGGATAGAAATCTTTAGGATGAATGTAACCACAGCCAAAGAGGTAATAAAAAAATTACGAACGTTGTTTAGCCAATTCGGATTTCCTACACTAATAGTTTCCGATAATGGCCCCCCGTTTTCTAGTTCAGAATTCCAATCATTTTTAACGTATAATGGTATATCACAAGCCTTTTCTGCGCCCTACCATCCATCTTCAAATGGCGCAGCGGAGAATGCCGTTAAAATCTGTAAAAAAGTGATTAAAAAAGCAATTTCTGACAATATCGATGTTGAAGTTGCGCTACAACGCTTCTTGTTACTATACCGGAACACAGAACACGCGACAACAGGAGAAAGTCCTGCGCGGTTGTTACAGGGTAGATCTTTGAGGACTCGTTTGGATGCTTTACGACCAGATAGAGACAACTCAACACAAAGGGTAAAAGCTTTTGAAAGGCAGGGTCAAAGGGGATCCCACAGGGAACTACACTCTGGTGATGATATTTATTTAAAAGATTTTTCTAGAAGGGGAGAATGGTGTCCAGGTCAGATCGTAGACCGATTCAGTGTTACAAATTATAAAGTGCGATCGCTTGATGGTAGGGAATGTCATCGCCATATCGATCAGATAAAACGGAGGTCTAGTCAAGCAGCACTAAGCACGTTTTCACGGGAAAATTCCTTAAACCAAAGTAGTGGTCTATCTGATAAGGATAAGGAAATTAGTACCGATATGCATGAGGTTGCATCGCGTGAAGGCGAAGCAGTAGTTGAAACTACATCGGGTAGAGACCCGTTATCAGCCGTAGATAGTATAATCCCGAGTAGTTCTCCAAATCGTACGGTACCAACACCAGTACGTCGCTCACCCAGCCCGATCGTATTTACTCGACCTAAGCGAACTCATCGCCCACCTAAACGTTACGGAATCGATGGCGAATAAAAATATATATTTGTAAATTTTTATTAGTATGGTTCATGTTAAACTAATTATTGGTAAAATCGTTACTTAGTGTTATAGTTTATAAGCTTCTTTTATTATATAGTTTTTAAATAGATGATGAGGTGTTGTGTAATAAATATACATCTCGGACAAACATCTTTATATATAGTGATAATTAATAGCCGTAAAAATGTAGGTATGTCGCGAATTATGTGCGGCGCTTACCTACAACGGAATTCAGTTGTTATTTTAATAAAGAATGGATACAACTCGATCCAGTGTTTTCTTAAATATAAACCACTTTCATCTATGCTTTCGACCAGCATTAGCACAAACAAAATGACCTTAAATTGAGTAAGTAATAATTATTCTGAACACTGTATATATCGTGTAACCCAAGAGTTATACTCAAACTTTGGTCAGGCAAATTCAAAAGTACTTTCGCTTCGAGACTATCGGGACAAAAGGATATATACACACACAGCACAGAAATTTCAAAAGCGCTTACATGAATAAACAAGGAAAATTCAATGTAATTTACCAACTGTTTCGCTTGAAATTGAAGAGTCAATTGTATTGCGAAAGGTTTTAACTGTAATGAGGTTATATTTTCTGTGTATTCTAACTTCTCACTTCTGTTTTGAATAAACGTTATCGGCTGTTGTTACTCATATAATTTCTTTAATTTACGCATATAATTGTGTTATTTATATACCAAACTAACTGTTTACGAATAATTTACCCACTCTAATTTGATATTAAAGATTTATTGAATTCATTAATATATTGTTTACTTTTAAAAATCTAATTTCGATGATGTTTCTTGTATGCGTCAATGTGGTAAGGGTCGCTTTACTTTGTTTATTTTTGGTGAACATGGTGAACGGGAGAGGGAAACCGGAGTGAATCTGAATGGTGATTACGTAAAATAAATATATATATAAGGTAATACGTAAATCATCTTATCGCAGGATTCAATTTTCTGTATGAAAACTTTTGTTAACCAATAACAACCAAAAGCTCGAGAGTTTAGTGCATACAAATAATTCTCGATTGAAGCAAGTCTGTTTTACAAGGCGTGTTGTAAATCCCGCGAGCACAATATGACATTACATGTGACGCTATTTGGAACAGATTGCGTTCTAATCTGGGAAATTAATTGTCGCTCTATGAAATATAATATTTTTATCTGTTGGTTTAATGTTAATTCTTTCATGGTATCTATATTTGTTTCCAAGGCAACGAATAATATTATTAAAAAATAATACACATTATTCACCAGAGTGATAAAGTCTTTAGCAGCAGTAGAAAATATTTATAATATTTTAAGAGATAATATGAAAAAGGAATAATCAAATTTTATTTATGAGATAAAAAGGCTTTAGTCAGGAATTTTGAGAATTGTAACTATAAGTATTAAATTTGTGGTAGCAAAGCGATTATGGCGCAGTAGGTAGTGCGGCCGGATTTCACGTCAATGGACGCCAGTTCGAATCAACCTATCCAACTCAAAAATCAGCCTGAACTCTCGGTGAAAGAAAACATCGTGAGAAAACTCATGGTGGTAAGTCATTTTCTAACAATGCCCGCCTGAGCAACTACCACCCTCAATTTTGAAAACCTTTCGCCAAATTCCAATAGGTGTATTCCGGCAGCATCACTTGAGAACCAGTACCTCTACGGTGAGTGTGTTTACCATCCTTGACCACATCGTCACTTAACATCATGTGACATTGTACCCAAAGCACTGAATCTACAACGTGTAAAAAAAAATTAGGAGCAATATATAAAAATTATATTGAAATAACTTTTGCCCAAATTGACTTTAGAATTGTGCGCGAGAGAAAATATAGACCTTATTGAGAATCAATCGCAAAGACTTCTTCTCCAGAATTTTTAAAGAATCACACAACTATTTAGCATATTTAATATGTACAAAATTATTTACTTTTAGTTTTAAACTTGTAAACTTTTAGTTACAAAAAGAAATAGTAAATATTATAAATTAGCTGAATCCGGCATGCGTTGCGATGCCTCGGAATTTTTTGTACGAGGAGCTTCGTGGGCGTATGCAGAACCCAGCAAAATTCTGTCATAATCCAACGCATAGTTTACAAGTGTAGAGTAAAAATATACTCAAATTGATTTTTATTTTATTTTATATGTCTTATATACTATCTATATGTTACTATTGAGCATAAACTACTGACTTACAACAAATTTATTGAATTCGGTGTAGTGGTGAACAAATTTCGTTTCATTACCTTTTTATTATAAGGATAGATTAATCTTCATTGAATAAAAAAAAACTAACAAAGAGGAAAACCGCATCAAAGTCCGTTCAATGGTACTATATATAGAGATATCATTCGTTTTAAACAGTCCTCTTTCGTACGTAATATATAAGTTAAACCACACTAGACCACGACTTGTATGGTCAACCGGACAAAGTTTCGAATTAAACACAACTCCCAAAGCGGTTTTGCCACACGTTATAAAATTAATAGAATAATACAAAATTAAATCCAATTAAGCATTCTAAGTTATGATTTAATACGCTCGGTAACAAATGAACACACTGAGGCTATGAGTAAAATTGTTAATTAAAATTCACACTCGCAACGGATGAGTATTAAAAACAAGCAGGTTGTATGGTAGGACATAGGAATCCCTTGGCGCAAGGCGCGCCATTCCGCCACGTTTTATGTCCACTATTAATACGGACTGGAGAATTAGCGCCGTGTCCGTCGTCCGAGTGCTCACAGTTTTAATATCCCATTCTTTACCAGCAGTAATAATTTTTATATAGATCATAAAAATGTGCGGAAAATATCGAAAACTCTGACGTTAACAGTGTTTGCGGTTGAACGTGATGGGCGTCTGTTCTACTAATCTGACCTACAATCTGGTATAGTGGGATTCCAAGAATTTATAACACCCTTTTTATTACTTTTATTGGAGAAGATATATTGACTAATGTTTTAAGTTTATTAGAAATTACATAATGCAAGTAAAATAGAATCTGTATCGATATATAAATTAAATGATACAGATCCGTCGTTGTGCGCTAATCATGTAAAAAGTTTATTATGATGAATTTAACGTTAAGTTTTCACAGCGCAGCGCAAACGAAGTCACGGATATTAACCAGTCATTAAATATACGACAAAAATGTGTGATATTATTATGCCGCTTACAAATAAAGGCAAAACATATTTGTCTATCTATACGTTAGTAAGATTCTAACTTGAGAAACACGGTTTCTGATTCACACGATACACATCTTAACATATGTACTTTGTTTTATAGGTATTTTGAATCGACAAAAATTTACCACAAGTACTTTATCGAAATTGTTACATAACCGAACGCACTCGAACCACCGTCCAACTATGCGTGCTGGGCGCGGTGATACAAGTTATATGTTATTGTCGGATGGCGGAACGATGCGTCCTTGCAACAGAGTGCCCGACATGCGTTACCACAGCGCTAAATTTATTTCTACTCACCCTATACCAGTCGACACCGAAGCTCTGGTTTTTTTTTTTTTTTTTTTTTTTTGTCGGGGGGAAATTCATTTACGCACTACCCTTACCCATTGCATTAATGAGACCGAGGTCCCCCAATGCAATGGGTAAGGGGGCACGGAGTGACGAGTTCCGTGCCAGTGTGGGACTCGCCCGGGCGCTAAGCACCCGGGAATACCCACTAAAACCCCCCGGGGCCGTCCGCTGCATTTGGGATGGGGGCGATACGGGATTGCAGAGCGTGATACCACCTGACATCCAAAGGCGGCGGCTCGGCACTATCACTCTCAGTTATTAACGTTTATATCCAAGGTTCAATACAACAAAAAACAACACAACACTATTATAATATGTTTATACTTAAATTCACAATAAATCAACAATCAAACATATGGACCGCGACGTTATAAAAACACACGTCGCCACTCGCACGCACTCAACTCGACTGCAAGTCCAGTCGCGGTACGTCACAATCAAAAAACTACATACCCTCAATCATACATTCATAACAAAAAAATATTAAAAATTATCTACTACCTGCCTATACTAAACAGACATAAATAATTAATATTAAATATAAGACGTGTAAATAATGTTAACAGTATTTCACAATATGTCACAATCGTGAAAAATAAAAATAACAAACTAGTAACTATATAAGACTCGAGATAAACATGTTTAACAAACAATATTTAAAAGTACGTATATAAGTAATCCTTGTATAGTAAGTTATAGAAAAAAAAAAACACACAATAATACTTCCTCAATACGTCATAATAATAATATAATAACGTCAATAATTATAATGGACACAGATGTAAAAACAATACAAAGTGTTACAGAGCTTACCGCTGGTTGAATTTGTCATAGAGCAACGTGTTATGTCATAATAGAGACAATAGAGCGCCCGGCGGTCTATAGATAAAAGTGTTACTGAGAATTTGTCTCTATTTTTCAACGGAGACAATTCCGTTCGACATTTTCGCAATAAGGTATTGTAACAAATGCTAGCACATCAGTAACCTAGTACTATTGAAAATAACTATATTATTGAAATAGCTGTGCCTGCGACATCGCTCGCGTGCAATTCAGGCGTCCCGTCCCGTCCGTTTTTCTCAAATATCTTCAATGTACAGATTTCATCCCGTTAGCCTATTATTATAAGTACAGATTATCTTGCATTGTTTCAGAACAGTTCAAGTTATTAAAAAATAACCATAGCACCCATTTATTAACAATCGTCAGAAATACATATATAATTTGCTTACGTAATCACCATTCAAAACACTTCGTCCCTCAAGTCATCAAAAATAAACAAAACATGAACTGTCCAATTACAGGTAGAATAAACCAAAATTATCCTTCGCGCCATATTTAATACCTATTGATATTATAATTGCAATTCAGTTCACTACTTCCAAAAATTGACTCGGTAATAAAACGCCTAAAATGCTAGATTGTGTTTTAAATTTAATATTATAATATTGTTTTCTAATTTACTATATTTATTATTTATATACTATACATATATTTTATATTATGTCATTTTGTTTAATTTCAATCAATCCATAATTTTTTTACTCTCGAATAAGAGTACAAACGCATTCACTTACCAACTCTTCCTTTATACGAAAGTCGCCGCGTGTCATTCAAATATAAAGTTTTGATGTTAAAGTATACTTTATAATTATCTTTTTGAATTATTAAAATACACTTTGTACTTTCTAATTGATCCCCCCACAAACAAATAAACAGATATTTCAAAAAATGATTGAAATGTATTTAATTTTATCTATTTTTAGTCCCCTGCAATATGCCTTTTTAACAAAAATCGGAAATGTACAGACACGTGAAATTTACATTTTTTTTATTGGTATAGATTACGGACAACTACTTGTACTCGTGGCTTTGCTCAGGAATAGTAAAATTATGTTCTCAGTCACTAAATTTTATAGTGTTTTTTTGAACTAAAAACATATTTAGCGGCGTGGAACGATTCTCGGTAGGGAATGTGTAAGGCCACCTTTAACTGACGGCGCTCAAAGGTAAATAATAAAATATATACATACTTACGCAGCCTCTCGTATGTTTTGATTATGTATAACATATATGGAAATATACAACATCATTTCTGCTCGGAGCGCTAATAGATGTATAAACCTGACAAATGTTATACATTGAATGTTAGGTTACGTTGATAACGACGCGGTGCTTGCGAAAGCCACCCCGTGTCGCCCCCATCCCAAATGCGGCGGACGACCCCGGGGGGTTTTAGTGGGTATTTCCGGACGCTTCACGCCCGGGCGAGTCCCACACTGGTGCGGAGACGTCCCTTTTGGGGGACCTCGGTCTCACTAATGCAATGGGTAAGGGTAGTGCGTAAATGCATTTCACCCCCGTCAAAAAAAAAAAATGTTGATAATTTCAATTAACAAATTATGAAATTTAAATATTAAAAAAAGTTTTTCAAAGTTTCGAGCATTCATTTCTGTCGACGCAAAACGGGCTAGTTTTTTTTTTTTTGTTAATTTTTATTCTAGAATCTGGTTACTGCTTTTCATCTGATGTCAACTAGAGCCTGAGGAAGATGACGATTGCTGATAAATGCGATCGATGAAGGCTTAGTTGGTAGTGCGGTCGGGTTTCGCGTCAATGGACGCGGGTCCCACTTATCTAACTCTAAAATCAGCCTCAGCTTTCGATGAAAGAAAACATAGTGAGAAAACCCATAGCATGGTGGTTTGGCATTGGCATTTTCCAATAATGCCTGCCTGGATAGCATAGCTACCACCCTCAAGTTTGAAAACCTGTCACCAAATACCAATACGTGTATTCCGGCAGCATCACACGAGAACCAAGGTTTAATTTGTTTATCATCCTGGACCACATCGACACTTAACATCTGATGAGATAGTGGTCAAAGCACTGACCGTGTAAAAAAATGAAAAATGAGATTCTATCAACAGTTACCATCCTCCTCCTTTTTTTCTTTTTTTTTTTTGTCGGGGGGAAATGTATTTACGCATTACCCTTACCTATTGCATTAATGAGACCGGAGTCCCCCAATGCAATAGGTAAGGGGGCACGGAGGGACGAACTCCGTGCCAGTGTGGGACTCACCCGGGCGTGATTACCATCCTCCTGCCGGACTGCATCTAACGCGGCTAAAGCTTCTCTAGTGTTAGCTTAATTAAAATTCATATGCTCATTTTAGACGAATATTGCTTATAATCCAGATATTTCCATTACCTACTGCAAAAGAACTAATGCTTTTTACTTTTTACTACTATTACCCTCGTAATTTATTCCATTAATATTAATAAAACAAAATAAATATAAAAAACCTAGCCAAAGAACACATTTATAATAATAAAAAAATAGAGAAGGTGAATTCAGTGATTCTCAAACATATAGTAAATAGACAGAAAAACCTGACTTATTCATCGTATATAAATATTAGAACCGGCTATTTTTATATGATAATAAAACTCATTATCTCATTGAACTTAGATTTTGATAATTTCTGAATCAAATTTCTGTCATGTAGGTTCACATTCAAGATTGTCATGTCTATTAGTGAATACTCACGGAAAACAGAGACAAATTTTTTTTTTTACAATGTGGGTAATAAAGTAAACATGATATAGTTATGGTGTTAACAGATGTACGGACCAAACCGCGGATATAGTAAGGCGGGCCGATGTTATCAGTCCCCTAAGTAGGGATGAATCCTTTCTGAAAAAAAAAAAAACGATTTTTGAATTGATTCACAAAACATCGAGGCCCAAAAGATCGATCTTTCAAACTAATAGCGTATTGATTATTTGGATATGCTTTTGTTTTCTGTGATACGATGATCATCTGTAAAAAGGCAAAATTAAAACAGTTCAGTGTCATTTTTCCTTAGTAGGTCAGGCATTATTTTTTATTCGTTTAGTTTATATTAATGACCTTTAGTTAATAAAAAAAAATAGAAACAGTTTTTGCAATAAATGATGATTATAGTATAATTTCGACCACTATAATACTATTTACAAATAAAAAGTCAAATAAAACAAATAGAAAAAACATTGATCTGTTGGACCTCGATTTTTTTTTTGATTCGATTTCAAAAAACGATCTTTTTGAAAAATCTTATTCCCCATCCCTACTTCGGCGACTGATGACCTCGGCCGCTCGACATACCATGTACGCGGTCCAGTCCATACGTGTATTGACAGCATTAAGGATGAAACTGTTGTCATATGTGAAAGTAGCATTAACGTTTCAGATAATGTTTGACACTTCTCTTAAACACGATAAGTGATTATAAACAGCGTTATCAATGTTATCGCTCATAGTGATATTTCTTTCAAAAATCGTTCAATACCTATAGTTTTAGTTTTTAAATAACCACTTTTAGTGCCACTGGAAAACGTACAAATATTTACATTGGACCACGGGCTCATTTCTGAATATTATGTTTTTCATATTTACTTTCGCAAAATTCATGAATTCACATGAATAATTTAAACGTGTCTCACGCACGTCAAATCAACTAATGCGAAAGACATAATATTTATTTATTACATTTTGACTCACAAGCACTGCCTCCGCGTAATATTTATTTATTTGCACCTTTTTTAAAGATTTCTCGACCTATATACTTGTTTACTAAACCTGAAACATGTTAGAACATTCGTTTGTAAGTTTCGATGCCGACTGCGGCGTTTTAAAAAACGTCACATCTTTAGTTTATACAATGTAAGCACATGTAACAAATATAACTCCATAAAAATTTTAACTAAATTAAAAGTTGAAATGTTAACTGAACGAACGAATCCTTTAACATAAGATTTATCATTACGTACATTATTTAAAAAGAGCCCACGCATATCTTAGTTTATGACATTAGAAACACCTTGAACTTGAAATAAAATATAAAAAGAAGCACTCCCATTTCGTAGTTTATATAACGATAATAAATAATCGAGCTATAATTTTAATGTGCAATAAAAACGAGAAACGTATATAGGGCTCGGCGCGTTCCGTCGAAATCGCTTCCAAAGCTGAAATGTTATTATTATGATATATAAAAAATAAAACCGTAAAAAATTTAATAGAAATCGCATGTTAACGCGAGAACAGAGAAAACGCCCACGGGCGACGGCGGCCGGTTCCTGCCGATTTATCATACCATGTGTTTTAACGGGCTAACACGTAATAGATTGCAAACGAGGTTAGTTTATAAAAGAGTTGTTTGTTTTGTTTCGAGTCCAATTCGAGGCGTGTTCCCACGATTTGCGTAAACTGAGACCGTGAAGGGTACATAAGGGACGATGTAATAATCTCTCAAGCCGGCTTCATCTGTCCGCCTGTACGTCAGCTGTGAGGATAATGAACACGTGATGATAGATTATACTGCGCGATAACACATCTTAAGATATTATGTTATTCATCCAATGTAACCTCTACTTACTTGTATTTACCAATATTACAAACAATTTATCTCAAAATATATATCATTCACGATTATATCTATTTACATCGGTCATATTGAATTGTTAATTTAACAGATTGTGACGGGGCTAAAAGAAAAACATTTGATTGTAATTAGTTTTATTTTATTTTAAATTTACCACAGTTAATAGCAATAAACTCATAATACTATGAAGACAAACTCAATGCAGTTCACATTAAACCAAAATCCATAACACTTTTAACATAACTACCATAATAAGTAGACAGGAAATAAATAGTTAACGATTTGCGTCATTCATTAAAGCTAGTCATTGATGATGGCCGACCCATGATTCTAACTCGCGATGGTCGAACCGAACCGACCCGACCCGACCCGACCGGCGCTACAACGTTATCTTCGCGGTTTATGCAAACATTATTCTTAACTACAGTTTAATTAATGACTTATGTCATTATTAACACAATCAAGTTGGATTTAAACAATACATTATATTGCTGTATTATTTATTTATATTATAAACATATACAAGTGACCCATTCTTAGTTCAAATAAATAGGACACACGCTATACATAACGTGACCATTTTCTTTTACTAACAAGGTGACATCAGTTTATTTACGTCAATTACTAGCCTTACATGGAAAGGATTGCATTTGTAATGTAATTATATTGTATATTAATGTAATTGTAATTTTTAATTATGTTTTCGAAAAAGTTAGGTAGTTATTATCACAAAGTACCTAAACTTATTATTTGGCAACATTCAATTTTTATTTGTATTTATATTTGTCCGAAGAACAAACTCGCTTTAATACAGTCAATTATAAGTAAATCGCTGATGTGAGATCTCAAGAAAAGTTTATTTTTAGTTTGGGGAATTTACGATAATATTCGTGATTTTCACGCGGTTTTGGTTTGGTTTTGCGTCCTGGAACTTTCTTTGGGGACAACGAGACAGATAACCGAAAAGGGGTCATTTCCGCACATAACGGAACGTATGGTCACGTTAGCTATACGTTATCTAGACACTACCTATGTTCCGCGGAATAAACCGCATGTAACAATTCCTCTATAGGTACTTTACAGACCTTCAAATGGTGATGAGGTTTAGATCATCATCATCATCATCATCTCCCTACCCTTTCCCCATTTTTATTTGGGGTCGGCGCAACATGTCTTCCTCTTACATTCCTCTCTATTTGTTGTCATCTCCGCATTCACTCCCTTCCTAAGCATATCATCTTTCACACAGTCCATCCGTCTTTTCTTTGGTCTTCCCCTTCCCATGTAACCGTCCACATTCATATCCAATACCTTTCTTACAATATCTTCTTTCTCTATATCTCTGGATCGAAACATGATGAATGACCATATTTGAGGTTTATTCAAAGAAAGTACTTACGAACATAAAAGAAAAAGTAAAAACGTGCACTTTTAAATTATTGTCCACTTTTTTGTAATTTATTTTGATAGCAAAACTTAATAAAAGTTATAAACATATTTATTTGAATGGTTTCATCTTCAATTAAAAATTAAACCAACACAGATTTTGAAAAATATCGTTCAATCGGTCTTCTAAATACAAATGCAAACGTTTTCACGTTATATGTTTTTCCCCCCTCTAATTACAACTTAAAATATCGAAATTTTATGCTTTAAAGTCAAAGACAAATTTTGTGTTGACCTGATACAAAGAAAAAAAACATGAAACTATTACGTTGAAGAAGATATTTTAACATCTAGAGAACTTAAAAAAACAGGGTACAATTATGTAGATCATAAAAAGTATCTGACTGAAATATATTCAAAGGGACAAACAAACATAAGACTGCGACGCGTCGACGACTGAGTACTTACGAATTATTTAAATGACCCAGATACATACATAATTTCAATGTATTAAGCAAACGACGTCAGAGGAATATTTTACACTCAATAAAATCTTTCATTTCACATAGTAGGCACTTTTGCTGTGGCGAGCATTTTTTTTTTTTAAGTCAACATCTATCTTTCTGTCTGAGATTGCTTATAACTCAAAAAGGGTTAAATCGACTTTTCTAATCATTCCATAAATTTCTTTTAGTCGGATTTAGCATATATTTTTGTACTTTATTGTTTATTAAGTTATATTTTTAATTTTGAAATGAGATCCCTGCTAATCTCGACTTGGTACTTTATTGGACCTTAAATCATGATCTATACATAGAAAGTTACAATATACTGAGATTTCTATTCGTTTCAATAGTAGTAATTAGTAGCGCACTAACGGACAAATAAAAAGAACTTCTCTTTTCTTGTTGTTATAGTATCTTCAAAAAATATCTAACATTTATATTCTAATAGACTAATAAATAAAAATATAGGTTATATTTTTTCGTCGTCGTCCTTCCCGTCCCGTCTATTATACCAAATTTCACCGAAATCCGGTCAGCAGTTTTTCCCTGATTTCGAAAAAACAGACAGACAAAAATTTAAAGCCCTATATAGTTTTTTTTTTTCAAACATCATCAATATATTACACATAAAAAAATCTTCAATCTCAAATCTGTAGATTTTGTCCCGTTAGACTTTTTAGCCCCTTGAGCACCTTCCCGGCGTTTACGCCAGCTTTCCATTGTTTTCCTATTGTTTCATTTTTATGGGTACTCGACACATTAAGTATAGATTATGTAATGTTTCAGAACAGTCCAAATGATTAAATAATAAATATAACGCCATCTATAAATAATCGTCAGAAATACATATACAATTTGATTACGTAATCACCATTCGGAACTCGTCGTCCCCCATGTCCAAAAATAAACCAAACATGAATCGTCCAAATACAGGTAGAATAAAATGATATTTATATTTCGCGCCACATTAATACCTATTGATTTTATAACAGAAATTCAGTTCGCTCCTACCATAAAATGACTTCAACTTAAAATATTATCTTCTCATTTACTATGTCTTAGATATTTATTATTTATTTACAATAAAGACATTTTATATTATATATTTTTTTTTAATTTCAATATATCTATCAATTTTCTGTTCTCGGATAAGACTAAAACACATTTACCTACCAACTATTTTTCCATTCTAAAGTCGCCGCGTGTCATTCAAATTACTATAACTATTGACAGAGAACACATATTTTAATTAAATAAAATTTTTATCTTACTCCGCTACATATTTTATAATTATCTTTTTGATTTTTTTTTAAATATACTTAATACTTTCTAATTGATGCCTGTACAACTAAACAGGCAGACAGGCAGACATTTTTAAAAATAATAGAAATATATTTAATTACCTATTTTTAATCCCTTGCAATAATTCTTTTCCCAAAAAACGAAAATGTACGTGCAATTTGAAATTTTATTATTACTATAGATATATAAATAACTAAATTAAAATCCTATATAGACGTACTTAATTATTCAAAATGTATCTTCAAAAGCTTCAGATCAAAAGAATAAGGTAATATTCCATATCAAATTATATGAAAATACAAAGTTAATGTGAAAAGGTTAAATTTAATAAAATGAAGACTGAAGGAAGACGCGTAATGAAATCGTATAATAATATCGACTTACTTAAAAACCGTTTTGGCTTTATTACCTTAATGTTTTGCCGAAGCGACGGAGCTTACCGCTGCCGTCTTTATTGCGAATGACTGTGTCTGACATTTATATACACAAGTATATTATATAGATATGTTATAATTATTATTCAGCAGTTGAATTAAGCGCACGAAAGTCTTTTGATAATAAAAAAAAGTTTACAGAGGTAAGTTTGCGTCTCTCGTTCTCAATTCGAAAATGTTTGTAGATTGTTGTAAATTTGTTTATCATAGTTCTAACTAGCTGATTTCACGTTGTGTATTTTAGCATTTGGTGGTGTATGACCGAATCGAAGGACCTTGATTAATTCGATAGCTTTGTCGCCGATCCTAGGGCTTCCTACTCCTTATTAATTGTTCTGGCTCACCAAATAACCGCACCCAGTAGTAAC
This sequence comes from Samia ricini, assembly GCA_014132275.2. Taxonomy (NCBI): domain Eukaryota; kingdom Metazoa; phylum Arthropoda; class Insecta; order Lepidoptera; family Saturniidae; genus Samia; species Samia ricini. The sequence continues at coordinate 3,006,425 of AP028161.1, read as the reverse complement.
AGTGTCGACTTACCTGGTGTGCCGATGCAGATACTTCGCCCTGCTATGATGCACAGCTCCGTCCACTGTGTCTTCTTGATGTTGAGCGGCCGCTCTTTTCCGTAACCAATTTCACTATAGCTACTTTTAATATCCAAGCACGCACAAACGTTGAACACGTTTTGAGCTTAAAATAAGCCAAAATAATATCCAAGTCGATTTGATTGTAAAATGTTCCGAGGAGACCGTGTCGCGTGATTGAAAAACCGTTGGCGAGAGAGGGGCGCCACCAAGCGTCGAAACACCGAAAACCGGGCACAGATTACATGGTGTTGCCTGAACAGCATTTATTCAGCCTATGACCACGGTTAGTGTGCAACCCAACAGAAAATTCGAGATAAAAAAGGTAATTGTATGAAATTTTCTTTTTGTTTTCAGTGGTCACTTTTATTAAAGCCTATTTATAAAGGAGATAATAAAAATAATCACTAAACAACCTTACTGTGATGCCCATGTTAATTACAATTAATGCCATAAGCGTTCACCAAAACCCCCAGTATAGCTGTCAAGCCCCATACGATCAACAGCGTTGGTCAATTGTAAAAAAAAAAAAAAAAAAACTGTTTTATTATGGATAAATGTTTAATTAAGAACACATAGACACATAGAGACTATGCTTGGACTTTCACAATCAGTTATGAGGAGATCCGCAGAAGAACCAAAGTAACCGACATTGCCCGAATAATTGCCAAACTGAAGTGGTAATGAGCTGGCCGCATTGCTCGTAGAACCGATGCCCGATAAGGCCAAGGGGTTCTCGAATGGGTCCCACGCACCGGAAGACGTAGCGTGGGTAGGCCCCCCACAAGGTGGACCGACAACCTGGTGGTCGCGGGAATCCGCTGGATGCGAGTGGCGTAAGGCCGGTCGTCATGGAGATCTTTGGGGAGACCTATGTCCAGCAGTGGACGTTCGGTTGAATGGATGGGGAGACAAGTATAGAATATCTTATCTATAAATGTAATTAATCTATGAATCCCTTAGCGACATATTAATAAAGTAAACCTTTCACAAACAGACGCAAAATATAATAATATTAAATATCATCGGAAAGGGTTAACCTAACCTGAATATTTGCTTCGGCATTATTCCCATAACTAATTACAGTTTAAAAGGAAGAAGTGACGTTTTATTCTGTACGGGCGTTTGTCCCTCTTTATTGATATCAGATTTTGAATATACGAACAAACTAAAGTTAATGTTCAATACTGTAACTTGTTTATGGGTTACTCTCCTTAACACGTCCTTTCACATACACTCCGGGTCCCCTCCGGTGGCAACCCAAGACGTGTCTCGATCCCCAACTGGAGAGGCTCTTGACGTCGCCACCAGCGTGATACAGTGACACTGATCATGCATCAAGTATTACACGCACAACCCTGCATACAAACTCCTGTACACAACACGCAGATACATAAGTCCTGTAAGTAACCTTTTTTATGTTAAATAAAAAAAACGTAGGGATTAGATAGGATTAAAATTCCGTGGAAGTTTTCACACTCAGGTAACGGCTAAGCCGAGGTTCGTACCACTTTGATGCCCCTGTGCTAGTTACCTTTGCGACGAATGCCTTCAGTGCTCGCCCCCAAAGTTACGGTGAAGCTGTCAAGGCCCTTCTGGTGACCAGCATTAGCTAGGTAGGAAAAAAAAAAACGTCCTTTCACTCGGACAAATTATTTAATAATGCCAGGGAATTTTTCAGTTTACGATCATACTTTTATCATCTACACTAATATTATAAAGGTGAAAGATTTGTATTTTTGTATGTAACGAATATACTTAAAACTACTGGAACGATTTAGATTAAATTTAGTATGGAGATTTAGTTTGAAATTCGGCGAGTGACATAGTATAGTTTTACCGGAACGAGAACTACGCGGGTAAATTCGCGGATAGCAGCTAGTGTTTAATATTTTAGACTACCTTCAGTATACCAAAATCTATTCTAACAGTAAACATTACTAATTAATGCAAATCATAAGATATACTCATATTTCATCGTATAACCTACATCTCTAAACATATGTTCATAGTAAAAAAAAAATAAATATGATCGATAATTTCATAAAATTTGGTTCAGTATTATTTACGTAATTGGCTTACAAATTAGATAGATAAAAACTATAGAAATGTGTTATCTAATAAATACATAGACTTGTTTATACAGTTTTTTTTCTAAATATTTGTAATGCAGAAATGCTTTTATGATCATAATTGCGGCGGCGCGAGTCAAAGTTTCACAGTTTATACTAAATACCTACAGTAATTTATTGAATAAACTGTGAAAATCACGACGAACATAAAATACCTGTAGTAACATAAATTTATCATATTTACTCTGCCACGAACACGTAAAATATTATTATATGACAAGGAATGTGCGGGCTGCGCCCCCGTTTCATATATTCCTCACTGCGTTTTAATTTTTTATACAGAACCCTAATTATATTCCTAAAAAAAATCCACTACGATTAAGTATATACCATTTCTCATAAATTATAGCACTTGCCTACTGTGCATTGAACTGGATTTTATTCAAATTTTTATGAGTTTTTTTAAGCGGAATCCTAATTATTTGCGAAAATTAAAAGTTCCCTGAGATATCCGGAGAAACTTCAGCTATCTACCAAAAAATCCCGTCAAAATCGGTCCAGCCGTTCCGGAGATTACCTACTACAATTAGACAGACAGACAAAAAATTTAAAAATGGTATTTTTGGTATAGGTACCGTATATACATTCATATCTATTAAGTAACAGAAAAAAAATAATTTTGACATTACAAACAGACATTTCATTTTTTTTAATTAGTATAGATAAAAAGAGAGATATATAAAAAAAATATATTAAGTCAAATATTTCTAGGGTATCTGTTAAAACAGCGTAAATTCATTTTTTATGTCGACAATAAATCATGTCTCTGTCTCTTTTCAAACACGTATGTACGTCAGGAATTACTTGTCATATTTATTTAGCTTTCTCTCAACTTTTAGATAGTGTAGGTACACTCATTGTATGAGATGCTCTGGATGCTGTAGCATCCTACTTCGGATAAGGCTAAAATGTAATTAAGTTCCACGACTTAAGTGGCACTTAGCTGTGATATGAACACACTATAAGCACACGGCTTAAAAACACATCTGCATTTATCAAACATACGAAGTTTATTTTATTTATAAAACCATTTAAAACTCCAACAAAAATCAATTCTTATTTGCTAATTTCATGGTTTCGATACGTATATAATTTCTCTACTTCAAACAAATATCCATTGTATAAAATGTCTTTATAAATTTCAATTAATAACTTTATTAATAGGTCGGGGAACAAATCTTTTCGCATTCCTATAGTATGTCTAAAGTTGTAATAAAATCTCTTTAGATGTATTATTTGTATCTAGCTAGTTTTCATGACATTAAAAAGGTTATATTTAAAAAAAGAAACAAATTAGTAAATTGTTGTATCAACCTAGTTTTCATTTGTTTTTTTTTCTGTCAAAATGAGTGAATGTAATGAAGACATTTGTTAAATTTTCAAATTTTATTCCAAAAAAAGAAAAAAAAAAAGCAACGCAAACCGCAAAAAAAAACTTTGTGACGTTTATGGACCTAATGCAGTATCATTAAGAGTAGCACAAAGTTGGTGTATATTTTTCAATACGAGAGTTTTGATGACAAAGATACATCTGTCTGGTCGCCCTATTACTGATAAAGTGGACGCCATTTCTGAAAAAGTGTAGTAAGATCGGCATGTCAGTAGTTACGATATAGCTGAAGAACTGGGAATTGATCACAAAACAGTTTTAAACCCATTTGAAAAAATGTGGATACAAAAAAAAGCTCGATATTTGGGTTCCATACGAGCTCGCTGAAGCAAACCTAATAAACAGTGTACTTATTTGGAATTCTTTATTGAGGCGTAATGAAACCGAACCATTTTTGAAGAGATTGATAAATAGTGATGAAAAGTGGATCACGTACTACAAGAACGTGCAAAAAAGGTCGTGGTCAATAGTCGGGCAGGCTTTACAGACTGCGACAGAACCTAGGTTAACTCCGAATAAGTTAATACTGTGTGTATGGTATGATTGGAAGGGCGGTGTTCATTTTGAGCTTCTACTACCGAGCAGAACCATTGATTCGGATTTCTACTGCCAACAAATAATAAGATCAAAGTAAGAAGTTGAGAGAAAGCTGGCTGCTTTATCAATAGAAACGATGTGGTCTTTCATTACGATAACGCTAGACAACACACATATTTAGCCGCTCAGTCAAAATTAAGAGCTTGGATGGGAGGTGTTAATGGATTCGCCATATAGGCCTTTCTTTTTTTTTTTGACGGGGGGAAATGCATTTACGCACTACCCTTACCTATTGTATTAGTGAGACCAAGGTCCTCCAATACAATAGGTAAGGGGGCACGGAGGGACGAACTCCGTGCCAGTGTGGGACTCGCCCGGGCGTGAAGCGCCCGGAAATACCCACTAAAACCCCCCGGGGCCGTCCGCCGCATTTAGCCGTCCGCCGCATTTCCCGTCCGCAGCATTTACCGTCCGTCGCATTTACCGCCATATAGGCCTGACCTTGCAAATTCATATTTCCACCAGTTTTGGTCTCTTAAAAAATTCTTTAGGCAGTGTCAAGTTAACATCAAAAGAGGACTGCTAACATCGAGGAGTAGCCTAGCGTTTTTTTTAAACCAGAAGTCGCAACATTTCAGCTGCAACGGGAAAATGCTACTAGAGAATTTTTATTTTAACCAAGTATCGAGTATTTTACATGAATTTGAAAAACACCCTAGTAAGCGCTATACAAAATGCTGTACTACCCTCCTTTTATTTTAACGAGGAAAAGGCATAAGGTTACCAAAATCTCCTTTAGAGGTGTGAACGAAAAGAATCGAGTTTCCATTACTGAATAAAGCTCCCCCCAGCTTTAGGATATACGTCCTACACGGGATTTGAGGACATTATTTCAAATGCCCCAGCATGCAAAGCACGCCGGCCGCTACTCAATGGCCCCAATCACTAGTAAACATTTACAAACCACAATGTAAATAGCTTCTAAAATGTAGTCGAACAACCCGCAGAGACGTCACTATGACGTATTTCGAGATTAAGTTAACAGCGCTTCCAGAAATAATTACGCTAATTGTTTACAAATATTGACTCATGGATTGTGGAACATAAAAACACGCAAGAGAGATTTCTTAGTAACGCCGTCACCGCGCTGACACTATGAATTTATAGAAATATCATCATTTAATCTCCGTAAATCTATTTATAGAATAAGGATTAGATTTTGTTTGTTTATAATGCACAATCTTAGAGCTTTGATCCCAATTGGCAAAATCGGATTGTAAAGGTAAATAAACTAAGCCTAGTGGAGCTGGTTTCCAAGTGATGCTGCCGGAAAACACCTATTGGTATTTGGCGACAGGTTTTCAAACTTTACGAGTGGTAGCTACCTAGATGCGCATTAGTAGAAAATGCCCTTTTATACAAAAACGGAAATGAATTTAGGCACTCTTTAGCTATAAACGGAACATTATCATAAACAAGATCAAGCCTTTATATCCACATATAATATATCTAATACATATTATGAAATAATCAATATAATTATGTGAATTCTATCAAAAGTTACAAATTACGAAAAACAATTTCCATCTACACTGAAAACCAAAGTCATTTTCTCTTGTTATAAATATTTACAATAACTCAATGATATTTAGAATAAGCTAATTGTTTAGAAACAAAATACATTAACTTCGCTCCGGTTTCTACATTCAAAGCCGTTTTCGTCTTCGACAAACCTAATTGGAATTTTATGCCAAAGCATATTTTGCTGAGGGTTTATATTCACGTGTAATCCTAATGAAAGATTGTTTATTTAAATTGTTCTTTTGACCTTTAAAAGCTAAAGTTGAAGGTAACGCTAATATATACAGGGATCGTATTTCACGAGAGCTACAATATTTAATTTGTAAACTTTTGAAAACAGCGTCTTACAAAATGAAAAAAAAATTGCAACAATTTCTATCCAATTATACTCGTAAATAAACAACAACCCACAGACACTAGGAGGTACCTTGGTGTATGCTCTGAAGCGATAATGGCGCAGCGGGTAGTGCGGTTGGATTTCGCGTCAATGGACGCGGGTCCACCTATACAACTCTAAAATCAGCATGAGCTTTCGGTGAAAGAAAACCTCGCGAGGAAACCATAGGATGGTGGTAGGGCATTTCCTAATAATGCCCGCTTAGGTAGCTACCAACCTCAAGTTTGAAAACCTGTCGCCAAATACCAATAGGTGTGTTCTGGCAGCACCACTTGAGAACCAGTATCTCTAGGCTTAGTGTGTTTACCAACCCGGACCAGATCGTCACTTATAGTCAGGTGAGATTGTGGTCCAAGCACTGAGCCTATACCGTGTAAAAAAGGCTACTCGTTTACGATATTGTTAGCGTTGAAGAAAATGGCGAGAAAAAGTCAAGACTGTCGGATTGAAGATTAGCAGAACAAAAGCTGAACAAGTATTCTGGCGAATTCAGTGGTCCATCTAATTTTCTCATATTTTTTATTAGTACCTCTTCTGACGTAATCAGAGACCTTCTTACTGCTAAATCATGATATTTTTTTTTCAGTTTGTGTTGTGCTTTTTTGGTAATTTTATTTCAGTGCAGTCTTTTGCTGTTTCTTAATACATAACTCATATTTAATACAATGTCTTATTATAATAGTCCATATTTACATTTGGCCAATTCTTAACAACAAAAACATTCGTCATTTACTAAACAATTACACTTAATACTAATGATGATGTCAATGTTATAGTTAAGAACCGAAGAATTATACGAAGCTTACAGGCTATTGAAGAATTCCCTCCATCTTACTAAAACTTAATTTTCTTACTTAATTTTCTCATTTAAACGTAGATTTAAATGTAGATTTTCAGTACCTCGGTACATTGATTTAAAAGGACGTAGGGAACAATATAAATGAAGGGTGGATGATTAGGCACCGGCACTCGGGGATCACATCTGGTTCACGAATGCTCCTAGATCTTAAAGGAATATGTATAGGATCTGCTCTAATTTATGAATCTGGGCAACTAAAGAGACGTGTGAAAAAAGAGTGCATGCGTCAGAGATGCAAATATGAAGATGGATGTGTGGTATAACTAGACTGGGTAAGATTAGAAATGAGGCAATAAGCATCAGGATATCTTGATGCTTGAAAGTAACACCAGTGCTAGGGAGCCTAAGGAGTAATAGGATATTATGGTATGTACATGCCATAGGAAGAGACGAAACTCACACAACTAGAAGAGTTTTGAGTATGCAAGTGAATGGTATAAAGTTGCAGGAAGACTAAAGAAGGTATAGAGGGGTTGTGTATAAAAGGTGACACAGCTGACAGAGATGAGTGAAATAGATAGATGAGTTTTTTCCGGCCCAGCTTAATACTGGACGAAAGAAAAAAAAAAAATATGAAATCAGAAAATACTGTTTGTTGAATTCAATAATCTCTATATGCATCCTAAATCTTATGGAAGTTATGACATTTTTACTAAATATAATAAAATAATTATCCTATTTTCATAAATTGCATGAGATCCTAAATTATTTGTACAATATTTCTATTACTATACCCACTTTTCAGAGTGATGTCATCATCTCCCTACCCTTTTCTTTTTTCCCATTTTTATTTGGGGTCGGCGCAACATGTCTTCCTCTTCCATTCCTCTCTATTTGTTGTCATCTCCGCATTCACTCCTTTCCTAAACATATTATCTTTCACACAGTCCATCCATCTTTTCTTTGGTCTTCCCCTTCCCATGTAACCGTCCACATTCATATCCAATACCTTTCTTACAACATTCTCTTTCTCCCTGCGCATCACATGTCCATACCAGGATAAACGACCGCCTCTTAACATGTCTGTTATTGGCGCCACTTTCAAACTTCCTCTAATATACTCATTCCTGATCCTGTCCATTCTTGTTACCCCACACATCCATCTCAACATTCGCATCTCAGCTGCATGTAATCTTCTTTCGTCCGTCACCTTTATGGGGTAACATTCTGATCCATAAAGAACGACAGGTCGTATTATGTTCTTGTAAGTGATGTGATTGTAGATATTTGAAATACTTTATGTATTTGGTTCGAAAGTCTAAGGAAGTGAGTAAAGATTAAAATTCCTAAAAATTTCGGTAATATTTACAAGCAGAAGAATAAATTGGGTTTATCCGCAATGAAGCACGGCGGTATATCAATTACAGAAACCCTTCTTATGAATTTAGATTTTTTTTTTTACTTTGTCAAATATATTTTTAAAATACTTACGACTAGATCGATGTTACACGACGCAGACTAAGCACAGCGTTCTATGTGTAGTGGCTGCATTAAACCTGAAGACAAAAAGAAATTAGATATACTTAAGCCGATTTTACTTAATATGTCAATTACCCATAAAAATGAGACAATAGGAAAACAATGGAAAGGCGGCGTAAACGCCAGGTTAGTGCTCAAGGGGTTAAAAACATCACACACATAACATAACATAAGCTCACGCCTGTTTTCCCCGAAGGGTTAGGCAGAGGTGAAATAGCGAACTACACCACCCACATTTAGCCGAGCTTAGTTCCGTCCCAGATGTGACAGGGGGAGAGCCTGTCGCCATATCGGGCACAAATTCCAAACTCCGGGATGATATTGAGTAGAAAAACCCAATACCACTTGACCCGACTCGGGGATCGAACCCGAGACCTCAGAACGGCAGTCGCAACGTACTACAACTGCGCGTGGGAATTCGTTCACTGCCCGTATTTTTCGTTCTATTGGTTTTAATCCAAAGTAAGCTCAGTCAGCTAGTAAGCTCAAAATTAGTGTAGTCGGAACTAACGAATGCAGATAGCTTATTGTATAATGTAAAACTTTTATGGTGTAGGGTATTTTCTTATGCTCACTTGACAGCTCCTAGATTAAGCATTTTTACTATCTTGGGCCACATTGTCATCTAATCGGGTAAGACTATGGTCAAAACCTACACAGTATAAAAAATATCATTTAAAAAAATTTAACGCAAATGTCTCGGAATCACAGCTGGAAGATGCGTGATAGCTAATCTAGTTTCCATGTACGAGTTTAAATGAAGCGTTTATATCATACAATAAAAACTAATACGAACGGAAAACAACAGCTATGTCATAGAACAAACAACGTTGAATAGAGATTAAATTAATGGATGCGAAACGAGCACGTGTGCGTTTTATTATTATTATTATTACATAACATGGCCTCTACAATATATTTTACTTCATAGTAATATAAACTTTATCTCCGCGTAATAAAAGTCTATTCGGGATTCGGATATAACAGCAATAACTAACACTACAATATTATGTTAGAAAATGCCCACGCATTTTATTCGCGATAACAAGTGATAGTGAGGAATTTACTATGGAAATGTGTTTATTTTACAATGAAAATTTAAATACAATCCGCCGATAGACTCGGCGCCTGTCTGGTGATCTCGAAGTGCTGTGTCTAACAACTCATGAAACAGGTAAAAGATACCACTTATTATGATCAGTAATACGTTATCATTGTGTCAGCTAAAAGACGTCCACTGCTGGACATAGACACCCCCCTCAAGGATTTCTACAACGTACGGTGTGGTACTCGTATCCAGGTTGTCGATCCACCTTGTTGAAGGCCTGTCCACGCTGCTTTTTCCGGTACCAGTTACGGTTTTTTGCGAATTCTTCGACAAAATCGGGCATCGGTTTAACTAGCAATGTGGCCCTTTTACTGCGACTTAAGTTTGGTAATTCTTCGGGCAATGTCAGTTATTTCGGTCCTTTTGAGGATCTCCTCTTATTTGATTCGATCACGCAGTGAAACTCCAAGCATAGCCTTCTCCATTCCCCTTTGTGTGTAACCTTGAGTCTTGTTATAAAGCCCACCGTAAGCCACCGAGTCTCAGTGCTATATATATCATTTGGTTGCCACGTAATATTATACGAATGATTTAGTAATACAAGGAATAAGTAATGAGGATGATCAGTAAATAAGCGGCGAAAATATAATCGGTAACATAAAACGCTTCAATTAAAAACAAACCCAAATGATAGTACTATGTACTTGATTCAAGTGACAAAAGCAATGGTAATTTATTAATTATATATCGCTCTAGTATTAAAGTATGCGTTTATAATTTAACAATAACACGTACCTTCCATTGTGTATTAATAGATCTTAATATTTGTAAGAACGTTTCACTAAAACCTTTTAGTAAAGTTTTAATACCTTTCTCGGGCACTCCCCTAATGTACTTTATATATCATCTACATTTATATGAAAGCGTATAATATAGTTCGCAACTTTTCCTTTTATCCTACTACATTGCAAGAGAAAACAAGTGTAATTTTATACATTTTTACCGCATAAATAGTTTCACTACATTATATGTAAAATATTATATTTTTCAGGAAAACTAGAAACAATATGAAATATATTTTATAGAATGTTTTACCCCCATTATTCCGTGTAAAATTGACGACAATAATGAATAACCAACCTAATTTCTCAGAAAACGTACTATTACCCACATAATATACGTAGTGATAATCTGTCTTGCTTTCTCATTATTATCTGTATGTCTTGATAAATCTTAAAAAAAACTCATATAGAATATTATTAGATTTGACTAAAATGTAGTATAAGGAAATTGTCTGTAGGTAGATATAATCAGGCTATAAACTATAGATAAAGAAAACCGTAAAACTTTGTAAATGTCATGTATTCTAAAAGAATGCTAAAAATAAATGAAACATATTATTAAAAATAACATTAACCACTTAATTAAGATTTAGTTACCATCATCGCGTGTTCAAAATCAAAATCAAAAATATCTTTATTCAATTTAGGCCCTAAGAAGGCGCTTATGAACACTAAAACACTACCACCGGTTCGGAAAACAACCCAGTCGAGAAGAGCGCAGGCAACAAACTCGATCTGGTTCTTTTTTTTTTTAATAAATATAATACATATATTTTTTTTTTCATATAAAAGACTATACAAATCATAGTCTTAATAATGTTAGCGGAAGCACAGAAATGTGGGTTAATTCCAGACATCACTATCGTTCACATAATGATCCACCCTGTAATAACCTTTTGAGATTAAAACTTGCTTGACATAATACTTGAACTTATTGTCAGGTAAATCGGTAATGTTACTTGGGATCATATTGTAAAACCGAATACTATTACCTATAAAGCTTTTATTACACTTACTTAGCCTAAAGCATGGGACAGCCAACTTGTCTTTATTTCTAATATTAAAATTATGACGATCATTCACTAGATCGAGCTTGTCTACATTTTATCGAATATGCATTAAGTTATAGAAGATGTATTGGGAGGGCAAAGTTAAAATATCAATATGAAAATAAACTGATTTAAAAATCTATCTACATAAAAATTCCCATCACTGTGTTTGTCTGCCATAAATTATAAAACTACTCAACTGATTTAAATGAAATTTCGCACGCGGTATGTGACTTGGCTTAACTTAAAAGACAGTTTTTATCCATATTAATGTCCTGGATATTTTAGATTGCAAATTAAATAGTTTTAAGGATGAAGAAGCTCAAACAACATCGGACTAAAAGGATTTGGCCGGTTTCACGAGGTGATAACCATTAATTATTGTACTTAGGGTTTTCAAAATAAATCCACTTTTCATCACCCGTCACTATTCGATGCAGAAATGACTTCCGATCATACCTTTGAAGCAGCATTTCAGAGACGATTTTTCGATTTTCCATTTGCCTGTCATTCAATTGATGTGGATATGCACCCATCTTTTTGATTTTCCTCATTACTCGTAATCGGTCGCTAATCGTTTTTGAATTTGGGTTGGGTCTACATCCAAGAACTCCTCCAGTATCGCATTTTCAAACTTTTTCGGTCTACTAGAACGTTCTTTGTCTTGCATCGGTTAGAAAGACCAGTAATGACTTTCCGGTACACCTGCCATAAATACTCAAATCGGACCTCACTTGTGTTGATATAAGAAAAAAAAAATCGAGTAAACTTAAGAGGAAACGCAGGTTATTGGTTTCCCCCGCTAACAGCAGCAATATTGATGTAACCGTAAAAGGAAATCTAATAACAGAAACCAATATACGCGACTATATTATTATGTACGTACACGTGTTTATTTTATAATTTTTTATTATATAAGCGTATTTGAGATTCTGTATTTTGCGTTTTACGTATGTATGTTGTTTTAAATTAATTGTAACCAGCTTCTACAGCCGTGTTGACTTTAAAATTGAGTTGAGATAGAAACTGTGTTAATATGAGTTAATATGAGTTAATATGAATATGAATAAAATGTTACTTGTTCATCATCATCATCTCCCCACCCTTTTCCCATTTTTATTTGGGGTCGGCGCAACATGTCTTCCTCTTCCATTCCTCTCTATTTGTTGTCATCTCCGCATTCACTCCTTTCCTAAACATATCATCTTTCACACAGTCCATCCGTCTTTTCTTTGGTCTTCCCCTTCCCATGTAACCGTCCACATTCATATCCAATACCTTTCTTACAACATTCTAAATTAACATTAACATTCAAAATGTTACTTGTTACTAGTACTAATTACTTGACTGTGGTTAGTTACAAAATAACGATTTTTTTTCCGTTTAAAGACAACTCTCAACAAAGCTACAAAATGTACAGTATCTTAACTATCGCTATTTAGAGAGTCAACTGTATTTATATTACTTCTTCATTTAGAGCTCAAACTTTAATTATTCATCCATCTATTCAACTGAAAGACGTCCACTGCTGGACATAGGTCTCCCCCAAAGATCTCCACGACGACCGGTCTTGCGCCACCCGCATACAGCGGATTCCCGCGACCTTCACCTGGTCGTCAGTCCATCTTGTGGGGGGCCTATCCACGCTGCGTCTCTCAGTACGCGGCAGCCATTCGAGAACCCGTTGGCCTCATCGGGCATCGGTTCTACGAGCAATGTGGCCAGCTCATTACCACTTCAGTTTGGCAATTCTTCGGGCAATGTAGGTTACTTTGGTTCTTCTGCGGATCTCCTCATTTGTAATTCTTTAATTATAATCATCAAAAATTTGAAATAAAAAATTAATGTTTGCAATTTTTTTATATTGATAACATAGTCATATAAATAAGTCAATAGTTAATTTTTAAAAAAAAACGACGAAAAACAGAACATAAAAAAGAGGAAACTAAAAAGTAAAACATAAATTTACTTACCCCAAAGTAATAGGTATAGGCCAGAGGAGCGGAGAAGTAGATTATTGGGTATGAGAGCTTATATGTCAAATAGATTTCAGCGTGAACATCGCTTTTCTATCGCCAGTTTGAAATCAAAGGAGTGACATAGGATATTTTTTATTTCGAAAATCCAACAGAACAGAAACTACGCGGGTAAAATCGCGGAGAGCAGCTAGAATTATTATACGATACGATTTCCGAATTAACTACGATTTTCGAAGGTTTCCCTCGATTTCTCTAGAATGCCATCACCAAATCCTTATCACGGCACCACCCTTGGGATATCTCCTTTCCAACAAAAAAAAAAAGAATCATCAAAATCGGTTCACAAAGGACGGAGTTATCCGCAAACACACATTAACATATACGATATACGATCTAATTGAGAACCTCCTCCTTTTTTGAAGTCGGTTAAATATATAGAGCATGTTTAAAAAAACGAGTAGTTAAGTAGACGTACTTTACACCATAACCTCATTAAGGTATCCACCATCACTAAGTAGAATTTCTTCGACTGTCTGCGTTGCAAACGTTACAATAATTTATGAGGGCGTAATTGAAATCTGAAACTAAGCGATTAATGATTCAGAAAACAGAATAACAACAAACAGGTCACATATTGTAAGAAATACAAAATGTGTCCTCGTTTCATCTTGGAAGAACTTTCCTATAAAGTTGTCGATACAGTGATCACATAGACACCTATCTCATTTAGTTTGACGGATGCGGGTTACCTGTTAATATTAAACCTTGAGCGTTGAGCAATATCGATGGGTTGAGTTCGATGACACTGTGCCTGACGTACCGTGAAGACACGCCCGTGTTCACTGTAAACAGCGCTCTGACGCGAATAGTAAGAGTCGAGACATCCTCAAAAGATTCAGTTCATTACTTAATTCAAATTTGACGCAAATCTCCAAAAACGTGTTATTTTAAACAGCGCTAAGAATGAAGCCCAACTCGCCCATACTAAGAGAAGTCTTTTGTCCGAATACTTACACTAAAAAAAAATCATACACCTACCCATATAATTAAATTATGTCAACAAAATATTCCAAGGAAACATTTCGACTAAGTGTTATTGTGTTACTTTATCTCTAGAATTACTTATTATATTTAGTAAGAATTAAATAATAATTTTATCTATATGTAAATAGGCAGAAATACAATTTCTTTTTTTGTTTAGTAATTTGATGACCTATAACATAAGTGCTATACATTTTTTTTAAAATTGAAAAGTGTTTTATTCTCAAACTACGGAACAATGATTATGGTCGAATTTCGAACACTATAATTAAATAATTGTATTATATCCGCTTCAAGTACTATACAAATTTAAATTATATTGGTGCGTTCTTATTCAACGTTAGTATTATTTATTTTTAACATAATATATGTGGCACATAAATTTTTCATTTGGTCTAGAATCGACAACACGTTGGGGGCTGACGTGACTAGTCTAATGCCTTCCCCGGGGAAGGAACATCTGTTATATAGTAGGTCATTTTGCAGGATGCTATTATTCTATTATTTAAAGTACTAGGTAAAATACTAAAATATTAAGTGATTAATTCTTGAATATAATTTATTGTTAAACGTATATTTAAATTTGTATCAGCCAAGCAATAATAAATGCCATCACTACTATTTAATATATTTCCTAGATGGTATCCAAATGCATTTTTTAACGTATACTGCAGAGTGCACATAATCCACGATAGTACTCTGGCGGCAAAATTTCTCATAATGCTCATCGTTTATAAGTGACGACCTTCTACCCGCGACTTCGACCGCGTTAGCTTTAGAATACGATTCATTCAGAAAATGTGTGTTATTGTAAATCAAGCTTAGGAGATTGAGATATGCTATCGTAAAAATTTCCTTTAGGATTCTTGAAGAACCGGATTTCTCTAGTACATTTTGGTGTATCTCTTAAGATTTAGGATACGTAAAACCATTAAAATTGCCCTTTTGGTAACTTGATTACAAAATAATTATTTTTTCCACTTGTACAGAAACTTAATTAGAATATCTTGTATTCATAAAAAAAACCTTCCTTGAATTAATATCTAACTGAGGGGAGAAAAACTGTATCAAAATCCCTTACGTGGTTTAAGAGAAATTAGCGGTTAAAACAGACGGACAAGGAAAGCATTATTTATTTTATTATATTATATTTAAACTGTAACACACAAAAATGTTCTCTAAAAAAAAACAAAATTTTATGCATAAAAAAAACACATCCATATCAATTTAGTAACTATCAAGATTATTATCAAGTTTATAAAAAAAATGCGATTAACAGTAACTCCTAAACAATGAAAATTTTCGGCGTAAATCATGAAACAATTCCGTTGTACATAACTTATATGTTATAAAATCTATAGTTATTTGAACGTGTGACGTTAACCAATCGAGTATGAATGAATTATGTATGTATTTATATAGTGGAGAAGCGTAATCAGTGGCGTCATCGGAGACAAATTACTCCACGTATTATCGGCACAATGCTATCTTGAATATGTATGTTATTATTTACTTTGGCCCGAGGACTGATAAATCAAGGATGTGTCCCATTGTAGTAAATTAATGAATGCTGTATAGCCGTTTTGTTTTTTAAAGTTTAATAAGTAATATGTTTTTGTTACCCAGAAGGGTGGATTGTCAGATTCTTAGTGACATAAACCCCACGATGTTACTTTTTACAGTGACCGTCAATTAGCATATGAAAGAGTAAAATCGAATTCCTTATATCAATATAAGTTGTGTAATCGAAGCTGATAATAGCGCAAATAATCTAATCGGCAATCTTAATTTTCATATCAAGCAATTCCGTTTGATGTACATTCATACGATATTTCCATTCAAAATGTATGGACTGCTGATTTTGTTATAATTGTTTTTATAAATCTTATGGAAAAACAAACATTACCATTTAAGAGGAACACGTTGATTCAATTTATTTAGAAACGTTATTATAGTTATAATTAATTTAAAGACAACATAAGACATAGATAGTTATCTCTCTGTTAGTTCGCTTGTACTTCAAAAACCTTTGAATAAAACATACCCTTTTTACCTACAGGTCACAAGGAAAAGTTTTGAAATTCTACATTAGTCAATTCAATTAGAAAAAAAAGTACATAACAAAATCTTTAGCACGGGTTATTTACAATAATAATTTTCCCAAGAAAAGAAAAATTGTGTTAAATACGATCGAAGTCGCAGTCAAAAGCTAGCTTAATATAAAATATTAAACAGAACATGTATTGATAAGACATTAACACGTACCTAGAAACGTGAACAAAACGCGATATTAATGCGAGCAAAAAAACCTTGATCCATAATCATTGTGAGATGATAAACGTACTGATAAATATTAAATATCTACACGAAAAAAAAATTGCATCTCCCTGAAAATTCAACAACAGACAGCATCAAAGAAACGCTATTACCGTAGCTCATACAACATCAAATAAAAGAGTTTAGTATACGTCACATCAAAGCATAGAATTAGTTCAAAGTCTGCATACACTTTGGTCCGGCTTGACTCTGAAATATCTCTTAGTTTATTGTGCCTTTAAGTGTAGTGGTGGTAAAAATACAAAATATATCTTTAATATATATAAGAGGGGTTAGTGATATGGTCTATAACTTAAGAATGGCTAAACCAATTTCTACAATCTATGGTTTGTAGGTTTTTGTCTCGACTGCGAATCGTAGAATATCTATTAAAACAATGGAAATATTCACTTTTTATGGAACAGCTATTTTGATGATATCTCGATCTTTAGTTGATACAAAGTTCACAAGGACAGTTTTTATATTATTTCCTATAGATGGCGTAATAATTTACTGTGCCATCCAACGGATTATAACTGTCTCAATAAATTAAACATACTGTGAGAATTTAAACACATTCAGGAAACGCTATACGTACTGTCATGTCCCACTTTTGCACTGGCTATGTATTCGCTATATTCCAATTTACTATGATAAAAGCCGGTATACTTGTGTGTTTACTAACATGAGCAAATGGACGATACCGAACCATAGAAAAACAAACGCAGGTAGTTCACTCAGCACGAAAGACTGCGCATTTTATTTTCGCACCATTGACAATGCAATTGACATTGAAAAAGTATCACGACATAGTAAACAAAGTTTTAAATAAAATAATTTCAAACATCAACGACTTATATTTTGTGTCATTAAGAGAACATTTTTTTTTAATTCGAGCTCAGCAAAATGACTGCACTACGTCTGATTTTAAATAGAATTCAGCCCTAAAAGGAAAGATGAGAATCTCTATACAGTCGGCATCATAATACTGACCCCTACATCTACCACGATTATAATCTCTACGTAGATATGTAATTTTGTATATACACTGACTGATTCCAATGTACGTGTAACTATGAAGGGGTTTCCATCAAGTGTATGTTGACCGTGAACTAAACGCGCCCGAAAACCTTTCCGCAAATATTTAACAGAATATGCATTTATTCCATACTTACGTAGACCCCTGTTTCCTCCCTGGATAATAGCACCATGGTAAATATTTTTAAACAAAATAATATATATTTACCACCGACATGCCCGTACGTTTTGATTTTTTACAAGGACAAGGAGCCTAAGAAAATGAAAAAATGCTCGATTTTTGCAGTCATTTTCAGACGTTCGTCAAACAACTTTGATGGATAAAATTAAAAAGTCAAAAACGTAGAGGCATAACCAAAGTCTTTCTTATTATATAACTGGTAGAAGATTAAAAATCGGTCCAGTTTTGGAGGAGGAAACAGGGTAATCCGAAGTGATGTTTTCGTCTAATTTGTTGCACAGATAAAACCAGCCCGAGCTGCACTAGTCCCTTTCGTGTTTTTAATAACTCTTTGTTTGGTGCACAACGCCATAGCAATAAATTTCTGAAATACCCAATTTTGAAATCTGTTGCCGAACGCATGTCCTCTTAATTTCCTTAAATTAAATGTTTCTAACGTATGTTTGATGGCATGATGATTATTGATACAACTACTAGGTTGGTTCCGCCCCCTGGATGTTTTCTTTTTACGGGGGGCGGAAGTCTGTTCCGCCCCCTGGACGTTTGACCTTTGGTCATGCCTCTCTTCAAGAGGCGGGCTAAGTGGTGGAGGGGAATTATTCTCCTCCATCCCTACCGGGCCATTACACTGACGCGGCCTGGTGGGTTTGCTGCAGGGGGCGACACGGTGCTTGCGAAATCCACCCCGTGTCGCCCCCATCCCAAATGCAGCGGACGGCCCCGGGGGGTTTTAGTGGGTATTTCCGGGCGACTCTCGCCCGGGTGAGTCCCACACTGGCACGGAGCTCGTCACTCCGTGCCCCCTTATCTATTGTATTTGGGGGACTCTGATCTCACAAATACAATAGATAAGGGTAGTGCGTAAATGCATTTCCCCCCGTCAAAAAAAAAAAAAAAAAAAAGGTTGGTGACGCCGATTATCATACAATTTGAGACAAACAACGTCATCAAGGGCGTTGACGTCATTCCGTATAAACCATAGTGAACACACATAAATAATAAAATCATTATGTAGTAACAGAGGAAAAGTAATCCGCGAGTCACTATATCGGAATATTTACCATGAGTGATGGAGTTACAAACTTTTTCCAGAATTAATGCTATCGCCATGAACTTCTGTAAGGATATTATTTATCAACGAAAATATTTATAAATATTACAACAATTGAAATACGCAGTTATTTTCAGTTATGTCACTGAGTATAAAGTTACAGTGATAAGGAGTTTTTCCGCTAATTTGTAATCGCAATTTTGTGTGAAATCAAAATCATTTATGACACTCCCTTTCTACGAAATATAAAAAAAATATATAGAGGTATATTACGCCATACCAAGCTGCGTAGATGTTTACGTATAAATTCCAGTAAACTTTCTGATCTCTATTAGCTATGAATATGAATATGCGATTATCGTTATCAGAAGTTTGAGTGTCACTTTTAGTAACAAAATGTTGTTATAACGTTAATATACGTATTGTTTTCGCATTCCGTTTGACGGAAAATCCGTGGGTTCGCCGCGTAAAATCCACCCGAGAGCTAATTGACATTTTAGGGTTAACTTAATACGAAACTGTCTCTCTGTTTGAAGAAGGAAGTGTGCCATTACCAACCAATTTTATAATTAGTGTTTTTTGCGTAAAACTGTTCTTGAGATACTATCTTTAAATTCAATATTTGAGGAATCAAAAAATAAAAAAGATGAATATTTACCCGGGTCTAAAATTGTAGAGTTTGTAAAATTTATTTTAAATGACTAAAATTATTTGAGACACTGAGATTTTAATATACCTAAATTAATTTGGTGCCATATTATCAAAAACTTTTATATAAACCAGGAGCGTGTATACCCTTTTTTTTTTACTTGAACTGTGAGACAGAACGCATATCGCCTGATCTTCAAGAATCGACTCTCGCAAGACCACGTGACTTACAGCATCCTTACGGTTTTTAGCAATAATTTCGGAGTGAATATTAAATTCACAGTAACTAAATATTAATTATTGTTTTTTACAACATTTTTATGGATAAAAACGACTAACTTATACTGTATAACATATGCCCTGAAGCCAATATAACTCAGTCAAATTTTTATTTTTTTCTATACTCTACCACCACCCTCAGATTCAAAATATATCAAGAACTATAATAAGTACTTATATTGAAAACCACCCTGATTACGCATATGTGTTCCAAATTGGTCAAAAGAAGTTTATAAAGCACCCTTTAAGTTGTCGAAGTTTTATTGGTGCAATGTTTATTGTATTAGTTTTTAACAAAAAAAAAAACGATATTCAATTGTTATTATAAATGTGTGATAAAGCTTATACTTTTCCCGAAACACGGCATGGCGCGGATCGCCACGACTTATTATCGATTTTTCAACTATTTTTAGTTTTAAGATTAGATAACTCTATGCCTTCTGTTTGTAATAAAAAAAACATCATTTTGCTTCGATTTTGTTACATCTAGAGGAGATTTACACATAAATTAATACTGTTATTATATTAATAATAGTTTATACAACGCGCGTTCGACGTCGTGCATTTTAATTTTTTTTACCATTACTGTTTGACCCAATATGACAAAGCGTAATTATGTGTAGCTTAGATCCCTCTCCGTGTCTACTAATGTATTATATACAAATCGGTTCAGTAATTTTCTAGTTGCGCAATCTAATACAGAAAATACACGCCCGTACAAAACCGGGACGGATCGCCAGTATGAAATAAATTTAAACAATATATACTAAAATATAAATAGGTTAATATTAATATGATATTTTTATATTCTCACAAAATGCTTTTTTTATAATATAGGTATAAAAAAACTCTGCGCTTTGACTACAATCTCATTTGATGTTAAGTGACGATGTGACATAGAATTACTATCTCTCAAGTGATGCTACTACCGGAACACACCTATTGGAGTTTGGCTGTTGCCATTGGTTACCTATTCGTAACAACCACAATATTGTTTTCTCACGATGTTTTCCTTCGCCGCAACTTCAGGCTCATTTATAACTGGATAGGTAGGTGGGTTTGATGCGGAATCCGACCACACTAACCAATTGAGACATCATCGCTTCGAAAATAAACCTTAAAAGGACATGCGGTCGGAAATGTAGGTATATCATAAATCTATTGCTATCGAGTTGCACTCTAAAGAAAGAATTATAAAGTACGAAAGGGACAACTGCAGCTCGGGCTGATCTATGCAAAATAGACGAAAACATCACTTCGTAGTTGTACCCCTGGTTTCCTCCTCCAAAACTGAACCGATACTTTTTTCTGTTTTAGAATAATAAAGCTTTTTTTTTTAATTGTATCTATCAAATTTGTTTGACGAACGTCTGAAAATGACTGTACAAATCGAACATTTTTTTTCTTTTTCAAAGGCTGCTCCTAGTTTCTTCAATAACTAATTTATGGAAAAAATCAATGGCGGTGGTGGATATATATTATTTAGAATAAAATATTTGCCATAATGCTATTATCTACTAGAGTAAACAGGGGACTACGTTTGTATGGAATAAATGCCGCTAGGATATCATCTTAATAAACCGCAAGGAAGCAGTATCCGGCTTTTCTCTCAATTAAATTTCCGAGCAAGAAAACCCTTGAGGCGTTATCGCGTATTGTTATTCTTGGACGGTGACCGCGACCCTTGGCGAAAATACTTGAATATCGTACGTCATGGATATTTTTATATAACATTTTTCACAGCTCCCGCCGAACCTTCAAATATCGCGCCGTAACTCACGTTTCAGCCCATCATATTATTATAGCATGTACCAGACAAAACAATTTCACGGTTATCTTGAAATAGTCCGTCCGTCCGTCCGAATATCTCCGTCTACGTCTACAGTTATAGATACAACAGTGACAGCGATATATATTTTATATCTGTTTCCGTATGTACGTCGTCAAACAGAGTTTATAATTTCATGGCGGGTTTAGTATAATTAAATCGTTTACTACCCTCGGGTGTTTTTTTCCATTGTTTGATTTAGATGTTTTAGTTTGAGTAATAATGCGTATTATGTGAACTTTAGATAGAATTTTATGAGTTTCGTAAATTATTAACGCCCTTGATCTATTCTTAATTATCTAATGGGTTTTGAGTAGTGACTAATGTACTTACCGATTTTCGAATAGACTCAATTTTCTGTTATTACTGTGATTCCTTCAGGGATCTTTTATTATATTTTTAATTATTCAATAGGTATTTGAATAATAAAGACTTTACTTAGTTAAAGTTCTTCTAATATGATACAAGGATATAAAGCTACATTATCAGTAGCTAACATGGCTACATATTTTTTTAATTAGACGTTTCTATATACCTTTCCCAAGGTGAAGAATGTCGCTAGTTATTTAATAATTCGGTTAGTTACATCGCTACTTCTGTTTGAAATCGACTGTTAGATGTCACTTAGATTGGAATCTCCGAAAAAATGTGTTGATTGTAACAAGATCGTATCCGAGATAAACATCCTAGACCCGTTTTGTTGGATTTGAATACCCACTAACGAACATAGTTGACATCCATTGATATTATCACAGAGCTTCGACTACAGACTACCATTGCCTTTTGATCTTTTAAATGTAAATTCGGTTTTAGCTTGATGCTTACTGCGCATACCATGCGATAACGAAGGAAAGAAAAGGAAAGATTAGATGTTATATAGGATCTTTATACTATAGGTGCGATATTGTATTGGTTGGACACACCACTGTTGATTTGAACCCCTCATTAATATATCGTTGTGTGACCTTCGTTTGATGCCTTGGTTAACGCATTCTCCAATTTACACACTAATTTTTTAAGTCAAAATTCTTTAGCCGCGTTGAACGGTTTTCGTTTGGGGATAAAATTGTAGGATCGCGTCACCGACATGCCAATGTGACTGACGATACTACCCGATAAAAATTTACGGAAATACCGAAGCTACTTTAAAAAAAATTAAATGATATAACTACCGACAATTGAACCAATAAAAATACTAAATTTCTAAGAAAATCAGTTTTTCCAAAGTTACGAGTTTTCACTTCTTTCGGTGGTCCACATGACCGACTAGTTTTTATTAAATTCTTTATAGCCTACAATCTCATATGCAAACTGTGGAAGTGGCCAACGATGCTCGCTGTAACTTTAAAAAGGGTTGGCTCGTAGTTATATTATTCGAATCATATTTAGGCGTTTAGTCACAGATTTTCAACATAGACCAGAGCTAGGCTTTATTTATTTGCAAATATATTAACAAATTATTTTAATAATTAGCAAACGATAGATATTATACATCGTTATGTATTTTTTTAATTGACTTAAATCACTAAGCACATTATTGTTTAATGACGGAAAATATAATAAAATTTGATGAATTATTACAAGTTTTATTTCGAAAATGTCTGAAAGGTAAACAAAATCTAATATTATTATGGTAATATATTATAAAAACAAAACAACGATCATTTTATTGAGATAAAAACACGTTTTTAAATGCCACAGCTGAAACTTTATACAGCCTTGACCATAAAAAGGCCGGGCCTTGACATGAGCGAATGCACCTGTATATTTAGCGCCATCTGCTCTATCCACACTTGCTCACGATTCATATTTCTTACCTAATAGTCTATACTAATAATATAAAGAGGAAATATTTGTATTTTTGTATGTACCGAATAAACTTAAAAAACAAACTGGACCGATTTGGATAATATTTGGTATAGTGATAGTTTGAAATCCAGGGAGTAAATCCAGGGAGTAACATAGGACTTTTTATTCCGAAAATCCCACGGAAACGGGAACTACGCGGGTAAAACCGCGAAGAGCAACAAGTATATTATAACATTAGGCGTGTGCGCGCGGCTGCTGCCGCGTTTCATATATTTTTTAACACCGTTATATAGTTTTACATTTTTTTACGCGGGCCCTAATTATTTTCGAAAAAATTATGTAGCCTAAGTTACGAATAGTAACACAAGCTATCTGCCAAGACAAGCCCCATCAAAATCGGTCCAGCCATTCCGGAGATTAACCGGTACAAACAGACAGATAGATAAAAAAAACAAAAATTGTATTTTTGATTTGGTATCGTGTATACATTCATATGTATTTAGTAAAAAAAATGTTATTTTGAGATTACAAACAGACATACATAACAGATAACATAACATTTCCACTGAAACCCCTAGTAAATTTTGACATTGCTTAAGCAATTTTTGTATTTCAACGACACATATAATTTTACATCTGCTTTTTAACTATTCTTATGATCTTAGCAATTAAGAATTTAATATAGGCAAATTTTTCCATAAATTAGTTATTTTAGAAACTAGGAGCCTTTGAAAATGAAAAAAATATTAGATTTTTCCGTCATTTTCAGACGTTCGTCAAATAAATTCTATGCCTGCAAGAAAATTAAAAATCAGTTCAGTTTTCGAGGAGGAAAACAGGGTACTACGCAGTGATGTTTTCGTCTATTTTGCATAGCTAAAATCAGCCCGAGTTGCAGTTGTCCCTTTTGTGTTTTATAGCTCTTTTTTGGAGCGCAACGCGATAGCAATAGATTATTTAAATACCTAGTTTTCAAATTTGCTGCCGACCGCATGTCCTCTTAATTTTCTCAAATTAAATGTTTCCAAAGTACGATTGATGGCATGATGATTATTGATACAACTACTAGGTTAGTGACGCCGATTATAATACGATTTGAGAATAACAACGTCATCAAGGGCGTTGACAGTCATTCCGTATAAACCGTAGTGAACACACATAAATGATAGAAACATTGCGTGGTAACAGAGGAAAAATAATCCGCGAGTCACTATATCGGAATATTTACCATGAATGCTGGAGTTACAAACTTTTCCCAGAATTAATGCTATCGCCATGAACTTCTGTAAGGAATATTATTTTATCAACGAAAATATTCATAAATGTGCAGTATATTAGAACAATTGAAACACGCCGACCGCATAAGCGTACATTTTGTTTTCTTTTACAGCTTATACATAAGTAATCGTGAATATATCAAACATTTCAAATGTTTATAATAATCGTGTTAGCACTTTTTTCGTAAACCATTCCTACAAACGTTTCACGATCAAAGAACCGCGAACTCTTTCGATTTATCGCACCGGTAAACATTTTTAAAACTTATCTCGTATGTCTATTTTCATTACGGTTTAGAACGGAAGATAGGTTTTTGATTTATAATCACGTACGTACTACGTTCACGTATATGTATAGACATACTTTATGAAAGCGTGTCGATGATTGGTTTTATTTATATTATTGGTTCATTTGATTCAACGGGTTATTTTAAATACTGATTTCTACCATTTTTTAGTCCATATAGGCCCGCAGAGCTTTATTAATGTGTTCATTAACGGTGCGTTACAATATCGAATCTTAAAAGTTAATTTAGAGATCAAACCAAAAATAAATCCGTTTTTCTGACTGATCACTGAAACTGATCTGATTTCAAATTTCAGACTTTGAAATTTGATTGATAAACACTTCGGATTAAAATTTCAGATTTCATAAGGTAAAACAGATTGCTGATTGAGATTGCATATTAAAACCGGCCGTTAAAAAGTGTTCTTATATTTGTTGGCAAACAGTATACATGTTGAGACGAAGACACTTTTTAAATTATTTTGCTCTATGGTCCCTGTGACGTAAGCCACAAATCTGACAGTGTCGTGATCAATTTATTATATTTCAAGTGAGCGATATGTTTGTGAATTTCCAAACGGTAAATCAACTGACAAACTTGATCGGATTGATGCAAGTTAATTCGTGGGTGTACTCAAAACAATGAAAGTTTATTATTCTACATAATTAAGAGCTCAACAAATTACATAAACGAATAAATAACTAATAAATAATACATTAATATATACACCGTCATATGTTATAAAAAAAGCAATGGCAAAGTAGCTTTATTCATCTCCCTACCCTTTTCCCATTTTTATTCGGTCGTTATTTTTATTCGGGTCGGCGCAACATGTCTTCCTCTTCCATTCCTCTCTATTTGTTGTCATCTCCGCATTCACTCCTTTTCTAAACATATCATCTTTCACACAGTCCATCCATCTTTTCTTTGGTCTTCCCCTTCCCATGTAACCGTCCACATTCATATCCAATACCTTTCTTACAACATGGCCAAGTAGCTTTATTATTGGGCTTATAAACTCGTGAGTCAATAAACCTATTTAAATAACATTTTTTTTAATTAATCCTCTATCCAGGTTATCTGCTATCGAGACATATCCTTGCCTTTACTTAAACCACTGGAAATTCAACATATACACATAACTAAACACTTCTGAAATATATACATTCTTATGTGATAGCGGAGCGGACATTACTTACATAAATATATGATAAACGGGCTAAGGTTGAGAGCAAGGAGCTGACATGGCGGTGGAACGAGGTATCTATCGGGGAACAAATGATAATATAGGGAGAAGTGCAACTAAGGGCAGCATCCATCATACAAACTACATTCGCAAAGAGAGATTCGGATCACCCCTGAATCTCAATTTTCACTAAACGATAGGTCGTGCAACAATTATTTAAACAAATCTTAACAATATGATATTATTGTGTAAGTAATATCAAATGTAACTTCAATGTTTATATTGAACTCAAATCTCTCGTATTGTTGACGAAAAATAGTTTTGAAAAATAACCCAATACAGCAAGATATTTCTGGTAAAAACAGATTTCAAATACTTAATTACAGACACTTTTTTATAGAAAAAAATTATAAAAAACTAGCTGTGCGGTCGCGGTTTGCGCGCGCGTTTTAATTTTTTTCTACGGAACCCTAATTATTTTTCTAAAAAAATATTAGTACTAAGATAAAGTAAACATATTTGTCATAAATTCAAGCACTTCCACGTAAAACTGTGCATTGAATCGGATTTTATTTAAATTTTTATTCGTTTTATTCTTTTTTACGCGAAACCCTAATTATTTTTGAAAATTAAAAAGTTACCCGGAGTAACTTCGGCTTTCTACAAAAAAAAGTCCCGTCAAAATCTGCCCAGCCGTTCCGGAGATTACCCGGAACTAACAGACAGACAGGCAAAATTTAAAAAAAATGGATTTTTGGTATAGGAATCGTATTCTCATATCTATTTAGTAAAAAAAAAATAATTTTGACACTACAGACGCTTTAATTTTATTTATTAGTACCTATAGATTAGTATAGATGAGAATGTAAGTTTGTTTGTTACGCTTTCACGCCTTAATTACAGAATCAATCATCATGAAATTTTGCGCCATCACAGGTTCATAAAAGGAAACAGAGTAATTTTAATTCCTAATTAATAGACAAAAATTATCTAAGCGAAACCGCGGGCGAAGGTTATTTTTTTATACAGAATATAAGCTTATAACTTTAGCGTTCTTCCACCACTTCAACTAATAATTACCGATAATGTTATCAAAGATGCTAAAGGGCTAAGTACAATGATCTCGCCGGAGTACACCTCTATGAGCTGGGCAAAATATTTTCAAACTCGACAACTTTAGCTATCCAGGCGCTGCCATCATGCTACGATTTTTTTTTTTCGGTGATTTCTTTCACCGAAAGGTCAGGTCAAGATAGATCCAAAATAACGTCATTTGATGCGGAACCCGATCACGTCTTCCACTGCCAATCCATTATCTCTTCGGTACTATATTGTAGGACGTGTAGGGATGATATCCTTGTAGTTCGAGACAACTCTTACATTTCGTGTTTCCCCGAAGAGATCTGTCATTCAAGTTTTTTGGGCCTTGACAGCTGTACTCAACTTTTGAGGGGAGCAGTTTTGGCACTCAGCTGAAAAAAAGTAAATAGCACACGGGTACTAGAGTTGTTACGGACTTCGGCTTGGGCTATTACCTGAGTAAATATTCCGCAGAATTTTGCCTTAGCTAATCCACACCTTTCATTAAAGTCGATAAAACAAGTAAGGATGAATGGATGAATAATTCTATCATCTACATTGTAACCGTAAACTGCCGAATTTAATGTCGCCAAGCAAATTACCACCAGCAGTAGTTGAAATAAGAAAATTTGGTAACTGAAAATAGTAGGTATACAGCTGAATAATAAAATAAAAATACCATAAGTGTACCCATAAAAGTAGGATAAACTACAAAAGATACGCATAACATGCGTATTTTAAGTGCTACATCGTTTTTATCTTATCTGCGTACGTATCTGTGGAACATCCGACTGCCGCAATTTATTATAATATTTATGACACGCAAACATGTAAATTATAACCATGAATAACCATAAAACGTTAATTGTAAAAAAAAAAAAGCGTACACGTACATACCAAATACTACACGTGTCAGAAGTGAAAATTCATTGGCAATCTTTATACTTTAAATTTGTAAGACAATGCATTAGTAACGGATAGATAACAGAGAGAAGAGGCAAATTCTATGCCCATTTTCTAAAATTCAGTCATACCTCACTCGTCCGCAAGAATATTTTCGTTGTCGCACAAAGAGAAGAAAATAATAATTCAACAGTCAAATGTTGTGTGCTCACACCATTATTTCCCCTTTTCTGTATCATTACGTACTTCTTCTTTTGTTCCATTAAAATTCATAATGTCATTTTGAAGTTGCCATTAAGAAAATTTAATTCCATAATATTGTTTAACTCTTCTATGTAATTCCTTATATTACAAATCATTATTACTGTGACACCGATGTTCGGTAACAAGTTTGTACTATTAACAGAAAGAAACACACAAGTAGCATGTAGTTATAATTATACATTCCACCTCTATTATTCACTGCAGATCAAAAAATATTATTTATAAAGCAAACAACAACGCGTAATTATGTCCTCAAACCTAACAATATGTAAATGATCCATACCAATCGAAACCGGAATCCTTTGTACACGTCAACGACGACAATTCCGTTTTTATCAAAGAAAGGTATTCAAAATATTCCAAGGTTTACTTGTCAACACCCCCCCCCTCCCCCTCCTCCTCCTCATGCTCAAGATGAGGGGAACTGAGGAGACCTTGTTGCGTTAATTATTTGTTTCGTAAAGGAAAAACGATGAATACACAACGACGTAAAGATGTCCATATGTACACGTCATTTATACAGTTGCCGTTTCGCCGATTCTGTACAAAAGTTGTGAATTATTTTTTTATTGACACTTGACTGTTGTCTACTTTCAAAGAAATAAATGATTTTAGGTAATGGTTTAGCAATCTACAAAATAAATAACATTATGTGATCAACATCAAAATCTACGAAAGAATGTCTAAGAATTTTCGTAAAACAAAAACATATCGGTAAATTATCCAAACTTATTTATTCCTACAAATCCGACGATATAAGTTGTCATGAATTGTCCTAAAACCCGCTTAGTATATCTGAATCTTAAATAACTTATACTCACTTCCATTATGATAAATGTCACCCATTTTTCTCATGCGAGTTAAAAGCCGAGTCGACGTTGACACAAATTTTACATCATCCGGAATGCAAAAGAAATAGATAATATAGGCCTTCCCGGATGCTGCGCAATCCCTACAACCAAGTTACCCACAGACGATCCACAGGAAAGACAAGTGCCTGATTGATTATAGAAGTCTTAAGGAGACATCAACATTCGAATTTTGCTGCTCTGATTGTGGATAGTCTTTGTAGAGAATTTCGATGTTAGAAGCCATGTTAGTAGTCACTTAAATCTAAGTACCTATTTCACGTATTGAACTTGCTTTTAATCAATGACATACAAATATGACGAGATTTTTGAAGGACAACCTTCTTTAGCGGCCTTGAGCGGTTCTCGGTAGAGGAAAAAATTATAAATTCGCGTCACCAATGCTATGACGTCAGCCGTCAACATGCGACAGTACGAGTATGTCAAGTACAACATGGTGTTTAAGTGTTGGCGCTCAGACCGAAATAATAAAATGTATACTTACGCTTATCGTCTGTTTTGATTTAAAAAAAAATAAACTATATAAAAATGTACATAATTATTGCTCGGAGCGCTAATAGATGTAAAACCCTTTTTTTCCCCCTTACCTATTGCTTTGGGGGACTCCAGTCTCACTAATGCAATAGGTAAGAGTAGTGCGTAAATGCATTTCCCCCCGTAAAGAAAAAAAAAAGGTGTAAAACCCTGACAAATGTTATACGGTAGGTTATGGTTAAACATCTCAGTTAATCAATTATTTATTTATTATAAATTATGAAATACAAACATTAAAAAAACAGTTTTTCCAAAGTTTTGAATCTTTCTTCTGTCGGCAGACCCCATAGATTTTTTATACTGATTTTTGCAATATTGTGTTATAGACTTTCCGCCTACATTTATAATTTATGACTTCGATAATTCATACCAATTCTGAAATTAGAACAGGTTACTATAATGTGTACTCTGGCAAGCTAGTGACGAGTGACGTGACAGATAAAGCATTAATAATGGACTCGGAATCTGTGTGACGCAACCAGTAATACGAACAGCTCGACGTTCAGCGCTTATCTGGTTTTTGGTTGGAAGCGCATTCTTCACGGCAAACACACCTCCTCCCTATTATATATTTATAGTCCAATGCTATCGTGTAGGCAGTTCAAACGAAATACACGTTTGGGAATATGATTAACTTGGGAGTTTTTGTTGAGATATTTTATTTTTACACGGTATAGGCTCAGTGCTTTGACCACAATCTCACCTGATGTCAAGTGACGATGTGGCCCAGGATGGTAAACACACTAAACCTAGAGATACTGGTTCTCAAGTGATGCCGGAACACACATATTGGTATTTGGCGACGGGTTTTTATCCAGGCGGGCATCATTAGAAAATACCCTACCCACTATCATCATCACTTCATTTGATTGATCACGTGTAATATATTTTTTTAAACATTGACCCCAGCAATTTCTTCTGTATTGATGTACAAATTTTAAGCATTCAAATTTTTATCATATATGATATTATCTAGACATGTGTATTTAAATTCTACATAGATAGGATGTAGGTGTGTTGGAATTTTATGAGTTCTTATGCAATCATGCATGCTTGCGTGACGGAAACCATCGTTCATGCATATTTGATGAACAGCAATTGACGCTCCCTAAGTCTCGTCGACTGGAAACTTAGTTCGTAATGCGTATTGTTTTTTTTGTATGTATCACGTGTCATGGTTCAACATATTTAAACAAAAAATGCCCAGTAATTATAGGCAAAATTGTATTTTACGTTCATTGACAGTGAAAATATTATTTAATTTATTAATTAAACTCTTTTTTTTTCTCCTGCCTTTTCCCAACTCATTCGGGGTCGGCGCAGTATGTTTTCTTCTTCCATACGTCCCTATCAGCCGTCATCTCTTCATTCACTCCTTTTTCTTTCATATCATTTCTTACACACTCCATCCACACTTTCTTTGGCCTTCCTCTACTTTTCCATCCTTCCACATTCATATTCATTACTATTTAACCCATATGCGCTTCCTCTCTTCTCATAACATGTCCATACCACGACAAACGAGAACCTTTCAACTTTTCTACTTTTCTTTCTTTCTTCAACAATATATATATAGCATTTTAAAATATTGTAAACCTTACAAGAAAATGGATGGATAGAAAATTTAACTTTTTCTTACATCCGAGTTACATAAAGCTTTATCCACTAGTATGAAAAATGACTAAGAAAAATGCAATATTCTTTCAATTTATAGAATTTTTTAAGATGCTTGTAGAACCTTTGTTACTTAGTTAATAAAATAGACATCAATTTATTAATAAGGCCTACAGAGTATATTTCGTTTCCTTCAAAAATAAGAGAATATTTATCGATAAATTTGCCCGAGTGATTCTAACTTATTATGGTATATTTTATCCCGTAGTAGAGCCCAATCCGATGGAAATAGTATAATGGTGGTTCTTTAGGGACTACCATCATTAGCTTGTTACACCTTTATCTTTATTCACATTAGGTAGACTGAACTCAATTTAACCCCTTGAGCACTTTTACCTGGCGTTTACGCCAGCTGTCCATTGTTTTCCTATTGTCTTATTTTTATGAGTACTCGACACATTAAACAAGTGAATTTCATAATAATTTGGTTTTACTCGAAGGATTTAATTACGCGTATGACGTACATGACCTATGTACATAACAATACCTAACTTAGAGGCACATTTAATTCATATTTTTCTTTTAGTACGTTGTAAAGAGACTCTCTTGGTTCATTTGATAAATAGTCACTAAGTTCCAGAGTCAGGGTTACTGTGGCACTTAAAGTCAGACACTGAAAGATCTAAGGCCTTAGTTGGAATGCCCCGGGTCTCGATGCAAGCTAAAACATTGTAGTAACAATGCATTGAGTGTTAGGTTTTTTTTTTTTTTTTTTAATAGCTCCGGCATCTCCCCTGGCGTGACCAGGGACCTTGGTACTGCTTATTAATTTTAAAATTTTTTGTGTGCTCTTTTGTTCATTATATTTTATTTTATTTTTAGCGTGTTCTGGACTGGACCGCAAGTATAAGGGTCGGTTACAAAATCTTCAATATCTTCTAAAGTACCCGACCTAACTTTATGAAATAGAGGATAAATTAAAAAATATTTAATGCCACATAAAATAATACATAAAACCTTTTTATTTATTTTTGATAATTGTATAAAAACTGAAAATAATGGTCGTTTTTTAATTTAGTACCAAAAAATTGTACAAAAATAATTATGAATATGAGAAAATTACAGTGAAAAAATAAATATACCATTGCAAGCCTAATGGACGAGATTTAAAAAAAAAAACAAATAATATTGAAAATATGAAGAAACAATTATGATAACACTAAAAGTATGAATAAAAACAAAATAGAATAAATAAACAGAAAAGAAGAAAAAAAACTTTGTGAACGTAAGCGTTAGGTATCTTCATACCCTTTCTCGCGGTGCATGCTTTAGCGATCCCGTGTTTGCTCCTACTTGGTGGCGGGAGGTACCGGGGGGTTTAGTGGGTAGTGGTTAACGGCGCTTCTCGCCGCGAGTCCCACACTAATCCTGTGTGACAGCCTCTCGTGCTTTCGTGCGAGAGACTGTCACACATCTTCAGACGTGTTTCAACCAGATCTGGAAGGGGGGGTCCCTATCAGATCTGGCTGGACAACTAGTGCGTAAATACATTCCCCTCGAAAAAAAAAAAAAAGAAGGTATCTTCATACCCGCCCCGTCAAAAAAAAAAGGTATCCTTCATACCCGGTGTGATCCAGTCCGAGTTTGGAGTAAAAATTTATTTACTGAATAATTATTTACAGGCAACTTATTTCGCATCGGCTCAACTTCATGAATTCATTAAACGTTAACGTAACATGCTAATGAAAATTGTGTTAACGAGTCCTTGTTCTTTTATTTATTACAGTGTTTGACGTCACTGTGTCTTATATACGAAACAGCTTATATGTTAAACACTATTAGACCAAAGATAATTTACAATTACATATTTACATGTATAAATATTATTTTAAATCAATATATTTTAATAAATTAAATATTTTAACACGTTAATTCACATGTTTAACGTTATGTGTAATTAATAAAGCAATATAATTAAATGAAAATAATATCGGCGTTAATATTTTCCATTTTATAACTTTAATGTGAATACGATGACGGGATCGAAGATAGTTATATATCGAAGGGATATTTAAGTATTTGGTATTTATATATTCACAGTACAAACTGTGTACTAGCAATCTATATCAAAATTAGACCTTTTTTTTTTTTTTTTTTTGACGGGGGGAAATGCATTTACGCACTACCCTTTTACGCACTACCCTAACATCAAAATTAGACCTGGCGAAGCGTGTTACAGTTAATAAAATGATGATGAGATATGTATGTAAGTCATTTTAATGCGCATATTTTCGTGAGACATACTTTAAATCTCGGGAAGACAGACGTCATGATATTTAGAATGAGGTTTGTGTTACTTACCCAAACCGTAAGTAAATATATTCTTCCTCGATACAGGTCATCTGACTGATAACATGCATTCTTATTTAAAAGCCTATCTATATATGTACATATGTACGTCACACAACACAAGCCTCGTCTTGAGGATTACATTTAATAACCAAACTGAAAACGTGAACTATAGCACGCTTTGGCACAATATACGCTATATATAGGCGATATGTGACGACAAATATAAGAGGCGCGTCCGATCCATATATGTCTCCTACATTACGCATATAAATATATATTATTCGTAGACGTCTATTTTATTCGCTGTCAACACGGAGTGAGGTAGCTGGATCAACATAAAGATTGTGGTACATTTATAAACAAAAACATGCAATACTCTGTACACAAATTTACATACAATGAGCATCGACTTTTAATTAAACATTCAAATAAAAATATACATATAATAGAAACAAAATACATACAATCAAAGTGTTATTTACTTAGATGTTAATTCTAAGGACATGGGGTGACCTAAACAATAAATAAGAATCACAAGAAACTTTTTTTTGTTGTTGTAGCAACAGATGTAAAGATCAAAGGTGCCTAGCATTTATAATGAGCGTGGTAATACTGATGTTTAGTACTAAGGTCAAAGAGTCATAGGGCTGTAGACTGTTATGTCGAGAGTCTTAAAAACGTTTGTGTTAGTGTTACTATCGTCATGAAATAGGTTAGGTAGACATAGGTTGCGCTTATAAGATTCCCGTGGGAACTTTGCTTTTACGTTTATCATTCGAAGTTAAAATAAATAATAGAATTATTCCAATTTAGAAATTTCAAAGCATCATTTCCATAGACATTTCTAATTAAATTAAAAAAAATAGTTTTAATTGGTTTTTTATACGTTTTATATATATGATATTGTGTAATGTTACTTTACGGAGTTTACATTATTAACTTCATACTAAAAATACGTACTATATGTATGTATATGTATGTATATGTATGTATGTATATGTATATTTACTATATATATGTATGTAATATATATGCAACAAGCAACCATCCATTTCTGTAAACAATTAACAACGACTACATACTTATTTTGATATGTCTATTTTTAACCTACTACACTTAGGCCTGCGTGAATAACTTACCGAAACGGTCGTGACTAATCGGCGAACGATGAAATCTTGAAAACCAAATAAAGACTCAGTCAGTGAGTGAGTGAGTCAGATCAGATAAGTGGCCGACTGGACGGGCCCACTGTGGAATACTGATTCAAGTGGGCCTAAGCGAGGGTCTTATAACATTCTACGCCGAAACATTCTTCTCGGTATTGATAACGGAAATAATGCTTTATAAGATAATAAGCGGGTGTGACCGTGTTATTAAATGAGTTATGTTAAATACGAATATGTAATATATTATAACGACATTCAAGAGTGTTTGTTATTTTATAACATATTAAAAATAGCGTGAGTTAGGTATGAACACTCATTAATACAATAAATGAGCATGTAAAATATAAAAACCAGTATCAATATGATTAAATATTACATTTATCGCATAATGAAACGGTAGTTGTGCCCGCGGTTCCACTCGTTACTAAAAAAACCATTTATTCCAATATGTATTTACAAATATACAATAGTTTATTATAATCAGTACGACTTCTATAGAAACATCGCACTGGCGTCCAAACCCGCACGCTGTATGTTGTAACCATTAATTCTTAGTTATTCCAAAAAAAAGAAACTCAAAACTAATAGAAGTTAGTGGTTAGGTGTTTAAAAGCAGTATAATAATTTACATACAACTATCCGAAAAGATGACGAGCGAGGCACTGATGGCATCATGTATGCGTGTTTTATGCGATGTAAATATTAATTATAGGATGCCGACTTCTGGCGCCAATACGTTACTACACCATTATTTTATGCCGCCATAATATAATAATTCAGTTCACTATCATATAACTAATGGATCGCTGAGAAAAATATTTTAATATGTGAGTTAAAAATCGATGTCATAATTAAAACACTCTCAATTCCTGGTCACGAAATTGGTATTTGTTTCAATCAATTATATGCCAGGTATGGAATGAATCTAAAAATCAATGTATTGAATTTATCGCATCTGGAATAAATTACATAATGTTATGCCTATTAAAATATATGGAATTAGGGCATAATTTATATAATTAATAACTGTGGACCATGAAAGTAAAATTAAAAATCATGTTTTTTTTACTTTTATGTGTACCTATGGTACAATTCCTGGCATAAAAAAAGTCTTATTGTAAGTATTTAGGTTTATTCTCTGACTTACCTAATGATAACATAAATATATCTCTTTTAGGTATTGCTTTTTCTAACATTGTCTAAGTTAGTACAACTTTAATGTTTTGAATTCATATTGCTTTCAGAACAGTAGCATAAATAGAGTTATTTACATTATATTTAATGTTATGAACTGATACTATTCTGGTATTTCTGATAAATTTGAAGGTCATAAATGAATGAAACATATATGATAAAATAAACTTTTCTATGGGAATAATTTGGTCAGCAGTATATATAACAGGTTAAGCATAAATAAACATAACATTAACATAAATTTATTAAAGAAATAGTTAACCTAAAATCATTATTATTATTCGAAAGGGGCTATGCAGGCTTAAACAGTCCTGTATCACTGCGACCTAGTCAGATCTATTGTGATCACCTCTATATTGCTAAACCTCATTGCCTAGACCTACAACCTGAATGTACTGTAGGATCTATTTGGCAGAGAGTGTCTGTACCTCCTCCGGGAGCAACACATGCTTACCCAGAATTCGGTTACGTATGGGTATTAATGGATCGCATTCACACAAGATGTGCTTTGGTGTTTCGTCTGCTAAACCTAAAATCATACTTACATAACTTAATATATGTAAGTAATTGATTTTATTTAAAATTTTAAAAATATATAGGTATAGATTAATAATAGTAAACGGATGAAAGATTTTACCATTTACAACAAATAATTGAATAAGTATATTTATTCATCTATACATATTTTTCACTGTATAATATAGTTGTTAACTAATCATTGAAAAATAATGTTTTGATGGTGCGGTCCATTTAATCATATTTTGTTCAGTTTCATGAGTTTTATTATTTTAAACAGGAATCCTAATAATTTCTATTTTTATTTGCCAACAGAAACCAAAGATATTTCTCATAAATTCGAATACCTGCCAGTAAAACTGTAACTGAATCAAATTTTATTCCCAAAATCATGAGTTAATTTTTTTTCCACAAAACTTCTTATTCTTAACACTAAATCTTATAACAAACTAATTATTAATCTAAAGATAGTTCAACTTATTATTCATTCAAATATAATAAAAAGGGTACCTACTGATATCTTTATTAGTTAGTTCTTTATCTCTCTTTCAATATGCTTGTTTTTCAAAACAATGAAAAGAAATTTATTCGACCCCACATTCTACTTTTAACCAATAATAAACTAAATTCTACTAATCTAATATCAAGTTGTAACTTGCAATTGTAAGCAAGCTGTAAGGTGTGCAGTGTGAAAGAGGTGTTTTTAATGATGGTATTTATTTCACATATTTAATAGAAAATGGAAATCACATTTAAACTATTATTACACACAATTATTAAACCATTGATACTTTCTAAGTACTTATTTATAAATTGTAACATTAATTTAAGTAAAGTGGTCATAGTGGTCAAAGACTTCAAAAACATGACTGGAATAATATTTTGTATATTCACCAACTTAACTTTTTCTCAATATTACTTTTCATATTGAAACTTCTATTGGGGTCATTACTTTTATTATATTTGGTACATCAATTTAATTTTAACATTTCAGTAAAATTGTGAAGCAATTTAACTGTAACTCATAAAACATGGTTTAGGTACATAAAAGAAATGAGAGTTTATTTTTACTATCACATAACAAGATAACTATATACTGCCTGATGGTCAGTATAATGCAGAAATAGACATGAAGAATGGTTTGTATCAATTCAGTTAATACTCAAAACTATGATGGTCTTTGAAACTACAGCCTTAACACACAACAACTTGGGAGTCCTTCACAGGCTAGCTAACGTATTTTAGCTACCCAGCATGACGCCGAAACTACCGATGGAATCAGACACTGGCGGCGGCCGTAGTTATCTTACCACCCAATTGTGGAATCCAAACACCATCAAATGTGCTTTAAACATTAATTAAATTTATTATCACGAAAGAAACTCGAAAGTTCTTTATTTTATGAGTTTAACTATTACGTAAATAAGCGAAGCTTACAATTCGTTGACTTAAAACATTAATAAACGTAATAGAAAATTGAGGAATGTTCCCATGGCATTTACTACAGTTAACAATACAACAGGTTGTAATAATTCTACGAATCTAATCACAGGTGCAAGCAAGTAGGCACGTGGAACTTTTATGATGAAAAAAAAATGAAACCAATATTTTCTCTAAGGAATATCAAATAAAATATTACTCACTGTTGACGAGGAAGACGTGCTCCAGTTGTATTCTGTTTACAATAATATGTGTATTCTATAACATAATATAACACTAGTTTCCCTAAAAATTACCAAACTGTCCACAGCTGGTCGACGTTTAGTTTTTTTTTTTTACAGTAACCTACACTCCAACTATTATAGCACTAAATTTGATGTTAATTTTTCGGTTTTGATAACTTGGAATTCTATCACTATATTTATATCATCTCTTAAACACACATCACGCTATTTATGGACACATTTGACTGATCGTTCGTTTGGCTTATTCGCAAATACTACCGGCCATCACACCATAACTTTCAGCCTCAAATTCAACGATGGCCGTCTATGATATCTGATGGCTTATATCTGTTGTCCTGTCACAAATCTGTCGTTCATTTGACATAAGACTAAAATGTTGCCATGTTTTTTAAGGCGGAAACATACTTTTAACACGCTACGCCACGCCACCCAACACAACGTAACTGTTGAAAAAATAAACTATAGTTCATGACGATACAATACTCAATGTTTTATTATTATCAATTACACGTATTTATACTAAAAATGAATACTTCTAGAACATGTATATTATTTATATATATTTAAATATTCTTAGATTTGTTCTTTACGGGCGGTATGTCGCCGTGCCAATGAGGTTTCATATTTCTTATCCGATAGTAACGCGTGTTGAGTCGAATCACATTGTATTGATTCTATCTCCAGAAACATTATTAACACCCGTTAATGCCGTAACGGGCTTCATGTGTTAACCCCTTACCGCATTCTGAAACATATATGAACCGCCACACATTTTCCTTTATGTAGCCAAAACCAATGCAACATTCAATGTTTTATCCACATTGTATCATATATGAAACATAACACTTATAGAAAATTCAGTTTAGCGCCATATAGAACGACGCGCGTAAAGAAAATCTTTGTTCAAAATTCGATGGACAGGTTGCGAGCAGTTATGCGTGGTACTGCTATTTGAAAAATTGGAAGAAAATAGTTTATGTCATTGAAGCATACCAAAAAAATATAGAACGTGTAAAGGATACATTGTTTTTAGGTGACAAAGGTAAGTTTTATTGTTTTTTTATTGCTAAGTAGCAAATTATCTTGTTTTAATGTAGGGATCAGATATGAGCCATTATGCAAAAATATTCTTTTACATTCAGGTCATATTTGACACATCATGCAGATTTATTACAAAAATTGTCAATATCAATAAACTTTCAATATTCTGTTTTTACGTAAATGTTATTAGTAATATTTATTTTAGTTATTACATACTTATTTAATTATTTCAGGAACTTACAATGGACCTGCGATTTTTTGGTGGTATTCACAGCATAATACAAGAGTTTCCAGTTGATAGTACTGATGAAGATCTTTCAGATGATAATACATCATCAGCTATCAGTAGAAACAGACCGCCAGTAGTGATTCCCGAAACAGATGAAGAATCTGAGACTGATCTTGAGGATAATATTCCACTTTCGAATGTTCTCACTACTAGTTCAAGAGCAGCCAGAGCCCAAAAACCTAGATGGAAAGATGATTTGCTCGTTAAAGACAATACTTGAAAAACCGATGAGTGTGACTAAAAACGATATAGAACAATTTGTAGGCATATGCCTCATGATGTCCATCATTCAGTTACCATCTACTAAAGACTGTACTAGAGACAATGTGCAACATATTGATTGTAAGTTAGAGATAGAAGGGAATTTAGTAGGCTTAGTTGACAAAACAATGGGGTCCGCATATTAAAACTTTGGCAGGAAGACTTAGTTCCGCTGCTTTTGCGGTTCGAAAAATATCTTAATTTTGCCCTCCCAATACATCTTCGATAACTTAAGGCATATTCGTAAAAATTTAGACAAGCTAGATCTAGTGAATGATCGTCATAATTTTAATATTAGAAGTAAATACAAGTTGTCCGTCCCACGCTTTAGGCTAAGTAAGTCTAATAAAAGCTTTATATTCGGTTTTACAATAAGATCCCAAGTGACATTACCGATTTACCTGACAATAAGTTCAAGTATTATGTCAAGCAAGTTTTAATCTCAAAAGGTTATTACAGGGTGGATCATTAAGGGCCAATTTTTTGATCCGTAGTCAACTCGAGAAATGGTCAGATTTGTAACAAATGGTTAAAATAATGCCCTGATGCGTTTATTGAAACATAGTTAAGCTAACTATTTGTCAAAAATGTGACTATTTGTTAAAAAATTTAACCATTCAGCCCAGTCGGGTTAGCAAGATGGCGGATGGTTAACTCTAGTGCGAACAGCTGTTTCATTGCTTTTGTGAAACATTTGAAGTAGATAACTTGAAGTTTCATTATGTAACGTTAATTTATATAAAATAATTTGTTAAATAATTACAACGTATTGCTATTTATTATCTTTTTCGTAATATTTTTGTTTATGAATTTTGTTTTTCATAAGAATTCAGTATTCCATTATGTATAGTATATCAAGTTCGTACAAATATTTATTTGGCTTGTGAAATATATTAAATTCAAGAATTAAATTATAAAATCAAGAATATTTTAGACAAGACGAAATAAAAAAAAGCTAATATTATTACAAAACTATCACAAGAAATAATAATGGACACAGATGTTCGAGAGTAGCTCGACCCTTGGTTTTTTTTTTGTAATGTTTGTTCGATAACTCCAATTATGGACCCTGACACATTTTACTCGGAATGATCATACAAATTTTTTTTTACCGGAATCAAAAGTATTCTATTATACAGTTCATTTTACTGGCAACATAAATAACTATTGCTAAATTTAACCATAGTAGATTTTGTCATCAACAAACGCATTGAGATTATAACCATTGGTTTGTGTAATAGTAATAGTAGAATTGACAAATGGATATAGTAACTTTGACTACGGATCAAAAAATTGGCTCTTAGTGAACGATAGTGGTGTCCGGAATTAACCCACATTTCTGTGCTTCCGCTAACATTAATTAAGACTATGATTTGTCTAGTTTTTTATGTGAAAAAGAAAATTATATGTATTATATTTATTAAAAAAAAAAGAACCATTATTCAGGAAGTATCTAGCGATTGATAACTTTAAAATAGCCAAACATCAATAAGAATGTTGATATTACTTTAGATTATTCATTGGGAGTTTTTGGCGGGATCTCAGTCTGACATGTAGCAGTTGTTTTGTTTAATTCATTAAATTTGTGTATTTGACTCTATATCATGTAATTTTGGTGGCGTTTTGTGTGATATAGTTTGGTTATTGTGTACAAGGCAAGTTTATTATGGATAATAGCTCGTATCATTTACTCTGAGGTGCCTCACAAATCTCCATGGAAAGTTCCAGTAGGATAAGCCACAGTTTTGCTGGAGCTTGGTAACGCTGATACAAGATTGAAAATACATCTTACATACATGACATTAGAACTAATTGTTTGAACGCAAATTGCCATTAATTAAGAAAGAAGAAGAAGATTCTTCATTGTTTCTCGGCCCATAACCATATCATGTAGCAGCTGAAGTTTTAATTTCAATTTTTAACAAAAGTTACTCGGACCTTATATTGTTGTGTGATTTTGGTGTCGATTTTCGTAATAGGTATACTTTGGTTATTGTGTGCAAGAGAAGTGAACTCAAAATAATGGCACTAATTGCCATTAATATGCCATTGCCATTAATGGCACTAATTATAAGGGATTGCCATCGTCTTACTAGGTTGTTGATACAAGTTTGAACTTCAGAATGGGCGGTATGGGCAAAAAAGTCTCTTAGTCTGTCCCATGATAAAGTAAAAATGTCAATCTTGTTATTTGTCAGTGTCAAACACTCTGTGGTCAAAACAATAAATTGACGTGTACTTTCATAATTTGTGATTTTGCGGTATAATTTTGTAAAATTTGGGTAGTTAGTTTTAATTTTATAACACTATATATTTAAGAGGCATATGGATAACTTACAACCTGAACAAACAGCGGATCGCGGTGGTCAAGGTGACACTGAACCGGTATCGGAACGTGAAGCATATTTTCAGGCTTTGCGACTATGGATACAGCAAGCTCAAATGTACCAGAATATATCAACATGTTTCCCGTATTACATGATGACTTTTCAAGGCTTACAAAATAATCCGTCTAATGTACCGTTGTTGAACAATAATTATCAGTTTCAAGCACAATTTCCGTTCCAAGTTCCAAACGCTCCTCGAAATGTTCCAGAACCTCAGCCGCAAATAGAGTCTCTCACTCCTGCTGAAGGTAATTATCATTTATGAAATTTAATTTCCAATTAATTTACAAATGACCTTTATTGAATTATAATAACTGCTTCTATGTTTAGTTATAGCTCGTCATGGTGGATATGAATATGTAATACCATCTTTGTACAAGAGACTGTTAGCAGAGTTTATTGATTTTATGCTATTATTTATACTGAAGCTGATTGTAACTTTTGTAGCTGTGGATATGTTTCAGATGATGTAAGTAAATAATACCTATATATTTTATAGCTCTGTACAATAATTATTATAACACACCTTGTATTACATTTATTTCTTTTTTTAACTTGTTTAACAGCCCTGGGTTCAAGTGTTTTGACCCAGATACATTTAGACATAACTATATACATACCAGTAAAAAAGACCAACTATTTAAATTTTATATTAATCCTATATTTCATTAATACTAAAGCTACTATAAAAAAGGCA
This sequence comes from Samia ricini, assembly GCA_014132275.2. Lineage (NCBI taxonomy): Eukaryota > Metazoa > Arthropoda > Insecta > Lepidoptera > Saturniidae > Samia > Samia ricini. The sequence continues at coordinate 2,963,279 of AP028161.1, read as the reverse complement.
ATCAGTTAGATAACAGGGGAGTAAAAATACTGTTTTCTGTTTTTGAATAGATGAATAATGGTGACAACCATTCTTAGATGTAGGTCTGTTGTCAACCTTGTCATGTTAAAGAAAAGTATAACAATGGTGTGAAATATTGTAATCTTTTTTAAATTATGCAATATCAAACATAAAATTTGAATTGATTCAGTGTTTTTGAGTAGGAAAATAGTGCTTTGAAATGAAATAATAGAGCATCTGCTCTTTCTAAATATTTTTTAACTCTTATAAAACTGCTAACATGTATGAAACTTCATCATTAAAGACATTAGTCAAAAGTATTACAATATTAACTGAAATTAATCTTGACTAGTAAATATAAGTTGTTGTCAACTCTATCATTTATTACAATACATATTTCTGCTTAAAAACGAAAGAGCCACAAAACAAAATTATCCAAAATTACTTTTATTTTAAAAATGGGGCTAATATTGCTCTTATTTTCATATACCACAAAGACACTAGTCGCAATCGGCCTTTAGATTACTAATTTACGCATATGCCTTTTGACATTTTTACGGATCGGTGGCTAAGTTCTGAGCAAAACAGCCATTTTTCTAGTTGCGACCCAACAGTCGGCGCCAGTGCAAGTAAATTTTGCTAAAGGGCCACATCGCAAAAAGCTATCTTTAATTAAAACAACAAAGATGAAATGCATACAGTGCACTGTCAATGGACTGGCACACAACAGTTTCTACGACATAAAATCTCTGGCTGCTAGTAATTTGACTGTTACAGAAGATGGAGAAAAGCTGAGATAGACTGACATAAAAGTCATAAAAATCCATTCAATTTTTTTATAGACTTCTTATGAAGACGCAGACTTTAAGTCAGTGTCTACTTTTCCAACAAAACAAGCGAAGACTAATACTGTGATAACCATAACACTTAAAAAAGTATATGCTCAAAAAGTAATCGTTTCCGAGACGAAAAACAGGGCATTCTGAACCTGATAGAAAAAAATGTGATACCAAAGTAATACAAAGCTTTTTATGTCAGTCTTTAAATGTAATAGTAGCAATGAACATAGACAGGTTTTATATAACAAATATAGTTAAATTTGAAACTATTATTTAGTAATTATTTAGAAACCGTAAATAAAAAATCTTAAGTGAAAATGTTGATCTCTTGTTAATACAAGTAAAAAACATTTATCCCCATTAGCTATAGGTATTATTCAAATTGCAGAAGCTATGATTTTTATGCTATCAATAATTAGTGATAACTGTCCCTGATGAGGTTTTAGAAGTAATTATTTTTGTTTGGTTCCTAATTTGTGTGGTGACAAAACCCTATTTTTGTAATAAAAATCTTAGTAAATGATTGTTTTTCAATTTCAATATACGAATTGTTATCTTATATTTTTTTACATACAAGTTTGTCTCAACCCAACAAGGTTATTGTTATTATTGTTAGCAAGGAGTGCCAAAAAGCATAAAAACTAAATGAAAATTTTCAACCTGGTCTCCTAAAAAAAACTATTTTTTTATTTGTGGCCCTTTAGTTTTAAAGCCATTGCAATTTACATGACCATAAAACCTAAATGACCATTCATTTAAACTCATTCATTTCATTCACGCTTTCCAAGAATAGTTCACTAGAGTTTCTTGATCTTATCTAGTGATTTTCAAATGCATAATCCATCATATATGTTAAGTTAATAATGCTGTTTACATTTTTATGGAATATACATAAAATCTAATTTTCATTTTACAGTGATTTGAATAAGTTTGATTTTGAGAAATTCAGTGAAAATTATGATGATTATAAATATGCCATAGAATTTACATCCGGAATACTGTTCCTTGAAGTCATTTACAGATTCCTTGTCTGCATATATGAGGTAAGATAATATCCATATTTAGGTACAACAATTTGTTCAAAATATATTTGTTTTTAGTTTTCAATGAAATTCAAATGATCATAATAAACAAGTGAGAATATTTGAAATGAAAACTTCTTAAGCCTTGTTGAGTGAATGTTTCTGGGTAGGAAAAAAAACTTATAGATATGCACATTACCAATGCTACATCAGCCATCAACATGCTACGGCATATCAAGTATAAGATGGCGTTTAAGTGGTGGCATTTTTGTGTAGCACATCTAAAAATATTTCCCATAATGATTATGTTAAGTTTTTTTTTTTATTTTTTTTTTTAATATATTTTAGCATGTTACAACATACATAGGTCTTAAGACACTGAGCTAATATAAACAAAAAAAAAAAAAGTTTTCCTGATGTTTTAAATTTTTACTTCTGTTGTTACATTAGTCTCCATGGCTGCCTAATTTCATCTGAATCTGAATGCTTATACTAAAGTCTCCAAAATGATGTATTAATAAGCTAACAATATAAAAAAATATATATTAATGTTAGTTCTATGCCTTTCAGGCTTTCTTCCTGTGTGGGACCGTTGGGCGTACTGGTGGTGCAACGCCTGGTAAAGCATTACTCGGATTGCGTGTTATAACAGCATCTGCTGTCATACCGGTCGAGGGTCGGCCTAAAGAGACAGTTCTGTTATACCCAGGAAGGCTTCTCAGCATTCAGACGGCCATATTTCGGTCTCTCATTAAGAATTTTCTGATTTCGCTTCTCTTTCCTTTGTGCCTCATTCTTTTTGTATTCAGACACAATCGCACTGGATACGACTTGCTATGTGGTGTTATTGTTGTAGAAGAAAGTATATTCCCACCAAGAAGACATGCCCCATAATCTTTTCAGATATTGATAAAGACTTCAGGGTTTAAACTATTTAAAATAAAACTTCATCTGTTATATTTATTTCATGTTTGGAAGACAATTTAATGTCTTATGTTTTTTGTTAATTTATTTATATTAAAATATAGCCTTGTGATATTGGGAAGTTTTAAAAATATAATATTGAGATATAGTTATAAAAAGAGACAAACATTGTTGAGCCAAATTGTTTTGGCTAGCGCAATTCTACTGGACAATTAAATAATGCCAAACCTACCAGAAGGGTTTGTTGTCATTATTTCGCTATAGATTTTCGATATCTTGATTGTGATTGCTGTTTTTGCTCTATACTGTGCTTATCGCCTATATAACGGTGTATTTTATATAAGAAAAATAGTAACAAACGGCCAAATGATTTTCGACTTGACTGTACTTTCGAGTCTGCATAAAGTTTCCATCGCCACGAAAAGCCAGTACCGGTCAACGGCGATAAGATGTACATCACAATGGTTCATGACTCATTGCTGCCTGGTGTACCCTTAAAGAGATATCGAAGATGATTATTACTACCTGACCTATTATTTATTGTACAGTAAAAATTATGTATGTCCAATTTGTATTTGGAATTAAATTATGGTAAGACAATTAAGTGTTATAATCAAACAACTTAGATTATTATAGATATTACGATATAATATCTACATACAACGATATATATATATTATTATTTGATTGTATATGTAAATTCACATAAAAATATACTAGAACTGTAATGTGATCCGAAGAAAGACCAAAGTGAAACCGACATTGCCAAACTAAAATAGTAGTGGGCTGGACAACTTGCTCGCAGAACCGATGCCCGAGGAGATCATCTATATCTTGATTGGCTTCGACGTATCGGAAGGCGTTTCATGGATAGGCCGAAGGTGGACCGACGATTTGGTGAAGATTGCGGAAATCCGTTGGATGCGGGTGGCGCAAGAACGCTCGTTGTGAAGACCTTTGAGTGAGGCCTATGTTCAGCAGTTAATACTTTTCACTTTAAATTACAGTAATACCCCGCTTAGCGCGACCCCGTTACGCGCGGTTTCACTATAACGCGAATGTCAAATTTCGCACTCAAATGCCTCGCATTACGCGAAAGAGTGCGTATAAAACATAATGTAAAGGCAATAGATGTATTTTTCCGTAAAAAATAAGAGTATATATTGCATAAAGTGTTCTTAGAATTAAAGTGATTGATTAAAATGATTTGTATTTTTTTGTATTAAATTTTGACTATGTTTAATCATAAATCTCGATATACGCGATTTTTTTTTCGGAACGTATCCCTCGCGTAAAGCGGGGTATTACTGTATATGTAAATTCTAATTGCCTAATATAATTTTATATGGCGAATCAGAATATTCGTAATGAAATTAATTTTTAATTTGTTTTCGTATGCAATAATTTAATAGTAAACATTAAGAAAATAATAATTTCGAGAAATTGTATTTTGTTTTTTTTTTTTTTTCATCGAAACTTTACGTATACGTAGATAAACCAAACGGGTTGTTTGGTTTTAAGTGTGTATTTGGGAAATCTTTCATCGCGGTGGAAAGCCGCACGGTGCAGGCGGGAAAAAATGATCAAGGTATCAAGGCGCAAACGCGTACAAATAAATTTTAATTAGGTGACAGTCGAAAAAATAGTACTTATGTAGGAAGTGTTTAAATAATGGTAAGCTCATACAATTATTGCAATTTCTTATGATAAGTTTCTGAAATTTACAAATATTTTTTTGCGGTACTACTAATAGCAAGGGATGATACTATCCACCTAGCCAGAGGCCTGTTTAAATTAACTCAAGTAGGCTACACGTAATTCGTGTACTTAACCATCCTTGCCGGATAAGGCATCTAGTTAGAGCATCCATGTACGTGTGTCAATGTTCTAGCAAGTGTAGGGACAGTTCAGGGTGCAGTAATTACACGTATATCGATCTGTTTGAAACGTATATTTGGCCATGTATCATAAAACTCTATATGCTATCCGTGCCACGTCTCGATAATGACTGCCTTAAATACCCGATGGGCGACTAATTTAAATTGTAACGCATGCAATACCTGTTAATAATATTCTTAACAAACAATATATGTAGACATTTTAAAATAAGTCTTTAAAAATATAGAAAATTCTTACATTGATTATTGATTAATTCTTACATTGCTTATCGATTAAAGCCAAAATTAACTCCACTTCCGTTTATCTATTTTCCGGTTCCGGTTCAGAAATGTATACGTAAATTCTATTACAGTTTCATACTACTTATTATGTATACACATAAACAAAGTATACGAATAATTATCCTAACACAAGTAATTAAATCAAAAAATTATTTATTCAATTAAGGCGCTCATAAACGTCGAAACACTACCCCCGGTTCGGAACACAACACAGGCAAGAAACTCGATCTGTTTTTTTTTTATTAATTCAAAACATAAATATACAAATTATTTTTAAATAAAAATCTATACAAATCATAATTACAACCATTGTTAATAGAAGGTAAAGGTATGTAGTTCTACCTACCTTCATCATAAAGAAGTGTGATATAAAGTGGCTGACACTATTCTACGTATTCCTAACTTTTTTGTGGGTCATAGTTCAATATTAAAAAAAATATTCTTTTGTCTTCATTAGGATATGAAACAATTATGTAATTTAGACATTGGCAAATATGCTGCGGTTAGTTCAATAAAAAAAAATTTGATGTTTTGTAGTTCGTTCGGAAAGGCTTTTCGGCGGCACCTTAGTCTGTCTTATAGTAGATATTATCTTTAATTCAATAACTCGTATTACTGGACCTTATATTGTGTGGTTTTGGTTGCATTTTATGTAATATATTATGGTTATTATTTACAAAGGAAGTGAATTGAAAATAAAATCGCACAAAGCGTTGGCGAAGTGCCATGGAATATTCCAGAGGGATTGCCGTCGTCTTACTAGGGTGTTCATACAAGCTTGAACATCAGAATAGGCAATATGGGGAAGGTCTTTTACCCTATCCTATCGGACGAACAATTCTACTACCAGAGACGAATAATATTTTTTTTTTGGCGGGATATCAGTCTGTCATGTAGTATTTTTTTTAATTCATTAAACTTGTGTACTTGACTCTATATTATATATAGTCCGTTCACTATAACTTGTCCCTTGACTCCCTTTCCTTTATGTTACGATAGTGTTAGTTAAATATCGATTATTTGAAATTCCGATAGTATCGATTGTTTTTTTAAAAACATAAATAAATAAAATTGAGTTGCCATTCCTTTTATATTGAAACTCCGTATAATTTGACAATAAGTTTTATTTTATTTTAGTATATATTTTGTATTGGGGATATAAGTACGATAATTACTATGTGTCTAGACAGTAGTAAGACAAAAGCAGTAGAGATGGGAGGGGAAAAGAAACTTTACAGATGATTGTATTCCACCGGACAATACTTACCATATTTCTAATTAATATGCTACTTCTCGCTATGTATGCAATCATTAATAGTGAACGGACTGTAATCTTGGTGGCGTTTCGTGTGATATAGTTTGTTTATTGTGTTCAGGTTCAGCTTATTATAGAGGATAACACGTAAGCAACATATATTCTGAGGTGCCGACAAAGCTCCATGGAAAGATCGAGTAAATTGGGCACTGTTGTGTGGAGCTTGGTAACGCCATAGACATAATATATTTTCGCTATAGGTTTACAGGTATCACAGATACAAGATTGAAAATACATCTTTCCCACATGACACTGACACAAATTTTGTGAACTCAGATTGCCATTAGTTAAGAAGAAGAATAATAAGACCTAGTTTTCAAGTATAGTGTTTTATCTAATATGTCTACAACTACCTCCGGTAGTAGTATTATTATTCTATGACTAATACTACTCATTCGGAACTTTTAAGATTTCCAAAATATTTTCATAAAAAAAATATATTTGAAATACGAGTCGTATTGCTGTTCTGTTATTATTTTATTAATAAAATTGGATTGTTATATTTTATATACCTAATTTAATTTTCTACAGACGCGTTAGTCATCGAATAATTTTGCTGAGTTGGCTTGCGCGTCGCACCGTCAGTCTGCCGTAACGTGGCGGCGCTGCGCTCGTCTGCTGTCTGCCGCAGGAGTGGCTCGTACTGTCACTGTACATGTAGTTTTCTGTGATAAGAATTACTGTGAAATTATAGTTAATTAAGAGTAATATTTAAATCAATCGAGATGTCTGCTTCTGGTGAATTCGGCAATCCTTTAAAGAAATTCAAGTTGGTGTTCCTCGGTGAACAGAGCGGTGAGTCTAGGGTGAATTATCATCCCTCGGTCTTACATATTTTATACAGTTTTGAATTTACGATACGTAACTATAGATTCGTCTACACTTTATAGAATTATTGACCTACATAGTACCAGGTGGATGTGAGTTGTAGTTTTAAATGCAGGGAATACACCATCTTCTGAGATTATAATGCCAGAGTGCCGAATTACGTGTCTAGGATGTAGGTTACGCTCTCCGAATGCATTACAAGTGTATGGCATATTCTCACGCGTATTTGCCGTTATCGATATTTTTTTTTATTATGATTGTTTCAACAATATGATTCATTCACATTGTTTTTTTCTTGTTTTCCAGTTGGGAAGACCTCACTCATTACTAGATTCATGTACGACAGTTTTGACAACACTTATCAGGTAAATTGATGATAATTATAAAAATAATACTAGTTTCTAGTTACCTAAGAAAACCTTATAAGAAATAATTGTTATAAAATAAAAATACTTTCATGAAGGTATGACTTCTACAAAATTCTTATTTTTGAAAGCTGAAAATGTCTTTAAATTGTATATATTTTTGATATTATTATTGATGTAATGTGTTATGGGTATTATTTATTTTTCCATTTAATGCATAACAAAACATTAATAACATTATTAAAAAATGATCTTTCTTTTTCTTATCACTTTCAAGTTTTAAATATATAGATAAATACGGTGCTTTGAAATTATTTACATGATGCTTAGTAATTAAGAACTTACAATGAGTAATTTTATGTTAAAAGTTTTTATATTATTTATATGACAGTAGTCAATACAATTCAATACAATTGTAATAAAAATAAAATAATAACAATGCATTTATTTGTTAGGTTTTATTCTTTCAGTGTACATACAATTATTATTATTATTTATGTTATAAATATAATTTTAATAATAAATAAATTTATGTATTTATTAATTTATTGCTCTTTTAATATTAAACATACTATATTAATTAGTTAAATTAAAATATAACTTACATTTACATCTTACATTACTTACTTACTTACAAATACATCTTCGATAACTTAATGCATATTCGTAAAAAATTTAGACAAGCTAGATCTAGTGAATGTTCGTCATAATTTTAATATTAAAAGTAAAGACAAGTTGTCCGGAACCACGCTTTAGGTTAAGTAAGTGTAATAAAAGCTTTATAGGTAATAGTATTCGGTAGTAGATCCCAAGTAACATTACCGATTTACTTGACAATAAGTTCAAGTATTATGTCAAGCAAGTTTTAATCTCAAAAGGTTATTACAGGGTGGATCATTATGTGAACGATAGTGATGTCTGGAATTAACCCACATCTCTGTGCTTCCACTAACATTATTAAAACTATGATTTGTATAGTTTTATATATGACAAAAAAAAATGATATACTATATTATATTTATGAAAAAAAAAGAACCAGATCGAGTTTCTTGCCTGCGCCCTTATCGACTGGGTTGTTTTCCGAACCGGTGGTAGTGTTTTAGACGTTCATAAGCGCCTTCTTAGGGCCTAAATTTAATAAATAAATTTTGATTTTGATTTTGATTTCTAGTTTAATTGTAGAATGTTTTCTTCTATTTTCTTACCTATATACTATTAAAAATTGAAAATTTTGACTTGTTTTTTTAAGTTCTTAATAAATATTTTTCTATTGTCTTTTTGCATTATGAAGTTTTATAAATGTTTATGCAAATTATATATTGTTGTCACATTGTTTTATTTGTAGATTTTATATTTTAAAATGTGTTATTATAAGGCATTGAAATTATAAATTGAACTGCATATAAAAATATTAAGACAGAGATAGTGATTGTTTAGGCCAATCCTTTGAGACAACACATCTTCTACATAAATTGTGTTAATAAATTTGAATGTATGCTATGCTAATTATTTTAAAAAACTATTACTACATTTTTAAAATGTATATATATGAAGAGATGATGGCGTAGAGGGTAATACTGCCAGATTTAGTGTCAATCAACGTAGGTTGGATCCCACCTATCCAACTCTAAAGTCAGCCTGAGCTTACAATGAGGGAAAACATCGTTAGGTAACCATAACATCGTGGTAGGGCATTTTATAATGAAGCCCGTCTGGGTAGCTACCACCCTCCAGTTTAAAATCTGTCACCGAATATCAATAGGTGTGTTCCGGCAGCATCACTTGAGAACCAGTACCTAGGCTTAGTGTCTTTACCATTCTGGACCACATCGTCACTTAACATCAGGTGAGATTGTGGTCAAAGCACTGAGCTTGTATCGTGAAATTAAAATTATTTTATGGACAAATAGTATACATAAGAATTAAGTAAAATAATTTTGTCTCAATATTAAGAAATAAATCTATGACATTGTAAAGCAAACATTTAAAAAAATATTAATAAAATTATAATCTACTATCTATATTTATTATAAATGTATTAGGTACACTTTTATCATTGAAGTATATCCATACTTAATCATTGTACACAATTATATTATTTTCCTATACGCAAACATATTCAATATGACAATTAAATCTTTCCCGTTATCGGCAAAGAAGTCGGCCTCATGGATGTGTTCAGTATTATTAAGAAAAAAAACATAGGTAGAACTTGTTTAAAAAATAAATTATTAGTAATTAAAAATAAATAAATAATATACTCAAACATAAATTTATATTACAGTTACTTTAATTCAGACACATAAACACACTCATTCATAGTAATGCCTAGAATGTGATGTTTACAACACAATAAAATAAAAATGAAAAACTTAATTAGTTAACATTTGAAGTGTCTAATGCACTGTGTTTGTTCCAGTGATAAAATCATAGGATGACTTGGATAAAAATAAAATTGTTGTATAAAAATTTGTAAATCTGTTACCCTTACTTCAATACACATACACACACACACACACACATTCGCAGTAGTCACACATACAATTATTAATAAAATAAAAATAAATAATTAACTAACGTTTGAGATGCCTCTATGGCACAGTGTCTGATCCAATATATAAATCCAGTTACATATTACATCACCAGTTAGTCATTGAAACTCATGAATTATTAATGTCTCCGTTTACATAATATATTTAAAACGTGTATCCAATAGATTTTAGTGACCGACTTCTGATTTTCATTTTTTTATGCTAAAGAAAAGGTGTTTGTTTAAATTTTTATATTTACAAATTTCCTTGAATTTGCAGTAAGATACTAAAAAGGATAAATATTCTGCACATGCTGAATGGGCATGCATATCATCTCATGTGTCCATGAAGTAAAACATTGATGTTAATAAATAATTTTAAAAGTTATTTTTACGCACCCTTACACAATTATCAATATCTGTAATATTAAAATAAAATTAAGGTGTCTGTGTGTAATGTCAAAATTAATAATTTTTTTTACTAAATAGTTATGAATGTATATACGATATCTATACCGAAAACACAATTTTTAAAATTTTTGTCTGTCTTTCTGTTTGTTCCGATTAATCTTCGGAACGGCTGGACAGATTTTGACGGGACTTTTTTGATAGATAGCAGACGTTACTCCGGGTAACTTAGGGTAACAATTTACTTTTAATTTTCGAAAATAATTAGTGTTCCGCGTAAAAAAATTAAAACTCATAAATTTGAATAAAATCATTCAATTCGATTCAATGCACAGTTTTACGGGCAAGCGTTTGAATTTATGAGAAATATTTTCACTTTATCTTAGTACGAAAAATTTTTTTTACGAATTAGGGTTCCGTATAAAACAATTAAAACGCAGTGAAGATTATATGAAACGCGGGTGCAGCCGCGGGCACGCAGCTAGTATTGTTTAATAAATTGTCTATAAACGAAAAACTGAAAAAAAAACCGATACGTTTTCATCATCGTTAAATGTTTATCTTATAATATACAAACTATTTTAAAGTCGTATTCTGTATGATTACAATTAAAAACATATAACATGACTACATTAATCAGTATAAATTATCTATTATCTAGATTTTTACTAAGTATTCTTTAAGTGCTTTATTATGTATACAAATATTAATATTTTTGTTATTTTAGTTATTTATATTATGCTATAAGTAGTGATCAGTGATATGCTTATATTTGATGGCATGGGGCTGTTTGAATGGTGATTACGTAAACAAAATTTTATTGGTTATCGGTTCTTTTTTCTAAATTAAGTCAAATGTAATCATGGTCGGGGTAAGAGGTTTGCTTATTGTTGTTGACAGGGGGCGGGGATGAATAAAATAAGCAAAATTTTGTTTTTTCATACTTGAATGGAGTTTTTATTATTACTGATATGTATTATATTATTACGACAGGCAACCATCGGTATAGATTTCCTGTCGAAAACGATGTACCTCGAAGATCGTACGGTCCGGCTGCAGCTATGGGACACCGCCGGTCAGGAACGGTTCCGTTCTCTCATACCGTCGTACATCAGAGACTCGACTGTGGCCGTCGTTGTCTACGATATTACCAGTGAGTATTTCGATTATAGTTCCACAAACTAAGTCAACTACAGTGATACGGCCTATGACTATAGTAAGATAGAAACACACCATTCAGCTGGTCACGATTTTGTTTTCATATACGTAAACGGCTGCATGTAACACCGTATCCTAAAGAAAATGGTATTCTGTACATGAAAGCGCGAAGAGAACTTAATTTCTCAACAATGGTACGAAAAACAATACTGAGTTAAAACAGAGGTTATCTGTTTAAAAAGTTTGCGTGGCTTAAAAAAAATCTGATAACACCGTGCTAGGATTTTCTAGATTTTTTTATTAAATGATATCTTTATCATATTTTTTTTTTGCTTTCGATAATATAAGACATTAGTTATGATGTGTATTAGTTGTGATTAGTAATGAAAATTAAAAAAAATATATCGACACCATCTGATGTTTAATAGATGAAATTCGTTGAATCATTAATATTTTTATTTATGCGCACACGTAACCTTTTATCAACAGCTAATTAAAACTATACTGTGATATTTGCTACTAAGTTTCCCAGACGCGAAACAATAAGCTCTAGAAACTAGAGAGAGGCGCTATAAGAAAAAGGTTTGACATATAAAATATTATTGTTTGCTATAAATAAAAAATAAAAAATAACACGTAAAAGAATTCCATTTTAGAAACTGCACAATTTAAAACGTTCTTCACAGTTGTTGTGTTTTTTGTTATTGAATTTCATAGACGGTTTCAAAGAACAGGGAATTGAATACAGTCGGTTACGTCCCACCTCTGTTTGCGTAATAAAACTGTAATGATAATGGAGTTATAGACTACAGTCTAGACTTAGTTACAAACCGTTAGCTCTACGCGACTTCATGATGCTGGAAAAAGTGTATCGCGTCTTGTACGTAATGCACTCGATAGTTAGTGACGTGAACAGGGGTAATATGTGTAAATTATTACAAAAGAAATAAAGGGAGACAAGCTAAGCTAAATAGGCTAAGATAGGTTATTATTATGCAGACAAACCTTTCTTACAAATCAAATCTTATCTGTATTAAGTCTCTCAGCTGAGCGCCTTAAGGCAGGCCCTAAAATTCGATGAAGCTGTCAAGGCCCTTCGGGTCAAACAGCGTAAGCTAGTTCGAAAAAAAAAAACACAAAACCTTAGTATTATTTTCTATTACATTTTTATTGAATAAAATTATTCACTGCAAATCTCTTAAATATTTTAATACCTAAGGTAAAATGTTTGTGGTAATTTTTAGTCAATTTCGTTCGCTACTATTTCCATAATTTCTTCCGTGTATTAGTTAACCTATAATACTGAATTGATTATATAAATCAATTAATTAATCCTCAAGTTTATGTTAAGGTTATCAGCAGACACAAGGCAAAGGGAGAGTCGTTGGTTTTTATAATATGGATCTCGGTAATTACGATATCACGACTTATAAAAATGTCGCTTCAATTATTCAAACAAGTTTCCGAATTAACAATTGCTTCCACGTATTATTACAATTAAAAGTCTATTGAAATTTGTATAATGTAGGATGTTAGACTTCTGAAGCTGAAAGTATGCCGGTGACCTCGAGGTAACTACGTGTCGAAGGTTGCTAATACCCAAGTCGTTCTAGCTGTACAAGTTGTCTTGTTATATCTACGCATGTGTTTGTGTCCGTCGCTGTCATTCAAATAACTGTATTTGTACGAATTCTAGCGTGTATCAACCGATGCTGTTCAAGGTTCGTGCACATTGGTGAAAAACCAATTAAAACAAAAAAAAAAAAAAAACATTCTTTACCCAATAATTTGACGTGGAGCAGCAACAATAACAATCATTAATTGCGCTTTTAGCCTCGTATTGTATTGTATATTGTACTTGTATATATCTAATGTAAAATAAATTTAACGATTAAATGATATTAACAAAGTAACTGGTAGTCTTGGGGTGTATTATTTTTTTACTAATGGTTTCGAAACACAGCGGGCGGGTCACGATGCCAGCGTGATTTTACTATAGAAGATAATGTCTTCAACTAGCTAGTTCCCGCCCGTTCTGCTTGATTTGAATGAATTTCACAGGTTTCTATTAAGTCTTTTCGGTCCGATAGTTTATGAGTTTATTATTAACGAACACATACATTTTTACATTTATAAAATACAGCGTCGTCTACCGGATCCAACCATAACGAAGAGTTATTGAGACGTGAGCCCTTAAAATACATGAAAATAATTAAAAACAGGCATTTGATTACAACAAAAAAATATGAAAATCGGTCAAGCCGTTTATGAGGAAAAGATTGAAATGTTATATTTAAAGATCAAGCAGTTTTTAGGAAGGTACAGAAATCTTTTTTTAATATAAATATTAGCTATATATTGTGGCGCATCAGACTCTCTAGAGCTACGCATAGACATGGGGTTTCAACGTGTTTTCTACCGCATTTATAATGGGGAGTACTAGGAGTAACTTTTTTGTATGGTGCTCTCGGAACCCTTTCAAAGATGCACCTTCCGTTGGGTAACTGCTGATCTCCACATCCTTACACCTTTTTTTTTTTTTTTTTTTTTTGACTGGGGGAAATGCATTTACGCACTACCCTTACCTATTGTATTAGTGAGACCGAAGTCCCCCAATACAATAGGTAAGGGGGCACGGAGGGACGAACTCCGTGCCAGTGTGGGACTCGCCTTGGCGTGAAGCGCCTGGAAATATCCACTAAAACCCCCCGGGGCCGTCCGCTGCATTTGGGATGGAGGCGACACGGGGTGGCTTTCGCAAGCACCGCGTCGCCCCCTGCAGCGAACCCACCAGGCCTCGTCCGTGCAATGGCCCGGTAGGGATAGAGGAGAATACTTCCCCTCCACCTCTTAGCCCGCCTCAGAAGGAGGCACGACCATATTGGTCGACAGTCCGGGGGCAGGATGTACTTCCTGCTCCCATAAAAAGGGAAGAATGAAGAAGGGACAGAACAGTGACGGGCAAAGGAAAAGGTGTAGTAGCCCGCCACTGCTTTCAAAGGGAGCTTAGGTCCCTCTCCTTCACTCATCTTGTCTCAATCGACAAGACGTAGGAAGGAGAGGGATACCTGGAAGAGAGAAAGAAAACACATCCTTACACCTAGTCGAATCGCGACATCACTAAGGTACTTTAGGACATATACGTTGCGATGTGATAAATGATGATTTCCAAATAGCATCGCTTAACATAATTAAGTACTTATATTTTTTTCCATTCTTGAGTCTCTCATGAATTCTTGTTGTAATACTTTTAATTTATCAAATCACAGCTTGGTTTCGTTTTAATAGATGTTCCCCTAAAAACTTATTCCGGCTGAATAATGTCTGTGTCTTTTGTTGTTTAAGAAATGCTGGATTTAATTAACTATGTGGTCCAGTACGTAGTATTCAAGAGATAGATGAGGCCAACTACAATTAAAATTAAACTCAGCGTAATTCGAAATAATAACCCCAGTCTCATGCGTAGTTCAGAATTACTTCGTTCCGTTAATAGGTGTTCGTACACAAGCCATAATTAAGTTACTAAACGTATGTTCTCTCCTAGTTTAGTTTGTACCCATCCGTCAGTTTACATTTCCAACAGAGGTTCAAATCCAGCCTGATCGATCGGAGAATTCTTTTTAGGCGATAATCAACCTTAAATTTAAGCGTGGCAGAGTTGATTATTTTTGTTCCGACGCCCGACTAGACGCAAAGTCCCATTGACTGTAAATATTTGCGCCGCTCACCCTCCCCCGATAGACCTTGGCCTGTGTCTATATTACAGATCGAATTCTAGTAACCTACTTAGAGTTGAATCTTTAAAGCCACAGCCTTGTATCTCTTCGTCATCTTATTTGTTTGGTAGTTAGTTTATTGTAATGTAAAATTAATTAAATTAATTACGCATCGTTTACGGAAACAATTGTAACATTAATCTCTTTTGGCATATGTTCAAGACACACGGAACTTGTGTCAAGCCTTCTGTTCTTTGAAAAGATTCGATAGTCTATAACCTAGGGAAATGTATTATTTCCATGACTAATAAAGATTTTATGGACCGATTAGATTATGTTTTATGTCTATGAGAGGATCTTTTTATATCATCTATTGACAATGATTGATTCTTCAGTGAGTGCGCCTAAAATAGTTATTTTATGTGAGAGACTTTTATGTAATTTATAATGAGTTTTTATTCAGGCATATGAATACTGTTCTTTTATGGTTTAAGATTAACGAAATTTTTATATGAAAAAGTCCCGTCAAATTCTGTTCGCCGCTCCGGAGATTACACGGAACAAAAATAAAAATTTAACATTTTGAATTTGGTATAGGTATCGTATAAGTTATATATAACGTGTATATATATATATTTTCATATGTATTTAGTAAAAAATTGTTATTCTGATGTTACAACCAGACACTTCAATTTTATTTATAAATATAGATAAATTTACTTTTTTTAATAAAAAAAAAGTGATTTCTTTTTTTAACCGACTTCAAAAATGGAGGAGATTATTAATTCGTTTTTTTTTTTTATACTTTTACGCGATATCGCAATTTATTGTGAACCGATTTGCAAATATATTTTTTTTCTATCTAAGGAGTACACTCTCGAGGTGGTTCCTTTTCCACCAAACTAGTATCTGATCAGTGGATCTCAGGGAAATCGAGAGAAGCCGTCGAATATTATAGACACACGTGTTTCATATACATATTTGTTTCGAAATCTATAAAATAGGCTTCTATACCTGAAACTAGGTACATACTTAAACTAAAAAGTAGAAAAAATACCTTTTTTAACTAAAAACAAAACCTACTTCAAAAGAATAAACTATAAAAATGTACTAAAAAGTTCAATAAATAATGACTTTATTAATCTGCTTCGTTAATTTTGGACTCGGTGCCAGCTAGAGTTAAATAATAAAGTAATTATTTATTGACTTTTTAGTGTATGTTTATAGTTTATTCTTTTGAAGTCGGTTTTGTTTTTAATTAAAAAAGTTTTTTCTCATACGAGATAGATAGAATATTTGCCTCGAGCGTTGAATCCCTCGTTGCGCTCAATATTTGCCACCTTGTTTTACTTTTCTATGAAAGCTGTATCGATTTTGGAGTAAAAATGTATAAAATAAAGTCTGCTGTATCGAAGGAGAGTTCACGACGGTCACTGGATAAAGCGATAAAACAGTTTAATTGCTCGTAAACCAGTGGATTCAGACTATAAACGTTATAACGAACTGCGTCTCGTTGGAGGCGGAATAGGCGGAGGTTGGAATATAACGCAACTTATTGGTGTATGTTGTTTTTTCAGCTGGGGAGTGGTTAGTTAGATAGGTGAAGATTAGAAAACACCATTCATTCTGAAATACTAAAAATGAAGCGGTTTCGTATATATGTATTTTGACTAAGAAGTAAAAATGGTTAAATAAATATATTAGTAAGTTAGTACTTTACTTTTTTCTGGGTCGAATATATCACTTTGAAGTTATGCTTCTTTTGGCGCGTTAGGGAATAATGATGAGAGTAAATTTTTACGATTCGCACAAACGTCACGAAAAGCGACACCCTGAAGTTAGCTGTCAACGTTTTAGTTTTTAATTATGGGGTTTTTCTATTATTACTTCAAAGAAGTATAACTTCTTACGTGCGTACATAAGTACATACACATACGTTTTTTTTAAATTTAAGTCTCCCTCTATAAGTTTAAACTTTTGTAAAGAATAAGGCTCTTATTGCTGTCACAGTGAAAATTGGCATAAATATGTACTAACTGCGAAAGCAGGTTGAAAGTGGCATCGTGCCCCCTTATCTAGTGTATTTGGGGGACTTTGATCCTCCAAATACAATAGATAAGGGTAGTGCGTAAATGCATTTCCCTCCGTCAAAAAAAAAAAAAAAAAAAGGTTGTAAGTGGCATATTTATAAATAGCAGTACTATCGTATCTATTAAAATAATAGTAATATTATGACAATAACATTGTGTATTGTGTTTACTTAAAGGTAAACAACAGATCACGGACGTAAACTTTGAGAAAATAACAATCCTTTAAAATCCCAAAATGGTAATCATGAAGATTTCAACCCAGAATTTAAGAAATAACATGTAATTAATAATATTAATCTACGCTAATATTTAGCTATTGTAATGCAATCGCAATATATCGGACAGATTTTATATTTTTAATTTAACTGTTGTATTAACTAAAGAAAATTGTTTAACTAGGTCCTTCGAGGTTATACTAGAATCTGAAAAAATCTTATAAAAAATTACTTTTCTCACACACGTGAGTCTATAGCTAGATAGAACTAACTTGAACATGATATAGAGTCAAAATACTGCACGTTAATGGACTATAAACAAGGACAAGATAGCAGACGATAAAAACAGTTAAAAACCGTAGCCGAAACTTGTTTACTCACATTTGCCATTAATACAAAAGGATATTATCAGGTTTAAAAATAAGTACTACGTAGAGACGATGGATGACAGAAGAGTGATAAAAGAGTGACTGAGTAAGAGTCGAATTAGGCGAAGGTATCTTGACCAAATCGAGCTGTTCGAGCAATATATAATATGGGACCTCGCGAATCTCTAAAGAACAAGTTTCAAGAATATGTTATCCTAACTTTGCCCTCCCAATACATCTTTGATAACTTAATGCATATTCGTAAAAAATTAGACAAGCTAGATCTAGTGAATGATCGTCATAATTTTAATATTAGAAGTAAAGACAAGTTGTCCGGAACCGCGCTTTAGGTTAAGTAAGTGTAATAAAAGCTTTATAGGTAATAGTATTCGGTTTTACAATAAGATCCCAAGTAACATTACCTATTTACCTGACAATAAGTTCAAGTATTATGTCAAGCAAGTTTTAATCTCGAAAGGTTATTACTGGGTGGATCATTATGTGAACGATAGTGATGTCTGGAAATAACCCACATCTCTGTGCTTCCACTAACATTATTAAAACTACGATTTGTATAGTTTTTTATATGACAAAAAAAATGATATATATTATATTTATGAAAAAAAAAAGAACCAGATCGAGTTTCTTGCCGGCTCTTCTCGACTGGGTTGTTTTCCGAACCGGTGGTAGTGTTTTAGACGTTCATAAGCGCATTCTTAGGGCCTAAATTGAATAAAATTGAATATAAATTTTGATTTTGATTTTGATTTTGACTTCTTAAATAAAGGCCAGATGAGAAGAACCCATTGACGACGAGCATGTATGTATGAAAGCGCTCATGAAAGTATGATGAAGCGAAAGAAGTATGTCAAGGTCATAGCAAGTGGAAAGACGTAGTAAAAACCCCCACTGGAGAAAGTCGTGAAGATATCTATGTATTAAAAATAATAATGTTGAATTTCAGATGCGAACTCATTTCACCAGACGTCAAAGTGGATCGATGACGTACGCACCGAGCGCGGCTCCGACGTCATCATAATGCTGGTCGGCAATAAGACAGATCTGTCGGACAAGCGGCAAGTGTCGACCGAGGAGGGCGACAGGAAGGCCAAGGAACTCAACGTCATGTTCATTGAGACGAGCGCCAAAGCGGGTTATAATGTCAAACAGGTGAGACACTAGACACTACGTAGCACTAACAGTAGATAAGTAAATCTCTAACTCCGCATCATTACGTAAACATTTTTGTTATAATCACAATTCAGACCCCACCCCCCCCCCCCCGCTCCCCATCCATCCAAAATACTTCTAATGCATTACATAAGTCTCATAAATAAAAACATCTATTCGCGCACTCATACAATCATCGTTTCGTCTTTTATGTTTTCCCATTACCTTTCCGAAACTAATTTATTTCAATGATTATTACTTTATTATAATTTCTCTTATAAATATTAATATTATAAAAAAAGTTATTTAGTAATTCTGTTTATATAAAATATAAATAAAAGGCGTTTATTATTACTACTAGAAGACCCGGCGGGCAATGTGCGAGGAAACCTCGAGTCCAAGAGACTTAACAAAATAAAATCGGTGAAATCAGTCAATCAGTTTTGAAGATATCAAAAAAACCTCGTTCCATATAAAGTGTACGAAAAATACTTAAACTTTTCTGCTATTCGGCATGAAGACAAATCTAAGAATTAAAATCTGTCCAGCCGTTCTTGAGTTATAAATGGTGTAAAACTAACACGACTTTATTTTATACATTACATAGATGAAATTATTATTGGTAAAACATTCAACAAGTGAATTGTTTTTAATTTATATTCGCAGTTATTCCGGCGAGTGGCGGCCGCTCTGCCCGGTATGGATTCAGCTGAAAATAAACCACCTGAAGACAGTATCCTTTTCCACTTGAAATATTTTTACTCGGTTTATTATATATTCACGTTATATCGCGGGCTTACTTGATTTTAATGGTGCGGCTGTTGTCTTAAGTCTAATCGATTAGTTAAAAAAAAAACTAGAGAGTCATCGTGACTGTCGACAGAAGAGAAAATTTGAAACTTTCGAAATACTAATTTCTTAACTAAAATTATTAACATAACCTAACATTTGACATTTGTCTAATTTTTAGATTTATTGGCGCTCCGAGTAATAATCGTGTACATTCATAATCGTAAACATACGATAGGCTGCGTAATTATACATTTTATTATTTATCTCTGAGCGCTTGACATACTTTAGCATGTTGACCGCTGACGTCATAGCGTTGGTAACGCGAATCTATAAGCATTCCCCTACCGAGAATCGCTCAACGCCGCTAAAGCAGTTTTCATTCTAATAATATGTGATAAAAAATAACTTTTGATTTAGACGGTACAGCCTCAGTACTTTGACCACACACTAACCCTAGAGGTACTGGTTCTCGAACTAACCAACTAATCGATTCTAGGTATTTAGATCCCGTTAGATACACCGGTAATGAACAAAAATGACAATTATTATTGTGACATTGAACAATTTATTCTTGCGAATAAATTCAAAGAACATATGTTTCTGTATTGAACAAAATACGTGCATACAATCCACGGTGTTTTTTTTTTTAATTTAATTTTTATTTTACAATAATGCGACACAGTTGATTATCTTCGTAATCAGGATTTTCTCTGAAATGTGTGATAGTTTTGAAAATTGTTTAAAAATGTCTGGGATATGTAATATATATTTTCCGAAAACAAAATCATTTCATTAGATTTTTTTTATAATATCTTATATCATAATTAACATTATTTAGATCTTTACCTTTTCAATTTTACCCAGGATATGACTATTTTACATATACGGAAATATTTTAAGTGTCGGCTTTCAAATCATAAACAATATCTAAAATCGGTTATCTATGTAACGTATTTAGAAACCATGTCAGTATTTAAAAAAAAGGCCATTTCGGATTGTACAACACTATTATTAATTATCTGTGTGCCCGCGGCTGCGCCCGCGTTTCATGTGTTCTTCACTGCGTTTTAATTTTTTTATACGTAACCATAATAATTATTTTCCTACAAAAAAATTTAGCACTAATATTAGTAAAATGTTTCTTATAAATTCAAATACTTCCCCGTAAAACTGTGCAATGAAACGGATTTCATTAATTTTTTTTAAAGCTGAACCCTAATTATTTACATAAATCAAAAGTTACGCGGAGTAACTTCAGCTATCTGCTGAAAAAAAGTCCCGTCAACATCGGTCCAGCATTTCCGGAGATTACCCGGAATAAACAGCCAAAAAATTGTATTTTTTGTAACAAACACTGTCATTAAATTTAGTATGCCCGTGATATTTTTTTTTAAAAACATTATTATAGAAAAGTAAATTCTTATAAAAAATCCAGTCACATGAAGGTATATCACGCTCTCGTCTCAACACGTGCACATATATATAAGTTATTTATTGAAAACATCATATTATATATTTATTTGCTAGAAATTACTCGTTATTTTTACAACGGGTGGACAGTATTTATTTTTTTACAAATTCATTTTTAAACAAAATTTTATCATTCGTTCGTTGTGTGATTTTAGCTGTGGCAAGTGAGTAAAATAAGATTTTTTTATTATTACATTTTTGAACGTTTATTGACGTGAAATAAAAATTTAAAACTAAAAAATTTATGGCGCCGGTTATTATTAATTTATGTAATTTTGTTTCGATTAAAATAAAAAAAATAAAAAAAAATTACACAGGAATTATCAAAAGAGGTTTTATCATGTAATGTATCTATTTGTGTCATTGTTGTTTGGTTGTCGAAATACTGAGATAGATCTGCATTAAATGTTCTTAGAAGACGAACTGTATTATAAAATACCTAATAAGTAAGTTTTCAAAAATTGAGTGCCCTAAGCGTTTGTGAAATCGCCAAGGCTTAATTCTTTCGACACACAGTGGGCGGCTCTCGACGTCAGTGTGATTTTAATATCGCGAAGAGGTCGCGCTTTGCTCGAGTTGAGACGATGTATTTTATATAAAAAACATCGCGCTAGCGTCCCAGTCCGCCCGCTGTGTGCCGAAACCATAAAGTGTTAGTTCGAAAAAAAAAGTTGAACACAGCACGGTCATACTCTTTGAGCATAGTTTTGTTTATAGTATTTTATCAATAAATTCTGTTGTTATTTTAATTATGGAAATAATTTGTCATAGTATTCAACTATGTACGTATTTTATACAAAAAGTAGAGGTTATTGTGAATTTTGTTTTGATCCCTCTTTCTGACCTTGAAAAAATTTATATTTGTTATGAATGGAAAAAAAAAAAATTTGGAAAACTGTAACAACAATATACGCAGCTAATGTCACACGAACCGGTATAATATTGGTAAAAAGACAAGTGATACATCCCGGATCGGTTCGTTTATCGGTGGTGGTACATTAACGCCTAACGCCTGTGTTGTAAGTAAATTTAACGATACTAATATCTAATATTATTATAAAATATAAATTTATATATATTCTTGTTTGCGCTTTACAGCTAGCTGTATTTATAAATTCGTACATTTCTATAGATACGTAAGACATTGCTAATATCATTTTATTAAGCTTATATATTTATTGGTTCAGCGCTTTAGACGGATATTTTCATGCCAAAATAATAGCGTGAAGTGATTGATAATAAATAATCGTTTTTCTTAAACCTTTTCACTTCTAATTCACAGTTTTTTTTTTTTTTTAGTTTTTTCAACAATAAAAGCCTCTATACACTTTTGTCGACATTAAGGGTAACATTTGGCAATTGCATGTTTTGGCCTTAGTCCATATTTTAATCATAGCATCTACCCATATTCGATTGCGTCGGCGATTAATATGGTCTGGCCTACAAAAAAAAAAAAAAAATCATTTCAATATACTTGTGGGTCGATTTAATGAAGACGTTGGTTTGAGTGTCTATTTACCATTAACCGTAAAATGGAATTTTGTTCTCTGCTTCGTACGGCAGTTGATAGAAACTTTGTAATAAAACGGTTTATTTTTAATATAATATTTATCTGAACATATTCCTTCTTTGCACCTAAAATGCGTGTACTAATTTTGGAGATGAACGTTGAGCTCTAAAATGATTATACTATATTTTAATTAAGACTAAGAAATCTATTTCCGAGAATATTTTTACCGTAGAATATTCCTTTGCCTTCTGAGGTAAATTATCTTTGAAATTAGCAAGTCATATGTAGGAATATTATTATTTTTATAATTTAGGTACTATTCATTAGTATTAGAGGGGACAGTTCGTGTATGGAAATTGTTTTTTTTTTTTTAAATTTGATGTGTGATATTTATTTTGGCATAGACAATTTTATCATTCGTCTTTTAGACGACGCGGTTAATATGTGTCATAGAGCTTTTTTTTTTTGTAATATTATTTACTTACCACTTTTAACTGCAATAACACGTGCCTTTATCATTATTCTATATGTGCGCAGGTTCATAGTAAATAGAAAAAAACTTTAGTAAGAATAAAATTAAAAAATAAAATTATTTATTTATTTATTTATCTGCGTAATTTAAACAAGATTGATAAAAATAGGGTTGTTATACTAAAAAAAAAAAAAAAATGTGAAACCACCCTGGGTTCGAACCTCCGACCTTTCAGTCGTACCGTCTATGACATACGCGGATTAGTCCACCGGGGTAACCACACTCTCGTCATACTATGAACCTGCCAACATGACATGTATCTTGTTATAATTTTAGCATCTACTAAGCTTTTAATTTCCACTTTTGTTTTATTTATTTATTTTCCTTAATATATAAACCTATTTGAAGTGCATGAAGTGATCCTGCGACAGGCGCCCGGAGACAGCAAGGAGCCAGACGGTGGTTGCGCTTGTTAGTCTGACAGCTGTAAGCTGTAAGCACTACCGACTGCACCCGACTCTGCCTGCCGAGTACTTCGTCCAACACGCCTCACCGATCTACGCACGCAGGGATGTCAACAAACACGACACATTAACCCCGTTCATTTATTTACTTCCGTTTTTTTGTGTAATCACATTTTGTATGAAAACTAAGACGCGCGACTAAGTCAGAATTAGTTTACTAATTCCTTGAAAACATTAATATTTTAATTTTACGACATATCGATCTTGATACTCGATTTGAAAAAAAAATAATTCAAAATATAATATTTAAATCACTTTAAAGTATAATTATTTTTTTATTTGTGTAAAATGGCGGACTTAATGCCTGCGGCGTTCTCTACCAGTCAAACGTATATTTTTTTCATTCTTTTAAAATACCGATCGATTTATCGACATATCGATGTTTAGTATTTTAGCAGCTAGTAAGACATCCCTAATTGCGGCAAATTCATCCAATGCTCTAAGCGGAGACAATATTTATTATTATTTCGATAATACTAACACTCAACTAACATTTAAGCGATTTCTCATGCTTTAGATTGAAAAGCCACATTCAGGACAATTTAAAAAAAAATTTGAAGTCGAAATAATTGTCCCTTAGTTCGGATAGCTAAGGCTAATTTGCCCTTTTTTATTTCAACCAATTCTATACATATAATGTATTATTGGGTATTTTAATTGATATATTGAAACATCAAGAATATATGGTTCTAGGAATAAACGATAATGAATGGCGGTTACCGATTATATGCGTGCTTCTTACACGCTTTCGAGATTTCACTGATATTATAATATGATGAATTATAATGTATGAATTGTATTCGAATTTATTCCTTCCTAAATATTTATAATACGGCCTAAATATATATATATATGGTAAATACATATAAAATATAATTTATACAAACATTTAGATTTGTAAATATTTCTGGTATAGAATTGTAAAGACGTGCACAGATGGCGGCACACGGTTATCTATGACTTGATAATTCCGTTCGAACATCACCGTAAACAGTTTAAATTGAACTTAACAATAATAATGTTAAGGCAATTTATCATTAGAACATTTTTATTTATGACTATATCTGCTTAGATGTAATACTAAATTTCTTCAGATTTTCCTCGTATAATTCTGTCTAGTATTTTTTTTTTCAATCTGTTATTAAACTGCAGATCTTTCCGTGAACTTATGAAAATCTCTTTTATTTAATATAATAGATCGTGGTAATAAAAAATATATAGATGCAACACATATGTGCATATAATAATTTCGATCAAACATTGTTCCACAATTAGTTGCAGAGTTGTGCTTTGATGACATAATTATCTTTTTTTATAAGATCTCTTGGTCCAGTGGAAAATTACGAATATTGTTGTGCATAATTCAATAATTTAATATGCTGTTTGCTTGATATTTAAACCAGGTAAAATTACTAGTTCGAATGCCTCTTACATTGAAAATTGAAAGATGCAATTATTTATAACAAACTATAACTATAACATATAAACTTCATTAAGATAAAGGGATGTAAAAAATATATTATTATAAAAATAAATTTTAAATTTGTACGTTAGAAAAGAGATAACTTGTGGTTTTTGTCTCTTTTCTTACTTACAGAGTTTTACAAGTAACTTTGTAACAAGATCAATTGCTATAAATGATAATGTTACTATGTTAATACAGTAATACCCCGCTTTACGCGAGGGATACGTTCCGAAAAAAATCGCGTTAACTGAAATTCGCGTATATCGAGGTTTATGATTAAACATAGTCAAAATTTAATACAAAAAAATACAAATCATTTTAATCAATCACTTTAATTCTAAGAACACTTTATGCAATACATACTCTTATTTTTTACGGAAAATACATCTATTGTCTGTACATTATGTTTATACGCACACTTTCGCGTAATGCGAGGGATTTGAGCGCGAAATTTCAAATTCGCGTTATAGTGAAACCGCGCGTAACGGGGGTCGCGCTAAGCGGTGTATTACTGTATTATCTTCGAAATTATTTTCAGGGTAATGGCGATATTAATATAACTAACTATGTTACATTAGTACCAAACATATAAGTTACATCGAATAATTTGTTTGTGGAGAAACAATTAAACGCCAACCATATTGGTGTTAATGAATTCCATGAAATAGAGATTATTGACCGAACGGAAACGTCCAACGAACCAATCACGATAGTTTCAGCGAGCCGCTTTGTGATTGGCCGAAATATTATTGGCAATAACTGTGCAGGTGCAAAATTGTAACTTTGAAAACGTGGTATAACCGTAACTAAAGTATACTTACGTTTTGCTTATGTTTTTTGTATTGGATTTTTATTTGATTTTTGTTTATTGATTTCTAAGTGTGTAATATAAAAAAAAAAATGATGGTCCAATGAATAAATAATAAAATTTATTGTAACCGCTTCATATATAGTAAACTACGATCGCTGTAATTTAGTATTATTTATTTACTTAGTGCTTAAGGTTAATAAAAACTTATGAATTAAATTTTTTATATAAAATAAAAAAATAAAACATATTTTTATTATTAGTGATATCTCACCGCTAGCTATTTTGTCATTCCAGATGGTTTGGTTAGTTTCCTAACCGATCAATGTATTGGTAACCAGCGACAATGTTCATTTCCCTAAGTGAAGATGTTAAAGCTTGTGCCACACTATGATATTTACAGTTAGTCGTTTTAATAAGTCAGTTCATACATACAGAAGATATGTATTTGTCAAGCTATAAACGATTCACGCACTTTATTTTTATATTTTCAAGCACCGGTCACTGAACGCTCTTACATTTACTTTAAATATATTCAAATAAAATTGCTGGATAAAACAGTTTTATTGCCAATTTTAATGGCAACACTTGAAAATATATTTCATGGAACTCGTAGATTTGTAATCGATGGGTTCTGTACGCACGTAACATGGTGTGAGAATACTATAGTATAAACGTTAGCGTATTGTTGGTTAGTCTGGGGAGTGGCTAGAGCCCTTGAAAAGCGAAGGCCGAATATGCAATAGTAAAATTTTGAGCCGTATTTCGGTTATTTATTTTGACACGACACAACCAGCTCTACTCCTCCCCTTGCCCCTCATATATACCCTTATAGAGTTGCCACGTGTGATATTGTTTAATAAAGTCGTGTAAACCAAAATGGGGTAGGAAAAGAAAATTAAATATTAATACATTTATACATGTCTGGAAGGTTAGTTTGCTCTTTTTGATTTATACGACTTTGTTTTAGCGATTTAGTTTACTATTTCGTAGGTCAACTTACAATTTGCTGGCATCTTATGACGAATGTCCTTGAATTAAATATATTATTAATTTATTTATTGTGTCCCTTCGGTAAATTAAAGCATATTAATGTAAAATTATTTAAAAAATGTGGTGTATGCCCCACATTGCGTATTACTTCATTTAACATAAAGCAATAATTTATTCAGCAATTAAGATTATTCAATTTTATAGGATCATTTATTCTATAAAGTCTTTTATATTAAAATAAATAAAAATTTTGGATCTTTTTCTATTACACGTAAATGTAAACATTAAAATAAATAAAAACAAGCATATTAGTGCGCATATTGTAATTTTCTAGAGTTTATTTTTCGTCTGTTATTCGATCGATCACAACGCGCAGTGGACATTGCTGTAATTGTTTTTAAATAATGTATAATTTGTAAATAATCTACACGCTGGTTTATATTTAATAAAAAATATATAATTATGAGTTTTTTTTTTCTGTTAAATTTCACACTAGTCCCTCAAATTAAAATACAAAATTCGTATTGGATCCTCGTTTCCAGGTGGTGAATTCGTAAACAGTTTGCAAAAAACAGTAACTAATGAGATTGATTATAGTTATTAGTACTTATTTATTTATCAAATACAATAGTATTCTTCTATAAAATAATCCCACATTTTGATAAAAATTCGTACACTACTTGTATAAATATTTACAGATAGCTTAAAGAAAAAAAAAAAATTGTTTGATGCACTTCGAAATTTTACTAGAACGATATGCTTAAAAATAAGCTATCCTAAAATATGTTAAAGAGGTTATGTATTTGGGATAGGTTAAAGAGATATTCGTACCATAACTGTGGATAAAATACCTTAACTCATTTTGCATTAGCTGTGGACCTGCAGACACAGTCGCCGATGGGCTCCGAACAGGAAGGCAACGAGAGCGGATGTGTCTGCTGAACTACTGCGAGTTTACGCGCGCTTACCACCCTTTAACCCCCACCACCCGGCTATTCCAACCGTATCGCTTCTTACACCGCAAATTCACTACCGCGCTTTTATATTGAGTTTCTTTGTTTTTGCATAAACACCTTAGTATTGTAAGATTTTCAGTTCTGTATGTATGTTGCGAAAAAGAAATTCAGATGAGCTAACAACGGCGTGTTATCGAAGCACGCTTTTCAGATGTCTTACGCAAATTATTAGTTAATTATATATAATTATATATAATACGTATTTATCTATATATTTTCTTAGACAATAACTGCTGGCACCTTTATAATTTCAATCAATGGATTGTTTTTGTATCTGTCAGTCCAATGAAAATTAAGTTTGTAGCTTATATCATTAGTTAAGTTCTGTTCGTAACTGTTTTTATAATTATTTATTAAATGTATTATTGCAAAGGAAAGATGTAACGAGTGTTATAAGCATTTGCAAGGTTGACGATTTGGGGATTGTGGTGTGTAAGCGTGGTGCGGCTAGAAACAATCTTGGTTGATTTAATTGTTTGTCGCACAACAGTATATTAATATTATAGTCGGGGACAAATGTTGGAAATGGCTAGCAGGATTCACTGAACAGAGCAACGTATAGTAATTTATTATTATAATGACGATGGGTATCATTCGTATGAATTTAATTAATGTTTATCGAATTACTATATTGCGTTGAATAAAGCATCATTTCCATAAATATTTTAATTCGGATAATAAACGCTTGTGAAGGAATGTGTGTGGTATTAGGCTTATTAGTTAACCAGAAGTTTTTACTAGAGACGTATAGGGTCGTAAGTTTAAAACTTGCTTTCTATAATTTACACCTCTGTGAATTTGCAAAAATCGATTTTCATATATCGCTGTATGTCTTTAATAAAACACAACTTTCAGTAAACAGTATAATAATAAAGTGAAAATTTAATAATACTGTTTACTGAAAAGTGAAAATTTAATAATACTGTTTACTGAAAAGTGAAAGTTTAACAATACTGTTTACTAAAAAGTGAAAATTTAACAAAACTGTTTACTGAAAAGTGAAAATTTAATAATACTGTTTACACTGAAAAATGAAAATTTAATAATACTGTTTAATGAAAAGTCAAAATTTAAAACTACTTATGAAATTATCATCTTATCTTATGATTTGTATATAATGTATTTATTTTAAATAAATCACATGGAAGATCTCATACGTTAGGGCTCGTTCGGCTATTACGTAAGGAATATTTTAGATATTTTATGATTCACCCCCTCCTTTGTCAGCAACAGTAAGAAATTAGAAAAGTCTTAACCCTTCCCCTATGATTACGTAGTACACATTGCCATAATTTTGAAAATCAAATTAAAAATAAATGAGTAAACATTGCTTATGTAATTATCATACCCCATTGATGCTTACGTAATACTTGGATGGTCCCTTACGCATAAGATGAACACAGGTAGCTTTTTTTTAAATATTTTGACTCCTGTATGTTCGAAATAATCTTATAACGATAAATAATTTAGTATATATTATAAATTATTGTTGAAGTTTCCAAACATAATTTTGAAATACGCTAGAAGCTGTAAGTCCTGAACGATTGGTATCTTGGTTCCGTTTGTATTCTTAAATCCTATTTCAAAAGATCCATCGTTACACTAATTACAAGTAGGTATTATTCTGTGAGAGTTAGTTTAACTGCCGATCACCAGATGGCTTAAAATGCAATCTGTACATTTTATCTCGGGACATTTTTTGAAATGATAAAAATGTTCGCATGCTAATACATATGTTATTGAAATCTGTTTATAGATAGAGATACTTAAATGCATACCTTTCATTGATTTGGGTGGTCCAGTGAATTATAAAATTAATTATGTGTATACATAACAATACTAGTACGACCAAAATTATTGGCAGTTAAATTCCCGCTCACGTGCGACTGTACGGACGTTAATATGATAAATATTTCCAAGTGCTTTTTGTAATGGGTACTATAGAATTTTTTTCCCCTAGACCTACTGTTGTCTTGTATGCATTGTGCATGTTTCGTTACCTAGTTAGTTTATAATCTGTGAATATGGAGTCTCATGTAAACATTAGCAGATCTCTGATGCGCTTATTATGATTTATGTTTTTCTTTATCGTAAAAGATTGCAGAAGTTCATAATCATCATCATCCCCCCTTGTGTGAGACCGAAGTCCCCCAATAAGGCGGTGCGGAGGGACGTCTCCGCACCAGTGTGGGACTCGCCCGGACGTGAAGCGTCCGGAAATACCCACTAAACCCCGTCCGCCGCATTTGGGATGGGGACGATACGGGATAGCTTTCGCAAAAACCGCGTCGTCCCCTTCGGCAGACACATCAGGGCCACGTCCATAACTTAGCCCATTGGGGATGGGGGGGAGAATGTCGGTGCATAACCCACAGGCTCTCTCCCCACCCACCTCTTCGTCCACTTCTCAGAAGAGAAGTATTGACCAGCGGTCAACAGTCCAGGGGCAAGGGATTATCCCCCTGCCCTCATCATCACCCCCCCCCCCCCCCCCCCCTACTCTTATTCCATTTTCATTTGTAGTCGGCGCATCATGTTTATTAATATCTATTTGAAATCTCCAAATTTTCTCTTTCTTTCTCAGTATATCTTTCACACAATCTACCCATCTTTTCTTTGGTCTTCCACATTCATATCCAACACCTTTGTTACAACAACCTCTTCCTCCCTGCATATCACATGCCAATACAAAATCAAAAAATCAAAATCAAAATTTATTTATTCAATTTAGGCCCTAAGAAGGCGCTTATGAACGTCTAAAACACTACCACCGGTTCGAAAAACAACCCAGTCGAGAAGAGCACAGGCAACACTCGATCTGGTTCTTTTTTTTTCTATAAATATAATATAGATCATTTTTTTTGTCATATAAAAAAAAAACTATACAAATCCTAGTCTTAATAATGTTAGCGGGTGCGCACAGAGATGTGGGTTAATTCCAGACATCACTATCGTTCACGTAATGATCCACCCTGTAATAACCTTTCGAGATTAAAACTTGCTTGACATAATACTCGAACTTATTGTCAGGTAAATCGGTAATGTTACTTGGGATCTTATTGTAAAACGAATACTATTACCTATAAAGCTTTTATTACACTTACTTAACCTAAAGCGTGGTTCCGGACAACTTGTCTTTACTTCTAATATTAAAATTATGACGATCATTCACTAGATCTAGATACCAGGACAGATGCCTGCTCCTTAACTTCTCTGCGACTGGGGTCACTTTAAAACATTTTCATCTCATCCGTCACCTTTATGGGCGAACATTCTGATCTATACAAGACGACAGGCCTGATCATTAAATTTATATGTGACGTAGTACGTAGGTATAAATTCTTCAAATTTAGTAAATAAATATGCACAATTAATTCCAGTAATTTTACTATTTTCTTTTATATAAAATTTAATAGAATATTACAATTGCTCGAATTAATGTATATTTGTTATTATATAAACGCAATACGTGTCAGTATTTTTTTGATCTCGATTATGTGCGACAAGGGAGGCTTGAAGTTAGAGACATATGTTCATGACGTCACAGGTGTTAACAGGAAGCCGTGTAATATAAAACATACAATTGGCTTAGGACATACTTGTTTTGAATATAAATTGTTATGTTTGTCGTTCGGTTAAGCGTTATCGAATAGTGTTAACCAATTATGAAAAACCGTTTTTAACATGTACACTTAATAATATTAATATAAAGGTGGAGGCTTATAATTAGCAATTGTAACACTTTCATAATTTCTTCTACCTATATTCAACATTTGACTGTAAGCCTTCCCAAAAAATTAAAAAAAAAATAATAAAATAAAATAATGACTCGTAAAATTAATCGATGCCGATAAAATAAATTTTATACCGATGTTTCTCATTTTATCAACATGCCTGTCGATGTGGTGACGATATGCGTTCTTGTTTGCGAATATGATATTGAATCGAAAAGAAATGTGTAATTTCCACAAGTCCGGATGCATTCTTCACACATTATCTATTTCACAAATTGATAAAAATAATATTCCGTTTTTTATTGTTGGCAACATCATTGTGGTTTTATTATCTGTGCAGGGGAAATCCAGTGTTCACTTGTGACTTGGTGAAGACTGATGTGATTACATTATTGTTTATTGTATTAATGTATATATTACTACTGCTTATAAATAGATTAAACCAGACTGAAATTAGAGATCAATATACTTTGTCTGAGGTGGGTTGGGGGGGGGGGGGCGCGTATGATCTATGACTGTTCTTTACTTATGAAATATGTAATCCATGCGCACTGTTGTTTTTGTTATAAATTAATAAGCTATGTAAAGGAAACTCGTCCTTAGATTTTACTAGAATCCTGGACACTATATGAAGCATGTAAAATTAATACTAGCTATTCCCACTTTGCAGACTAATGATAGACAGATAACTTGATTATTTCTCTTTCTAATAATTTATTTACGAATAAACGTTTGCAATGTTACCAAGTAGAGAAAAAACTTCTGGAAGATATAATATTTTTAATTTTGTGTCGTCTCTGGAGATTTCATTTATTATAAAGTGTTAGAATATTTGATGAGAGCAACGTTCAATACTGTCGTTATCCTTACTTAATATTATGAATGCGAAAGTAACTTTGTTTGTTTGTCGCGCTTTCACGCCAAAACCGGTTTAAATGCAATTTGATACACAGATGGTCTAGAGAGCCTGAGAAAGGACATAGGCTACTTTATAATGCGAAAAAAAAAAATGGTTGAAAGGGGGATGTAAAGTTGTATGGAAGTATCGTCATTTTTAAAAATAGAAGCTTGAAGCTTATTTTTGCTGTTGATTCAAAAATATGACATTCAAAGTTTACCCTCAAGGGTGTAAAATAACAATAGGGAATACGGGATGAAAATATGTATGGAAATATGTGAATGTTTTATAAGTTTGCGACAAGAGACAAAATACTAGACTCATTCTGATGTAACATTTACGGAGTCATAATTAAATAAACTTATATTTTATACCTTATGTACTTAAATAATTTAATAAGCTCTTTGCAGTGAAACACTGCAAATAGCTCATTAAAGTATTTATACGTAAGTGTCTTATTTGTGAAATAAGTTAATTAAAAATGCTACCCGAAGACACTATTCCACGCGGACGAAGTCGCGGGCACAGCTAGTATGCACTATAAATTGTACGATCAAACAATGCATTAGTGATTGCGTAAATTTAGTTTTCTAGAGTTTATTTTTTCTTCTCATATTAAAAAAGAACCTATTAATAAATTATTTTATAATACATAAATGCGAAAATTTTCCATATCTGTAAAATGTTGTGATTAAAACAAAGAAAGACGCTAATTTTAAATGAAAAACCGTAACTGGGTGAATATTTCCGTACGTGATGTTTAATGTTACATTATATGTAATAATATTTTGATTAAGATTAAGGCGCGAAGATAACTTTTTATAAGTAAAGGTCAGTTTTTTTTTTATTTGGAAAACACTGAATAGTTTTAATAAAATATTTCGGCTTAAGCTGAGGCGTCACGAATTGTACTTTCCTATGATCCAAATCGCATGATACGGTTCAGATATTATGCTTAATCGCGTTTAGTAATTTATTGTTTTATATATAATATAAATTAAAAAAAACTAATTAGCATGATGTTCTTAATATTAAAAGCGTTTTATTACTTGTATCTGATGTTTTTATTTTAATAAAACCTTTCCTGGTTTATCGTTTGCTAAGACTTCTAGTAGGAATCCAAAAACTCCCTCAAATCTATAGTGATTGTAATGCTTACACAATGTATGCATGTGTTTAATGTTTTTTTTTTTAATTTAAGTTTTTTTAGCGGCTTTTGACATAAGTCATATCAGCCGCATCATAACCTAATATTACTAATTTTAAAGGTTTACTTCATTACATACATCATCTTTCTATCAATTCACATAGCATTTTTGCAATATCCTTAGTGGGATTTACTAAAATACTATGGAACATTCCTACATCTAATTTATTGAACTTAAACTTATCAATAAAATCTATCCTAACATTATCATTTTTAACACATTCCGTCAGAACATGATGCACGTCATCAATAGTACCGCACGCTGTATTGTACCTAAAGGTACAACTTTGCCCTCCCAATACATCTTCGATAACTTAATGCATATTCGTAAAAATTTAGACAAGCTCGATCTAGTGAATGATCGTCATAATTTTAATACTAGAAGTAAAGACAAGTTGGCCGTCCCACGCTTTAGGTTAAGTAAGTGTAATAAAAGCTTTATAGGTAATAGTATTCGGTTTTACAATAAGATTCCAAGTAACATTACCGATTTACCTGACAATAAGTTCAAGTATTATGTCAAGCTAGTTTTAATCTCAAAAGGTTATTACAGGGTGGATCATTACGTGAACGATAGTGATGTCTGGAAATAACCCACATCTCTGTGCTTCCACTAAAAACTACGATTTGTATAGTTTTTTATATGACAAAAAAAATGATATATATTATATTTTTGAAAAAAAAAAGAACCAGATCGAGTTTCTTGCCTGCGCTCTTCTCGACTAGGTTGTTTTCGGAACCGGTGGTAGTGTTTTAGACGTTCATAAGCGCCTTCTTAGGGCCTAAATTGAATAAATAAATTTTGATTTTGACAACGAGCTAAATGAGCTAAGTGAGCTCTTGCTATCAGTCAAGGTAACAATCTTATTATATGACGCTTCGATAGCACGTGATAGAGCTTCCTCTATAGCAAACAACTCTATGATACATTTGTTCATTTTAAGTACTCGACTAGGCCGCGTGTTTAGTTACTAGGTGCTTTCCAAGGATCTTTTCGTGGATATATGAATTAGTAGAACGATATTAAACTTGACGAACGGGGCTACCGGTTCAAGGCTTTGCTCTATGATGGTGAAGCTGAAGGGCACAATTGCGTCCTTCGTTGAGTAACTTTCTGAGACACTTTGAAGTCGTACTCTCTGTAGATCGTATCACTGAGGATCAAGGAGGTGCGTCTAATCCGTATGGGTCATCACGCGAATTTTCCTTCACCACCTTTTTTTAAGTACTGTGTAGGCTAAAGGCTTTGGTCACAATCTCACTTGATGTTAAGTGACGACGTGGTCCAGGATGGTAAATACACTAAGCCTAGAAACTGATTATCGAATGATACTGCCTGATTTGTATTTGACGACAGGTTTTCAAACTTGAGGGTTGTAGCTAACCAGGTGGGCCTTATTAGATAATGCCCTACCACCATACTGTCGGTCCCTCACGATGTTTTCTTACAACGAAAGCTCAGGCTGATTTTAGACCTGGATAGGCAGACTCGAACCAGCGTCCATTGACGTCGAATTCGGGCGCACTACCAACTGCGCCATTATAGCTTAAAAACGTACTCAGCTAGGTCAAGACATGTGTGAGCTCGTACCGCATGAGGTTTTCTCCTAGAACATCGTTCACCTGCACCGACAACTCCCCTGTTGGGAGGCCTGACATGAAGCACTATGTCCGTCCTTCGGAATATGTTTATATTTCACAGAGGTTTTGGACTCGCAGCAACATGTCAAAAAATTCTGCATTATAAAAAAAATATGGTATACCTAAAAGGTATATTTTTAAATAGCTCCGCTGAGTTATATGAGACTTACATTTATATTTTTTGACAAACGTGGCAGTATTTTATATAACACATATCTATTATATTATTGTATTAACCCCTTGAGCACCAATCTGGCGTTTATGCCAGCTTTCCATTGTTTTCCTATTGCCTTATTTTTATGGGTAATCGATATAGGTCATAAAAAACTTAATTTCGAAGTTCAATATAACAGAATCGCGAGCACAACTAATTAGTGTTCGATATGTGGCTTCAATTATGAGGTCATTGTTATTATCAGGCATCCTGTGATGTGGTTTTGTTTTGTTTTAGCGTAAATTCGCAAAGGCTCCACATTACGTTCATATCGTATAGATAATAACATTATCATAGTTACAATCATTAGCAGACTTCATGGTCTAGTGGCAGTAAGACCTACTGCCGAGACGAGGGATTTGGATACGATCTGGAACAAACTTCTGTGTCTAAATGTTTGCTCTACATATTAAATAAGCAACGCGGCGAGGCAACGAAGATTAAGAAGTTATTTAAAAGGTCTATATTCGCTACTGACATTTTGGATTGGTTGGACATTGCATTAATTGATTTGTGTAGGTTCAAATCTATTCTGAACTTGAGCTTTCGGCCAAGGAAAACATTGTAATAAATCCATAGAGTATGGTCGTAAGGCATATTTTAATAATCGCCTGGTTAGCTGTCACTTTCAAATTTATACATCCGTCACCAAGCACTTATAGATAAGTACTGGCAACATCACTTGAAAGCTAGTTCCTCCAAGCTTAATTTGTTTACTAACTCAGACCACGTCGTCACTTATCATCAGGTGACATTTTAATAAACTGGCTAGGCAGAAGTTATTCCACATTAGATTATCAATACCTTAGAAATATTTTTATATGTAAATATATTGAAATAATATAAATATATTTATATATAAATAGTATTTATCATATATAAATATACATTTTTATAAAAGGCCAACGCTAGTTATCGGAAGCATCGCCTTAATATGTCGATTACCCATAAAAATGAGACAATAGGAAGTCAATAGGAAAACGATGGAAAGCTGGCATAAACGCCAGGTTAGTGCTCAAGGGATTAAGAAAACAAATATACTACAAGAACATGAGTTCAATCGATGAAGTAGTTCAGAAGAAGTTACATGATCACGAACAGGCGCACCAACGATAAGAATAATAATACAATGGACTATTTCGAAAATGGATGTATCAGCCACCAGCGAATATTGTACGTCAGTGTAAAATAAGGCAGTGGATATTTGACGGCTTATTTTACTGTTTTCGGCCTTCATAGTTATTTCAATATCACGAAAACCTTGGTAGGATGGTGGTCCTTGACAGACGGACTATCGTTATTTTTCAGTATTTTACAATCTTAACCACCATACCACACGTTTTGATAGGGAATTCTAAACTGTTATCACAAATTATGGCCAGACTCTATTGATAACTGTCGAGCGTAGGTTGAAAGACATATATAAAAAGGTGGTATGAAGTTCTGAAACCATTTCTGTTTAAGTACTCCTGAACAGAAGTGAGTTAATTACTTGTGAGCGCTTGTGGCAAAGATTCATCAAAATGGTCACTACAGGTAAAGAGTGGGTTTTATTGCGTCGTGTAAAATGTTTTATTGTGCCTTGGAGTTGATTATTTTATTTGTTTTTTTTATCCCTTTTGAATTTTTTTTTATATCAATTTATCTATTTCTATTAGGGCATAATATTTATTTTACGTTATCTCGGTGGTCTCTTTCAGCTACAGGCATTAGGGAGGAAGAGGTTCGATTATTTTCAAAATAAAAATGTATTCTGCACAAGGTATCGTATTTAAGTATTTCTAGTAACAAGTTACGTTTACTTTTTTTTTTAGAAACAAAACCAATAAATAATTCTTCGTCATCTACATCGGTTAATCCTACACCAACTGATGGAAATACAGCAACAGCGATTGCTCCAGTGCCTACAAAGCCAGCAGATAAAATAGTGCCAGATGTACCACAGGGCTTGCAAGTTGTTAAGTTAACTGACGAACATACCTACCTCCTCGAGGAGGCGGCTTTGGAACGGATCTTATTGCGTGACGATATCAAAGACTTGCCCGTAGTGGTAGTCAGCGTGGCGGGCGCTTTCCGCGGCGGCAAATCGTTCTTGCTTAGCTTCTTCCTCAGATATCTCAATGCCCCGGTGAGTCGGTTCATTTCTAGTTATTTTTGGAGAATTAATTTTCGACTTTATCAAGAGAGAATCACCGGCCATAAACGCAGGGATATGTTCATTGCAGCAATCAAAACATTTAAAAATTTTAAGGTTAACTCTTACGTCTCGTTATTTTTGTTCTGTTGTTTTATAACTGGAATGCCGTTTCCATGATTTTAACTAGTACGAGTTCCAATTTAGGTATTGAAAACGTTTTAAATTCTATTATCGGATAACATCATCAATTGACAATTATGGTATGCATCCGCGAAAAATATAACAGACGTGTAAATTTTTCAGCATCTGAAATAAACAAACAGGATTAGAAATTAGAACGCAAATTTGTTTTGAAAGACACTTTTGTTACGATTTGGTATATTGAATGATATAGATAAATAGTAACTTCTTTTTTTTTTTTGACGGGGGGAAATGCATTTACGCACTACCCTTACCTATTGTATTAGTGAGACCGGAGTCCCAATACAATAGGTAAGGGGGCACGGAGGGACGAGCTCCGTGCCAGTGTGGGACTCACCCGGGCGTGAAGCGCCCGGAAATACCCACTAAAATCCCCCGGGGCCGTCCACTGCATTTGGGATGGGGGCGACACGGGGTGGCTTTCGCAAGCACCGCGTCGCCCCCTGCAGCGAACCCACCAGGCCTCGTCCGTGCAATGGCCCAGTAGGGATAAAGGAGAATAGTTCCCCTCCACCACTTAGCCCGCCTCGGAAGGAGGCACGATCGTCAGGTCGACAGTCCGGGGGCAGGATGTACTTCCTGCCCCCATGAAAAAGGGAAGAACGAAGAAGGGACAGAGTAGTGACGGGTAAAGATGAAGGGGAAATAGCCCGCCTCTACTTTCAAAGGGAGCTTAGGTCCCTCTCCTTCACTCATCTTGTCTCAGTCGACAAGACGTAGGAAGGAGAGGGATACCTTGAAGAGAGAAAGAAGGAAAGCAGAAGAAGATAAATAGTACCTACATATATGAAACATTTAATTTATTCAAAACTGTCTTACTTATTAAACATATTTCTTAAATACTATTTAAACAGCACGCTTATAAGAAGTATTAGAATCTTATATAATGAAATGTTTATGGTTTAATAAGGAGTCTTCACGTAACGAGAGCGGTGAGTGGTTGGGTGATGAAAATAAACCCTTAACTGGGTTCAGCTGGCGCGGTGGTTCGACCAGGCATACGACAGGAATCGTTATGTGGTCCAATCCAATAGTCTGCAACTTACCATCCGGTGAAAAGGTAACTGATTATCATTGTAATTAAATAATATTAACGTTTATCATGAAAGATGGAAATCGATATGGCATCTATCTACATTAGACAAAATAGACGCGTAGAATACACGGAAGCCTCTGAATGTGAACCATGAAAGGTTTAAGACGTTCAGATCTACCTTTTTTTTTTTTTTGACGGGGGGAAATGCATTTACGCACTACCCTTACCTATTGTATTAGTGAGACCGGAGTTCCCCAATGCAATAGGTAAGGGGGCACGGAGGGACGACTCCGTGCCAGTGTGGGACTCGCCCGGACGTGAAGCGTCTGGAAATACCCACTAAAACCCCCCGGGGCAGTCCGCCGCATTTGGGATGGGGGCGATACAGAGATGGGGGTGATACGGGAAAAGATCTACCTAGTCTACAATACTTATTGCTACAAATTTATTTAAAAAAGAATTAATTTCAAAAATTACAACAGAAATTGTAGAAAATTAGAACCAAAGTGAGACTATAAGGAAAGTTACATTTACCAATAGGTTAATTTAAACTGATGAGAACATGTGATATATACAGTAATACCCCGCTTAGTGCGACCCCGTTACGCGCGGTTTCACTATAACGCGAATGTCAAATTTCGCGCTCAAATGCCTCGCATTACGCGAAAGAGTGCGTATAAACATAACGTAAAGACAATAGATGTATTTTTCCGTAAAAAATAAGAGTATATATTGCATAAAGTGTTCTTAGAATTAAGGTGATTGATTAAAATGATTTGTATTTTTTTGTATTAAATTTTCACTATGTTTAATCATAAACCTCGATATACGCATATTTCAGTTAACGCGATTTTCTTAACTCCTTCGCGTAAAGCGGGGTATTACTGTAATCTAAATATTTGTCTTTTTGGATATAATTCTTAGGTCGCAGTACTCCTAATGGACACGCAGGGCACGTTTGACAGCCGCAGCAGTATGCGTGATTGTTCAACAATATTCGCTCTTTCCACTCTATTGTCTTCCGTGCAGATATACAACATTTCAAGTAACATCAAGGAAGATGACCTTCAGCATCTTCAGGTAATAAGACATACAAAAAATATATTGACTCAAAATTATTTTTAACGTAGATAATGAATATCTCAGGCTCAGTATTTCTTTTTCAGCGAGTTTGTTTTAACATGTTCGGCTAGAATAAAATATATTTATTGTTTAGTTTTTAAGTTTTACAGAAATATTTCAGTTCGACTTTGGTTAAAGATGATACTGAACGGCGTAATGCAAATAAACCTTCAGAAATTATAAAAAAAATACCTCCTATTTAGCAACTTGACGTTATCAGCAAAGTGAAATTAGAATACATTATAATTAGACTAATAACACATGAAAATATGAATACATAAAAAAAAACCATAATGTAATATCTTGTTTAATAATTCTGTAACACAAAGTTTCTCTCCGGTACTTCTGTCTCCTTTACGTTTATCAGTGTTTTCACACTATTTTTATACTTAACAGTTTTTTTAATCGATTGAATCTTGTTTTTTGAATTTAATAACTAGATAAATATTAAATCGGTTGTTGAAAAAAAAAACTCATAAAAACACCTATTTTTAATTGATTGATTCAACTGAAAAACGTCCACTGCTAGACATAGGTCTTCTTCAAAAACTCGGGAATTATCAGAATCGACAGGCTTGGCAGGTAGGTTTTCGATCGTAGTCGGGTGTTTATGGGTACTCAGAGGAAGCTGCTGCCCATCTCCTAATTTATCCCTTAGTCGTTTTTTAAGACACCCACGGAAAGATATGGGGTGTCACTATTCTTAGCCGGCACCAAACGGCAAACATCTATATCATAGATATAAAAATTACAGTTTTTCACTGAATACGGCCGACTTATACAGAATGAGGATGGAGCAAAAGCCTTTCAAGAGTTATTGTTTCTAATTAGAGATTGGCAATACGATTATGAGTTTGCATTCGGACGTACTGGAGGGGAACAAGTACTAGAGAACAACCTTAAGGTAAGTAGTCTTGCGTTAAAATCTTCATTCTACGGTTCTTACATGTACTTGTGTTTTCACATTGCACTAATAAGCCAAGCAGTTAATTGTAATGTTTTTTTTTTTTTATTTCAAATTTATAAATTCTAATTTCGTAAAACAGTTGAAATAATGTAGCTCTATTGAGAATTAAATGTACGTGTTAAGCAAATTTTAGTAATTTCACTAATGATAACATAACTAAAATAATTAAAGTTTGAAACATTGTTGACGTCCACTATTAAATATCGTGAAACACAAAAGTACGACTTATATAAATTTATATAATGCTGTTCTTTAAAGATAACTGAAGAACAACCTCAAGAGATGCGTGACCTGCGACAACATATCCGATCCTGTTTTGAAACGATTAGTTGTTTCTTAATGCCGCATCCCGGACGCAACGTCCGGAAACCAAAATTCGATGGCCGTACTTCTGGTATTATTGTACTTATTTACTAATAGCTACGAATTCGTTCACGTTTATAGTTTAACGGGAACAACGTGTCTTTAAAAGTGGGCTATCTATTTTATGACCGAGATTTTACATGCAGTTTCAAACTTTAATAAATCAGATAAATCCGAATAATGTTTAAAAAAAATATGTGTTCCGTCAGTAATTCTAAATGCATCACTAAATTCGCAGATCTCGACCCTGAATTCAAAATGGCGTTGCTTGAATTGGTGCCATCAATATTTTCATCGTCTAAGTTAAAGCCTAAATTGATCAACGGAGAAAGAGTCAGAGCTCGCGATCTTCTAACGTTCTTTAAAAGTTATATGAAGATATTCAACAGCGACCAAATCCCTCCTCCGATGAGTATTATGAAGGTAAATTATAGACTTTAATTTCAAGACTTTTTTTGCTTTAATATCATTTTCTAAGGCTTTAATTATTGACTTCTAATTTGTGTTATGTCGTTATCCACTCTTTATTTTTTTTAATATATTTTATTTAACAAGAAATGCTGTCGGCTACAAATTTCAAGAATACATTTTTCAGAAATCTATTACTATCGCGTTGCGCCTCAAAGAAAAACTATACAGCGCGAAAAGGACAGCTCGGGCTATTTATAGGTTATACTTATGCAAAATAGAGAAAATCATCACTTTGTATTCTCTTCTTTCCTCCACCAAAACTGAATGGATTTTAATTTTTCTAACGATTATAAATTAAGAAACACTTTGCCCTTGC
This sequence comes from Samia ricini, assembly GCA_014132275.2. Lineage (NCBI taxonomy): Eukaryota > Metazoa > Arthropoda > Insecta > Lepidoptera > Saturniidae > Samia > Samia ricini. Next base: position 2,920,794 of record AP028161.1, on the reverse strand, counting down.
ATTTTGCTTTTTTAATTATTCGACAAATTTGACGGACGTTTGAAAACGACGGTAAAACCTGACATTGTTTGGTATTTTTGTATGGGCATGACCGTTATGTATACATATATTAAATGGTATAAACATATTTACTATGACATTATCCAGGGAGAAAACAGCAATACGTTTTTATGGAATAAAAGTTACGCATTTCCTCTAACTAGCGATAAAAAAGAGAGCTTTTTATTAGTTTCAATGTACCAAGGATATACCAGTTCAAACATGAATAATATTATATCATATGCTTACTTGAAAAGGCGACTTCGGAGGCCGCTATGCTGTCTGGTATCCGAGAAGCTCGGGCGCTGTACGAATCGATTATGGAACAAAAATGCGGGCCGAAGGAACCGAGTTGGCCGAAAATTGCCCTTAACGATGTTCACAATTCAGCTGTAAACGAGGCTCGTAACAACTTCTCAAACAAAAAGAAGATGGGTTCGATAAAAGACAGTCAAGCATACCTCGCACAATTAACCCAGGTATTAACATCCTAATATCTATCTCTTTCATACTATTATTATAAAATACTACCTACGTATTTGTTTATTATTTTTATTCGAGCTTATCTACAGTGCAAGAATGATAGGTTTCATCACACAGCGAGCTGGTCGGGACGCCAGCGTGCTTTTACTATAGAAGAGGCCGCGCACAGCTCGCGCTCGGCTCGCATCGACGCGTTGTCTTCTATAGAAACGTCGCAGTGGCATCCAGAACCAATCGCTGTGTGGCGAAACCATAAGAATCTGTCTACAGTAGCCATCTTCACGCCAGCACACCGTGCCACTTTTTTTTACTAGATATTTTTACTACACATATATGTCAATATTTTTATAACGACTCGATTATTATTCTAATAAATGTTTACAGATCCTTATAGAAGATCATGAAAGTATTTTTGATAATGAAATCTTATTTTTTAAAATACTTACTTCAATTTAATATATTTTCTACTGTTTAAACAAAAAAGTCATTTACTGATTTGAAAAACTATTAAGAATATGTGTTTTATAGCTTATCTAGGATCAAATTCCGTGGAAGTTTTTACCTAAAAAAAAGTTGTGCTAGTTACCTGTTTCGCTTAAACGCTTAACCCAAAGAACGGTGAAGTTGAAAGGGGCCTCCGAATCGATAGCGTTAGCTACTTAAAAAAAAACCTCTTATGATATATTTTCATATGTCTTTTATATTTTCATTTTTTTTATTATTCAAAAAAAACGAGGCTCTTTTACTGAATTGATCAAACATTGTCTGCATTTTTTAAAAATCATTTTCAATGTAAAAAAAATAGATAGATTATTGTGAAATATAAACAAATAGCATTATAAAACAGTTTTTATCCATTAATTTATTCAGGATTTGGAGACTCGTCTATCAGAGTTTCTGATAATGAATGAAAACAAGGTCGCGAAAGCTATTGTCGAAGCAAAAGAAAAATATCATGCGTACGTGTATGCTGTACACAAGAAGGAAATACTATGTTTGCATCCGACCGATTTGGAAAATGTCCATAAAGAGGCTGTAGCGGAAGCAGCTAATGTGTTCGACTCCAAAAGAAAACAATTCCTAACGGTTAAAGATGAAGAGAGAGTTACATTCTTGGAGGTAAGACTGGTCTATTCTTTTATAGTTATGTATCGGATGACTTAAATTACTAAGGGCAAATTTTTGATCCGTGGTCAACTCGAGAAATGGTCAGATTTGTAACAAATGGTTAAAATAATGCCCTAAAGCGTTTTTTGAAACATAGTTAAGCTAACCATTTGTCAAAAATGTGACTATTTGTTACAAAATTTAACCATTCAACTCAGTCGGGTTAGCAAGATGGCGGATGGTTAACTCCAGTGCGAACAGCTGTTTCATGCTTTTGTGTAACATTTGAAGTAGATAATTTGAAGTTTCATTATGTAACATTAACTTATATAAAATAATTTGTTAAATAATTACAACGTATTAATAAATTGCTATTTATTATCTTTTTCGTAATATATTTGTTTATGAATTTTGTTTTTCATAAGAATTCAGTATTCCATTATGTATAGTATATCAAGTTCGAACAAATATTTATTTGGCTTGTAAAATATATTAAATCCAAGAATTAAATTATAAAATCAAAGAATATTTTAGACAAGACGAAATAAAAAAGAGGTAATATCATTACAAAACTATCACAAGAAATAATAATGGACACAGATGTTCGAGAGTAGCTCGACCCTTTGTTTTTTGTAGTGTTTGTTCGACAACTCGAATTATGGACCATGACACATTTTACTCGGAATGATCATACAAAAAAAATTACCGGAATCAAAAGTATTCTATTATACAGTTCATTTTACTGGCAACATAAATAACCATTGCTAAATTTTGACCATAGTAGATTTTGTCATCAAAAAACGCATTGTGATTATAACCATTGGTTTGTGTAATAGTAATAGTAAAATTGACAAATGGATATAGTAACTTTGACTACGGATCAAAAAATTGGCTCTAAGTGTGTTAGATTTGACGAGAGAACTGCACTGTTAAAGGTTCTTTGTTTATTGCTTTTTTTTTAATATTCTCTCAGCTAAATAGATAAGTACCATCAATCCAGGATGTATTTGATCATTTTTCCAACAACGGAAATCCATGTAATCCGGAAACGTAACATGGAGAAATGCTTGATTGTTAGCATAGTGTAATCCAAAAACAGCAGTAACTAACGATAATTCACAAGTCTTTCGGTAATCGCTACTTTCATAATTGCCTACGAAGCCGGTATCGAAATACATTGAGTCAACAAATTATCGGGAATGGATGACTTGTTTAAGGTACCAAATTCAAAAAAATGATAGATTGGCACAATTCTGTCTCATTTTGGTGCGGAGTTTGAGTTGCATTTGTCATTTAGATTAAATATAGTGTTGTTTTTAGATAGATCATATCTAATGTGTATTGTGAATTACATAATGGACAAAAAAGAGTTTGACTTTGTCCATTACCAATGGAATTTCGTTTTCGGAGACACTGAAAATGTTACATAAGGTTTACGTTGAATCGACTTTATAAAAAATACGTGCTTATGCCATACAAAGCGTTTAAAAGCGGTTGAGATATTCTGGAAGATACACCTCGCCCTGGTAGGTCATCAACTTCTTCAACTGAAAGTAACATAACGAAACTGAAGGTAGTAGAGACTGAAAATCCTTATTCAAGTTTGAGAGAGTCGCTAAACTTTCTGTGTCTCACGAGTTGATCCGTATCATTTTGAACAATTACTTCGAGATTAAACATGTCTCCGCTCAGCTGGTGCCACCACGATAATGTGCTTTCGCACAAGGCCATCATTGTGAACGAATTTTTGACCAAAAACTCAACAACGCATTTAAAAAATGTTTTGATGATTGGATTATTATTCATTGGCGTAAGTGTATCGTTTCTGAAAGAGCATATTTTGAATAAAATAAATTTGAATGAATAACTAACATTTTGTGTATTATTGATCTTTTCCCGGTACTTTTTTGACAGAGTAGTATACATTGACTAATCCCGATACGCGAGAGTTCGTGATGAAATAACTACAACTCTGTTTGTTAATTACGTGTTACAGTGTTTGTGGTGGTTGCAATCCAGTTGGATACAAATGTCGTATTCTACCACCATATAGCAATGACGGTACCTAATACAGCAAAACGTTCCCCAATGTATTATTTAATTCTGGTGGTTTTTTTTTTCTTATTTGCGAATACTTATTAATATTGCTATAATTATTATAGAGTTTCAACAAAGAACTGGACATTTTGAGGAGTACAAACGATATAAACAATCGACTGGTTATATCCGAGATTAGAACAAATTACTCTACAATTATAGGGAATTTATGCGCTAAGGAACCGCCTCTAGATGAGAACGCATTTCTTGAAGAACATAAACAAGCTCTTGCTAATGCTATCAAAACTTTAGGAGAGAAAAGGAATCGCACTTCGAATTACGATGAAGATTCTTATAAAACCGATATGTCTGAGGTAATTCTTTCCAATTTACTTCGCTTTTAGTATGAGTTAGCCATAAAGCATTATACATTTTTACTTACTGGTCGATACAAGAACAACATTTTCAAACATTAACTGTTTAGAATCAAGCATTTCAGCAAATCTATGATTTGAATAGAGTTAACGGATAATTTGAGTGTTATATTTAAAAATAAATGGTGTTAAAGGAGACAGATATCTCGTTTCAAATATAGCAAAGTTGTGTATGAAATTTTGCACGTTCTTACTCTTCCGTTAAAAACAGATTTTGTAGATATTATGCGCTTCGAAATAATAATAATTATTGCGAAGTTTTTTAATCCTTTTAATTTTATCGTAACTATGCACATTATAGCAATTGCTATCAAAACTTTTGCAGAAAATTATGACTCGTTTCTATGCACTGCGAACCCTCAACAGAAGCAGACAATAGGTGTTCCAGTACCTCGCAGACAGGGAGTTGAAATCCTTCACCTTGAAATATATTAGAACACCTTTTATCGACATTTCACCACAGGAGAACTCATTGGAAATAGCTACATTTAAAGAAAGTATTGCAACACAACAAGAGTATCACATCTATAGTTTCAGAACCATCGAAAATCTGCTTTCTCGTTCTATAAAATGTACGAAGTTAACGAATATGTTGCAGCAAAAATATCCGACGGACAAGTTTTCTTATAGGGGTTTAAATTTAGGGAAGTAAATGCAAACCAAATTCTGTGTTATTTTTGTCTGTAATGTAATAATTCAAATGTAACATAACCATTGTAAACTTGATTTCCTATTAAATCCTTAAAATAGGCTAATTTCTTATTTCTAAATAGATTGTTTTAAATATGTTGAATCAAATAAAATGTGTGTGTGTTTTTGTAACTGGGATTATTAAAATCAGTTTTTTAATTTTATTTATAGAGTTCCTATATAAAATATTCTTGTCAGGGTCGTGATCTTCATTTTGACCAGTATTTACTTTCATACAGATTTCATTAACATAAAATATTTTGTAACTGCTAACATTTAAATATTCAGATTGGTACAGCCTACATAGGGCTAGAAGTCCGATATTGGCAGCACAATAATTTAACCTTTATAACACAGTCATTGTAATATATAAAACTATTTACAAAAAAGATAAAACACCAACTATTCTCTTTCAGAAAATTCTAGAAAACTACACGCAAATGAGTTCTATAAACAGGAGTAAAAACAGAAAGGCCCTACAACAGGCCATAATAGTTTCTACGATAATTACATGATATCGTTTTGGGATCCCACAACTTGTTGCCTACACCCGGACGATCTAAAAACAGCGCACGTCACCGCGAAGTACCAAGCCTTACGAATGTTCCATCCCGATTACAATTCAGATGAAAATGACTACGAGAAGATGTTACTCTCTCAGGTTGAACGATAGCCATTATTATTATTATTTCCATCTATTATGATAGAGTAGTGTTTTTAATGCCACCCGAACTTCGAATGCGAGTTTAACTCTGTATGATAGAACCTTTACAACTATATGCTGCTATATATATGCATGTGTACTTATCTTTACGTACGTTTATACTTACATTAAATAGGCTTAATTAAAACCAAAAAAACCTTTGTATTTTGGTGTTTTATGTTTGTGATGAGACAATACGCAATTATCCATGTTGTTTTCGTTTAAGAGTTTCGCAAGACCTCGCAAAATTGAATTTTGGGGAATTTAGAAGAGATGTCACTAATAAAAATTAAAATACCGGACAAGTCCTTTCCAGACCTTGTATAGGAATAAGTATTTTAGTTTTTATAAAAAAACTCTATTTAAAAAAAAACGAAAAGATAGACGTACTTATGCGAATAATATAAACTCGAAAAATATTATTGTATTGGATTTCTCTAGGTACAGCTATTATAATTAGACATTGACACTTTAGCCGTACTCTGAAATATTATAAATTTTATTTTTTATGTATGTTTAGATTATCGAGTTCAAATATAGAGACTGGACAGATTTAAATAAATCAGCGAACGAATCAGCTGTAACAGAGGCGTACAATGAGTACTACAGGAAGATGGAATACGATTGCGCACCGACCGGCTGGTGGGTATTTATCGTTCCTATGATTGTCCAACTTGCTAGAAAGTCCAAGTACCATAAGAAGAATAAGGAAGCAGCGCTCATTGTGTTTTATAACAAACGTCGCGACACCATGAACCGAGCGTATGATTCATACTACGAGGATCTTATCAGTAAGTTTTAATAATGTTTTATTATTCCTACTATATTTTATTGGCCCGGTAAAGTGATTACTCTATTGCCGATGTGTTGAGTGTTGTAACTTAGCTCAAATATATGCGCCAACATAAAACAATTTGAAGACTTAAATCCTGTAGTATTAAATACTCTTATAATGCACAAATTAAAACCACACCAACAATATTAAACATACCTTTTTTTTTTTTTTTTTTTTGACGGGGGGAAATGCATTTACGCACTACCCTTATCTATTGTATTTGAGGGATCAGAGTCCCCCAATACAATAGATAAGGGGGCACGGAGTGACGAGCTCCGTGCCAGTGTGGGACTCACCCGGACGAGAGTCGCCCGGAAATACCCACTAAAACCCCCCGGGGCCGTCCGTCCGCTGCATTTGGGATGGGGGCGACACGGGGTGGCTTTCGCAAGCACCGCGTCGCATATTAAACATACCTAACAACATAGTTTTTTAATTCAAGGCAAGTTCGTTATTTGAATATTTCATGAGTTTAATTGTGTTATCCACGTTTTCAGAAAATCGACCGTGCGTACAATAACTTCTAATCAAGCAATACGACATAATTAACGATCACCTACAAGAATAGGGATAACAATATACCGGGCTATGTAAACAGACAAATTGAATGTAATAAATAATAATATCGCAAATATGTTTTATTTTATCCATCAACCTATATATGAACGCTAGACATAATATGTTAGCTTTCATTTGTTTTGTATAACAACATTGTATTGTTCTTCTAATGTTATAGTGAGGCGCTCGTATGAATAGAATATAACAAAACGATTCGAAATACCAGCGCGATACAGTGACACTGAACCTTTTTTTCGGGGGGAAATGCATTTACGCACTACCCTTACCTATTGTATTAGTGAGACCGAAGTCCCCCAATACAATAGGTAAGGGGGCACGGAGGGACGAGCTCCGTGCCAGTGTGGGACTCACCCGGGCTTGAAGCGCCCGGTAAATACCCACTAAAACCCCCCGGAGCCGTCCGCTGCATTTGGGATGGGGGCGACACGGGGTGGCTTTCGCAAGCACCGCCTCGCCCCCTGCGGCGAACCCACCAGGCCTCGTCCGTGCAATGGCCCGGTAGGGATGGAGGAGAATAGTTCCCCTCCACCTCTTAGCCCGCCTCAGACGGAGGTACGACCGTCAGGTCGACAGTCCGGGGGCAGGATGTACTTCCTGCCCCCATGACAGTGGCACTGAACCTGCATTAAGCATTACAAACACAACACTTCACTCAAACTCCTGCATACATAACACGCAGGTACATACGTCCTGTAAGGAACCTGTTTTTAAATATTAAATAAAAAATATAGGAGGGATTAGCTAGGTTCAAAATTCCGTGGGTTTTTTTTCTACACAGGTGTCCTTGTGCCTTCAGTACTCGCCCTCAATGTTACGGTGAAGCTATAAAGGCCCTTCCGGTGAACAGCATTAGTTAGGTTAAAAAAAAAGTTTCTTTTTTAGTAATTGCTAAGATATCAGCATTTATCTCGTGGGTAAGAGTCCAAAGTGGACATTAAAGAGATAAAAAAATTCTACGAAACTAGATATTTATGCAGGATTATGTAGGATAATTTTACAATGAACATATTTGAGGTAGTTTGAAAGTGGTGCCAGTGGGAGAAAAGCTTAAAGGGAATCGATTGTCTTGGTATGTGGAAGAAAGCGCATGTGGTTAAAATTGTAAGGAATATGAATGTGGAAGGATGGAAAATATAGAGGAAAGTCAAAGAATGTGTGGATGGAATGTATGAGCGTAAATATGATAGAAAAAGGAGTAATTGAAGAGAGGAGATATTGTAAGATAGACGTATGATATAAGAACACTGCGCCGACCCCAAGTGAGTTAGGAACAAGCGATAAAAATGATTATGATTAGTACAATATGTTATGATCAGAACATAGTTTATAGAAACGTAATATAGTTGATATTATCTGATAAATAAAGTACAATATATTGTTTCCTTTACTGGAGAAAAGTCGTAGGATATCGCTACTGTTAGTATTATAAATGCCAGACGGTTTCGATAACTCATCCAGCAGATCCACAAATGGGAAGGCAACTGCACCCGACACTAGCACGATACACTTTTGTGCACCGACATAACACGAATTTCACTGCACCCATCACACCTGCACACTATACGCAGGCTTATGGGTTGTAAGTGACCTTTCCTAAACCACTGTAACGACTTTCTTAAATAGGGCAAATTCTGAGCAATTTACGGCTCAAGTAACACCTATCGCAATATCTGCCTTATCAATGACATAGGATCTTCGGACTACAGGGCTCTCCGACATATGTAAGCAAAAATTGATAAAGTTAATAACTCAGTATTTTTTCAACTCTCAAATTTCTATCAAGCTTATCCGTAATACGAGCGTATCTCCAAAGGTATAAAATCTAGATAAACTAAAATCGTTTTTTAGATTGCCGAAAAAAGGCAAGAAATCTATTTGAATTTGTTTAAGCTAATTAGTAGCACTAATTGGACGTAATTACTTATTATTATTTATTTATAATAATTTAGAAATTTTAAAATTTTTCTTACATATTCATACTCAATGGATATTTATTTTAATCAATCCAAGCAATTTAGTTTTTTTGTGGAAAATCTTTGCTCTGCATTCGGGCTTCATCACTACTTACCTCACTGCTACTAAACGATACTTACAGTCTGTTTTTAAGAAGTTTAAGATTTAGATAAGTCGTCGAATTCGAACACTTAAACTTTGCTCAAGTAAACCTAAGTTAATTCTAAGCTCGTGACTACATTTTATATTATTAAGCTAAGGTCTGAGTACGCTCTATATATTTCAAACTTATTAGAACAAGGTTTGTTATTAAGCCCAAGTTGAGGTCCGTACCACTTTGGTACTATTGAGCAAGCTATTAGTCCCTCAACCGCTCGTCCTAAAACTTCAGTGAAGCTGTCAAGGTTCTTTCGGTCAACAGAATTAAGTCAGTTTGAAAATAAAAAAACAATGTTTTGATATCTCGGTCTCTATATAACAGGGCCAAATCGTCTTCATTTGGACCTTTAATGGCTTTACACATATCAAAATCCTTAGTACTCTTTTCCTATTCTACTATCCAAATACGCTCTTTTTTTTTGCCTTACTTTCTATAGAACTTCCTGTAAATTATTCTGGAAGTTAAACTATAATATTCCCATGATCCATAACATAATTACAACACAACTAGCGTAACTACGATAAAATATTCTGTTTCCTAAGAGAACACAATCAACAGGTTTGGTAGGTTTCTTGTTTATTTTTAATCCTGGTAATATAAACATATTAACTGTGGGTACTGAGATGACACTTGTGTGTTTTAAAGTGATTTCTTCACTGTTTGCTGTACTTGGTGGTGCCGCTGATAAATATATCACTCATAATAAAATGCTAGAGGGACGAAATCTGTACATTGAAGATATTTCAGATAAAAATACCATGACGGGGTTTTTTAAAATCGACAGCAGAACACATTTTGATGGTTTTTAAAATGTTTGTCTGTCTGTCTTTTTATTAATTTGTTCGCCAATCACGCAAAAACTACTGAACTTTCGATGTAATTTGGTATGGTATTAGTTTATACTTTAAAGTAACATATTTATTTATATAACATATTTTTATATAACATATATTTATATAATGTTTGCATAGCGTTTATACTATAATACATTCATTAAAAGTCATTTAAGCCATTAAAAGTCATTAAAAGTGATGTAAAGTTTGTAAGTTTGGATTTCGGTACTACTGATCCGATTTAGATTTTTTTTTTCACTGTTCATTGTATATAAGCTACTTTTTATTTTGGTAAATATATATTTTCAATAATAAATCACAATAAATGTACCTAATTTAAGTCGGTAAAAATTCTATAATATGGAGTGCGCTGCGTGAACGGTTTGATCTTTGCCCAAGCGTTGCTTCCACTATTTGGGCCTGGATGACCCATTGACCGCCCAGTCTATCCTTCGAGGGTAGACCGGGGAGACCAATGTTTTAGGTGTGGGGAGCAGGGTATATCCCTATAGGCCGTTGTAGGGCTAAGGCGGGAGCGACGCGGTGCTTGCGAAAGCCACCCCGTGTCGCCCCCATCCCAAATGCAGCGGACGGCCCCGGGGGGTTTTAGTGGATATTTCCGGGCGACTCTCGCCCGGGTGAGTCCCACATTGGCACGGAGCTCGTCACTCCGTGCCCCCGTATCTATTGTATTTGGGGGACTCTGATCTCACAAATACAATAGATAAGGGTAGTGCGTAAATGCATTTCCCCCCGTCAAAAAAAAAAAAAAAAAGGCTAAGGCGGGAGGTGACACTCATCACACCACAGGTAGTATGTTTTGCAGGCCGTCGTTCGGGCCTATTAGGGCAAGAATGGCCGGGTGCATAGATCCTGCGAAGTCTAGACTCTGCCGCATTGCTAAACCAAGAGGGAATGGGGCGGGATTTTTTTCATTGCACTTGAAAGGATGTCTAGGAGTTGCCCTGATATGGCCGGGGTGACCTTCTTCGCGGGTAGGAGCGTATGGTTTAAAATACATTACTTTTAAAACTGATCTCTGAGCTCTTTTAAAAGTTAACAAATGTGATTTATGGGCCCCTCCCCAAACCGAAATATAATACAATAAGTAATTATAGACTGACATATGGCAACATAAATTAGTTTTTTAAAATCAGGATTTGTTACACGTCGAAGTTTACTAAAAACCCATATCAACTTCCTTACTCTGGAGGTAAGAAGATTGATGTGTGGTGACTATGTAATACGTTCATCCAGAGTTATAACCAGATATGTATTACATTGTACTGTATGAGAGAGAGCACAGTTATGGACCTTAATAGATGACGAAGGAGGTGAAGTACCAGACTGCCGAAGCAAAAAGGCGATGAATTTAGTCTTTTCGACGTTCAAACTAAGTTATTCTGTAACCAATTGGTTACTCTGGTTAATCCAGCCTCAGTGTATTATCTGGTTTGTGAGTTATTTAAAATAATTATAAAACCCAGTAAAACTCTAAGAATAGTTTTCAGATAAATATTTCTCAAAATACGTACCTGTGTTAATTTGAGACGTACAATGTCGAAAATAAGATTCACATTGGTATGGGTTATGCGTTTCTCTTTTGTACATCACGCGCTCCATGCCTTCCGACTTCCAATCTTACTTATTACTCACTCATTCGATTCATTTTTATACGGGCACGATAAGGACGTCGTATACCAATGTTTCTCCCGATACCTATATCCTATGCCTATACACGATTTAACGATATTGCTCTGCTTAAACAATACATATCACCCATTCCTATACTTTGATGGGATTGGGTTTTGTTATTGAATTATTGTTGTTTATAAACAGCTTATTATTCACCATACCAAACGCTACCATAGGATTTTCCAAACGTTTATCTTAAACTGTGGTTAGATTTGTTATTTATAAATATGTATAAAAAGTGGTGTTAAACTCTGTACGTATTTATTCGTGTTTTGGTCACGTCAGACGTCAGTGCTAAGGGACAAGATTCTAAATTTTACCAAATGTTCAGCAAAGGTAAGAAATGTATTATATTATATAGTGTTGTTTTTTTTTTTTCTTCTGCCTTGAAGTTTATAATATTATTTTTGTTTAATTTTAATTGAATTTTCTTAATGCTTAGTTATAAGTCGTTTTGTCTATTTAAACTATATTAATTAATATTTATTTTAAGAATAGCCGGCTCGATAATATAGCTTTAGACATTCTACAGAATAAAGCATTAATAATAGATAACGTAAAATACCGATGACTTCATTGTTATTGTTATGGTTATTCTTGTAAACTAGGTATTTTTTTATAAGTTTATACACATTTATTGTCTAAATCGAAATTGTACTTTTGTCACATTTACTAAAAAAATAAATGTTTAATTTACATGATTTTCCTTACGATTTCGAATTTCGATTATAGTTACATTAGTAAATTTAGTTACTTTCAAAACTTTAAATAATAATATTTTAAATTACAAATACCATCCATATGACTAATTTAAGTGCATTTTCTATTTAAAAGATTTAAAAATTATTCGGAATAATAATATAGAATTGAAAGTTACCGTCAGGGTTTATTTATTTTCATTATAAATATATATTTTCGACGAACCATCCGTATTTATATTAACAAGCTATATTTAGTTTGTTTAGAATTGGCAAGATCAACAATAGCTCTACTCATGTCGGTTAACGGCGGATTTCAATATTTAATGTTAAAAGTTAAGATTGAGATCAAACCAAAAATCAAGTTTTTTGACTGATCACTGACATTGACCTTTTTTTTTTTTTGACGGGGGGAAATGCATTTACGCACTACCCTTATCTATTGTATTTAGGGGATCAAAATCCCCCAATACAATAGATAAGGGGGCACGGAGTGACGAGCTCCGTGCCAGTGTGGGACTCACCCGGGCGTGAAGCGCCCGGTAATACCCACTAAAACCCCCCGGAGCCGTCCGCTGCATTTGGGATGGGGGCGACACGGGGTGGCTTTCGCAAGCACCGCGTCGCATCGCAAGCACCGCGTCGCCGCAAGCACCGCGTCGCTGCAAGCACCGCGTCGCCACTGACATTGACCTGGCACTTTAGAGAAAAAAAGGATTGAAATATCGAGTTTTAGTTGGTAAAACAGATTGAGATCGCATATATAAACTGACCGTAAACCCGCAGCTATTATAGCAATATAACTAATTTACCCACAGCAAAAGCGATTGCACCAGCGGCTACAAAGCTGGCAGATAAAACAATGCCGGATGTACCACAGGGTTTGCAAGTTGTTAAGCTGACCGACGAACACACCTACCTCCTAGATGAGGCCGCTTTAGAACATATATTATTACGTGAAGATATCAAAGACTTGCCCGTAGTGGTAGTCAGCGTGGCGGGCGCTTTCCGCGGCGGCAAATCATTCTTGCTTAGCTTCTTCCTCAGATATCTCAATGCCCCGGTAAGTCTGATAACTACGTAATTCTCTACGTAAACTCTTACTTATTATGATATAATAGACGTTTGAATAGAATTTATTTTTGAGCTTTTGAAGAGAGCATTGCCTTTTATGTACGTATGGTGAGTGGACAAACAAAAGTGTAACAAATAGTGGTTTAAGTACACCTCGATTTTCACTTTAAAAAAATCCTTTTACATTATTACATACATATGTACTTCTAATATAATATAATGAAAGATGTTTTAGCACTAGAATACGTAAAATATAATTTATTTACAATGCCTCACTAAGCGTTATTTTTATTTCATAACTACAATTTCGCAAATCATATTAACTTGTGCTTTGAAATAATTATCATGCAATAAGGAGTCTTCGCGTAACGAGAGCGGTGAGTGGTTGGCTGACGTAAATAAACCCTTGACTGGGTTCAGCTGGCGCGGTGGTTCGACCAGGCATACGACAGGAATCGTTATGTGGTCCAATCCAATAGTTGCAATTTACCATCCGGTGAAAAGGTAACTAATTATCACTGCTATTCAATAATACAAACGTTCATCTTTGATATAATAGAGGGAAGTCAAAAAAACATCAACTTTGGATAATAGACGCATAACATACATGCCAGCCTCCGAATGTAAGCGATAAATGTACGATGCAAGATATGTCATACAATATTAAAACTGAATTTGGCGAAATACTTGTTTTATGTATATATAATACATGCTTAATCAGACTTAATCTATTGGTATTTTATTCGAAGAGATGCTTAAGAATTAAGATGGTATCGTATGTTACCATATTGTCTAGAAACTGAAAAATATACATATCTATTTATTAAAATTATTAATTAGTTTAGCACTTACAGTTGAGTAAACCCAGTTGATTTTCAGTTATTCTTATCAAAAAGCCTGTCTTATATTAAGAGGATGTACGTCTATCTTCATTAGATGCAATGTCAGGTTATATATAAATACAGAAAAAGCATTTTTTCAGATCTGTCACTCTTGTAAAAATGCACCACTGGCTAAACATCCATAAATCTTATTGGCAACATTACTTAAGCATCAATGGGGGTTATGCTTTGCTTAGTGCTTGATGACATGGACGGGAGGCTGTGATCAAAAATGACTAAAATTTTGTTTAGGTCATATTTGAACGTGGTAAAGTGCTATTCTGTCTATAAGAAACGATTTATTGTTTGTTTTTTTTAATCTAACAGATTTTTATTTGTCTTCCTGAATCTAATTCTTAGGTCGCAGTACTCCTAATGGACACGCAGGGCACGTTTGACAGCCGCAGCAGTATGCGTGATTGTTCAACAATATTCGCTCTTTCCACTCTATTGTCTTCCGTGCAGATATACAACATTTCAAGTAACATCAAGGAATATGATCTCCAGCATCTCCAGGTAAGAAGAAGATCTAATTCACAGGAAATTATTTTTTACATAGCTATCCGGGTCATAAAGCATTTCTCTTTCAGTAATTCCCTCTGGTGTATCGACTGGAATAAAAATGTTTAGGTTTCCAAAGTTTTGGTACGGAAATTAAGGAATTTAACGAACTAAACGAATCACAAAAAAATTGTTATAATTTTTGAAATAAATAAATTCTTCTTTAAATCTTGTAGTTAAATTATTAGATTAATATTAAATGGGTTGTTGTAAAAATCAATTATAAGTTATTATTTGGTAAAATGTAAACTATGTAGATATTTGTGGATTACAGTTTTTCACTGAATACGGGAAACTTATTCAAGATGAAGATGGAGCAAAAGCATTTCAAGAGCTATTGTTTCTAATTAGAGATTGGGAACATGATTATGAGTATGCATTTGGTCATACTGGAGGGGAACAAGTACTAGAGAACAGCCTCAAGGTTAGTACATACTACAAGCTACATAGCTTTACGGATTAAGCATTGTAAATGTTTTTCTAATAGTTCATATGTGTAATCATCAACTAAATGATGTCCACTGCTAGACATAAGCCTCCACCTAAGATCTCCATAACGACCGGTCTTGCGTTACCCGTATGCAATAGATTCACGTGACTTTCATCAGGCCGTCGGTCCACCTTATTACGGTAATTAAACCAGAATTTAGGCTCCTTTACCTAAGCATTTGCTTTAGGCTTATTAATTTTTGTCTCACTATATTAATAGTCCTTTTTCTCATTTGAGAAGAACTCTCGAAAATACTACTGGTTCTTTGTAATGAACCTTTTTGTTTTAAATAAAGGTACAAATAGCAGATAAGTTTGCAATTCGAGTCAGATAACATAGCTCTATTGTGGATTAAATATACAACTTTCGTCTTAACAGTTTGAACAAGGGTATATTGTAGAATATTTGAAGTACTCTAATTTTACTTGATCCTGTTATTTAAAGATAAGAGAGGACCAGCCCCAAGAGATGCGTGACTTGCGACAACATATACGTTCCTGTTTTGAAACGATTAGTTGTTTCTTAATGCCGCATCCTGGACGCAACGTCAGGAAACCAACGTTTGACGGCCGTGTTTCTGGTACCTATTATTTCATTACTAACTAGTACCTATGAATTCGTTCATGCGAGATACGCATGGAAATACCTTTTATTTGTAAGCTTCCTTGTCCTTTAGTTTAGCTTTCTATTATTAATACATTCAAATTGGATTTGGAATTATTTTGAATTAAAATCAACTAAAGCAAAGTATGACACATATTTAGATCTTTTTCGAATTCAGGTTGCTTCTACTTCTATCGTAGTAGATATCATATTTAGATAGTATCTTTGAAATAATTAAATTCACAGATCTCGACCCAGAATTCAAAATGGCGTTACTTGAACTGGCACCATTGATATTTTCATCGTCTAAGTTGGTCCCTAAATTAATTAATGGAGATAGAGTGAAAGCTCGTGATCTTTTGACTTTCTTCAAGAGTTATATGAAGATATTCAACAGCGACCAAATCCCTACTTTAATGAGCATTATGAAGGTAAATGTAGAATTTAATTATAGTCTTTTTTTTCTACTTTATTAATATCATTCTTTTTAATTTATTAATACCATTTTTTAAGTAATTTTTACTAATTTCTAATTTTTTATGACTGTAACAATTCTTCTATATCTGAAATTGACATTTTTTAATGTATCTCTGTACATTACATTTAGTAAACCGGTTGTTAGTTTGAATATATCGAGGAAATACTAAAATCAGTTGAAATATAAATAATATTATAATACACGAAAAGGCAACGTCGGAAGCCGGTATGCTAGCGGGTATGCGAGAGGCTCGAGCGCAGTACGAATCAATTATGGAACAAAAATGCGGGCCGAAGCAACCAAGTTGGCCGAAAACTGCTCTTAATGATGTCCACAATTCAGCTGTAAACGAGGCTCGTAACTACTTCTCAAACAAAAAGAACATGGGTTCGATAAAAGATAGTCAAGCATACCTCGCACAATTAACCCAGGTAGGATGCATTACGTTAGTTATCTATTACATCATAGTGGAATACATTTCTTTATTAAGATATTATTTTGCAACTCGATTGGGTTGTTTTTGTGTTCCTTATAACACGTTCTTCATAAAAAAAAAAAATCCATAAAAATTGATAACTCAAGGTATATTTTATTAAAGTTTTAATGTGATATCATTTACACCACCTATTTTTTTTTTAAATCACAACCTTGGAAATATCCTTGCTGTGTTGTTCAAATGTTTCTACATAAAACTGTAACAAAGAATATTAATCGATGCCCTGACTTTTTCTACGTGTGATTTCAAAAAATTAGTCTTTTTTTGCATCCTTTGTAAAGTGCCCTAATACATGTTAATTTTGTTGATTAGTTCGATCGTATACCTTGTTAAATACAAATAAGTAGCGAGTAGGTATAAAGAAAATTTCAGTATATTTCTTTTTGAAAACAATACCGATTACATTATTTGTCCAGGACTTGGAGACTCGTCTATCAGAGTTTCTGATAATGAACGAAAACAAGGTCGTAAAAGCTATTGTCGAAGGAAAAGAAAAGTATCATGCGCACGTGCACGCTGTACACGGGAATGAAATGCTGTGTTTGCATCCGACCGATTTGGACAATGTGCATACAGAGGCCGTATTGGAAGCAGCTAAAGTCTTCGACTCAAACAGGAAACAGTTCCTAACTGTCAAAGATGAAGAGAGATCTATATTCTTAGAGGTAAATCTGGTATATTGTGTTATTTTTAACTTTCGGTTCGCTTTATTTATTAAACAGGTTTTATTTTAGTAGCTTATAGTTTGTCAAACGTAACGAGAGTGAAAAATCTGCTGTTTTATTATAGAGTTTCCACAAAGAGCTGGACGCTCTGAGGAGTAGAAACGATATAAACAGTCGATTAGTTGTATCCGAGATCAAATCACATTACTCCACAATTATGGGCAATTTATGCGCTAAGGAACCGCCGCTAGATGAGAACGCATTTCTCGAAGAACATGAAAGAGCTCTTGCTAATGCTATCAGAACTTTTGACGGTAAGAGGAATCGCGCTTCGAATTACGATGCAGATTCTTATAAAAGCGATATGTCTCAAGTAAGTCTTTCTGTTTTTACTTGTTTGTTATGAACTTCTTATATTATACTAGTCATAATGAATCATTCTCTTCCACTTATTAGCAGATTTTGTAAACGATTAAATGCTAGACCAATTACAATCATGTGTTTGCCATTAACTCGATTTGGGGCCAATGTTCGTGCTATTTTACACGTTCAATCAGTTCGACGAATAAGTTACGTAAGTCAACGAATGTGGTGTTATAAGAAAATATATCAAATTAAGAGTTTTCTAATATAGTTTTTGTTGTTTCCTTTTGTATTTCAAATGTAGTGTAGGTATTTTAAAACATTTTTTGAGAACTTTCATTACTCTTTGCAACCAGTATTTTGTGGATTTCTACATTACCCATAAATAAACAATAAAAAACTTCTTTATTAGGAGCAGTATTTACTTTTATAAATATAAACTAAAATATGTTATAGTTTTTTTTATAATAATAAAACCCTTTATTGTTAGTAGAAATAAGAAAGTAAATAAACTTATATGACATGACATAAATTTTTTGGCAGTATGTGGTTTTACCATCACATACCGCTGATTTTAAGCTTGCCTCGGACTGTCATTCTGGTATTCTTATGCATCCAAAATCTTATTCGAATAATCGTTTTTTTTTTCTAATTTCCTAATGCTGTTGACCGGCAGGGCTTTACAGTATATCAATTAAAAACATAATAAAAAAAGGATAACATATAAAATACACATGTTTTATAAACATTTCTTGCATTGAGGACGTCGCTGAAATTTCGTATTTTCCATTTGTTTGCCTAAATAATGCTTTCTGCATGAGTAATGTAAAGTGCATTAAGATATACTAAACATAACTTTTCTATTTATTTAACTCGTAAGAAAATACGTAAGTATTATAGAAAATAATGAAATATCAACTTGTCTCTTTCAGAAAATCCTAGAGAACTACACGCACAAATGAGTACTATAAACAGAAGTAAGAATAGAAAGGCTATACAAAAGGTCATAAGTTTCTACGATAGCTATATGACAGCGTTTTGGGATCCCACGACTTGTTGCCTACATCCAGCCGACCTAAAGTCAGCGCATGACACGGCGAAATACCAAGCCTTGCAAATGTTCCATCCCGACCAAGATTCAGATGAAAATGACTACGAGAAGATGTTACTGTCGCAGGTTGAACGATAGCCATTATGTTTCTAATCTTAATTTCTAAACTCGCCTGAAGTAGATTGATAAATGCCCTGTCCATCTGTTATATAAATATATTCGGGCACATTAATTGTTTGGTTTTCCGTGTGGTGCTGGCTAAGAATAGTACTACCCCAAATTTTCTCGTGGTGTCGTAAAAGGCGACTAAGAGAAATAAACCAGGGGATGGGCAGCAGTATCTTCTGAGTACTAAAAACACCATACTGGGATCGCCAATCCGCCTGCCTAGCATGGCGATTATGGCATTTCTCTCCCCCCTCCTTATTGGGAGTGACCTATGTCCAGCAGTAGATGTCGTATGGTTGAATGGTAATTGTTTGGTGGGTTAGGAGGCAACATTTATTGAACTATTTTACCAAATTTGAATCTCAAATCTGACAGTATTATTAAGATATCGCTGGCAGGTTGTTAAAAAAGTGTGGTAGCAAAATCAAATTTTAGCATTTTCAATACCTTGTTAACTATAACAGGAATTTGAAAATTCAAGACAACCTAACCTAACAACAAGCTTGAAAAAGCGATGACGGAATTCTAATTAACCCTTATTACTTCTAATTAACCTTAATAAATTACCCATTAATTATGTGGGGAAGAAATGGAAGAAGTTTATTATTTTCTAATTTTAAGCCTTCAGGCACTTATCACCAAGAAGTAAATGAAGTTATTTTACCTACAACCAATACGTAAAATTAAATTTTGGAAATTTCATATACTATTTTGTTACCTATCTGCTTTGTGCTCTGCGCGTTTGCTTAGATTGTACTGACATACTGTATTGTGTAATTAATATTTGTTTTAATCTTCGTTTAGGTTATCGACTTCAAATACAGGGACTTGACAGAATTAAATAAATCAGCGAACGAATCAGCTGTAACAGAGGCGTACAATGAGTACTACAGGAAGATGGAACACGATTGCGCACCGACCGGCTGGTGGCTATTAGTCGTTCCTATGATCGTACAAATTGCTAGAAAGTCCAAGTACCATAAAGAAAACAAGGAAGCGGCGCTCAATGTGTTTTACAGCAAACGTCGCGATAAAATAAACCGAGCTTACGATCCATACCAGCAGGATCTTACCGAAGTATGCTTTAATTATTCTTTACACTCTTACTGTATTATATTGGCCTGGTAAAGTAACGGTTCTGCTACTGATAGTGATAGTGTGACTAAGTTCGAAAATATGCGCCATTACAAAACAATTTGATCCTCGACTTATACCCCTGCAGCGGATAAATTAAATCTACGTGTTTTAATTTACTTACGTTTAATTTACGTCTCAACATAATAGCTTAGAAGAGAAATCGAGTTAGTTTTTTTTTTTAATACCAGCGACCGGCCCCGGTCTCACGTATATACAGAAATATTTATTAGCCTATATTACTTGGTAATTGTTTAGCTTTCTACGAATGAATTAAAATCGTTTTTAACTAATTTTTGAGTTTAACCATAAATTACCAAATAATAAATCAATCAATACCCTTTTACATAATAAGTATAGATTATTATAAGATAAATATTGTATTTTCATTTTCAGAAAATCGAAAGGGCTTATAATAGGTTCTGAAAGAGCAATACGCAACGCAAAAAAATCACGCAGCTTACGTAAGCAGACAAGCTGAATTGAATAAATAATATAATCATAATTATGTTTGATTTTTCTTAATAAATGATATTTTACTTACTGTATCGCTAGTTAGTTTTTATCTGTTTTGCAAAATGTCATAAATTGTTCTTGTCAGTATTAGAAGTAAAGCGTTTACCCTCCTCTCCATGATTAATAAGCATTGGCATAATTCAAATAAAAGAAAAAAAAACGAAAATTATAAGTAAATATTGCATATATAATTACCATTCAGACTCTACCCCCCCGTCTTCCGTTACATTTATATAAATAAATAAAATTGACGTGCCTGTTTGTCATATCAAAATAACAGTTTTTTTTATAATTTGCCAAAAAAAAGGCAAAAAAAGTATAAATTGGAATTGTTTTAGCTAATTAGTTTTTAGTAGCGCTAATTGGAAGTAATTTGATATTATTTATAGTCATTTACTAATTTTACAATTTTTCTTACTCAATCATATTCAACGAAGATTTATCTACGGGTTCTCGAATGAGTACCATGCACCGGAAGACGTAGCGTTGGTAGGCCCCCCACAAGGTGGACCGACGACTTGGTGAAGGTCGCGGGAATTCGCTGGATACGGGGAGACACAAGGTCAGTCGTCGTGGAGATCTTTGGGGGAGACCTATGTCCAGCAGTGAACGTCTTTCGGTTTAATGGATGGATGGCACCCACCCAACAGGATGGGTGGCAGAAGGGTACCGTTCGCCCGTGCACTTCTGCCATCTTGGACCAGCCTCCTGCCCCGAGTCTCTCTTCTCCGGAGTTCTTGTTCATACAAGAACCCAAGGAGGAAAGGGACGGGACCTTTTGTTTGGCGGTGGGAAAGAAGGGGTCTGCTTTGTGCCGAACTCCCCTCTGGACGGAAGATAGGAAGGAGCCCGACTCAGCATGTCAGGTTGTTTAACTGGCATATACTTTTGGTGGGGCGATGCGGAGCATGTTAGCATATCCCGTGTCGCCCCTCAGACAGGCGGCGGATGGTACCGTGGATTTTAGTGGGTATTCCTGGCGCTCCACACTGAGCGAGTTCCACATACCCCCTGACATCTCTAACCCGGGAGGTTTTACTCCCGGGTTAGAGATGGGAGGAAGGATGCGTAAATGCATTTCCCACGTAAAAAAAGCCATCTTGTTTATTTTTATCGTGGTATTCAGAGGACACTTGTGTTTTTGTGAAGAGATTTTATCACTGTTTGCTCTACATACTGATGTCGCTTAATAAATAGACTGATAATTAGTTATGTATTGACATTAGACCGATAAATCTTGTTGATATTCTTAAATTACGATACAATGACAATAGTATATTTGAGACGACGAAAAGTCCCTTCGTTCAGAAGTTGGTAGCTCTGACTAGTCGGGTTGCATATTTTCCAATTTTGTGCCTCCCAAAAATTAGGGTAGACGTAGAAGGTTGTATAAATTGTGACAAAAGATTAATTATAAGCGACTAAAATTAGTCATTTAATTTAAGTAAATTTTAGTTTGATGTTCGAGTATTAAAACGAAACATAAATAGCAATACTATTGACGGACATTTCACACAGCGCTAGACTAAGGAAAGCTCTCTAGGATTATTTTACAAACGAAACAACATTAAATAAATATCTGCAAGTCATGTACACATTCACAAGTCAGTTTCAAGTGTATAACCATTACTCTCGTTACATTAATATTTAATAACTACTGAAGAGCGAACACGAACATTTTCGTTAATATTACGTTAGTGTTCGTCAAGAAAATGTAATTTTGTATGACGAACGTTAACAGAAATGTTCGTGCTCGCTCCTCTCAACATCTTTAGGATAGATTAATTATGCTTTATTATTATGATTATTTATTCGAAGACATTAGGTGAACTGCCGTAATAAAGTAAAGCAACACATAAAACATCTATTCAGAATATATTTTATTTTTACGATAAAAATCTTGCAATCTGCATGTTTTAAAGGATCGTCACTGCCACTAGTCAACTCAAGCGAGTTACCTATAATTTTTTATGTACTTGTTGCTCCAAAGTACAATACCACGTCTCTACATTAATAACATATATTTTGAAATGCATTTTTTCTATTTGAATTCGATGAATCTTTCTCGAGATTTTGTTTCTTGAATTCATCCAATTTCAATTTTTCTCTTGGTGCGTATTTTTCCCAGGGCTATAATTTAATTGGGAAGTAACGACCGCTAACTTCATGATTCTGATAACGGTTATAAAATATCTGCCACATACAGAATAAATAAACTTTAGCAGGGAACAATAATTACATAATGTAACAATTGCACAGATAGCGAGAAGTAGCTTATTAGCTTGAGATATGGTAAGTATTGTCTAAAGCCTAGTTTCTATTCTCCTCCCGCCCCTGCTGTTTTTTTTTTCTCACTATTTTTAGTATAGATACTAATTATTCTACTTATATCCCTAATTCATAATACGTACTGAGAAAATAAGACATATTTGTCAAATTATACGGAGTGTAAAATATGTATGAAAACTCGATTTTATTAGCCTGTAATGTCAACACACAAGACCGTACTTGATTTAATGGAATAATTGGAGATTTGTTTGCTTTTTCTTTTTCACAAAAAGTACGAACCTTCAATACAATTTCTCTTGAATTACTTTTAAAAGCCTGTGGCATGATTAAAGCAATAAAACCCCTTATTTCTACTCTAAAATCACAGCGCTTGGATTTGACAGAATCGATTGACTTTCCAATGATGGTCTGTAGTACCAACATATAGGAAAAGGAGAAAACGGACTATACTTGTGTCAAACAAATTGTGTGCACGTTCAATTAGTAAAGGAATCTAGTATAAAACTGTACAACCAACATTTTTGCTTGGTTTGAAGGATTCGAAATTGGTCGCCTTAAATTGATTACTGGCCTTTAGACTTCGGTCAGGACATATACCATTTAGAATGTCATTTCAGAATGTAATTAATAATTTACTGCATTATATAGTGACATGTAACAGTATCCTTGCTTATCCGATATCTGAGGAAGCGAGGATGCTTTATGAGATAGTATTAGTAGTAATAAGAAATTTGTGGTGTCAAAAATTCGGCATTCATTGGGGTGATATGGTCAACTTATAAGCAAACCAATTTTTGTATATGTGATACCTAAATCAATTTTTTAAAATCTTACGGTTAAATTTAACTAGAGTACTTGGATGAAGTTGTAAATACAATTATCAACAAGAACTTTCCTCCATATTCTCCTTAAAATTTATAAAACAGGATTAATTATTATCTGGTTTGTGAGTTTTTTAAAATGATTACAAAACCTACTGGGTTTTATAGGAATAGTTTTCAGATAAATATTTCTCAAAATACATACCTGCGTTAATTTGAGACGTATTTAGTGACAAATAAGATTCATATTGGCTCGGATTATGCGTTTCTCTTTTGTACATCACGCGCTCCATGCATTCCGGCTTATAGTCTTACTTATAACTCACTCATTCGATTCATTTTGATACGGACACGATAAGGACGTCGTATACCAATGTTTCTCCTGATACCTATATCCTATGTCTATACCAGGGCCATACACGATTTAACGATATTGCATTCCATATATAATGTCTTATCATATCATATTATTTGTCATATCACTTATTTCTGTATACTAAGAGTAATAAGTTACTCACTCGATTCACTTTAATACGGACACCACAATGACGTCGTATAGCAACGCATAACCCGATACCTTTATCTGTATCAGGCCCATATACGATTTAAAGATATTACGTTCATACGTTCGTGGTACACGATTGATATCACCCATTCCCACTACTTCGTAGGATTGGCTTTTTTATTGAATTATTGCTATTTATTACTAGCTTACAATATTAATCACCATGACAAACGCTACCATAGGATTGTTCAAATGTTTATCGTAAACTGTGGTTAAATTTTACATTAATACTGGTTGAGTATTCATGCTGAAAAATATGTACAAAAAATTACGTTAAACTCTGGACGTATTTATTCGTGTTTTGGTCACTTCAGGCGTCAGGACTAACAGTGCTCGTGGACAAGATTCTAAATTTCACCAAATGCTCAACAAAGGTATGAAATCGATTATATGGAACAGTGTAGTTAATTTTCTTGTGCCTTCGAGTTTATATTATTTTGTTTTATTTTTTATTTTAATTGAATTTCTTTAGTGTTTATTTATAAGTTGTTTGGTCTATTAAAATTATTATTATGAATAATATTTATTTTAAGAATATCCGGCTGTACGTTGTAGCTTTAGGCTTTCTATAGAATAACGCAATAATAATAGATACCGATGACTTAATTGTTAAGGTTATTCTTGAAACTATTATCTTATACACAGTTGTGTCAATCGAAATTGTACTTCTGTCACATTTCCTAAAAACTTGCAAAAGAAAAACTTTAAATTATTTAATTTACATAATTATCAACTTACGATTTCGATTTTCGAATCTAGTTATATATACATATATGAAGGCGCTTCCTATCTTATCAGGTTTAGCCAAAGCGTCTTAATATATTTACAAATGGCGGCGAAGTATTTAGTCGAATAACATTCTAGGCAGAATGTGAATCAATGGCCTAGTAATTACAGAATCGTTCAATGTATCTGTTTTGATTATTGTAAACACAAAATGAAATAAGATTACGAGGAATATAGGCTATTCGTCGGACACGATCTGTATAGTCCGTTTACTATAACTTGTCCCTTGTCTCCCTTTGCTATATGTTGGCTCTACCATTGAAAAGTCAATCGTTCCTCTCTAACTTCAACCATCCGAATTTTAATAAACCTTGGCGTACGCTCGCAATCTTCTTCGACATTACGTACGTTACGTAGATTCGCATGAATAGGATCTTCACACATCAACCGCATGTACATGCGTATCAGCGCCCACATCGGCGAAACCGCCGTTGCCGCTGCTGGGGACGCGCGGCTAACTTTGCTCCCGCACACTCTCCGGGTTCCCCTCCGGTGGCGGCCCAAGACGTGCTCCGTCCCTCAACTTGGGAGGTTCTTGACGGCGCAACCAGCGCGATACAGTGACACTGAACATGCATTATGCATTACACGCACCATCACTGGACTCCCACTCCTGCACATAATAAGCACGTACCTAGGTTCTGTAAGAAACTTTTTTTTTTTTATATATTGAATAAAAAATGTAGTGATTAGCTAGGTTCAAATTCCGTGGGAACTTTTCTACATAGGTAACGGCCAAGCCGAGATTCGTACCACTTTGGTGCCCTTTTGCTATTTACCTTTTACACCGAGTGCCTTCGGCACTCGGCCACAAAGTTGCGGTGAAGCTGTAAAAGCCCTTCTGGTCAACAGCATTAGCTAGATAAAAAAAGGATAAAAAAGTCTACATACAGTCGAGCTCTGACAGTCTCGAAAGGCAGACGCTCCGTACCAACGCACGTGTTTCTTTTCTCTTGTAATACAAAGTGTAAATTGGAAACAGTTATTGTGATTTAAATTGTCTTTCGTTTGAGCACCCACGACGGTGCGCACACTACCGAAAAAAATTATGTTTCATTGCGAAGAAGTCCCAATCCCTTGCACTATATATACAAAGATTAAATATTAGAAATACCACCCATATGAATATTTTAAGTTCACCTTAGAGAAAAAAAAGATTCAAGAGTCGAATTTTAGTTAGTAAAACAGATTGAGATCGCATATAGAAACAGGCCGTAAGCCTGCAGCCGCAGCAGTTATTATAACAACATAACTAATTTACCCACAGCAAAAGCGATTGCACCAGCGGCTACAAAGCTGGCAGATAAAACAATGCCGGATGTACCACAGGGTTTGCAAGTTGTTAAGCTGACCGACGAACACACCTACCTCCTAGATGAGGCCGCTTTAGAACATATATTATTACGTGAAGATATCAAAGACTTGCCTGTAGTGGTAGTCAGCGTGGCGGGCGCTTTCCGCGGCGGCAAATCATTCTTGCTTAGCTTCTTCCTCAGATATCTCAATGCCCCGGTAAGTCTGATAACTACGTAATTCTTCATAGTTTAAATTAAATCTTATTATGATATTTTTGAGTTTATGAAGAGAGCATCGCCTTTTATGTGCGTAAGGTGAGTGAACCAAACAAAAATGTAACAAATAGTGGTTTAAGTACATCTCGCTGTTTCCATTTTGTCTTATAGTTTCACTAGTGGAATATCCTTTTTACATCGCAACAAATTGACATTTAAACATTTTCAGTTTAAAACGGGTTTCCTTTTACATTATTACATACATATGTACTTTTAAGATAAGATAATGAAAGATGTTTTAGCACTAGATTACGCACAAATATAATTTATTTCAATACCTCAGTAAGCGCTATTTTTATTTCATATCCACAATTTCGAAAATCATTTTGAAATATTTACCATGCAAAAAGGAGTCTTCGCGTAACGAGAACGGTGAATGGTTGGGTGATGAAAATAAACCCTTGACTGGGTTCAGCTGGCGCGGTGGTTCCAGCAGGCATACGACAGGAATCGTTATGTGGTCCAATCCATTCGTCTGCAACTTACCATCCGGTGAAAAGGTAACTGATTATCTTAACTATTCAATAATATAAACGTTTATCTTTGTTATAATAGACAGAAATCGAAAAAAAAAAAAAAAACATCTACATTGGAAAAAATAGACGCATAACATACTTGCCAGACTCCGAATGTGAACGATAAATGCACGATGCAAGATATGTCATACAATATTAAAACTGAGCTTTGGTGTAATACATACATACGTCAATGGACGCGGGTTCGAATACTCTAAAAATATAAAATACTCGAAAACTCTAAAATCAGCCTGAACTTTCGGTGAAGGAAAACAACGTGAGGAAACCATAGCATGGTGGTAGGGCATTTTCTATAATGTCCACCTCGGTAGCTACAACCCTCAAGTTTGAATATCTGTCTTCAAATACTAATAGGTGTGTTACGGCAGCATCACTTGAGAACCAGTACCTCTAGGCTTAGTGTGTTTACCATCCTGGACCACATCGTCATTTAACATGAGGTGGCATTGTGATCAAATCATTAAGCCTATATAGTGTAAAAAAAATATGAGCAGTGACAGTTGACAGTTGAGTAAACACAACAGATCTCCTGTTATGCTTATCAGAAAGCCTGTCTTATGATAAGAGGATGTATGTCTATCTTCACTAGATGCAAAGTCAGGTTACACATAAATATAGAATACGCATATTGTCAAATCTATCACAGTTGTAAAAATAGACCACTAGCTAAACATCCTTAACTCTTATTGCCATCATTTGAACAATGTTTCCTTAGTAATCTTCGCTTTTTTTTTATCAAGTTATACTAATGAGTAATGCTTACGTAATAATGAGGTCGTAAGAGCTTTGCTTACTATTACTGACAAAGGACGATGGGTGGAGGAGCGTAAAAAATTACTTAAATGTTGCGTAATATTTAAATGGCCCCTAATCGTGGTCAAGTGCTATTCAGTCTATACTTATCTCTAAGAAAAGATTTATTGGTATCTAATTTAGTTGCTTTTTTGTAATCTAACAGATTTTTATTTGTCTTCCTGAATCTAATTCTTAGGTCGCAGTACTCCTAATGGACACGCAGGGCACGTTTGACAGCCGCAGCAGTATGCGTGATTGTTCAACAATATTCGCTCTTTCCACTCTATTGTCTTCCGTGCAGATATACAACATTTCAAGTAACATCAAGGAATATGATCTCCAGCATCTCCAGGTAAAAAGAAGATCAAATTCTTAGGAAATTATTTTTTACACAGCAATCCAGGTCATAAAGCATTTCTCTTTCAGTAATTCCCTCTGGTGTATCGACTGGAATAAAAATGTTTAGGTTTCAAAAGTTTTGGAACGGAAGTATCCGGTTTTTGTGGACTTGCAATTATAGGGGAGTTGACGAACTAAACGAATCACAAAATATTTGTCATAATTTTTTAAATACACTAATTCTTCTTTAATTTGGTATAATCTTGTAGTTAAATTGCTAGATTAATATTAAATGGGTTGACGTAAAAATCAATTAATACTTGATTATATGGTAAAATATAAACTATGTAGATATTTGTGGATTACAGTTTTTCACTGAATACGGGAAACTTATACAAAATGAAGATGGAGCAAAAGCATTTCAAGAGCTATTGTTTCTAATTAGAGATTGGGAACATGATTATGAGTATGCATTTGGTCATACTGGAGGGGAACAAGTACTAGAGAACAGCCTCAAGGTAATTATATAGCTTTACGAATTAAGCATTGTAAATGTTTTTAAATAGTTCATATGTGTAATCATCAACTCAAAGAGGTCCACTGCTAGACATAAGCCTCCACAAAAGTTCTCTATAACGATCGGACTTGCGCCACCTGTATCCAAAAGAATTAAGGCTCCTACACCTTTATAATTTATACATTACTACTTTAATAGTCCCTTTTCTCATTTGAAAATAACCATCGAACTGCTATCAGTTATTTGCAATTAACCTTTTCTTTTAAACATAAATACAAATAGTAGATAAGTTTGCAATACAGATCAGATTATATAGTTTTATTGTGAATCAAATTTACAACCTACACATGTCTTAATAGTTTAAACAAGGATATATTGTAGAATATATTAAGTAATCTGTTACAAGTGTGTATATAATACTTTGAAAATGTATTACTTACCGATATAATTTACTTGATCCTGTTCTTTTTAAAGATAAGAGAGGACCAGCCCCAAGAGATGCTCGACTTGCGACAACATATACGTTCTTGTTTTGAAACGATCAATTGTTTCTTAATGCCGCATCCCGGACGCAACGTCAGGAAACAAACTTTCGATGGCCGTGTTTCTGGTACGTATTATTTCATTACTAACTAGTGCCCATAAATTCGTTCATGCGGGATATGCATGGAAATATGTGAGTTTTCTTGTCCTTCAGTTTAGCTATATATTATTAATACATTCAAATTGGACCCGTAATTTTCTCTTGATACCGGTTCTTCACTTCAATTGATATCACTTCTTCCCCCTTCTTTGGTCATGTCATTTGTTACTAACAATTTTGAATTAAAATAAAGTAAAGTAAATTATGACACCCATTTAGATCTTTTTCGAATTCAGGTTGCTTCTACTTCTATCATAGTAGACTGTACATATTTAGATAGTATCTTTGAAATAATTAAATTCACAGATCTCGACCCAGAATTCAAAATGGCGTTACTTGAACTGGCACCATTGATATTTTCATCGTCTATGTTGATCCCTAAACTAATTAATGGAGATAGAGTGAAAGCTCGCGATCTTTTAACGTTCTTCAAGAGTTATATGAAAATATTCAACAGCGACCAAGTCCCTACTTTAATGAGCATTATGAAGGTAAATGTAGAATTTAATAGTCTTTTTTTCTACTTTATTAATATCATTCTTTCTAAGTTATTAATACCATTTTGTAAGTAATTTTTCTAGTTTCTAATTTACTTTATGACTGCAACAATTCTTCTATATCTGAAATTGACATTCTTTAATGTATCTCTGTACATTACATTTAGTAAAACGGTTGTTAGTTTGAATATATCGAAGAAATACTAAAATCAGTTGAAATATGAATAATATTGTAATACACGAAAAGGCAACGTCGGAAGCCGGCATGCTGTCGGGTATTCGAGAAGCTCGGGCGCTGTATGAATCGATTATGGATCAAAAATGCGGGCCGAAGCAACCGAGTTGGCCGAAAACTGCTCTTAATGATGTCCACAATTCAGCTGTAAACGAGGCTCGTAACTACTTCTCAAACAAAAAGAACATGGGTTCGATAAAAGATAGTCAAGCATACCTCGCGCAGTTAACCCAGGTAGGATGCATTACATTCGTTATCGTTCAGGCAGCGCACGCTATATTATAGAATTTTTGCCGACTTCAAATACATTTATGGTTAATAATTATAGTTAATATGTATTTACCAAAAAAAGTAACCTACATATATATCTTTCTAACAGTAAATAAAAATCAGTAGGTAGTACCAGAGATAACATCCATACTTATAAACTTTACATCTTTGTAATATTAGTATAGATGTTATTATCAGTATCGTCAGTAATACGCATACAATTTTTTTAAATTAAATGTTAATGCATTATGTTGATATAATTTAGTTTCATTTCTGCTCGTTGCACTATTAATTTTGATGTTTAAATTTAAATTTTAATAGATAAACCCATTAGATAAATGTATTAAAATATTACTACAGAGTATAAACTATAATCCTACCAAATTTCATCCAATTCGGTCTAGTATTTTTTGCGTAATTGGCAAAGAAATTAATAAACAGATTAAAATTTAAAAAAAAAAAAAAAACCATCAGATTGTGTTCTCGTATTAATTCTGAACCTCCCATGGTATTTTTTTTTTAAATACCTCCAATGTACAAATTTCGTCCCTCTAGCCTTTTATCATGAGTACAGATTATTTTGCAACTCAATTGGGTTATATTTGCTTCTTTGTTTTGCTTATAATATGTACTTGTAAATAGTTGATTCCCAAAAAATAAGTGTAGAGAAAACTGCGTGCTTCGATAAACTGAGGTATATTTCTCTTTTTAACATGTATTTACCATATATTTCCGTTTTAAAAAAATGAAATGTTCACCTTTTACTTGATTTTTAGTTGTTATTTTAATATTTCTATTTGAAATCAATACCGGTTAAATTATTTGTCCAGGATTTGGAGACTCGTCTATCAGAGTTTCTGATAATGAACGAAAACAAGGTCGTAAAAGCTATTGTCGATGGGAAAGAAAAATATCATGCGTACGTGCACGCTGTACACGGGAATGAAATGCTGTGTTTGCATCCGACCGATTTGGGCAATGTGCATACAGAGGCCGTATTGGAAGCAGTTAAAGTATTCGACTCAAACAGAAAACAATTCCTAACTGTCAAAGATGAAGAGAGATCTATGTATATTCTTAAAGGTAAACCTGGCCTTTTCTTTTATTTTTAATTTTCTGTTCACTTAAAGAACTAAATTGGCTACTAGCTTATGGCTTGTCAAACGTATCGACAGTGAATAATCTATGTATGATATCGCAAATAACAAAAATGGAAGCAGTTCCAGAAATTCATAGTAATTACAAGAAATGTGCGCTCTATATTATGTTTGTTCTGACATTAATTAAAGATAATTTTTTATATTTTATTTGTTGTAATCCATATGTAAGCAAAATATTGTAATTGAAACTACAACTGTGCCTAAGAGATATCGTTATTACAAATTGGAAAAAGTCTAAAATGAGATTGGTTCAAAATTGCAATTTAACACTAATACTGCAATAAACTTAATTGAACACCACAATTTAATCTATAGGCATTTATTGAAAATAAGTTAGTAAAAATATCTTGCCTTCGCAATAAGCACAACCATTTTTATATTGTTACACATAGCGGTCGAGCTCCAATCAGGTATGTAATCTCGACTAGTCTGTTTGATAATTGACTATGCATCGGATATTTCAGGAATGCGAAACGCCTAAGTGTATCTCTTGCTCTTTAATAGGCATGATACATTTGGACACATTTGTCGTACCTCTACAGATAACACTACAAGAAAATCTCTCAATCATTCAGAATGTTTTTTTTTGATATTTGTCAATGGTGCTGTTTTATTACAGAGTTTCCACAAAGAGCTGGACTCTCTGAGGAGTAGAAACGATATAAACAGTCGATTGGTTGTATCCGAGATCAAATCACATTACTCCACATATATGAGCAATTTATGCGCTAAGGAACCGCCGCTAGATGAGAACGCATTTCTTGAAGAACATGAAAGAGCTTTTGCTAATGCTATCAGAACTTTTGACGGTAAGAGGAATCGCGCTTCGAATTACGATGCAGATTCTTATAAAAGCGATATGTCTCAAGTAAGTCTCTCCATTTTTACTTGTTAGTCATAAGGCATCATTTTTGTCCACTTATTAGCTGATGTTGTAAACAGTTAAATACTAGATCAATTACAAACATGTGTTTGTCATTAATCCGATTTGAGGCCAATGTTTGTGCCATTTTAATGTGTAGATCTTACATTCCTCTTTTCTTACGTGTGGGGACCCGTCATGGTTACCCTACTATCCGAGGGAACAGTAGGGTTATGCGAGACTCCTACTCACTAAATCCACACGGTATAACATCCGTCGCCTTCTCGGAGGCTATGCGGGATCGAACATGTATTTCACCACTTAACCTCAGCGAATTACCCAACTCTCCGGTCGGGCTCCGATATTTCGGAAGACCGAAACGCCCGCTGTCTCCCCCGCCCACAGTGCCAGTGCAATGGGACAGGAGTCCCCCTGCAGACCTTAGACTTAGTAAAACTAGCAGCGCCCCTTCTGTCACTCTGTCTTAGACTTCTAACTGGATCCGCTTCCGGATCTTCTTCTCGGGACCTTTCAACGCCATCTTTCCATAATATTACCGTCTCGCAGAACTGACTCATAGTCTCTCATGATGTCCCACTGCTAAAAATCGCATCAATGAGGCTTGGCAGTGACAGGTTGCTGCCCATCGGTGGTGTACCTATCATACCGTACAAGTTAAATTGCAAAGTAATCATAATAATAATAGCAATAAAAATTTAACATAAAAATAATATATCAATTATAAACATAATAAAAGCATAGCATATAAAATACACATATGTTTTATATGCAATGTACACATTGAAGACGTCGCTGAAATTTCGTATTTTCTATTTGTTTGCCTAAAAATGCTTTCTGCATGTGTAATGTGAAAGTTCATTGAGATATACCAAACATAACTTGTCTATTGAACTCGCAAGAAAATACGTAAGCATTATAAAAAATAATGAAATATCAACTTGTCTCTTTCAGAAAATCCTAGAAAACTACACGCAAATGAGTACTATAAACAGAAGTAAGAATAGAAAGGCTATACAAAAGGTCATAAGTTTCTACGATAGCTATATGACAGCGTTTTGGGATCCGACGGCTTGTTGCCTACATCCGGCCGACTTAAAGTCAACGCACGAGACCGCGAAGTACCAAGCCTTGCAAATGTTTCATCCCGACCATGATTCAGATGAAAATGATTACGAGA
This sequence comes from Samia ricini, assembly GCA_014132275.2. NCBI lineage: Eukaryota > Metazoa > Arthropoda > Insecta > Lepidoptera > Saturniidae > Samia > Samia ricini. The sequence goes on along the minus strand of AP028161.1, from coordinate 2,886,984 downwards.
AGATGTTATTATTATTATTATTCGAAAAGGGGCTATGCAGGCTTAAACAGTCCTGTATCACTGCGACCTAGTCAGATCTATTGTGATCGCCCCTATATTGCTAAAGCTCACTGCCTAGACCTACAACCTGAATATACTGTAGTATCTTTTTGGCAGAGAGCGTCTGTACCTCCTCCGGAAGCAACACATGCTTACCCAGAATTCGGTTACGTATGGGTATTAATGGATCACATTCACACAAGATGTGCTTTGGTGTTTCGTCTGCTATTTCGCAGAACCTGCACTCTCTTGTGTTCTGGACACCGATGTTGTGCATATGCTTGCCCAAACAACAGTGCCCAGTTAGTGCTCTCACTAATACTCGTAGCTGATTCCTACTGAGCATCAGGGCTTCTTCAGCTTTGCGCTGAGTGAATGCTCTGATGAGCTCTTTGGAATGAATTTGTCCTGGCAATTTATTCCAGAATTCTATAGCCTTATAGGTATATTGGTCCCTTAAGGTCAGTCGAACTAGGCTTTTTGGAATGCCACAAAATGGTTCAGGCCCAATTTGTGTTTCCATAGCCCCTGCTCTTGCAAGCGCATCCGCAGCTTCATTGCCGGGAACTCCTGCATGGCCTGGGACCCATCTTAAAATCAGCCTGTTATTCTTACCCAGGCTGTTTAGCATTGCCACACAATTTGCAACTAGCTTCGACTCAACTACGTCCGAAGCCAGCGCCAAGAGAGCGGCTTGACTATCCGAATGGATATATATTGTATGGTTCACGTAGGCTTTCTGCAGATTTATACAGGAACATTCTAGAATCCCGTATACCTCTGCCTGGAAAATGGAGGCAAAACTACCAAGATTAGTTGTTTGACTAAACTTAGGTCGCTCTCCATATATTCCACAGCCTACGTTAAGTCCTATTTTGGACCCGTCGGTAAACCACAGTAAGCTGCCTTCCTTCCACGTTATCTCACTGTTTAACCAGGAGTCCCGTAGAGGGATTTCGACATCATACAATTTTTTAAGATTAGTTTCAGGAATCATCATATCTGATATCATCCCTAAAATTGGTGTTTCTATCACTGAGTCTAAGAAAGATCTCATGGACTGGGATATCCATTGTCTCCTCCCGAGGGCGTACATTCTGTGCATCGTCAACCTCGCCACCTTCTCTACATGTAGATGTAGGGGCGTCAGATTTAACAGAGCATCCAGAGCCGCTCCAGGGGCTGTCGACATGGCTCCTGTCACTAAGATAGAAGCTATTCTTTGTACTGAAGCTAATCGGGTACAAACAGACTGCTGTTGTGCCTTTTTGGACCAAACCACACAGGCGTATGTTATTATGGGTCTGACAACTGCCGTATAAAGCCATATGGTTAGCCTGGGATGTAAACCCCAGCGCTTTCCGGCCATTCGACTACAGATCCCCATTGCAATTTTAGCCTTTTGAATTATATATCCAATTTGGCTATTCCAGGTCAGTTTCTGGTCGAGAATAACACCCAAGTATTTGACCTCTGGTGAGAAGTTTATTGTCTTGCCATTTAGTGAAGGTTGTACCAATTGGTCAAGACGCCTTTTCTTAGTAAATGGTACTAGGACAGTTTTGTCTGCATTGATTCTCAGTTCATTGTCCTTGCACCATTTGTCAATGACACTTAGTGCTTTCTGCATAAGGTACGAAATTGTACTTTGAGAGAAACCTCGGACAACTACCACCAGGTCATCAGCGTAGCCCTGGGCGTCAATCCTTAATTCCTCCATCTTATGCAGGAGTTGGTCCACTGTTAGGGTCCACAATAGGGGCGATAAAACGCCTCCTTGTGGACAACCTCTTGTGGTTACCACCTCATGATTAGTGCCATGCAATGATAATTTAACTATACGGTTTGAGAGCATTGATTCAATCCACTTTATAGTGGTTGAATCTACCTTTTTAACACTTAACCCATGAACTAGTGTTCTAATGGGTGTGCTATCAAAAGCGCCCTCAATATCTAAAAATGCACATAGTGCAATTTCCTTATCTTCTAATGCCTTCTCCACTCTATCTACAAGATAGAGCAGGGCAGTCTCAGTGGATCTTCCTCTGCTATAGGCATGTTGTTTAGAACTTATAGGGTTTGTGGTTAGTACCACTTCCCTAATATTTCTATCAATTATCTTCTCCATAGTTTTCAGAAGAAAAGATGTAAGGCTTATTGGTCTAAAGGACTTTGGCATAGCGTAATCCTTTTTACCGGCCTTGGGTATAAAAAGTAATCGTACTTTTCTCCATAGTTCAGGTATATATCCCCAAGCAAGGCTTGCCCTGAAAATCTTAATAATTACAGGTGTGAGGATGTCAAGACCTCGCTGTAATAGCACAGGCTGAATTCCATCCTCTCCACCTGTTTTATATGGTTTGAATGACTTTATAGCCCATTTCACACTCTACGAGAAGATGTTACTGTCGCAGGTTGAACGATAGCCATTATGTTTCTAAACTTAATTTTTAAATTCGCCTAAAGTAGATTGACAACTGTCCATCTGTTATATACATAAATATGTTCGGGGTCATTATTACATTGCAACGTCACTTGCACAAACAACACCGTAGCTGACAGGCTTTCGATCTTGGCACAATTTATATATGCATATTTGTACATTTTGCTGTTATCTGAAGAATTTGAAATCTGACAGTATTAGTAAAATATCGCTGGCAAGTGGTCGGGTAATAAATAAGTATTTTTAACACGTCGTTAACTAAAACAGGAATTTGAAATGTAAAGTTAAACTAACCTTTTTTTTTCTTTGACGAGGGGAATGCATTTACGCACTACCCTTACCTATTGCATTAGTGAGACCGAAGTCCCCCAATGCAATAGGTAAGGGGGCACGGAGGGACGACTCCGTGCCAGTGTGGGACTCGCCCGGACGTGAAGCGTCCGGAAATACCCACTAAACCCCCCGGGTCCGTCCGCCGCATTTGGGATGGAAGCGATACGAAAGTTAAACTAACCTAACAAAATGAACTGGATAAATACATGACGGAATTCTAATTACCCCTAATTATTGGAAAAAAAATTCAAGAAATGTTCTAATTGCTTTTCTTAACTTTAAGCTTTTAAGCAATGATCACCAAGAAGTAAATGACGTAACCTACCTACAATCTACAACAATCAGTTATAGTTTCAAGTTTACCGACACATTGTCCCATCCGTATTGAAGATTTCATACACTCTTTTGTTATCTGCTTTGCGCTGTGAGGTTAGCGTAGATTGTACTAACATGTTGTTTCGCGCAATTAATATTATTTTAATTTTCGTTTAGGTTATCGACTTCAAATACAGAGACTTGACAGAATTAAATAAATCAGCGAACGAATCAGCTGTAACAGAGGCGTACAATGAGTACTACAGGAAGATGGAACACGATTGCGCACCGACCGGCTGGTGGCTATTAGTCGTTCCTATGATCGTACAAATTGCTAAAAAGTCTAAGTACCATAAAGATAACAAGGAAGCGGCGCTCACTGTGTTTTACAGCAAACGTCGCGATAAAATAAACCGAACTTACGATCCATACCAGCAGGATCTTATCGAAGTATGCTTTAATTTTTCTTTACACTCCTACTGTATTATATTATTGGGCTGGTTAAGCGATGATGACACAGCGGGTATTGCGGCCGGATTCCGCGGGTTCGATTTCCACCTATCCGACTCGAAAGTCGGCCTGAGCTTTCGGTGAAGGAAAACATCGTGAGGAAACCATAGCTTGGTGGTAGGGCATTTTCTATGATGCCCGCCTGGGTACCATCCCAAGTTTAAAAACTTGTCTCCAAACACCAATACGTGTGTTCCGGCAGCATCACTTAAAAACCAGTACCTCGAGGCTTAGTGTATTTACCATTCTGGACCACATCGTCACTTAACATCAGGTGAGATTGTGATCGAAGCACAGAGCCTGTACCGTGTAAAAAAAAGAAAAAAAAGGTGCGCAAATATGCGTCATCACAAAACAATTTGGTCTTCGAGTTTACACGCCTGCAGCGGATAAGTTGAATCTACGTGTTTTGACATAATAGCTAAGAAGAGAAATTAAGTTAGATTTTTTAATACCAACAACCGGCCCCAGTCTCACACGTATATATAGAAATATTTGATAGCCTATATTACTTGGTAATTGTTTAGCTTTCTACGAATGAAATAATCTTGAAAAATCGGTTTTAAATAATTTTTGAGTTTAACCATTACAAGTAATAAATCAATTTTACCTCTTTACAAAATAAGTATGACGTGCCGTGTGGTGCCGACTTAAGAATAGCACCACACCATATCGTTCCCGTGGGTGTTGTAAAAACCGATTGAAGGATAAACCAGAGGATGGGCAGCAGGATTCTCTGAGCACCACAAACATCTACTGCAATCGCCAACCCGCCTGCCAAGCGTGGCGACTATGGCAATTTCCCCTCTTATCTCGGGGAGAGACTTATGCCCAGTAGTGGACGTCTTTACGCTTGAATGAATGGATGAATAATAAGTATATATTATTATAAGTTTAAATGTTGTATTTTTTATTTTCAGAAAATCAAAAGAGCTTATAAGATTTTCTAATCGAGCAATACGCAACGTAAAATAATCAAGCAGCTTATGTAAGCAGACAAGCTGAATTGAATAAATAATATAAGCATAATTATGTTTCAATTTTCTTAATAAATGATATTTTACTTACTGTATCACTAGTTATTGTTTGTTTTGTAATATGGTATGAACTGTTCTTGTCAACATTAAAAACAAAGCCTTTTGCCACTCGTCTCCATGATTACTTAATTAAGCATTGGCGTAATTTAAATGTAAGAAAAAAAAGGGATAATTAATTAATAAATATCGCTTACGTAATCATTATTTGATCTTCCACCCTTCGTGTAATTTATACTAATAAATAAAATTGAAGTATTTTTTTTACGAATTCACACACATACATATATATTTTTAAAATTCTTGTTTTTCTGTCTGTTCTGGGTAGTCTCCGGAACACTTTATTTTTTCGAAAGTAATTAGGGTTCCGAAGAAAATATATAAAACTCATGAAATCATTAATAAAATCCGATTCAAAGGTCAATTTTACGGACAAGTTCTTGAATTTATGAGAAATATTTTTACTTTATCTTAGAACCTACATATTTTTTTTCAGAAAATAAAATTCTTTTCTTAGGAAAGAATAAGGAAGTTTTTAGGTATTAAGATAAAGTAAAAATAATTCTCATACATTCAAAAACTTGGCCGTAAAATTACGGATTTATTCCGGTTGATTGATTGATTAGGGTTCCGTATAAAAATATTAAAAGGCAGTGAAGAATATAAGAAACGCGGGCGCAGTCGCGGGCACACAGCTAGTCAAAAATAAGCAAAACAAAACCACCCGCATCCCACGGCCGGTTACGTAGATGGAAGATGAAAGTTCTATTTAGGCGGTTGAACTCATGTTTTTTTAAAATACTGTATAGGCTCAGTGTTTTGACCCCAATCTCACCTGATGTTGAGTGACGATGTGGTCCAGGTTGGTAAACACACTAAACCTGGAGGAGAGGTACTGGTTCTTAAGTAATGCTGTCGGAACACTCCTATTGGTATTTGGCGACAGGTTTTCAAACTTCAGGGTGGTAGCTACCCAAACGGGTATTATTAGAAAATTCAGGCTATACTATGATTTCTATACATTACACAATTATGTATAAGTACAAACTTTGGCAACAATAAATACATCTTTACGTATCATAAAAGGCAACGGCTCCTGTTTATCTCTTATTTTGAGCCATTGATGAAGAATTTAAGAACAAGCTTTTTTTTAAAATCATCAATCATCATCATATTTTTGGTTTATTTTGAAATTGCAGTAAGAATTATATGGAAATACTAATTGACGATAATAGAAATAAGCGAGAAAATGTAAAAATAATTGGAACAAAATTATGAAAAAACTTTTTTAATTAAAAACAAAGCCGACTTCAAAATAATAAGCCATAAAAATGCACTATTTTTTTTTTTTGTTTGCAATTATTTAAGTAACCGTAAATAATATTTCAAATGTTAAAAATTGCAAGTAAGTTCTACTTATCTCTGCCTGGGATTTCCCCTCTTTATAATACATAAATTAGTTGTTACATGCTTACTTTTTAACGTTCTATTGGTTGATAACCCGTTAAATTTATGCCTAAAGATAATTTAATATGGTTTAAAATCCACTGCGTGTATAACTCGCGACCTTGAACGTCGGAACACACATCATTTGGCAATGAATAAAAACAGTCTCTCTCAAAGTTGCCAATCCATTTTAGGCCTTATTTTTCATAGAGATAAATGTATGTTATATTGATGACAACACCCTCACACTTTATTATTGCTTAATGGATTTGTTTAGATAAGTTCAAATCCGCCGATTTTCATATCGCCTAAGGAGATATTTGTATCATTGCTGTGCCCCGGTGGAGCTGGTGGTAATTACCATTATTCGCCTGTGTCCTAAGGACTCGCCACAAAGTCCGCTGGAGCAGACCCTACAGGTTAACAGCCTACATATACATATATAAGAGTGATGCTGTTATCAAGAACTATTTTTTTTTCTTTCTCTAACAAAATATTGTACTATATAGTGAAAATTTAAACTCCTTAATTTTTATTCTATTTTTTTCCCCATTTTAAAGTTTTCCATATTTGTTTTTCATCTTCCAATATCTTAGTGGCATTAAATGCTACTGAAATGCGCAATTTGGAAACAATAAGAGACTTTAAAAATAATCAATTGACGTCGACCCACATATATTCCAACAAAAGTCAATATTCTACTAAATAGTTTTTTTTTTTCGCATTCTCCTGTCAAACGGCCAAAACAACAGGAAGATTAAAGAGATTAATTTTAACCGAAATTTAATTTTCTGCTAAAGAAGGTCCTGTTATGAAAGCGATATGATTCATAGCTGAAAATATACTTGAACTACTAGTTAATACAAATCTAGAGTGAATTTGATGAGTGAACTTTTGCATGACGAATATGATTTTTAGTTTTGTGTCCGTATCTATGTATATTGGAAGTTTGAAAGTGGTAAGTTTAATCGCACCTATAACGTTAAAGATATACTACAGTTAATTACCGTTAATACAGTTGGGAAATCCGACAACGAATAGTAGTACATTACATAATTTTAGAATTCCTTGATACAAATAAGAGTCCTTATAACAAGAAATTTGGGCTTTTTAATGAGATTCCAAAATATACCGAGTAACATTTACCCACATGCATTATAAAGTGGAGAAAATTTTATTATTTATCTCTGATGGGAATCCCGTAATTCATGTTAAACCGAATCAAAAATAAAGCGAATTTTATAAAATAAAATGCACACATTACTACATGTTATAATCTGTTCCTATTTTAGTATCCAAGTAACAAAGATAAATAGAAATATCATACTATATCAAAATAAAGTCACCTTTTAAAAAAGTCGTATGTTTTGCGTACGATTTCTGCAATGCGATTGTCAGAGGAAATTTAGAAAAAATCGTACAAATACTGTTTAAGCCGTACACCTGACAGAACTGGGTACTAGTGACAGAGAAGCTAAGGAGAAGACGTCTGTCTTGGTATGGGCATGTAATGCGCAAAAAGGAAGAGGAAGAGAAATGGAAGAGGAAGACATGTTGCGTCGACCCCAATTAAAAATAGGATAAGGGCAGGGATATGGTAATCTATGTATATCAGTTTCGTTGTAAGTATTAGTGTTATGTTTCTTTTGAAGAACCTTTTAGAAAAGATTTTCTATGGTATTTTTCTTGTTTACACTGGTAACATTATCATTGCGATACGTGACCGTTGAGGAGCGCGGGGCGTCGACCGGTGACGTATATTGCGATTCGCGATTGTTGTGAGATTTCTTCGCGTGGTTTTGCCGCCGCGTTTATCTTTTCTTCAGTCGGTAAATTCCCTACACGTTACACTGGACGTGTATATACAGTGTATTAGTGACATTTATGTGCATTTTCTTTACCAGTATTCAGTTACTCGTATGTCAATTATTGTACTAACATTAATTAGTATATGATAATCTAAATTATTATTATATATAACCCCAGGTATGTAATCATTTGAACTTATATTTTGTTTAATTATAATAAGATAACCAATATACAATGTATTTATAAATGCAATTACAATATAACAGCTTTTTTCGTTAGTCATTACAAATAATTGCACAATTTGATGTTTAAGTTACTGGTCGGTCAAACAAAGACTAATAGTAATAATGACTAATATTTAGACAAACTGTAAAGAGGTTTGGAAGAAAATATAAAGCAAATAAATACAAAATTTGTCTTTGTAATATGATGAAATATGTTTAAATGTCGTAGAATTCACTATAAACAAATTTAAATGCATAGAGACTCATTTATATCGAATTTCGAGATTCAGGTTATTCGGTAGTTTTACCGAACATTCGTATTCGGCTAAATCGTCGAATTCAAAATAAAAAAAAAAAAAAAACATTTTTTATTGATATCACTAAAGTCCGTCAATAGCTACGACATGAAAAAATCAGTGAGCTGTTTTATCTTTCCCTGTTTATATGCGTAGTTTTAGGCGCTTGTACAATTTCAATTGAAATAAAACTAGTTTAGCTATTATATATATATATATTATTGCTGCTTTTGAAACAGAATTAAATTTATACTATAATCGTTTCTATGGTAATAAACGAAGTATATTTTTAAATGTAATGTTGAATATATATATGGTATTTATAAGTCTAAAAATAATAATCGTATTTTATACAGCTTAAGAGTTTGACCAAAATCATAACATTAACAAGAGATGTTGCGTGCTTATTACGTTGAAATTTACCTTGTTATTTTTAGAGACGGAAGCGTCTCAAGGGTAAATGTAGGATTGTACTGACCGATAGAGTGATAGCTTGACCGGTTGACCTTCTTGTTTAACGTGAGGAAATCCATTTACGGACCTCCTCCCGAAGGTATGAGGGACTCGCGCTGGAAAAACCCAATAAATCCCGACGGTGTCAACTGCAACTGCCGCCTTCATAGGGCGACGATGCGAGATTGAGCTAGCACAAATAATAAAATATAGCTTGGATTAATCTTCTATGATTTAACTATGATTATTTTCATCTCTGAAGGCACATACCGGCTTAAAAGAATTTGAAATAATATGGATAAAATCGTTACCATGTTCACTACCGTTGCAAGCATTATCGCTTCAGTAATCCTTATCTAACGCGTTATAATAGGTGGTTTTGATAATTTAATAAGTGTTATAATGTTTATACAGAAAAATATAAATAAACGGTAGTTTTAAACTTAATAATAATTACAATTTTTTAAAGAAAAGCTGTTGAAATACTATTTTCATTTAAATACTTTTATTAATTTGATTCCCTGGATTGATTTTATTCAACATCAGTATTTCTAGACAGATTAAGATGTATGGCTGGTAGGGGTTTTTGTTTGAAATAGTCAAAAAAATCTTTATTCAATTTAGGCCTTAAGAAAGCGCTTATGAACGACTAAAACACTACCACCGGTTCGGAAAACAACCCGGTCGAGAAGAGCGCAGGCAAGAAACTCGATCTGGTTCTTTTTTTTGTAAATATAATATATATCTTTTTTTTATATAAAAAACTATACATATCATAGTCTTGGCTAATGTTAGCGGAAGCACAGAGATGTGGGTTAATTCCAGACCTATTGATATATAGTATTGGCCTAATGTTCGAAATTCGTATTACTATTATTGAGAATAAACAGCAAATTGTTACCAATTTTTGCAAATTAATAACGCTAAAGCTCGGCATAAACTACTGAACAAACATAAAAATAAGTAGAAGAAAACACATTCTCAAAAACAGAGAACAAAAAGGTAGATAAAGAACAGTTTTTATTTTTGCATATTTATATAACCTATAAATTCCTATTATCTGTAGGTTATCTATAAATTTTCTAAGGAAAAATTAACGGAAAGTGGTAAATAATAATTAATTGTGTATGTTCATAACAATAGCAGGATGTTAGTAATTGATAAATACACAGTTGTGTCTGGTAAGGAGTTTCTTGGTATAATATATACGTAATAATATGTGTGTATATGCGATAAAACCTTGTCGATAAGCAGATAATATAAAATTATCATTACCTATTATATTATCACACACACATAAATGTATAAAAATATACCTAAATACATACATATATGAAATGTGTGACAGTTTTTAATTTTATCTCGTTATTTTAACCTACCCAGTTACCCAGCACAGTCTTCCTCCAAGACTCAAGGTCACGTGACTCTTCAAGGGGGACTGAAAAACGCTTTCTTAGATTTCCTGGCGAAGATAACCGTTTACCATCAGTTAAGTCGTCAGCCTGTTTGCTGTCCTAACAAAAATATACTAAGCGTTTATCGCATCTCCGCTCGTTCACAACAATTTCTACTCATTCTAATAATTTATTCCATCATTATCTCTTATCCATTAAATGGCTCGAGAAAAGTATTGCTTAGATATCTATGTACTATATTTCTATTGAGTATCAGGACTTAATCAGAGTATACATTTCTATGATTTAGGTAAAGAATTCCACGTGAATCTGTTCAGTGATTCTCTAGTTCTAACCCAATTAAATGGATAAACATATAGACAGACGTTACCTCTTGTAAAATATAATCAATATATAATAGTATTAGATTAGATAGTATTCCCTATAATTATAACGTAGTATATAATACTTTTAAAAGTTAGACACTTTTATGTTTTTTTTTTACACGAAATAGGCTCAATGCTTTGACCACAACCTCACCTGATGTTAAATGATGATGTGGTCCAGGATGGTAAACACACTAAGCCTAGAAGTACTGGTTCTCAAGTGATGCTGCCGGAACACAGCAATTGGTATTTGGCGACAGGTTTTCAAACTTGAGGGTGGCAGCTACACAGGCGGGCATCATTAGAAAATGCCCTACCACCATGCTATGGTTTCCTCACGATGTCGGATAGGTGGGGATCGAACCCGCGTCGATTGACGCGGAATCCGGCCGCACTACCCGCTACGCCATCATAATAAATAGTTTAAAAGCGTGTCCGTAATCATCCAGTCGTCGGGGTAAAGGGCACAGAAGTAGGAATGTTCATGTAAAAAAATATCCAGACATTGATTGTAGCATTTTAACCAGACTAAGCAATATATCGATATTTTCGATATATCGTATGCTCAATTCAAATCCACCAACTCCCGCCCCATCCCCCAGTGGCTAAAAATTTTACAATTATCTATTATTTATATATAACATTTTTACAAGTAATATCTGTGCAATCCACGATATTATTGTGAAATTTTGTACGTACCAGAACTGATGAATTGTTAGAAAAATTATGTTTGGTATTTTTGAGATTCACGATCGGGTGTATAAATTCAGAGTTGCCATCATTAAAATAAAGTAGAAATGGTGTATTTTCAATTTTGTTGATACATCTTTATTTCATTTGCGAAGTTTCACGGGAATACCGAACATGCGAATGAGTCAGCGGGACGCGAGAGAGCGATGCGTAACGATTTCATAGAAACAGATTAGGTATTCGTACAGGAAACCTCTCAATTACAGTAAAGAAAATGTACTTTTTTTAAATCACAGAAATAATATAAATGTAATAAAACTATATAATAGAAGCAACAGAACAAATAATTGAAATAACAAAAACTTAACAGTATTTTTCCAGTACCGACGGCGTATATTGTCTAAACTGAATTTTTTAGAGTGAAGGTGGATGTAAAAAAGATATTTTATTATTTAAATATACTATATGTAGCTTAGCTTAATAGCAAATAAAATTCAAAATGGACACACTGTGCATTTTGATAATTATATTCGCCAATTATTGTTGTTGTTATTTCGCAGATACTATTTCCAGTTTTCATATTTTATACAAATGTTTTAGTGGGTTTTACATTCGGCTTTAAGTACCTATACCTACCATTTTATATACAGGAAAAATATTTTAACGAAACAATATTGTGTAATTATAAATTATATATATATATAAAAAATTATGTACATAATAAATGTATTTTTACTCGATTTATCATGTTTTTGTGGTTTATTGTTATTATTATTATTTTTTAGTAGAACAATGCAAAACCAACAATATTCTTTAAAGGTAATGTACATGAACATTATTAATATATTCAAAATAAGAATCAATTATTTTCCAGTTTATATACCTAATAGAAAGACATTAATAATGAATCATTTTATAAAAGGCTATTATATGTAAGTTATCTATGAGTTTATTAATTTTTTTAATATTATATATGGTAATAGATGTTTCCAAGTTATATGTACAGTTACTTCGGATAGTAGGTATAATATGAGTTTTAATCAGAATACGTGTCGGTAATTTTTTTTTTCGAACTTACTAAATTATAAAGACCTGAGGGTTTTGGACAGTTTCACCTAACTAGGCATAATTAAAAAAAAAAACTAGGCAGCCGTGAGGACTGCCTGAAACTTTGGAAAAACTGTTTTTATGTTTACATTTCACAATTTATTAACATAACCTTTTTTTTTTGTCGGGGGGAAATGTATTTTCGCACTACCCATACCCATTGCATTAGTGAGACCGAAGTCCCCCAATGCAATGGATAAGGGGCACGAAGGGACGTCTCCGTGCCAGTGTGGGACTCGCCCGGGCGTGAAGCGCCCGGAAATACCCACTAAATACCCGGGGCCGTCCGCCGTATTTGGGATGGGGGCGACACGGGGTGGCTTTCGCAAGCAACACGGGGTGGCTTTCGCAAGCACCGCGTCGCCACCTGCGGCGAACTCACCGGGCCTCGTCCGTGCAATGGCCCAATGGGGATGGGGTGAATACTTCCCCACCCACCTCTTAGCCCACCTTTCAAAGAGAGGTATGACCAATTGGTCAAACCTCCAGGTGGCAGGATGTACTTCCTGCCCCCCATAAAAGGAAAAGAGAAGAGTTGGACAGAGCAGTGGCGGGCAAAGAGAAAAGGATGAAGAAACCCGCCACTGCTATGAAAGGGAAATAGGTCCCTCCCCTTCGCTCGTCTTGTCTTAGTTGACAAGACGTAGGAAGGAGAGGGATACCTGAAGAAACAGAAAAAAGAGAAGAAAGATGAAGAAGAAACACGACCCCCCCCCAGCCCCCCAGCCCCCCCCCCCCCATTACCGTTGGATACCGCATTAATGGTCGTAGGTTCGAATTTACCAATAATATTGTATAAGGAACCTTGTTGAAGGAAAACGACAGGATGAAACCGTAGCATTTTGATATCGCTTAGTTATCTACTACACTCAAGTTCTAGAACTGTCGCCAAGCATTTACATCTGTATTTGGGCAGCATCACTCGATAGCCAATAACTCTATGCTTAAATGTTTATAATCTTACTTTAAATCTTAAATATCTGTAACAGATAGAAATCGAGAATGAGCAATATGGAAACCGGGCGAGGCGTACAAGTGTTGGAGGTGATGGATGACCACACGTACCGGCTCGACGAGGAAGCTCTGAAACAGATCTTGCTTCGTGACGATGTCAAAGACCTGCCCGTGGTGGTGGTCAGCGTTGCTGGTTCCTACCGCGGGGGGAAATCCTTCCTGCTAGATTTCTTCCTCAGATATCTCAATTCACCGGTGAGCCATTTCATTTTTCTACAAATAAGCCTGATTTACATTCCATCATATCATTTAGGTGGAATCAAATTGCGTTATATTGAAAGTTCTTAGATAATAATATTGCTTGGTCATTGATATCTATCGATAAGAATATCGGCGGATTTAAAAAGAAATAACTATATAATAATAGGAATCGGAGTTATCGCGTGATAAGGATACATTTATTCTGTATAAAAACGAGTACAAAAATCCAAAGTAGAGTTTTCTAACCCCGATAATATAAATAGATTCATGAAAATATAGGTGACGGCCGGCTAATTCTGTTAAAACACACTACGGGTCACTCCTCTGGGAAAGGTCAAAACCTAGCTCAGCTTCTTAATTAGGGCCTTCTTTAGCGCTATACAGTTAACCTTCTTGCTCATGATAAGAGTAAAATTTAATATTGTCGTCACGCGATGAGCGTCAGAATTGGCGTCATGATTTTGAATATTAAAAGTGGGATTTGAAATATGTGGTGAGAGAGAAAAAGACTCAAATAAATAGCATTTTTGACTCTTCTCTTTTTTGAGGCAATGTGTCTATGACTTTAGAAAACGGGCATAAATTTTCTTTATATTTTTTTTTTTTTTTTTTCGGTCTCTGATATCTATCCCTATACTTAACAGACTTAGATTTCCAAAGAAGTGTCACTGCGGGCACGTGTATTCTGTATAGACGCTCGTTTTTCTTCTCGTTTATAGGTACTAAACGGATGGTTTTAGATTTTCCGTGAAATTTGCCTGCAGGTTAGCTCATGCCGTGCTGCCCTTATGTTAGTTACTAATTACCGCCTGAGTGCCCTAAGCGCTTTCCAAAAAAAATCAGTGAAGCTGATAACACCTATCAAGTCAACAGCCTTTGTCAGGATAAATATGTTGGGAGGTTTTTTTTCAGATGTCCAGTCGTAGTGACAGTCGATGGCTCGGGGATGAAAGCGAGCCGCTAAGGGGGTTTAGATGGCGTGGAGGTTGCGATCGCGAGACCACCGGCATCCATCTTTGGTCTGAACCAATTCACGCTACATTTAACGATAAGAAGGTACGCTCTTGGAAGAATCATGACATAAGAGTTATATCTACTTCTGGCACTGATTTAATCCGCGTTGCATTTATTGAGTTCAGAGAAAGAGAAACTATATTGTTGTGAGTAAATCGTAGGAGATAGGGATATGCCATCGAGAATAGATTATTTTGATATCTTATTATATTTAGCCTATGTGAGCCATAAAAATTTACTTTTTGGTAATGTATACAGTAATACCCCGATTAGCGCGACCCCCCCGTTACGCGCGGTTTCACTATAACGCGAATGTCAAATTTCGCGCTCAAATGCCTCGCATTACGCGAAATAGTGCGTATAAACATAAGTAAAGACAATAGATGTATTTTTCCGTAAAAAATAAGAGTACGTATTGCATAAAGTGTTCTTAGAATTAAAGTGATTGATTAAAATGATTTGTATTTTTTTGTATTAAATTTTGACTACGTTTAATCAAAAACCTCGATACACGCGAATTTCAGTTAATGCGATTTTCTTCGGAACGTATCCCTCGCGTAAAGCCGGATATTACTGTAATCATATTAACGTTAATTAAACTATATCTATTTTGTAATATAAAGACAATATGTAACTGTTTTTTTTTTTAAATTTCGAATAATCTTTAA
This sequence comes from Samia ricini, assembly GCA_014132275.2. Taxonomy (NCBI): domain Eukaryota; kingdom Metazoa; phylum Arthropoda; class Insecta; order Lepidoptera; family Saturniidae; genus Samia; species Samia ricini. The sequence continues at coordinate 2,871,608 of AP028161.1, read as the reverse complement.
ACTTATTGCACTTAAGCCTGTTATCATTGAATAGTGTGAAGGACACAGCCTAATTTTTAAATAATTTTGCATTATACATTTGCATTAAATTATTAAATAGAAGCTAACGACATGAGTAGGTTCAGTGTATAACTAAAAAAAATCTAGAATTTTATTTTTTTAATGATTAATTCATAAATGTTTCTTATCATAAATTTTAGCAACGCCGCGTAATAACTGTGTAATCATATATTCCCCCTACCTAACCAACAAACAGACACGGAAAGTGACTTTATTTAAACAGATAGATTTTACATGTATGCCTCTTAATTAGTAAAAAGTTATTCGATGTTGATACAGGTGGCAGTTCTGCTGATGGACACTCAGGGCACCTTCGACAGCAGCAGCACGATTCAGGACTGCTCGACGATTTTCGCACTGTCCACTCTAGTCTCGTCGGTGCAAATCTATAACATCAAGGAGAACATCAAAGAGGACGATTTCCAGAACTTACTGGTGAACATTTTTATTAATGCGACGGACGCTCCCGGAGTTTACTTCTTAAACTGTATCCAGTTAGTAGTTCTGGGTCTAAACCAAGATTCTGTCCTGTTCATGTCATTATCCGATCATAAGGGTATTTTTAATAACCCTGCAAATATAATAGAGTGTAGATCCAACTGCAATACCTACAACATAATATTATGTTCTATAAACGAATAAAAAAAATGTGAGCCGTCACGGGACGCCTGGCAGATGTAAAACATCGACATTATATTGTATACCGTACACACTACTGCATATAGATTGTATATATAAAACATAATATAGCGTGGCGACGCGTCGCCACGCCAGAAATCGGGTTTACGTGCGACTATAGATGTTTCATTTTTACCCGGACGGTTGACCACTTGGTCATACTTCTCCTTGAGAAGTGGCCGAAGAGATGGGTGTAGGATTCCCCCCCCCCCCAACCCCAACGGGCTAAGTATGGACGTGGCCCTGTTGGGTCAGCCGCAGGGGACGGTCCCGGGGGGTTTAGTGGGTATTTCCGGACGCTTCACGTCCGGGCGAGTCCCACAAGGCACTGAGACAAAAGGCGGTTAAAACCGGCGATAATTGATTGTATCACTCGTAGGAACAACATGTTACTAAAGATTATTCCAAACAATAGTAATTAATTGATTGTTGTCTCATTTTTTTTTGCTGCATTAGCGAAGTGACCAAAGGCAGTGAGGTGGTAGAAAGTACGTCTCCTCGTTCAACCTTGAATAGTTATGTCAAATTTTTGGTTGCGAATTTCGCGTCCGAGTCTTATAATAAAGTTTGTAAGAGTATGACTTCTGTTTTAGAAGCCAAATCTTACAATACATACATTCTATGCGACTTTTTTTTTTTAAGTACGTCACCAAGTCCTAAAATGCTAGTGTGGTTTCATAACTTTCCGTTTTGACGCGTAAGCTTCTACGGAAAAGAGACGATCGACCGATATAAATGATATCAATGGCGTGCGGATCCTCGATTAGTGGCAGATCATTACATATATGTAGCACCACTTAATGTAGCGTAGTTACTATATATTTAAATATACTGACTACAAACGTCAGTCTAAAAATAAAGATTAAGGTGGTCCATTGCCATCTATTCGCCGCCAGCGCGATACAGTGACACTGCCCATGCATTGAGCATTACACGCACAACACTGCACACACACTCCTGCACATAACACGCAGGTACATAGGTCCTGGGGGGCAGGAAGTATATCCTGCCCCCCGGACTGTCGACCAGTACGGTCGTGCCTCCTTCTGAGGCGGGCTAAGAGGTGGAGGGGAAGTATGCACGAACGAAGCCTGGTGGATTCGCTGCAGGGGGCGACGCGGTGCTTGCGAAAGCCACCCCGTATCGCCCCCATCCTAAATGCAGCGGACAGCCCCGGGGGGTTTTAGTGGGTATATCCGGGCGTTTCACGCCCGGGCGAGTCCCACACTGGCACGGAGTTCGTCCCTCCGTGCCCCCCTTACCTATTGTATTGGAGGACTTCGGTCTCACTGATAGAATAGGTAAGGGTAGTGCGTAAATACATTTCCCCCCGTCAAAAAAGAGGAAAAAAAAAGTTCCAAAGGTCCTGTAAGGAACTTTTTTTTTTTTTTTTATTAAATAAGAATAAAAAATGTAGGGATAGCTAGGATATAATTCGCGAGAGAGTTTGTACACTCAGGTGACGGCCAAGCCGAGGTTCGTACCATTCTGAGTCAGCTTTTGCGGCTGAGTGCCTTCAGCACTCGCCCCCAAAGTTCACTGAAGCTGTTAAGGCCCTTCCGGTCAACAGCATTAGCTAGGTTAAAAAAAAAAATTCTGTGTTTAAATCCATTGATAAATATCCATTTAAATGTCCAAGAAAATCACCTATCACACTTAGAATTAATGGTTTACCTGAATACAAAATTGCATCCGAATTAATAAAGCCGTTTTGCGTATGCGTGTGTTCCGATTTCTTCGTAATTTTTTTTTTTACGTGAACTAAGAAAGTAAAATAAGTTTGTTTCGTGCAATTCAGTTGTTCACCGAATACGGAAAGCTCGCTACAAGCGAAGGCGGGAAACCGTTCCAAGTGCTACAGTTCCTCGTGAGAGACTGGCCGTACCCTTACCAACACGCATACGGGGTCAGCGGCGGTGTAGAGTTACTCGATAAACGACTAGAAGTGAGTCTCAATTTATACTCATCTTTTAACATTATAAAAGTCTCTCTGTCTGTTTGTTTCTATCGCTTAGTTATATTTCAAACTTGAGAAACGCTAATATTTACATAATTTTATTTTTTCTATAATATTTTATATTGCATGCAAATTAAATTTAAACGCACCCTAGTATTATGTTATAAAATATAAGTTACATTAAAAATAATATTTTTCCATCGATACTTTTTCAATTATACGTATATGTTTCTAGTGCCTAGTAAAATAAAAAAAATCGAAATCAAAAACATCTTTATTTCAATTTATGCCCTAAGAAGGCGCTTATGAACGTCTAAAACACTACCACCGGTTCGGAAAACAACCCAGTCGAGAAGAGCGCAGGCGAGAAACTCGATCTGGTTCTTTTTTTTTATATAATATATATATATATATATATATATATATTTTTTTAATTTAAAAATACTAATAAATAAATATAATAAAAAAAATGTATACTAACAAATAAAATTTTTGTCTGTTTGTCCGTTCTGTTTTGTTCCGGGTAATCTCCGGAACTGTTGTACGGATTTCGACGGGACTTTTTTTTGGGTAGATAGATGAAATTACTCCGGGTAACTTACGGTACTTTTAATTTTCGAAAATAATTAGGGTTCCGTATAAAAGAAATTACAACGCATTGAAGAATATATAAAACGCGGGCGCAGCCGCGGGCACACAGCTAGTCTTTAATAAACCTATAATAATTAAATATGTAAATTCGTAACTGCCTTATGATTACAATACAACTTTATTAAGTCACTAATAATAACTAATACGTTATTGAGATCTTTAAGGTGGAAATGATCTTTACAATCATAAAGAAATTCGTAATGCAAAGGGTCAACAATCCTGGTAATTAATTAAGGGTGTGTTACTCGTATATTACCCAATAAATCATATACAGTAATACCCCGCTTTACACGAGGGATACGTTCCGAAGAAAATCGCGTAAACTGAAATTCGCGTATATCGAGGTTTATGATTAAACATAGTCAAAATTTAATACAAAAAAATACAGATCATTTTAATCAATCACTTTAATTCTAAGAACACTTTATGCAATACATACTCTTATTTTTTACGGAAAAATACATCTATTGTCTTTACATTATGTTTATATCCACTCTTTCGCGTAATTCGAGGCATTTGAGCGCGAAATTTGACATTCGCGTTATAGTGAAACCGCGCGTAACGGGGTCGCGCTAAGCGGGGTATTACTGTACTTTCAGATCAATAAAACCCAGACAGAGGACATGAAGGAGTTAAGGCAGAACATTCGCTCGTATTTCGATCATATCACTGCATTTCTAATGCCGCATCCAGGATTTTCGGTGGCGGAACAAAACTTCGACGGACGTCTGAGCAGTATGAATAAAAATCACCTCTTATTTTTACTCCTATAACAGCTCAATAAAACAGACCCCCTAATGGTTTTTGACAATAATTATGGCGACCGCGATAACCATACTAACTTTTGTAAAATAGAAATGAGTAAGGAGATTGGTTTTAGTCTATGAGTCGTACTGGTTTAAGTATACGAGATCTGTTTCGTCCTGAATGCAGATTTTTAACTTATCAAGTAACCTCCGATACATGCCCATGCTTTTATCGCGATTTTTTTTTTTTCGTTTATCAAAATGCCCAAGGCTCAATGTAGCGTTCATCAACATAATCGAACTTTTTGGCTTTCGATAAAGTAAGATGGTCATGGTCATTTCTTTGTGAATTATACGCGTATCCATTATGGTTGTTATATATCCTTGTAAGGAAATTTTTTTTATGTAAATAAATAAAAACAAATTTAGGGATTAGCTAGGATAAAAATTCCGCGAGAGTTTTCACACTCAGGTAGCGGCCAAGCCGAGGTTCGAACCCTTGTGCTAGCTACCTTTTGCGGCTGAGTGCCTTCAGCACTCGCCCTCAAAGTTCGGTGAAGCTGTAACGCCTCGAAAATTTATCTTTTATGTAATATTAATTTATTTATTTATATACCCTTATACATTAGATATATAACAATGTGCATATGTGGTAATGATATATATATATATATATATATATAGACTAAGTACTTGTATATATGAGTAAAATTTTACAATTTAGTTTTTTTATTGTAATTTGTAATTTTTGCAAAGTTTTTTTTATATATACTGACGTTCCGTGACTCGCTCTGGGCTTCAGCTGAAAATCAGCGCTGAGTATCTCTTGGTACTTCAGCATATGCTGAGCTGGAGACCCTTTCATCTAATGAGATTTTGGTTGGTGGGTGACACATAGTTACCCTATTAATCACATAATATTTTTTGGTATCATTTCTTCATTATTATTATTACTATTTTCTATTTTTTCAGTATGTGTTTTGTATCTCATTTGTGAATAAAGATTTTCTTTCTTTCTTTCTTTCTAAAGGCCCTTCCGGTCAACAGCATTTGCTAGGTTAAAAAAAAAAATTGTTATATACGGCCTCATATAAAGACACAAGGAAACTCAAAGAAACGGAAAACTCAATGGAGAAGGCTATGCTCGGAGTGTAATTAAATTAACAGACATTGCTTGAAGAATTGACAAATTAAAGCGGTAATTGACTGAACAAATCGCACGTAAAACCGATGCCTAGTTGGCTCAGCGGGTTCTTGACCACATGCTTGAAGACGCTGCATGGGTAGATCCAACAAGGTGCTCCGACTAACTGGTGAAGGTCGCGGGAATCCCCTGGATGCGGGTGCCCGTAGCCCAGTCTTTGTAGAGATCTCTGGAAGAGGCCTATATCCAGCAGTAGACGTGTTTCGACTCACATGACAATGATGATTAAGAACTAGAAGAGTCAGAAAAATTAAGTGTTCATGTTACAAAAATATTTAACAAAACTTACAGATATCCGTGAAGAGTTCAAAGTGTCTCTTCTGGAATTAGTTCCGTCAATTTTCGGAACTACAAATTTAACTCCTAAAACTATCAACGGGCATCGTATTAAGACTCGTGATTTGCTCGATTACTTTAAAACGTATATGAGAATCTTCAACAGCGGCGAGCTTCCGACTCCGGTCAGCATTTTGAAGGTAAACCCATAAATTGCGAGCACAGTATTGCATTTTGTGTTTTTTATAGTATAAACAAGCAAATAGCCATGCATTTAATCTAAAATCAATAAGGAATCCGACCGGCGACAGATCTGAAAAATAGGTAATTCAAAATGTATCATGTTGTGTCTCGAAGGATGTGTTGTAAAGCGCGAATCGGACAATCGCAGCTCTGGCTGATTACAACATAGACGAAATTATCACTTTGTGTTCTCCTGTTTCCTACCACAAAACTGGCCCGATATTATTTTTTCTTTATAGCATAAGAAAGTCTTTGGGTATGTCTCTACGTTTTTTGATTATGATCGTCAAATGTTTCTGAAAAAGAAGATAAAATCGGCCTTTCCTTTTTTTTTAAATGCTTGCGGAGACCTCGCCAAACATCAACGGCACACTAGCACGAGCCGCGGGCGCACGAGTTTTACATATATTTAATACCTCGTATGAGAGAAGTCCGTGTGTCCCGTCTCGCTCGCACTCTGCATGTTTCTGATTGACCACCGTAGTTACTGTAAGCCCTACGACTAACGAGGGGATCTTTTAGAATATAAGTTTCACTGGATGTCCTCAGAATTAATCAAATAATTAATCAACAATAAATCAAATAAGAATCATATAAGAATCAGATAATAAATAACTTTCAACGTGTACCACGACTTTGCCTCCAGTCATCCTTCAACTGGCTAGCAGCAACCAAAAGCTTTTAATCTAAACGTAAGGGCATGTTGCTGGTAGACATATATGGTATAAAAATATTTACTATAATAACAGAGAGGAAACGAATTTCCCATAAGTTTGTATAGAATAAACGCCGTCCGTATTTCCTTTTAAATAGCTATTAGTAATTTTAATAAACAACTCAAGTGAGATCAGACAATATTAAGTTTCTACTTCAGAGGCCCGAGTTGAAATATCTTGTGTATGCTTGTTTTTTTTTTTCGCTAAATACTTATTTAGATCTGATAGATTAAGATAAAGAATGGGATGAAGATAACGGTGGGAATGATTTGATATTTATTTGACGCGATAAGGCGACATCAGAAGCGGCGTTGCTGTCGGCCGTGCGAGACGCTTTCGAGCAATACGAACTCGAGATGGAGACGGCTTGTGGAGCGAAGCGGCCGAGCGCTACTGAGGCTGTTCTGTTCGAGGACCACCAGCGTTGCGTCCGCAGCGCGCTCGCCACGTTCTCCGCTAAGAAGACGATGGCTTCGCAGAAGGATATCGATGAAAAGCAAAAGAAACTCACTAAAGCAAGTACCCGTTATATTAATTTAACATACATAAGTTCACGTCTGTTACCCCCGAAGGGTTAGGCAGAGGTGAAATAGCGAACTACACCACTCACATTCCAATATCACTCGACCCGATCAGTGATGGAACTCGAGACCTGAGAACGACAGTTGTACTGCCTCGGTGGCGCAGTTATATTACGGTCTGTCGTTCTCAGGTCTGGAGTTCCATCGCTGATCGGGTCGAGTGATATTGGGTTTTTCTACTCAGTATCATCTCGAAGTTTGGAATTTGTGCCCGATATGGCGACAGGCTCGCCCCCTGTGTGTAGTGTAGTTCGCTATTTCACCTCTGCCTAACCCTTCGGGGATAACAGGCGTGAGCTTATGTTTGTACTTTGTATATAGGACATATTTAAAAAAATGTTTAATTTCAACTTGCAAGTTTGTATTGTTGTTTTCCGACATCATAGTATTAACACATAGTTCAGAATTCTTGTTCACTTTGTCCAAGGGTTGTTTTCCCCGAAGGGAATGTTGTGTTCCCCGCCTTTCTAAGTTACATTGTTAAAACAAAACAAAAAAATGATGTACGTGACTTAACTTCTTCGTTTATATCTTTATTAAATCAAGGAAATTCATAGTTTATTTTGTTATTACATACAAAATATGCTACAGAGTCAGCCTAGCGATCAATTTACCTTTATCTCTATTTACTAGGAACGTGCCAGGAAACATTATGATTTATCATAGCCATAAGGGTTACAAAAAACGGCAAAACCGTCTAGATAATTAGATACAAAGTGCTTAATCAGGAATCTCTTCTTCTTCGTTTATATTTAGCACGTGCTAGGAGGCTAGGATTGATTTGTTAAGCTACGTGTCTTGAAGTCTAGAAATAAATATGTTATAAAACACGTTATAGGACCTTCAAGGCCGCTACCCGCATTACTTGACGTTGAACGCAGCGAAACTACAAAGAACTATCGCGAACGTAAAGAAAGCGTACGACGAAGCGATCGTCGACATGACGGACGGGGAGCCGCTCTGCGTGCACCCCGCAGACCTCCAGTCCCTCCACCGGGAGGCGCTGGCGCTGGCGACTTCCGTCTTCGACGACAACAGGAGATCCCTCGACAACGAGGAGGATCGTGAAAAAGGACTTCTTCTAAAGGTAATTCTTATTTTCAGTTTTAGCAAAAAAAAAATTGCACGTCAGACTAAAGACAAATCGCATTATCATTTTGTTGTATTCTGTTAGCACTATATGTAATCTTCATCTCGTCATCGCAACGTTCACAAACCTTTTACAATCATTTTTTGCCTGTAAGGAACCTTTTTTATTCCTGTAAAGAACATTTTTTTATTCCTGTAAAGAATCTTTTTTTTAATTCCTGTGAGGAACCTTTTTTATTCTTGTAAAGAACCATTTTTAATTTTTGTAAGGAACCTTTTTCATTCTTGTAAAGAACCATTTTTAATTTTTGTAAGGAACCTTTTTTTATTCCTGTAAGAAACCTTTTTTTATTCCTGTAAAGAACCTTTTTTTATTCCTGTAAGGAATCTTTTTTTTAATTCCTGTGAGGAACCTTTTTTATTCTTGTAAAGAACCGTTTTGTAAATTCCTGTGAGGAACCTTTTTATTCCTCTAAGGAAGCTTTTTTTATTCCTGTAAGGAACCTTTTTTATTCTTGTAAAGAACCATTTTTAATTTTTAAGGGACCTTTTTTTATTCCTGTAAGGAACCTTTTTTTATTATTATTATTAAGAAATAAAAAATGTAGGGTTAAGCTAAGTTGAAATTCCGCAGTAATTTTATGATATAGGTAGCGGCCAAACCGAGGTTCGAACCCTCGTGCTAGTTACCTTTTGCGGCTGAGTGCCTTCAGCACTCGCCTACAAAGCCACAGTGAAATTTAAAGTCCCTTTAAAAAGCAATCATTTTTGACCCAGTTCATCCACACCTTGGGTTTGCCTTTACCCCTATATCCATCCACTTTCATACTTAACACTGTTTTAGTTACGTGACTTTCATCTGTCCTCATGACATGTGCATACTACACTAACTCCTTAACTTATCTGTTACTGATCTTTCACACAAAAGGCTAATATGTTATAATCTTTAAATACTGTGGCTCTGTCTATCTGCAAGAATATATAAGAAGGTAATGATGAACGGCAATACATCTTCGATACTTAATGCATATTCGTAAAAATTCAAACAAGCTCGATCTAGTGAATGATCGTCATAATTTTAATATTAGAAGTAAAGACAAGTTGTCCGGAACCACGCTTTAGGTTAAGTAAGTGTAATAGAAGCTTTATAGGTAATAGTATTCGGTTTTACAATAAGATCCCAAGTAACATTACCGATTTACCTGACAATAAGTTCAAGTATTACGTCGAGCAAGTTTTAATCTCAAAAGGTTATTACAGGGCGGATCATTACGTGAACGATAGTGATGTCTGGAATTAACCCACATCTCTGTGCGCACCCGCTAACATTATTAACACTATGATTTGTATAGTTTTTATATGAAAAAAAAATTACATGTATTATATTTATTAAAAAAAAAAGAACCAGATCGAGTTTCTTGCCTGCGCTCTTCTCGACTGGGTTGTTTTCCGAACCGGTGGTAGTGTTTTAGACGTTCATAAGCGCCTTCTTAAGGCCTAAATTCAATAAATAAATTTTGTATTCTTGATTTTGAGAATTCAACACACAAATTCACTTAGCTTTAATCTTGGTTTTGAATTAAAAAAAAAAATTAAAATCCTTCAGGAACTGGAAGACAACTTCAAGGAACTGGCGAACAGAAATCAACAAAACAACGACGCCCTCGTGGTGCAGGCGCGGGAGCATTACACTTCCTTCGTGCAGAACTCGTTCGACGCCGGGTCGTGCGTCAGCGTCGAGTTCCTGGAGAAAGTGCACGAGGAAGCCGCTGGGAAAGCGATCAAGTTGTACCACAGTAAACGTAACATGGCCACGGAACACGATGATGAATTTTTATCAACACTGAACCGGGTAACTATGGAAACACAATTGATATTTACTACTTAGTGACGTTACGCTCTAACATAAAACAGTCGGTTTTTTTTTAAATTAAATATAAAAATTATTTTGCATTTTTGCTAGGTGGGGTGGTTCGTCCGAATGTCTGGTAAAATTTTAACCGAACCGAACACTTGGCCGAATATTCGGCATACTTGGTCGTCATATTGAAATTGTAACTTGTTTATAGAAAGCGCGTAGATTGACGTTTACATTTTTTATTTGCAAAGTCTGTTTTATTCAGGTTTTTTAATGCTTTATTAAATAAAACCTACCTCATAAAAATTTAATTAATTAATAATGCTCAATTATATACTGTTGAATGTAATGAAAACTTTGTCGAATATTCGGTTATTTATCCGAAAAAACGATAAATACTCGGTATAACTGGCGAATATGAAACAAATATTCGCGCTATCTCTAATATATTTATAACTTATTTATTTTGGCATACATAGTCAAATAGTTTCTTGTATGAGTTCTGACAACTGTTCAATGATTAACGCTTATCTGTACTAATAATAAAATTGTAAATTTCACGTGTCTGTACATTTTCGATTTTGTGAAAACGATTATTGTAAGGGACTAAAAATAGGTAATTAAACAAATTTCTATCATTTTTAGAAATGTCCGTCTGTCTGTATGTTTGTGCAGGTATCATGCAGTCATACGTCATGCAGTGGACGTAAAAAATAGAAAAACTATGGCGTAAAATAATTTATTGTGACTTGTACGAATTTGAACAGTATGCGAGTAATAACTTATTTCTTAGTAGTGTGAACTTCGTGCGGATCCAACTTCACTTTGAAAGATGTTTCGTTCCGAAACAGAGTATATTTTAAAAATTCAAAAAGATAATTATAAAGCATTTTTCGGAGTAACATTAAATCTTCACTTCATTAAAATCTGTTCACTCAATCAAAAGTAATTTGAATGACACGCGGCGACTATAATATGAAAGAAAAGTTTCTTTCATTTAGCGTTTTAGTCTTAATCGAGAACAAAAAATTAATGGATCGATTGAAATTGAACAAGATGACATTATATAAAATAGTACATAAATAATAAATATCTAAGACATAGTACATAAGAAAACAATATTTTGATATTCAATATTAGGCGTTGTATTAAGGAGCCATTTTTGGAAGTAGCGAACTGAATGATGGCATGGTATGAATATGGCGCGGAACATACTATTACAGTAATACCCCGCTTAGCGCGACCCCGTTACGCGCGGTTTCACTATAACGCGAATTTGAAATTTCGCGCTCAAATGCCTCGCATTACGCGAAGAGTGCGTATAAACATAATGTAAAGACAATAGATGTATTGTTCCGTAAAAAATAAGAGTATGTATCGCATAAAGTGTTCTTAGAATTAAAGTGATTGATTAAAATGATTTGTATTTTTTTGTATTAAATTTTGACTATGTTCAATCATAAACCTCGATACACGCGAATTTTAGTTAACGCGTTTTTTTTTTCGGAACGTATCCCTCGCGTAAATCGGGGTAATACTGTATTTCATTCTAATTAAACGGACGGTTCATGATTTGTTTATTTTTGATGACATGGGGGACGGAAGTGTTATGAATGGTGATTACGTAACAAAATTATATATGTATTTCTGACGATTATTCATAGATGACCGTTATACTTATTTTTGAATAACTTGGACTATTTTGAAAAATCAAGAAGATAGATAATCTGTACTTATAATAAAATGCTAACGGGACGAAATCTGTACATTGAAGATGTTTGAGAAAAAAAAAAAACAATGTATGACTTCAGGGTCAACGGGAGGTAACGTTTTGATGGTGGGTTCGCCGCAGGGGGCGACGCGGTGCTTGCGAAAGCCATCCCAAATGCGGCGGACGACCCCGGGGGGTTTAATGGGTATTTCCGGACGCTTCACGTCCGGGCGAGTTCCACACTGGCACGGAGTCGTCCCTCCGTGCCCCCTTACCTATTGCATTCGGTATTCGGTCTCACTAATGCAATAGGTGAGGGTAGTGCGTAAATGCATTTCCCCCCGTCAAAAAAAAAAAAAAAAAAAAAGGTAACGTTTTGATGGTGGGTTTGCCGTAGGGGACGACGCGGTGCTTGCGAAAGCCATCCCGTATCGCCCCCATCCCAAATGCGGCGGACGGCCCCGGGGGGTTTAGTGGGTATTTCCAGGCGCTTCACGTCCGGGTGAGTCCCACACTGGCACGGAGTCGTCCCTCCGCGCCCCCTTACCTACTGCATTGGGGGACTTCGGTCTCACTAATGAAATAGGTAAGGGTAGTGCGTAAATGCATTCCCCTCGTCAAAAAAAAATGTAAGGTTTTGATAGTTTAGAAAAAAATCTCTGTTTGACGGGATGGGACGCCTGAATTCAACGCGAGCGAAGTCGCGGGCACAGTTAGTAACTATATGTTGTTTGTTTCAGTTCATCAGAGAGCATTATGCGAAACTTAAAGTGGTAAATAAAAACGCAAACAAGTCCGCGGTCCAGGCGGCCGTGTACAATTACAATAACTACATGGCGTCGATCTGGGGCCCGCAGTCCTGCTGCCTGCATCCCGAGGACTTGAAGCGGGTGCACGCTGACGCGGCCGGGCGCGCCCTCGACGAGTTCATGTCGACCAGGACCACAGACCACGAGTTACGGCCATGACCCTGACAGGGAGGCGCTTGACGAGGTATTCCCGCCCGCCTATCACCCCTTTTACCTACATTACGGCAAAGACACTTTAGAAATAAATCCATTCCGATAAGTTAAAAACAACGGTTGAAAATAATAAAATTGTCTTTTACCACCACGAGAATGTATAATCACTGTAACCTCAAATGTATGTTTGAATGTACTAACCCGTTGGGCACCTTCCCGGCGTTTACGCCAGCTTTCCATTCTTTTTCTATTGTTTCATTTTTATGGGTACTCGATACATTAACTAAATTTAAACAAACGGTGTGTTTGTAACATAAGCTCACGCTTGTTATCCCTTATGGGTTAGGCAGAGGTGATTTAGCGAACTACACCACTCGCATTCCGCCGAGCTTAGTTCCGTCCCAGATGTGACAGGGGGCGAACCTTTCGCCATATCGGGAACAAATTCCAAACTCCGGGATGATACTGAGTAGAAAAACCCAATACCACTTGACCCGACCCGGGGATCGAACCCGAGACCTCAGAACGGCAGTCGCAACGTAATACAACTGCGCCACCGAGGCAGTGTGTTTGTACAGACGCGGATAAAAACACAGATGGAAGGGTCACACTTACTATATATTAGGTATACTATCGCTGAATAATATATCCATTGCTTGTTCTATTCGTGACGTTATGGAACTTTCATTGCAGGCGTTGAGTCGACGTTACAACGAACTTTGCGATATTAACAAAGTGAACAACGAAGCGGCGGTCCAGGACGCGTACAACGAGTACTGCAGGAGGATGGACGCGAAGTGCAGGCCCTCGCTGCTGTCGGTGCTGGTGGTGCCGTGGGTGATTAAAGTGGCGAAGCAGCTCCCGGAGTACCACGAGCGTGCGAAGGACGAAGCCCTGCGCTTGTTCCGCAGCCGGCGCCGTAACCAAAGCTACAGCGGAAGCGACCCGTTCCTCTCAAACCTTACCAATGTACGTATAGTAAATAATCAATGGCGACTTAAAGGGCCAATTTTTTAATCCGTAGTCAACTCGAGATTTGACAGATTTGTAACAAATGGTTAAAATAATACCCTGATGCGTTTTTTGAAACATAGTTAAGCTAACCATTTGTCAAAAATGTGACTATTTGTTAAAAAAATTAACCATTCAGCCAAGTCGGGTTAGCAAGATGGCGGATGGTTAACTCTAGTGCGAACAGCTGTTTCATTGCTTTCGTGTAACATTTGAAGTAGATAATTTGAAGTTTCATTATATAACATTTAATTTATATAAAATAATTTGTTAAATAATTACAACGTATTGCTATTTATTATCTTTTTCGTAATATTTTTGTTTTTCATAAGAATTCAGTATTCCATTATTATATCAAGTTCGTACAAATATTTATTTGGCTTGTAAAATATATTAAATTCAAGAATTAAATTATAAAATCAAAGAATATTTTAGACAAGACGAAATAAAAAAAAAGGTAATATCATTACAAAACTATCACAAGAAATAATAATGGACACAGATGTTCGAGAGTAGCTCGACCCTTTGTTTTTTGTAATGTTTGTTCGACAACTCGAATTATGGACCCTGACACATTTTACTCGGAATGATCATACAAAAAAATAACTGGAATCAAAAGTATTCTATTTTACAGTTCATTGTACTGGCAACATAAATGACTATTGCTAAATTAAACCATAGTAGATTTTGTCATCAGAAAACGCATTGTGATTATAACCATTGGTTTGTGTAATAGTAAAATTAACAAATGGATATAGTAACTTTGACTACGGATCAAATAAGCGGCTCTAAGAGTTAGCTCCTTTCGATTTTCAACCATTTGAGTCGAGAGGTTTCTTTGAAAAATTTTACTTTATTTATTTATTCATTCAGGTAACAAATAGCCATTACATAAATGTGATTACTTCCGTGCCATAATTAATATTTTAATAATTGACAGTTATTAACTAAGCCACGTGCGCTCAATAAAAAGAAATTTTAAAAACAAACATTAGTTTGCTAAAATCGTATGTTATAGTTATTTGTTTATAATAAACATCAGCCAACTTCATTTTGTAAGATGACAAAGTATTTGAGAATATGTCAACATCATTTAGGCATTTGTTATAGTTGTAACTGTCTCGGTGGCGCAGTTGTATTACGGTGCGACTGCCGTTCTGCGGTCTCGGGTTCGATCCCCGGGTCGGGTCAAGTGGTATTGGGTTTTTCTACTCGGTATCATCCCGGAGTTTGGAATTTGTGCCCGATATGGCGACAGGCTCGCCCCGTGTCACATCTGGGACGGAATGTGAGTAGTGTAGTTCGCTACATCACCTCTGCCTAACCCATAGGGGATAACAGGCGTGAGCTTATGTTATGTTATAGTTGGTTATAGTTTGGACCGCTGAAAGAACTAGTTCCTGAGATAATGCATTAGACAGAAAGGGATATGAAAAGTGTCATTAGAACGTGTGTGAGTGGGATTTTAAAATAAATTTGTTATAAGAGTGGGGATGAATCAACATTGTCATTACTGATGATAAAAAGCGGTTATTTTTTTTTTAAGCAATTCTCTATTCTAGTTGACCTACTTTTCCAAGCTTTATGTTAATCGTTTCCTATTTTATCGGAGGAGATCCAGTTTGATAGGTCCCGGATATACATCTAGGGGAAACGCGGCGGAATTCAAATCGACATTAAAAGCCACCTAATGTCTGATTGTTGACAATTGCTGATATTGTTAATAACGTGTTATTACCGTTCACAGAAATTGGACAACGGCTTCGAAGAGTACTGCCACCCCTTAAAAGCTCTCGGAAGGGAATTCGGCGTCGTGGACTAGTGTGAGGATGTTGCCATCGCTCGTTGTCTTAGTTAGAAACATGTTTGACTTAGCTATTGGTTAGGTGTTCCGAAATGTAATTTATAATTAGTTATTATTAATGATACGGACATGTGATGTGATGTGGGGAGAAAGAGGACGTTGTAAGGAAGGTTTTGGGTATGAATGTGGACGCGTATATCAAAGAAAAGATGGACGGACTGTGTGAAAGATTATACGTTTAATCCCTTGAGCACGAGGGGAAATGCATTTACGCACTACCCTTACCTATTGCATTAGTGAGACCGGAGTCCCCCAATGCAATAAGTAAGAGGGCACGGAGAGACGAACTCCGTGCCAGTGTGGGACTCACCCGGGCGTGAAGCGCCCGGAAATACCCACTAAAACCCCCCGGGGCCGTCCGCCGCATTTGAGATGGGGGCGATACGGGATTGCAATGCATGCCACCGCGTCGCCCCCTGCCGCGAACCCACCAGGCCTCGTCCATGCAATGGCTCAATGGGGATGGGAGAGGAATACTTCTCCTCCCCCCCACCTCTTTGCCCCCCCCCCCCCCGAAGGGAGGCATGACATACGGTCAAAAATCCGGGGGACAGGATATACTTCCTGCCCCCCATAAAAAAAAAAACAAGAAGGGACAGCGCAGAAGCGGGCACAGAGAAAAAGAGGAAGGCCTTGAGCACTTACCTGGCGTTTACGCCAGCTTTCCATTGTTTTTTGTCTTATTTTTATGGGTACTCGACACATCAAGAAAGTGAACGCGGAGATGACAACAAACAGAGAGGAATAGAAGAGGAAGAAATGTTGCGCCGACCCCAAATGAAAATGGGAAAAGTGTAGGGGGATGATATAACTCCAACTTTATGTCTCTCGTATGGAACTTTAATCAAGGATACATAATCGTTATGAAACTTGACTTACCCGTTTGTTACCTTGGAGAAGCTCTGTGCAAATATGTGATTTTTGCATGTCACTAGTGCAGGAGTTGACCTTGACCCTGGACCTTGACGCTGGACAGAAGAACTTTACCAGTTGAGGATCGCAACACGGCTCATACAGCTCCAGAAGAGTCGCATACGATTTAGTCATTTTTGCACAAGCTTCATCCTACCAATAAGAATCGTTGTCACAAACTACGAATGACCAAAACTTTCCAAATCAACAAATGATGACTTCAATTATTTAAGAAATACACTCGGAATCAATTTGATTCTGGTGAATTTTGGACGCAGTAGAATTTAAACAGCTTGTCGCTTGTTTTGTTCGACTGTTCAAAAGAGACTGATATACTTTTCTCTTTAATGAGTGTAATTGTCTAGGACTTCGGTTCTCAACGTGGACGGTAACGCCCCTTGTGGAATGGTAGTGGAGGAGAACCCAGGGAAAATTAGGGGGCATTTAGATAGTGCAAATGGAGAATGGGTAGATTGAAAGGATAGTCTAAAAAAATTAAGGCTAAAAAAAAACAGTCTCTAAGCCTTTCCCCCTCCCCCTTCCCTCCCTGCCCCTTTACCAATCCCCTTCCCGCCCCCCCCCCGCCCCCTTCACACACCTTGCCAACCCCTTCCCCTTACATAACCCTTTCCCACTCCCTAACCTTTTCCCCTCTCCTTTCCCCCACCTTGCCGACCCCCTTTCCCCTCTCTCCCCTTTTCCTCTCTCCCCACCCCACCTTGCCGACCCCCATTCCTCTCCCTCTCCTTTCCACCTCCCCCTTTCCCCCTTCAGCAAAATATGGTTCGGAAACTGTTGCCTAGAAGATATTAAAAGGACAATTTCATATTATTCGTATTATTAATCAATTACTTAACAATATGCTTATGATTATATCCTAATTATAATCGACGTGCTTAGATATAATGCGTCGGATCTAACTCGTATTGTTTGTTTCATATATTTTAATGAAAATTAAACAGTGTAATGGTTAAATATATTAAAAAATACATCAGAAACTCACAATAAGTTTCACTGTAAAACTATATTTGTAATATAGAGGCTATTTAATTATCCAAAAATATTAATTTCGTTACGAAACATTCGTAAATACGAATAGATACTAAATATCCGTTTCATGTATAGGTATTATACTATATACAATTAAGTGTATTTACTAATGAAAATCTAGTGAAATATGTAAGTTTTGTAACTATTTTTATATTACAAATAAATAATCACCTAAAAAAAAAAGTTTTATTTCTAAAATTACCATTTTTAACCTTGAAAATAACTGTTACAATTCAAGAGTAATTGATAATTATCGTCGAATCTGTGTTTCGATTATGGATCCAACAATATAATATCGCAATGTGACCGTCAGTCATGTCTCATCTCTCCCTCCGTGATGGTTACCCTTACTGCAGGACATTGAAGTGATATGGGGGGCAGGAAGTATATCCTGCCCCCCTGGACTGTTGACCTTTGGTCATGCTTCTCGTTGAGAGGTGGGTGGGGAGGGTTGGGGGACTTCGGTCTCACTAATGCAATGGGTAAGGGTAGTACGTAAATGCGTTTCCCACCGTCAAAAAAAAAAAGACATTGAAGTGGTCACTTTGAACCACAACCCTTGGACCCGGATTGGCCTTTTATTTCTAATATTCGAGAGCCCGTAAAGCAGGCAACAAGTAAATAAAAAAATAATACCTCTTATAATAAAACCTAAAGCAAATTAGAATAATTTGACTACTTTAAAAGATCTTTATGTTATTATCCCCGTATTAATTCGAGGTATTTGCTTAAGTAATCTGAGTTAAGTAGATACATGATTCGATTAGTATTAGAAACAAATTATATTAACGGTGACTAACAGAACTGTGTCTTGCGACTACGATCGCTTAATTTTTTTTATTAAATCTGAAAGTAAGATTAACTCTGAGAAGTATAATTGGAGTGAAATGATTGACAAAGTTAGGAATAGTGTGATATGAGAACGCTGTGGTGTGGTAAAGGATGTAGTGACCAAGATAGAGAAAGGACTGCTTAGTTGGTTCGGGCATGTGGAAATGATTGATGACAGTTTTTTTTTTTAACCTACCTAATGCTCTTGACCGGAAGGACCTTAACAACTTCACCGAACTTTGGGAACGAGTGCTGAAAGCACTTAGCCGCAAAAGGTGACTAGCACAAGGGTTACTAAATGGTACGAACCTCGGCTTGGCCGTCACCCGAGTATTCAAACTCTCTCGCGAATTGTATCTTAGCTCTCCCCTACATTTTTTATTCTTAATAATAAAAAAAAAAAAGATTCCTTACAGGACCTATGTACCTGCGTGTTGATTGATGACAGAAGATTGGCGAAATGAATTTACTAGGTGACGGTGATTGGACGGACACGTCGGCAAGTGTAGACCCAGGCAAACATATGTCGTCCAAT
Organism: Samia ricini; assembly: GCA_014132275.2. Lineage (NCBI taxonomy): Eukaryota > Metazoa > Arthropoda > Insecta > Lepidoptera > Saturniidae > Samia > Samia ricini. The sequence continues at coordinate 2,852,673 of AP028161.1, read as the reverse complement.
TAACTAATGTCTTTCTAACATAATACTTGCCTAGCTTTACTAAATTTATAAAGTTTTAAATGCATTCCGGCAGCATCACTTGAAGGCCAAGTACTTCCAGGTTTAGGCTTTCAACTATCTTTGAATAGATCATAACTTAACATTCGGTGGGCTTGCGTTCAATGCGGTAAACGTGTTAATAAGGAGCCATTCGAGTATTAAGAGTAAACGAAATTTTAGACATTTTCGAATTTTTTAATCGAAAATCCTCTTCAGTATCGTTCGGATTATCGTAAGTATGGATTTTCGATGCCCTATTGTATAAGAATATAGTTCAAAAGAACCAATAGTATTAAGTAAGGTATTTAAATAAAACTTATGACATAATGTTATAAATTTATTTATCTATTCATATATACAAAATTGTGAAATGCATATAAATCGTTAATTCTTGGTTTTTAGGCTGCACGGTAAAGATAACGTTTAACAATGTACATTAAGTTATATATATACATCTAGAATGAATTTATTACTCTATTGAGCTATCTAATTACGAACTGAACAGTGTTCGCAGTCATTATAAAATTTATAACCTATTTAATAGTCCTGAATTCGGCTTTACGCGGAATTTGCCGAAATTCAGTGCAAATGTAATGCAAACGCCGAAAAGGACAGTATTTAAAAATGTTAGTTTATTTTCGAACAGTGGATTTCCAATCCCTATGCTACTCTAAATCTTATATTCAATGTGATACAAAATGCCCAAAATGTATGAAATATAGAGTGATATCATAATTTGTAAATGCATCCGATATGGACAAATCGAAACAAACATATATTACCGCTTCTACGTGATAATCGTATAAATAAACATTGTAACATTACATAATTGTTATATAAAACTAATCTACATTATTTACAATATTATGTATGTAACTAAAAAAAATCTTTTTGTTTTTAATAATAATAAGCAATGAACAATCCTCCGTGAAGTAGATTAATGGTATTTTAAAATTAGATGTGATTATACATATGAAGTTTTGATTAATAATTAATACACGAACTATCAGACAGATTATAAACTAATGGTCGCCTTAAAAAGAGGACTACGCACTTTTAATATTTTTGGCACGAGTATTTGGAAGAAATATCGAAGCTTTACTGTTATGTACTTATTCTATGGTAGATAATTTGTAATTTAAATTTATTATTGTATTATATAAGAGAAGTATATTATTTATTCCAGAAATAATCACTTATTTAACATTATTTATACATTTTTTTAATTCAACTATTCAATCGTACAATCAAGTAAAAAAGTATGACATCGCTTTCCAAAAAGTATAAAGTTTATTTTCTTGTCCAGTGGAGACAAAGTAATATGGAAAAATACCGAAATTTATGTACAACATGATGTAATTTTTTTAAATGTATGTTTTATTCAAATATACTTATTTGATAAACATTTACTTTTTGAAACAACAACATCTTTTTACAGAGAATCAAAAAAAAATCTTTTCAGCTTAGACAAAAGTTAAAAGGCTTTCGCCTCATATAATAATAATAAATAAACAAAGTGGAGCGCCCTTTACCTACGTGTTAAATGCAAAACTAAATATGGCACATATTGTAACAAACACTTAATAAACACTATAGAGTTTTTGGCAATTATTTGGTCCTCATAGCCAAATACATTACTTTTTATATTGTTTATCATAAATATAAATAGGTACGTTTAGAAATATTAACAATTTTTATAGTAATAATATGAGAATAAGGTATGGTAACACTTTAACTTGAGATATATTTTTTAGGCTATAATAACACTATTCAAATAATAATTTTGAATGTTGTAGGTATATTGTGTGTGCGATAATTGCGAATTACATCCCACAATAACTCACTGCTAAAAATCAGCTAACATATTAAACAAAAATGCACTAAAATACGATTCACTAGACAACAATAATTTGTGTAATGTAAACAGAGATATATTTATACCAATATCAGAAAATTATACATATAATTTCTATTAATAGAATGTGTCTACTTAACCTAATTAATAACGATTTGGTACAGACTGCAGAATATGGTACTATTATAGAGTTTGATAAAATCCGACACATTTACCATTACTGTATCCTATACGCTTGTAATGTGAATTCAGAGTTCGCGGATAGTGTATTTGATTAGGAACAGCGTGTAAAATTGGCAGAGAGCGCATCAAACATCAAAGAGCAGCGCGATGTTGTGCCGCTCAGCTCGTCGCTAGTAGTGTTCGGGGTGCGCATGCGCGTGTGCGTGCGTTGCGTGTGTCGCGTGTGCGCGATACGCCGGCGCCATTGTACCGTGCGTAGCGCGCGAGTACGTACCGTACGGACCTGCCGGTGCCGCGACGGTACTCGCGACACTCTCCTCTGCGCTCCGTCTCGTACAACCGCTGTACACGGATTCTCGTCGCTCATTCACCGCCGCACCTATGCAAATATAAAAATAACTTTAAATATTAATGTGTCGAGTACCCATAAAAATAAGACAATAGGAACTTAAATAATACACTAGCAAACATTTCCAAATGGTTTGCCTTAAATAATTTACTTCGTAACACTAAGAAAACGAAATGCATAAAATTTATGTTGCCCAATGTGCAACATATTGATTGTATGTTAGAGATAGAAGGGAATTTAGTAGGCTTAGTTGACAAAACTCTGTTTTTAGGTATCACACTTGATAATACGTTACAATGGGGTCCGCATATTAAAACTCTGTCAGGAAGGCTTAGTTCCGCTGCTTTTGCGGTTCGAAAAATTCGCCAGTTGACGGATATTGGCACTGCTAGGTTACATCTACTTTGCTTACTTTCACAGCTTAATGTCTGACGGTATTTTGCTGTGGGGTACAGCAGCAGAGGTAGACACCATTTTTTACGTTACAAAAGAGAGCTGTTCGAGCAATATATAATATGGGACCTCGCGAATCTCTAAAGAACAAGTTTCAAGAATATAATATTTTAACTTTGCCCTCCCAATACATCTTCGACAACTTAATGCATATTCGTAAAAATTTAGACAAGCTAGATCTAGTGAATGATCGTCATAATTTTAATATTAGAAGTAAAGACAAGTTGTCCGGAACCACGCTTTAGGTTAAGTAAGTGTAATAAAAGCTTTATAGGTAATAGTATTCGGTTTTACAATAAGATCCCAAGTAACATTACCGATTTACCTGACAATAAGTTCAAGTATTATGTCAAGCAAGTTTTAATCTCAAAAGGTTATTACAGGGTGGATCATTACGTGAACGATAGTGATGTCTGGAATTAACCCACATCTCTGTGCTTCCACTAACATTAAAACTACGATTTGTATAGTTTTTTTATATGACAAAAAATGATATATATTATATTTATGAAAAAAAAAATGAACCAGATCGAGTTTCTCGCCCGCGCTCTTCTCGACTGGGTTGTTTTCCGAACCGGTGGTAGTGTTTTAGACGTTCATAAGCGCCTTCTTAGGACCTAAATTGAATAAATAAATTTTGATTTTGATTTTTTTGATGATCTCCACAACTATACATCCGATTGACATGGTTACCCTAGATGTGTATTGATGTTACTGTATCGCGATGTTCTTTTAGAGGATTGAACCAAGCATTCGAAACCTGAAGAGTTTCGATAATTTTGCAAGGTAGGAAAACAAAATTTAGCAATGAGAACTGACCTGCCGGGCCTGGTCTAACACCGTTAGCGATGCCGTAGGGGGGGTCGCGCTGGGAGTTCTGCGTGTTCTGGTTGTGGGCGAGTGCGTGGGCGTGAGGCGCTTGAGGGCGGAGCACTAGGGACTGCGCCGCCACGAGCGAGCCAGTACCACCGCTCACAGGGACTGTCGCAGCACTAGTCGCTGAACTGCCCTTACTGTACACTGATTGGGACCTGTGAATTTACACGAATAATCGATTTCTACTTAGTTCATTTAAAACAACATACTAATCTTTAAATAAAAAAGAAAATCGAGTTGGTCAAAAATGGCTTTATGATAATATCTCGAGAACGGAATGATAGATTCCGATGACTTTTTTGTGTGCGTTAATTATTATTATGTTATTACTATATTCATTGTTCTCGGCCGTTATTAAATTTTACTTCGATTCAATTAATTCTCTTCAAACTATTTTTTCCGAAATAAATCTACGAAAATAGAAGTGAATTCAGTTTGATGAATTTTATATTACATTTCAATAAAAAACGATTTTTTATTCGGCTTGTGAAATTCTGAGACACAAGCGTTTAAAGCTTTTAGTGGAGTTCCAGAAAGGAAGCTGTACCTTTTCCGCAATCCACCATTAGTATAAATCTTGTACGAAACACGCAAACTGTCTCAAGTATCAAGCTCTTTCTTTCTCAAAGATACAAGATTAAAATACCTAATTAAAGTTCCCGATTTTTATGAGGTTTTAATTGTCCTAAAAGTCCCATTTATGGTCGGTTTATGATGAGACAAAAAAAAAATCAGTCGACTTTCCTATTACAATCTAATTAAGTAAGGAATACCTTATAACGGGGTTTTTTCATAGAATGCTGAGGACATATCATGCAGTGATTCCAAACCACGTGTTTTATTTTTATAAATCTTGCTTACCTGTGCAACGCATGTCGGGCTGGCGGCGGAGACCTGCAGTACAGTGACTTAGTGCCGGAGTACAGTGGCTCAGCGGTGTCTGGACGCGGAGCGGCAGCGCAGTACGAAGGTCGATAATGATGATGAGCAGAGGGGAACGACGGTTTATCCAGCTCGTCCAAATCGCGTGGGGATGATGCGCGCGACGAGGACCCTCGCCGGCGTCGCGTACCCCACTCGTGGAGTAACGCACTGCCCACACCTCCACCCAAACCTCCCACCCAGCACACCCAGTGACTCTCCCATCGGGATAGGACGAACGACGGACCCAGAGATCGGGCAGGGTTCAATGATGGCATCTGAAACAAATCGTTACGGACCAACGGTTTATTACGATGGAATATTTTCCGTGATGTTTTTTTTTTAAGTTGACTAAATGCTCTGGAAGGACTGGACAGGAATGACCTTCTTTTCTACACGATATAGGGTCAGTGTTTTGAACACATTCACACCTGATTTTAAGTGAAGATGTGGTCCAGGATGGTAAACACACTAAGCCTAGATGAAATGTATCTTAAGCGATGCTGCCGGAACCAACCTATTGGTATTTGGCTACAGGTTTTCAAACTTGAGGGTGGTAGCTACACAGGCGGGCATTATTAGGAATTGCCCTACCACAATGCTATGGTTTCCTCACGATGTTTGCCTTCACCGAAAGCTTAGACTGGTTTTAGAGTTGAATAGGAAGATTTGACCCCGCGTCCATTAACGCGGAATCCGGCCGCATTATCCACTGCGCCATCATCGCTTCCTGCCTTGAAACCTTTACGGAACTTTTGGGGCTCTCAGCCAGGAGACGTGTAACTCAAGAGAGATAGCTCAAAGATATCAAAGTAGTACGAACCTCGGCTTATAAATTCTGCGGAATTTAGAAGTTAAATCTACGGCGGTTAAGAGGAATTGCGGCGACGTTTATTACATACAAACATATCCCCCTGTTTTCCACGTAGATAATTACATTATAGTAAATATGATTAAACCATATAATATACACACTACGGATTTTTTTTTTCCAATATATATTATAGAAATTACGAGCCGTAGAAAATGAGAAAAAAATGCCTGGTTTTATGACCTTCATCAGAAGTCCGTCAAACAAGATTGACGAACAAAAACAAAACGCAGAGTCACAGCCAAAGTCTTTAGAAGGAGGCTACGGATCTCAAGGTGCGAAGATATTTAAATGCTAGCGTGTTATATATACGAATAATCAGTGAGGTCAAGGTAGTAAGATAAGTGCGACGCGGTGCTTGCGAAAGCCACCCCGTGTCGCCCCCCCATCCCAAATGCAGCGGACGGCCCCGGGGGGTTTTAGTGGGTATTTCCGGGCGACTCTCGCCCGGGTGAGTCCCACACTGGCACGGAGCTCGTCACTCCGTGTCCCCTTATCTATTGTATTTGGGGGACTTTGATCCTCCAAATACAATAGATAAGGGTAGTGCGTAAATGCATTTCCCCCCGTCAAAAAAAAATAAAATAAAAAAGGTAGTAAGATAAGTAACTAACACTATTCATAGTCAAACAGCTTTGAAAGTGTTATTTACATTAATATGGAAATCAAACTATATATCTATACTGTAATACAAAGAGGTATAATAGATTCTTTGTTAATGGATAAACTCTACATAACCGATTTTAAGAATTCTTTCGCCTTTAAAAAGCTACTTTATTAATGAGGAACATAGGCTAATATATGTTTAATTAGGGATTTCTATATACCCGAGAGAAGTCGGGACGGGCTGCTAGTTTATAATATTGTTGTATTTGTGGGACGATTTGCTAGTTTTATTCAAAGTTCAAGTCATACCATACAAAGACATACATCATCGCCTCAAAATTGTTATTAAAAAGAGAGTTATTATAGTATTTACATTAATCTTCTCAATCCGAAAAATAATATCCATATGAAATACGTAGCTATAAATTTAGATATCTCTTACATATAAATATTTTTTTATAAATCTCCGCTTTTGTTACGTACGCCATCTGTCTGGCAGGCAGCTGTCCTTAAGGATTCGCCACAATAGGCTGCCTCTGTGCATTAAACATCCTACATAAAATAGTAAATGTATGACGGGTCTTCAATAGCAAAAACTTCTTGTATAATGACACGATTGAAATCTTTTGAAAGGAAATAAAAAATATATCGGTAGAATCCCCTTCATGTTGGATTTATAATAAAATTGGTCAAATCGGGAAATTAGAATATTTAATTTACTTTTCACCACTAAATAGTGTTTCTTATTTTGCATAAATAAGTGACGATTTTACTTACTGTGTCTGCTTTTTTAACAGATATCAAAAATAAAAAAAACCATTCGAATTTAAATATATCTAAGAAATGAAGTCAAAACGAGTATTCATGTGATCACAAGTTTGTTTATATTAGCTTTAATCAACTAGCTGTGCCCGCGGTTTTGCTTGCGTGTAATAAATCAAATTCGTACTCACTGCCAGAACATGAACATGCTCATGACCATTTGATGATCAATGAACTACATTATTATCCTATCACCCGTTTTCTTAAAATTTATAGAATAAAAAACTATTTCCAAAACATTTGATAACACAAATATCTCATCAACACAGCTACTAAACTAAAGAAAAGAGCGGTTAATGAACAAACGAGAAAAATGTCGTAATCTACTTTACCTTTACTTATTTATAATATAGATGGCCTCAAAATATATTCATGATATACCATAAAATAGAATTATGTACAAAAAACAGGAAACACAAGACAAGTTTACTCACTGAAACGAAGCTCGCGGCGCAATAAGCTGCTCCCAGAAGAGCAGGCGCGGACCCGGTCCAACGGCGCTCCATGGCTGCGAAATAGGCAGCTGCCACCAGCCCTGAGAGGATAAGCTCTGCACCTAACCTCTCCCAGGCCGCCGCACCACCACCCGGCAACGACGCTGACAGGCTACCAGCATACCCCGGCACGCTTACTCTGAAAACGATTACAATAAAATCATCATTTGGGCTTATTTCAAACTTTCAAGTTAAAGAACGTAAAATCTAATAATGTATTTTTTGCTTACAAGTTCAGTGTAAAACACGAGGTCGTGTATTTTAAATAAATACCTACATATTATTTCTTTACTTATAATTTAATAGTACAGCATTGCAATTAAGGATATACTAAGCCAATTTATAGACGGACCTTAAAGTAAGTCTGGATTAATTGATAAGGGTAACAAATAAAAAAACAAAACAACAGTGACTTAAAAAGTAAAATAAATGTTTCTTCTTTTGACACACCTACTAAACAAAATTAATGCTGTCAATACACGTACGGACCGGACCGCGGACATGGTATGTCGAGCATCCGAGGTCATCAGTCGCCTAAGTTGGGATGGGAATCAGAATATTTTTTTAAATCGATATTTTGAATCTATTCACAAAACATCGAGGTCCAAGAGATCAATATTTTTTCTATTTGTTTTATTCGACTCTTTATTTGTAAACAGTATTCATCCAAGTTTCGAAATTAGACTATAATCGTCATTTATTACAAAAACTGTTTCCATCTTTTGTTTATTAACAGTACTAAAGATCCATCAATAGCATCGAAACCAAAAAAGAAGAATGCCTAACCTTCTAAGGAAAAATGACACTACTGTTTTATTTTTGCCTATTTACAGATGATCATCATATTATAGAAAACAAAAAGGACACTATAATGATCGATACTTTATTAGTTATAAAATAACGATCTTTTTTTTTGGGCCTCGATGTTTTGTGAATCGAATTGTGAATAGATTAAGAAATGGATCTTTTTTGGAAAGGACTAAGGTGACTGATAACATCGACCGGCCGCCGTACTATGTCCGCGGTCCGGTCCGTACGTGTGTTAACATTTAACACAATGAAGTAAAATACAACTAAAAGGGGCTACATTTGTGGTACATTGATTCTATTCAAATGATTGTCACATGAAATCAATAGCTATTGTTAAATGGAACGATGCGGTTAGAACACTAGGAACACCCCACTTTGTGTTATATACAAGAGTGATAGAGCTAAAAGTATTAGAAAATTATATACACATAATTAACATGTAAAAAGTCAGCGAATTTAATTAAAAAACAGAAAAATCTACGCAATACATAGATTTAAATAATAAATTTGTTTATCAAACTGAACATAATTACATGATTTTGTTTAACGCAAATCTATTCCCTGCAAAGTTTTACCATATATTCTTTATTAGATACATTAATGCCCGTTTTCACCAACCATTCCTTAACGAACTCTTAACTAAGGGTCATTTAAGATAAGTGATCCCCTAAAAAATCCCCTAACTCAAATTACTTTTCACCATTGTAACCGTTCCCTAGCTAAGAGATAATTAAATTATAGTGCTAAAACAATCGGACTTTTACCGATAAATTACGGATTTCATATTTATTAAGGTATTTGAGTAGAAATGATGAAATATATAATAATATTAATAATAACTTGTATATTTTTTTATTAAATATTATATGAAAAGTTATTCAAAAGTTTGTTTTCGATCAAAAACTTCAATATTATTGCCTATCTTAAAAACAGTGCATGATATGACAACTTTAAGAAAAAGTTAAGTTGTCTTATTTTTTTGACTTTACTGTGGGTTTCTAAAATATTCCTCCATTTTAAGGTTATCTCACAATGCATAGATCGGGAATAACTGTCACTTAAAAATAAGTCTCTGATATTTGGGCTCACAAATATAAGTGATCCCTTAGTGTATAAGGGACACCTAAATATTGGTGAAAAGCAAAAACGTATAAGTAACCCCCTAAACACGTTAAGGGATCACTTAAAAGATACGGATTCTTGGTGAAAACGGGTGTCTCAAGACAAAAGTGTTCGATGTGTATTGCCAGTTATCACTTACGGCACTGATTCGTGGTCGCTTAATTAAGAAGCTCAAAGTTACTCAAAGGGCAATGAAGAGGGATAGGAAGATATGTTCGGAGTTTCACTACGTGATCGAAATAAGGAGATCCGCAGAAAAACCAGAGTAACCGACATAGCCCGAAGAATTGCGAAACATAAATGACAATGGTCTGGGCACATTTCTCGTAGAACCGATGCCCGATGGGGCCAACGGGTTCTCGAATAGTTGCCGCGTACTGGAAAACGCAGCGTGGGTAAAAGATATTTGGGGGAGACATATGTCCAACAGTGGACGTCGGTTGAACGGTCGAATGGATGACTGAAAGTAGTATTTTTATCAGATCCGCGGAGTCTATAAAAACTGTAAAATGAATAATAATAAGTGGGTATCTCTAAGAATAGTTTAAAAAAAACTGTTTAATGTTTGAAGATGAATATCGACATAAAATAATCTGTTGCTAACAGAAATTGCCCCGAATATTTTAAGAAAACCAAGTACATTTTTTAAAAGCACACACATTTATTTATCTGGAAAGTTCGTTGCGCGCCGCCGCACCGGCTCATTATTGTCCATTGAAACGCGGAAGTATAAGTAAAAAGGCGGAAGAGACGCGAGGAGGCAAACAATTTAGCGGGCGGTTTTTTCTTTTTTTTTTTTTAATTAAAATGCGAAGGCTGTGCACACACTATACTTTTTTTCAACACTATCTACAGAGGAAATTAAAAATCTTTCATTTTTATACACACTTCTAGATAATGAAATAGTTGATCGAATAATAAACCTTTTTGGTGAAATATTATCGATAAATAAAAAATAAATACCAAGTTTTTAGATCAGTATTTATAGAACTTTATATTATAATTGATTACTTTATCAGTCTTAGAAAGTTTAAAAGAATGATTTTTTTCAATCTGTTTGTCGTCGCTTATAAAAATATCGTGGTCTTTTGGCGAAAAAAAAAAAATAATAATAATGATTGTGGAGCGATGATGGCTCCATTGTCCACTTCGATGGATGTAGATTCGAATCATCCAATCTATATTAATAAATAAAATTGAAGTGTCTGTTTGTAATATCAAAATTATTTAGTTTTACTAAATAGACATCTATACCGAAAATACAATTTTTACAATTTCTGTTTGTCTGTCTATTATGCAACGGGTAATCTCCGGAACGGCTTGACAGATTTTGACGGGACTCTTTTTGGTAGATAGCTGAAGTTACTCCTGGTAACTTAGGGTACTTTTATTTTTCGAAAATAATTAGGGTTCCGTATAAAAAAACTAAAACGCAGTGAAGGACATATGAAACGCGGGCGCAGCTTCGGCCACAGCTAGTTTTATAATAAGCCTGAGCTTTCATTGAAGAAAATCATCATTATACATCATAGCATGGTGATATAATATTTTTTAATATTCGCCTGGCAACATCACTTGAGAGCCAGTATCTCTGCGTTTTAGCGTATCTACTATCTTAAACTACATCGTCACTTAACATCAGGTAAGATTTTGCTATACAGTATACGAAAATTGTAGTTAAAACTTATTAATATTATAAATACGAAACTTTTGTATTTCCATTCGACAACAGACTAATGGATGCATATTGTTTCTCTGTTTTCATTTATCTTAGGAAAATGGACGGATTCCTCCTGTACAAAAACATTAAGAGCATAATACTGTGAATCTCCACGGGAGTGCAACCAGGTGTAAACGATAGGTATATAAATAAAATGTATGTGTATTCAATTAAATTCATTTTTATAGTATAACTAGCTGTATGCCCGCGGCTGCGCCCATGTTTCATATATTTTTCAGTGCGTAATATAGTTTTTAATCAGTTTTTTTTTTAAACGGGACCTTAATTAATTTTTTATCATATTTATCGCCAATTCAAACACCTGCCTGTAAAACTGTGCATTGAATCGGGTTTTATTTAAATTTTTATGAATTTTAATTTTTTTACGCGTAACCCTAATTGTTTTCGAAAATTAAAGTACCCTGAGTTACGCGGAGTAACTTCAGCTATGTTACAAAAAAGTCCCGTCCAAATCGGTCTAGCCGTCTGGAGATTAGTCGTTACAAATAGACAAACAAAAATTTAAAAATTGCATTTTTTAAAAAAACAGACATTTCAATTTTACATGTTATCGACAACAACATTAATTTTCTTTGAACGATTCTATATCGCGCTATGATTGTGTTGTCTTCTATTATACGTATATGTTTCGAAACAGTCGACGCTTCACACGATTTTTTTGCGGCGAGTGCCTTCACACTCGCCCCTAAAGTTACGGTGAAGCTATAAAGGCCCTTCCGGTCAACAGCATTAGCTAGGTTAGAACAAAAAACGCTTTACACTCAGACAGCGGCCATGCCGAGGTTCATACCCTTGTACTAGTTACCTTTTGAGGCTGAGTGCCTTCAGCACTCGCCCACAAAGTTCGGTGAAGCTGTAAAGGCCCTTCCGGTCAACAGCATTAGCTAGGACAGAAAAAAAAGTCTGCAATTCAATTTTATTTATTAGTATAGAGAGGAAACAAACACAAATATACTAAAATATTACTTAACTTTGATTCAGACGTAGACGCGATAGTCAAAGACTTTCGGGGAGTCATATTTATAATCTATCTATATATAAGCAAAGTTTGTTTTGTTTGTCCGAGGTAAACTCGAAAACTACTGGACCGATCAGCGTGAAACCACAACTATTCGACGCGGAATTAATCGTAGATGGTTATAGGCTATTCTATTTCAAATTCTATGAGCCCTTTACCATGTTTTCTCAATTTGTTTGTTTATTAATTTATTTGCTCCCATAAAACAAAAGACAGGTATTTATCCTTGTAATAAATAAAAGGAAAATGGGGTACCTTTGACGCACCATCACCTCAAAACTACTGAACATATCGGGATAGGACTAATACCTTTCAACGCAGTATTTTTCGTAGACAGGTATTTTTTGGATTCCACCGATCCTGTCTCATTTTTTTTTTCGATTTACTCTTTTATACATTTTCCACTTCAATTTACGCTTATGTACATTTTTTCCGCTAATAAAAACAAAATACTCTTACTTTTAATTATTCATTTGTCTTTTTAAGTTAGCTATAAATGAAACATCATATGCACAGAACATATGAAACGCGGGCGGAGCCGCGGGCACCAGCTAGTATACATATAAATATGTTTCACGCGCATTTTTCACCATAATTTTCCAATACTTATCTGTTTTTGATTTCATTGTTTACAAGTTTTAAACAGGAAGTTAGTAATTTATTTAAAGTTTTTTAAAAATTCTTCCTATTTTTAAGAGATTTGTCAATTCAGTGTATACTATTTTGGGGGGAGGGCTGGGAGGGCTGGGAGGGAGGGAAGCAGACCGCCTCATTTGCAACGTTTGATTTACTTTTCCAAAACCATCTACGTCAGGTGTTTTATAAAACGGAGTACGATATATACGTAAACATATAAGAGAGAGTGAGATAGATAGAAACGTTCTATGCATGCAAAATTTTGCACCTGCATCTAAATAAATTTATTCAAACGAGAATCATTAGTTAAACAAATTCTAACATCAAATCTAATACGCCCTTTTTACGAGATTATAGCCCCCGGTGTTATCTGGCGGTTTTGTTCTGTTTTTTATTCGAGCTTACAGAACGACGGGATCAGGGTGAAAATATAGAGAGAGAAAAAAATAGACGATTTCATACATTTATCCCTTAAATTCTGTTTGAATAGATTAGTTCGATAAATGTGGTTTATTTGTAATAAAAAACATGTGTGTGTGTGTGTGTGTGATCTTTACGCGCGATTAAAGTATTTTTTTTTAATGTTAGATTAGGTTCTTTAAATTACTAAAAATTAGATTATTAGATTAAACTTCAAATATAATGTTTAAAGTAGTTTTTAGTGAGATAATGTAATTTACAGTACGAGTAATAAAAAACGAAATAAATATTCAAAAATAATTTAGACTTCTTATTTGACTATTTCAACAGAAGAATCATTAACAACTGGCTGAAGTCAATGACTTCATGCACGTTAAATCATTTATTAACCAGTCACTTTAAAGCGGTGATGATTCAGTTGTAAAGTTGTCGGATATTGTATCGATAGGCGTAAGTTCAAATCCACTTAGTTTATATGTGTCCCATATTACGGAGAAGACAAACATCGAGATGAAGCCATAGCATGATGGTAGGCTATTTAGCTACCTTAAGCTTGAAAATCTATCACCAAGCATCTTCAGTTTGCAGCAGCATCGCTTAACATTATATTCCACATAATAAAACCTTTCAAACTATACGACGTGTGTTCAAAGTAAGGTGACTTTTGTATTTTTAAGAAAAAATATTTATTTATTTATCAATATTTATGTTGTCCCCTTTAAAGTAATGCCCCTCAAATACAATACACTTATGCCAACGGTTTTTCCAATCCTCAAAGCACTTTTCGGTATAGCCTTGTGCTCTTCCAGCGATGCAGTCTTTATCTCTTTAATCGTTGCAAATCTCCGTCCTTTCATAGGTCTCTTAGTTTTGGGAACAAGAAGTCAAATGGGGCCAAATCCGGTGAATTTGGTGTCCGAGGCATGATTGTGGTGTTGTTTTTGGCCAAAAAATCTCTCACAAGCAAAGTTAAAGTTAAAATAACAGACTTATGGTTCTGTTTTCCTTAAAAATAACAGACTTATGGTTTTTGTTTTCCTTCGTACAAGTCAGCTTTTATACATCACCATATAATATTAACAGAAGTCGTGAAGATATAAAAGCGTATAGTAATCAAATCAAACGGTGCGCGCGTATCCCATGATTATGCATAATTTATGCGCACGAGTTAGGGTCAAGTGGGGCGAAGATTCGGGCACGAACTATGAGGGCGCGTGTTTTATATGTATGTCCCATCAATGGCCAGTAAATTGGCGAACATTCACACCTTATGCCGCGATGTCACTGGACCCGGGGCATTTTTTTATAACCCCATTGTCCGACGACTATTTGCTTATCATGCTTGACACAATAGCCTTAATGTTACTCTACATATTTTTGTGTAATATATTCACGTATCACAGACCGACAACTAGGGTAAATTAAATCACATCAATCATTAAAAATTACTTCAAGTGACAGAACTAAAAAAAAATTCATCTCCCTGATTTTCATAACTCAAATGGCGTTACTAGAAGAACCTAAAACTAATGAACTGTAAGCCTGTTACTGAATTTAATTGTACATAGATAAATAATATTCTATTATTTTAGTTTCTATTTGCAATTAAATCCAGTTAATGCAAATTGTAGCATGTATTTTTCCTCTTTTTCCTGAACAATACGAAGAGATTTGAAACATTTACAATTGACATTAATAAATCAACTATAAAATGCCACGTTTACTAGCGTGATAGAATTAATCAACAACTGACCATAGACCTCGTAAACAACACGATACTAGCCCACGACATGTTAAAGCATTCAAGGGATTAAGAAATCCTTACTTATTTATTTACTCGCTGCATGAACGCAACACGAGAACGATGCTCTAGTGATATTAGGTATGCTAAATCTCGATAACGTTCCTTGTTCCTAATTTAAATCGAAAAATATAAGAAAATACCACATAAATTATTTGCTGCGTGACGTAGTTTGTACTCAAGAGATGTGATATTCTATACCGGTAGTACAAACTTATGTCCTACATATATATTTATATGTGTGAGTGTGTGTGTGTTAATATGTTGTTAGACATAGGCTTTAGTACATATTTTATTGTACATTTACACACAATTTTTACAATTTAAAGTGATTCGTATTTTGTAGCTATTTGTTTGCCTATCTAGATAGTAATAAAAATCTAATAAGAATTTCACATCAAATCATATGTAGTACACATTAAAAAGATACATTACACACACAATCCCCCTTGAATTCAGTTAACAAGCGAACAATTACATTTAATTTAGCGATGCGTTTTTTAAAGTGTCCCAATATGGCCACATAACTCGGGCCCCCGTTGTCTCGTCCGGATCCCCGTCGCATTATTAAACAGCTATCATTTCATATACGATAATCGACCGCGACATTTGTTAAAAAATACAAACTGCAGTATCGTGTAGCGAAGAACGTTTGAACAGAATTCAATTGTTACCAAGAGTACCACTTGTTGCGATGCCGAACGGTTGTGTTAATTTAAATTGAAAATTATCAGCGTAATTTATACTTTAAACGGAAGAGTGTTAGGTTTAGTTTTGATGATTTCAAAATGTATAGAATGTGATGTAAATTCTAAAGCGTTTAGTTAGGATAACGTGGGACAGTGTAATGTGTGGAGATAAGTTCCACGCGTTATAATAATCTTTATGTGCAATTGATTGACTATTGAACTCCAGAATAGTTATATTTTCGTATTTCCATAATAATATTTAAGTAATTTTAACCGTAACCAAATGTACAATAAACGTCATTGTTATTTTAAATTGCATAACAAATTTACTTGGGTAATAAAGTACTTGTAAAGCGTAATTAATATATATTTGTCTAAAATTAGTTGGAATTGAAATGTTATAGTTATTATGACCTATAAGGTTACAGTGGACCTTTGGAAAACATGGTGACGATTTGTCCAGAGTTGTGGCTGGTTGTTACTGGCTGATTGTCGGACACGGTCAGAACACTCGCGCGGCTGTTACCTAAACGTCAGGAGGCCGAACTCTTTTTTTTAACCTTGCTAACGCTGTTGACCAGAAAGGCCTTTACAGCTTCACAGTAAATTTGGGGGTGACTGTTGAAGGCACTCAGTCACAGGTGCCGAACTTGGCCTGCCGGAAGCTGTACCCCTATGAGGGCGGACCGTCTACCCAACCGGAACATCGTCGCTCTGTGAGCACCTCAGAGGACTATGGAAATTAGGTCGATACGGGGTATTGTATGATGTCGTTCGACACTGCGACCCTACCTGTCGGCTCTCCTCCGTGGGACCTGAAGAATACTGCTCGAGAAATCGAGGCGCGACGGGCGGAGCTTAGCCCTAAAAAGGTCACTACAGTGACGAATGATAATTGATGACGAACCTGATTTTCGAAGTATGGCGTTGTCAGGGTGCCACCAGAATGCGTGAAATGCGCTCCACGGAGCCTGACGTCGTTACGGCAGTAGGGTTTGCGTGGTTTTTTAGTCGGTAGGCGGAAGCTTAAACCTGAAGCTAACCTGGCACTCCGTCGTCTCAATTTTGGAGGGATAAGCTGGTCTGTTGTGCGACCAGCAGACGCAGCTGCGTTGCGCACACGTTCAATGAGCAGATTTATTCCATGATAAAAAAAATGGTTGTGACTGACAGATGGAAGATCAAAACAACACTAATATAATATTTTACAAGGGAATTTATACTAGAACTTTATTACCTTAAAAGTTGAGAGGGGCTTGGTTCAAAACGCCGTGAGGTCTTGGTAAATGTGCCGCGGCAAATCCTTGAGACCGAGTAAATATGATAATATAAATAACATATTCCAGCCCTCTCCAAGATATATTACGTCCTCTAAGAACGTGTACACGACTTTTATTTAAAATATATTTTACTAGAAATAAATCGGGGTTGCTACGTGAGATATAACGAAGTCAGAATAATAATGAGTTATAAATCTTTATTGAAATGTATATCCCCATAATAATAAGGTTCAGAAAGTGGTTAAAAATAATGCCTCCAAGTTAATTTTAGTAGTACTGCCAATTTCAAGAACTATGAGATTTTCCTCTTTTTAAAATTATGACAAAGTTCGATTATAATCATTGATATACTTTACACTTATATTTCCTTCATTAAAACTCTGCTTTTGGTAAAATTTTGCAAGTGTTAATTGTTTTTTTTTGTCTTTATAAATCACTATTATCTTTGTTTCGCTTATAATATTATCGAATGAAACTAAATATATTATATATTTGGCCAGAGATTTAAATGATTCTAGAACTGTGTATAGAATAAATAGTAATATGGTTCAGGGTCAAACACACTAAGCCTCGGTACTGAATTTTAAAATATGATGTTCCAGAAACATATTTACACGTGTTTGGTATCTAAATTTGTGGGTATTTATTTCAGCTGGTATTTCATCACAATGCTTTTCCTTAACCAAAAGCTTAGCTTCATTATAAAATAGAAATCTAACCACACTACCTCTAAAGCTATTATCGCTTAACAGCTGAAAGATAAGTGTAAAATTTGTCCAAAATACAAAATAATGTTAGCCCTAAAACAATAAAATGTTATTAAACCATATTATGTACTACGTATTCTGCGACATTTCACACTCACCGCTCAGGGATCCCACTTAACCCCAATCGTACGGCCGTAAAAAAAAAACATCCGACACTCAAAATGGAGACGTCAAATATTTTCGCAACATTAAACGTACTTTTTTGCCCCAGAAATACGCGACTTCACAGCGGGCGGTAGGCGGCGCGAACTCGTCGCTCTTTGCCCTTTGTTTTGTGATACCATAATGTAAATAATAATTTTAACCCTTTATAACCCCTCGATGCACATGTTTTCGGAGAGCCGCGAAGTGATAAAACCGCCATGGGGTATTATCAAAACGTTCTTTATATTATAAATAAATATAATATTTTTGCGTGCGCATACTGGAAGCGAAATTTATGTGTTGCCAAAAATTATGATGTACGCTTATTTTTATGCCGTATTGTATTGAGATTGGAGATTTTATTGAACGAGTCGGCCTGGTGTGTCAGTTAGGTTGTTAGGCGGCGATGTTCACCACATATGGTGTTATTTGCGTCTGTTATGATTTAAGGGGGGGCCAGAGCAAATAATCTATTGTATCGCGGTGCATTATTTTGCGTCTTAAGTCTGAGCTAATTTTAAATATAAACGATATTATTTGTGTGAAACGTGGGAACGAATACGAAACATAGAAATCAAATAAATCTGTTAATTTTTGCAATATCATTAGTATGTGGTTTTTTCTTATCAACAGATAAGACAAATGTACCAAGGAACGTGTATGGTAGCATAAGCATCAACAACAGGTACAGAGTGTATGCTTATTTCCATCTTCGTGGTTTAAAGAACACTATTTTTCTAAAACTCACTAAATGCTATAGTTCGGATCAGCCTAGCTCAGCTCTCTCAGCTGGAAGAGTAGTACCTAACGCGAGGGAACCAAAATGGCACATATATGGGCTTGGCTGCTACCTGAGACATAAATACCGTAGAATTTACCTCAAACTAAAGCTACGGTGGGTAGGGGAAACTATGGAATACAAGCTAAGTGTTCAGGAGTGTATAATGAAAGTAAAATGCGTCATGCTAGGATATGAACAGTGTCAACGTATCGCTCTGGCGAAGAATACAGGAATCTGCCCTGTTAGGGGTCGGAGCACGAACTGGGCATTACCGGTAGGGCTCGGTGTGAATATTGGTGCATAATTGGCCTCGATTTCTTGGCGGAGGAAAACTTCAACAATGAATATGTGTAATAATATTAAAATAAGTGTAACAATATTTAAAAAAAACAATTCCTTATATATAGTCTTAGTTTAGATGTAACATAGAAGTAAGTAGATTTAAGCTCACTCAATTATGAAAGAAGGTAACTGCATAGCTGCATGTAATATTATAAGCAATTTTTTTATACGCAAGTCTAATAAAACCTCTTACATAAAAAAGGAGTGGACCCAGAGACCGCAGAATGTGATTTATTTTAATTAAAAAAAAAAACTTCAACAATGAATTCGTGCATACTAAAAAGCCTTTAATGCTCCTGAGGATTTGAACCCCAACCGTCAGCGATTAGTAAGAGTCACTGTCCAATATACCCTATCACAGTTAATGAGTTGTACGTGAGAACTGACTGACAACTAAATCAAGATTTAAAAAAAACGATAACCCTTATAAATCAGTTCTGACATCGAAAATCCTTCACGAGGGCTGTCCTAAAATTACAGTACGATACGAGCGTTCCGAACAAAACTAATCCATTTGTTACGCTTCCATCAGTAAGATTGGCCGTACGTTTTTCGTGGTGTATATTTGCTACAGTTCCGAACAAGTATTATCTTTAACATATTTTTAATCACAGAACGCTGTGGTGTGGTAGAGGATGTGGTGACCAAAATAGAGAAAGGTATGCTTAGTTGGTTTGGGCATGTAGAGAGGATGGATGAGAGAAGATTAACGAAATTAATTTATAAGGCGAGGGTGAATGGGCGAGTCGGTAAGGGTCGACCTAGGCGAACGTATCTAGACCAAATCAATCATGTGGTAAATAAAGGCCAGGTAAAAAGTACTCATAACCGACGAGCATGTATGAAAGCGCTCATGAAAGTAGAGGAAGCGAAAGAGGTATGCCAAGATCGTAGCAAGTGGAAGGACGTAATCTCTGCCTACCCCCCACGGGAGAAAGGCGTGATGATATGTATGTATGTATGTATATTTTTAATCCTCAGGTGTTTGTAGACATGATTATTTAGTAACAGGCTCGTTGATGAAATCATACATGACCCTGATACCAAAACCTTCGCGTTTGTTAAAAATTAAGCAGTTTTATTTGTTGTTCACTTGTTTTTACTTTAAAGAATAAGAAAAAATGTGAAAATTTCTTTTGTAATTTAATTTAATTATTATGTCGTATTTTCATTCAGAAGTATTTTTAAAATTTTGTAATTCTTATTAAGTTAAAAAAAACCTTAATTATATCGCGAATTTTTTATGAGCCGGTAATTATTAGCTTAAAATTCCAACCTTTAAAACGTAAATTTTGATAGAATTTGTTTTTTTAGTTCCCTGGCTATAAAGTACAATGGTTCGAGAGCTTTAAGCCAACGACGGACAAATAGAGAGACAACTGTTACCCGTTGTAACAAACGACAATAAAATATAAAATACCTACATATTTATATATATATTATACAATTTTTACAATGATAATTTCGATAAAAAATTTAATAATTTATTAAACCCGAACCGTGGGAAATTAATTAAATTCCAATTAACATTCAACTGAATGGACTCTTAAAGCATACAGGATGTTTCAATTATTGCATTTTCAATATTACAAACTGGAAAGTGTTGTGCGGGCAACGGGGACCGGAAAAGGGGTGCTTGGGCGAATGTTGATTGATGGCTGTGGAGATGACCGAAGACTCATTAAATTACCGTGTGAATCCTTTAACATATTATAAAAAGAGAGATACTCTTTGCCTATCTTTAAGTATGTATATAATTTGAAGACAACTGAACCGATTTTTTTGAAGTCTACGGGAAATAATAACTGGCAGGCACGAAAGCTGAAACTTGAATTCCGTATGTAAATCATAGATGAACATTTAGTTAAAAGTAGAAGGTTTTATGTTAGGATGTATTACAAAATAGTATGCTGTATTTTTTTTTATACCGTACGTGCTTTGACCACAATTTCACCTGATTTTAAGTGACGATGTGATCCAGGATTTTAAACACACTAAACCTAGTAGTACTAAAGTAGTGGTTCTCAAATGATGCTGCCCACACCTATTGGTGTTCGGCGATAGGTTTTCAAATTTGAGGCAGGTAGCTAAACTATTAAAAAAAGGCAACTAAACTCAGGCGTGCATTATCAAAAAATATCCTACCACCATACTATGATTTCCTTATGATCTTTTCCTTCACCAAAAGGTAAGAAAGAAGAAGAAAGGTGTAAGAAAGGTATTGGATATGAATGTGACCCCATGTGTGACCCCAAATAAAAATGGGAAAAGGGTAGGGAGATGATAATGTTTTCCTTCACCGAAACTTCAGGCTCGTTATAGAACTTTTAGGTTCGGACTTACGTCCATCAACACGGAATCCGACCACACTACCAATTGAATGATCAATCATAGAACAAAAGATGAATCTGAAAGGCAGAATTAAGAACTGAAGGCAGAAGAAGGTTAAATATCATTTCTCCAGGTGATATTCGCCGTACATAAAAACAATGTAAGGGGTTTTAATCCGCGCATTATCTCTACAGAGATGCGAACCTCGACGAACCGGCCCAAGGTAATACCCACTTCATTTAACAAAAAGGGTCGGGGGTTCGTGCGCCCTCCTTAATCCTTTCAAGTCCGTGTCGGAACACTTGTTTCACGTCTATTCATCTACATCGGCATATAATAATAACTTATTATGAAATGTTTTTTTAGAGTTCAATTTTAATTTACACTCTTGAATTCGAGATCCCCGAAAACTGTATGAATTTCGTTTTAAATTGGTAACACTGAAGCTAATCGGTAGACAAATCGAAACACAACAACAAGAAGATCGCTTGATAAACAAAGGAGAAATATATGGTGATATAATTCACCTTTGCTTATTTTATAGGCATAGAGATAATTCAGAAAACAATTACAAAGAATTAAAGTTATATTTATAAAATAATTTAACTAATGCTGTAACTGAATGAGTATGGTTATATGTAGATGTGCTTACAATCGTCTCGGACGGGTTTTCTATAATGTATAGCCTTACCGCTTTGACTACAATATCGAATGATTTTAAGTGACGATGTGATCCAAGATCATAAACACGCTAAACCTAAAGATACTGACTGTCAAGAGATTCTGCAAGAATTTGGTGGTAAATTTTCAAACTTTAAGATATTAGAAAATATCCTAATATCGAACTATGGTTATATCATAATGTTTCCCCTTGCCAAAAGCAGAGGCTCATTATAAAATAGTATAAATGAATTCGAATTTACTATTATCGAAGCAGTATTTGATCACACTACCACTAGACTACCGTCGCTTCAACGGACAAACTATAAAAAAAAAAGATTAGCGACTTGCTCCGGCTTTGTACTATCTTTGTAATATCTATTTTTAAAAAAATAACCTTGTATGTAGATTTTTAATGGTGAAAATTATTAAAATCGGTTCATTCGTTTCAGAGTATATCGATTACAAACAAAAAAATCTTTTCTCTTTATAATATTAGTTATATCTATACTAATACATTGAAAAATATTATAAAAGTTGAAACTTAAGCCCGACAAAGAAAATATACAAGAGGAACAGCTCTAATATACGACGTACTCTATTTTATGAAAGCTTACCATTTTTTACTACCATATTGATAGGTTTCTTTATAACTTTCCTTCGAGTCATTTATATTTTTATACACTTGATTCATATTCGGATGTAAATTTTACTGTCTTATTATAACTCATAGTAAATCTATAGTCTACATTGTCTTTTTATCTGTTTAAAAAAGTGACTTCGAAGGTTGTATTTGTAATCTATCGAATGCTATAATAACGTATTCGTTTTGAATGTTGCCGCAATGAATTAATTTTGTCTGCTCTTTACTTCTAATGATTGCCGCGTGAATAAAACATACAATTCTGTTAAATGTTGCTAGTGTCATGTGGGTTAAATGTTATGCTAAATATTATGTTGGTTAATGTCAAAGCTTTAGTAAAATGGTAAAACTTACTACAACATTCCAGCACTTTACTGTGTAAAATTTACGTTTCATATTAGTATTTTTAATTCAGTCCACTCGACCATAAAAACCAAAATATATCACGCAAAATGTCACTAATATTACATAACATAGCGTTAAATACCGCAAGTGTATGATTTAGAAAAAAAACAACTATGCACATAATTATGTAACAAATCAAGATGGCGCCAAAAACTCCAATGCCATCTTTTATGTTGGCAATTTTAGTTCACCGCATTTCCTGTAGTGACGATAATCTATACTTATAATTTAATTTAAAAAAGGCTAGAGGGACGAAATCTGTTCATTGAAGATATTTAAAAAAAATATACCATGGGTTCAGAATCAACAAAAGAACACGTTTCGATCGTTTTTCAAATTTTTGTCTGTCTGTTTATTAATTTGTTATCCAATCACGCAAAAACTACTGGACCGAATTGGAGGAAATTTGATATGATTGTAGTATATATTCAGTACTAATATTTAGAAATTTTATACATATATACCTATATTCATATATATATTTACCTATATTCATATAAAACATCCTAATAAATATATGTTTGCTAAATAGTATTATATATGATAAGTGATATGAGCAGAAACGAAACTAAATTAAATCGACATAATTTATTTATATGTATTTCTGACGATTATTCATAGATGGCGCTATACTTATTTTTTAATAATTTGGACTCTCTTGAAACATTGTAATGACATAGACAATTTAGATAATCTATACTAAATAATACTATAACAATAAAAGACTAAAAAATGTCTGTGTGCTTATTAATTTCTTGGCAAAAACTGCTGAACGTTCGATGAAATTTGGTATGGTAGTATTCAACCGAAAGACGTCCACTGCTGGATATAGGTCTCCCTCAAAGATCTCCACGACGACCGGTATTGCGCCACTCCAATCCAGCGGACTCCCGCGACTTTCACCAGTTCGTCGGTCCACCTTGTGGGGGGCCTACCTACGCTGCGTCTTTCAGTACGCGGCAGCCATTCCAGAACCCGTTAGCCCCATCGGGCATCGGTTCTACAAACAATGTGGCCAGCCCATTGCCACTTCAGTTTGGTAATTCTTCGGGCAATGTCGGCTACTTTGATTCTTTTACGGATCTTTTCATGTCTGATCGGATCACGCAGGGAAACTCGCATAGCCCTCTGCATTGCCCTTTGGGTAACTTTAAGCTTCCTAATTAGGCCCATTGTAAGCGACCACATCTATGTAGTTATATAATGTATGCATAGCGTTTATCTAAATTCATTAAAAACCATAATAATGAAGTGTACGCTTAATAACATCTATACTAATATTGTAAAGATGTAAAGTTTGTAAGTTTGGATGTTCGGGTTAATATCCGGTAATACTTATCCTATTTAGATAATTTAGAAAGGTAAATTATATATAGGCTACTTTTTATTTTGATAAATATGTAATTGAAATCGGTAAAGTCTATAATATGGCGTCCACTGCCTGAACGGTTTGATCTATGCCCCAGCGTTGCTTCCGATGTTTGGGCCTGGGTCTCACTCGCCCAGCCTGTCCTTTGGAGGTAGACCAGGGATCAATGTTTTAGGTGTGGGGAGCAGGGGTATAAGGCCGTTGTAGGGCTGAGGCGGCATGTAACACTCATCACAACATGGGTAGTATGTTATTCAGGCCTATTAGAGCAAGAATGGCCGGGTGCATAGTTTCGACAGGGTCTAGACTATGCCGGATTGCTAAATATGGAGGAAAAGGGGAGGGGGCTTTTCATTGTACTGGGAAAGCTGTCTGGGAGGTACCCTGATCTAGCCGTGGTGACCTTCTATGCGGGTAGGGGCCTACACTGGACGGGACGGAACATAGGTAGATTGCATCTAGAGGGATATAGGCTGTCTATTAGAATATAATTACCTGAATTCCACGCGAGTGAAGTCGCGGGCACAGCTAGTAGTAAATATAAGTAGGAACACAAAAAGAATAACAGGCGTTAACAATTTTCACTGTGGTATTTATTTGTCGACGGCAACCATCAATAACTATTTTATTAATGGCTGCCATTTTTCTTCAGCTGTATTCTTTGGAGTTATTTTGGCGTGTAATTTCATTTTGAAAATGAATTTTTAATTTAATCATCATCGAGAAAAACAAAGACGTGCATAATTTATATAGTGAAAGTAATTTTTGCATGTTACTTTCACAAGTTTCAAAGTTACTTCCGTGAGATGGAAAATTTTCAGTAAATATTTCTCCTCACACACCATAAGTTTCGGGTACTTTCCCTCTTTGTTTGAAGCGGTGAAGTACGTTGAAGTTTAAAAAAAAAAAGAATTCTAGTAAAAATTAATTTTCCACAAGCCCCGGTAACTGGCTGAAAGGTGTTAAAGGTTGATCCGTAAAATATTTAAATATGTTTTATCGTTGTTTTTATTTGACACTCAAATATAGCATAGCGATGAAGATCTGTGTACATCGTATGTTGAAAAGCCTATTTTATACAGACAACGTGTTTACATTTGCACGGTATTGAAGTTATACTTCTTTAGGCGCGTTATGAAAAAATGATGAGAGTGAAATTTTAAGATGCGCGCGCATCTGTGACACAAAATTAACAGTATGAAGTTGTCTGCTTAACCGCTCATTAAGTCTCGAAAAAAAAGCTACCAACAAAATAGAAATTGAACCTCGATATTAGTCGCGCATGTTGGTACGCTCGTCATCTCTGATCACTGTTTTCATATTTATAATATTTATCAACATGTTTCTAGTTTATACATTCACAACACGTGTTTTAGTTTCATACAAGTGCGAATTATATATGTGCTAATAAATTATATTCAGTAGTGATTTAAATTGAATATTTTGATTGATATCACTTACTATTTGTGAATATTAGTGAAAAAAATTGTGCTTATATACTTTTTCAAGTGCTCCAATATAATTGAGGTTAACTATCCGTATGTATTATTTATTGATATAAATTAAAATACTTTTATTTAATATAATTAACACTAAATATTATTAAATTATTTTATTTAATTTTTCAAATTTAAAATGAACTTTGTTGATTATCCTTTTCCAATCCTTCTATTATTTTATTGTAGTTAATTATTTGCATGCAATTAAAAACTATTTTTTAATGATGCCAAAGAAGTGTAACTTCTCACGCGCGTACATAAGTACACGCACCCATTTTTTTTTTTCAATCTTAATTTTACCGAAAACTATTTCACGCTGTTCTTCACGCGTGTGATCGGTCAGAGGCGACGCTTTTGCATTTCTGTGACACGACCTTGGAGTTTTATCCATACAAACATGAGTTTAAAAATGTAACAAAAAACTTCAAATACCTATATTTGTAATATTACCAAGTCACTTGAGGTTGGTGCGTTTTGTTTTCCTTTTCCATACGTCTCTAACATCACTTTCAAACTCCCTCTAATTTATTCATTCTTGATTTAATCCATTCTAATCACACCATACATCCATCTCAACATTCGCATCTCAGCTTCATACAATCGTTTTTGTCCATCTTCTTACTAGCCTAGCATTTTGATCCATACATTATTACAGTTCATGCTCGCAAACATAGCAGAGACCTGTCGCCATTTCATCATATATTATATATATCACATAAAGTATTATACAAATCAAACTTATATCTCCAGTGAACACGTTTAAACGGATCTCTGCTGTATACACGCCTCGATGAATAATCGGATTTATTCAGTATATAATCGGATATATCCGGTTATAAAGCGCGCATGCTGCATACGTTACTCCGCCTACGAACCGAAACCGAATTACCGTCTCGCATGCATCGCGAATGTGATGATGATAAAGTTAATTTGTTGTTTGAACTTGTTCGTTATTAAGTTTGATGAATGTGCTGTTTCATGTATAAAGTATAACTAGCTGAGTACGCGGTTTCGCTCGACTCATAACTTGCACCATATATTAAGTAACTAAACCTTAAAGGTGCGAGACCTGGGTATACACCTCGATAATTAATTAAACTTTAGTGATCATGTTAATATTATAATTGGGAAAGCTTTTAAAATTCTTGGCTTCGTTCTTAGAACTGGGAGAGATTTTAAGCAACCAACTACTCTAGTACTTCTTTATAATGCTTTGGTTCGTTCTCTATTAGAATATGGTTCAATAATATGGAATCCACAATATAACAAATACATTAACCTTATTGAAAGTGTACAAAATCGATTTAAGAGGCACTTAAGTTTTAAATGTAAATTGTCAAATAAACCTTTGCTACATCTGCCTTCACTTACTAATCGTCGAATAGTGAGAGATCAAATTTATTTATTTAAACTTCTTAGAAATTTTATTGATTCTCCGTTTCTTGTCAGTGAGATTAATTTTAGGGTTCCTCGACCAAATGCCAGAAACCACTTACTTTTTAAAATCCCTGTTGCTCGAACGAGGTATGTGAAGAACACATATTTATTTCGTTCGTGCGATATGTATAATAAGATGTTTACTAAAATTGATATATTTGCATGCCCCATCAGTTCCTTTAAAATTTTTGCTGAAAATAGTTTTAAATTTATAGTGTTTGCCATAATATTATAGCTTGTAATGATGGAGGTATTAGTGTTGTTATATTTACTTTCATTAATTATAATTTTAGTGGAAACTTGAATGGTTTATGTATTATTGTTATGTAATTATATATGTTTATGTTATTAACTGTGTGTTTCCCAATTAAATAAATAAATATACTCAGATCTAACCTCTGCTCGCGGCTTTAGGATCGAGTCCCGAAAGAAACATCATCATTGTGAGTCAACAGTCCAAAGACATTTCAGGGTGTATGCATTAATGGCATAGGTAGGTAATGTAGTTAGCGAATAAACAGACAGATAGATGTGGAAAGCGACTTTCTTTTATCTGATGTATTAATTTGTATCAACCTCAAACATTTATATCAAGCTTTTCGATTTAGATTTCCACACCAGATTTTAATTAGTTGTCACTTGTACACGGATAATTTTATAGGAACTTATTGTTTTTACTATAATATAAATATTTGTAAATAACTATACCCTAAATCTAGCTTCATATTCTTAAGTTATAATCTAATAAATTGCAATAAAACGTACAAAGATTTTAAATGATTATTCTAATTACTCCTAAATCCTAATATCTAGTGTAACTATGTAAAATAGTGACATCGAAAGGTATAAATCGTTATAAACACGGGAACTGCTAAGGCGTATGTCGGATGAAATAGTACAACAATAAATCAAAACTTCTAAAACATAAATACATACCTCGAGGAATACTAAAGACAGTGGGTAAAAGTGGGCCTTATGATAAATCGGTGGATCGTAATCATTACCACAGAAAGTTACGATGTATAACAAAATATTTTTTTTTATGAGTTTGCAATTTATAAAATGAATCGATGATGTCTCAGTTGGTTGTGTGGTCGGATTCCGTGTCAATAGACGTAAGTTCGAACCCATCTATAGAACTTTATATTATGCCTGAGTTTTCAGCAAAGGGAAATATAATGAGGGAATAATAACATGGTGGTAGGGGTTTTTATAATCCTCCTTCTGTGAGCAAGTCTTGGTACAGAAGGAAGGCGCAGAGAGGGAGCGGGAAGAAGATCCCTTGGTAGATCCTATTTGCCGCAAGAGGGGGTAGCAGAAGAGCACGGTCCCAAGTCTGTCTCCTCCGGAGTTCTTGTTTATACAAGAACCCAAGGAGGAGAGGGGCGGGACCTTTTGCCTGGCAGTAGGAAAGAGGGGGCCTGCTTTGTACAGAGCTTCCACCTGGACGGAAGATAGGAAAGGGCCCGACTCGGCATGGCAGGCTGTTTATCTGTCATGTACTTTTGGTCGAAGCATCCGCTGGGGCAATACGGAGCATGTTACTCTATCCCGTGTCACTCCCCAGAAAGCCGGCGGATGGTACCGTGTGTTTTATAGTGGGTATTCCTGGCGCTTCAAGCAGGGCGAGTCCCACATACTACCCCGGTAGAAATGGCAGGGAGGCTGCGTAAATACATTTTCCACGTAAAACAAGGGCATTTTCTAATAATAGTCGCCTTGGTATAACTACTCTCAAGTTCGGAAACATATCATTAAGCTCTAGTAAGTGTTTCCGGCAGCATCGCTTGAATGTTAAGTACCTCTGGGCTTACTTGTTTAACTCCCTGGACAGTGGACTACATCGTTACTTAGCAACAGGTGATATTTTGATCAAAGAGCTAAGTCTATACAGTATAAAATAAAATGGTAAATTTGATATTTATTAGACTTGTCAATTTAGAATTCGTTTTCAAACAAATATAAACTCATAAAACCTTGGTTGTATTGTTGAAACTTGTTACGTAATGAACTGCAAAATTAGTAGTCGTATGCAGTAAGAGTATGCAAAGTTTCAGAATGCATTGAAATGTTAAATAAATATGCTGGAATATGTTAATTATCGTCGAGTCGCTTAGCATATGTGGATGAGTTTATTAAAGAAATAATTTTAAGTGAAATTTTAAGTGCATCTACTTAAGTAGAGCATATATGCGACGGCTTGCCTTCTTAACGTAATATATTAAAAAGGAATTCTATTTGAAGCGATGATGGGGCAGTGGGTAGTGCGCCGGATTCCGCGTCAATGGACGCGGTTTCGAGCCCACATATCCAACTCTAAAATCAGCCTGAGCTGTCGGTGAAGGAAAACATCGTGAGAAAATCATAGCGTTGTGGTAGCGCTTGGGTAGCTACCACACTCAAGTTTGAAAACCTGTCGCCAAACTCCTAGAAGTGTGTTCCGGTTCAAACCGTACCTTGAAGCTTAGTGTATTTACCATCTTAGACCACATCGTCACTGAACATCAGAAGAGATTGTTGTCAAAGCACTGACCTTATACCATGTAAAAAGAATGTCATTACTAGATACGATTATAATTCCAAAATCACTGAACCTAAGTGATTTTTATTTAACCGTAAAAAATATATCTCTATGTGTTTCTTTTTAAGTAAGATAATTTATAGATAAGTTATAATTCAGCAAGGACGTAAGTGCATCTAGTAAAGTATATGCAGTACATCTCGATCGTAATCACTTCTTAGTATATTAATATCAATTTATTTTCTCTGATCTTATGCATAATAGTTTCTTTACAGATATGTCATCTATTATGAAATATTTAGTTTAAAAGAAACTTATATGTTTATGGACACTAACAATTTCTTTTATTTCTGTACTAGGTGGTGATGGATATATCTAAAAGGATGATGTTGAAAGGAGCAAACGGAACTTACCTTTATTAGTAACCTTCGATCTAACTGGTTCAGATTTAACTTACCACCTCACTTCACTTTATGATTGTTCTATATTCTGGTAAATTAGTAATATAATCCGATAATTAATGTGAACTTTTAAATATTACTACGAGAAACAGCGGCGGCGGTTGGAGTTCCGTTTTTGAATAGGAAGAGAAACAGGAAGGGATAATGCATATATAGAGCGGGGGGCGTATAGACAATATAGATAAGATATAATTAGTTTTTTTTATATTGCGCAGCACATTGACTTCACTGAACCTGATGTTAAGTACAGTACAATCCAAAACAGCGGCGACTGACACTGAACAGAATTCACTGCCAGGCACCGCTGTCATGCTGGCCTACTTAAATATCTCTTCACGCCTCTTTTGAAGGACCCAATAACATATGAAGGAGGGAACACGCTGTCAGGAAGACGGTTCCATAACCTCAAAGTGCGACAAAAGTAAGTCTTTATTAAAATTTAGAATAAGAAGAAAATATATGTGATAATAGAGAAGGCGTCAACAGTAGCTATATACCGCCTTTGAATCAATGAAACTGTGCTATACAAAATGTATGAAAAAATGAATTATCTTCCTTAAAAAAATTTGCATGAATTTTCCGGTGTATTAATACTTATTCTACTATATCCAATCTGCTATACCAATCTAACAATAAAATCGGTCCAGCCGTTGTCGAGTTATAAATGATTGATTGTCGATGAAATTTGGCTTTATTTGTTTTTGCACCAGTGTCTTTCGTTACCTAGCTACGCCACTGCCTAGAATGTTTTTTTTTAATGAAACTAAATACTTGTTCACAGTTTTAATTTAATAATAAATTAGTATTAAACGCAGAACGTGTATTAAGTGTTTGAATGAAACATTTGTTGCCAGGTAGTCGTGCAGGATCGAAAGCATTAAATCTTCGAAAGCAGCTGCGTCCGCGAGCGGCCACGGAAATTATCAAGATAATACCAGGGATGTGGTTTAAATGATAAGATTGGAGCGATATAAAAAATATATTTTTATGAAATAAAGTCGATTATTTTAAATATGTAAATCACAATGTCACTACCTAACTAACTTATGATGTGGATCAAGGTCATTAGTAAAACCTAAAGAATTTAATAAACTTTGCTCTCAAGTGATGATGTGGGTACACTCGTATCGATGAATTATATTGATCTGGCTTTAACTTTTCAATTGGAGAGTGGTAGTTAACCAACGAGTATTATAAGATTCTTCTATATTATGCTATGTTTTGTTTAATTACGATGCTCGAGCTCATTGTCGGGGGTTCGAATCCTGGTCGATTGATGTGGTGTCCGACCACGCTACCACTGAACTATTATTGCCTCAACTTTATTTAATGTAGTCCTTTTAAATGTTAAAGAAAGTGTATACGGTAATAAAATAGATGTTGTTTATTTTGTATGCATTTTTATTGTAAACAATAAATTAAACAAATAATGTAATGAAATAGGTTTACTCAAAAGAGTATATCATTTGGTTAAGAAAAGTCTGAGTTAGAAGCACTTAAGAGGAGATCGCTCGAGAGACGATGTTCTACTGTTCTTCCTCAAAACGATTGTTAGCATAAAAATTGTGTAAAACACGTATAGAGCGCCACATACATTCTCTAGAATAAAATTAAAATGCTTTAAATTCCTTATTTTCAATCAGATTTTAATTTCGGGTTTTAGCGGTCAGGCTTATTTTTTTTTCAGTCATCCCCCCTGTGATCTCTTTGTTCATCGTTCATTCTACGAATCGCTTGGAGCTTATCACTTTGGATGTCAACTGTGGTATGACATCAGCGACGGCTGTAACTCGCTAACTATGTGTAGAAATAAAATAAAAAATACAAGGGTAAGTAAAGACTGTAAGAAACATGTATTTTAAATTAAACTGACCCATCGCTTTGATGATATGGGTTAACAAAGCTAAAACTTGAATTAATAATTATAATGTGAAATGACGCTTTACAAAAAACTGTTTGTTGGCATATTTCCACATCTAAAACACTAAAATGTTAATAATCAGTAAAAAGAAACTAACTTAAAAGCAATGAAAGAGAAGAAATAATTAATACATTGATATGTTTAAATTGTTTTTTGTGAAAAAATATTATTAAAACAATTCAGAACTTTTTACAAAAAGAAGAAATTATATTTCTTTCATACGTAATGAGTATCTTTCATAAGTATCAAACATTCAAAAATTCATAAGTTATTAATTCACCACACGCCGCCTCTGAAGGTAGGCACAATTAGCAAATTTTAATGAAGGACTTTGCAGATTTTGTTTGTTGCGAAGATTTTCTACTCACACTAAAGAGTTGCACTTTAAAGATAACATGAGCCTTATTACAGTGCAATTTAAAGTAAGTAGCATAATTTTAAACATTTAAGAGGTAACATTTTAATGTATCTACCTATTTCGTGCAATCAAATGTTTTCTGTTTTTTTTTTACTTTCAGCTAAAGGTGGTCAGTTTCTCTCAGATCCTTCTAAAGCTCCACAAGATTAAATTTTAATTAATTCGGACCTAAATTTAACTTTG
This sequence comes from Samia ricini, assembly GCA_014132275.2. Lineage (NCBI taxonomy): Eukaryota > Metazoa > Arthropoda > Insecta > Lepidoptera > Saturniidae > Samia > Samia ricini. Next base: position 2,819,805 of record AP028161.1, on the reverse strand, counting down.
ATAGAGATAAACTCTCCAGTCATCAGATTACATTGTTGTAACGCTAACATTGATACAATATATACAAGCTTTAAAGTGTAGGAATACTCCAATGGATGCCACATCTTATATTATTATGTACTAGATATAGGCATTCAGTAATTTTATTTCCTTCATAAGATTTAGTTTCTAAAAATATAGGTCTATTGTTGTCATTGACCGACTTCCGAATAAGTTATTACTAAACCAATATTGTTCAAAGCTATTGGGTCTAAATGTGCTTGTAAAATTATATACATCGTTTTGTAGATGTTGAGTCCATTATTTAAATTCTAGTGCCCCTTACCCCCGAAAGGTTGCCTAAATACGCCCATGTCTGTAATGTTTTAGATCAGTGATTCTCAACCTTTTTTTTTGTTGCGGAACATATTTAACGATTTCAAAATTTGGCGGCACACAAAGAAAAAGATAAAAATTATTTACTTACTACAGCACACTGCATAAATATTTTTCTTTTTAAATGATATAATTTAATAATATTAACATTATTATATATTTGCAAAATTTGGCGGCACACTTTTGAAATTTGGCGGCACACAAAAGTGCCTCGGCACAGTGGTTGAGAATCACTGTTTTAGATCATCCGAGAGCCTAGCGTCATAGGAGTAGCAGGATGCTTCCCACGTTCCTGTCCGCGTGACATCCTTTCACCTCCGCGTATTCAACTCCGCTCTATTCACAGTTCTTTGTGGCGGACCTCATTTAGGACACTTTTTGTTTAAAAGCCTCCGGAAACGTACTACATAACGTAATGTTTGCAATACACGATATTTGGGTAAATTTATCAGTAATTTCAATAAAACCAAATGGCGTGTTCTTACCAAAAGGATTCTCGAAAAAAAATAATAAACGAGCACTTACGAAATCGGAAAACCGTATTAATATATTTCGAAAGTTTATTTTCATTCTGACAAATGTATGATTCTAAAACAAAAACACATGAACAAATCAATGCGATAATAATATATTTGATCTTTCTGCCGTTTAGATGTTGAAAATATTTGTTATATAGAAATTATACAATCACTTAAAAAAACATGTATGCAAATGAAACTTGTTTCGAAAGACATTGTTAGAAGCTCCCTACCATCTGGGTTTCCATTTAAAAATTCAATCTTGTTTTTAAAAGGGATGATGACACTTGAATACCAAAAAGGATAGGTCAGATAGACGGACCGTGGGTCCACATTTCACAGAGATTTATGCCCGATAGTCCTCGAACTGTCCTTCATCTAAGCTAATTTACATGCTTTCAGTCCGTCCCCCAATATCTTATATATTTTAGTTAAAAAATATGTAAAATGTGCTGCGGCCATAATGTTGTACGCAAAATAATTTTTGGTCATATTTTTCAGATCATTTCAATTACTAAGGACCAACAAACAGGCTTTAAAAATGAATGCAAGAAACAAAACCTATTGCCGGTGGACATAACAAAAGATAAATAAACGTGACTATAAAAACCTGAAATCAAATTAATGAATAAGGAAACGAAAATTTTTAATGTATAAAGTGTACGTATGGATTTCAAGTTGAAATTTACGGAATTCAATTACTATGGAAACGATAGAGATATTTATTATTTAGGAATGTTAATATATTATGATCTTATAAACCAGGTATGGGAAAGCTTTGGAAAGTTTCGTCCCAAACGTTGGGAAGTTAAAATTGTTATCGTAGTTAGCCGTGTTGCCGGTAATTGTAATCAAACGGCTTATTTTGTATACTTATCAAATGCAGTTACATTAACTGGAATAATATGCTAAAATATTAGTGTGAAGCCTCATCTTGAACTTGAATAATAAATCCAATCTTTGAGTTGATCTCACTGATATACGAACTCAAGAAGTTTTCCAAATGTTAATTAGTAATCCTAGTTCGATACTTTTGATACGATATCGGTGTTGTTTTCATAATTAAGACAATTAATTACTTTTATATGTTCTTTCAAATCCTTAAATCATTACCATATCGCGCGATTTGAATCCTCAATACTTTATTGTATTGTATAGAGTTTTTTTTTCTTTTTAAAATGTACCCCAACCCTGGTATGGCCAATATTCATTCTAAATTATATCTTTATTCATTCATTCATCTCGGAATTTAATATCATTCAGCCATTTTGAATAACATTGATTCAATATTAATGGAAAAGGAGATGAAAGAGTTACTCAAAGTTTACTAAAATCAATTTAAGTCGACTTGAAACTTTAAAATGGTTTTAGTCTTTTGGACAATTATAAAAACATTAGATTATACCTTCATTTCACTTAATTATTCATTCCAAACGTATTTATGTTCTATTACCTTCGTAATTGCAACTCTTTAAGCAATTAATGAATGGGAACTCTATCTTTATTTACACAGATGCGGGCTCCTATTACTCTGATTGGCTTTATGAGACTATTTCTAATTATCTTTCTCGTGTATTACGTATACAACTCGAGGGTAAACGAATCACGTTTAATTAATTATGACGTTTTAGACAAAACACGATTAGGAACAAAAAATTTCCATCTCTTTTGGGCTAGTAAGTGACCTCTAGACCAGCGGTCCGCAGGGTTCACAATATGGTCTTTTTTTATTGATTGGTTGATTGTTTTTTCTCTGAGTAACGCTGTCGACTGGAAAGACCTTAACAGCTTCACAATACTATGAGGCGAGCGCTTAAGGCGCTTACCCTAGAAATGATAGACATCACAGGGGCACCAAAATGGTACGAACCTCGGCTACCCGTTGTAAAAATTCCGCGGAATTTGCCCCGCGCTAATCGAGCAGTTAGTAAACTTGTAAAGTAAAAAAAGGTCCTCTTACAGCACATATGTACCTTGCCTGTAGTGTGCAAGTATGTGTGTGCAGTATGATGCGTGTGATGCTAGGCGCTGACGGCGGCTACAAGAGCTTCCCCAGATGGGGATCGGAGCACGTCTTGTGCAAGTGCCGGAGGGGAAACCGGAGTGTGTGCGGGGACAGTGGGGCGAACGATTTAAAATTTCGCAGCAGTAGCATAAACGCACGGTTAGTTGAAGCACATGTCGACTGCTACTAATAGATTTGAGTAATAATATTCCACAACTACCGAACTTGTAAAAAAGATTCAACCTCAGAATTGACATTAATTCAAAATGTAAGTTTTCTATTAAAATATATGCTATTAAAATAATAATGTTAAACAGATTTATTTAAAAAAAAAACTAGGCAGCCATGGGATTGCCGACGGAAGTGAAAACTCGTAACTTTGAAAAAACTGGTTTTTGTAATGTTTTAATTTGATAATTTTTATTATTAACATACCCTTTGACATATAACATGTGTATGATTTTTACATCAATTGGCGCTCTACTAACTACGTACATTTTCACGTAGTTTGCGTAATAGGCGGCGTAAGTATCATTTTTATTACCCATTTATCTCTGAGCATTTAAGCGCCATGTTAGCATGACCATATACCATGTTGATAGGTGACGTCATATCATTGGTAACGAAAATATATAAGTTTTTTGCCCTCCCGAGAATAGTTCAACGCCACTGAGAAAGTTTTCACTTCAAAACTTTATGATATTGACTCAGTTTACTTTTCTTATTCATCGTGGTCCCTGCTATCAATAAAAAAACCTCATCAAGAAAAGGTTGGGAACCATGTTTACCGTCCGGGACTACATCGTAGGTTAGGTAATCAATAAAGAGAAAGTATACAGTCTCAAATGTACTATAGTGCAACTATCTAATATAAAACAAAATACATTTAAAACATACAAAACAAATTAAAAAAATAATAATCTAGTGTACGCGATTTTCTTTTGTTATTCTAACCGTAACTGATTTTGTATGCGCACAAAATTCGTGTGCACAATTAAGCATACACAGGCCAACGGCGCCAGCGAATTTTAGGTCAAAACAAAAAAAAAAAAACGGTGATTACATTTATAGCCAGTTTAATATTTTACATAGCAGATTCTGTCAACAGGGCTCACGTTTGTCGTGCAAGTACATAAAACTCATAAAGTCATTTCCACGTAATCCACGCTTAACCAACCAATTATTAGAGGTGTGGGCGACGAAGAAATTGACTAGGAACTAAAAAAAAATAGTTTTCACACGAGAAACGCACGGAAGTAAATACACAATGTTTATTTGTAACTTAGACATGTATGCTTCTTCTAGGTGAGAATATTAAAACAGTCATTTACCTATATACAGCATTCTCATTAGAACAGAATCGAAAAACGACTACATATATATTATAGGGTTGATGGCGCTAATGGTAGTGCGGCCGGATTCCGCATTAATGGACGCGGGTTCGAGCCCACATATCCAACTCTAAAATCAGCCTGAGTTTTTTCGGTAAAGAAAAACATCGTAAGGAAACCATAGCATGGTGGTAGGGCATTTTCTAATAATGCCCGCCTGGGTAGCTATCACCCTCGAGTTACCAATCAATAGGTGTGTACGGGCAGCATCATTTGAGAACCAGTACATTTAGGCTTAGTGTGTTTACCATCATGGACCACATCGTCACTTAACATTAAAAAAAGATATAGGTCAAAAATATAGCTTCTGTTAGTTATTTAAGTAAAGACTAACCACTCGCTTCGCTGGATGGAAATTAAACTCCGCTTCCATATACTAAAGGACAGACAGACAAATAGACGTTACCTTTTATCTAATGTAAGGATAAGGATGTAAGAAGGAATTATGGTCATTCTTGTGAAGTTTTTTTTTTCTATTATTCTGTTTCCATTACCTATATATTTCTTAACTAATACATATTATTTGACGTAACAGAATATATACTAAACCTGACCTGATAACATATCTAAATCTTAGATATGAAGAATTATGTAAATTTGTTCAGTGGTTTACGAACTATAACCCAACTAACGGACATATAGACGTTGCTATTTATATAATGTAAGGAATATTATCAAAAATATAAATCCTAGACATGTTGAATTCGCCAATTCTGAGTCAAAAACTTGAGTGTGGCAGCTAGCTACCCAGGCGAGCATTATTAGATAATACCCTACCACCGTGCTATGGGTTCCTCGTGATGTTTTTCCTTCATACTTCCTTCAAGGATTATAGAGCTGGAACCCACTAAGAGAAGCCGCCTAGGTTATCCTTATCTGCGTTCGTAGACCCGCAATCCGACTAAAACACCAACTGAGCCATCAACGCTTTAAGATTAATGGCATCGGTTAATTTTTCGCTGATATCTATAACTCTAGTTAAACATATAAAAAGTAAATACATATAAATAACAAACATTATGAACCAAACGTACTAAACAAATTCTTTTCCATCATATAAAAAATGTAAAAAACACTTTCCCGTAGGTAGGTTACACCTGTTCCGAAAACATACGAATATTCAAATGTATGCAGAAAACCGCGTTATTTCCGCATGTATCGTATCAATATCAGCCTGAGGAAGTAATCGGCTATCATTTTCTGTTATATGTATTTTTAACCGACTTCAAAAAGGAGGAGGTTATCAATTCGTCTGTATGTTTTTTTTTTTGTTACTTTCATTCTCCCTCATTTGTGGACCCATTTGCACTTTTTTTTTATCCATTGAGTACACTTCCGAGGTGGTCCCATTTCATCACACGATCTGATCAATGGAACTCGGGGAAATTGAGAAAACCCTCGAATATTATAGACACACGTATTTATATGTATATTCATGTCTAAAGCTATGAAGTAGGCTTCACAGCTATATCTTTAAGTACATACTTAAACTAAAATATAGAAAAGAAAAAACTATTTTAATTAAAAACAAAACCGACTTCAAAAGAATAAACTATAACAATGCACTAAAAAGTCAATAAATAATTACTTTATTAATCTGCTTAGTTAATTTCGGAGTCGGTGACAGCTAGAGTAACCAATGTAATCATTTACACATGGAAGTAACTGCCTAAAGTTTATCATAATTACATATAAGCTCAAATAAAGAATTAAAGTGATTTTAAATAAAAATTAATCAAAATTGAATATAATTAGAGAGTTACATTTACACCACTATGTTATCCATAAGCTGGCACCGACTTCAACATTAACCAAGCAGATTAATAAAGTAATCATTTATTGAGTTTTCAGGGCATTATTATAGTTTATTCCGTTTAAGTCAGTTTTGTTTTTAATAATAAAAGTTTTTTTTTTTATTGTTAAATTAACCGACGAAAATTTCATAACTTCTAAATTAAAACAAGCAATGTTTCACTCATTTAATGTTCTTTATTTTTCACTAGCGACCCGCCCAGGCTGTACATTAATTAAAATATATATAATCTATATTGCCCATTGGTAATGTAGCTTTTTTTACAAATAAAATAATTTTAAAAATCGGGTTTGTCTCTTTGGAGTTTATCTATTAACAAAAAAAAAAAACATTTTTATCTCTTTATGTAATATAATGATAATTTAATTAATACACGCCGTAATGTAGTAGAACCTACTTATATAAATCGTCAATAATAAAATTGTCACACAAAAAATAATACTGCCATGGATTCTAGTTGCGTTCGGAAAGATTTTTGAGAAAATTAAAAAAGAAAAAAAACCGCAAATGTACCTACATAAAGAGACGCGAGGTTTACGACTACGTTATATAATTATAGGTTACAGTGTTACAGAGAAAAAAGAAATATCAAAAAAAATGTTTTAATAATTTTATGAAACAATGCTAAATTATATTTACTATATTAAATGTCTTAATAATTTAATTACTATGTATTGTCGTATATATGATAATTTAACACTAAATTGGTAACCTTATATTTCAGATCAGAAAAACGTAACTAAATAGGTTAAAATAAAAAGGCTTAAAGAGTGTGTGTCCAGTGACGTAAATAAATATTAAAAAAGGAATACGATAAAAATTCTCTCGACAACCTTATCGCTAGAGCGTCGCGGAAGACATTTCTGTTACCCTTCGAGGCTTTCTCGTTTATGACCGCTGATAACGTCATAAATTCAACAATGAATGTCAATTATTGCAAAATACTATTAAAGATTCTCAAGTTGTTGGCTTAATTACAAGCCGCAGAGGACATAAAATGTAAATAGCTATATCATTACAAGTCATATAAATTGAATACTAATAAAAACGTGTTACAAATATTGAGTTATTTTTCTAAACATTTATTTAATTGGACTCGGACACCATAAGCTATACTTCAGAACTGCGTATTTATTTGAAACTAGTTATAACCGTGGATCTGCTTGTTACTATAAAATAAAACTATTGTTCATATAAATTTAAATAAAATTAAGAAATGGTTTACAACTTCAGATTTCAAGGGTTCTCAACTACAATTATGTCACAAATTTGACCCGAAAAATGTTTTTAGAAAATCCTTCCTTAATACAAAATACTATGCAACAAATAAGTAGCCTTTACTGATAGTAAAAGTGCAGTAAAGCATATAGCTCTCTCTTCCTCTGTAAAAAGAGGCAGCCCGACAGCTTATGCTATATTACGTAAGTTTGTCGATATAGCGCATATAGATTCTGATTTGAAAATTCAATGGATACCTTTACATGTTGGCATAAACGATAATGAGGAGTTAGCTAAATTAGCTTTCTTAAATGGATTCCTTCTTTTACTTTTACTTCTTATAATGAGATTTTACCAAAATATAACATTTAAGTTATATAAATTGAGAAGAGCACTTTACCTTAGGTCTAAATACAAACCTGGTGGGTTCGCTGCAGGGGGCGACGCGGTGCTTGCGAAAGCCACCCCGTGTCGCCCCCATCCCAAATGCAGCGGACGGCCCCGGGGGGTTTTAGTGGGTATTTCCGGGCGCTTCACGCCCGGGTGAGTCCCACACTGGCACGGAGCTCGTCACTCCGTGCCCCCTTATCTATTGTATTGGGGGACTCTGATCCCTCAAATACAATAGATAAGGGTAGTGCGTAAATGCATTTCCCCGTCAAAAAAAAAAAAAAGGTCTAAATACAAAGAACATTGCAATGTGAGCCTCCTCATATACCATGATTCTCTGAAGTGAATATGACCAGCAACCAAATTGTTATCGCCGATAGATTACGTTCCGGACATATGGCCCTCAATAAGTTTTATTATCTCATTAAAAAACGTAACTCACCCATTTGTGACAAATGGAATAGAGTTGAAGACATGCATCACGTGTTGATAGAATGTGTCCGGAACAAAGCAGAGAGGGAAAGACTTGTAGCACACCTTGGTCTCAATATGTGGGATCAGGGGTACGTTTCACGGCATCATTTCATTTCAATATATGCCTGTTGGTATACAGCTTTGTTGCTAAATCCTTTAAATAAAATTTGAATATACAATTAGGCCGGCTTAACCCAAAGGGTTAAAGGCAAAAAAAAAAACTATTGGAAATAAAAAAAATAAAAAAATTAGCCTATTACATGCATATTTCATACTGATATTTTGCGTAATTTGATCAGTAATGTTGATTCTTTTTATTAGTAAGAATTTGTTAAAATATAATTTCAGAAATAAATTATCCAACATCAATCACAGGTTGAATGCAAATGTAATTATCGTACAAACCGACAAACGCACAAATAGAACTTGCCTTGTGAAATATCTTTTGATAAGGATTAAACACATTTATACGTGCCGTGTTTTACATGAATAAATAATTATAAACGTCGTCGCATCTCTAAATAATTCAGAGGTAAGCTCGCTGCCAAATAATTATTTTGCGCGTGGATATATTATGATCTCTCAAACGGTTTAAATGCTGTACGAAATATTTACGGTTATCCTCGAAGTATTTTTTTTTTTTTTCTATAATTTATGGGGCCAAACATTCAAAATCAAAATCTAAAATAAAAAAATCTTTATTCAATTTAGGCCTTAAGAAGGCGCTTATGAACGTCGAAAACACTACCACCGGTTCGGAAAACAACCCAGTCGAGAAGAGCGCAGGCAAGAAACTCGATCTGGTTCTTTTTTTATATAAATATAATTTATACCATTTTGTTTCATGTTAAAAACTATACAAATAATAGTCTTAACTAATGTTAGCGGGTGCGCACAGAGATGTCGATTAATTCCAGACATCACTATCGTTCACGTAATGATCCATCCTGTAATAACCTTTTGAGATTAAGACTTGCTTGAAATAATACATTGACTATGTTACCCCAGTGAAGAGCATATTTTGACACCACCAATTTCACCGATTTGTTATTGCTACCATAATCATCTGGTAAAGCATTCGTGCCTCCTCAGATGTCGAAAAAGCAAGCATGCTGTAACATATTCCTAAACAATTCATTGAATTATTAATTATATTTCGACTAATATTCTATTCAGTTGATTTCGTATGCTTTCGATCATAACGTTCATAACATGATAAACATCTTCGTAGAAATTTCAGTCGAGTAAAAAGTTTAAGTAAATTATTAAAAAAAATCAACAAAAGAAAACTAATTCTTCAGAGAGTAGTGACTAATGAAAAAACTTATCAGAGTAGAATAAAAAAGTAAGAGAATAAAAAACAATTAGTTGGATTGATAAATTATGTGGGTTTTTTGGGGTAAAGGTACTAATAAAACTTAATTAAATAAAAATCTTTAATTAAATTCTACGCGACGAGGATCGAGGGAGATGTACGTATGACCAAAGAGTAAAGATTTTTTTTGTAGAATGAATCAATGAAATTATCAATTACATTTTATTTATGTTATGTTTAAAAAAATAGTATATAGATTTAACGTTCGACTACAATTTTTCCTGAGAACAAATGAATGTGTGACTTAAGCTGGTAACACGCTGAGCCTAGACTAACTGGCTCTTAGGAAATTCTCATGGAACAGACCTATAGCTACTTAGCGACAGATTTTTATATGACGGCAACTACCCAAACATATATTACAGAATATCTTAATGTTATGGATTCATCGCAAGGATTCGAACCAACGTTCGTTTCTGTGAACACTACCACTAAACTGTTATTCCTTCCAATATTGAGTAACGTAATGTGTTATTTAGTAGTATAAACCGTTAATTTTCTTGTTAAGGCGCTTATCTTTATGAAGAAGTTTTATTTTTATTTGTCAACCATAACCTAAATAATTCTAATGACAAATGTATTAATCCTGTTTGTGTTTCAGTACAATACGTACATACATAGGTACTTTCTGGATAAATTCAAGTAAAATATACAGAAATGAAGGATTTATTGTTTATTTACTAAGAAAAAAATTGGCTAGTTTAAAAATACATGTAGTCGTCAGGGCACATTTTTAATAGTTATAAAATCTTTCAATATAAATAGATTACCTTTATAAAGTTGAATCTATGGTCAGGTTACACATATCGATATATTTTATTATATTACGTAACATTTGTAACGAGATGTGAGGCTAAATAATAGTAAATCGACAAAAAAGTTTCATACCAGTACGTTCTGTTGTATATAGTAAGTTTATATAATTAACATCTTTAGAATGAATTATAATCTAGCAAAATGTTCAAAACGTCGCTTTTTAATATAACCTCCATGTATATGTACGTTAATTATTAACCACCTCACTCCCGTCATTCGCTCTATAAAAATAGCGTTTTAAAAATCGCGAATCAGGTAAAATAATGAGCAAAATTGCCTCGAAAAAAAATACCTTATTACCAGTAGCAAAAGAAAGATTAGCCTGATCACAGTTATACAACATATTAAGTATTTAGTTCACATATCCGCATCTACTCCATGTTTACTCTATGACGTTGCCGATTGCGAGGGTGGCGCGGCGCGGCGCGGCGGGTGCTAATGGCCGAGTTTATTGTTACATCTATTTGCTCAGTTCGACTCAACAAGTTCACTCTAAAGAGGCTAGTTTAACGTGGGAACCGTGTATGGGGGCGAGCGTATCAGCAGCTAGCTATATATATAAACGTTTCACACGGATTTTAACTTATCCCATTTCTAAATGCAACTTCATTGCGCGAGGAAGTGGAAAGATTGGTATGTTTCAATATAACCCATACATTATATAAAGGTCAACAACGTCTCTCTGTCCACGAACCACTGAACCGAATTATATTATTACTTTTTTTTTTTTTTAATTATACGTTAAATAGTATCTGTGAGTATATGAGGAAACTAGCTGCGCTCCCGGTTTCGACCGCGTGGAATTCAGACAACTTGCATCCAATATTTTCCCTTATGATTAAAACGTGTAAACGCAAGTATTATTTACGTTTCAAAATGTTATATATGATATGTAATTATTGATAACTGTAATAAATAAATTTTGTGGCGTTTTGAATAACGTTCAATAAATATTTTTTGTTTTTACTTGACTGTTTATTATGACGGTCAAAGACAACCGACCGGCATCCCACACGACACAAATAATTTCGCATACAGCACCGTACACATAATAGAGATGAAACTTCTTAAAATTGAAATGTTCAGTCTGCATCTGACAGCCGAGCTTGCTGTTAATCTCAAAGGTTTTCAAGTAAACTTAGCAGGTCAGAAGTAACAGTGACACAACAGTTGCTCGATTCTTAACATTTGATGGTCATGTCTAATTCATCGTCTTAATGGTAATTTCATGCTTCTTACTTTAAAAATAATAACCTTCCCATATAAATTAATAAGCCCCCTAATTCACCGTATTAGGGGTAAAATTTTGAAAAACCCTGATATACATGTACACGTATTTCTAACCAGAAGTATGTATGTATATTTCATTTCGTGCATTGAACTTTTCTAGATTAAAGTTCGGTTAAAATATTATCTAGAAAACCATAATAATTCTACAAATTATTAATCATGTAAATAAAAATTTAAAATAATTAATAATAAACTAATTAAAAAAAGACTATTCGTTCCGAAACAATTATAAAAAATAATTATTTTTTACAGAATTGCAGAAACCAATTTCGCCCGGCACCACATTATTAAAATTACTCTCACCAACATGTCACCAACACGAACAACGATATCAGAAGTAAAAAATAATCTAGATATTTTTTATCTCTGTTAGAGAATGTTCCAGATTAAACGTCAGTTATACCGTGAGAGTGACGGCGAACGATTTTATATATTAAAAATAAAAGGAAAACGTACGAGTCACGAAAGGGCAATTTTGTGAAGAAAACATTTGTCGAGTATTTAACTCGAGATCGCTTATGCGAAAAATTTCAGCATTATTACTGTGTAAGCTTACAGTAAGCGTACATTAATTCTTATATAGAACAAACTGTGTGCCCGCGGCTGCACCCGCGTTTCATATATTTTTTACTGCGTTTTAATTTTTATAATTTTTTTTTTTGTACTAAGATAAAGTAAAAATATTTCTCATAAATTCAAGCACTTGCCCGTAAAACTGTGCATTGAATAGGATTTTTTTTTAGGAGTTTTAATTTTTTCGAAAATTAAAAGTACCATAAGTTACCCGGAGTAATTTCAGCTATCTACCAAAAAAAGTCCTGTCAAAATCCATCTAGCCGTTTCTGAGATTACCCGGAACAAATAGACAACCAGACAAAAATTTTAAAAATTGTATTTTTGGTGTAGGTATCGTATACACTTTCATATCTATTTAGTAAAAAAAAAATCAGTTTGACATTACAAACAGACACTTCAATTTTATTTATTAGTATTGTTTAGTATAGATAAACTGAGAACTAAACAATTTAAAAAAGAAGTAATCAATAATAATGAGGTAAACAAATATTCCGTCGACAAACAAATACGTGCGTTATATCATCTGGAACATATACTATATTTGAAAAGGTATTTAAGTAAAAATGTCCTGGATAATTAGGTTCGCGATCAAGGGGGATGTTACAAACGCAAAAAATTATCTTTGATCAGCATGATACCTTCCTTTTTTGATTATTGCTCGTAAGGTGTGGGATGTATGAGATTAATTTTTAGGTTAGGTTGGACCTGTGAGCATAATCAGTCCTAGACAAAATTAATTCGTTATAACTTATATTATTCTAGCCAGTTATAAACAAAATACTCATGGTTTAGTTCAAACAATTAAGAGTTGATAATAATAATAAAAACATCTATTTATTGCCGATAAACCTTAACGTGTAAAATGTTATCTTATTGATTTTATCAATAGTCGTTTACCTAACATAAACGTGCGTCATTATAACAGTAAAATTCACTATAAGAGCATAATAAAAAAAATAATAACAGTTCATTTAAGGGAACAAACAAAATCTTCGACTTCAAAAATGTAATTTCACCAAAAATAAAAATCATCTTCGTGTTTTTATGTATTTATAATTCAAGTTTGAACACTTTACTATAAAGTCGTTTACGTCATTTCAAGGTAGCTTCTTAATTACAAAAGTAAGGAAAACTTAATAAATCTTCGATATGATATCACAACACAAAGCTCCATAATTGTCCGCAAAACACTTCTTACACTATGCCGAGTAAACTATTCGTCTTAATATTAATTAATAATATCGGCAAAATGCGGTTAATTAAATTACGAGGCGACGGGGAATTGCAAATATATGAAGTTTCTGTGGCGTAGCCGTCTCTATACACCCCATTCCATTCCACAATCGACTATATCTACGCGTCGGTTACCGACGATGAATTAAGACACGACATTAAGAGTGGATTACTGACAATACAAGTAACTAAATTTATTATTAAACCACAACATAGGTACATAAGCTAGCATGATTCTATTGAAGATAAGAAAAGAAAAATCAGTTGATAAAAAGAGGAGCAAAATGTTTTAAATTCTTTATTTTGGCCTGTATTATTCTTTGTGACTTACAAACGATCTATGCGACAAATGAGAGTCAACATAGGTACTAATTTAACATATAGATATAAAAAATTTAATAGAAGTAGATTTAAGCTCACATATGCGAAAGAAGATTACTAACTGCATAGCTGCTTGAATTGCTATTATGGGCAATTTTTTCCGACGCAAGTCGATTTAAATCTCCAATATAAAAAAGGTGTGGACCCAGAGTCCGCAGATAGTTTAATTTCAATAATAAAAAATAAAAAAAAATATAGGTACTAGCGTAACTGGGGAACCTTTTGGATGCAGTCCAGGGCAGCACATTAACGGTCTAGTGACTTCATCAACACCATTATTATTCATATAATTTCTATTAAAAATAAATCTATATAAAAAAAATCTAGATATCGTTGTTCAAATTGCATAATTTTTTTTTGTTGAGATTACAACAATAGCTTTTAACTGCCCATTATTGCGAATAATACCGCCAACCATACTGCATTGGGATTATTGGGATTCGGCATAGCTATAAGATTGTTATTTCAATGTTTTGTATTTATATTTGCCTGTCTCCTGTTTTGTTTGCCAAATTAAATAAATAAATTAGTATAACAGCGCCTTTCTTCATCTACACTTCGGTTTTTGAGATCGTTTTCAATTACTTCGAAGTTTTATCATACTTTGTTTTCCAAGCTGACTAATGCTAGGTTCTTAGCCGGAAAATGGTTACTATCATCAAGCTTATCTATTATGCATTAAGCATAAATGCATACAAATAGAGGTCCCCTACAGAACCTATGCAGGTTCCTTGTATTGTGATATGCAGTTTTTAATATATTACGGTCTAAAATACAAGTGCTTTAGCTACTAGTGCTGTATTATTTTTCTAATCATCGGTGTTCGAACAAATTGCGGTCCCTGTTTAGAACTTTCTAAAGAGTTTTTATGACATCTTAGAGTTCACACTCCTCAATACACTTGTGCACGATAACCAAACTGATACGTGATAAAATCACGTAAAATTTTACAAAATAATTACAACATATAAAGTTAAATACTGAAGTTAATGAATTACAGTAAGGGCATGAGAAAATTCCCCCAGAAACTGGTGACATGAAGAGTGTTGCTAGTGCTTGAAATGTCACAGTATCAATATGATATGATTATATAAGTTTCTTAATTTAACTTATATGAATGCATGGTAAGATATTCTGACAAGTTTTCTTCACCTTGCGCTTGTATCGTTCATAGACTTGTTCCTACGATTGAATAAACTTTAAACAGATAATTTTAACTAACTCTGCTATGCGGCTCCACTCTCCTACAATAACATTAATTCTGGAAGTTATAACTCCGACCTAAGGACAAACTGATAGGCATACTTTCTCTTCTTATCGCATAAATTAAAATGTGTAAGTATACATACATTTTGTTTATTTGAATAATTTAAATAATAAAATTGAATTAAAGATGAGACTGAAAATTTAATTTAAACAAAAAGATAAATTTATAATATAACCTAGTGCCAAATGTATAATAACAAAACGAAACATGAAAATAATCTTAAAATTTATATATAAATATTCCCCGTAGATTTGTAGCAGCTCTTAAAAATATATTAATTAAAAGCAATGTCGTTGGCAGGAAAGCGAATTATTAATTGTTGCAACCCGTTTTCATAGTTGATGGCTTGCCGTCTCTACCAGCTTATTACATCCGTACGTTACACACGGATATAAGGTAGTGAGGGGATGTTGACATTATCGATTATTGCTTTTGTTGTTATAAATGACTCGTGCAATAACAAGTACCTAATCTACAGAAAACGTCTTTTAAAAATTAGTATATTCAGTCAAAAATATTAGGAATAGGTTCTGTGCTTTGACTACAATCTCACCTGATGTTAAGTAACGATGTGGTCCAGGATTGTAAACACACTAAGCCTAGAGGTACGGTTTTTTGGCGACAGGTTTTCAAACTTAAGGGTGGTAGCTACCCAGGCGGACATCATTAGAAAATGCCCAACCACCATGCCTATGGTTTCCTCGCGATGTTTTCCTTCACCGAAAGATCAGGTCAATTTTAGTGTCGGATAGGTGGGGATCGAACCCGCGTCGATTGACGCGGAGTCCGGCCGCACTACCCGCTGCGTCATCGTCATTTAAATTTCGTCAGTGGAGAAAACAACAATAAGGAAACGAAATTATAAATAGAATAATCATATAAAACAAAATTGTACACGTTACTTAATCAAAAATAAACATTTAAAGAACGCTAATGTGTTAGCCCGGGATTTTATGTATAAAACGTATTTAATAGTAATAGAGTAAGATTTTTTTTAACTTGCTGCTACATTTTCAGGTCCTGCTAGCGTCTAGTTGCCACGGCGAGGAGACTGTATTTTTAAATAGAAAGAAATGAAAAAAAAGAAGGCAAAAAAATATTATTGGATAATAAGTGAATAAATTACAAATACAAAAACAAAGATTAGAAATATATTCGAGTTTGTCCAATAACAACCCCTCATTCAGCTACGTGATCCAGCATCACCTTGCGGTAGATACTGTAACGCTGGTTTTCAATGAGGTGCTTTCACATGCACAGACGTTCAGTCAACAAATATAAAAACAAGAAAGAAAAAAATAAAATGAACTTATTTATACATACGAAATTATCTACTAAGGTATTTGATATTAATTTTTAATATTTTATTTTTAACAAGGTTAAAATATTATTCACATCACTAGTTTTGTTATTCGCCTGAAAATAAGTAAAAAATCCATCTCTGTGCGGTAACACAGTCCATATATTTCACGAAAATTTAAATTGTGAAGTTATTTAAAATATATCGTATACATAATCTATATTTATCACAATACTCTGTAAGCATTTATTATTCACGATTCTGATTTTCATACAAATGTAATGGGTGAATGATTATAAAAAAAGTTAATAATATTAATGTTTCCAACGTTAACATAAAAAAAAAATATTCCACAAAAATATTACAAAGCGAAGTTAAGAAAAAACATTTCCCTCGATCGTTGAAAATAATAATTTGAACACGGATAAAGTTAGTAACCAATACTAATCTACTACTCTAACAAAAGAAAATACAGGTTTCCTTGTGTATTTTCCAATAGAATATTTCCCCAAAGACATGAACGGGATAATAATGTATACGAAGCTACATTTCCCGGTGACATTTTTTCTACGAGAAAAACTTTTAAAAGTAACATAATCTCATGTAAAAAGTATCACGGGAGTTTTCTCTAATGGCTCGTAAAGAGTTTTGAATATAACTACATATATGCAAATTAAGAAGTCTACTAATGTAATTAATAAGTTAAGAAAATATTTTATAAATTATATGGATCACTTTGTTTAGTGATACTTATGTACGGAGACTAGTTCTAAAAGACAAACCAATAATACGGTTTTGTGGGACTAAGAATTATGCATTAGATCTCTAATTGTATAAATAAATGAATAAAAATAAATAAATTCATATGGAACCGTTTAAGTATTACGTAACAAACATTTTGGTAATTTTTGACCGTCGCTCCCCATCCCCCTCTTTTCAGCAATATTTTTAGACACACATAATTTTGAAAAAAAAAAAAACGTAAATAAATAAATAGATATTGCTTACGTAATCTACCCTTATTCGGAAAAAAAAAAAAACATGTGCTCAAAAATATAGACCCAAAGCATAGAACCCCGCATCTTCATTCCTCCTGCCTACATAATAATTGAACGAAACCTAATGCGATAAAAACAACGCGGCAACGGTCAGCCACGAGAGAATCAGACATATAATATATTGCTATTCTCCTCTAAGACTAAGGGTTCTTAGAAAAATATAGATTTGATTTATAGTAAAGCTCTACAGTGTTTAGTGTTTTAACAATTTCAAACGTATCCATGACTCAACATCGGATAAAATTGTGGCTCAGATGCTAAACATAAATGGGGTTTGAAAAATTCGATAGTTTTATGTATTTATTATAATTGGAAACTTTTAGGGAAACTTACAGCTAACTTAAAGTACAACACAACCCTGAAGGCCATTTACAAGATTCCATATATAAAAGATAAGACATGTTAGACGATAGCACAAAGAATTGTTTTTTTGATATTACAAGGAGACACTTCAATTTTATTTATTAGTATAGATTAAAGTTGAAAACGTGCAATAACGAAGCCCTCGATGTAAAAAAAAAATCTAAAATCTGTTCAAAAGGTATGGTTAGTAACACCAGTTTCAAATTATATCCGAAACACAAACATATCACAGACAAACAACAGATGGTTGCCAGTTTGCTATTACACTTGCAAAAGAGGCGCTACAGATTTCCGATCATTAAAGGTCAATCAACTCAGCCTGGGTCGCTGGATCATGCTTGTATTAAAAATAACGAAGCCACATGCTAATTTTACGGTCGAGACAAAATAGCCCTATAATTCTGAGAGAACGGACGGGCCCTTCAGCCAGTTTCGCGAAACCTATAAAATGTTAATTAACGTGGGAAACGAAGTAACAAAAAATAATTTCGGCTTTTGAACGCTATCGACGTGACTAACAGTTTTAACGAGGACATCTTTTGTTAATTAGTAGATTTGATTCGAGTTTTTTTGTAAGTTCTCCTAAATCTATACCGTGGAAAGAATAAAAATAGGATTCACTTTAAATATTCTAAACAATCATCTGTTGCATAAAATACTTTCATATTTACGTCCGAGATATAAAAACTGACTCCATAACCTCATTCTTAACTGAGATTAAAAAAAAAAACCCTTTTTATTCACACTCCAGTTTAATTTTTGCGCTTTTTCATTTTAATTGATGCCTTATAACAAGCATCTTTAAGGGGTTTGAATAGACAGTTTTGATAAAAAGGAAATTGCTGTTCAGGCGATATTACAAATCAAAGAGACGAAATTGATTTATTTTGAAAAACAATTTACATTTCGTTTGAGCATAGAAATGGTAATTTCTGATTTGGTAATTAAATATTAAATTTAACAGAGTTTAAAAGCATGCGGAATGAAATTGGTAAAAATTGAATAATACATTGAAATGGACAACATGTAACAGAATGGAACGCTAGAGTATCGATCGACAACATACGGAGACTGCATATTTAGCTGCAGCGCTAACTAACAAAAGCATCACATCGCTATTATAGTATATTTATTTTTTATCTTTATCTACTTTGATCCAGTTGTTGTATAGGAAACCTGTTGTTTTATCAAGTATTGACCTAGAGAATATAATTTTTAGCGAAATTGTACATTATTAAAGTTGAAATTAACAGGACTCTCAATATGTCGTATTAATGATCCATAAGGTTGAGACTATGACCTCCTCACAGGACGGAATTACGCGTAATGAACGTCCTAGTTCTGTTTCCGGACGCTTCTGATTTAATTTGGAATCAAACCGCACTGTATGAGATTGTAAAGATCCATATTTCTTTTACTACCTACCTATAGTTTGACTTCAATAATTTGCAAATAATTCAATAATTTAGTTACTTTTATCGAAGTCATGTACATGAAAATAAAGATAAAAAGAGATAAATTTTTGGTCGTTTGAAATCACTAATGATAAATGTGCTTACGTATAAAACATGTCCTCCAGTCCTTCGTGCCTATTTGCCTATGCTTAGTATAACGACATTAATAGGCTCATATTATTTAAAAAAAATGATTTAACTGTACAAAACCTTACACACTGTCTCTAAATAGAAAATTGGTGTAAGAAACTCTTTAGCTACTTAAGTATATTATAGCTGAATTATATAGTCTTCCTTATGAAATCTCAAGGCTGTATTACAGGGACAAGAAATTATCGTTATTTCTAAAAATCCCGCTAAGTTAGGATTACTTTTATCCCCGCAATATCGCCTGACGTTTAAACAACCATTGAGAAGGAGGCAAGCAGTTCTGTAACATACATATAGAATAATAAAAGCTTTACTTTGCAAAAATATACTAACTGCATATCAACACCTTGCAAACCCTGCGTTGCCCCTCTCGCACCTTCTCTTTATCGCCCACTCTCTCACTCACTTCAGCAAACACGTTAGAGGTTCATAAACTCAATGCAATCTCTTTTATGATTCAATTTAAATTTACGTTTTCTTTGTTGTTCAAGGTGTAAAGAAATATGGTACTATACATTATTTATAACCACTCTTTTATGTATCAATTATATTACAAACCTCCGTTTGTGCACAAACGCATATCACTCGAGAACTAATAAACTAAATTACTCATAACTGTACATTAACATTTTCAGAAATTTATAATGAAATAAGATAAATGCTAATTCAAAATAGTTGTAATTTTCAGACAACAGTAATTAAATTATAACATTTTACTGACAGTCGTTGTTCGAGATAATACTATTTTCTTAAATAAGTTTCAGGATAAGAAGCAATATAATTATTTTTAATTTAAATAAGTTATTCAGGAAAGTTTTTATGGGAAAGTGACTTTGATAGATGCGTTACTAAGGCAATTGAAGGCAATCAATCAAATAACACATATAAATAATAGGTTATATTTGTTTGAAATCGTAGTCATGATAATAATAATAAAAAAAATAATAATATATCTGTAAATAATAATATTATCTTTTCTTAAAGGTTAATTTTCTTTTACGCATAAAACATTAGAGAAGTTTACAAGTTTGGATCGATTCGAACGCAAATGTATAAAACTCTACCAAATGAAGATCGCTTCTCTTTTCAAATCTTCAAATATCTAATCTTAAAAGACCAAAATACATATTTTTATTAAAATTCTAAGGTAATTTTTTTTAGTCACTTATTATTTTCAGCTCGTAGCGTGACTGCTGGTAATACAGAGATCCTTTTAGCTTTTAAATAATAAAAAGTCCTTAAGGATAAAATGAGCAATTTAGTAACGCTCATACAGAATCTTTTGCATCATTCAATTTTAAATCTTATACCGTTAACATAAGAAATGCGGGATTAGTGCTACGTTATGTTTGTCGAAAAATCTTGCACGTGCTCTTACGTCACGACATGCACGTGTAGGATGCGACGGCACAGCTGTCATTGTAAACGATGCCATATGTCTTATAGCAACACGTTAAAGTTTAAAATGGCTCAGCGATGACAAGATGAAAGCGAACATCTGCTCACAAAAAGTTCAGTGCACTGCCCCTAAAGCCTTTTTGAATTATATATTTCCATATAAAGTATGTTGTTGCAAACTGAATTTATGTATACAAATAATTATTTTATATGCTAAATTCAGCGGGTTTTGTAAAATGTTTACATTGCCAAAATGGCGTATTGATTGCAATATTACATTTTATAATGCAGATCTAAATAACCAACAACTTCAAGTTATAAGTATATCTTTAAGCCGTAAGCAATCTCCAACGTTATTTCATTAAATGTAACTTAAATTAGATGTGAAAATATAGAGTCGGTTCTGAGGACTTAGCTACAACTATTTAGTAAAAACTCTACGGATTTATGACAAAAATAAATATTTTTCGGTAGTTCTTTTACCTTTAGTCTTGCTTGTTTTGTTTTGCTTAACAGCTCATTATATTTTATTATTGTAACGTGATACTGATGTATTTTTTATAAGTCTATGGTGTTATCAAGTATGTTGGGTTCGCTAAATGTTATATTATTGTAGGGACAGGTCAGGGTGCAGTAATTACGCGTATATCAATCTGTTTGAAACGTATATTTGGCCATGTATCTTACAATGATAAATAACACTCTATGTGTTATCCGTGCCACGTCTCGATAATGACTCCCTTAAATACCCGATGGGTGACCAATTTATATTGTAACGCATGTAATACTTGTTAATAATATTCTTAACAAACAAAATATGTAGATATTCCAAAATACGTTTTTAAAAATATAGAAAATTCTAACATTGATTATTGATTAATTCTTACATTGCCTATCGACTAAATCTAAAATTAACTCCACTTCCGTTTATCTATTTTCCGGTTCCGGTTTATTCTATTACAGTTTCATATTAATCAATCTTACTACTTATTTAAGTATATAAACAAAATATATGAATAATTATCCTAACATTATCCTAACATTATAGACCAATTGTCTTAAATATGCTCTAAAGATCTGCTTCGAACTTTGCGTTATCTCCTTCATGAAATCGTCGGTACAACTTATAATCGTCAAAACACTATCACTGGTTCGGAAAACAACCCAGTCGAAAACAACCCAGTCAAAAATCGATATGGTTTCTTTATTTTGAATAAATGTGGATATAGAAATATTTTAATGTATTAAAACTATGCACATTATAGTTATAACCGTTGTTAGCAGAAGCACAGAGGGAGTGGTATCATTTCCAGACATTACTATCGTTCACGTAATGATCCACCCTGTAATAACCTTTTGAAATTAAGACTTGCTTGACATAATGCTTTAACTTATTGTCAGGTGAATCGGTAATGTTCTTTGGGATCTTATTGCAAAACCGAATACTATTATCTAAAAAACTTTTATTAGACTTACTTAACCTAATACGTTGGGGCGGCCGCTAATTTGCCTTTATTCTGATATTAAAATTATACCTATCGTTTACTAGATCTAGCTTGGCTAAATTATTGCGAACGTAGATTAAATTATCGAAGATGTATTAGGGAGGTTTTCTTTAGAGATTCGCGAGTCCTGTTTTATAAATTACTCAAACTCTCTGTTCTCACAATAGGAGTGTTTATAGAGCCGTCTGTTGCTTTATTAGTTTTGGACCTTCATGTAAATCATCCTTTCTGTTTATTATTTCCCTTTCATGACCAAGTTTTTGTTTGTGTTTCATAATGTTGTCAAAATCTTGGTTTTGTTATGTATTATATATTTCCGTTTCACTGCCATCTATATGCTAAAATAAAAGAGTTACGAATTTTTCGGCTTTTCGATATTTTCTATCTAGATGCGGTATGCTTATAGAAGTATTCCATACGAAAATAAATCGCAGCCTCTCCTCATGATTGAGGTGCAAAAGAAAAATACACTAATTTTCTCAGTAGCATGTGCTACAACTTACGCCTGGAACAAAAGTTTCATCGACTTAACCGCGTCACGCGAGATTGTATCTAGACAATAAATGCTGACCTTTCTCTGAACTATATCGTACAGAGTTAAGTAAGAAGATATGAGTACTTACGAAAAAGGAAGTTTTATTATAAATTGAAAACCATTATTATTTCTGTTATCGCCTGTACCTGAACATATTGAGTACAACTATTTTTTTCACTTATATTTTAATAATCCAAATACAAAAGGAGGTTTCTGAATTTTCCGTCTGTGTTTATACGTTCTTGTTTGTTTCAGATATTTTTCTGATTTCTTCACTGAAATTAAATCTTTTTACTCATTGGCTGGTAAATAATAATTATGTTTATATATAAACGGTTTTTTTTTTTTCAATCGCTTTAAATTAATAACGCATAAAGGTCTGTAATAAAATTAAGGTGTTCTTTTTATACTTCAACGGGATTCAATCTTAGTATTCGTCGTAATAACTAATATCAAAATTATATGCACTTTTACAATTAGGTAAAGAAACAAAAAGAAATTTGTTAACTTATGTGATTATTCATAGAGAGATGAATGATTTATTATAATTGTAAAAGTGCTTTCATCTCTGTCAACCACCAATATTATACGCCGTAATGTAAACAGAAACATTTGACAATAAATTGAGGGGTATATATGCAAAAGCGCTACTATCCACTTTTTCAAATTTTTCGTAATACCACAAAAACCCATATATTGTACTAGATTTATTCTCTAGTTGTCATTTGAGTTAAATATCATAGCAAATTAATATTATTTTAGATTAGTACGATTAACCTACTTTTTTAAACAATGTAAAATTTATAAAAAAATATTGAAATAGTAATAGACGACCTTTTGCATCCCATCAGTAGATAGAGGCGATTTTGCATCTGCAACTAGAGGACAGAAGCGTATTTGCTCCTTTAAAAGTCGATTGACTAGTATATTATGCAATCAATAATTCAAATTTCACAATTTTATTATTATTGTAAATTTTATTTTAAAACTAGCTGTGTACCCGCGGCTGCGCCCGCGTTACATATATTCTTCACTTCGTTTTATTTTTTATGCGGAATCCTATTTTTTTTAGCACTAAGATTCAAACACTTGCCCGTAAAATTGTGCATTGAATCGGATTTTATTAATTTGTTAAGGGCTTTTAATTTTTTTACACGGAACCCTAATTATTTTCGAAAATTAAAAGTACCCTAAGTTACCCGGAGTAATTTCAGCTGTCTAGCAAAAAAGTCTCGTCAAAATCCGTCCAGCCGTTCCGGAGATTACTCAGTCTGTCTATCTAAGACAGACCGACAGACAGACAAAAATTAAAAAAAAATGTATTTTTGTGTATCATATAAACATTCGATTCTATTTAGTAAAAAATTTTTTTTTTTACTTTAAAAATAGACACTTCAATTTTATTTATTAGTATAGATTTATCTTGAAAAGTTTTATTCGGCTTGGAATAAAATACTTGATGAAATTTTCTAATGTCTTGAGCATTTAAAGCATTTTAATTTCGCACATTTCTTATGCTTACAACTTGTAACATCCGTTATATTTGGTGGCTTCTTAGCAGAGTACCTAAAACAATAAAGTTACCCATCCAGCTTAAAACCAATAATGGTACAAATTATAACATTACATAGAAGTTGCAAAAACTTGTTCAAAATAAAGAATAGTTGTTCTACGAATTGGAACTGTCGTGCGTCTTGCATAAACACGACCTATAACTATAAGAATGCAAAACTAATCTTTCGCGCCTTTAATGGTGTGTTTCCACTGATATTCATTCCGAATCCTTTTCCTTGTCTTATTCACTTGTGCTGGAGTAATAGATATTTCCATTTTCTAACTGTTTTTCTATTTAAAAACAAAAAATAGAAGCGTATGGTAAAGCAAAATAACAGTCGGGGGCCATTACAATCTATGTAAAATACTATTCTGTGATTGGTCGAACCATGATAGTGGCGCTTTTGTGATTCAAGTTTTTACAGAAGCGGTTTTGGACCTAATATCATAAATGAAATGTAATTTTGTACAGGTTAGAATATACTTTGGACATATTTTATTGAATAAAACCAAGTAAAAGTAGAAGAGTGTTACCAATACTTAAAAAAACCTTCAGAGCTAAAAATAGGATAGAAGCGTTTTTGCATCTATACCCCTCAATTATGGATACATCAAAATCACAAATCCTCGTTGCGTAACGAACTGGGAAACAATGGGAAAATATTATCGGATATAACTTTAGAAGTAAATACATAATGGGTTCTGTTTACAGAAATCGCAAATGGGTAAAGTTATATTATTCATTACCGAATTCATCGAATAACACGAATTGAACGAACGTAGGCGTCATTTGTTAGACGCAATGAGGAGAGAAGTAAAGTTCTTACACGGCGCGATACGATATTATTATTTACGACGTTCCGATATCGGTATGTGTAAACATACACGGAAAGCTCTTTAATATTTAAACTGTCCTAAGTACACAATGAATTCAGGATAACAGTTTTACGTTATTAAAATGTATATTTTTGTTTGTTTGGTAATTTGTTTAAGAATTCCATATCTTTCTACCTCTTAGTTAATGGCAATTATCCGCGAGATCTGCCACAATTTTGGCACGATTCGACCCCGTGTGTCGCGTGAATATAATTAGATTCTCCTTGTTCAGTTGCACCTCAGAATGTTTTTATCTCCAAGATAATAAATAAATTACCAAATTATGTCACCGAAACACGTAGAGTCCAATAATGCAAGTTAAAAAAAACTGAAATATATTGTGACTGCATTTTACAACAACAACAAAAAAAAAAGACTAGCAGGAATTTCGTAACCGTCATATCTTCTTGTGGTAGTGTATAATATCGAAACACCTGCTTCTCGGTACGAAATTATTTCCAGGATTGGTTGGTTTTTTTTTTTTTCTCATAACAAAACCATTCGACCGTATGAATTCGGGTCAGGTAGAAATTCTCCTAACGCAGGATTCTTTTACCAGAAACCGAGCGAACTATGCGCATATTGTATACGTTTATTGTCATATTCTATAGATACCTCTGTAAATCGTGTAAAAAGCACGTCACGGTTCGATGTCGCGGGACAGCTGTGCAGGTAGACATTTTGCGATACATCTAACTGCATATTATAATGATGTCGAATTGCATTTTAGAATGTTTTATTTATGAACGTATGCGTTAATATATCGTTACTTATTTATATGTAATAAATAGGTACCTATTTGAAAGAAAATCTGGACATTTTCCACCTTTTATAATATAATTTTGAAAATATAGGGAATAATTTCATAGGTATATTTGTTACATTTATATTTCTTAAAATATAATCGAAGTATATGGGTATAATAAATACCCAGGATATAATTAAAACGTAAATTTCTATAAGTGTTAAAACTATTTTGTAAATAAAAGTCAATAATTAAAACTTGTTTAAGGTGCGATATGACGATTAAATGAGATCTTTTCCGGACGGAAGTAATCTTCAAACGGATATTACGTACAGTAAATATGGATTTTTTTAAATGACTTGTATCTAGTATATAATACATGTATTATATTTTTAATAACAAACATTATTATGACATATTTTATGTATAATCTATACTAATAAATAAAATTCAACTGTCTGTTTGTAACATTAAAATAATTTTTATTATATACATATGAATGTATATGTATGTACCTATATATCGTATAGGTATATACGATACCTATACAAAAAACACAATTTTCAAAAATTTTGTCTGTCTTTCTGTCTTTCCGTCTGTCTATATGTTTATCTGTCTGTTTGTTACGACTAATTTCCGGAACGGCTTTACCGATTTTGACGGGACCTTTTTCTGGCAGATACATGAAGTTACTCCGCTTAACTTATGCTGCTTTTATTTTTAGATAACATTAGGAGATCCGCATAAAAATAAAAAAATAAAAACATGAAATTATGAATAAAATTTGATACATTGTTCAAAACTATAAAATATTATTTCTCAATTATTTAAAAAGTGTGTATATTACGCAGTTATATATGAAACGCGGGCGGGACCGTGAGCAAACAGCTAATTCTTTATAAAATTTATTCACACGTACTAAAACCTCCGAGAGTAAGAGCTAGTTCTATACAAACAAACAGAAAGTTGATATTACTAAATAATATTGTATTCAATATCAGTTTGAAAGTAAACATGTCGGTCTGTGTACATAGTTCGCCCTGCGGTGAACCGATAAACGCCGTCCACTCAGATTATCGATGGGTTCTTGATCGCTGTCAATATTCTGTTATCAACTGTCAACTAGAAGAAACTCACCTCAATCACAAACAAATGACTATTTATTTTTCTACACATTTTAATGTCAAACGATACGACTGCGACAGAGAGCCTTCGGGAATTACAAATTTATAACTAAATTGTGTCTGTAGTTTTTTTCGAAGAGCCCCTGACAGCGTCACTGGGGGCTTTTAGAGAACGGTTAGGATACTCAGCCGGGATATAGTAATTAGTACAAGGGTGTCACAGTACCATAAAAACAATGAGTAACTCGGCCCAGAACGTACTGCGATTGTCAAGTGAGGGGCTCCTGTACATTCCGCTAGCGCAATACTGTGACACTTTCATGCGTTAGCATAACACGCATCACCCTGTACCCCACAGCCACCTCCGCCCCCCCCCCCCCCGACATCTACTCTACACGCAGGTACATGGATTCTTGGATTCTGTTAGGGACCTTGAGATCCGTCCCACACTGGCACGGAGCTCGTCCCTCCGTGCCCCCTTACCTATTGCATTGGGGGACTCCGGTATCACTAAAGGTAAGGGTAGTGCGTAAATGCATTTCCCCCCGTCAAAAAAAAAAAAAAGGGACCTTGAGATACGTAGTCTCCCTTTACCAGCGTAGGTTTACAACGAAGCACATTCCGCGGTACCCTTTTGGTGCTCTTGCGCTAACTACCACTCTCCCAGCTGAGCGCCTTAAGCGCTCCCTCCAAAAGTACAAAAGTAAGTATAGACACTTACCAATAAACGAACAGGAAGAGCTGATGGGAAAAAAAAAAACGCGTCGCTCATACAATTAAAATTTTCAGAAACCCATTTAGAATATTTTATTATATACCTTTTATGCAATAGAAACTGTACGTTTGTTAATTTAATATTACACACTAGCTGTGTGCCCGCGGTTGCGCCCACGTTTCATATATTCTTCAGTGTACTTTTTTTATAGGGAACCCTAATTATATTACCAAAATTGTTTAGTACTAAGATAAAGTAAAAATATTTTTTATAAAGTCTAACACTTGCCCGTAAAACTGTGCATTGAATCGGATTTTATTCATTTTTTATGAGTCTTTATTTTTTTACGGGGAACCCTAATTATTTTTGAAAATCAAAAGTACCCTAAGTTCCGCGGAGTAACTTCAGCTATCTACCAAAAAAGTCCTGTCAAAATCGGTCAAGCCTTTCCGGAGATTACCCGGAACAAACAGAGACAGACAGACTAAAATTTAAAAAAAAAACTGTTATAGGTGTCGTATAACACATTCATATCTATTTAGTAAAAAAATTATTTTGACATTACAAACAGACAGTTCACTTTTATAGTTCAATTAGTATAGAATGTATAAATAAGTCGTTTGTTGATTAATTATATATAATACTGTTTGATGATAATTAAAAAAATATTTTTCCTTCAAAATTTCCTGATTTTCTATATGTACCTTGAACATAAAAAACTTACTGAACACTGCAATCTATCTATTGTATGAAAAGAATTATTGCAAGGGGCTGAAATAGGTAATTAAACACATTTCTATCATTTTTAGTAATGTCTGTCTTTCTGTTTGCCCGTCTGTCTGACTGTCTTTTTGTCTCTGCAGATATCGATTAGAAAGTACCAGGTATATTTTGAAAATTCCAAAAGACAATTATAAAGTATATTCCGGGGTAACATCAAAATTTTATTTCATTAAAATCGGTTTACTCTATCAAAAGTTATAGTAATTTGAACAACCGCGGCGCGGCGTCTTTAGTGTGAAAGAAGAGTTTATAAATAAATGCGTTTTAGTCTTATTCGAGAACAATAAACTGGCAGGTATTTGGATTTGCGAGAAAAATCTTTTCTTAACTTAGTAGCAAAATATTTTGGAAAATAATTAGGGTAATACCGTATAAAAAAAATTAAAAAGTATATTACGCAGTGAAAAATGTATGAAACGCGGGTACAGCCGCGGGCACACAGCTAGTAATAAATAAAAAGAAAATCAATTTTGCTATAAAGAGTGTTGGTGGTGCATGAACGTTATCATTGTGTCGTGCCTCATTTTTTTTCGTACCGACCTTTGGTGGGGAGCCCTTAGGCCGCTTAGTGCAAGCTAAGGCAAGCTGAGACCACTACTATCGGTTGGGATATGCTACTTGGGTCGTAAATACCTTGGAATTTGTTCTAGCTAGACTTACTATGATTAAAGCGAACTAACTACTTATCTCAGTGTCCCTTACAGAACACATGCAGTGTGGTGTGCATAGGTTTAAATTACAGTATTACGAAAGTGTTGGCGGCGGCTACAGTCTTCCCATTTGAAGATCGGAGCAGATCCTGTTTTGGTGTGTCTTAGATCAATGGTCATAGTATTGTAGCCGGTTACAGCATTAACTGACGTAGTATTTTGATTGGATAAATTTATATGCAAACAGATTTGCGGGCAGTTAAATAAAGCACACAAAACACTATTATTAAATAAATAATGTTTAATTTTCAGTGCAAGCTTAGTCGAGTTAATTTATAACCTTCACTAATTAGATCGTCTTACAAGAGAAAGTCTATAGTCTATAGGCTGGAGAGGTTTATTGCCTTTTGTCCCAGATTTCAATTTATTGCCTAGTACATTAATTTATTTAACCACTATAAAACTTAAGATACTTTACACGTTTCTAGGTCATTCTCTGAATTTATTTAAGGTTTTAAACAATTATCTAAATCAATTACATTTATTTGTAAACGTGTATTTAAATAAAACACATTTAGTATGTCATTAATTCTATTATATAAACATATAAAAATTGGCAAGTATAAAGCAGTTAAAGACATTTTTCTCCTTTTTTAATCGATTTTCTTTTTTATTATTATCATTATTAACTTTAGTTTTGTCAGTATAAAGTTGAAAACATTTTTTTTTAATTCGAATTAACGATAATAGTTATGATTGAAGTTAAATTGTCTAGACAAAGTATTGCAAAAGAGCATATTTTATCTCGACTTAATTTACTGTAATCCGTACAACTATATTCATTATTACCTAATGTATACTAAAACTCGACCGGAGAATAGAGCTAAAGATTTTTCGCGTCGAATAATTCTATATAATGTAGGTTTTTGTTATTATTTATTATATTTATTAGAAGTTTATTTAAAATTACCATAAGACATTTTTTTCCCATTTAATACCCTGCTCAATTGGGAGCCTGGAGGATTATTGTATTCTATTAAAAGGGTTCAGGTGTAAAAAGTGAATATCAATGTTTGCAAATGAAAATATTTGAAAGGGACTCGCGTCACAGTAACCTGCCGCCGATAATAAAATGGAACAATTCGCTACGATGAAAGAGATCTTAATATACTAAGTGTATACGCGGTTACGCTTAAAATTCACAACAGAGAATCTTGACTGATTATTGAAAAGAAAACTTCTTTAGGGGCGTCGAGCGATTCTCGGTAGAGGAAAACTTATTGATTTGCGTTACCAACCCTATGTCATCAGCATTCAACATGCTACAGTATGTCAAATATAAGATGGCGTTTAAGTGCTGGCGCTCAGAGATAAATAATAAAATGTATAAGTTAGGCACCCTATCGTAAGTCTTGATTATAAATGAACTATATAAAAATTTACATATATTCCTCGAAGTTAGTTTATGTTAATAATTCAATTAACGAATTATTAAATTTAAACATTAAAAAAACACTTTCGAGATTTTACTTCTTTCGATAGTGCTATTTATGGTATTAAAATCAGAGCACAAATGATGCTAAATGGCCATAATAAGCTTTATTGTGTTTACCGAGGACCCCAATACTTACCGTACTATATTTCAATACGTCATACTGTTTCATACAATTCAATATTAACATTCGATATGCTGGAAAGCGATACAGCGTCCCTTTTCGATCCTCACCAAAAACTTTAAATATGCGTATATGTCAGAATTTTATTAGTCTAACGTTTTTTTTTTTTATTCTTTACATCATCATCTCAATTACATTTTACATGTTTTTACACGGTATAGGGCTCAGGTGCTTTGACCACAATCTTGCCTGATGTTAAGTGACGATGTGGTCCAGGATGGTAAACACACAAGCCTAAATACTGGTTCTCAAGTGATGCTGCCGGAACACACCTATTGGTATTTGGCGACAGGTTTTCAAACTTGAGGGTGGTGTAGCTACCAAGGTGGGCATCATTAGAAAATGTCCTACCACCATGCTATGGTTTCGTCACGATGTTTTTTTCTTCGCCGAAAGCTCAGGGCCAATTTTAGAGTCGGATAGGTGGGAATCGAACGCGCGTCAATTGACGCGGTATCCGGCCGCACTACCCGCTGCGTCATCATCGCATCAATTTGGGTCGGCGCAATAGGTTTTCTTCTTCCGCTCTCCTCTGTCATCCCAACATACATACATCATTCATTCCTCACACAATCCATCCATACTTTCTTCGAATTTTTACTTTTTTCCAGTTTATTTTCATTATTCACTTAATTCGTTATTTGCATTAAATGTTTATATTTATTATTCCTATTATTCCGCGGTATTTATCTATATATTTATACCTACAACCATGTCGATGATAACGATAAATAAGCTACACGTTACATAAAACTATCGATATGTACAAATAATCTCAATCAGAGTTTTAATAAATGTTTAATAACAAACGTAGAAATTCAGCTGCCGATATATTTTCATAACATCGACAAAACAAAATAATTTTAACACAAAACGTGAAGGCCGCGGGAAATATATTGCACCGAGAGTTACCAATCTATATTATGGAGACAGAACTCTCAAGAAACGTATCCCTTATATGTTAAATAGCTGACTGCGGACATTAGCGAGGAAACCAATCTAGCGAAATTACCTTTAAAACTAAGTTTAAAAAATCGGTACCTACACTACACATACATACATACATACATACATATCATCACGCCTTTCTCCCGTGGGGGTAGGCAGAGATTACGTCCTTCCACTTGCTACGATCTTGGCATACCTCTTTCGCTTCCTCTACTTTCATGAGCGCTTTCATACATGCTCGTCGGTTATGGGTACTTTTTACCTGGCCTTTATTTAAGACATGATTGATTTGGTCTAGATACATTCGCCTAGGTCGACCCTTACCGACTTGCCCATTCACCCTCGCCTTATAAATTAATTTCGTTAATCTTCTCTCATCCATCCTCTCTACATGCCCAAACCAACTAAGCATACCTTTCTCTATTTTGGTCACCACATCCTCTACACACTACACGAGCATCAATTATATTGTTCAATTATATATATTGAGTTCCTACAATCGAACCGGATATATAGTTTTGTGGGTTACTGGCATATGTAATTGGTTTTAAGAATTAATATATCTAATTTCACTGACACTAGTAAAAACGTAACACTAATTGGTAATAAATACAAAGTTGTAAATCAAAAGCCTATTTGTAGAAGAGAAATGCTGGCAATCGATAAAATAAACAAATAGACTCACCCGTATATAGCGGCGGCACCGGCGATGGCTCCGCCGCACTGCGCCGCGACATAGAGCGCGGCGCGCAGAGGCGACACCAGCCGTCGCACGCACAGCGCCGCCGACACCGCTGGGTTTACGTGCGCACCTGTACACATAACAGTTTAATACAATCTACACCTAGATTCCACTAACGTAGCTTCTAAAGGGCTAGGCGGTGCCGTGCAACGGGCCTTCAAGTTCAGGGCCCTTGAATCCTTACCACCAAACTAATTTTTACCACTTTTAACATATAAATATCACTATAGTACAGCCTTATGTTTTTCATCTTAAATATATTGACTGGCCTGTACGTATTTGCTAGTCTATCCACTTTCATGAACTATATACTCGAACACCTAGTGTAAATAAAACCTATCTCTTACATGTAAATATACATACGATATAATACCTACTTATATATAATTCAGTTTCAAACTGATCAATACCAGAAATGAAAATTTCTAGAAACGTTAAAAGTTCTCCCAGGAAACATATTCGTCAACATTCACGATGATTGTTTAGAATACTATAGGTGTGTTTCGGCAACATCATTTGAGAACCAGTATCTTTAAACTTAGCGCGTGTGTCACCCCGTCACTTACCATCAGGTGAGATTTTGATCAAAACAAAGTCACAGAACAGAAAGTAAAAAAAAAAAAAAACTAAACAAATTTAAATCATTAACTCTTAATGTAACACTGAATCTGAATTTGGACTATACCTAAATCATATATATACCTATATATACCTAAATCATTATACTTTCTCACAAAAATGAATGGGAAAATTCCAAAACTCATGTGGGATATTGTGTATGTCCCGTCCCGTTGACAAAGTTGCAAACGCGCAAAATATTTATGACAATTTATTACAAACGTAATAACCTAATGAAATATATCCGCAAAAAACTTACTTATAAAGTGTTGATAACAACTCTAAAAATAACTTCAAATATGTACTATTAATAGTGTGATATAATTACTAAAAAAAATAACACTCCCGTAGGATCTCCTTATAATAATCCCGATTCGTAAAAGGCGGGGCGGGCTACGTGCCCGCTGTCAAGCCAATCCGGTTTTTTACAACCGTCAAAACTCTGAGCTCGTACCAGAAACAGACTGTCGAGTCGCGGCGAAATTATTTACCATTAATCCTCGAAAAATATACTCCTTGCATTACTCCATCCGTCGCACGGATGAATTCGGAATTAAGTAACACACACATTGTAGTAAAATATCGTACGGTTTTATATGAATGATTATGTTTGGTAAAAAAAGATCGTGTATTATTTTCTGTAGAAAGTGTTGGCATATTGCCATTTAGGGCCAATTTTTTGATCCGTAGTCAACTCGAGAAATGGTCAGATTTGTAACAAATGGTTAGAATAATGCTCTAAAGCGTTTTTTGAAACATAGTTAAGCTAACCATTTGTCAAAAATGTGACTATTTGTTACAAAAATTAACCATTCAACTCAGTCGGGTTAGCAAGATGGCGGATGGTTAACTCCAGTGCGATAACTTTAAATTCTGTTTAAATATATTTGACGTTGTCTGTTGCTTGTTTTGGAAAAAGAACAAAAATGTAACTCGTTGTTTTTTCTGCTAATATAAATGAATATTGCGGTTTTACTGGTGTTTTCTTTTGGAGTAAAAGTGGGACAATAAGCTAAATTATTAATAGAAACAATACCAGTATCGGAAGAACCAAATTTTCTATTAACTGTACATTATATAGAATAGAATGTGTAATATGTTTTTTTTTAAATAAATAACAGTTTGACATATTAAGCAATTCAATATGTTAAACAAATAATGTAGTGTGTAATTTTGAAAATTAGATAAAATATATTATAAACCCCTTGAGCACTTACCTGGCGTTTACGCCAGCTTTCCGATGTTTTCCTATTGTCTTTCTATTGTTTTACTTTTACGGGTACTCGACACATTAAATATTATAAGTTACTTGAGCACTTTTGCAATGAGCATAGTGAAGTAATTTGTCACATTTTTTATCGATAACTTATTACATATATGCATGATAGTAGTATTATTGATTCTACGCTATATTATACCGGGACGTCGTTTTTTTTTACTTCGCCTAACATAAAAACCATGAATGATGATGATGATGATTTTTTTTTTTGTCGGGGGGAAATGCATATACGCACTACCCTTACCCATTGCATTAGTGAGACCGAAGTCCCCCAATGCAATGGGTAAGGGGGCACGGAGGGACGAACTCCGTGCCAGTGTGGGACTCACCCGGGTGTGAAGCGCCCGGAAATACCCACTAAAACCCCCCGGGGCCGTCCGCCACATTTGGGATGGGGGCGACACGGGGTGGCTTTCGCAAGCACCGCGGCGCATAAAAACCATGACCTACGATGAACACTCCACAACAAATGAAGCAATGTGATGCCAAAAAAGACTACTGATTAGTTGTGAAAATAACCCATGATAAGCGAAGTGCACTTAAATATTTGAATTTGAAGGAAGTGAAAGAGAGAGAAACAAATTATGACATTGATGAAATATGTCATAATTTGTCCGGTTAATATCGATTCAATTAGGGCCGAATATTTGGCCGAATATTCGGCTAAATGGTATTAACAATCAATCATTAGATCGTATGCGAGAAGTAATAATCAAAAAGTGTTCACTGTACTAACCTGTGTATATAATTAAGCATAAGTATTAAATAAATGTCTCGCAAAGTTTAATGTGTGTTTTTTTTAATTATGTATTTAATTAAATGTAAGCTTGTGACTGAGTCACTTTATTTCTAATAAAATTAAATAATAGACGTAACATTCAAAAACATTATGACTGTATTTTGAGTAAAAGTATTTATTAATTATAATAATTTTATAGTAATAAATTAATTGTTGTCAACCATATAATCAGTGGTGGTAGTTAACAAGAAAAATTAATTATTAATTCGATCAAACCGTATAATCGTAATACGGCGAGTTTTCGGTGAAGGAAAACATCATGATGAAACCATAAACAACACTTTGATAGCACTTTTTCTAACCCCATCTAAGCTTCCAGCTTACCACGTACAAGTTAAAAATCTTTAATTAAAAACTATTTCTAAATAAATTACTCGGGTTAGACAGATTTAACAAAAACTTGTAATGTGTAAATACAATATATATTTGACTTTTCCTACATATTTCAATAATCCGGCACCCCATAGTCAATTGTATTCTTAAATAGACACTGTAACGTCGTAAAACGGCAGTATAAATTATAGTATTGTAGTAACTAATTTTATGTAGACATCGAATAGGAGTTTTCATTAACTACTTGACATGGGACCAAGCAAGACGTCCGGAATAACAAAATTCGGGTTAGGTGGAATCGTTTTAGTATTCCCAGCGTACATAGCTGTCGTGACGGGAATAGAGCCGGTAAAAAGCGCCATAAACCAACTGACATCATCATTATTTTATTGTATTCCTTTCGTTTATCCACTGTCATATGTCTTTAGACTCAATCACACTATAAGACTTCCAATTAATCAAATCTTTCCCAATGTTCCAAAAGGTTTAATTTAAGTTTCAAAATTCACAATTACAATCAGATTTTTTTTGGTGTATAATCTTTAGAACCTTGATAGCGAAAAGGGTATATTTAGAAGTAGTCAAAAGGCAAAAAAAATCTGTGATAAATGATTAATTAACTATTTTTGACTTTTTTTTCCAATATTTTATTTGTCATCTTTGTGTATGTACTTAAATAGAAAATTTGTTTTTTATTAAACAGAAGTTTGTCATCAAAATAAATACAAAAAAATCCAAAAGAACGACACTCTTTTATTTAATATGTCGATTACCAATAAAAATGAGACAATAGGAAAACAATGGAAAACTGGCGTAAACGACAGGTTAGTGTTGAAGGTGTTAAGAGATTTTATTCTACGAGACAAATCATTAACTCCGTGTTCTATATAAGATTAGGTTAAGATGGTTACTCTTGGATTAATATAAATCATACCATGACAGTATCCATAACCGGCGAGCATGGATGAAAGCGCTCATAAAAGTAGAAGAAGCGAAAGAGACGTGGATTTAATCTCTGCCTACCGCCACGGGGGAAAGACGTGAATGTATGTACGTATGTACAATTTACTCACATTTAATACTGTGTCAGAACCCTACATTTAGGCGTCTTAAATTTAGATTGCCCAACAGCAACTACCTACCTCAGTAACGTACACTAAGTATTTTGAATTTTCAGAAGAGATTTCGAACAATTTAATATTAAAGTTTAAAAACTGCAAGCAATCCAAGTGTCCTCCTACTAAAGCTCCGGGCAATGACAAATGGATGCATTCGAAACGATGAACGCGAACAAAGCGGAATGCAGTAAATAAAAGTTGAAAGGGGCTTGATTAAAATGCACACCGTTAATGCACCTACCGCAATTTCACATTTCAATTTACGTTTTTTTTATTCTATTTTATAAATAGCAACAATGCTGTGATCGATTGACCTTATTCCTAAAATAAGTATCTCATACCCTGTGAAAAAAGAAACCTTGGTATTTCATGTTTAGCAACTATTTTTGGACAATTCTGGTATTGAAGAAAGGATAAAAATTGTTACGTATAAATTTGTGATGCGATTTAGGTTTGTCTTCTCTAGTTCGTCTAGTGTTTCTTTTTTTTCGAACTGACTAATGGTTTTGCCATACGGTTTTGCGAGCAAGTCGGGACACCAGACATCTTTTACTATAGAAGAGGTTCATAAACGCTCTTACCGGAAGGAGTTTGACAGCTTCACCAAATATTTGCTTAAGGCGCTCAGCCGGGAGAGGGGTAGCTAGCTCATGGGCACCAAAGTGTTACGAACCTCGACTTGGGCTGTTAGCTGAGACATAAATTTCGCGAATTTTGCCCACGCTAAGCCTACTATAGGTTGAGTAGGTGAGGGGAATTACGAAACCAAGGTTACTTTTAGAACGCGTGTACTAGCGCATGATAGTGTCGCTATAGCTAGCGGGCGTACAGGACAATCTACAATTGGGGATCAGAACACTTCCTAAACTTTATCGCAAAAGCTCTGGGATAGTTTTGCTGATATAGAGATATGTACGTCTGAAACACTTATTGTCCGGGCGATAAATTACAATAGGAGATGGAGGGGAGTCAAAAGTGTTCTAGCTAGCTTTGAACTAAAAAGCCACTCGTAGCTGTGTACCCATATCTATTTAAAGTAAAAATAGTCTATAATTTACTTGACTTAATCCTTTAAAATTAACAAATTGAAGACGTCACGCTAAAACGGCAATTAAGCATTTACTACCCGGCAACTCGATACAAATCAAAGGCGTTGTTTATACGTATCTACTTATCTAATACCGTTAAATATTCATCTTGATAGCCTTCAATATTATAAATCGATTGAACGTTCTACGTTAGCCGCCGCTTGAAATAGGGAATCCCGTTGCCCAGTCATTAGTGAAAATTAGGGCGAAGTGTCACCCCACTCCGGCTTTCACTCTAAACTTCACCAAGTTTATACAAATAGTTTAATTTCGTAATTGAGTATATGTGTACATACATCTTCGCACGCTTATAATTTGTATTATATTACCGCTTCGCTCGCGCCATTGTGTAAACGTTCAATGACTAAACCATTGAATAATGGTCATTTTTTTACTTACTTCACTTTTTTATCTCCATAATTGAGGAGCGTTTTCACAAAAAGATGCATAATGAGAAAGTGTTTTATTATTTCAGCAAGAATTAATGAATAAATTATAAGTAAATTATTATTGCTTTCGTATATGTCAGCTATTTTACACATAACTTTTTGACGGATACTGTAATTTCAGTGTAAGTTTGTTATGTACAATATTACATACACTAAAAAGTTAAAACGGTCCCCAAAAGTTTAACTGCGTTGCTACTTCCAAATATAATTTGAACACAAAACACTACCTCCAACTTTATAACTTAAGGTGAAAAGTTACTTTACGGACGCGCTTGCAATAGCAAGGGCTATGGAAACACAAATTGGGCCTGAATTGTGGCATTCCAAAAAGCCCAGTTCGACTGACTATAAGGGAACATTATTCCTATAAGGCTATAGAATTCTGGAATAAATTGCCAGGACAAATTGATTCCAAAGAGCTCATCAGAGCATTCACTCAGCGCAAAGCTGAAGAAGCCCTAACTGGGTACTGTTGTTTGGGCAAGCATATGCACAACATCGGTGTCCAGAACACAAGAGAGTGCAGGTTCTGTGAAATAGCAGACGAAACATCAAAGCACATCTTGTGTGAAATTGATCCATTAATACCCATACGTAACCGAATTCTGGGTAAGCATGTGTTGCTCCCGGAGGAGGTACAGACGCTCTCTGCCAAAGATCCTACAGTACATTCAGGTTGTAGGTCTAGGCAGTGGGGTTTAGCAATATAGGAGCGATCACAATAGATCTGACTAGGTCGCAGTGATACAGGACTGTTTAAGCCTGCATAGCCCCTTTTCGAATAACAATAATAATACTTTACTGTTTATATGAACGGAATAAATACAATTAAAAGATATATATATATCCAAAATCCCGAAATACCAATTATATATAAGAATGGTTTACTCAATAGTATAAAATATATGTTCGTTTTGACGGTCCACTATAAAAAAGTGGACTTTCATTGTCGTAAGAGGAGGAAATTTATTGGCGCAAATTAGCAGCGGTGACGCTTCTATATATTGGCTGTTATGCTCGCCGTAAAGTTGGGTTACTTAACTATTCCAATAGTAATAATTCAGGTGAAGCAATCTATTATTAATTAATTCAGGAAGGAGTGCGTCTGTTTTTATGATTCATGTTACACTTTTTGGACACAATTAAGTACGAAAGCCGGACTTTAATGCCTTAGGAATTTTCTCCCAGTCAATCTTTAGGGTGGCGAAGAGATCGACAAAGGTAGGTAGGTACTAAGGGTATTGGGGGCGACGCGGTGCATGCCATGGCGATCCCGTATCGCCCCCATCTCGAATGCGGCGGGCGGCTTCGGGGGGTTTAGTGGGTATTTTCGGACGCTTCACGTCCGGGTGAGTCCCACACTGGTGTGGAGACGTCCCTCCGTTCCCCCTTACCCATTGCATTGGGGGACTTCGGTTTCACTAATGCAATCGTTAAGGGTAGTGCATAAATGCATTTGCCCTCGTCAAAAAAAAAAAAAAAGGTACTAAGGGTATAACTAGCTAAGCCAAGCACAAACAGACGTATTCCGGTAACATCATTTAAATTTATCTGATATATTTAGCGTATCTTGGGGCTTATTTGTAGTCAGGTAAGGTTATCATTACACTGTAAACGTATATTTTATACTATACTAGCTGACCCGGCGAACTTTGTTCCGCCCTAATGGCAATAAATAAGCAGATTGTGTTTTTTTTTTTTATTGGAAAAAATACAAAAAAAAAATTAAATAACTACATTAATCATTCATTATTATTTCTGTATTTTAGTACATAGGTTGCTCTTCACTTAAGTACCTTGTGATACACGACATTTTTTGTTTTATTATCAGGCGCAAAAACAAACAACGCAGATGGTCTTCCGACCCGTGAACATGCCACGTATAATTGACCATGGGAAAAACATGAATGTTCTAGATTTAAACCACAAACTTTTAAGGATTGGCCTTGTGATTTGTTGTGAATAGTTAAAGTTGTATGAAGTGAATTAAATGCACCCACCCTTGTTAATCTCTTTACCGCCCTAAGGCAATTAAGTCCACGTTTGTACTCGAGCGTGTGCAAAAACTGTAAATTCTATACTAATAAATGAAATTGAAGTGTCTGTTTGTACTGTGAATTGTTTTTTTAATTTACTAAATAGATATGAATGTTTATACGATACCTATACCAAAAATATAATTAAAGAAAAAACTTTTTGTTTGTTTGTAATGGGTAATCTCCGGAACGGCTGTACCGATTTCGACGGGACTTTTTTGGTAGATAGTTGTAGTTACTCCGGGTAACTTAGGGTACTTTTAATTTTCTAGAATAGTTAGGAATCCTCGTAAAAAAAAAATAAACTTATAAAAATTTGAATAAAACCCGATTCAATGCACAGTTTTACGGGCAAGTACCTATACTTTATGAGAAATGTTTTTACTTTAACTTAGTACTAAATTTTTTTAGGAAAGTAATTAGGGTTCCGTATAAAAATTAAAACGCAATTAAGAATATATAAAACGCGGTCACAATCGCGGGCATTCGGCTAGTAAATAAATAAATTAAATTACTGTTTACAATTTTAAAATGAAGAGAAAATAAATAATTAAGTTCAAGCAGACGAAACCGCTCGTATAAGCTAGTGTAGATTAACATCAATTGTGTGGGAAAGCGAAGACATTTATTATGATATTAAATTAAAACTTCATTGTCCGGATGATGGCCGACATAGAGTTACTGGAAGGGGACAAAGGGTAAAGGGCGCGACACGTGTCCCGAGCGACATCCCTAAGCCGTTTTAATAGCCCTTGATGATTCTCAATAATATTAATATCATTCAGTTTTAAATTGTATTAGAAACATTTTATATAACAAACAATAACCACATTTATAACATTAATCTGAATTAGATCCTTATCACAAACGTGCGTTAGACGACTCACTTCAAAATTACTTTAAGATTTTTTTATGATGTATATAGGCTTAACACTTTGATCACAATATCGCCTGATGTTAGCAACTATGTGGTTCAATATGGTAAATACACTAAGCCTAGAGATACTGGTTCTCAAGTGATGCTGCCGGAACATGCCTGTTGGTTGTGCGATGATAGGTTTTAAAACTTGAAATTGTTATCTACACAGCCCTATCATTACGCTACGGTTTCCTCACGATGTTATCCTTCACCGAAAGTACATCCTAATTCTAGAGTTGGATAAGTGGGTTCGAATCTGCTTCCATAGAGGCGGAATCCGACCGCACTAACTACTGCGTCATCATCGCTTTAAGATTCAGATTTGATATAGTAACCGAAAAAGATAATATGACCAAAC
Source organism: Samia ricini (assembly GCA_014132275.2). Classification (NCBI taxonomy): domain Eukaryota; kingdom Metazoa; phylum Arthropoda; class Insecta; order Lepidoptera; family Saturniidae; genus Samia; species Samia ricini. The sequence goes on along the minus strand of AP028161.1, from coordinate 2,778,110 downwards.
GCAGAAGTTGGAACACAAATGAGCGCACCCTGCGTAAAGCTTATCCAAACCTGAAAGTTGAAACCACGTACAGTACAAAATATAGGTACAAACATAATAACATCACGGTTCCTTGATCTGTGAAACGAACATTAGCGAGAATTATTTCAAACTCCATAATCATGTTAGATACTTTAGAAGTAATTCTGTAATGTTTTAAATTGTTTAAATCTGCGATAGGTTGATGCTGAAACCCAGTCTCCAGACTGGAGAAAGAACATCTATTGTAATAATAATAATAACAACATCTAACTTGGCAAATAAATTGGATGGCTAAAGAAACTGTCGCAGCTAAAGACTTTAGGGGGAATGGGTAATAAATTTGGGGGAATTATCGATTTTCGCATTTTTTACAATTATTTTCAAAACCTACCAATTTTAATTTCATTGTTAGGCGTTTTAAGTAGGTTGTTAGTAATAAAACTAAGATGAACCAATTATCGGTTTTAATACTTCTGTCCATTTAATCATATTTTTTTTTACAATTTCTTGTCCTTTTTTTAAATGCGGGGATCCCTAATATTCTTTCTGAAATTATTTTTAATACTAACAGAAAGCAAAGACACTTACAAATTCAAACACCTGCCAGTAAAATTTTGCACTGAATCGGATTTTATTCTCAATTTCGTTTTAATTTTTTACACGGAACTTAGAAAAATGAAACTAGCCTAAGTTACACGTAGTAACTTCAGCTATCTACAAAAAAAGTCCCCTCAAAATCGGTCTTGTCGTTCCGGACATTAGCCGGAACAAAAAGACACAAAAAAAAATTAAAAAAATTGTGTTTTTGGTATAGGCGTCGTATATACATTCATATGTATTTAGTAAAAAATTGTTATTTTACATACAAACAGACACTTATTTTAGTATAACACAATTTTATTTACTACCTAGTATAGATTGATATCGAATGCAAGAAATATTAACTCGAATTCCACGCGGAACTATTTGATCGTTTTTTCTATAATTTATATACTAACTGTACTCGCGGTTTTGCTTGCAAAATAACAGTTTCAATCCTACACAATTATTCACTGTATTATATATCCCTTGAGTAATTTAGGTAAAGTATTATAAATACGTTATAAAATACGTACTGTATTAAAAATATTACATTAAAAATGTATTATCTGTACAGTTTACGCATTTACGATTTGTAAAAGCATCAAATAGATTAATTAGGTAGTTCTCGAGTCATAGACGCACTGACGGACGTGCATACAGATAAAGATACACAACATATAAACAAATTAATATTGAAGATTACACGCTATTTTTCACCTGTCTATAGCCAGCTTACGAGAGTAAACAAACTTTTTACTTTGGTACATTTTACAACACCGTCTTTTCGAGGCTAGAAAACGAGCGGTTTGAACAAAGTGTGTACAGGTAATATATTATTTATAATTTTAAATTATTTGTAATTTCCTGAATCAAACGTTCTATTTTTATTTTTTACAAATATGAAACATTATGTTAATAATTATTTATAGGTATACTGTACGAATTAAAGTAAATACTAATTAATTATTCATTAGACACACAAATGGATCGGTGAGCCTTATCGAGCTCGTAAGAATAATAGTCTATACTCTATTCATGAAGCCGAGAGAAATAAGAAAGGCACTTTGTTCAGCACAGTAACAATACACTTGGATATAAATGAATATGATATCAACAATGACGTCAAAATTAACAAAACATTTGAAGGAAGTTCTTATGTGCAATTGTTTCTCTTTTGTATATTTTTTTTTTCGAACTAACTAATTGTATTGACCTGAAGGGCCTTTTCCGCTTCACCGAACGAGGTGTGAAAGCACTCACTCGCAAAAGGTAACCTGCACAAAGACACCAAAATGGTACGAAAGTCTGCTTGGCCGTTACCTGTGTGTAAAAATTTAAAGAAACTTTGATCCTAGCTAATAATATGTACTCATTTCAATAATTACTAGGCCTCATTAGAATCCCGTATCGTTATAACAGATGTTGTACTTAATATGAATAGGTACATTTTTGCTTAAGTAAAACTTACCGGATATATTAGCGAAGCACATAGTGAGCGTCGCTATAGCACAACCGGAAGCTAACGCTGTGGACAAGAGAACAGCGGAAGCGGAAGCGCCTACACCCGCTCCTCCAGCAGCTCCACACACTATAAACACGTAAAGAAAGGAGGCTGCACACTCCGCCACCACGGCCTTCCACAACGACAAGGTCCTCAGTTCCAATCTCGCGGGCATCCTACCGGCGAGCATTTCGTTACTCGAGTCCGCATCCCTTTTCAAACACTCCAATTTTTCAAACAATGTCACTATATGCTGTTCTAAATTCTCGTCCGGTATATTAAACGTTTGTTCACCCATTTTTTTTTAAATTATAAATAAATCTACACTTTATGCATTAAAAACACATTTCATCTTTGAGAAAAAGAAAACATTGCGCGTTTCTTTTTTATATTTCGAATAACGCGCGTAAATAAATCCTCGCAGTGTACCACCTACAAGCAGAGTGACGTCCGACCCGCTCGCAATGCTGGCGAGCGAATGAATGAATGAGGATTGAATGGGCGTGCGGGGGAGCACATGTTCCAGACCCCGACACTTGTTACACCTCGCCCCCGGGACCTGCGTTCGCGAGGGTGTAATCAAGTCAGCGACTCGCCAAGTCCCCAGCATACCGCAATAAATATTTATAATATCACCATTATTACTTCACAGTATTACTTAACATTTGAAACATATTATACCTACTACTTTCTGCTATCGGTTTCGGCCATATTTCAAAAAAGTAACACCAATTGTTATAGATAAAGATATTAACATATCAGAGCCAGTTAATAGCTTCTTATTAAATTTATGTCTTACTAGCTATTCCTGCGACTCGCTCGCGTAGGATTCATACAATTATAGTCTAATATTCTCGGTCTAGATGCAATCTATCTTATTACCAATATATTCGTCTCGTTCTGTCCCGTACTTATTAGATTGTACGCTTCTAATTCAACTGATTGATAATTTCGCAAAGAAGTGTTCATAATATCGTTCTCAGCAATTGAATTTTATTATTAAAAATAAATAAAGTGTATTTGAAATATGTTCAAGACTATTTTGAACATACATTATTATTAAAGAATCGTTAATTGTAATGTTTATACTGTCGGTTCCTCGTGTGTTATAAAAATCACCTATCTATTCGTGCGTTTGTAGCTGGAAAACTAAAGAAACAATTTCTCTAAATCGTACACATATTTTTAACATGGGTGTTATACTAACGGACAGACAGACAAATAAACGTATGTAATGTAAGGATATAGAAGGAACTATTATTTCTTTTCTTATATACTCAGACATATTATTTAACTATCAAAATATACCTATACTAAAACTAATAAGATAATAAATTTACAATTTCAAAAAGAAATTACTATATCAGTTCAGTTGTCATCATCATCATCATCTCCCTACCCTTTTCCCATTTTTATTTGGGGTCGGCGCAACATGTCTTCCTCTTCCATTCCTCTCTATTTGTTGTCATCTCCGCATTCACTCCTTTTCTAAACATATCATCTTTCACACAGTCCATCCATCTTTTCTTTGGTCTTCCCCTTCCCATGTAACCGTCCACATTCATATCCAATACCTGTCTTACAACATTCTCTTTCTCCCTGCGCATCAGTTATTATCAGTTCAGTTGTGATTCTCGATTTATAAGCGAACTAACGGACAGAGAGACAGATTGATAGACGTAGCTATGTATATAATGTGACATAAGTTAATACATATATAGAATTAGTTACGTTGATAATTAGAAATGAACAGGTACGGATCTACGATTTTTTCTAACAGGGGCAGAAACTTGACATTGGCACCCCTGTTTTCAGTGTTTGAGATAAATTACTTTAAAAAAAACTGACAAATATATATAAGTTATCACTATCAAAAAAACCCTAAATTTGTACTTTTTATTATCAAAGGCATAAAATTATATGTCCGGGAAAAATAGAGCATATCTGAGGGATTCCATACCAAATCGACCACTTTCGATTTGGCTAAAAGTATACACGAATTTTTTTACCCATCTCGAAAAAAGTAAAGTTTTTTTTTTTCAAATTATTATAACTTTGTTAAAAAACGTCCGATCGAAACGTTCTGAAGTCTCCCGAACGTAGAGACTGCTTTGCCGATGCGAGAATCGATCTCTGCATCAAGAGAGAGATTGCTCGACACGTGAAAAGGGTGCGCCATTAAGTGCAATTCCTGAGTGTTCTGAACATCCTTACGCTAAAATACAATTTTTTAGCATTAATGGACATCGAAAAGATATCACACGCTCTGGTAAATTTGTCCATCACGTCTTGAAGTTGAGCTTGACCGTGTGCGACAAAAGCGGCGAAGAAAACCATTGAAAAGAGATCCTCCTTAAGGCACTTAGACATGACGGAGATCATCTACTATTATATGTTGTTTGTAGGTGAATACCTTATTGTTCCCCATAAGCAACCTTTAGTAGTATAGAGAAAAATATTTCAATGAAGGTAGGAGCCAAAAGACAACTTTCGCAAACTTTACAACATACGTCGAATGATGTAGAAGTCTCACCATTATGTAGAATACTGGCTTCCATACCCACGTGGAACGACTGCACTAGTTTTAGGAGTTTCGATGTGCATCCAAATTTAACAGACTGAATACAATCCCTCTCTCCTCACGCTTTCAAAATCCTTGTTCAAGACAAAAAATAGAACGACTAAGGTCTGCGGTGGCACTTTGAAGAGATTACACATTTTCTAAGTCGACTTGCGCCGATGGCGAGATATCCAATGCTTCCTTGTCTCGTGTCATGCAAAGTTTTATATTTCTTCCTTGCAAGATTAATTTGAAAGAGTGGATTTTGCTACGGGTAAGTCGAATTTTGGACACAACAAGGCTATGGTCGGTGTCATAATCAGGGTTGTGAAACGTTCGGGTCTAGCTCTTGGCAGTGTTTCAGCAAGGAATCCATTCAGGAGACTTTCTGCATCATTTTACCTTTGAAGAAAGTGTTAGTTACACAGAGCTTATATTTAGACCAAACTCCAATACTCTTTGCCCTTTTTATTCTGCTTTCCCATACCATATCTATCAAGGTGCCTTTGCGGGCCAAGTTGATGCATCCTGTCCTACATTGGAAGCGTTGAAGTCACCCAAAATATGCAGTCTATAGGTTGTACGCACTCTACGCACCGTTTTATGAAGCTGGTCGTAGAATTGTTCCTTGGTCTCAGGTTTTGCATTAGGTGTCAGAGCATAAGCGGAAATCAGGGTGACAAAGCCGCTTTCTGTGTTAAGGTGCAAAACCGTAATTCGCTTCGACACACATACAGGTGATTCTATTGCGCTGCGTAATTGATTACTGACCGCAAAACCCAAGTTCCCATGTTCCCGTGTTTCCAAAGAACTTTCACCTTTTCCGTAAAAAGTATAATTGACTTCTCGCATAGACGCTTCGTCTTTAATTCTAGCTCTTGTAAAGCAACAATATTAATGATCAGCCTTTTTAGCTCGACATCAAAAATATACGTTTTACGCAGTTCCTGAATCGAGACTTCCTCTGGAGTTTGAGAAGCCTGTCGTCATGGTTCGGACGTTCCATGACGCAAACTGCATGGAAGCAGCATTGATATGAGTCTTGGAGTTTTCATTTTTGTTATTTCGAGCAGGTGGGTAAGATCGCAGCACCAACGTCCAGTTGTAAAGCTTGTGCTCCGTTCACCCAAGAGGAACAAGTTAACGCTGAGGCGGACCAGTGCCTTATTGAACAGGTGCTGCCCGACTTTAAAGCAGCCAGTGGATATACGATCTATGGTGGATCCTCCTACTGTTGAGAATTGCGCTCGCAATATGGTCGTTTTGGTATGGAATGCCCCATCTTCATTCAGTAGATCTATGTACATCTTAATTTTCAATCAGGCTTTCGTTTACTAGACGCTTTTTGAAACAAGTTTTTTATTTTTATTCATATTATATTATGATTTTGGCGTCTCCTGGCCCTGGCTTGCTCCCCCCCCCCCTCCGCCCCTAGATCCGGGCCTGGAAATGATATCACGCAAAATCAACAAACATCGGCACGATCTTTAAAAATATTTTACAATAAAACGTAGTGAGTAGATAGATAGGTAGATATAGGAGAAACATATTTTATTATCCGTAAACTATTATAGTAAAATCCTGATTCGTCACGGTACAATCCTGTTAAAGGCCAAACGAGGGCTTTGTTAAAAATCGGGTCAGTATCCAATCAAGCGTGTATCCAACGCGGCCGAACTTATTACGTACGTACGGATTTTATTAGATCCTCCGCTATCTATGTATCTGAAAATACATTTATCAATAAATCTTATAGTTTATTTGTGTCATTCCTTACATAGGGTAATTGGGTTAACAGCCTATTTACTTAAGTACTAACTGTACTCGCGGCTTTACCCGCTTGGAATTTAGATAATTTGCACCTTATAAACAGACAGACAAACCGACAAATAGACAGATAAATAATTTTAAAACTATTGAAATGTGTTCTGTAGTCGATTCTGAAGCCCCTAATAGTATTTTTTCTTAAATATCTTCAATGTACAGATTTTTTGTCGTTAGCCTTTTATGATAAGTATAAATTATGAGAGAGAATAAATATAAGCAATTCTATTCAAAGAGTAAAAGATTCCTTCAAGATTGAAAATGTTTATCCACTTTTAAAATGCCGCGTCGCGTCCTATGTTATAATTGTGCTTCTGGGAATAGAAGATAGTACAATCAAAGACTAGTACAATTTGGTCCCACTCTCGTTGCTTCTGTTGACGTGATGTGTACAAAGCCCTTTAATTAGCTTAAAGACATAACAGACGTGCGGACCAAACTGTGTATATAGAACGACCAAACTAAGCGAAATAACCGATCGCAATCAAATAAAAAAGCCTTGATTTCTTTGACAGTGCAATAAATAAATAAATATCATATTAATTTTTCCGCAAAGAAGGTAAAATAGCAGCTTCTATGTCTCAATACTAACTACACCAAAAAAAATACGTATGCAAAAAACCTCTTTTTCAATTTTGATTGATATGCGATCAGAAATAAAATACCTGTAAACTATGTTATTTTTATTGATGTACAAATTATGATCATCCGCCCGACCAATATACTAAAGTGGCTAGTAGCTACAGAGTTTTTTTTTTTATACTGTGATAACCCAAGCTTCCAATTGTATATTCAATTAACACAATATACAGAACAACAACTTAACGGCTATAGGTAAAATCATTGCGAACGGACTATAATTATGTTTATAACAGTTAAATAATTAGTTTAATAAAGTGACTAGTATAGATCTGCAGAAAATAAGTACTGACCACTTAGTTATCGTGTAAATTATATTATTGTCATGTAATAGTGCTTGTGTTTAATTATAGCATTTCTTTTGGATTAATAAAGAACCACAAAGCTGTTACAGCATTATATGAAAAGTGTTCCTGACTTCAGACGTGACTGTATCGCCTAGTACATTTGCCTTATCTTTAAAAATAGAAGAACCAAAAAAATGACAGTTATTTGACATAAATATTATAAAGCGCCACCTGCAGACGGAAATCTGAAATTTATTTAATGGAGGAGATAGTAAACTATTGACTGATTGCTTCTATTTTTATTTATATTTTCAATTTTAAATTACTTATAATTTTTGCTTTGTGACTGTGATCGTATCATGCTATTCTATGTCGGGCTTAGCTAAGGCATATTCTTCGGTCGACGAGGGTGGTAATCTATGTAGAAAACGTTCTCATCCTATAATCGAACAGTGCAGCAAAAGAGTGAAAAGTGACGAGATGAGTGCCAATGAAAAAATATCGAATTTTTCTTTGTTAAGTGCGAATCCAAACGGGACAGTTAAATTGACATCGTCACCGATGAACAAACCGGGAGCAACAACGAAAAAGCTAGTTATAAAAAATTTCAAAAGTATGTTTACAATTTTCTTCCTTACAATTATAGATACCATCATAACCTATGAGACACCTGTTCATGTAATGTTTTTTTTTGTAGGTAAACCAAACCTTCCTGAAAACTACCAGGAAACAACATGGGGCAAGCTTCGGGAAGCCGTTGTGGCCATACAGACGTCAAAAGCGATCGCATACTCCCTTGAAGAACTTTATCAGGCCGTGGAAAATATGTGCAGCCATAAGGTCAGTTCAAAATAGTTTATAAACACAAGGTCACTTCCTTATAATTATTTCTACTATGCCGAATTACTATCTATGTTACGATAACAACCTAACAAAAACTATCAAGAATAAAAAATATATCGAAGGTTTACTGCGAAAACCTCCTAAATGACATACATACATATCATCACGCCCTTCTCCCGTGGGGGTAGGCAGAGATTACGTCCTTCCACTTGCTACAATCTTGACACACCTCTTTCATTTCCTCTACTTTCATGAGCGCTTTCATACATGCTCGTCGGTTATGAGTACTTTTTACCTGGCCTTTATTTAACACATGATTGATTTGGTCTAGATACATTCGCCTAGGTCGACCCTCACCAACTTGCCCATTCACCCTCGCCTTGTAAATTAATTTCGTTAATCTTCTCTCATCCATCCTCTCTACATGCCCAAACCAACGAAGCATACCTTTCTCTATTTTGGTCACCACATCCTCTACCACACCACAACGTTCCCTTATCATACTATTCCTGACTTTGTCAATCGTCTTCACTCTAGCTATACTTCTCAGACTTCTCATTTCCACTGCGTTAATCTTACTTTCATGCTTCTTCTGAATGACATTTATATAAAAATGAATTCACAGAAACTAGTTTAGCGATATGTTAAACTGTTTAGAAATTATGAAATGACAAGTGTCGAAAAACAATAATCTGGCCAATACTCATTCAAAAATATCACAAATAACTCCTTATAAGGAATGTTTGTTGAATTATAGTTTAAGTATGGTGGTAGGGATTTTTCTAACAATAGCCGTTGGGTGGCTACCATCTTTAAGTTTGAAAATCTGTTATATTTCTAGTTTTCTGGTAGTGCTAGCCACTACCTCTAGGCTTAGTTTATTTACCAACCTAGAACTCTTGTCAATTAACTTCAAATGAGATTGTGGTCAAAGCACTGACCCTGCACAGTATAATTTTTTTAGTTTGACCTAACAATCCAAAGTGATTGATTATCAATCTCTAGATGGGCACAACTGTTTTTTTTAATTTTTTGCACTTTGCCTTTGATGGCATAATGTAATCACTTTACAGTACTACTAATACAAAAAAAACAATTATCTTATTAATAACTCAATTTCTTACATAACTCCTTTTCTGCATCACCAATTTCTCCCATGGTTTAAGATAATTTCCTTTGGTTGTAGTCGAGGTTTATCCATAATTATTTATTTCAGTTTAAAGAACAATTATTGTCCATCCAATCTATAAAAATAAATAAAATTAAAGTGGCCTGTTTCAAATATCAAATTAACAACTTTTAAAAATTTAATTTTTGGCCAATCTGCAGTATGGCTTAACCAGTTTAAGGGTTTTTTTTTTGCGGTCAGTAGAAGTTACTTAGGCTACTTATGTTTGCCAAAAATAATTAGGCCTTCATGTAAAAAAATTAAAACTCATGAAATTGTGAAAAAAAAAGACATTCAATTGTCAGTTTCACTTGCGAGTAATGGAATTTGTGAGAAATATCGATGTGTTTTATTAGTACCAAAACAATTTAGTACCATAATTCTGCTGAATATGTAAAAATGTTTTGTTTCCAGATGGCTTCACAACTGTATGTGAATCTTACTAACCTAGTTGAAGCTCATGTAAAAGCAAATATAGAACAGTTCTTGTCTGAGACCATGGATAGGCAAGTGTTCCTCAAAAGGATGGATGACTGCTGGAGAGCTCACTGTCGACAGATGATAATGATTAGGAGCATCTTTCTCTACTTGGATCGTACTTATGTTCTACAGAATCCTAGTATACACTCTATCTGGTAAGAACAATATTCAGCAGTGCCTTATATCTTGCTAATTTTTCCTTAAATCTTCCACTACACTATTCATGAAACAGCTTCTAAGAAGTACTCTTCGAAACTGACTAAAGTCCTAAGTGTGTTAATATACAGACGCACAAACGGCACAAAAATAGAGACCCATTTCAACCCAAGGTTCTGTGAAGTGTACAAAACTCTAGAACAAAACTGTATTCAACAAAACAAATTTCATGAATAAAATTTTAAAAAGCAATATGTACTTGTATAGCCCAAGTCTTTATTCTAAAATTGAAAATGGGTTCAGTTTGGAGGAGGAAGCATAGTTAAATCAGCCCGAGATGCAGTTGCCCCTTTCATGTTTTATAATTTTCTTTGGAGTGCAAGGCGATAGCAATATATTTCTGAAACAACTTCTTTTCCAACCGCATGTCCTCTTAATTATTATTACTTACATTTTGTAATTGGTTGATGATTTATGCGTTCTTTTTCTAAATTAGTTACTTGATACTGTAAATAGTAACTATAAAATTCATCATCATCATCATCATCTCCCTACCCCTTTTTCCATTTTTATTTGGGGTCGGCGCAACATGTCTTCCTCTTCCATTCCTCTCTATTTGTTGTCATCTCCGCATTCACTCCTTTCCTAAGCATATCATCTTTCACACAGTCCATCCATCTTTTTTTTGGTCTTCCCCTTCCCATGTAACCGTCCACATTCATATCCAATACCTTTCTTACAACATTCTCTTTCTCCCTGCGCATCACATGTCCATACCAGGATAAACGACTGCCTCTTAACTTGTCCGTTATTGGCGCCACTTTCAAACTTCCTCTAATATATTCATTCCTAATCCTGTCCATTCCAACTATAAAGTTATTTAATGAAAATTGAAAAATAATATTTACCTATTAGAAGAAACAATACATTTGTTTCTGTGTACCTCTATTTTAGATCACATTTTTCAAGTAAAAGAGATTAGACAAAATATTGAAATTTTTTCCAGGGATATGGGCCTTGACCTATTCCGACACCACATAGCAATGAACACGTTGGTACAAACGCGTACTGTCGACGGTTTGCTACAGCTCATAGAGCGCGAGCGCGGCGGTGACGCTATTGACATATCGTTGCTTAAGAGTTTGCTTCGTATGCTCTCAGATCTGCAGATATACCAGGATGCGTTTGAACAAAAGTAAGTTTTATAACCGGCTTAGTTAAGAAAGCTACACCAAAGTATAACTAACCTAAATATTCTTCTTTGTATGAATAGTTTATAGGTTATGTAACATTTTTAAATAGTTGAGTCATTATTTACCTACCTAATCGATAATACTGTAATGACATAGTTATTTTTATTGTGCACATAATAAAATGGCAATGGTTCCCTCTGTCTGTCTGTTGATTAGTGAATTTATAGCTATTTTTTTGTAATATTTGAAATAAACTGTTATTTATTGAACTGCATTATTGTGCAAATATTTTAGTATAGTCACTATAGTACAATGTGCCGAAAGACCAATGCGATAATTTTGCCTAGTCTTTTGCTTGTGTTTAAAAATGGAAATATATATTTTTTTAAATTAAATCCACTCCTTTTAAGGTTCCTACAAGCGACGGAGAGATTGTACGCAGCGGAGGGCCAACGGTTAATGCGTGAATTGGCCGTACCGGAATACCTAGCTCATGTTGAAAAGAGACTGAAAGAGGAAAACGACAGATTATTACACTACCTAGATCCTTCTACAAAGTGAGTTATAATTATTTCCTGACCTATATGTTAAATTTTGCGCATTAAGGTCCGTTTTCACTTTGATTAGTGCGAGTGACGAGTGTAAGTGATAAGTACATAACATGTTTGGACAGAACTGATTAGTGCGAGTAGCCAGTGTTTTGCGAGTAAGTTGATTAGAAGCGCGTTTTATTTTTTTGCGCGTAGCTATGTCCCGCCATTACTTTTAATCTCAGCGTGCCTCCGAAACAATATTAAATACGTTTCTGTATTTAACACGAACACTCCTTTTTAATAATGCAACAACATCGAACTTTTTTCTTACTAACGTAGTAAAACAGTTTTTACAACGAACTTCCTTATGGCAGGATTGGAGGTGAAAGGGATTTTACTGCGCTACCGAACTGAAAAAAATGTGACACTAAAACTGTAAGAAAAATATGTAACGGAGATCCTATAGTCGTTCTTTCCCCTCTTTCTTTCCGTTTTCTCGTCTTTTCTGTTTCTTATCCCACTCCGTCTCGTCAATGCTTAGAGTATATACACATAACTAACGTCAATTTTGCAGATAATAATTTTTTAATTTAATTATTTATCTAATTTTATATTGTCAAAAAAAAAATAAAGAGACATGATTTTTGATTTTACTTAATATGTGGATTACCCATAAAAATGAGACAGTAAGAAACCAATGGAAAGCTGGCGTAAACGCCAGGTTAGTGCTCAAGGGGTTAATAATTTGAATGATATTTATTAAAATACTAAATTTTCAATAAAAACCAATTAAAAAAAAATCAAGAATAATATCTAGAATAGTTTTTTATTTTTATTTTGTTGCTTCTATATTATCCCAAGGAACTTCGTTCCTACCTGGTTTGGTTATTTTATAATATTTTTGTATTTAAATGATTTATATTTCATTTCTCATCAGTATTGTTTTCTAATTCACAGTGTCAAAAATATAAAAAAAGGAGTTAAAAATGCTGAACTCTTAATAATGTTAATTGTGTCCGACAATCAAGTGATTTTACTAAACGCAACAGCTAAGCAGAATTGGACAGTACTCGCACTACACAGATATACTAATCACGCACTAAACACTCCCACTAACCAAAATGAGAACGGCCCTTTAAAGCACAGTCATTTTGCTGTGATCGAATAAAAATTAATTTGATGATGATATTTCAACAGCTAACTATATTCTATTATATTCCAGGTGGCAATTAATTCATACGATAGAACGTCAACTGCTTAGTGAACACCTGACCGGTATCCTGGGCAAGGGGCTGGATGCTCTAATGGACGGGCCCCGGCTCTCCGACCTGACGACACTCTACAGTCTATTCAGCAGGGTTAAGGATGGATTGAACGAGCTGTGTAATTATTTCAATGCTTATATTAAGGTAAGAATTACCATATATTCTTACATACCAGTTACAGTTGTTACAGGGTGGACCATTATGTGAACGATAGTGATGTCTGGAACTGACACCTCTTCCCGCTAAAACCGTTTATTATTATGAATTATATAATTTACCATTATTATACTTTAAAACTGCCTCGGTAGCGCAGTTGTATTACATACGACTGCCGTTCTGAGGTCTCGGGTTCGATCCCCGGGTCGGGTAAAGTGATATTGGGTTTTTCTACTCAGTATCATCCCGGAGTTTGGAATTTGTGCCCGATATGGCGACAGGCTCGCCCCCTGTCACATCTGGGACGGAACTAAGCTCGGCGAAATGTGGGTGGTGTAGTTCGCTACTTCACCTCTGCCTAACCTTTCGGGGATACAGGCGTGAGCATATGTATGTATTATTATTATTCAAGAGAGGGGCTATGCAGGCTAAAACAGTCCTGTGTCACTGCGACCTAGATAGATCTATTGTGATCGCCCCCATATTCCTAAAGCTCACTGCCTAGACCTACAACCTGGATATACTGTAGGATCTTTTTGGCAGAGAGCGTCTGTACCTCCTCTGGGAACAATGCATGTTTGCCCAGAACTCGGTTGCGTATGGGTATTAGTGGGTCACAATCACACAAGATGTGCTTTGGTGTTTCATCTGCGACTTCACAGAATCTGCACTCTCTTGTGTTCTGGGCACTCATGTTGTACATATGCTTGCGCAAACAACAGTGCCCAGTTAGCGCTCTCACTAATACCCGCAACTGATTCCTACTGAGCATCAGGGCTTCCTCAGCTTTTCGCTGAGTATATCCCCTGATGAGCTCTTTGGAATGAATTTGTCCTGGCAAATTATTCCAGAATTCTTTAGCCTTATGGGTGTATTGGTCCCTTATGGTCAGTCGAGCTAGGCTTTTTGAAATACCACAAAATGGTTCAGGCCCAAATTGTGTTTCCATAGCCCCTGCTCGTGCAAGCGCATCCGCAGCTTCATTGCCGGGAACTCCTGCATGCCCGGGGACCCATCTTAAAATCAGCCTGTTATTCTTACCCAGGCTGTTTAGCATTGCCACACAATTGGCAACTAACTTCGAGTCAACTGTGTCCGAAGCCAGTGCCAAGAGAGCGGCTTGACTATCCGAATGAATATATATTATATGGTTAACGTAGGCTTTCTGCAGATTTATATAGGAGCATTCCAGAATGCCGTATATTTCTGCTTGGAAGATGGAGGCGAAACTACCAAGGTTAGTTGTTTTACTAAACTTGGGTCGCTCTCCATATATTCCACAGCCTACGTTGAGTCCTATTTTGGACCCGTCAGTATACCATATTAAGCTGCCTTCCCTCCACGTTATCTCACTGTTTAGCCAGGAGTCCCGTGGAGGGATTTCGACATCATAAAATTTTTGAAAATTGGTTTCAGGTATCGTCATATCCGATATCATATTTAAAACTGGTGTTTCTATCACTGAGTCTATGGCAGATCTCATGAACTGGGATATCCATTGTGTCCTCCCGAGGGCGTACATTCTGTGCATCGTTAACCTCGCCACCTTTTCTACATGTAGATGAAGGGGCGTCAGATTTAACAGAGCATCCAGAGCCGCACCAGGGGCGGTTGACATGGCTCCCGTCACTAAGATAGAAGCCATCCTTTGTACTGCAGCTAATCGGGTGCAAACCGACTGCTGCTGTACCTTTTTGAACCAGACCACACAGGCGTATGTTATTATGGGTCTGACAATGGCCGTATAAAGCCTTATGGTCAGTCTGGGATTTAAACCCCAGCGCTTTCCGGCCATTCGACTACAGATCCCCATTGCTATTTTAGCCTTTTGAATTATATATCCAAGTTGACTATTCCAGGTCAGTTTCTGGTCGAAAATAACACCCAGGTATTTGACCTCTGGTGAGAAGTTGATTGTCTTGCCATTTAGTGAGGGTTGGACTAATTGGTCAAGACGCCTTTTCTTGGTGAATGGTACCAGGACAGTTTTGTCTGAATTAACCTTCAGTTCGTTGTCCTTGCACCATTTGTTAATGACACTTAATGCTTCCTGCATAAGGTACGAAATTGTACTTTGAGAGAAACCTCGGACAACTATCACCAGGTCATCAGCGTAGCCCTGGGCGTCGATCCTTAGTTCCTCCATCTTATGCAGGAGTTGGTCCACTGTTAGAGTCCACAAAAGGGGCGATAGAACGCCTCCTTGTGGACAACCTCTTGTGGTTACCACCTCATGATTAGTGCCATGCAATGATAACTTGACTGTACGGTTTGAGAGCATTGATTCGATCCACTTTACAGTGGTCAAATCTACCTTTTTAACACTTAGTCCCTGAACTAATGTTCTAGTGGGTGTGCTATCAAAGGCGCCCTCAATATCTAAAAATGCACATAGTGCAATTTCCTTATCTTCAAATGCCTTCTCTACTCTATCTACAAGATAGAGCAGGGCAGTTTCAGTGGATCTTCCTCTGCTATAGGCATGTTGTTTAGAACTTATAGGATTTTTGGTTAATACCACTTCCCTAATATTTCTATCAATTATCTTCTCCATCGTCTTGAGAAGGAAGGATGTAAGGCTTATAGGTCTGAAGGACTTAGGCATAGCGTAATCCTTTTTACCAGCCTTAGGTATAAAAAGTACTCGTACTTTTGTCCACAGTTCAGGTATATATATCCCCATGCAAGGCTTGCCCTGAAAATCTTAACTATTACAGGTGTCAGGATATTAAGGCCTTGCTGTAATAGTACCGGCTGAATTCTATCCTCTCCGCCAGTTTTGTAGGGTTTAAATGACTTTATAGCCCATTTCACGCTCTGTGGTCTAATAATGCTTGCCGCTCTTTGCCAGTCCTCTATCTTAGGTCTTATTGGAGAGGGCAGTCTTCTCAAGCTAAGACTCTCAGAACCTGGGAAATGAACTGATGTGAGGAGCTCCATGGTTTCCTTTTCACTGTTCGTGAAGGTCCCATCTTGTTTTTTAAGGAGTCCTATTTGTTTAGGTTTGTCTTTTGCAAGCACCCTGTGAATTCTTGCTCCATGAGGCGTATCATTGATTTCCTCACAGAACTTTCTCCAGGATGCCCGCTTGGCTTTCCTAATTTCTTTATTATATTTAGTAAGGGCCATTTGGTATATATCCCACTCCTTTGTGTTTTTGGCCCTATTAAAAAGCCGCCTAGTTTTTTTTCCCTAAGCTTTTTGAGCTTAGAGTTCCACCAGGGTACTCGTCTTGTTGAGGTCTTTTGTTTTACGGGGCAACTTTGCTCATAAGCATCACTAATGGACGCCGTGAGAGCATTAGTTGCCAACTCTAGACTCTCAATTGTTTTAATATTTTTAGGGAGAGTTTCCAGGTTAGACCTTAGGGTTTCCCTGTAGGTATCCCATAAGGTATTCCTGGGATCCCTATATATAATATTCTGACTCTGTATTGAGAATAAGAGTTCGAAATTAATATGTCTGTGATCAGACATAGAGTTTTCGTCACTTACACACCAGTTTATAATGTGCCTAGCTACATTGTTAGTGGCGAATGTTATGTCTAAGACTTCTTGTCTAGCACGTGTAATAAAGGTCGGTTTACATCCTTTATTTAAAAGTGTTAGGTTACTAGTTGCAATAAAATCAAAAAGTAACTCACCTCTTTCGTTGACGTCGCTGCTACCCCAAGATGTATGGTGAGCATTGGCGTCACACCCCACCAGCAGCTCAGCGTTGTGTTTCTTTTTGCATAGTCCACTACCCGCATAAGCTCTTCTGATGGATTACAATTCTCACCGGGTAGATAGGCTGAACAAACTAATAGCTTGGAGCCCTTCCACCCGTCAAGATTAATGTACGCTGCAACCAGATCATCTGAACTAAGCTCTGGAACAGGAAGAAAGTTAGTTCTTTTGCTAAAAACTATACCAGCTCTGGGCTTAGTCCCGCAGTTGTGCGCCAAGACGCTCCCTGCGGTCTTTAATCCCATAATCGTATTATTACGCAGCCAGGGTTCTTGTATTAGAGCGAGGTCCACAATGCCCCCTGAGAAGCATTTCTCCAGTACCGCCGTTGCTGCAATAGCATGATGGAGGTTAATCTGGAGGAACCTCGCATGACCACTGGTTTGCGCTATTGTTTTTTTGCGTACAGGTTTTCGACCGGCGGTCGTCCTGCCTGTCTGGGGACTAGCAAGTCCACCTCGAGGTTGGATTCCGCCTGTCTTCCTGGTCCTGCCTCCTCTGTGCCCCCCTCTACCTGAGGGCTTCGGATGAAGGTTACGATGCGCCTGTGGCGCCGACCCTTCTAGCCCAGAGGTAGTGGAGGTAGAGGGAACAGGATCGCCTGTATCCACAATGGTCTCCAGTGGGGGTTTTGTCCCTGTAAGGGTTCCACCCTCCCCACTTTTGGTGGTACTAGAGGAAGAAGCCGCCAGTGTTTTGTCCTCCTGGGGTCCTTCATTCCCAGTTTTGACTTTAAATATAACCCATCTAAAGCCAAACATTACCTTGTAATTATTTTTCTGAAGAGTCTGCACCGAGGGATCATCAAGGGCGAAAGCAACAATTCTTCCTCCCCTTTCCTCCCTGGAGTGCAGTACCCTCCAGTATTCTGGGTTTAGCTCAGGGTTCTGTATCCGTATCAATTCGAGGGCATTCTCAAGAGATGCAGCCTCGTTGTCCGGTAGGAACACAGAGCCAATTGCTGGTTTCGGAAGATCTTTTTCCGAAATGATTGTTAATTCAGCCTCGGGCCAGGGCTTTATTTTAGATGTTGTCTCTGCTAACCACTTCCTGCTCATCTCATCCATGCAGGTGATTAGCAGCCAGCCCGGCCTATGGCTAAGTCCTAAGAAACGAGGTCCAGCTCCCTTAGTTCCTATTTTAAGGATTTCTTGAGTAAGAGCGCTGTGGACCAGTTTCATCTGTTCTACACTCATGGGATTCACGTTGCGAATACCCACGCGTGTAGAACCAGCAACCTCACCAAAGCTATGTTTCACCTTGCTATCAAGGGAAGTTTTCAGAGCTTTTTTTGGGGTTGCGCAGTAGGAGATTCCTCCTCTGACCGAATTCGTTTTACCGCCTTCGGTCTGTCGGGCTTTTCTAAAGGAATTTCATTCCAGGGCTTTTGGCACAGCTTAAGCGCCTCAGCAGGGCTCATGTTAGCCTGCACCAGCCTCCGGAATCTTTTCCTAGCAGCTCCTGACATTTTCCGTTTCTTACCTCTTTTTTTTCCTCAGAGTTAGTCTCCGTAGGCGTTCCAGTCACCGAAGCAACTTCCGCCTTGGGATCCATCCTCTGGGTTGTTGAGGTACTTGGTCCGGGCGTTGGGGAGGTGTTATCTCCCCCCGTCCCAGAAGAACTGACGTCACTAGAATTCTCTAGGGCGTCAACAAGGGAATTTAAATCCAGGAGTATGTCGTTTTCTAATTTATCATCCATACTGTTCCCACGAGAAGCTAGGGAAATAAGAGGTCACCACCGACAGAGCCCCGCTTGTCGGTGGAAGAGCAAAAATTACTCTCTGAGGTGCTCTGGTATCAGAGAGGTACCGTTAACGACTGGGCTCCCCCCCAGCCACGCATCCCTCGGCACGGTTCACTTAACACCTTGGATTGGGCTTGGTCCTCTTCGCCAATGTTCAGCAGCGGTCTCATATAAACACTGCTGAACATTGCCCAGGGTGCACCACGTGGAGGTGGGACCAAATTCGCACCCCATATGTATGTATGTATACTTTAAAAAACCAGATCGAGTTTCTTGGCTGCACTCTTTTTGACTGAGTTGCCTTTCAAATATAGGTTTTTGACGTTCATAAGCGACTCTACTCATGGCCTAAAGAATTTTTTGATTTTATTTGATATATCAAAAAATGGGCAGTATTACACCAGCCATATTTTGATCATTTTTAACTTCCTCCTCCACCTTGTCAGTAATTTAAGTAAAGCCCCCCATTAATTTTGAAAAAAAAAATCAATAAGTAAATATCGGTTACGTAATCACCATTCAGAACGCCCCATCCCTTTTCGATGCTGACGTAAATTACTTGACCCCCCCCCCCCCCTTCCACCCCAAAGGTAATGGTTCTCTGTCCATTTATTAGTTTCAAATTTAGGAAACACTGAATAGATTTACATCTGGCACAAATAAAACTCCTATTCAATGCCCAGTTTTACTGGCAGGTATTTGAGTTTGCTTTCTATTATTTCTTTTAGTACCTAAAATAATTTTCAGGGAAATTTATTAAAAGTAAAAAAATATTAAAGGTCATCATAGTACGTTTATCTGTCGAGTACGCATAAAAATGAGACTATAGGAAAACAATGGAAAGCTGGCGTAAACGCCAGGTTAGTGGTCAAGGGTTTAATAGCGGCAGGAATATCAATCCAATATTTTCAAATTATTATATAAAAACTATATTGCGCAGTGAAAAATATAAAGAATGCGGACAAAGCCGCAGCACACAGCTAATAATAAAAGCGTTTGAAGACAACAGTAGGTAATAATATTCTTGATAAAAATTTTGAGAAATAGGAATTTAGAACAAAAAAACGTCATCACAGCTAGTATAATTTAAGTGTTTCTCTTTAAAACAATTATAACTATTAATTCGCATATAGTTGTTAATCTTTTACACTAATATTATAAAGAGGAAATGTTTGTTTTTATTTTTGTATGTAACGTATAAAACTAAAAACTACTGGACCGATTTGGATGAAATTTGGTTTTTATTCCGAAAATCCCACGGGAACGGGAACTAGCAGCTAGGGGTAGAGATATATCTCAATAATCAAGAATTAGATAGGTGAATGTTATCCAGTGAATGTGATTTTATCGACAGAAAAAAGGTAAAACAATAGTAATAGAACCAGAGCGGGACAAGAGTATGGTGAGTGAACTGCTGGAGTTCAAGGAGCAGCTGGACCACGTCGTCAGCACCTGCTTCCAGCGCAACGACAAGTTCCTCTACTCTATGAGGGAAGCGTTCGAGCACTTCATCAATCAGCGGCAGAACAAGCCGGCTGAACTCATAGGTACAGACCCACCCACATACATATTTAGAAGCCCTCCTCTATTACGTAATCATCAAGCTCTGCTTATTTTTGATGACATGGGGGACGTCTGGTGGGGATCTGAATGATCATTACGTTAACAATATTTGGGGTTTTCAAATCCAAAAATGTCATAATGCCACGCCTAAAGTTCAGGCTCATTATAAGTATCATGGATGGATTCAAACCTAAGTCTAGGTATCATACCCATCCATCACTGAACCATCATCTCTTACTAAAGAGAACACTTTAAGAGAGTGATAAAAAGGCAATTCAAGAGGACACTATGACTTGTTTTTTTTTTTGTGAGACCGAAGCCCCCCAGGTAAGGGGGTGCGGAGGGACGTCTCCGCTCCAGTGTGGGACTCGCCCGGATGTGAGGCGTCCGGTAATACCCACTAAACCCCCCGGGGCCGTCCGCCGCATTTGGGATGGGGACGATAAGGACACTATGACCTGAACAATGCATTTGTTGAAAAATGATATAAATAGTCAAACAGTTTAATATGATTTTCGCCTCTCCTTAACAATCGTTTTTTTTTTGTGTGCCTATTGAGCTTTCCATCCATCTAACCGAAAGAAATCCACTGCTGGACATAGATCTCCCCCAAAGATCTCCATAACGAACGGTCTTGCACCACCCGCATCCAGCGGAATCCCGCAACCTTCATCAGGTCGTTGCAGCCATTCGAGAACCTGTTGACCCCATGAGGCATCGGTTCTACGAGCAAAATGCCCAGCCCAATACCAATTAAGTTTGGGAATTGTTCAGGAAATCTCTGTTACTTTGGTTCTTCTGCGCGGATCTCTTCACTTCTGATTCGGTCATGCAGTGAAACTTCTAGCATAGCCCTTTGCGTAGCTAAGCTTCATAAGATTTAGTGTTATTGTAAAGTAAATTTTGTTTTTTCCCTCAATTTTTCATGAAATTATGGTCGAATAAATCGTCCCATTTCAGCAAAAATTCGTCGACCTCAAACTAAGAGCCGGTAACAAGGAAGCGACCGAGGAGGAACTGGAACGGCTTCTTGATAAAATAATGGTGCTGTTCCGTTTCATCCACGGCAAGGACGTGTTCGAAGCGTTCTACAAGAAGGATCTGGCTAAACGTCTGCTCGTTGGCAAGTCTGCGTCCGTTGATGCTGAGAAGTCAATGCTCAGCAAACTGAAGCAGGAGTGCGGGGGCGGATTCACTTGTAAACTGGAGGGCATGTTCAAAGATATGGAACTATCTAAAGATATAAATATCACTTATAAACAGGTATTTATTGGTTTATTTTATTTATTCTTCTATGCGGCAAGGCATGATTTAATTTTCTGCCGGTGTCAATTTAATATTTCTATGCGGCAAGGCATGATTTACTTTTCTGCCGGTCTCAATTTAATATTTCTATGCGGCAAGGCATGATTTACTTTTCTGCTGTTGTCAATTTAATATTTCTATGCGCAAGGCATGATTTACTTTTCTGCCGGTGTCAATTTAATATTTCTATGCGGCAAGGCATGATTTACTTTTCTGCCGGTGTCAATTTAATATTTCTATGCGGCAAGGCATGATTTACTTTTCTGCCGGTGTCAATTTAATATTTCTATGCGGCAAGGCATGATTTACTTTTCTGCCGTTGTCAATTTAATATTTCTATGCGGCAAGGCATGATTTACTTTTCTGCCGTTGTCAATTTAATATTTCTATGCGGCAAGGCATGATTTACTTTTCTGCCGTTGTCAATTTAATATTTCTATGCGGCAAGGCATGATTTACTTTTCTGCCGTTGTCAAGTTAATATTTCTATGCGGAAAGGCATGATTTACTTTTCTGCCGGTGTTAATTTAATATTTCTATGCGGCAAGGCATTATATACTTTTCTGCCGGTGTCAATTTAATATTTCTATGCTTGTGTAATATGTCCTTTGTAAAAAAAATTGCTATTATGGAATGTTTATTTGAAATGTTTTAAGGTAGTAATGGCAATATTACTAAATGTTCTTTAGTTATTTTCTGGCAACTCATAATATGTTCAAGTTATGATTTCGAGTGCTCTTAGCTATAATGACAATGATAGGGCATTTTAAATATATTTGTAAACAACCAACAGGACGGATACATGTTTTGTGTTAGATTATTCAATTTTTTTTTTCCATTTCTGTCTAAAGAGAAAGCAAAATTAATGCTGTAGATGTGAGAACTGTAAAAACTGTAAAAGTAAGGAACAGTGTGATAAAGGGTGTAGTGTTATGGATATAGTGAGGGAAGATAGTTCAGTAATGTTTAATTGGTCTAGGTGGTAAGATGTTGTCTCTACCTGCTCTCACGGGTAGGAGGCGATGATAGCGTAGTGGATAGTGCCACTGGACTCTGCGTTAGTGGTTCAAGCCCACATATCCAACTCTAAAATCAGTCTGAAGTTTTGCTGAAGGAAAACTTCGTGAGGACACCATAGCATGGTGGTAGAGCTTTTTCTAATATGTCCATCTGAGTAGCTACCACCCTCAAGTTTGAAAATTATCGCCAAATACCAACAGGTGTATTCCGGCTGCATCATTTGAAAACCAGTACCTGTAAGCTTACTGTGTTTATCATTCTGGACTGCATCGTCAGTTAACATCAGGTGAGATTGTAGTGGGCCATTGCACGGACGAGGCCCGGTGGGTTCGCGCCGCAGGGGGCGACGCGGTGCTTGCGAAAACCACCCCGTGTCGCCCCCATCCCAAATGCGGCGGACGGCCCCGGGAGGTTTTAGTGGGTATTTCCGGGCGCTTCACGTCCGGGTGAGTCCCACACTGGCACGGAGTTCATCCCTCCGTGCCCCCTTACCTATTGCATTGGGGGACTCCGGTCTCACTAATGCAATAGGTAAGGGTAGTGCGTAAATGCATTTCCCCCCGTCAAAAAAAAAAAAAAAAGGTGAGATTGTAGTGAAAGCAA
Source organism: Samia ricini (assembly GCA_014132275.2). Classification (NCBI taxonomy): domain Eukaryota; kingdom Metazoa; phylum Arthropoda; class Insecta; order Lepidoptera; family Saturniidae; genus Samia; species Samia ricini. Next base: position 2,754,937 of record AP028161.1, on the reverse strand, counting down.
AGGCGTGATATTATGTATGTGCTTAGGTTTTAGGGTTCCTCTGTCCCTTGTTCCAGCACCTGACGGCGAGCTCGGAAGGCGGCGGGCTAGAGCTGTCGGTGTACATCCTGACGATGGGGTTCTGGCCGACGTACCCGCCGGTGGAGGCACGGCTGCCGGTCGACCTGACGCGCCACCAGGACCACTTCACCAAGTTCTACCTGGCGAAGCACTCCGGCCGGAAGCTGCAGTGGCAGGCGACCCTGGGGCATTGCGTTCTCCGGGCGCATTTCCCGCAGGTGAGCCGCTTGGCAACCACTGCGGACTGGTCCAGTATTATCTGACCAATCATCAACGTGGCTGATTGTGGAGTCTGGGCTTGATGTCACGGGGAAGGGCAAGAGGTTTGGTTACCGTTGGTAATAAGGTGGGGAGGGAGCAGAGTCAAAATATCTAAAATATTTTGCGTTCGGACCCCCCTCTAATCAGCTGCCAGCTGTCAGTTCGTCATATAATATGATAAGAGCATAGTATGTTAGTAAGGAATTACCCGGTAGCCTCTAGTTGTAAACCTAACACATATATAATGTGTTCCGACATTCCGTTTTGTACGTTTATAATTTACTAGCGGTTTGCCCGCGGCTGCGCCCGCGTTTTCTGTATTCTTCAATGCGTTGTATTCTTTTGATACGGAACCCCCTGATACTTTTTTTTAAGACTAAGATAAAATGTAAATATTTCTCATAAATTCTAAACTTGCCCGTAAAACTGTGCATTGAATTGGATTTTGTTTTTTGTTTTTTTTTTTTTTAAGCGGAACCCTTATTATTTTCGAGCATTAAAAGTACAGATTAAAAAAATTGACAGACGGAAAACATTTTTAAAAATAGCATTCTTCTTTTCTTCTTCTTTCATTCTAAATTTTATTTATTAGTATAGTATTACAACCAGGAATATAAGTTATCTGAAATTGAAACGTAAGCCCCGTATTTAAAATCCCGCTGGATGTTTTTATGACATCTCGGAATCAATGGTCTGTGTTAATTACTTTGTGTTGCCATTTGTCATATTGTATATCTTAACATAATTTTACATATAACGCAATGTCATTAAATATTTAGAAAACAAAAAACTAAATTTATGTTTAAACTTTCAAAAAACCAATTTCAAATAACCTCTATTTATAAACACATGATTTTCTATATATGTTTACTAGCCGCTCTCCGCGGTTTTACCCGCGCAGTTCCCGTGGGATTTTCTAAATTAAAAACTATCCTATATCACTCCCCGGATTTGAAACTGTCTCCACACCAAATTTCATTCAAAATCGGTCCAGTGGTTTTTAAGTTTATCCGTTACGTATAAATATTTCCTCTTTATAATATTATTAGTATATATATATATATATATTAGATAATAATGTAATTTTGTCCGTGTTTCATTTCAGGGTAACAAAGAATTACAGGTGTCATTGTTTCAAGCACTGGTTCTATTGCTGTTCAACGACGGAGACAACCTCTCCTTTGAAGACATCAAAGCCACGACTAATATAGAGGTCAGAATATTATATAACATAACATAAGCTCACGCCTGTTATCTCCGATGGGTTAGGCAGAGGTGATGTAGCGAACTACACTACTCACATTCCGTACCACATGTGACAGGGGGCCCTGTTGTCCCCATATCGGACACAAATTCCAGACTCCGGGATGATACTGAGTAGAACAAACCCAATACCACTCGACCAGACCCGGGATCGAACCCGAGACCTCAGAACGACAGTCGTACCGTAACACAACTGCGCCACCGAAGCAGTCTATTATATTCTTGGATGAAATGTATATAGGATTAAAAAATCTATGTATAGATTATTAACCCCTTGAGCACTTACCTGGCGTTTACGCCAGCTTTCCAATGTTTTCCTATTGTCTTGTTTTTATGGGTTCTCGACACATTAAGACACTTATAGTGTAATAAGCGATGACGGTTTAGTTGGTAGTGCGGTCGGATTCCGCGTCGACAGACCCAGGTTCGAACCCGCCTAATCAACTCTATAAGCTTGAGCTTTAGTTGAAGGATTACACCGTGAAGAAATTATAGCAGCATATTCCGTTAGCATCACTTGTAGAGCCAGCACCTCTGTGCTTAGTGTGTGTTTATCCTCCCGGATTACATCATCATTAATCATCAGGTGAAACTCTGGTCAAATAGTTGAACCTGTATAGTTTTATTTTTGTTTTTATATAGGATTACCGTCAAGAGTGAAACTCGAAACTTTGGAAATACTGTTTTTTTTTAATTTCTTAATTGTAATTATTAACACAACCTTTTTTTTTTTGACGGGGGGAAATGCATTTACGCACTACAATTATTAACACAACCTAACTTATACATATATATGTATATGTATACTTATACATATATATATATATATATATATATATATTGACCGTCCAAGCAAAAATTACGTGTACATTTTCATATGGTTTATTTTTTTACTTTCGTTAATAAGCGCCTTCGCAGGGCCTAAATGTAATTTTAAAAAAATGTTGATTTTGATTTTTTTTTTTATGATCCCACTCGCGCTCGCTGATAATGTTACCTTTTTTTTTTTTTTTTTTTGACGGGGGGAAATGCATTTACGCACTACCCTTACCTATTGTATTAGTGAGACCGGAGTCCCCCAATGCAATAGGTAAGGGGGCACGGAGGGACGAGCTCCGTGCCAGTGTGGGACTCGCCCGAGCGTGAAGTGCCCGGAAATACCGTGAAGTGCCCGGAAATACCGAAGCGCCCGGAAATACTGATAATGTTACCTAGGTAGTGTAGAGACCTCATCAACATCTAACGGCACACTAGCGCGAGCCGCGGGCGCACGGGTTACATATATTTAATACCTCGTATGAGAGAAATCCGTGTGTCCCGTCTCGCTCGCACTCTGCATGTTTCTGATTGACCACCGTAATCTTTGTAAGCCCTACGACTAACGAGGGATCTTTTAGAATTTAAGTTTCACTATATGTCCTCAGAATTAATCAGAAAGCATTAAATAATCAGAATAAGAATCAAATAAGAATCAGTTAATAAATAACTTTCAACGTGTACCACGACTTTCCCTCCAGTCATCTTTCAACTAGCAAGAAGCAACTAAATTGGTGACCCCGAAAAACAAGAAGATGGCACTGAACGAGGGAGCTACTGAAGAAGCACGTGCACTGGATCTGAACGCTATCTCCGTTCAATCCAGATTGCTACCTTTTTGGCGCGATTTACCAAGAGCGTGGTTTATCCAATTTGAAGCAGTCGTGGACCCACTGAAGACCTCAGACGATCAGAAATGGCGATTCGTCCTACAACAACTACAAGCTCAAGACCTGCAGCATCTCACCGACATCTTGTACAAGCCACCTGAAAGCGACAAATATACGACGTTGAAAACCCGCCTACTCGCCGTGTACGACAAATCAGACGTCAGGAATTTTCAGCAGTTGATCAGCGGCCTAGAACTAGGTGACCAAAAACCATCGCAGCTGTTAAGGAAAATGCGTGAGCTCGGCAGTGGCATGATAACCGAAGAGGGCTTGAGAATAGAATGGCTGAATCACCTGCCAGCACAAGTACGCGTCGTTCTATCCGTCAACACAGAATCGTCACTCGATACTTTAGCCGCTATGGCTGATAAGATGCTAGAATACACCGGACCCACCACGATCGCTGCAATATCTACGGACACTAAGAACCCTACAACCCAGCAGTCAAGTTCAAGTTCGAGTACAATACAACTCGAAGTATTAAGTAAGCAACTTGAAAAATTAACTCTCGAAGTAGCGGAGCTGCGGGGACGTGCGACAAGGAGGCATCACTATCACCGTCCTGCTCGCTCACGGTCTAGTTCGCGCAACAGGAGCGCCGCCAAAGTAAAGCCTGGCGATGACAAGTGGGAATGCAGATACCACTATCGTTTTGGAGATAAGGCAAGACGATGTGAATCACCGTGCAATAGAAAAAACAAACTCAACAATACGTCTTTAAACTAGAAAAGACACCGACTGTGGCGAGCGTCGGTGTCCCCAGCAAAAGCAATCGCCTATGTGTTCACGATCGCAACACTCACGAACGTTTCCTCGTGGACACAGGAGCAGACATATCAGTTCTTGCTGTACCGAAGCACACAAGACGTACAAGCCTTAATACTTTTAAGCTATTCGCTGCAAATAACTCTCCAATTGATACCTATGGAGAAAAAACAATAACTCGACTTGGGACTGCGACGCAATTTCACATGGAAATTTATTATCGCCGACGTGAAAACTTCGATTTTGGGTGCCGATTTTCTACGCCACTACAGACTATTGGTTGATCTTCACAAGAAAAAATTGTTCGACGAAGTAACCAAATTATCGATCGACACAATTAAAATATCTTCGGCTACCGACTCTGTCTACTTGATTAGCTCCGAACAAGATTACTATGATATTTTGAAAAATTACCCAGACGTATTACGCCCAATGTCGTTGAAGCAACCACCCAAACATGAAACAGTTCATCACATTGAAACCACGGGCCCGCCAATGTACGCGCGTGCGCGCCCTCTGCCGCCGGAAAAGTACAAACTTGCCAAAGAAGAGTTCGACCGCATGACAGAGATGGGTATATGCACACCCTCTAACAGTCCTTGGGCAAGCCCCTTACATGTGGTTAAGAAAAAGGACGGCGGAATGCGTGTATGCGGTGACTACAGACGGTTAAACTCTGTAACACAGCCGGATCGTTACCCTATACCACGCATACAAGACTTTACCTATCAGCTACAGAACAAAACAATATTTTCGAAGCTCGATCTTAAAATGGCATATTATTGGATACCTATCAATGAGGAAGATAAAAAGAAGACAGCTATCATAACTCCGTTCGGATTATATGAGTTCAACTGCATGACCTTTGGCTTACGCAACGCTAGTCAAAGTTTTCAAAGATTCATGCACGAAGTCTTGCATGGAATAGAAGGATGTTTTTGTTATATCGATGACATACTTTTATTTTCTACGGACGAAGACTCTCACAGGGAACTCTTACATACAGTTCTAAAGCGACTCGAGAAGTATGGTGTCACACTCAACGTAAACAAATGCGAATTCGGACGCTCAAACATCGACTTTCTCGGCTACGAAATATCTGCGAACGGCATTAAACCTACTGAAGAACGCACAACAGCCATATCCACGTATCCCAAACCAACAACAATAATTGAATTACGACGTTTCCTGGGCATGATAAACTTTTATCGTGACTGCCTGCCTCATCAAGCTAACTTGCAACATGAACTCAATAAATACCTGCACAATGGAAAGAAGAATGACAAAACTGTAATCGACTGGACGCCCGAAGCAGACGAAGCTTTTGTTAAATGCAGACAAAGCATAACAGAAGCAACGACGCTAACGCACCCAATCCGCGGTTGCGCCCTAGCGGTTATGACCGACGCATCCGATCACAGTCTAGGAGCCGTACTACAACAAAAAATCGACAATGTTTGGAAACCGATTGCATTCTTTTCTAAAGCGATGAGCGAGACGCAAAGACGCTACAGTGTGTACGATCGCGAACTTTTAGCGATGTACATGGCTGTAAAACATTTTCGACGTTGGATAGAAGGATCGGAGTGTACTATTTACACTGATCATAGACCACTCTCTCATGCACTTTCAAGATCCGCAAGCAGCAGCGACACACCGCGACGTGAACGTCAATTGCAATTTATAAGCCAATTCTGCACAAACATTGACTACCTAAAGGGAACTGAGAACACAGTCGCAGACGCATTATCTCGCATTGAAGAAATTAATTGTCCATCCATCATCGACTTCGACCAACTAGCGGTCGATCAAGAAAATGATGTCGAATTAAAAAATCTGAAACAACAAACAAACTTGAAGTTCAGCGAATTATCGTTACCGGGACTTAGACACGCAATCACGTGCGAAGTATCTACAGCGACGCCTCGTCCTTATCTACCCGTTACATATCGCCGAGTAGTTTTCAAGACTCAACATGAAATATGTCACAGCGGCATAAGAACGACTCGAAAGCAAATAGCATCGAAATTTTTTTGGCCCGCTATGAACCAAGACATATCAACCTGGGCAAGAGCCTGCCTTGGTTGCCAGCGTGCAAAAATTCAGCGTCACGTCATCACGCCTCTATCAGAGTTTCCACCGTCACAGCGCTTTGAACACATCCACATCGACATAGTCGGACCAATGCGACTATCGAATGGCTGCCAATATTGTGTTACCATCATAGACCGATGTACCAAATGGCCGGAGGCAATACCAGTGCAAGTGATCACAGCGGAAGTTGTCGCTAAAGCATTGTATGAACACTGGATTGCCAGATTTGGATCTCCACTGCGCATCTCGACTGATCAAGGACGCCAATTCGAATCATCTTTATTCAACGCTTTGATGAAAAAGTTCGGCATAACGAGAATACGAACTACGGCGTATCACCCGCAAGCTAATGGTCAAGTGGAAAGATGGCACCGTTCATTGAAGGCTGCGCTCATGGCGCGCGGTACTACCACAAATTGGGTTGAAGATTTACCCACTGTTTTACTTGGGCTAAGGAACGCACTAAGAAGTGATAATAATCTCAGCCCTGCCTTAATGACGTACGGAACAACACTACGTATGCCATCAGATTTTTTTCGTACCGACTCAGACGAAAATCGACGATGCAGACTACGTGCGTCAGCTCTCGGAGACCTTAGTGTCACTCACACCAACGCAACGACCATCAGCCAGTCATCACACATTCATCCACAAAGATTTGGCAACATGTACCCATGTCTTTGTTCGGAATGACGCCGTAAAGAAGCCTCTCACACCACCTTACGATGGACCTTTTGAAGTACTTGAACGACATACGAAGCATTTCAAGATACAACTACCATTACGCACAGCTGTTATCTCGCTAGACAGATTAAAACCGGCTTACACACTCAGTGAAGACTACATGGGAACGAGCGCAACGGAAACCACGATGGCCTCTACAAACTCTCGTCAAAATCAAGCCACAGTGGACTCGAAAACAAACCAGCCTTACGTCACTCGAAGCGGTCGCGTCGTAAAGAAGATCGTACGCTTCGCTTGAGGGGGAGTGATGTAGAGACCTCATCAACATCTAACGGCACACTAGCGCGAGCCGCGGGCGCACGGGTTACATATATTTAATACCTCGTATGAGAGAAATCCGTGTGTCCCGTCTCGCTCGCACTCTGCATGTTTCTGATTGACCACCGTAATCTTTGTAAGCCCTACGACTAACGAGGGATCTTTTAGAATTTAAGTTTCACTATATGTCCTCAGAATTAATCAGAAAGCATTAAATAATCAGAATAAGAATCAAATAAGAATCAGTTAATAAATAACTTTCAACGTGTACCACGACTTTCCCTCCAGTCATCCTTCAACTAGCGAGAAGCAACTAAAGTAGTTATCGGGTTATCGACCGCTGCGAAACGGCTACGCGATTTCGATGCTTTTAATTGAATTTATAATACACTAGCTGGTGCCCGCGGCTCCGCCCGCCTTTCATATGTTCTGTGCGTATGACGCGTTTCATTTATAGTTAATTTAAAAAAACAAATGAATGAATAAAAGTAAGAGTATTGCGTTTTTATTAGCGGAACAAAATGTATATTACAAGAATAAATGCCTGTCTTTTGTTTTATGAGAGCAAATAAATTAATAAACAAACAAATTGAGGAAACATGGCGAAGGGCTCATAGAATTTGAAAAATATACAGCCTATAACCATCTGCGATTAATTCCGCGTCGAATGGTTGTGGTTTCATGCGGACCGGTCCAGTAGTTTTCGAGTTTACCTCGGACAAATAAACAAACTTTGCTTATACATATATAGATAGATTGTAATACGTTTTTGTTAATAATTTTTTCCCGCTAAACTTATTTTAAAATGTTTCTGAATATGCCGGCGTTTAATTATTTCCTTTTAATTTCACCCTGAATAAATTGAGTAATGATATGTGACACTTTAGGGGTCGTTCAAGTATCACGTGAGCGTATATAGTAATGTTCATTAGGAGGGCGAGCTGAGACGTACGCTGCAGTCGCTGGCGTGCGGCAAGGCGCGGGTGCTCGCGAAGCAGCCTCGCGGCCGCGAGGTCGCCGATACGGATCAGTTCGCGTTCAACGGGGACTTCACCAACAAACTCTTCAGGATCAAGATCAACCAGATACAGATGAAGGAGACTGTAAGTCTATTCACCCCCCCAAACCCCCCCCCCCCGGTCTCACTCTCAAGCCCCGTCCTGACCCAACTGTGGGTTTGGGATGCAATATCTCTACTTCTTCCATATGTCCCTATATTGTTTTATTTTTTATGACATTATATCTGGAAGCAATATTTACCCCAATTAAAGTTGGAAGAACCTGTCAAGGTCCTCCTTAACCAGATTTTATAAAAACCATTCCAATGCTTACGATACTTTTTTGGGGGGTCCAGGGCATTTTTTTTTTATTACTATTACTCAGACAATGAGGAGTCAAGAATGTCGTAAAGTTCTGCCTACGTAATAATTCACATGAGATCCTAACCTAACCTAACCCGTCACTTAACATCAGGTGAGATTGTAGTCAGAACACTGAGCCTATATCGTTTGTAAAAAATATAGTACAAAGCGACACTTGTAAACAAACCGAAGATTCACAGGAGAGTGTAGTGAATATTCAAATCACTCTAGAAATTCATCTATTTTAATTTAAAAAAAAATCTACAATATATATATATATATAAAAGCAAAGTTTGTTTCTTTGTCCGAGGTAAACTCGAAAACTACTGGACCGATCAGGGTGAAACCACAACCATTCGACGCGGAATTAATCGTAGATGGTTATAGGCTATATATTTTTCAAATTCTATGAGCCCTTTGCCATGTTTTTTCTCAATTTGTTTGTTTATTATTCCTTTGACGCACCATCACCCTCAAAACTACTGAACATATCGGGATGGGACTAATACCTTTCAGCGCAGTATTTTTCCTAGACAGGTATATTTTGGATTCCACCGATCCTCTTTCATTTTTTTTTTTTTTTTTCGATTTACGCTTATATACATTTTGTTCCGCTAATAAAAACAAAATACTGTAACTTTTATTCATTCATTTGCTTTTATGAAACGCGGGCAGAGCCGCGGGCACCAGCTAGTATTATATATATATATATATATATACATAAAAAGGTCCGGTACGGCCAAGTCTCGATCAAATGTCATTTTAGACATCTCGCTTTCTACATATAGGGAGCGTCGATATATTGTCTTTTATTATATACAGGATGTGTGTGTGTGTGTGTTTATAAAATAACAGCGGGTCAACCCTTTCACGGTCAGGGGAAACATTTTTCCCATTGTAAAATTGGTAGCTGTCGTTCATTTAATTATAACAATATTCGAATTTAAAATATGAAAAATATTCAAAAAATGTTTCCCACAAAACTCTAAAAGAGATACGACTCACGAATGCATCGTTTTGTGATTATCATATACCTCTATGTTTACAAAACTAAAACGAACAGTTGTACGGTAATATTTACTCTCCGCCTACTTATGGTCCTGAAAGGGTTAAGAAGGGATAGTCGTGTAAGTGTGTACATGTATGTGACGTGGTTCTGTTACCAGAGCGAGGAGCAGAAGGCGACGGAGGAGCGCGTGTTCCAGGACCGGCAGTACCAGATCGACGCGGCCATCGTGCGCGTCATGAAGATGCGCAAGGCGCTCTCGCACAACCTGCTCATATCGGAACTCTACAACCAGTTGAAATTCCCCGTCAAGGTACAACACACACCCCCCCCCCCCCCCCCCCCCCCCCCCCCCCCCCCCCCCCCCCCCCCCCCCCCCCCCCCCCCCCCCCCCAACCCGACACACTAAGTAACCATCACGACCGTAGAAGCGTAATATAAACTATGATGGGGCCACAAAAACTCCCAGGATGGGGCACTATCAAGATTAGTCGTCAGAGTGTTCGAAGTACACTAATATACGAAACGTCGTAACTATGCTGTATGGTTTATGCGCCTTTGCTTTTTAATCAGCAAGGAAAAAAAGGGGAAACAAAAATACATACATACGTACATAAGCTCACGCCTGTTATCCCCAAAGGGTTAGGCAGAGGTGATGTAGCGAACTACACTACTCACATTCCGACCCAAATGTGACAGGGGGCTAGTAGAAAAAACCCAATATCACCCTTGACTCGATCCGGGGATCGAGAACCCGAGACCTCAGAACGGCAGCCGTATGTAATACAACTGCGCCACCGAAGCGGTTAGATTAGAAAGAATTACGATAAAGTCGTGACGCGTATAATCTCAATGATGACAGCTGTCATTTTAATCTAACTATATGTCACGTGGAATAAAGGTAAGGAGGAGCGTTGAAAGGAAGAGACTCGTATACCAGGAAATGTTGAAAAAGTGTCTAGAAGTTATAAGCAGTGAATAACAGTTCAAAAAAAAACGTCCAAAATGGCGCTAACGTATGCTAATTTAACACTTTTAAATACACAGAGACATTCTTCTTTATCTCTATTCAAAAAATCAAAAACATCTTTATTTCAATTTATTCAATTTAAGCCTTAAGAAGGCGCTTATGAACGTCTAAAACACTACCACCGGTTCGGAAAACAACCCAGTCGAGAAGAGCTCAGGCAAGAAACTTGATCTGGTTTTTTTTTAATAAATAAAATATATATTATTTTTTTTTTATATAAAAACCTATACAAATCATACTCTTAATAATGTTAGCGGGTGCGCACAGAGATGTGGGTTAATTCCAGACATCACTATCGTTCACGTAATCCACCCTGTAATAACCTTTTGAGATTAAGACTTGCTTGACATAATACTTGAACTTATTGTCAGGTAACTCGGTAATGTTACTTGGGATCTTATTGTAAAACCGAATACTATTACCTATAAAGCTTTTATTACACTTACTTAACCTAAAGCGTGGTTCCGGACAACTTGTCTTTACTTCTAATATTAAAATTATGACGATCATTCAATAGATCGAGCTTGTTTGAATTAATTATTCACCATATGTTAAGGGCTATGTAGTCTGGGATATACATTTAAAAGTTTGGTAATGTTGTTGTCAGCCCGCGGACCTGAAGAAGCGAATCGAATCTCTGATCGACCGGGACTATATGGAGCGAGACAAGGACAACCCGAACCAATACAACTACGTCGCGTAAACAGACCGGGGCGGTGGCGGCGACGGCGACCGTCACTCACGTGATCGTTACAACATGCATCATATAATGAGACAACAACACACACTATAATAATATGTCCTCGAGCAATAAAAGTATAAATTATAACTATTTAAATCTGTTTTCATTTCATTTATAAATAACTAGCTGTGCTAAACCCACAGCTATTCTCCCGTATATTCTTCACTGCGTATCATTTTTTTTTTACGCGAAACCCTAATTGTTTTGAAATTAAAAGTACCCTTAGGGCCAATTTTTTGATCCGTAGTCAACTCGAGAAATGGTCAGATTTGTAACAAATGGTTAAAATAATGCCCTGATGCGTTTTTTGAAACATAGTTAAGCTAACCAATTGTCAGAAATGTGACTATTTGTTACAAAATTTAACCATTCAGTCCAGTCGGGTTAGCAAGATGGCGGATGGTTAACTCTAGTGCGAACAGCTGTTTCATTGCTTTTATGTAACATTTGAAGTTTCATGATATAACATTAATTTATATAAAATAATTTGTTAAATAATTACAACGTATTAATAAATTGCTATTTATTATCTTTTTCGTAATATTTTTGTTTTTTATAAGAATTCAGTATTCCATTATGTATAGTATATCAAGTTCGTACAAATACTTATTTGGCTTGTAAAATATATTAAATTCAAGAATTAAATTATAAAATCAAAGAATATTTTAGACAAGACGAAATAAAAAGAAAGGTAATATCATTACAAAACTATCACAAGAAATAATAATGGACACAGATGTTCAAGAGTAGCTCGACCCTTTGTTTTTTTTGTAATGTTTGTTCGACAACTCGAATTATGGACCCTGACACATTTTACTCGGAATGATCATACAAAATAATTTACCGGAATCAAAAGTATTCTATTATACAGTTCATTTTACTGGCAACATAAATAACTATTGCTAAATTTAACCTTATTTAAAATAATAGTAGATTTTGTCATCAAAAAACGCATTGTGATTATAACCATTGGTTTGTGTAATAGTAATAGTAAAATTGACAAATGGATATAGTAACTTTGACTACGGATCAAAAAATTGGCTCTTAGTTAAGCAGAGTAACTTCGGCTATCTACCAAAAAAAGTCCCGTCGAAAGCCATCCAGCCGTTCCGGAGCTTAACCGGAATAAACAGACAAAAATTTTTACGTTATCGTATGTATTTAGTAAAAAAAAACTATCTTGAAATAACAAACAGACATTTCAATTTTATTTATTGGTATAGATTGCCGCCATATCGGTCAACGTGAGGTATCACATCGAGCGCACTTTTATAGATTGGTTATTATTTTATTGTCATATTTTATAAGTTGTTAAACGCGAATTCCCGATAGATTTTATATGGCAATAACAAACTATGAAGTAATTTTTTTTACAACCTAATTCACGTAACTATTCAATGGTTTAATGTTGCCAGCAACTTAATTCCATAATATTCTATCAGCAACATAGGTAGCATAGTGATAATATATGTGAATACAAAATGTATATTGAAACATCTATAGCCGCATGTAAAACCGGTTTCTGGCGTGGCGACGCGTCGCCACGCTATATGATGGTATATATATACAGTCTATATGCAGTAGTGTGTACGGTGCATATTACTTTTACAAAATAATGTCGATGTTTCACATCTGCCAGGCCTCCCGTGACGGCTCACATTTTTTTTACTACTTATCTTCTAGTATCTTGTTTAAATACATTAGCATCAAATGCGAATATTTAATTCTTCATTGTCTGATCATCTTGATAGGACTTTGTCGTATTAAAATTCATAATTTTAATAACCAAAAAGCAGGGAAGTGCGGTTCGGGCAGTCGTTAGCCGTTGTCGAGAATTGTCTCCTGTGACTCACTTCCTGCCTCTACTTATAACCATGTTCCCATCCTGCGTACTTCCTGTTTAGTCAACTTATAGTATGTAAACTCGAATTTGAGTCCATTGTCTGGGTACCAATATTGTTAGAACGTCACGGGCCACACAAATACCGACCGAGGGCCGCGCTGCAGATTGACGAACACAGGTATATATATTCATATGTATTTAGTAAAAAAAAAAAACTGTTATTTTCATATTACAACAGACACTTCAATTTTATTTTTATAGATAACTTTTAGTTATAGGTTTCTCTAGCTATATAAATAAAGGTATCAAGGTAACAAATGTAAAAAGGGCATCTTATTTTATGAAAGCTTAAGGGAAATTATCAGACTAAGATATAATATGTAAGCACATTTCACACAACAAAGAGAAAATAAGCGTGTGTAAATAGTAAATACATGCATAAGTTATATTAGCCAAGCAGATTTTTATATGTTTGTCGTTTTGAGACATGTAAATCAAGAATTTTATTAAGTTTCTCTTAATTTAGAATTTTCAATATTGTCTATACAGAGTATAATGTGATTTTCTACGATATATTTATATTCAATAAATAATAAATCTTTAAAATGGGAGTAGTTATTACATATCGGCTAATTTGGTAGTTAGGCTCTGAGGGCTTCTCTGAGCTTGTGGGTCCCAGTGCATGACACCGTTTAGTTCTTTAAAAACTACGACAATATTCAAAATACGTGTGTGCCGTATAAATATTGTCAACATTCTCATTTATTATTCTGGTCCGTAAATGTATTATTTACCGTATTTTAGTATTAGGTTGTCCCAATACTGAGCAAAATCAAATAAGAAAATAAAACAGAGTTTAAAAAAAAACAACTTTATTCGACATGATTCCATCGTAAAATTATTTATATAAACATACAACAATAATTCTAACATACATATAGAGGTGGATTAACCTAATCCGTCTGTAATATATATTGCACGATATACGCTGTTAATACACGTACAGACCGGACCGCGGACATGGTACGACGAGCGGCCGAGGTCATCAGTCGCCTAAGTAGGGATGGGAATAAGATTTTACATAAAGATCGATTTTTTAATCTATTAACATTACATTGGGGTCCGAGATATTAATTTTTTCTCGACTTGTTTTCTTTGACGTTTTATTCGTAAATAGTATTCTTCTAATGTTCGAAATTAGACTATAATCATCATTTATTGCAAAAACTGTTTCCAATGTTTTTATTAACAGCACTTACTAACGAAAAATGATACTGAACTGTTTTATTTTTGCCTATTTACAGATATTCATCATATCATAATAGAAAACAAAAAAGGATACTCTTATATTCAATACTTTACTAGTTTGAAAGATATATACTTTGGACCTAGATATATTGTGAATCGATTAATCAAGCTTGGATTTGAATCGATTCCCATGTAAGGATTCCCCATCCCTACTTAGGCGACTCGTAACCTCGGCCCCCCGCCGTACCATATCCGCGGTCCGGTCCGTACTTGTTAACTGCTGTACATTGTTACTAATATTAAACCCAACCACATTATCTGTGTACTTTCTTTGATCTTTACGATGTCTTTATTCCCATTCTATCATAATTATAATAAAAATTACTTAAAACATACATTTTTAAGATTTTCTATAAGAGACTTGCGAAAAGACATAAAGTATCAACTAACTCGTTTTTTTTTTTTTTTTCCTTACGGGTTATTATATAGGATAGTGACCATCAATTAAGGTTTGTCAAGAATACTTAAAAAAAAAAAAAATCACTGAACCAAATACCTATACTGCCGAGCTAGTAAAATTCATTTACTGCCCTTTTGAATTTTTTACGCCAATATATTTTTGTTAATCTGTCAATATTTCATTTTTGGTTACGTTTTCCAAGCAAAAAAAACTAGTAAATCAATTTATCAAAGTAAAAAACAGTAATGTTCAAACTATATTGCCTTTTTGTACTCTGTATATTACGAGTTTATTATCAACGGAGAAAAAGCGCGGCATTTTGACGCTTTCCGAGTTAACTGTGGTGGGAACAAAATACGATCTCTTTTTCGATTAATAATACTAGAGGTTATAGAAAATTTTATTTTATTATATGCAATTCATTACTATTTTAATTAACAGTCGTCTGTTTTCCTAAAATGAAAATTTTAAATTCACCTCAATGGAAAAAACATATTTTCCATTTTGAGAAACAAACTTTTTTCTTTTACTCTGTAAAATTTTTTCAGCGTACTAATAAACAATAAATGTTACGTATACTAATGTGATATAATTTGTTTCCAAAAAATATTCATTTAACAGGCTGCTTTTTGTTTATTTATGTAATTATTTTTATGTAACTGCCTCGGTGGCGCAGTTGTATTACGGTGCGACTGCCGTTCTGAGGTCTCGGGTTCGATCTCTGGGTCGGGTCAACTGGTATTGGGTTTTTTTTCTACTCAATATCATCCCGGAGTTTGGAATTTGTGCCCGATATGACGACAGGCTCGCCCCTTGTCACATCCGGTACGGAATGT
Organism: Samia ricini; assembly: GCA_014132275.2. Classification (NCBI taxonomy): domain Eukaryota; kingdom Metazoa; phylum Arthropoda; class Insecta; order Lepidoptera; family Saturniidae; genus Samia; species Samia ricini. The sequence continues at coordinate 2,739,260 of AP028161.1, read as the reverse complement.
GAGTAGTGTAGTTCGCTACATCACCTCTGCCTAACTCATAAGGGATAACAGGCACGAGCTTATGTTATGTAATTATTTTTAGATAATAATTCTATTAGCAGTAAATATAAAAGTTAATAATTACTACTGTAAATGTCAAAATTATAATTAGTATTGAAATGAAATAAAATAAAAATTATTTCGCATTAATGTTTTTTATCTTTGACAAAGTAACACAAATAAATTACATAAACTGTGAAAAAAGGCAGTAAAAATAGTGTCACGAGTATGAAAACAGTAACTCACACGTTACTGCTTTTTGATTTACGACAGTTAAATATAAAAAATCACTTATTTTCGGCTTCGAAAATCTTTATGATCCAAAATCACATTTAAATTACTTTTTAATAAATTATAATTTAGTCGAGTTATGTCACTATAATTGGCATTTATTTCGTTTTAAAAATTCCAAAAAATTTGAACTCGGTTTTATTTAATTTCGATTTTTACACTTTTCTGCGTTTTACCAAAGCACGGCAGTATATGTGTATTTAGTCAACCTTTTGAATATGTCATAGCAAATAAAACAATCAATCATATTTACATTTATATATTTACAATTAATATAAATCTAATAAAATTATTTATAGTTAATTTACTAATGAGTTTAATAATAAATAAAAATCTCTACGTTTAAATAAAAAAAAAACAACATCGATACTGGTTATTTACTTTAAAAAAATGATTTTCTAACCTCCCGCCTATTGTAAATATATAATAAATAATAAATAATAATAATATAATATAATAATATAATAAATAATAATAATAAATTGGCAACTCCGCGCTAACGTTCTTTATTTAATACTGGCAACACAATTACTACTATCCATCTATCTCATATGAAAATTCTGTAAAAAGTTAGGCTTAAAGGACGTTTGTCCAGTGGCCGTAATGAATTAAAAAAAAAAATATCTATCTATCACGTCTATATATATACATACGTTTACCTTGGGCAAATCAATGAACTCCACAGTTATTAAATTTTTATAATTGTTACGTGTATTCAATACTTCAGTTAATCGGTTGAAATAATTTATTAAAAATTCGTAATTGGAAAGGAATTAAAAAAACATATACAACCATAATTTCCCCAACGTGTTGTTGTATGAAGTCGATTGATTTGATAAAATCGATCAATTCAAATACCGATTTCAATAGAATAATTAATCATCTAAAACTCTAATTCTGTTAAAAAAAAAAAAAAATTTAAAAACAAACTGAAAGTACAAAATTAGACAAATAGAATATGTTTCGAATAATAACTTGGCATAATGATATCTAATATTAATCAATTCTAAACTTATCATGTGTTTTCGGATCGGATATGTGTATAGTGGTAGTGAAACAATTTTTTTTCTTTCTTATTTTTATGTCAACCTTTGAAGTTACAGAACTGCCAGTGTCATGTGGATAACGATACGTGTTTTCTTTTAATGGTTAACGTTTATCTGAGAGGTGCCACGAAAACTCCCCAAACGGTTCCCCGGCAAGATGGCCGCCGTTTCGCTGGATACATATCGTGTCCAGGTGATACGGACAAAGTAACCGACAGGTTGAAAGGGAAAAGTCATTTGTCAGTAATTTTGAAAACGGTATCGAGATGGTCCTTGTGGTAGTCGAGTTCTTCCGCGAGCGCCATCGCGAGACTGTTCGGAGTCACCTCTGCGTCTAAATAATCACGTAGTAATATCTGGAATAGGGGGTATTATAATTTATTGAAAACAACCCCTTGATTACTAACCTGGCGTTTCCATTATATTCCTATTGTCTCATTTTTATAGGTAACCGACATAATAATTACACCTAAACACTTATATTGAAAAGAAAACCCTTCGACTAATAAAATTCTCGGATCTTTTATTAGTTTAGCTTTTAAGGGAGTCGAGAGGGAACGCTTCATCCCTTTCCCGCATAACGAATTTTAGTATAGAACTAGCTATGTGCCCGCGGCTGTGTTTCATGTAATCTTCAATGGGTTTTAATTTTTTTATACGGAATCTTAATTATTTACGTAAAAAACTTTTTTGTACTAAAATAAAAATTAAAAGTACCTTAAGTTACGCAGAGTAACTTCAGCTATCTAAAAAAAAAACCCGTCAAAATAGGTTTAGCCGTTTCGGAGATTACCAAGAACAAACAGACAAAATTTTTAAAATTGTATTTGGTATCGTATATCCATTCATGTTATGTATTTAGTAAAAAATTATCATTTTAACATTACAAACAGACACTTCAATTTTTTTTTTATCAGTATAGATTTGTACGAAACACTTTAGTGTGACGTCATACTGCAGTAAACGAAAATGTCTCGGGAAAAAATAATAAAATACCTACTAATGATTTGTTTTTTAATGAGACAAAAGTATATTGCAATGAATGTCATTCTTTTAGTTTTCGATTTTCACCGCTGACACATTTGCCACTGTCAAACCGTATTAGGTCAGATTAGTAATTTTTTTAATTCGATACATTTCAAAATCTTCATCTAATTTTTAACCAGAACATGATAACAGTTTACGTTTAATCTTTCATCGCAATCATACTTGATATTAAGTGACGACGTGATTGAAAGTTAAATCAGGCATTTTACATTCTGCAAGAGGTATGTAAACTGTATCCTCTATAATTACATTTTCGTCGATGGATATAATGTTAGTTCGAAAGGCACGTACCCGAGGGGGCACAGCCCCGCCGTGGCGGAGCACCCAGCGCCGGAGCCCGTCGCCGGCGCGCCTCGACAGCGGATCCCCCTCGAAGTGTTTCTTCCAGACGCTCCAGGCGATGCCGCGCGATATCAGGTACGAGTAGTACTTAGCGCCGTATCCGATCAAATGGCTGAAGCGGTGTTGCCACGCCTAAAAAAAACGGCACGGTATGGGTTCAGATGCATTGACCACAATCTCATCTGATGTTAAGTGATGATAAACACAGAAACCTGAGAATGGTAGCTAACCCCAGACCACCCTCAAGTTTGAAAACCTATCACCAAATACCAATAGGTGTGTTGACTACCGCTTGAGGACCAATACCAAGGCTTAGCGTGTCTACCATTCTGGACCGCGTCGTCACTTAAAACTAAATCAGATGAGGTCGTGGTCAAAGCACAAAGCCTGTAAAAAAAACCATGCTACGGTTTCCTCACGATGTTTTCCTTCACCGATAACTCAGGCTCCATTGACAGAGAGCGTGGTTAGCTAGGTGGACTAATTTGCGTGTCTCGTAGACGGTAAGACTGAAAGGTCGGAGGTCCAAACCCAGGGTGGGTAGCACATTTTTTTTTTTAGAGAGCGTGGTTAGCCCGGTGGGGTAAACCGCGTGTCTCATGTTGAAACGACCGAAAGGTCGGAGGTTCAAACCCTGGGTGGGTAACAAATTTTTGGGGGGGGGGAGAGAGGTGATTGTGGCTTTAGGGTGATAATCACCTCTCTTCCTCCGGGTGGTTTTTACTTCTCTTCTCTATGAGAGGTGGGCGAAGAGGTGGGTGGGGAGAGAGCCTGTGGGTCAGGCAGCGGTATTCTCCCCCCCATCCCCATTGGGCTTAAGTATGGACGAGGCCCAGTGGGCCATGCCGCAGGGGGGACGCGGTGCAATGCTGTGCGATCCCGTATCGCCCCTACTATAAATGCGGCGGGGGCGGCTCCGGGGGTTTTAGTGGGTATTTCCGGGCGCTTCACGCCCGGGTGAGTCCCACACTGGTGCGGAGGCGTCCCTCCGCACCCCCTTACCCATTGCATTGGGGGACTCCGGTCTCACTATTGCAATGGGTAAGGGTAGTGCGTAAATGCATTTCCCCTCGACAAAAAAAAAAAAAAACAAAAAAACAGGCTCCATTGACACGGAATCCGGCTGCACATTTGCATTATTTTTTTTCTCTTGTACTGAAATCCGCTAAAAAAAACACACACACAATAAAATCAAGTCGAAAGGTAACAAATAGTCACTCGCCGTATTCTCTACGTATGGTAGTCCGTAGTACCTCTTCTGTACCTCCTGTAACACTTGAGTCGTCCGGGCGCCGTGGGACGCGCCCGGCCCGTGGTAATGCTGGTCCAAAGCCGAGTAGAATACCTTACAAATGAATTATAACATAACATAAGCTCACGCCTGTTATCCCCGAAGGGTTAGGCAGAGGTGATGTAGCGAACTACACTACTCACATTCCGTCCCAGATGTGACAGGGGGCGAGCCTGTCGCCATATCGGACACAAATTCCCAACTCAGTAGAAAAAAAACCCGGACAGACCCGACCCGGGGATCGAACCCGAGACCTCAGAACGGCAGTCGCACCGTAAATATTTGAGATTTCTCCTGCTAAGCATATTTATGCTCAGAATTCCATTATTTACATATCCACTAAACAATATAAACGATCTATTCAATGACATTGATATTTTCCACCCCAGTCGTAATCAGTTCCTAAAGTCGGTCCGATTAAAGTTAGTTGCAAACGTCAGGTGATAGACTTAATATCTAATAATTGACACACACACACACACACACACATTCAACATTTCCTACATATACACTCGCATCCACACACGCGAAATGCATATTATTTATAAAACGTAATCTGTATTACTTCTTAATTGGCACTTTAAAATTATATTTTATAGATTCAATGTTTTTATCTGTTCTATTGATAACGCGATAACGGATGACCACGTGACGTCACAATACATTAGTCTGTTATAACGTTTAAGGCTATTCAGTTATTAAGCAAGTAATGTTAACTTAATAGACTTACTATTGCTATCGCTACACTGTTTTGCTGACAAGGGTGAGGAGGGAGGGAAGGGGGGGGGGGGGACAAAATGATCCAAATTTTTCTTACGTAATACTTGAACGGATTCTTTGACGCTTGTCGCTATATAGTGACGTCATCATCCATATAACATGCGTCGACTAGCGGTTTCATGATTGAGGCTTGACATAAATCGACAAAAAAAACCAACTGTTCCGAATATAATTTTTATTGACACTAGCAGCGCGCCCGCGGCTGCTCCCGCGTTATATGTTCTTCATTGCGTTTTAATTTTTTTTTATATACGGAATCCAAAATTTTTCATTCATATTTTTCATTTTCATAAAAAGATTTAGTGTTAAGGTAAAGTAAACATATTTGTCATAAATTCAAGCACTTGCCCGTAAAACTGTACCCTGAATCGGATTTGATCCAATTTTTTTGGGAGTTTTATTTATTTTACGCGGAACCCTAAATATTTACGACAATTAAAAGTACTCTAAATTACAAACAGACAGACAGGCGAAAATTTTAAAAAATGTATTTTTGGTATAGGTATCCGTATATACAATGTTAATATCGATTTAGAAAAAAAAAAAAAAAAAAAAAAAAAATGACATTAAAAACATTGTACAATTTCTATTTACCGGGATATGTAATAATACCACACTAGGACAGTACTGTGACTTTATTTCGTGCCGTTATATAAAAAAACAATTTAGACCCTAACTCATTGAGCGAGAATCTTGACCCCGCGATACAAAAATTCTCACAATGAAATTAACGCCATCTAACGGGGCAGCCTTTAAACTGTACAGACAGAGAGACACTTTCAAATTTTATTTATTAGTATAATTTATGCCGATGAAGCTATTAAGCGATTAGCAGTTATAATAAATGAACGTGGATACCTGAAGCTGCATCTCGCTGGCGCCGAACAGGTGCTTGGAGGCGCACAGCCTCTGCAGCATGTCCTCCGGCATCGGCTCGCGGGTCTGGAAGTGCCGCGCGAACCGACGGACAACCTGCGACGAGCTCTCCGTATTTATAACTTTCAATTTGATTCGGGGAACCCAAATCCGAAACGTTAGGACAAAGATTGAGAATAATTGACTGAGCCCCAAGTCAAAATCGTTGATCGGATTGAGACATCAGTTCCTGGATAGAGCTAGGGCCTTTTAGCTTTCTTCTAGGTATGCTACGTCTTGTCTGCTGACAAGATGAGTAAAGGAGAGGGACCTTACTTCCTCTACAGCAGTAGCGGGTTTCTTCCCCTTTTTCTTTGCCCGTCACTGCTCTGTCCTTTTCTGTTTTATCGGGGGCAGGGAGTATACCCTGGACCCGGACGGTTGACCACTTACGTCATACTTCTCTCTGAGAAGTGGGCGAAGAGGTGGGTGGGGGGTTCTCCCACCCATCCCCAACGGGCTAAGTATGGACGTAGCCGTTAGGTCTGCTACAGAGGATGACGCGGTGCTTGCGAGAGCTATCCCGTATCACCCCCATCCCAAATGCGGCGGACGGCCTCGGGGGGTTTAGTGGGTACGTCCCTCCGCAACCCCTTACCTATTGCATTGGGGGACTTCGGTCTCACTAATGTAATAGGTAAGGGTGGTGCGTAAATACATTCTCATCGTCGAAAAAAAAGGGCCTTTTAGCAAAGTTTTCCATTGGGCTCATTGGAAACGCTCATTGGCTATAGAATTCTGGAATAATTTGCCAGGACAAATTCATTCCAAAGAGCTCATCAGGGGATATACTCAGCGGAGAGCTGAGGAAGCCCTGATGCTCAGTAGGAATCAGCTGCGGGTATTAGTGAGAGCACTAACTGGGCACTGTTGTGTGTGCACAAGCATATGCACAGCATGAGTGCCCAGAACACAAGAGAGTGCAGGTTTTGTGAAATAGCAGACGAAACACCAAAGCACATCTTGTGTGAATGTGATCCATTAATCCCATACGTAACCGAATTCTGGGTAAACATGCGTTGCTCCCGGAGGAGGTACAGACGCTCTCTGCCAAAAAGATCCTGCAGTATATCCAGGTTATATCCAGGGTCCAGGTTGTAGGTCTACCCGGCCCGGGTGAGTCCCACACTGGCACGGAGTTCGTCCCTCCGTGCCCCCCTACCCATTGCATTGGGGGACTTCGGTCTCACTAATGCAATGGGTAAGGGTAGTGCGTAAATGCATTTCACACCGTCAAAAAAAAAAAAAAAAGGTAGGTCTAGGCAGTGAGCTTTAAGAATATGGGGATCGCCCATATTAGAGCCACAATAGATCTATCTAGGTCGCAGTGATACAGGAATGTATTAGCCTTCGTAGCCCCTTTCTCGAATAATAATAATAATAATGTCTACGTGACGTCACAAACATCAGACTGAATAATTGTCCTGCAAATACCATAAAAGATCGTAAAGAAATAACAAAAAATCCTAAACGACCAACTCGCTCATCGGTAATCATTCGCAATGGATCAAAAAAATCTTTATCCGGCTAAACCTACTTTATTACTGACTAAGATATTTTGAAATCCATTGGTGGTCGGCTCGTCCACACGTGTCACACGAGCGGACCCTAAATTGGTGTAAAAGGTACAGTTCAGTACGTACGTCGGGGGCAGGATGCGAAGTACTCCATGAGCACGCTGGGCAGCTCGGCGAGGTCGGTCGGGCAACGTGTGCCGGACACGTGCTGGTGGTCGGCGCGCCCCAGCATCGAGTGCAACGCGTGCCCCATCTCGTGGAACAGGTTGTCGACTGCGCCGGCGGACAGCAGCGCCGGCCCGCCGCGGTGCCCGCCGCTCAGCGAGAGCATCACCACCACTATCGGGTTCTGGGTTCACAACCACCACAATCAATTTGGTTTTCTTTCCAATACTTATCTCTGGGTATTGTTGAAAGCCATACACCACTCACTTTTCGGTGTAGATATGACGGTTTTACCAAAAAAAATTTTTTTTTTTTTTTACTAAACAGATATGAATGTATTACACGATATCTATACCAAAAATACAATTTTTCAAATTTTTGTCTGTCTGTTTGTTTGTTTCCGGGTAATCTCCGGAACGGCTGAATGGATTTTGATGGGACTTTTTTTGGTACATAGCTGAAGTTACTGCAGGTAACTTAGGGTACTTTTAATTTTCGAAAATAAATAGGGTACCATGTAAAAAATATTAAAACTACTAAAAAAAGTTAATAAAATCCTCCTATTCAATGCACAGTTTTACGAGCAAGTGCTTACAATTATGAGAAATATTTTTACTTTATACTGAACAAAAATTAGGGAACCGTATAAAAAAATAAAATGCAGTAAAGAATATATGAAAAGCGGGCGCAGCCGCGAGCACAATAGCTAGTCTTACATAATTAATGGACAATCTCTTAATACTCTTCAAGAGCTCAAGGGGAATATTAAAAAAATTCTCTACAATGTTTTGTACTCGTGGTGAAAATAAGTGAACCGTTACCTGGTAAGTCCCATCTGGTAAGAGTTTGCCGCCCTGGATCGTGAAGTGGCAGTCCTGGTGCGGCTTCCCGGGCCGCTCGTACAGGTCGCAGTAGATGTGCCCGAGCAGCCCTTCGGTCTCATGGACAACGGCCAGCTTGTAAACATCCGGTGACCAGGACTCACCTGGAAACGGACTAATGTGACACCAAACAAAGCTTTTTGAACAAATCTTAGTCCCTTATTTAATGTTTTTTTTTAAAATACAAACTAGGCATATTAACTCCACTTCATCATCTGATGTCTGGGATGAATACAGTTCAGGAACTATTATGGCTGTATTTACTATGACTAAGGCCGAGTTATAGGTAGTTCTACATATACGCTTGCTGATACCTTAACGAGTCACTATGACGGGTATTTTACAAATAAGCCAGCCCGGCACAAAAAGCTCCACCAACCCGTACTAGTTCTTACTTATTAACTTGCATTATTAGACCCAATATTTCGGTAACATTTTACGTGATATAATTTAGCTATTGTGTACAAGTGTATTGCATTATGTAATTAATTGTAACGAATAATGTGTGAACGGATCCGCGGGAACAGCTAGTTATAATTACTTTAATATGCCAGTTGTTATATTATCCAATAATATAGTTTCCATATTTTAACATGTGATACTATTGGTTGATTGTGAGCACTCTCTGTGATTGGCTAGTTATTTGAAATAACTCAAGGTCATTATTAAAGTAATCCCTTTTTTGTCTCTTTCTACACAAACTAATATCTTCAGACTGAATGTCTTCTACATAATCTATGTTTGTAGTAAGAGCCAATTTTTTTATCCGTAGTCAAAGTTACTATATCCATTTGTCAATTTTACTATTACTATTACACAAAACAATGGTTATAATCACAATGCGTTTTTTGATGACAAAATCTACTATGGTTAAATTTAGCAATAGTTATTTATGTTGCCAGTAAAATGAACTGTATAATAGAATACTTTTGATTCCGGTAATTTTTTTTTTAATTTGTCGAGCTAATCTCGAACATCTGTGTCCATTATTATTTCTTGTGATAGTTTTGTAATGATATTACATTTTTTTTTATTTCGTCGTGTCTAAAATATTCTTTGATTCTATAATTTAATTCTTGAATTTAATATATTTTACAAGCCAAATAAATATTTGTACGAACTTGATATACTATACATAATGGAATAATGAACTCTTATGAAAAATAAAATTCATAAACAAAAATATTACGAAAAAGATAATAAATAGCAATACATTGTAATTATTTAACAAATTATTTTATATAAGTTACTGTTACATAATGAAACTTCAAATTATCTACTTCAAATGTTACACAAAAGCAATGAAACAGCTGTTCGCACTAGAGTTAACCATCCGCCATCTTGCTGACCCGACTGAGCTGAATGGTTAAATTTTTTAACAAATAGTCACATTTTTGACAAATGGTTAGCTTAACTATGTTTCAAAAAACGCATCAGGGCATTATTTTAACCATTTGTTACAAATCTGCCCATTTCTCGAGTTGACTACGGATCAAAAAATTGGCCCTAAGTCTACTCACCCGGAAGCATATCTTCAGACTTCAAACTGATCCCGTATAACTCTTCGCACAACATGTTCAGCCCCTCCATGCACCCCCCCAACGAGAAGTACGGGCTAAAATCTGAATTCGCGACGTTTAATAGCTGCGTTTTAGCTTTATGGGTGAAGTATGGCGTGTCCCAGCACATGAGGGTGTCCAGGTGCGGGGTTTCTCGCCTCTTCATTTTCAGCATAGCGTCGAAATCCATTTTAGCTCGGTCGTGGAGGTTATCTGACAGGATGTCGAGAAACTGTCGTACGTTCGATGCCGTCTCCATTGTGCTGGCCTTTATCGCCCTGTAATAAACGACCTGTTTTGGTAAAAACAAGAAAATGCACAATGTTTTTACCGTTTGCATGGTAGTAGAGTATTTTTATGATACCCGTCTGGGTAGCTACCATGCTCATGTTTGAAAACCTATCGCCAAATACCAATAGATGTGTTCCGGCAGCATCACTTGAGAACCAGTAACTTTTTTTTTTGACGGGGGGAAATGCATTTACGCACTACCCTTACCTATTGCATTAGTGAGACCGGAGCCCCCCAATGCAATAGGTAAGGGGCACGGAGGGACGACTCCGTGCCAGTGTGGGAAACAGTATATAACTATATAAGATTTTTAAATACTGTGACCTGCAGTAAAATTGAATGTTCAGTTTTATGGGTCAGTAACCTATATTATAAGATATAAACAAGAGAATAAATAAATAATAAATAATAAACTACCTAATCCATAAAAGTGCGGGCCGCAGTGGTACCTCACATTAACATTTGTGGCCTTTGACCAGAAAAGTGTGTCGACCATTGCTTTATTTATATTATATTTTTTATACTATTTTTAACTGCCTCGGTGGCACAGTTCTATTACGGTGCGACTGCCGTTCTGAGGTCTCGGGTTCGATCCCCGGGTCGGGTCAAGTAGTATTGGGTTTTTTAATATAGTATTTAAATATCTTATATAATTATATACTTTTTATACTATCTACTGGACATAATTTTATGAACTATGAAATGTGAATTCCCCGTAAACTTTGTATGGTAAAAGCAAGCTATGATTTCATTTTTGTCAATCTAATTCACAAATGATATGCAAATTCAGCTTTGAGTCGTTGCCCACCAGAATTGTTCGCGAAGTCGCGGGCCGCAGTTTGACGACCGCTGAAATAGAGTCTGTGAGATGCATACCGATGACTGTAGGTGGGGAAACCGCAGAGCTCGGCGAGTTCAAGTCGCGCGTCCAGTGCGGTGGTCAGCAGGCGGTCCTGCTTCGAGTCCGGCGCGAGGTACAGCCTGTAGGCGGCCTCCCTGCCCGCGGCCTCCGCGCACTCCGCGTACACACCGCTCACTATTATACTGTCGCCCTCCGTACTGAAGCTGTCACATGACGATATTAAAACATCATTGTATCTGAAGGGGACGCTTTCTTCAGCAATGAAACCCCAACTTCTCTATAGAATGTGGACTGTATTTATTAATCTTGGAATTACATGTATTTAGAAACTATATCTTGCCGGTACAACTTTGCTTTTTTTTTTTTTTTTTTTTTTTTTTTTTTTTGACCTAGCTAATGCTGTTGACCGGAAGGGCCTTTACAGCTTCACCGAACTTTGGGGGCGAGTGCTGAAGGCACTCGCCGCAATAAGGTGACTAGCTCAAGGGCTACCAAAGTGGTACGAACCTCGGCTTGGCCGTCACCTGAGTACTCAAGACTCACTCGCGAGTTGTATCCTAGCTATCCCTACATTTTTTATATTAATATAAAAAAAAAAAAAAAAAAAAAAGTTCCTTAGGACCTATGTACCTTGCATGTTATGCATGAGTGTGTATGGAGTGTTGTGCGTGTAATTGCTCAATGCGTGGGCAGTGTTACTGTATCGCGCTGGCGGCGACGTCAAGAGCCTCCCCAGTTGGGGAACGAGACACGTCTTGGGTCGCCGCCTGAGGGGGACCCGGAGTGTGTGCGGGAGCAAAGTTAGCCGCCTGTCCCCGGCGGCGGGAACGGCGGTTTCGCGGGCGTGGGCGCTGGCACGCATTCGTACGAGGTAAAGGAGGGAAGATCCTATTACTACGAGTTATGGTATCGTCGCGGCACGATAAGATTCTTTGCGGCCGACGTATACGACGCGGCTTACGTCCTGGCAAGTACGAGACGGCTCGCACGATGAGGGGGTTCGAGTGTGTCTCTGCGCGTTCGAAGAATGCGCGACACTGGGTCTTGAAAACGGACCTAATGGAGGGCAGGTTGAGATCCCTGTGTAAATCCACAGTTCTCTCGAACCATTGGGCACCTACTGCCTTCCTTACAAAGCGATTCTGAATCCTTTGTAAGGCGTGCATGCGTGAACGAGTGATGTGACCGAAGACAGGTGCGCAATACGTGATGATGGGTCTGACCACCATCTTGTATAGGGTAATCTTATGGCGGAGTGCCATTTTGCTCTTGCTGTTGTAGAGCGGATAGAGACGACCTAGCACCATGGAGGTCTGGCGCTTCACTTTCTTTATGTGAGATTTGAAAGAGAGTCTGTCATCTAATTGAACTCCTAGGTACCTGACTTCGGAGCAGTATGGGATTTCAGTACCCGCGTACTGTATGGGCTTGGGGGGGTCTTTTCGGAGTTTACTACTTCTAGTGAATAATAACGCGGCGCTCTTACTCGGGTTTATCGCGAGACGCCATTTGAAATACCAAGCGCTGAGTTGGTCGACAGCGCCTTGGACGTATTTGCGTAAGATACAACTTTGCCGGCGGTCGGCGCGAATTCTAATACATTTTTAATACTTACAACTAGCACATAGTTACTCTTAGTCTACTAACTTATCATTTATCTCATTTACACACATGATGTACATATAATATCTATCTCTCTCTCTCTCTCTCTCTCTCGTGTTTCCAGCTAGTGTGTGTGTGTGTTGTAAGGCTTGTGATTCGCGATGTTGTTCTCGTAATTAAATGTTAATGTTAAAGATTTAAGGAAATATTCATTTGTCCTCAACAGTATCCTAATTTTTACTTTATTTATTTATATAGGTCACCAACAGAATCCACACATACAATAGTACAAAATACAATTGCATACTTTAGTATTTTTTTTTTTACACGGAATAGGCCAGTGCTTCGACCGCAATCTCATCTGATGTTAAGTACTGGATCTCAAGTGATGGTGCCCGGAACACACCTATTGGTATTTGGCGACAGGTTTTCAAACTTGAGGGTGGTAGCTACCCAGGCGCGGATCATTTGAAAATGTCCTACCACCGCATGGTTTATGGTTTCCTCACGATGTTTCCATCACCGAAAGCTCAGGCCGATTTTAAAGTCGGATAGGTGGGGATCGAACCCGCGTCGATTAACGCGGAATCCGGCCGCACTACCCGCTGCGCCATTATCGCTTCAACGTGTTAGTCAGTCAATCGTCAGTTTAGATGTGACTCCAATTAGAGGCAACGATGGCATGCACAGTAAATATTATTGTTTTTTTTTTATTGTTAAAAAAAAATCAAAACATTATAACGGCAATTTTGATTAAATAAAAATAATAATAGTCGTTTACAAATAGTTTTACAAAAACAAAAGTGTTAATGCCCAAAATATGGTGGGCCATAAAACGAGCATATTATAGAACTAGCATATTTATAATTTTTTTTTGTTCACGTGATGCTTTATAAAGAGCATCTGAGAATACGTACAACAATGTATCATTATGACAGGGTTATTACAAGTGTACGTTGGTCGGGATCCATACCATTTTCGATCTTGTCTACTGTTGTATCTATCTGCATACATTTTTTTACTCTTTGATTGTAAACAACATTTAGGATTTATTAAAAAAAAATTATACTACTTACAATTGCCTAACATTCTGTGGGACAGCAGTCCTGGGGACTCGCCTAGGCCTGGCTGCTCCAGCCATGAACTGCTGTCCAGTCTGTAATATCAAGTCGTTGAGGGCCACGACCCGTTTGCGAGGTCCGTCCTCCAACTGTATTCCGCTTTGTTCGAAATCAAACAGAAATAGTTCGGCTAAGTGACGATCGCCACAGGTGTCGCGTTTCACAGATTCACGTAAGGCTTCATAGAGTCCTTTGTGTGTGTTTAATCTGTAAATTTAATGCACAAATTGCTGCAGACTAAACCTAGGTCCAGAGAACCAGTAGCTTTTTTTATTTTTTTTGACGGGGGGAAATGCATTTACGCACTACCCTTACCCATTGCATTAGTGAGACCGAGGTCCCCCAATGCAATGGGTAAGGGGGCACGGAGAGACGAGTTCCGTGCCAGTGTGGGACTCAAACCCGGGCGAGAGTCGCCCGGGAATACCCACTAAAACCCCCCGGGGCCGTCCACCGCATTTAGGATGGGGGCGACACGGGGAGAGAACCAGTACCTGACTTAGTTCACTTAACATCGAGACTGTGATCAAAGCGCTGAGCCTATATCGTCTAAAAAAAAACCTACGTAAAATGAAAATATATTTACATTCATATTAGCTATTTAAGAATAAATACCACCATGTCAGTAATAGCAGGACCTTCAAACACAGATTGAAAGTGGGTCCTTTTGGTGTAAATATTATAAATGTAAATATTTGGACATATGTTAACTGTCAAAAAGAGGAACATTTTGTCAAGGGAAACAACATAGCATACCTTTTGAAATTATGCAAAGGCAACAGCTCCTTAAAAATATATATTATAATTATAAACATGCTAGAATATATTATAAAGAGTTTGACCAGGGAAGCACAACTGTGCTAATTAATGTGTATAGGGTGAGGCTTGGGTGTTCAAGTCTGAAATATGTAGTTGAGAGATGACTGCCCAGGGAGGAAAATATTATAGATTTCTTAGTAATTAAAATGACCAATATTTTGTGGGTTAGTGCTCCGATTAAGGTTGAAAACATTTATTGCGTTGATATTATTGCGTAATTAAAAAAGTAACTCACTTTTCTACAACCCCACTAACACTGATACAAGCATCTTCCGCTGCACTTGCAAAGTGTGATTGCGGATGAGCTATCCTTACAAACTCAGCAAGGTCAGCCACTTTACATAGTGTATCAGATAGTTCATCAAATATCTCCACCATAGGTCTTGTGGGGTTTGACGTAGCTTCTTCAATCAGGCAGTTCGTGGCTGTAATTGCTTGCTCTTTCAGTATGTGGAAACCTTCGAAGCTTGTTAGTTCTGGTTTGTTGAAGAGCCCCTTAAATAAATATGAATATGGTTCAATGTTGACCAACTATCAAGGATAGTACCCATATCTACTCATGGGTGTCGTAAAAGGCGACTAAGGGATACACTAGAGGATGAGTATCAGCATCCTCTGAGCTTCGCAAACACCAACTGCGATCGACTGCCGTTCTGAAGTCTCGGGTTCGATCTCCAGGTCGGGTTAAGTGGTATTGAGTTTTTCAACTCAGTAACAACCCGGAGTTTGGAATTTGTGCCCGATATGGCGACATCACATCTGGGACAGAACTAAGCTTGGCGAAATGTGAGTGGTGTAGTTCGCTATTTCACCTCTGCCTAACCCTTCGGGGATAACAGGCGTGAGCTTATGTTATGTTATGTATACTATCAAATCTCTTTTCATAGGTTCTAACAGAAAAATACATGCATAAATATTTCATTGCATTTTATTATTTTGTAAATCTAGCTAAAATCTTTTGCTCAAGATTACTTAAAAAAATCATGTAACAATATAATAAAATTACTTTATTTGCATAACACTGTCAAAATTCATATAAGGTTTAGTGGTATCACTAAAAAAATCTATATATGTATATGTCACAAAGGAGGTGTTATAATAGTTACAATAAACCATTTATTAATATGAAAACGTTAGGTTAATTCAATCATAATTAACTTAAAGAGTATTGTTTTTATTATGAGCTGTTATTATGTTTCCAATGTTCATTCTATTATTATTACCTTTTAACACAGATTCGAATTCTATTCCCAGAGCAAGGAGGTACAAAATAATGTAGCAGCGAATTATGATAAAACTATAGATAAATTAACAATGAATTAAAGTATTTTAGTAATCTACTCACTTAAAATACATATGATATCTCACTGTGCAACCTTATTTCCATATTACTCTTTCGAGCCACACTAGATTAATGGACGATCCTTGATAGCTAAATAATGTTTTATACATTTTATACTTCAATAGTTAATAAATATGCATAATTAAATAGGAGAAAAATTGCACATTGCATTCTTCCAATTCTTAATAAAAAAATTGAAAGAAAAAGATTTTTCAAAATATGATACTATTTATGAATGTAGTCAAATGAAACAACTCGAAAAAAGATCGATATTTTGCACCTCTAAGTTTTGTGAATGTATTAAAAATCAATCTTTTTGAAAAAAAAATCTCATCTACTTAGGCGACTGATGAACTCAGCGGCCCATCATACCATATCCACGGTCGGGTCCGTGCGTGTGTTAATAGCATTAGTAAAGGACCTGATTGTTTCTAAAGTAAATTATTTTATTACACTGTAAGAGGGACACTTTTAGGGATAGAATTTCTTTTTAAATTAACTTACAATTCATGATAATAGATTTACTACATTTTGTTATTAATGAACTGGGTAATAGTGTGAAATTGTAAAATAAATTTTATTAGCGCCCTCTGGTGCTTACTTTGTGAAACTATATGTCATGACGTTAATGTGGTTCTAATTAGATTTTTAACAGTTTAATTACTAATTAAATAAATTAATGATTAGTAATAACAGATTTATTCATTTATCAGAACTTTTGGAAGCTTTATTAATGTTAATGTAAAATTATTAATGTTAGTAGTACCGCCTGACACTCCTTTGTTAAAGATTTAAAAGTTAATGTGGTGGCACACTAAGCATTTCAGTTTATACGAATAATCAAACAAATCAACATATAAGTGGTTTGTGTTATTTTTAGAAATCATATTCTGTGTATTACTTTGTAAATGATAGTCTAATAGATTAGAACTAGTTTATTAAAGAACAGTTTATTAGGTCTTAAGTATCTAAAGCTACACTAGCTAATTAGGCTGTGCAGGGAGAACAATGCAAGCAGTGGAGGTGAGTGTTAATATATAGGAAAGGATTCCCTTAAACTTACACATGGTTGCTACACAGTGTTTACCTCACTATCATACAAAGTTCATCTCTTATTATTTTTTATTGTTACATATATAACAAATTATAAGGTTCTAAAAATGTATTTTTGGGTTTTTATTCTAAAGCTATCTGTGCACCTGCATTTCATATATTCTTCACTGTGTTTTAATTTTTTAGTACGGAACCCTAATTTTTTTGTAGTAATAAGATAAAGTAAATATATTTTTCATAAATTGAAGCACTTGCCCATAAAAAAACTGTGCATTGAATAGGATTTTGTTAAATTTTTTAGGAATTTCAATTTTAATTCTAATTATTTTCGAAAATTAAAAGAACACAGAGTAACTTCAGCTATCAAACAAAGTCCCGTCAAAATCCGTCCAGCCGTTCAGGAGATTACCCAGAACAAACAGACACATAGACGGACAGAGAGACAATAATTTTAAAAATTGGATTTTTGGTATAGGTACACTACATACGCATTTAGGAAAAAAAATAATTTTGACATTACAAATTTCACATATGTAAAAATACTTAGGAAAAACTTTGTAAAATATCAGCAGCTTAAAAATTGTTTTAATACTCACAGTTCTTTCTCTTAATGAGTCAAATATTGGCCTAGATGTTGGCCTGGTGTTGAAAGCTGTGGCTAAAGGTGACCAGGTACTCACAAAGCAGCCTGGCTTTCCGTTTTTGTCCTTGCCTTAGTATCCACAATGGTTTTATTAACTTCATAGTCATTATGAAGTTGATTTACTAAAAATATGTTCAAACTATAAAAACATATTTAGCATTATTATTAAAGTTTCGCTCATCTAATAACTTGTTCTCATTGTCGAAAGAGAGTTAGACTAACTCTCATCAAACTATCATCAATGTTTATGTTAATAAATCGAATCATGCAATTATTTTAAAGTTTTGTGTTAATCGTAATTCATAACCATAACAGTTATTAGGAAGCAAGTTTTTGCACCTATATTGCTCAGGGCATTGTCTTTTACTGTTAATAAAAAACTGCTCATATATAGCAATTTACAATGAAATTGTTTTTGTATAAAAAAAATCCAATAAGTGACCTACCTGAACACCAAAAAACAATTATAATTTTTGTTTTATTTATACCTTTTTAAGGAAAAGGCAAAAGTACTATTAGACCATGCAGCCAAGTGAGATGTTAGGAACAAAATGGCGGTAACAAAATGCTGGCCTTCTGAAAAGGATTAAAGAAGGTTTCATTAGCAATGTAAAAACCTATTTGATATGTTTTTCTTATAAGAAGATTATTATAAGAAAATGTATTGTTGCTTAGTAACAAGTTGTTTAGTGTCATTCTGTACATATATATTAAATTGTTTTATCGAGAGCTGAGTATGCCTTATAAATTCGTCTTCCTGGTTGTGTTTTTCCCTTAATTGGTTATGGGCCCAGATAAACAAAGTTCAGATACGCAAGACCAATATACGTAAACCACGTAATGGAATTATCCAAAATACAAATTGCAAAACTTGATGGGCGCAACTGGGTACAATGGAAGTACCGTATGCTGGCTTTATTGCGGGGCATGGACGGTCTTATGGACATTGTAGACGGAACAACATGTATGCCAAAGATGCCTGTAAAATGCACAGGTGATGCTGATGCTACAGCTGAAGCTTTGGATCTTTATAACGAAGAAGTAAAGAAATACATGAGGTTAGATAGCACAGCTTTACTTTTGATAACAAATAATATTACTGATGAGGCACTTGATAAAGTACTAAGGTTCTCTACGTCGAAGGAAGTATGGGATGAACTACATAGATTATATGAAGGGGTAAGTGATGACCACCTGTATGATTTATGTTTACAGTTCTTCAGATATAAAATGGATCCTTCAGATAATATGGCAACGCATATATCGAAAATAAAAAATATGTGGTATCGACTAAGACAGGAGTTGATAAAAGAGGAAAACTGTCAAGAGTTACCTGAAATTTTATTACTCTGTAAAATTTTAGATACTTTGCCTGAAGCATATTTTTCATTCAAATCGAGTTGGTTGCTGATGTCTAGAAAAGACAGAACTGTAGAGAATATAACTAGTCAATTGTGTGCTCACGAAAAAGCACTTAAAAGTTGTATACAGGAAAATTCCAGTACTGAAGCTCTTACTGTAAAATTTCGGAAGAAATACATTAAAAAAGGACAAGCCCGACCACTCACAAATAAAAGGTGCTTCAAATGTAAAGAGGTAGGTCATCTCAATAAAGATTGTCCAAAGAAAGCTGGTTCTCGACAAGTTGTAGAAGGCAATAAAGCTGTTAACATGTTATTATTATCTGTTAATTCGAGTGGAACCAATGCAGATCGTGATAATTGGTACGTAGATAATGGCGCTACTAATCATGTTACGATGAGAGGAGATATTTTTCAAGATTTTGAATATTTTGGAGAAACTCACGCAGTAACTACTGCTGATGGTAATAGTATAAAGGCTCTTGGGAAAGGATCTATTCAAATTAGAGCTAAGATTAACAAGAATTTTTTGCTTTGTACACTGAGAGACGTTTGGTATGTTCCCGAAATAAGTAAAAATTTATTTTCTGTACTTTCTACACAAGATCGCAATCCAAATAGTACGTTTGAGTCGCGAGTCAATTCGTGTATTATGAAAATAAATGGTAAGGTCACTATGACAGGAAATAGGAAGAGATATGGTGGCTTGTACAAACTGAATTGTAAAGTCGTACCACCTATGGCGTCAGTGAACTTGGTGCAAAAACATTGATATGCTACAATTATATCATGAACGATTTGGTCACCAGAATAAGAGGCACGTTAAAAGTTTAATTAAAAAGGAATTGGGAATTTACACGAAAGACAGTGGAGAATTATGTGAAGGCTGTATTTTTGGTAAAACACATCGACGAAAATTTGGTGTCAGAGAAAAAGCTACTAAGCCTGGAGAACGTATTCACACTGATGTCTGTGGACCTTTTCCAATGTCATTTTCTAAGTTCCGATATTTTGTACTGTTTAAAGATGAATATACTCGTTACCGTTTTGTATACTTTCTGAGACAAAAGTCAGAAGTACACAAAAAGCTTAAGCAAATGTTAGCTGAAACTAAAGTAGCTGGATATCAAATTAATGAGTTGTTAAGTGACAACGGTGGAGAATTTGATAGTCATGAGGTACGTAAAATATTGTCAGAACAAGGAATTAAACAAAGACTGATAATGCCATATACACCGGAGCAGAATGGATGTAGCGAAAGAGAAAATCGTACAATCGTTGAGTCGGCGAGGTCAATGATGCATGCTCATGAAGAGCTACCTCAGGTGTTGTGGGCTGAGTTGGTAAATACTGCTGTTTACATACTAAACCGAACTGGACCAACTTTAGTGGAACACAAATCTCCTTATGAACTTTGGATAGGCAAAAAGCCACAAATAAAGCATTTAAGGATTATTGGAACACCTTGTTATGCTCACGTACCTAAACAAAATAGAAAGAAACTCAACAGGAAAGCCGTAAAATGTATACTGATAGGGTATGAAAATGATGATGGGTATAGACTATGGAATAAAGAGTATAATTCTTTAGTGAGGTCTAGAGATGTCACATTTAATGAAAGACCCTTAGATGTAGCAAAAGCTTCTAAAAAAGCTTTGCAAGAAACTGAAATTGATATTCCTTTGGATTTGCCAGTCACAAATCAAAGAAAGATGCATGAACCCTTAAATATTGAGAATACAGCTAACTTTGACAATGAAGTTTTTAATGATAGAGGAGAATTCTCGATTAGAGAAGATTTTCCTGCTGTAGGTGATGAGATCTTTGATGATGCACAAAGTTGTATTTCAGAAAATAGTATAAAATTTAGAGGGAGAAATTGAAGAAGTCAGTGAAGATCCGGAATGTTTAGAAGATATTCATGTTGGTAATTCACTACCTGATCATGAAATCCTTGAACAAGGAGGTAGGATTTTGCGGGATCGTTCACTACTTCGATATCCAAACAAATTTAATGACTATGTTCTGAATACAGAGTGGAATGGTTATGTAGAACCGAGTTACTTCAAAGAAGCAATTCGTAGTCCTGAGTGTGAGTTGTGGAAGAAAGCAATGGAGAATGAAATTAGCTCTCTGAAAGAAAATCAAGCTTGGGATCTCGTAAGACTTCCTAAAAATAGGAAGGCTATTCCATGTAAATGGGTGTATAAAGTCAAACTGAATGCGGATGGCTCAGTTGACAAATACAAAGCTAGATTAGTCATCAAGGGGTACAGTCAGAAAAAAGGAATAGATTTTGATCAGACATTTAGTCCTGTGGCAAGAATGGCTACTATACGAGCTGTTTTGGCTGTTGCTGCAAGTGAACAAATGTCAATGATACAGTTTGATGTTTCGACAGCATTTCTGTATGGAACCTTAGATGAAGAGATTTTCATGAAACAACCAGAAGGATATGATGATGGTTCTGGACGTGTTTGTTTGTTAAAGAAGAGTCTTTATGGTTTAAAAACAAGCACCGAGATGCTGGAATAGAAAAATTATTGATTTTTTCAAACAAGTCGGTTTCAAAGTTAGTGAAGCTGATCCTTGTCTCTTTATCAGAGAAGATGTCAATGGAAAATTAATTCTAGCATTGTATGTGGACGATGGTTTGGTTGCTGGAACAAGTCAAACACTCATTGCTGATTTTTCATATCACAGTTGAAAGAGAAGTTTAAAGTTACTACAAAACCAGCTTCTTATTTTCTTGGAATAGAAATTGAAAGCAGAGATGATGGAATAAAGATCTCTCAGGCTTCTTACTGTAAGAAAGTAATAAAAAGATTTGGCATGGAAAGCTGTAGACCGGTAATGACGCCGATTGTTAAGAATGATGAGAATAAAGATCGTTCTTGTGATCTGTCCAGTTTTTTGAAAAACTATAGACAAATCGTTGGATCCTTAGCGTATCTTATGGTTGGAACTAGGCCAGATATTGCTTATGCAGTAGGCGTTGTTTCCAGAAATTTAGAAAAACCAACAGATGCTGACTGTATAAAGTTAAAACGGATACTGCGTTATTTGCAATATGCTCCAGATTTAGGAATCTTATACAAAAAGGATTACAAAAAGGGTATTATAGAAAGCTATAGCGATGCAGATCATGGAGGAGACCTTGATACCGGAAGATCAACTTCTGGAGTATTATGCATGTATGCTGGAGGAGCTATATCATGGTCAAGCCAAAGGCAACAAAGTGTGGCGATATCAACCACTGAAGCTGAAGTTGTTGCAGCAAGTGAGGCTGCTAGAGAATCGATTTGGCTTAGTAGTTTGATGGGTAGCTTAGTTAAGCTAAAAGGCCTGCCACAGTTGCAAGTGGATAATGAAGCAGCCATAAAATTAGCTGAGAACCCGGAGTTTCATAAGAGAACGAAACACATCCGAATTCGTCACTTCTTCGTCAGAGAGTTAGTGACTAATGGAGAGTTAAAGGTGAAGAAGGTTACCAGCGAACTCCAACTGGCGGACATTTTTACTAAGGCTTTACCAAGACCTAGATTACTTAAGCTGAAGTTATCAATAGGTTTACTACATTGAGAGAAGATATTAAAGAAGGTTTCATTAGCAATGTAAAAACCTATTTGATATGTTTTTCTTATAAGAAGATTATTATAAGAAAATGTATTGTTGCTTAGTAACAAGTTGTTTAGTGTCATTCTGTACATATATATTAAATTGTTTTATCGAGAGCTGAGTATGCCTTATAAATTCGTCTTCCTGGTTGTGTTTTTCCCTTAATTGTTACAACCACAGCGGAAATGATTGGGACATTTCAGAATTCATGCTCCGTCTCGTTATTTTCACTTCACTACACTAGTATATCATAACTACACTACATCACGTTAAATGCTACCAAAATTACATAATATATATAGTCAGATACAGCAAAATAATGAATTGAAAACAAGGACAACAACATGACAGACCAAAATTGCGCCAAGCACCCCCCAATTACTTGTACATTACTAGTGAGCAATCTGTGCAAACAATTTATCCACAGACTAAAAACATAGGTAAAACACGAAATAACAATGAAGTCAATTTGTCAAAGGCACAGGCCAATTGCAGCCTAATCTACTATCAGTAACATTCTTTTATTATTGATCAGTGGTTAGCAACAGTGATAAATAATAACAGTTAGCAATATCAATGTCAAGTGTCAGCTCTGTGATTATCAGCAGGAGAGGTATATAATAAAAATTAGGAGGCACCACAGATATCAAGATAGAACACCGAAAGAAAGTTGATATACTAGATAATTTTTAATTAATAGTTAATTTACTTAATTATAATTTAAATATTAAAAACACTTTATCCAAAATTAAGAATTGTCACTTTTTTTACAGTTCCTGTGGCTGCCTAATTTTCTTTACCATACGATACTTTTACAGCCCTAAATACAATATAATCCCACCTTAGAAGAGTATTTTTTGTGTTCCTTCATTCACATATTTAGCCAGAGAGCAGAAACTTTCGTATTTCCTTACTCCCCAGTAGGTGCAAGTCTTCCATTTTGTGGCCTTCATTCTGCAGTCATATAATCTTTGTATAGTATAATTTATATTTGCAATACAGGTTTTAACCTCATTTGTTCTAGTAGTCAAAAAAATAAGGATATTTTTAATTTTGTCGTTTATATACAAATTCTTCTTTTATTTTTGTGTCTAATTTTGTTATCTTTGAATTAAAAATATCTTGCAATTGTAATTTTTTTTCTAACCTAGCTAACGCTGTTGACCGGAAGGGCCTTTACAGCTTCACCGTGACTTGGGGGCGAGTGCTGACGAGAGTCAGGCACAAAAAGATAATTAGAACAAGGGTTACCAAAACGGTACGAACCTCGGCTTGGCCATTACCTCAGTGACTGTAATTGTAATATATTTTATTTACAACATTTTATATGTTGACCGAACTCGCAAATTCGTATTTGCAAACTTTTTTGTGCATGCCGAGATGGACTCTACCGTGTGGATCTGTGGCGTCGTAAACCAGCCCGCGTGTTTCTGTTAAAGAAGGGAAATGGCGAAATAAGTTTGTATAGCTCTTCAGAATACTCATCATAATACAGACGATAAAAAACGCTCAGCGAGGCAATGCCCCTTCTTAGCTGAGGAAATTTTAAGTTCTTAGTGACGGTTGTATCATTCACAATGCGGACGATCCGTCGCTGAAATCTATCCAAGGCATCGATAAGGTATTGTGCTGATCCATCCCAGAGTGGGGAACAGTATTCCATACATGGCTGGACTTGTTCCCTGTAGAGAAAGCACAGCTGACCGAGCGTGAAAAACCGTCGCTCTCTATTCAGGATACCGAGCTTTCTAGATGTTGCGGCTATATTACTTCCGATAGATTCTCTGAAATTAAGCTCGCAGCGGATATTCATTTCTAGGATACTCAAGCCGGCACGCTTTCCGAGTGAGGGAGGTATTCTGAAGAATAGGGAGATGAGAGAAGGGAAATTTTTTACTCAAGAACACGCACACCTGTTTTTCTTGGCATTGAACTCAACCAAATTCCTTGAGCCCCATGATGATCTGTGGTCAAGAGACTGGTTAAGGGGAATGACGAGATCATTTAGCATGGTTTCGATTTTCACCCGGCTACAAGTGGACTTGCTGCAATAACCCCCATGGACCGTGCTATCATCTGCGTAACAATGAATGCTTTCAGTCGACAACATATCATTGAAATGTGTAAGAAACAAGTTCATTAATTTGGGGAAAAAATTCGAAATAGTATCATATTTTTACTGTTATGGGGAAATATTGAAATGCTGATTTTGAAAACCCTGCAATTGTCACTCCTCAAGGGCATTAGTAATTTCGAAAAAAAGTATTAAAAGTTTCTAATGTAATGTAATGTAATATTAGGTTGTTATAATTACAGCAACATTTATCGCATGTTAAAAATAATTGCCCTTTCGCTATTGGTTAAATAAATATCACAATATAAGTAAGTAGTTTACTTATAAATTCCTTGAAATATCGTAAAAATTTATAAAATTTACCTGCTAACGTGTATAAATTTTATATACCTGTGGTAGCCGTTTTATAATCTGTGCATTGAATAGCAAATATATGTTAATATAATATGTCCATGATTTCAAGTATAGTGTTTTATCTATATACAGTACTCTGTGATAGCAAGTTTTACTCTGTGCATGTAGAACCAACTGCGGCCGCAATGTGTTTTGTTTACTTTGTTTTTGGCAATTTATAATCATGACTATTTAATTTACGATACTTTTAACGCAAGTAACAAATTTTTATATTTGAAATTAATTAAGACACATTACTTAGCAATGGTAAGTAACCATACTTTCCCGAATGTTTTCTCTAATTGTTACAGAATATATTTTATTGTAACTATTTTCAATTGATTATTATATTTTAGTCTACATCGCCGTACCTTCAGACTCGTCGCTCTACTGTTGAGAACAAGAAGGTAACACCACCGTCATCGAGCGTTGTAACTAGAAACGGAGCTCGCAAAGCCAAAATACAAACTCGGGCTATGTCTGCTGGTGCTAAGGTAATTTTTTTATTCGTAATATTTGTATGATATTCACAAAAACATTTACACGTAATTGTTTACTTATCCATCATTTATATAAATTCCTTATAACAGCTTTGTAAATAGTACTTTCAAAATTTATTGTCTATTTCTTTTCTAAGCAAAATATTATTCATACTGGTGAAATATGGAATCATGGGGCATTTAGGGTCTCTAAAATTGATCATATTCACTTTTTGAACTATAGGCAAATACAGCTATCATAATGGTTTATATGTGTAATTATAATTATTTGTCAGATTAGTGTGAGAACTTTGATTTTTTTTAAATTCAGTTACATGGATAGAGACTTTTATATGTGATATTTATATGTTGTAAAAGAGATTCTTTGTATCTTATGTTGACAACTCTATTATTTTGAAAATTAGTGTTGTAACTTTGCTGAACTGGTACATAAAACATTTATTTTATTCTAAGTAATATAATTTTATACTTAGAGCTTAATTATTGAAAGATATTTATTGAAATAAATGATTTAAATCTTGATTATTATACTTGGGGTTGTATCCTGTTGAGGTGATGGTTTTAAAGTTATGTATTTAATCTAAGTATATTTATCTGGATACATTCTATTTCCAAATCAGTGTTATCCATGACATAATTAAAATGACAATGTAATCTAAAACATTATAACAAGATTTAGTACAATTATAATGTAAGATAAGGTAAATAAACTCACTGATATGGCAAGTTAGGCTTATGGTTATCATTTTGTCACCCTTGTAAATAAGGACATAATTATTTTTTTATTAAGAATTATTAAATTGTTAAATTAATTGTATTTACCTCATAACAACAATATGATTTCTTTTGATTTTTTTTGTCATATACATATTATTCTATAAGAGAGATTAAATCAACCCACTGTTAAATTAATTTTTTTTGTTAAAAAAATTGATTCACTTCTAAAATCAAAATTCATATGATATACATAATTATGGTCTTAGGATCTGATTTTCAAACCCCTATTTGTTACCTTTGTCAGCAAAGATAAGCAAACCTCTTACCCTCCTCTCTTCATGATTTCATAAGCATTGTTCACTATTCAGACCTTCCATCCCTAGTGTCATCAAAAATAAACAAAGCTTACACCCCCCACATGCATTGATGCTTATACAATATTTTAATGACACCATACTATTGAAATAAAGCTGGCCATATTATCCAAAATAATGTATTTTTAACAAATTTGTAAATATTTTTTTAAATTCAAATCAAAACTTACTCCAAATGAATAAATAATTACTTTATTAATTTACTTCTGTTTACTTCTTATGTTTTAATACCATTAATAATTTTGAAATCAGTGCCAGCAATTAACTCATTTATAAATAGAAATAACTCCCTAAAAAAGTCAGTTAAATAGAATTACGTTTCATATTATAAAAGCCAATGTCTCCCTGTCTTTATGTTTGTTTGTTACTAATAATTAGTAATTTATATCCATTTAAAAATACTTTTGGGTGATAGTAAAATAAATTTTTAACACATTTTAACCCTTAAAGTACCAACCTTGTGTTCCAGTTCCAATTGTTTTCTTATTGTTAAATTTGTCTTTGTATTTGAGTTACTAATTCAATGTGAACTCAAAAAGAATAACAAATTATTTTCATATGGAGTAAAAAAAGAATTTATAAATTATGCTAGTTCAAACTAAAATAACTGTAATATATTTACAGTTAATTTGTAGTTACAACTTTATTCTTTAAGAACAATATAGTTATCGTCATATCTAATCTGTAAATTAATTCATATATAGATAAGAAAATAATATATAAAAAGAAAAAAGTCATCATTGGTAACATTGCGTTGTTGTTTCAGCCATCTGCATCAGTAATCACTGCTAAAAAGAAGATATTGCAGAAAAAGAAACAACATTTTGTCATGGAAATAAGAGACCACTATCAAATAGTAAGTAATAATTGAATAATGCAAAAACCTGAGTGTAAAAACACTATATAATATACTACTAAGTAATAATACTTCTCAAGAAAATAAAAGAATGTTAATAATTTCTTAGCAATTATTTTAACTCAAATTTTGACTGTTTTAGTTAAACGTTATTCTATTAGTAAAGTTTTTATGTTATAATTTTGACCATTATAAATAAAAAACTGCCAATACTATCATTGTCTCGTGTCCTTAGTATTACTTGCAGATCAATTGTTATTGACTAGAAAGTTCTAAAATATGTTAATGTAACATCAGCCCAAATAATTCTATTCCTGAACACTAAAATCCATGATATATACTAGTAATGAAACTGAAACTATGTCTGAACATTTGTTGTGATCAAAGCACTAAACATATAATGTGTAAAAAAAAAATTTTTTTTGCACAAATTATGTAAAGGATGTCTATTTTAGCGATTACAAATCTCGAAACTGCCAATTAAATTTATGAAACATTACATGGAATGTATATATCAATTGATATCCTATAAAGATTTTTAGAATTATTTTTAGTTTTCGTAAAAAAATAATTAGGAAAAAAAGTAAACTCAAAAACGGGATGACTAGGATTAGCGATTTATCATTATCAATTTTCTCGTCCCTTAAAAATCGGGACCCGAAACAAACATATAAAAATTTTAAACATTGTATATATTGGTCTAGGTATTGTGTATAGATTCATTTGTATTTAGTAAAAAAAATATTATTTTAACATTACAAACAGACACTTCAATTTTATTTATTAGTATAGATTCTAAAAAAATATGCTCTCTTCGAAAAAGCAAACTAGGTAACATATTTAATTTCATTAGTACTGATAAAGTTTGTAGTTAATATAATTAGTAATTATACAGTTCTAGTTGAAAATATATCCTCAGGGTATGTTCTAGTAGCTGTCTAGAGATGATAGCAACTTAGCATATTATTTGATTTTTGACCATAATGTTAAGTACATTGGGTGATATTAGTGCACAAACGCTATGTATTATATACCATTATTATATATGTATTATATAACCCATTATAGGTTTAGACCTATACACATAAAATTGCCATATTTAATGTTTTCCAATTAATGGTTGACCTTATGAGGACATTGTTTACAAAATTTGTTTACTGCGCCTT
The DNA here is from genome assembly GCA_014132275.2 of Samia ricini. Lineage (NCBI taxonomy): Eukaryota > Metazoa > Arthropoda > Insecta > Lepidoptera > Saturniidae > Samia > Samia ricini. The sequence goes on along the minus strand of AP028161.1, from coordinate 2,710,595 downwards.
AAAGCCCTCTCAAACTGACTAGTTAGTAGTTACTTTTATAAAAAGTGTACATACAACGTTTCACTGTATACTTGTCCTAACAATGATATATTTGAAAAATCATTTGTTTTTTTCATAGAATTGTAATAACATGTTTACAGGCAATGGAATCGAAAACAAAAATTAAAGGGTGTACGGGATTCGTGACAGAACCGCGCATGGTCGAACACAGGTGTTTGTGGGATGCAAATTATCCGGAATGTCCAGAACGACTTACCAGTGTTATCGACAGGTATTTCTATGTTCCAATCTTCAGTTTCATTTATTTAATAAGTATATGATACTGTTATTTAACATTTCTATGTTTTAGTCATTATAAAGAATGTACATATAAAATAAATAGGTAAAAATAAAATAATTTTTCCTCTGTCAACCTATTTTCTTTCTGTATTTTTTTAGGTAGCTATTGCAGGGCCTTAGGGATATTAGTAAAAAAAAAAAACTGCAAATGTTTAATTTCAGCTACTAGGCAAAAATGCAAGTAAATATAGCCATACAAAATTAAATAAACTATTTTTGCGTCATCTGGATCATGTCAGTAAAAATTTTAGTGATATTTGAAAGTTACTTTTATCTTCACATGCACTATAGTTCATTATTGCAATAAAAAACTTGTTCTATTAAATGTAATTAAATTTGAAAATATGATAGTGCTGCCGGATTCCGTGTCAAACGACACGGGTTCGATCCTCACCTATCCGACTCTAAAATCGGCCTGAGCTTTCGGTGAAGGAAAAACATGTGAGGAAATCATAGCATGGCGATAGGGCATTTTCTAATGATATCCGCCTGGGTATTTTACCACCCTTAAGTTTGATCCTCAAATCCTGTCGTCAAACACCAATAGGTGTGTTCCGGCTGCATCACATGAGAACCAGTACCTCTAGGCTTAGTGTGTTTACCATCCTGGACCACATCATAACTTAACATCAGGTGAGATCGTGGTCAAAGCACTGAGCTTATTCCATGTAAAAAAACAGTATTGAAACTTGTGACAGTATTTGGATTTCTCTGGCTTTAATTAAATAAAATTATATTTGATTTGACATCTATTATTCTAAGACAATTTATTCCTATGTCTAAATTAAAATTAACCATTAAATAAATATGATAGGTGTGAAGAACTTAATTTAATAGAACAGTGCAAACAGTATGAACCCAGAGCTGCTACTAAAAATCGGAGCTCTGCGTTTTGCACTCTCCGTCCGTCTATGAGATGATGGAAACCACACATGAGAGTAAAGATATTGAATACTTGGAGGAACTTTCTTCTAAATATGATGCCATCTACATACACCCTGTGAGTTTATAAACTAAGACATTGATGCGGAGTAATATATCTTATAATTTAACTGACTAACTTTAGCTGTAAAAATGTATTGCGGAAATGTAGAAAGATGAAACACTAACATCAGTTTATCCAGTACACACACTAATAGCTTCAGCAAGAAATATAATGAATTTTCTAATGCGTACAAGTGTTATGGTTTCAACACACAAGGGACAGGTTGGGACGCCAGCGCGATTTTACTGTAGAAAAGGTATTTTTCGGTTCGCATCGACCCAATATCTTCTATAGAACCACCCATATATAGTTATTAACAATATTATAGTGCATGTATAAAGTGGTGGTAATTAACATAACATAACATAAGCTCACGCCTGTTATCCCCGAAGGGTTAGGCAGAGGGGAAATAGCGAACTACACTACCCATATTTTACCGAGCTTAGTTCCGTCCCAGATGCGACAGGGGGCGGAGCCTGTCGCCATATCGGGCGCAAATTCCAAACTCCGAGATGATACTGAGTAGAAAAGCCCAATACCACTTGACCCGTCCCGGGGATCGAACCCGAGACCTCAGAACGGCAGTCGCACCGTAATACAACTGCGCCACTGAGGCAGTAATTATCAGGCATAATTATAAGTTATATAACATGACCCTAAAAAAAAATCGTTCTTTGTCCTAAAGTTTATTTTATGATTTTTCGGTTAATTAGGCACAAAAACGAATAGAAAATAACTTTTTTTGGTATAAAGTTTGCTTTTATAATAAATGTTAGTTGAGGATATGCTAAAGCATTTTAAGGCCATTGGCTGAGGGTGTCAATAATAGTACATATGCTGCATATGGTCATTTAAATAAGTTTAAAAACAACACAATGTAAACATGACGGGAGACTATAGTTGAGGTTTATTGTGAGAAAGTACTTACGAACATTAAAGTGGAAATACAAGCGTGCGCTTTTAAATTATTTTCCACTTTTTTTTTTAAGTTACTTTGATAGTAAAACTTAATAAAAATAATAAACGAATAGTTTCATCTTCAATTAAAAATTTAAACCACAGATTTTGAAAAATGTCGTTCAATCGGTCTCTTCGGTCGGTAAAAGCAAACTTTTAAACGTCATTCTTTTGTCCTCTAATTACGACCTAAAATATCGTAATTTTATGCTTTAAAAAGTCAAAGATAAATTTTGTGTTGATCTGTGTAATTTTATAACTTAGTTTTGTTTTCAATTTCTAGTTTGTTAATATTTTTTTAAACTGCATTTATACTTTCAAATACTTCAAGGTTACTTAGCAACAGTTTCTTTAGTCCTTTTTCTATGAAACTGTTTGGTGATAGATTCTATGTACTTCATTTAACCGCTATAGCTTCAAATTAAGACAATCAAATGTTCTCACAAAAATTATAATGAGAGGGAATAGTGAGGGAGGGAGGAACTACCTCGGTGGCGCAGTTGTAATACGGTACGACTGTCGTTCTTATGTCTCGGGTTCAATTCCCGGGGTCAAGTGATATTGGGTTTTTCTACTCAGTATCATCCCGGAACCTAGAATTTGTGCCAAAAATGGCGACAGGCTCTCCCCCTGTCACATCTGGGACGGAATTAAGTTCGACGGAATGCGAGTGGTGTAGTTCGCCATTTTACCTCTGCTTAACCCATAGGGGATAACAGGCGTGAGCTTATGTGTATGCATTGAGGGAGTCCAGGGGTTAACATGCAGTCATTTGGGCAAGCTGGAAGAAGAAATAAAATGTGTTAACAGAGCAGTCACGAGCTGGCTCTGATAGCGGCCGGTTCCACCATCGATATGGTGGACGCCATAGTGTCCGGTGAGGTGCAGAACGGTGCCGCGTTCGTCCGGCCGCCCGGACACCACGCCATGCGCGCGGAGCCCTGCGGCTACTGCTTCTATAACAACGTCGCACTGGCAGCTAGACACGCCATAGACAAACGGGGACTACAGAGGTGAATTAAGTAATTGATACAATTATATTGTACATTAGCTGTGTGCCCGCGGCAGCGCTCGCGTTTCATATATTCTTCACTGCATTTATTTTTTTTACGCGGAACCCTAATTATTTACGTAAATTAAAAGTAAAATTACCCAGAGTAACGTCAGCTATCTACCAAGAAAGTCTTGTCAAAATCCGTCTAGCCGTTCGGGAGATTACCCGGAACAAACAGACAGACAAACAAAAATTTTAAAAGTTGTATTTTCGGTATCATATATATATATATATATATATATATATATATTTTCATATCTATTTAGTAACTAAAAATATTTTGGACATTACAAACAGACACTTCAATTTTATTTATTAGTATAGATTACAACTTAAACCTGTTAATAAATAATGTAATATAAATAATACATAATACAGTAATACCCCGCTTAGCGCGACCCCGTTACGCGCGGTTTCACTATAACGCGAATGTCAAATTTCGCGCTCAAATGCCTCGCATTACGCGAAAGAGTGCGTATAAACATAATGTAAAGACAATAGATGTATTTTTCCGTAAAAAATAAGAGTATGCATTGCATAAAGTGTTCTTAGAATTAAAGTGATTGATTAAAATGATTTGTATTTTTTTGTATTAAATTTTGACTATGTTTAATCATAAACCTCGATGTACGCGAATTTCAGTTAACGCGATTTTTTTCGGAACGTATCCCTCGCGTAAAGCGCGGTATTACTGTACTAGGCTAATAGTAGTAGGCATTTAGTTTCAAAAGTTGTGCTTTGTTTTTAACCTATAATATTGTTCCGACAATAAATCATTCTTTTCACTTTTCTTTCTATTGTGAGGTTATAAAAAATTACATACATTAATTTCATTCATTAAGGTAGTAGATTGCCATTAAAAATGTCGATAATCTATCACGCCTAAACAATTCTCGTCCATATCGATAACTAAATATGGCGATTCCTTAAAATAAATGTCGGGTTGCCAAAAAAAAAACTTGGTACATAGATTGTTATTAGTTTAAAAAATTCTCTTTCAAATCCACTATTCAATTTTCAGCGTCTTTTAGAAATGTGTTTTTTTTTCTTTATTATGGCCAGGGTACTGATTGTGGATTGGGATGTTCATCACGGGCAAGCGACGCAACAGATGTTTTACAACGATCCGAGGTTTGTGCTTATAAAATACTAGCTGGTGCCCGCGGCTCCGCCCGCGTTTCATATGTTCTGTGCATATGTCGATTCATTTATAGCTAATTTAAAAAAACACAATGAATGAATAAAATTAAGAGTATTTTGTTTTTATTAGCGGCAAAAATGTATATAAGCGTAAATTGAAGTGGAAAATGTACAAAAGAGTAAATCGAAAAAAAAAAATGAGAGAGAATCGGTGGAATCCAAAAAATACCTGTTTACGAAAAATACTGCGTTGAAAGGTATTAGTCCTATCGCGATATTTTCAGTAGTTGTGAGGTGATGGTGCGTCAAAGGAGTAATAAACAAACAAATTGAGAAAACATGGCAAAGGGCTCATAGAATTTGAAAAATGTATAGCCTATAACTATCTAGGATTAATTCCGCGTCGAATGGTTGTGGTTTCACGCTGATCGGTCCAGTAGTTTTCGAGTTTACCTCGGACAAACAAAACAAGCTTTGCTTATATATTTATAGATTATTTTTATTTGAAATCGACGTACTGGTGTGTGTCGCTCCTGCGATTGCCTGTTTGAAAGCTAAAATACGCGATTGGTGTTTTCAATTCCTGTTTTTTTTTTTTGTAAATATACAAAATGACTACGACAACAGATGGTAATTTATTAATTATTTATAATTAATCAGTAACCAATGATTACACTTCTCGTACTTACAACGAAATTTAAATGCGATAGGGCTTTCGTGCTCGCTTGTACACTTATATAAAGTCTGTCATATTGACACACTAAGGCGAGTGAATATCTAGAATATTCCAGAACTACCTTAGGCTTTAAATGATAGATGACGACTCAAGATAGATTAGTATTGCAATCATTTAGCCCACAGTTTCTCAATCTTATTTAGCTCACCGCCCACTTTGAGAATATGTCTTTTTTTTCTAGAATTTCTAGTGTTTATTTTCCCCCGTTTTTTTTTTTTTTTTTTGCTTTTCTTAGACTTTATTTTTAATCTGCATACGCGCCCTTCGCGCTTTAACAATTGCCCCTAATTTTCTCTGGGTCTTCTGCTACCACAAGGGGGGTGATTAAATAAAATCCTTTGTATTATTGCGCCTTTGGTTAAAGTATAGAATTTCAGTTTATAAAAGTACAAACATTTTATTGTGAGGCATGTTTGTAGTCGTAATTATGTAAGTTCTGCCAACGTTATTAGCGTAATTATTGCACCAACAAGTTTTATGTGAGCTAAGTTCATAACAAAATTTTTCTAATGTGTTTTCGGATCGACTCTTGTTATGCAATACTTTATAATTGTGTTTGTTGTTATGAATCTCTCAAACAATCAACAAAAACACACGTTTATTAGGGGGGTTATCGTTCACATTGGACACGTAGGCTTTAGACGAAACATTATATATAAACTGCCTCGGTAGCGCAGTTGTATTACATACGACTGCCGTTCTGAGGTCTCGGGTTCGATCCCCGGGTCGGGTCAAGTGATATTGGGTTTTTTCTACTCAGTATCATCCCGGAGTTTGGAATTTGTGCCCGATATATGGCAACAGGCTCGCCCCCTGTCACGTCTGGGACAGAACTAATCTCGGCGAAATGTGGGTGGTGTAGTTCGCTACTTCACCTCTGCCTAACCCTTCAGGGAAAACAGGCGTGAGCATATGTATGTATGTATGTATTATATATAAAAAAAAAAGTGCATTTCGTTACCTCTAGGGTCGTATATTTCTCCATACACCGGTATGAGCACGGTTCGTTCTGGCCGAATCTTCGTCAGTCGGACTTCCACTACGTAGGGAGCGGTCCTGGGACCGGATATAATTTCAACGTGCCATTGAACGAAACCGGAATGAACGACGGGGACTATATCGCGATTTGGCACCAGCTCTTGCTGCCTATGGCTCTTGAGGTATCTTCTTTTTCTTCTTAGTTAATGTAAATCTATGAGTTTGCTTATTACACTGGTGTGTTTAATTTTTTTAAACAACAGAGTAAATGAATGTAAAGAAAATACATTTCCTTAATTATGTATTTATTATATTTTATAATGTAATTTATATGGTTAAGAAAGTCATGCTGGCCGTTATGATATTTTGACATATGTCAAATATGTTCTAAATTATAATATTATTCATAATTGTATTTTCAGTTTGGATTTTTGTAAAAAAAGAAAAAATAATTTAATTGTCCTTTATTTATCTTATAAAACGACATTTTAAGTTTATTTTATTTTTTTTTATTTTTTACTTTATTTATCTTATATGAATAATATAATTTAAAATAATACATTCACCAAAACAAAGTTTAATTCACTTCTGATTCTCGGACTCGGATCTGAATAGTGATTACGTAAGCAAATTAATCACTGATGATTTATTCTCACTTCTTTTTTTTTTTTCAAAATTATACCGATGTTAAAGTAATACTAAGTAATGTTTTATATAAGGTTTTTATTATTAATATTAATGGATTAAAATTTCTGTTTCCAAATTGTCCAGTTCCAACCGGAGTTAATCATAATATCAGCCGGGTACGACGCGGCGATCGGCTGTCCAGAGGTACTTGTATATCTGTCCCTTTCCGTATTGCGCTATCGTTATATTTCTGTCTCTTTCAGTTCTCACCGCAACTAGTTATCGTATCTGCGGGTTACGACTCCGCTTTAGGCGACGAAAAGGTTCAGTAATAATACGACACTTGCTTTTCTCGCTTGTTCGTGTGCGGTGTGTTCGTAACTCTGCTCCTTACAAACGGCTTGACCGCTTTTGATGATTTTTTTTACATGTACTTCTTTAATGGATAACTATAGATCGACTTGAATTACATTTTACATGGCAGCGAGTAAACTTTACACATATACATATATGTAGACGATTTAAGTATTCCGACATATAAAATTCAAACATTGATAATAATGTGTGATGTTTGGTGTGGTTCTATTCGTATATTGTGTACGTATTTTGTTTGTGGATATTATTTACAGTTATCATTCCTATTCAATTTTATTATTGCGTTACATATAGTTTTAATCGATTTATAGGCTTAATGTTTGCTTACAATATCATGTGGTATTACACTTGAAAAACAGTAACTATAGGCTTAGCGTGTTTACAATGCTGGACCGCGTCGTTACTTAACATCAGGCAAGAATATGATATAAAAGGATGCTTGTTGAGAGTTTTTCAATTTGAGAATGGTTCATTCTAACATTCAGTATAGTTTTGTCTCTATGTTTTTCTATGAATAAATGCATTGGGAATTTTAGAGCTATGACGTATCGACGTTTTGTCTAAGGTTTTTTTTCTAAAGGCTGATCCCGTGTCGTTCCTTGAAGGTGGCGGACGGGTTTTAGTGGGTATTTCTGGCGCTTCACGTCAAGGGTTTTTTTTTTTTTTTGACGGGGGAAATGCATTTACGCACTACCCTTACCCATTGTATTAGTGAGACCGAAGTCCCCCAATACAATGGGTAAGGGGGGCACGAAGACGAGTTCCGTGCCAGTGCGGGACTCACCCGGGCGTGAAGCGCCCGTAAATACCCACTAAAACCCCCCGGGGCCGTCCGCTGCATTTGGGATGGGGCCGACACGGGGTGGCTTTCGCAAGCACCGCGTCGCCCCCTGCAGCGAACCCACCGGGCCTCGTCCGTGCAATGGCCCAGTGGGGATGGGGGAGAATATTTCTCCACCCCACCTCTTCGCCCGTCTCTCGAAAGAGGCATGACCAAGATTGGTCGTCCATCCAGGGGGGGGGGGGCAGAATATACTTCCTGACCCCCCAATTTTTCTTAGCCCTGACTAAATACTCTTACTGGAAGGGCGAGCGATTAGTTATAGCGTTCAAATGGGAGATTGGTAGTTAGTGCAATGACACCAAAGTGGTATAAGCTTCCATGTAATTTGTCTCGCACTAAACCCACGGGCAGTTAACTTTTTGACCTCCACACTTTTTCATTTCATTATTTTTTTTTTTTTTTGAATATTAAGAAGCGCGTCTTATCGCGGAACTATAAGGGTTAAGGCGCGCTCAACCGAAAATGGTTAGTACAAGGTCATCAAATTGGTACGAACCCCGAGTAAAAATTCGCCGGAATTTGCCCATAGCTACTATAATTTATACTATAATAACCTCGGTGGCGCAGTTGTATTACGGTGCGACTGCCGTTCTGAGGTCTCGGGTTCGATCCCCGGGTCGGGTTAAGTGTGGTTTTTTCTACTCAATATCATCCCGGAGTCTGGAATTTGTGCCCGATATGGCGAAAGGCTCGCCCCCTGTCACACCTGGGACGGAACTAAGCTCGGCGGAATGTGGGTGGTGTAGTTCGCTATTTCACCTCTGCCTAATCCTTCGGGGATAACAGGCGTGAGTTTATGTTATGTTACTATAATTTTTATAAAGAATAGTTTATGTGTAAGACACACGTCTTAGTAAGGAAGGAAAAGGGTTTTGGGAACACTGGATCTTGGGATCCCTTGCAGAATCCATGAGCCTGCGTGTTTTGTACAAGGGTTTGGGATATGTCTAGAAGTCCTACAGTTGCTAGACCAGTTTTATATACGTGGAATACTTGTGGTGCCATCAGGGTGAGATGGAAGTGTCGCCCGGTTGTTACGCTACATTATTACACATGTTGATGTGCGTCTGTCCGTCTGTGTGCGTGGTACTGGAGGGTGGGTACTGCTTACCCTCGCTAGCGGAGGGCGCTGCGCTGACACTCCGTACCCTTTTGGGCCATCCGCCCCCGAAACTTTACGATATAACTGAACCTTCAGATTCGTAAGTATCAACCTATTTTTTTAAATTGTGTATAGCTCCTCGTGTAGATATTACTAGTAATTAGTGAGAAGATGGATGTAAAACGACTGCATGTAGCAGAGATGCGAATGCTGAGATGGATGTGTGGCGTGACCAGAATGGATAGGATCACGAGTGAGTATGTTAGACGAAGTTTAAAAGTTACTCCAGTGATAGAATATTTACAAGGAAATCGTTTGTCTTGATATGGACATGTTTTCAGTAGAGACGACACGCCTATGACAAAGAAAGTGATGGCTTTGAAAGTTGAGGGATGGAGGGGGAGCAGACGCCAAAGAAAAGATTGGAGTGTGTGGAGAGTTATGAAGGCAAAAGGGGGAGCAGACCCCAAAGAAAAGATAGATGGAGTGTGTGGAGAGTTATGAAGGCAAAAGGGGTGAATGAAGATATGGTTGCAGATAGAGATATATGGAAGAAGAAGACATACTAGGCCGACCTCAAATAACAAATTGGAAGCAGGACGATGATGATGAATCTGACAAGTATTACGTAAGCGTCAATGGGAGGCGGAAGGAGAAGGGGTTTAATTTTTATGACATGGGATACGGGGTGTGTCTGAATGGTTACGAAAGCAATACTTATTATAATAATATTCTTTTTATTTTAATTATGCCAATGCTAACGTAACCGTGCCGTGTGGTGCCGGCCAAGATTAGTAATATCCCATACCGTTCCTTTGGGTGTTGTAAAAGGTGACTAAGGGTTACAAACTAGAGAATGGGCAGCAGCATCCTTTGAGTAGTATCACAAACACCTACTGGGATCGCCAAGCGTGGTGATTATGGCAATGCCCCCCTCATTGGAGAAGACCAATGTCTAACAGTGGGCGTCTTATGGTTCACTGGATGGATAATATAACCACTTTGGGGGTAAATGTTTTATTTACTTGAACAGTCACGATGGGACGCTTTGGCAGTTGATCGGTTACACTGGAGGTTTGATGTGAACAATAATGCCATTGAGTTTGAGAAGAAGCGCAGAGTAGAGCTTCATGCGAAACTTGCCGAGCTCAAGTCACGATCTGTCTCCATCCATTATCTTTACGTTGGGGGGGGGGGGGGGGTTAGGGGTTTATGGGGGGTACTAAATTGTAGAAAATGTGGTTGCACAAATAATGTCAAAATATGCTATGTAAGTCACCTGAGGGTTCACCAACGATGTTACCTCAATAGTCGAATCCTTGTCGCCGTGTCTAAATACCCTCAGGATATTATTACTTTTGCTACTGACGGAGGTCAAAATGTCTTAAATTTTGATTACTTGAAATATCTTCAACTACAGATAATAAAACAATACTAAAAAAAAAAGTATTTTGTATTTTAGTTTTATGCAATCGCAATTTAGTTAAAGGTTTTTATTATTTGAAGCAACCAACAAAAGGCACTTTATTTAACATAGTTAAATTGAGTATTCCGTTATAGAAAAATTGTATGACTTCTTGGGCCACCAACATCGAAACAAAGTTAACCTCTTGAGCACTTACCTGGCGTTTACGCCAGCTTTCCATTGTTTTCCTATTGCCTTATTTTATCGGTACTCGACACATTGATGTAGTGTTATTACGCAATAAATAGACAACCCCCTCAACCCTTGTAATTAATCAATTTGGTCAGTATTTTTCGGTGCCTCGGTGGCGCAGTTGTATTACGATGCGACTGCCGTTCTGAGGTCTCGGGTTCGATTCCCGGGTCGGGGCAAGTGGTATTGGGTTTTTCTACTCAGTATCATCCCAGAGTTTGGAATTTGTGCCCGATATGACGACAGGCTCGCCCCCTGTCACACCTGGGACTGGAACTAAGCTTGGCGGAATGCGGGTGGTGTAGTTCGCTATTTCACCTCTACCAAATCCTCCGGGGAAAATAGGCGTTAGCTTATGTTATGTTATGTATTTTTTATTGATATATTGGGAAATAATTCTGTACAACTTAAGTATCTGTCCTTCACAGAGTACGAGAGACAATTCTGAATTGTATATACGCGCAACGAAACTTCTGGAACTGTTACAAACACCAGCCGACGTACACGACGGCCGGAGCGCCGAACGTGTGCGACGGAACGAAACAGAAGCATACGGTCACGGTCAAGTGGGAGGGAGACGAAACTAGACCGGACCGGTTCGCGACAAGAGACTGTTACCCTTTGCAGGACGACGCGACGAAAATGAAAATAAACAAACGGCTCAACAATCTACGATTGGGTTAGTGTCCTTCGTTAGTTAGTTAGGAATATAGTAAGTGTTACGTGAGCAAACCCCTCTCCCCCATATAGCATAAGCCCTCGCCTTAATTCTTAAACGGTCCCTTATGACGAGAGAGAGAGATGCATTTATACAATCAAACATTGAAACGATTGAGAGGGTGAATCTAAATCTTTTGTGTACAGTTACAGATTTGACGTTACCCAAATATCCGGTTTGCTATGTCTACGACGAGGCGATGCTGAAACACAGAAACATTTGCGAACCGTAAGTCATTTTTGCTTAATTACACTTGATTCTTTCGCGAATTTTCCTGTCAAGTGCACTAATCACGCGAAGCAATACCTATCTATCTATATATATAAGCAAAGTTTGTTTATTTGTCCGAGGTAAACTCGAAAACTACTGGACCGATCAGCGTGAAACCACAACCATTCGACGCGGAATTAATCTTAGATGGTTATAGGCTATATATTTTTCAAATTCTATGAGCCCTTTGCCATGTTTTCTCAATTTGTTTGTTTATTATTCCTTTGACGCACCATCACCTCAAAACTACTGAACATATCGGGATAGGACTAACACCTTTCAACGCAGTATTTTTCGTAGACAGGTATTGTTTGGATTCCACCGATTCTCTCTCATTTTTTTGTCGATTTACTCTTTTGTACATTTTCCACTTCAATTTACGCTTATATACATTTTTTCCGCTAATAAAAACAAAATACTCTTACTTTTATTCATACATCTGTTTTATTTTTAAATTAGCTATAAATGAAACGTCATATGCACAGAACATATGAAACGCGGGCGGAGCCGCGGGCACCAGCTAGTGTTATATATAGATCCCCAAAACGAAATATATTCAAAAATACTTCCTTTAATAATGCTCTTCCATCTCAATTATGGTTTCTCAAATCATTCTGTTTAAAGTAGTTAGTTTCGGGCGAGTTAGAGGAAGCTCGAAACGCTTGCATAATAACTTGCACATTGCACATTCATACAATATTCACGTCCATACAACACACATCCATATAATACACACGCACACAAAACCCATAAAACACTCGGTTCCAATAACACAAATTCACAGAACATTCGTAATTCACTCAAACTCACTAATTTTACGCAAATTCGAATCAAAATTGATTTTTAATTTGATCGCTCACACACCAATAACAATGTAACAATAGGAAAACAATTGAAATTGCTGGCGTAAACGCCAAGTTGGTGCTTGACCGGTTAATTGCATATACAATTATCAACCGTTTGCAGGAAGTAACCATTGCTATAGTAACGTCATTATTTTATATAGACATAGTTATTTTACATATGAATGTACGGATGGTGTATTCTATATTATCGTTTATAGGGGACATGTCGAATGTCCAGAACGTATAATGCGAATACACGAACGACACCGGGAGTACGGGCTAGTGGAGCGAATGCACCGTGTGCCCGCGAGTGCGGCCGCGGACGAACACATACTCGCCGTACACGCTAAATCATATTTAAACGGGTAATTGTTATTTTCATTCAATTCACCCCCCTAATCTTAGAAACAGTTTATCGAGGGTTGCTACAGTGCCATTGGAGTGGTGGCGTTCTAGTACAGTAATACCCCGCTTAGCGCGACCCCGTTACGCGCGGTTTCACTATAACGCGAATGTCAAATTTCGCGCTCATATGCCTCGCATAACGCGAAAGAGCGCATATAAACATAATGTAAAGACAATAGATGTATTTTTCCGTAATAAATAAGAGTATGTATCGCATAAAGTGTTCTTAGAATTAAAGTGATTGATTAAAATGATTTGTATTTTTTTGTATTAAATTTTGACTATGTTTAATCATAAACCTCGATGTACGCGAATTTCAGTTAACGCGATTTTTTTCGGAACGTATCCCTCGCGTAAAGCGGGGTATTACTGTACTACTGCTATTAAATAATATTCAAATAGGTACAAGTTTTTGTGGAAGCGAGTGCTAGAAGACCATCCTGAATAATAAAATAAAAAATATAAAAAAAAGCGAGCCGTCACGGGACGCCCGGCAGATGTGAAACATCGACATTATTTTGTAAAAGTAATATGCGGAAAAGAACAAACTGTGATAGGAACTAAATATGTCATAACGATAAAATGAAATATTACGAGTTTTTTTTTCCAGATAACGATGACTATTTATTGAATAAACATTTATTTTCATTCAATACAAAAATTTACGAATTCATTTCAAATCGTGACTACTTAATTCGTTTAGTCAGTGACTTCGGTAATAGTTATATTCGATGTTGCCGCGACGCGTCGCCACGGCATGCGTCGCCACGCCAGAAATCGGTTTCACGTGCGGCTATAGATGTTTCACATCAAAACTTTATCCGAATCCAATCGAACCTAGCTAACGCTGTTGACCGGAAGGGCCTTTACAGCTTCACCGTGACTCTGGGAGCGAGTGCTGAAGGCACTCTAACGCAAAAAGGTGACTAGCGCAAGGGCTACCAAAGTGGTACGAACCTCGGCTTGGCCGTCACCTGAGTGTAAAACTCTCTCGCGAGTTTGAACCTGGCTATTCCCTACATTTTTTATTTAATAATAAAAAAAAGGTACCTCACAGGACCTATGTACCTGCGTGTTATGTGCAGGAGTGTGTGTGCAGTGTTGTGCGTGTGATGCTCAATGCATGGGCAGTGTCACTGTATCGCGCTGGCGGCGACGTCAAGAGCCTCCCCAGTTGGGGAACGTGGCACGTCTTGCGTCGCCGCCTGAGGGGGACCCGGAAAGTATGCGGGAGCAAAATTAACCGCCTGTCCCCGACGGCGGGAACGACGGTTACGCGATTTAGGCCTTAAGAAGGCGCTTATGAACGTTTAAAACACTACCACCGGTTCGGAAAACAACCCAGTTATGAAGAGCGCAGACAAGAAACTAGATCTGTTTTTTTAAAATAAATATAGTATACTAGTTACGCCCACGACTTCGTTCGCAAAAAAACGAATTAAATAAACATCATTCATCGGACGAAATTGTGAATCTAAACCGTTCTCGAATCCTCAGACACAGAAAATGTCATTAAAATCGATTCAGCCGGAGCCGAAGTTACTGGAAAGCTACTTTAAACCGATATTTATGTAGAAGGAAATAATAATTTTACTCGAACGAAATTTGTAAGCGCCACAACATATTGTGTTAAAAATATACTAATGTGAATAAATTCGTGTCCCGATTCATTTTTCTCCTCTGTTCGTCCTAAGTCGAGAATTGCCTAATTAATTCCCGTTCAGTCTTAACCGGTCCGGATTTATACATCAAAATTTCAAAGATATACGCTTGCAACACTGATTTCAGATTAAAAGAGTTATCGGCAACGAAACTGAGGGACTTGAACGATCAAAAGGATCTATACGACTCTGTTTATTTTCATCCTGAATCGTTGGAGAGCGCAGCCATTGCTGTTGGAAGTGTTTTACAGGTAGTTATATAATTTTCAAATTTTCACCCATAAAAATAAGACAATGTGATGCGCAGGGAGAAAGAGAATGTTGTAAGAAAGGTATTGGATATGAATGTGGACGGTTACATGGGAAGGGGAAGACCAAAGATAAGATGGATGGACTGTGTGAAAGATGATATGTGTAGAAAAGGAGTGAATGCGGAGATGACAACAAATAGAGAGGAATGGAAGAGGAAGACATGTTGCGCCGACCCCAAATAAAAATGGGAAAAGGGTAGGGAGATGATGATGAAAAATAAGACAATAGGAAAACAATGGAAAGCTGGCGTAAACGCCAGGTAAGTGCTCAAGGGGTTAACAAAAACTGGAAATATATTTTTGTAGGTGAATCCTTCAATGTTATGAAAGTGAACAAATTTCGGTTCTATGCAGCAGTACTTTATCATTTAAAATTTAATACTTACAAAAACGGAATTAATATTATACAAGCGAAGTCGCTGATGTATGCTAGTTTCTTTTTTTTTTTTTTTGTTTTCATCGCTATGTATTTCTTCACTGAAAGCTCGGTCTGAAATAAAATGTCATAGACGGATTCCTACTTGTGTTCATCGACGTTCTATCCGACCTCGTTAGCACTAAGCCATCAGGATTCTACGTGGAGTGGCTGCTTAAATCACTTTGACAAATAAAAAAAAAAAAAAATAGAGTATATATTACATATGCCATTAAGAGTTCCATGTCGATATTAATTTTGATATTTCTATGGATAAAAAAAATCGATATGTTTTTCGTACTGGTACTGCCGCTACGTTAACGGACGTTCAAGTATTATTATATAAGCAATTTGTTAACATTTCTGATTCCCCTCCCTCTTGTTAGCAATAGTAAAAACCCACTCATATAGGTAAACATTTCTTACGTAATGACCATCTGATACCCTCCATCAAAAATAAATAAAGAGTTGACGATCCCCCACTAGACCCCCCCCATCCCCCCCAAACCTCCCCCCAAACCTAACCACTATCACCGATAAGTGCGTAGAAGCGGTGGTGTCCGGCGAATGTGGCGGGGGAGTGTGCGTGGTGCGCCCGCCCGGGCACCACGCGCAGGCGGGCACGCCCAGCGGGTTCTGCCTGCTGAACAACGCGGTCTGTGGGGCGGTGCACGCCATCAGAGCACACGGCGCCCGGCGCGTCCTGCTGCTGGACTGGGACGTGCACCACGGGAACGGCTCGCAGGCCCTCACGTATGACACCGACCAGGTATATCCGATACGACAAGACATTTCCCGCAAAACGGATATCCGTATACAAGTTTTCTGAAACACATGACGTCATGTTTTTATATAGTTTTTTTTTTTTTTCTAGGATAAAATTAAATGCTAATGAATTCTTACTTTTGTTCAAACTATAATTTTCTTTTCATTGATAGTTTTAGATGAAACAATAAAAAAATAATCGCTAAACATAGAATAAAAAAGGTCATTGTCAGTTAATGTTTGAAATACGATACTTAGTAAAATATCGATGAATCGTAAATCTGTTTGTTATATTAGCAATTTTTCTGTGATGTTTGCTTCGATATGGAATCTTTTAAGATTTCCAAACCTCATCATCTCCCTACCCTTTTCCCATTTATATTTGGGGTCGGCGCAACATGTCTTCCTCTTCCATTCCTCTCTATTTGCCGTCATCTCCGCATTCACTCCTTTTCTAAACATATCATCTTTCACACAGTCCATCCATCTTTTCTTTGGTCTTCCCCTTCCCATGTAACCGTCCACATTCATATCCAATACCTTTCTTAGAACATCCTCTTTCTCCCTGATCTCCAAACCTAACCATTTTAATTTCGAATCGTTTGGTTTTGTAAAACATCGCTTGTTCTAATCGTGATATCGATTTGAAATATCGATATTATTACTACAGCTTAATATCGATCTATTTACACAATTAAAATTTTTCACAATTAAAATTTTTCACAATTTTTTTTTTGATGTGAAATATCTATAGCCGCATTTAAAACCGATTTCTGGCGTGGCGACGCGTACCGTGGCGACGCGTACCGTGGCGACGCGTCGCGGCAACATCGAACATAACTATTACCGAAGTCACTGACTAAACGAATTAAGTAGTCACGATTTGAAATGAATTCGTAAATTTTTGTATTGAATGAAAATAAATGTTTATTCAATAAATAGTCATCGTTATTTGGAAAAAAAATCGTAATATTTTATTTTATCATTATGACATATTTAGTTCCTATCACAGTTTGTTCTCTTCCGCATATTACTTTTACAAAATAATGTCGATGTTTCACATCTGCCAGGCGTCCCGTGACGGCTCACATTTTATAAATTTTTTTATTCTTGTTACCGCATGTCAAACGAGGTCTCGACTCGATATGTAATACAATATTTAACTAATCGATTTTTTTGTTTCGGATTTTATCGATATGACTCAAAAAACGAATAATTCTATATCGATTACTTGTTTACAGATATTATATATATCGATACATCGATATGATAACGGCTCGTTTTTCCCGAATTCGAAAGAAGCGGATTATACGGCGGTCGGAGCGGGGAAAGGGGAAGGATATAATATCAACATACCCTGGAATAAGGTACATTTAATATTAATTTATTGACTTATATGTGGGAATAAGGTGGGAAATAATCACTTTCAAACTCAAATCTTTTATTTATAGTCTTACGTCGTAAACAAGGAACATAGTCGTAACACATCTTATTGACAAGTCATTTTGTTAATCTATTACAGTAGTGAATACAAGTGTATTAGGCTTTAAAAAACCTAAATACTTCCCTATAAATAAATATATATATAATATTTTGTCATATTACCTCGAGGTAAATTAGAAGTCTTCGTTTGCAAAGATTTAAGTGTTTTTAAACATTAAATGACTTATAGTGCACTAATTTTTTTAAATTAAAAGTATATTTATTATGTCGATATTTTATTTACATTCGATTGATTAGATTAACACATTTTTATTATTACAGCGTGGTCTAGGAGATACTGAGTACATGGCGGCATTTACTCGAATAGTGCTGCCCGTAGCGTACGAGTACAATCCAGATCTTGTGATAGTGTCGGCCGGGTTCGATGCCTGCGTCGGTGATCCGCTTGGTGGTAAGTGTACATTTATATATAGTATGTGGTTATATATGGTAATTTATGTCTCATAGCATCTATCACCTGTAATAAATGTTAAATTAATGTATACTTACAGATCGTGAGTTTGCCATAATCAATCAAATCAAAATGTATTTATTCAATTTAGGCCCTAAGAAGGCGCTTATGAACGTCTAAAACACTACCACCGGTTCGGAAAACAACCCAGTCGAGAAGAGCGCAGGCGAGAAACTCGATCTGGTTCTTTTTTTTAATAAATATAATATATATCATTTTTTTTTGTCATATAAAAAAACTATACAAATCATAGTGTTAATAATGTTAGCGGGTGCGCACAGAGATGTGGGTTAATTCCAGACATCACTATCGTTCACGTAATGATCCACCCTGTAATAACCTTTTGAGATTAAAACTTGCTCGACATAATACTTGAACTTATTGTCAGGTAAATCGGTAATGTTACTTGGGATCTTATTGTAAAACCGAATACTATTACCTATAAAGCTTTTATTACACTTACTTAACCTAAAGCGTGGTTCCGGACAACTTGTCTTTACTTCTAATATTAAAATTATGACGATCATTCACTAGGTCTAGCTTGTTTGAATTTTTACGAATATGCATTAAGTTATCGAAGATGTCTAAAGGGGGATATTTAGTGGGTAGTGGTAACTTAAATTTTGAAATTTCATAATTACAAGCTCCCATAGAATTTTTTGTGTTTATTCTATCTGCCCTAGATTGTAGTTATTTTTTTTATACTAATACCACTATTATCATTAACAGGTTGCAAAGTAAATCCTGAATGCTTTGGACGTATGACCCAATTTTTAAAAGGCTTAGCCGGTGGTAGAATTATCCTTTGCCTTGAGGGCGGGTACAATGTTACCAGTATCTCTTACGCCATGACCATGTGTACGAAGGCCTTACTAGGAGATCCAGTACATCATCACTACGAGCCTAAACCGACCTGCCACTGGTCTGCGGTAGAATCAATAAACAATGTAATCAGAATACATAAGAAATATTGGAGGAATCTAAAGTTTCAAGTGGCTTTACCATCGGAGGACGTTCTGGAAGCACCCTTACCATCGCGAGGTCTCATGGATAATCACAACGATATATGTCTACTGACAGATTCTGCTTTAAAAATTGACTATACGAAATCTATTAAACAATTCGAAGACTCATTAGATAAACATATGGCGGATTTGAAAATAGATAAGTGTGAAGATGGTATACACTGTGGCACCGATGACGAAGGTGATAAAACTCAAGAAAGTTCAAAAATTAATTTGAACACCGTTGGCAACACTGATAATGTAAGCGAAGGGAGAAGTCGATCCGATACAAAATTAGAGTCTGAAAGTTTGACTGTAACATGCACAGAGATTAATTGTCAAACAGCTGGCAACACTGATGGTGAATGGGGAAAAGAAGCTGTTTTTAAGCCAAAAGCTTGGAAGTTCAAGCGGAATGTGCTCGGATGAATGCGTTGAGACCAGTTCAAAATCACGTGGTAAGGGTAATTCGATGGAAGTGGGGGGAGAAAAGCGGACTTTAGTCGACTATTTATCGGAGAACATGCAAGCGATAGTCGACGGTGAGATGTTTGCGGTGATACCGGTGCCGTGGTGTCCTCATTTGGAATCGTTATATACGATACCGAGTAATGTGAAGTTCGAACAAGGTTTAAAGTGTGTCGATTGTGATCATACCGTCGAGAATTGGGTCTGCCTGCACTGTTATATTGTAAGTATATTAAAAATACTAATTTTAGATGATAAACATAGTTTTAGTCCGTTGATCAAAATTTGGAGAAGATAAAAAAATTAAATGTTTCCAATTGTTTCTTTATTGACAACCCTAAAACTAATGAATATATTTTAAAAAAAATGTTTTTTTAAACAAAAAAAGAAGAATGACTCATACTGAGTTGATTATTTGCATAAGTTAATAAAATTTAAGGTTTTAGGTTTTAAATCCACTATATTCAAATATGAATGTCAATGACCTTGATCTGTCAAAGTTCGATAAAAAAACGTTTCGAAAGCAACAAAAATATTTGCATAGTTTGTCTTTTTTTTTTTAGTGAATTACTTGCCTAATTATTAAGACTATTAATATGCGTCGTTTTGATGAACCATACACACCTATATAATTGTTTCTTTAGCTCTGACGTCACAATATGGCGTAAATGGATACTTTCTGTGAATGTGGGTTTTCGATGTCTGGTATCGAATGTTGATTTCATGAGTCGAAGCTTTTGATGATGGTGATATTAATGCCAAGTATTGCCAATGTCTATTGATAATATCACTTAAAAACATCTGGTATTTTGGCAAATGTTTAAATATGATGTTTTATCTATATAGGTAAAGATGAAATAGTTGACAAATAGGTGAAAGAGGGGTTACAAAATTTGCTTTGAATATATATTTTTAAGGATTGTCTATTAATCGCCTCAACTTTTTAGCAACTTTATGATCTCTCTCCTATCGCTACTAAAGAACACATGTATTTTTATGAAACAAAGTAGAATAAAAATTTTCAAAATTTCACCATTTACCCCTTGAGCACTAACCTGGCGTTTACGCCAGCTTTCCATTGTTTTCCCTATTGTCTCATTTTTATAGATAATCGACATATTAAGTACAGGTCTAATGTAATATAATATTTCTGATAAATTTTGTAAATCCGTTAAGTTCTCGCGCAGCTTTTCGATTTACACACTTGATATCTGACTCCCCTTGCAATGTTTCGTGATATTTGGTAAATAATGGATTCCTTTCATGTGATTTTTACCGAAACCCTACCCGCTTTAGTATATAATGAAATCGATCTGAAGTATTTATGTACGTATTTTTTGCACGCAGACTGCGTGCGCGCGGAACGTGCACGGGCACATGCAAGCCCACTACAGTAGTACCGGGCACGCTCTAGTGTTGTCCCTAACGGATCTCTCGGTCTGGTGTAACGAATGCGATTCGTACGTCGACAACGCGCTACTCTACGACGCTAAGAACAACGCACACCGTTGCAAATTCAACGAGGACATGCCCTGGTGCTATGGTACCGATACCATACACATGCAATGAACGGTGGTTGGGTTCTCTCCAATTTAACCCACTACCACCATATTTATTAATCACTTGAGATCATGGTTAAATTATAGTGTACAAAAATGTATTTCAGTTCCGTATGAAACATATCGTTCAGTATTTTTCCCGGTCGTTAAAATTTTAATGTAAAATGTTAGAACAAACACATCGACTACTTACAACAGTTTAATTGACAGTGATTAAATAAAAATTATTTAAAAATTGTTTATCTGTATCCAATATGATATAATAATTGGTAATTGATTTCAGTGAAATTAAAAGCATGTAGACATTAATCTCTCAATTACTTATTATAATTGGTATTAGAATAACTAGCACATCGACATTCATCCTTAGGGTTGCCTGGACTATGCTAGTCGCCCACACGTAACCCTAAGCTAGTATATTAGATAAAATAATAACTAACGTCAAAAATTACTCTGAAATACGAATATTTTTGAGGGGAATTTAAGTCTATCATGTAGTGAACCTTGTTTATATTGATAAACTAAAAAAAATGTTAGTATTTCCCGTAATCAAAAGGCCACCATTTTAGGTAAAAAATAAAATAGTGCCCAAAGAGCTCATAGTCTATACCCATAATAAATTATTAACAAGAAATCAAATGGTTGTTTCTTTTACATATATAGGCTCAGGTAACAAGGTTGAGTATTGATGATCTAGATTATATTTATTATAATATTAAAAAAAATGAATATTAGATGGTGCTTTCCTTACAATGTAACATATTAGTTTATTAAATAAGTTTAATGAAGACATGTTTAATAATGCCATAACTATATTTACTTATTAAAATAGGCCAGTTTTATTAAACTTTTTTCAATATCTGTATTGTATATATTGTTTTTACTTTTTGTGTATATGTCTTTTTTTTATTATCCTTAGTGATAATCGGATTGGCGTGAGATCCTAATTTTATTATATACTATTTATTTATTTTGAAAAGTCTCGTATCTTGCATCCCGCTCTAAACTCGAATATTAAATTCCCCGTAACGAATTGTGAGCCAATAACCTTTAAGAATACGCTGTAAGCGATAAGTTGATAATATGAAGAAAAAAAACGTTGATAGTATTTTTCAATTGATTTGTGTAGCGACCGTCGTTTTTTTATTTAATATAAATGGCGCATGCTTCATGTATTCCACTCGAACGTCTTCGAGCTCACAATTCGTGACGGTAGCTAATATGATTATGTTCATTGGTTAATTAATTATTATTAAATTATGTGTGTATAATATATAATTATGTTTGTGACATGTGACCTTTTATTTAAACGTGAAGAGCTCATATTTTTTGTAACACGCTTTGCCCAGTGCCTATATATATATTTTCATCTAGTTTGAAATAACTTTTTTAGAACTGTTTTAAATTAATTGTTGTATTGGAATACTACAAATTTTAATGTGTCTAAATGTTGCATCAAAGTTCCAGTTTCCGTTGATCAGTAGAAACTAGATTATATGTGATATGTCTTAGCGATTAAAATCACAATGGTTTCTGTAATTTATTAGACTGCTTCAGCAATCGTTATCTAATCTTCGCATTGTCGCCTCGAAATTGGACATCTTTCATGGAGAGCTCTTGATCGGCACCTCAAAGTTAATCTTAGGACATTTTCCCCTTGGGCGAAGAGGTGGTGGGGGGGAAGTATTCCTCTCCCATCCCCATTGGGCCATTGCACGGACGAGGCCCGGTGGGTTCGCCGCAGGGGGCGACGCGGTGGCATGCATTGCAATCCCGTATCGCCCCCATCCCAAATGCGGCGGACGGCCCCGGGGGGTTTAGCGGGTATTTCCGGGAGACTCTCGCCCGGGTGAGTCCCACACTGGCACGGAGTTCGTCCCTCCGTGCCCCCCTTGCCCATTGCATTGGGGGACTTCGGTCTCACTAATGCAATGGGTAAGGGTAGTGCGTAAAGGACATTTTCCCCTTGAGAACAAAATTCTTGAGTCTCCATTGTCATGCTTTTCCAGGACTGCATAATGGCGATTTTCTGATACACGTCACGACTGAAGCTTTTCAAAATTCTAACGTGGAGTGTCATTTCCAAGAGATTCCAAGAGTCGGTCTGAAGTTTCAGTGTTGTCTATTTTTGTCTGCTGCGATACTTTTTCACCCTTCTCCGATACTATTTAGTTTAATTCGTATAAATGTTCCGTAAATCGAAGTATTAGCAGCTGGAACAACCTCTCAGTTAGCGATGGTGTGGAAGAACATCTTAATCACACAGGTAGCTGAGCTTCAAGCATCGGAAAGAACTCGGGTCTTTATCAGACCCAATTTTACACAGACGGGAAGCGTTTGGACCTCTGCTATATTCGTTTTCTGCCTCAGATATTTTATCTTGAAAAGTATAATCCGCTGCTCGAAACTTTGCCACTTCTTCGAAGGCGGTTCGATTATTGGTCTGCTCTCTTTATTGACTAAGTTTTTCGATTTATTCACGGCATTACCGAGACGAGCTATTATGCGTGGACTGCCAACTGTATAAAGTTATTAGTTGCTAGACTAATTAACGTTACCTGGCTTCGTACCCCAAGTGATCATTTTCTAAGCTAAAGCAATCTAATAACTTACTCAAAAGTAAAATATTATCCAGGGAATACTATTCCAGTTATTAATGTTGTTATTAATATTCACATAGTCTATTTTAAAATATTTTTTACGTTTAAAATTAGTTTAAATAATGTAGAGCGCACTCGGAATGGACAAGTTTGTGTCACGGACGGGATATAGGCAAATCAACGTATAATTTGGAAACTTTATTAATTATTGTGATTGTTTATATGTATATTGTAAAATAGTATTAATAAGAATGTATGTTTTTAAAATATGACACCGAGTACCTACCTACTAAAACGTGATGCGTTTGTAGAAAACGCGCGAAGAGATTATGAAGCAGCTAAAAAAAAACAATAATTTACTAAAAATCTAATAAAAACATATCGTAACATTGTATCTTGTTTTTCATTTTATTGCTTCGTATGGTAAAATATATTACCCCATAGTTGATAGTACCTACCTTTGTGAAATGGAAGACAAATTCATTATGCTAAACACAATTTTAACTTCACTAAAAAAAAAAGGTTACAATCGAACAACTTAATATAATTTCTGTTCAAAATAAATTGAAACCGTATCAACTTAATTTCCCAATAATTAAACAAAAACCGTATTATTGCACAAATTTGAAAATAAGTAATCTGAGCATTATTTTTAAATATTTAACGTGTCCATGACATTTATTCATTTTCTGTATAAAAGCTAGACTAATATTAACGCGTGGAATATCAGTCAAGGAACATACACTCACCTTACGGTGAGATATCAGTCCGTCATGTAGGTATTGTAGTATAATAGTGTGACATTTTGTGTAATATAGTTTATTTATGGTGTACAGATGAAGTGTATTGTAACAAAAATAAGACAGATCATTAAATCTGAGAAGTCACAAAAATCCCTCCAAATTTTATTGCAAGATAGCGAGTTTTCCTAAGCAATTGAAACGTTGACGTATTTTCAAGTATAGTGTTTTATCTATGGATTGAATAGTAGAAGTACAAGTGTAACTTGGTTGCATTATCTTCTCTGGGGGTCTTTTACGTGATTGAATTTGGATATTGTACATAAGTGTAAAATAATGACTTCTGAATAAATGTAGTGTCACAAAAATGTATTTCAGAAATGTTAACAAAGTGGTATGCTAGAACACATGCCATAATTAATTTAAAACAACAACAATGGTCTCAAATAGAAAAATAAAAAATATAAGAGTTTTTAATGGCATCTTGGTTTATCGCTTTCCTTTTTATTTTTTTAATTCATTAACTTATAGAATTTGATACGTTATTATGTATTTTGGCGACGTTTTACACAAAACAGTTTAGTTATTGTACATACATAACATCACGCCTCTCTCCCATAAAAGACAAGAGACCACATCCTTCCATTTGCTACGGTTCTGACACACATCTTTCGCTTCTTCTACTTTCATAAGCACCTTCATACATCTTCGGTTACGGGTAATTTTGACCTGTGCACGTCCTCGATCTGGTCGAGATTCGTTCGCCTAGGTCGACCCTTCTCTATCTTTGTCACTACATTTTCTACCACACTACGTTTCCTTATCACTTATCTTTAGTTATTGTGCACAGGTAAATTGTATAGAAAATAAAAACACAGCGTAAATACTGAGATATCAAAAAGACTCCACGAAAGTTTTCGTAAAAGGCCGGTATTTTGTTAGAGCGCTGCATATCATATGCAAACGTCAGAGTCGGCTGCATGATACAGTATCTTTGCTTTACCTTAGTTTTATCTGGAACCAAAAAAAAAGTAAATTGTATTTGTGATTGTATTCAATTGCATTATAAGTTATAGTAAGGCATTGGGGATTTAAAAAAATAATTACATTTACCTACGTATGGAAAAAAATTGTGATACATCGTAGCCTTAAAAAAGCGATATGTTTTTGAACACGGAAATTTTAAAAGAAATATCATTTAAAAATCCTGTGAAATTACCATTATCTTATTGGGTCCTCGTATTCTTCAGATTTTTACTAACCGTTTTGCCGCAACGCGGATACATTCATCCAGATGAGTTTTTTCAGAATGTGGAAATTATTGCAGGTGAGTCCTTATGTATTTACTATATCAGTTATGTTTATATTGTATAATGCCTAATGGAATATTTGAGTTAATTATTAACAGTGTTTACTGGTAGTACTGATTAGTATATTTAATTTCACCGTTTCCAAGTTCTACTGCGATTTACCAATATTTGGGAGAACGTTGTAATTATAAAATATGTTTTAAATTATTTTTATCAAATATTATAATATTGAAACTGGAAACTTCGTGAATTGAAAATTCTACATGGTTAGTAGTAGCCCAGATGGAAAGATGTGATTTTATATTGAATACAGTATAAACAATACTTACAATATTTTTCAGGTGATGTCTTGTCAGTTGATGTTGCGAGAACCTGGGAATTCAACCCAAAATTCCCTATCAGGAATATATTTATCCCAAAAATGATACTTGGACCACCATTACATTTTATACGTCTAATGAGCCCATATGCAAACACATACTTAAATACTGATTTACGGACTCCATACTACTTACTCATTATACCCAGATTTTTCATTTGTCTCCTGTCACTCATCAATGATTATTGTTTATATAGAATTTGTGTATTATATGGACAGAATTTTAGGAACAGATTGAAAATATTTGCCAGTTCCTATATAGTATATGTCTACTGCTGTAGAAGTTTTTCAAATACATTTGAGATGATTTTCTTTTCTATTCTTTTATTGTTGGTAGCCGAGTGTATGTATAAATCAGATAAAATTATATACCACGATGAATTTTTACAGGAAAAGTATAATCAAGCAGCGACTGCTGTAGAGAGGGTTAAAATATTTAAACTAACAACCCATTTACCTAGTCATTCATTAAATCATGTTTTTTCTATAGCTACTGTTGTAGTTATGGGTGTATTCAATCGTCCAACATTCGTTGGTTTTGCATTCCCACCTATATTTTTTTGGTTACACAGAGGATTAGGCTCAAAAGTGGTAGGATTTAAGGATTTTCATTATAGAATGTTAGTGTTTATTCTTTGCTGCATACCCATAGCTTTGCTACTTATAGTAATCGATTCAGGATATTATGGTTATATTACATTGTCTGATATTGAATCTTTTAAATTGTCATGGGACAATTGGGTGGTAACTCCTTTAAACTTTCTAAGGTATAATTCTGATATGGGAAATTTAACACAACACGGGTTACACCCTCGGTGGCTCCATTTGGCTGTTAATATGCCACTGTTGTTCAATGTTTTGGGTGGATTAGCTTTTGTAACATTGTCAACCAATACTTACAGGTGAGATTTCTATTATATTTAAAAACTAATGTAGTTATATTTTATATGTAAATTATTTTAATTAAATTATAATTGTCTTACATTTAGCTATAGACTTATATTTTATTGTTTATTACTTACATTCTCACGATATTGACAATGCAAATAATTTCTCATCTTAATAACGGTATTTGTTACTGAACAATAAGCTTCATAATTCTTTTTCATATAATTTAAATTTTTTGTTTAAATGAATATTTTTTATCATTGTTGGTATGCATTAAAAAAATTAATTAATATGTAGTATATACGTAGATCTAGATATGCATCAATAGTATATTTATGTAGTAAGACATTATCTTATTTCTCTTCATTTGTACAAAAAATTGTAAGTTTAATATATTTATGGAAGTAGAATTTCAGTCGGGCCTAAGCACAGATTATTATATGACATTCAGAATGATATAAAAGAAATTTGTGCCCAAGAGCTGGAAAAAGAAAGGCAGAATAAATCAGTATGATGTATTATCCTGGTCAAGGGTCCTTCCATAGCTTTAAGCATCAAAAACTTGTTGGAGTTGGGTTATAAATTAATCATATTATTTTATGATTTTTCAGGTTTGTCCGTGGTCAATACAGTAAGTTACCCCGCATCCAAAGCATAACAGGATTAATGCTCTTTTCTCTTATTGTACCTGTAGCAGTGTTGTCAGTGTTCCCGCACCAGGAGGCAAGGTTTATTATTCCAGTGTTAGTTCCATTAGTTTACCTCTATGGGAACCACTTCTATCCAAACGAAAGTGATACTATGAATTGGATAAGACTGAAAACAATACTTAGATATATTTGGTACACATCAAATGTGTTATTAACAATGTTCTTTGGAATTATCCACCAAGGAGGTATTTATCCGTTTGCTAACAGCCTCTTTCGTGAAATAAGAAACAATTACGGTGTTCATACACACGTTATAACCACACATAGCTATAGTATACCGACATTTTTGTTACAACTTGAGAGTACAACTACAGTATGGAAAGACAAGAAATCAGGGCATAGATACAGACTTGCTCCAACGACATTCATACATAAATATGGGTCTCTACCAATAAAAGCTCTCTTTATGAAAATTGATGATGAATTAACTAACGCAGAAATGCTATTACACAAACATAAAAGACAATATAGATTGTACGTTGCTAGTCCATGCTCGTTAGAAAAAGAAATCGAATCTCATGCGATGAAATATCATTATTTCGATTTAATCGAAGATTTTTCTACCTTCTACCCTCATTTTTGTACAGAAGCGTTTCCAAGTTTTCCTGGTAGGCGCGATCAATACTGTTTAAGTTATAATAGATCAAGTAACAATGAATCTCATGCTGTTGATCTTAATTTTTTTGATAGAATTTCATGTTTTTTAAAGAGATTTTGTTTCAGAATATATAGAGTTAAGCCAAAAGATAATTATAAATAATAAATAATAATAGTATCTCAATATGAATCTATGTAAGATTTCTGCGTTTTAAAAACTTAGCTTTAAGTACCTATTGAATTTGAGAATATTCAATTTTCACATAAAATATAATTTTAGATTTTTATAAAAAGTAAAAAGGTTGTAATTAATGGTGCCTATATGACATAGGCAATTAAAATGTTATTAACGACCGCTGATGTGTCTAGTCGCGGAAACAGGACCCCACCAATAACTAACTGTTATTATATTGTATAGAGTAACGAAGGTGTCGTGGTCACCATAATTCTATGTTATATATACAATTAAAACAATAGAGATTCTCGTCGTGGAAAGACAACGGATTCTTGAATTCAGTTTTAAAATGCTTAATTGTGACATTATCTGATACTAGCCTATTTAGTTTTGTTTTATGTTCGTCAATCAAGAATGGTTATGATAGTTGGGAATGGCGTGCTAATGTAAATATTGCAAATATGTTATTAAATGACACATTCACCTAACTATGTTTGCTTACATAAATAATATTTAAATATTTTTATCAATGTTAATGAAGTTAATTCTCAAAAAGGTATAAAGTATGCAAATAAATGTATTTGTTTTTTAACATTGAAGATTTCCATTACTTTTATTATAGACGCTCAGACAGTAATTAAATCGACATTATCTTTCTAGCTTAAGAAAATAAATAATATAGCGTAAATTTAAAAGTATTTTCGACAATATATATGTAATATGCGTTTTTTCACAACTCCAAATTTTAATATAATCTACAGACTTTTTTAGTTATTTAACTTATTATTTATATTTACCGACTTAGATTGTTCTAGAAATACCTAAATATTTTTTTAGAAGCACATTTGTTATTGTAATTTACATCATTGTAAGCTTTATTTACATCACATTCCTTATACACATAGGTTTTAAAAATTATATCACGTTATTATATATAACATTACAATTATGCTGTATAATTTTATATATATTTTGTTAAAATTTATTTATTGTTATGGCCCCAATGGTTGTTTGAAGTATTAGAACTCGTAATTTAGACAAAAAATACCATAAAAATCATGTAAAATCGTTTTTATCTGAAGGAAAGTGTCTAAATAAAGAAAAAAATAAATTGTAATGAAATATATTGATTGAATTTATTGATCAATTTTTTGTCGCTCGAATTATTTTATTTTAAGTGAGATTAATGAAACCTGAGAGTTTTGACTGTAGATTAAGTGTAAAGTATTTAATTGAAAGTACTGATTCCATTTAATGTTATTTTTATTACTCCTTTTCGGATATTGTGCTCGATCACCATACGCATTATGAAATCTTGTTATATCAGTTCAATCTACGTCTTGAGCTACTAAGCTGGCTACCTTTAAAGGAATTGATTAATTTATGTTTTTTTTTTAATTGTAACTAAAAAGGCGCACTGTCGGAAGAGGTTTAAACTATATACATCACTGTCTCGGCATTGTGTGAAGAGTCATTTTACTGATAACTGTATTTTTTTACATATATTTATTATTATTTCACAAATCATTGATAATTTATTTATTATACTTTATTTACTATTTGCGAATATAAATTATGTAATTATTTAACCTCTTTGAATAAGAGCTTTAAGTGCAGCTTTGGCTTTAAAGTTAAATACGGTAATTTAAGAGAGTACTGGCTGATTTGTTATTTTCTTTTTTCAGTATGTAGAGACTGCATTAAAGAATTGTTATATATAAAATATTTTTATTTCTCATACATTATCATCTATGGAATTATACACCTACCCAACTCCGTGCATAATGCGCCGCACATTCCGGTATTTTGTGATAGGCAGACCGCAACGGAAACAAAGCTCGCCTCTGTCAGTGGTCGCTGGACAGAGCAGGCGTGTGTGCCCTAGGTCCATGTACCTGAAATACAGCAAGGGCTTTGTTTCAGGCCCATAAATCCGAATAGAACCCGACCCCCCCTCCCTCCCCGCGTAACCTTAATGTCACCGACCTGGCATACCGTCTTCCGCGAGACCACCAAAATGAACTCCTTCACGGAGTCCTCCGATCTTATCAGTTTCGTGGGCCTGGAGACCACCGCAACATCAAAGATTCCTAAATTCACGCAGCGAGGCTATCCGTCAGCTTCAGACCACGAAGACACTGGATCTCAACGATCCAGTATCCCGTAACAGTGGAACGCGCCGAGATGTCGATGCCCAGGTCTGTAATGCCGACATCTTATACATTTATCTTTTTTTACATAGGGGAATCTTATAAATCTACCTAATCTTTAGGTAATTAATAGTTAGAGGCCGATCAAGTATTACGTAACCAGCAATAGGAGACGCTTGTCTATTCTTTCAAATTCAACAAATTTGATTTTAATTTTCTCTCAACCTCTGAATTTTGTGGCCCCTGAAAATTTGCCACCCTGAGACTAGTCCTGAGTGCCTCTGGTGTAAATGAAGCTCTGCAAAGCATTGTTTACTTAGCCAATTTTATAAAAAATATATCGATGCACGTTACCTAGGGAGGGAAGAGTTATTACTATTGATCATAAGGAAGGATGAGAGTCACTAATTCTGCTTACATAATATTTATTTTTAGTGGGTGTCATTATTCTTACTCAATGATAAATCTAAAGAATTGATTTGAAGGGGAAAGAGGGCTTGGAAAAAGATAAATGTAAATAGTAGAAGGATGACTAAGTTTATCAGGGCTTAGAATATAGTTTAAATAAGAAAAGAAAAAGTATGTAATTTTTACATTCAAAATTAGATAATTTGAAATATTGTTTTCGATGGTGAGTTCATTATTACTGTGTTATGTCAACAGGTGTATGAACCTGCTTTCTGCTATTCTTCATGAGCTTTCGATCTAAAAAACTTGATTAAACCTTAGCATGGTAGTAGGGCATTTGTTAATATCCACATGGCTAGATGCTACATTCAACTTTTTATCACTTGTAGAAGAATATTTCGAGGAATAGCTTGTTTGTTTGTTGTAGAAAACAGTGATTATTTGTAAAGTAAAAAGTATGTGATTTTTTTTATTATTGATTGATTTAAGATATTTTTAAAATAATGTAATCTTGATATCGGACATTAATAAGTCCAAATATAATAATCGGTGGGCGTTGTCAACAGGCAGTGAAAATACATTTCAAAAGGGAGGTTGTAATTAAAGCTATTAATGATTAACGTAAACATAATACTTTGAGAGTTTATCTTAGTCTGATACGTAGTCCTTGTTTTTAAATAGTTAACTTGCAGTACTGGTAAATATTTTTTTAGCGTTTTATGTAACATTTTTTTATTTTGACCACAAGTGAGATATGTTGAAAATATTGACACAACATAAATTTAAAAACTAAACAATTTCTGTGAAATAGCTTTAACAGAGGGCCGACAGTTTGTTACAACGTTTTATGAGAAATGTCCCTAATACCAGACTTGACTGCATGGTCTAGTATTTTTGCGTTTTCCTTAAAAATATATAACTAGAACAATAAAAAAAAGGTTGTATTTTTGGCGGGATGTCAGTCTGACATGTAGCAGTTGTTTTCTTTAATTCATTAATAAACTTGTGTATTTGACTCATCATGTAATCTTGGTGGCGTTTTGTGTGATATAGTTTAGCTATTGTGTTCAAGTTTATTATAGATGATAACGCGTAGCATATATTCTGAGGTGTCGACAAAGTTCCATGGAAAGTTCGAGCAGGATGGGCCACCTTTTTGCTGGAGCTTGAAAACGCTGATACAAGATAGAAAATCTTACCCATGTGACATTGGCACAAATTATGTGTACACAGATTGCCATTAACAAGAAGAAGAAAAATAAAAAGTTTTCTGTTTATTGTTTACGTAAATAATATAGAGGTTATTTACTTGACACAAGCCATAAAAAAACACAACAAGAAGAATATAGAGGTTATAAAATAAACGAACGTAATTATATTACGAACATCAGAGATAAACAATAATACGAACACTTTTAAAATGAACTTACAAGAGAAAGCTATTAAATCGTGTCTTAACATGTCGCTAAATCTGATACGGTTATACGATTGGTTGTTGGATCTATATGTTTTGGTCAGTTTCTTATTTTCACAGACATCTACTATTTTGAAAGGGTATCCTGCTAAATTGAATTGCAATTTAATGCAATACACGAGATTTTGTAGCAAGTTTCAGTAATTTCTAACATAAAGCTAAGTCCTAGGTACCTAAATAATAATGGAATACTATTTCAGGATTTTTTTGTTGATGATCACTGGAACAAATTACCAGCGTCATGGAAAGAGAATTTCCGTACTTTAGATCCTCAACAACTAGGCAACATTATATCACAGAAACCAACTATTCATGTCTTTCCGTTATCATTCCTTGCTCTTATAAGTGCTGTAAATGCTTTGAGTTTACCGAGGAAAAGCCAAGTTAAAAGAGAAACTGAATTAATCGACAATCCAGAGATAACTGAAAGTCACCAAAAAGTAAACAATTTATTTTTAAAACATGTTAAATTGAAAAAGAGACATGAAATAAACTTAATGGCTAATATTGTCGTTGATGTGGCTAAGAAGACTGACTGTAATGCTGTCATTGATTTTGGATCGGGCTTAGGTCACTTAGTGAGGATGCTTGCATATAAAAAAGGCATGTGTGCTGCAGGAATTGAATGTCAAAGTCAGCTAACAGAAGATGCTAGGTCTGTACTCTTGGTATGTATAATAACATAAATTGTAAACGGAATAGTTTTAATCTATCCTTTATGATGACTACAGGGAGTAAATATCTGTGGTGATAAGAGATATATGTATATATATAGGATTATATGATTTACCTATAGAAGCATTATTGCCTTATTTATTTTACTGTAAAAGACCAAACCTCATATGAGATATTTTAGTGATGAAAATGCTTAAATTTGTTTTTAGTTTTCATGATACAAGACTGAGTGAGTGAGTCCATCTCTTAAAGGTAGCCACTGGTTGCAGTAAATACAGCAAGAATTTTATGCAGTTTACTGTTTGCCTTTACACAAAAAAAGGTCCTAGAAATTAGAAAGATAAGTGAGTTAGAATTTAATACTTTTGTAATACAGCCTTTGACTGAAATGGATAGAATCAGTGTTAATTTAGGTATACTCTAATATAGTTAAGAATAGCCTTGAGTATCAGAGAAAAAAGTCTGTTGGTAATTTTTTTTTATCTAAACATATAATATATGTGTTTCCAATAATGCTTTGTGCTTAAGCTGTAAAATAGTCATAAAATTTTATCATTTGGATTTACAGAAAACTTGACCTTGAATTGGAATATATAGCAAGTAAAAATGTATTACTGGACAATATGAAGGAATTAAAACGTCCACTTCATTTCAATGTAACACTAACTTCTCACAAACAATTACAACATTTACCTTTACCTAATTCAATGTGCGATTATGGCTTGGTGGGCCTACATCCTTGCGGTGACTTGGGACCATTGTTGCTTAGACATTTTGTCGAATGTGACCATGTCAGGTTTATTTGCTTGGTTGGATGTTGTTTTATGAAGTTAACATGCAGTGGAAGTAACTATGGTTATCCAATGAGTGAGTATGTGGCTAAATTGGACAATGAGCTGTCTTATGTAAGTAGAGAGATAGCATGCCATGCTATTGAAGTGTATAGTGAAAGATTGAGGAGAGGTGATTATGAGGATCTAAAGGTAAATTCATGTTGGATTGTTTTTTTATATTCAAGTAAAATGAGTTATTAATTAAATTCAATATAAGAGATTATCTGTATTTATTACTGGAAAACAGGCTTATGTTGTTTCTTTCTGATGGGAAGTTGGTATCTATTTTTGCTATGATAACTAAAGTGAACATATTGTGACATTTTATTGTAAATTTTCATATGTAGGTGTAACATTTAGGTGTAGATGATTTGAAAAAATGGTTTTTAAATTTTCTAATCTAGAAATATGAAATCAGAATAAAGTTTGTCACATTGTAAATGCTAGTATAGAAAATTGACTAAAACACAAAATTACTTAAGAACTTTTAATTTTTAAGATATAATTTTCAGGTGCATGCCTATAGAGCAGCTCTAGAGAGAATATTAGTGGAATGTGATCCAAAACTAAAACATGCACCAGTGAGGAGTATCAAACATTTAGACAATATGACGTTTGAGAGGTTAGAAAACATTTCAATAATTTTCTAAACAGTATAATTTAATTTTTAAATGAATTTGTTTAAACAATATGGAATGAGAGTGAGATTTTTTTTTAATCGTAAGATATTAAAAAAAAATGTTATTTCTAACTAACCCTGTTGGTTGGAAGAGCTTTGATGCCCGAGTTCTGAGTAATCCAAATTTTGCATAAAACGGATACAGTTTCGATATACGACTTTTAAATAAATAACTCATTCAAATTCACTCATTTATAGCTTATAATCATAATAAAAATCGCATATATTATTATAATTTTTTTGGAAGATTAAAAAAGGATTTTTGTTAATACTTTTGCTTTCTAACTTTTCGAATTTCCCCTTCTTTGAAAATTTTTCTATTCTGGGCAGTATCTTGTTAATCCAGTGCTGCTAATTACATTAAGTGCACATGATTATTTCGCAGGTACTGTGAATTGGCTGTACAGAAACTGAATGTAACCCTTCGGCTGTCGCCGGAGCAGCTGTCTCGAGGCCGTGACGACTTGGCGAGGTGGCGGCAAGTCGTAATAGTGTACACGCTAAGGCTTGCACTAGCTCCACTCGTCGAGACCGTACTGCTTTTAGACAGAGTTCTCTATGTTTTGGAACAGGGTTAGGTTATAAATAATCACAATACATGAGATAATTTTCAAGTTCAATATTGCTTAATAAGAACATATTTTTCATCTGAATTTGATTTCTTTCGATGATCTGCAAATTATTTACAGAGCACACGGAATATAAAGTTGTTTCATTATCCATAAAAGATATTTTATTGATGCAAAACACAAGAAAATAATGATATTTTGTACCTATTGTGTTTTATACCTAGGTATAGGTATTCAATGGTTCATTTCCCCCCGTCAAACATTTCCCTCTGTCAAAAACATTTCCCCCGTCAAAAACATTAACACCCGTCAAAAACATTTCCCCTCGTCAAAAACATTTCCCCCCGTCAAAAAAAAAAAAGTATAGGTATTTCAATTCTCAATAGTTTTGTACAATTAATGGTAATCGGTACAATATTATTTGGTATAGAGTAGCAGTCCTAAGAACTATATAGTTTGATTAGGCTCAAAAGGACTTGAACCTAGGGCCGTTAAATAAGTTATTAAAAAAAAAAATCGTTTGATTAGTTATTTATGTGTGACATACGCAAGTACCATACATTAAATGACAATGCAAAAATTGATTTCATTTATATAATTTAAAGTAATTCAAGTTCTTTATGGTTTCTAAATGATTGATGTCAATAAAAACACGAGCAACTTTGAAAACGATTTTATTTAAAAATAATTACACAGATACAATAATATAATATTTATTATCAGATATAAAATATGTATGCCACTTATATTATTTTACGTTTAAGAAAACATTATACATTTTAATGTAGAATTAAGTTTTTGGCACTTAAATACCTATTTACATTTAAGGGATAAATTAAAAATAATCATAATTATATTATAATAACTTTAATGAAAGTAATAATTAAAGGGTTAATTAATTACTTAAAAAATGGTCTCATGATTCATGAATTTAAAAACTTGTGTCAGTTTTAGTCAACACATATTTAAGATTTGAACCAGTGAGGCCTAAGACTAAGAAATTGAATATTAGATAATTAATTGGTCATTTTGGATATGCAATATTGCATGGGATTGGGGATTGTATGGTTTTTTGCATTGAACCACTCACATTTTTTACCATTCTTGTGAAAACCATACCGGAATACATTGTTTTTTTTTTGTTTATTACTTCCTAATTGTTTAGGGGCACCCTATACGGTTTTATTTTATGTAGAAACTAGTTTCTATTTCAGGACTGTCATGCAGTATCCAAGCTGTTTTCGATGCAAAGCTATCGCCTAGAAACCATATTATAGTAGCAAGAAGGAATCTCTGTTCAATGAAGTGAAGAAATACGAATGTTGCTATTTTTTGTAAATTTAAATAAAAATTACAATAATATAAACTATTGTTTCCTTTTTTTTTAAGAACATAAAATATTACTAAACATTAATCGGAAAGTCTAAGCGAGATAGCGCTAGTAAAAACTAGTTCTTAAGTCTCAAAATTATGAAAAGTATACTGAATCAAAATGTGGTAAAATCTGTAGTTTTTAAAGTTACACTGATTAGTAGTTAAAGGTACAGTGTATCGAGAATTGTTATATTTTTGATTAAATTAAAAACTTATAAATATAATAAATAATTTTAAAAAGACTTATTAGAATCATTCTGTCCCCTTTGTTGTAAGTCGTCACCAGATGTCGTTGCAGGACATCAACTACCATAGCGTTTTTAATAACCATTGACCACGTAAATTGTGTATTCGAGCATGAAACATGTTTTAAATAGAGTTCAGTTAGTCACGTATAAAATGTAATATGTGCATTTTGTAAAATATTAACTAGGGTGTTATACGGAATGTAAAAGTTTTATATTTTCTCTATCTAATTTATGTTTATACATTTAAAACAACTTAACCTAATCATAAAAGTTTGTAAGTTATGCTATCTACCGAAACAAGTGAAAATCCGCCGTGCCGTTCCAAAGATTATCGTATCGTATATATACATTCATATGTATTTGGTAAAAAATTGATTTTTTTAAATATTACAGACACTTCAATTTTATTTGTTAGCTATAGATAATGTCATTTTATTACTTATTTTTAGAAATGGTCTCGCAGTAGGTAATTTGTGTAATTAGTTTAACAATAGTTTAAATAATTATAAATTAATAGAGTTTTCTCACTATGATAATGTGTTCGCTGAATATAAATATTATTCGAACGATTAAAAAAGCTCAGAGTTGTGGTGATGGCTCGTGGAGAGAATCATGTTTATCACATTAGGCAGTTCACAGGTGACACTCGTTAAGGCATCATGCGTTGGCCGGGGGGTGGAGGGGCAGCATCGGCGCGGGCTCCTCGTCTGAATCCTCCGAATGGACTCTCGTGAATCGCCGCCGTTCCAAAAGGCGACGTAGCTTGAACTCCCCGTGACCATACTCCCACCGGCGTCTCGTTGTGCCTTTACGACCTAGTATATCTAAACATTTAGCATAATATCCAAACTCTATTTATATAAAGTAATTTATTTTCAATATTTTTTTTTATTTTCCCATAATGCCACATAATTAATTACTCTTTATAACAACTAGAGTCTTTAATGGCAGAAGATCCAAATATATATTTTTTTTCCATTTTAAACACAATTTTGCGCACATATGAGTAGTAGTCCTAAAAGAGATTCCCGAGTTGTTATAATATAATGAAAATTTCCCGCATTCAAAAAGCGACTATACTAAATGCCAAATATTAAGTATAGCCCGTTCACACTTCTTTTAACACTGAAGTCTCATTTTGGAATTACTAGCCGTTATGTTGTCAATCGTATTGGATTTTTGCTTTTTATAGTACATTTAAATTGTACAACATGCCAAAACGAATTAAGTAGTGCTACTACATCAAACATGGTAACACAATATTCAGAATGACAACTTAACGGCTAAAGTTAAAATAACTGTGAACTGACTATAGACATGTATATTTAACTGTATGTGGAGTTGTCACTGCATTTCATATCTATCTAAAACCATATTGAATCTCTTGCTATACTCCTATAGGATATTTATTTATTACAAGTAATCTATAGGATACCTCAAGACTACGTTGGAACCTCTCGTTTTGGTAAACACACCCACATAAAAACTAAGAGCTTTGCAGAACACTGTTATTATTTGAATTGTATGCTTCTGATAATGACGTTGGCTCTGAATTACATTTTCATTTATTATAAAATTTCTATGTGCAGTGAAATATAAATAAATTAAAAAAAAAAGGATACGCGTGCATAATATTTGTGCAAATAAAAACTCAAAAAGCTGCTTCGTATAAATATATTTCGATTTATAAACACAACTCCAGTTACAACAACAAGACACAGTCACAATTGAAATGAAAGCGCAACGAAAAAGTAAAAAATAAATAAATACAAAACAAGTAAAATACCATAAAAAAAACAATAGGAATGCTATATAATACTATAATCTTACCAGAGTAGTTCGACTTTTTTTTAATTTAGTCTCAAAATTCGTTTTTCAAAAAAGTGTTGAGATATCATAAAACTGTCAATGACAAAAATAGCCTACATTTTGTTACAACACTGTAGTTTACAAAAATTAAGTTTGAGGCAAAGAACACGTATTCAACGGATGTAACAAAAAATTAACAACAAAAAGGTCAGCGCGAGGTTGGGCTTAAGCCACCGGCAAAGTCCATACTTTCTCCAAACAAATTATTGTAAGTAAAATTTTAAAGTTGAACCAACACGTCATTGGATTTCATTTGAGTCAGTTTGATACATTCATTCCTTTTTATATTACTGAGGTATACCCAGTGATAACACTGGGATAATGAGTTGTTATTATCTAAGTCTAGATAGGTATAAAATTTTTCAACGTTAATATAATCAGATCACCTGCATTTAATAATTTATAATGTCTATAAATTATTATTAAAATACTAATAAGTTTTTTTAATAATATTTTTTACAAAAATATTCTTTTACTTTCTGGTTTGTAAATATGTATTAAGAATCATATTTATATAAATTCTAAAAAAGAATAACTTAATAAAAGTTTAAATAAATTTATACTTTATATAGATATAAAAATATAATTTCAATTAGTAAACAGAAAAAATCATATGGTAATTAACAATATTTCAAAATTAATACTTTAACTAAATTCTGCTTAGGGAACATAAATATAATTAAATATTATTTATTTGTGCGCTTTTGTATTACATGCTAAAAATGAAAGGCAATAAATTTCGAAACTATATTATTGTGTACTGTTTAATAAAATAAAAATATTTGCATTTAGAATACATAAGATCAATATCAGATCTGGGACGTGCAGATTCTAGTCTAGGTCATTTGCGTAGATATCTATATGAAGGCGGATTTATCAAAGACGATCTTTATTACTTCGTGCTTTATTCGGAATCGAATTAGCTCTTAAATATAATTAATAATTAACATGCTTTGAGCGTTTGTAAAAAAAAGGGTTTAGTAAATATAGCTAAGTACTTTTTTTCTTTAACAACACTATGTAAATCTTTTTCATATTTCAACAATAACTGTAAAAGTCAACGTTATAAGTGACTTTTATTGACAAAAGAGTCCCACGCCTGAAGTCTCTGTTGCCCACCCTTATGTCAGTCTTGACTTGAAATGTATACATTATCTATATTAATTGCGCAGCACCGTTTTGGCAATGCTAATGTTTCTTGTTAACTCAATTGGACTTAAATATACATATTAAAGCGAAATATTTACGAATGAAAAGCCAAATTATACGAAATATTGTGATGACAGACCAAAGGCATTGTCGTTTCTCTGTAAGATTAAATACTTATAAAACAACCATTAAAAGTCTATTAATAAAAATATATACATATGTGAAATCGGATTTAAGAACGATATTATTCTTTCGGCTATCTATAAAATTTCAATGCGTCTATTTTGTAAATTTTATTCACGCATAACAAAGTTCCGAAATGTTATAATATCTAATTAGTGTCGATATATTAATACGTATTTTATCGTAATTTTAAATCTTATCGATAATCGATTCGTATTTGTTTTTCGTGTACATCAAATGCCGCGGTACACATCTGTCAACCTTTAGCTAACAGTGACATTTACGTCAGTCATTTATTAACACGTCTATTGACTCCAGTGTTACCAACTTCTATAGTTCAAATTATCGTATTTTCACGTAAAAATATAGTTTCTTACAAATTAATTATCGTTCAATCTCGAATAAGTATCAACAACTTTATAACTAGATATTAAAACCGTCGACAAAATTGGGTATTTGAATGTAATGCGTTTTGCTAACGTTTTTTTTATTATACTCCTTTATTTATTGATGAAAACGATCGCACATTTAGATAACCATTATAATGTTAAATTATCGTACGAGTTGGTAGCACTGATTGAGACTTTTCTTGGTATTATTTGGGGACATTAAACTGTGCGTAAATAGCCCCGCCCTGGCTGGTGAGTGTTCTAACCGACAAGGGGTTCGGCCTCGTGTCCCTTACCGTTGTTTCTGGCGCGCAGTAACGCGAGTGCGGCTAGTACCACAAGCGCGGCGGCGGCGGCCCCTCCCGCGCCCCCCGCCGCCCCACTCCACCACTCCAACCGGCCTGCGCCCCCACTTCCATTCCCAGACCCATTCCCGTTCCACACCTCTGCGCGATACACACGCGCTTTACATCATTCAATTACATTTACATACCAGTTTCTAATAATATCGAATATTAAATATATCGTTTATCTGTTTGCATATGATGGGTATAAAAGTAAAAATGCCGCTGTCTAATTTTTTCACACATGTAACTAACTGTTCAAACAGATCTTCTGAATTTCTAGAATTCTTCTAAATGCTCTAAAAACCTTTTTAAAACTGCCTTTAAATACAAAGAGCCTACTCTACCGAAATGTTTACAGTAACAAAATTGTGTATACATATAATTTTTTCTGCAGAGTTGGATATAAAAAAGTCGTATAACAAAAAAAAAGCAAACAATATTAGATGATTAATTAGGAAACGCAAAGGGAAACTGAATATCATTCGATTGGTGCATTTCTACTCCATAGAGATCCTTTTACCTTTATACCGCTCATATAACAAAATTTCAATTCTTAACAAATATTCAATGCATTATTATCACTCTTTAATATTCAATTATATTAAATGTA
The DNA here is from genome assembly GCA_014132275.2 of Samia ricini. NCBI lineage: Eukaryota > Metazoa > Arthropoda > Insecta > Lepidoptera > Saturniidae > Samia > Samia ricini. The sequence continues at coordinate 2,669,070 of AP028161.1, read as the reverse complement.
TGTTACGCGCAAATGGTTGTTACATTTATGTTGATTTCATTAGCTAATATCCTTGTATTTTGTTAGATATATCTATTTAATGTAATTAAATACATGTGAATACTGAAATCGGATCACAGAATATTTATCTATGACATAATAAAGAAAATGGTTAAATGATTCTTGAATTATAAGTAAGTGCATTAATAAAACACACAGAGGGTAGAATATAGTATAGAATTTATAAAGAGGAAATTAAACAATATTTTTATAATTGTCATTTTGTTTGTTTTTAACTGGTAACACTACCTTTGTTACACAATTACGGAAATAGCGGACCTTGAACATATTGTCATGATTTGTCAAAAATACAACATGGAACGTCTTATTCTCGTGACAGAACTAGAATCCATTTCTGAAAATAATGTAATCCCAAATGAATTACAATTACTTTTAGCAAATCCATTATTTTTTAGATCTATTTATAAATATGTAATAAATATTGTAGGAATGTTATAAAGTAAAAAAAAAAACTTGCATATGTTATGTCATATTGTATATTGTCATGTGAAACTCTGTAAAAAGTTAGGCTTAAAGGACGTTTGTCCAGTGGCCGTAATAAATAAAAAAAAAATACAATTACGTTTCTATTTGGTTATGATATATTCTTCAGAATGCTGCATGGAAATAATATTCTCAGTTAATTTACGCGATTTTAAATGAAACTTTAAACAATGTTACAGAATTTTATAGAATTTTTTATTAATTAAAATCTGACAAAATATTAATGTATGAAAATACAGATAAAACATAAATCATAATTACATTACTAAAAGTCATTAAAATAAGATATCTATTTTTTGAGAGGATAGGAGTATACCTTTTAGATTGTCCCCATATTTAATCGACACTTTGGGACATGTATGTGTTAATGAAATAATTAGATGCTGAATGTAACAGATAATATCGCATTGAACCTGATTTTCTAAATACTAACTAATCTAGCATAATATATATATATATATATATATATATATATATATATATATATATATATATATATATATATATATATATATATATATATAAATCAGTTCAGTTTCTTTTTTCCGTCTGTTTGTAAACGGTACTTCTTATTTGTTTAGTATTTACAAATAGTTCTTTTCCTCAATCATTATATTCAAATTTCTACCAACTGGCCAATACTACTATAGTTAAAAACATGGTCATACATAAATTATTTCAAGATTGAATAACGAAAATGGATTCTATAGTAGTTGTCACTCAATCATCGAATCATAATTCTCTAGTTATCAACTAGCAGACAGACAAATCTAAGGACATTTTTTAATACCTACCTAAGGGAAAAAAAACTAGGCAGTCATGGTGACTCCCGACAGAAGTGAAAATTATAATGTAAGTAATTAAACTGTATAACTTGTTAATTGAAATTAGTAACATAACCTAACATTTAATGTTGGTCTGATTTTTGCATCTATTGGCGCTCCAAGCAATAATCGTTTACATCTTTATTCATAATCTTAAATAGTAAGTACATATATATTATTTCTCTCTGAACGCCATCTTACTCTTGATATACTGTAGCATGTTGACGGCTGTTGGTAACGCGAATTATTAAGTTTTTCGCCTAGAGAGAATCGCTCAACGCCGCTAAAGAAATGATCACTTCAATTAACCGATGGGTAAGTGATACATAAAGGGGACTTACCCACTGTAGCGGTCGGTTTGACAGGCATCGTCACGTTCTCCCTGAACTCCTCGACCCTGGTCTCATTCAAGAGGGTCTCGTCGATAAACTTGTGTACGACGTACGGGTTTAGCTCGACGACGTAGAGCCGGGCGCCGTCAGGGGACACCGCTATATCGTGAGGGTTCGAGAAACCCCGCGGCGGGGCGAAGGTCTCGATCAGCCGTCCGCTTGTGAACTCTATCACGTAACCCCGTACGGGCACGACCCCGGTCGGCCCGTTAACAACGTACAACCGACCCCCTACGAACACAGTCTAAACGCTTAGTCATTTGCCGTAAATGTCCCCAAAGCGATATAGTGGTCTTTACAGATTTTGAGAGGAAGGGTTTTAAATTTTTTTAAATCTATTTTTGATTTCATTATTTAAAAGCTTTAAGCGGGGGGGTACAAATGTATTTTCAACTTTGGTAAAATTTTTAAAGCGTTTACGGTTTTTGGAGTTTTATGACTTTAACAACACCCCTCTCCGCTCCGACTGCCATTTGGTTTTGAGATTTCGGTAAAGAAAAACGTAGTAATGAATCCAATGAAATGACGGAAGAGTTAATTAAAGAGGTCAACCTCAATTTTAAAACCTATCAACAAGAACAAACTAGGTGTGTTTTGGGAACAACCCATAAATGTCCCCAAACAGATATGGAGGTGTTGAGCTTTTGTTGTAAGGAAAACGTCGTATTAAATGAAGAGTTAGCAAGATACCATCCTCAAATTTAAATTCTATCACCAAGGACGACGACAAGGCGTAAATATCCCCAAACTGATGTACTTCTTTTAACCTTACAATTATGAAAAACAGTGATAAAATCATAACACGGCGGTAGAATTGACTATCCACTATCCTCGATTAGACACCACCACTTAATATCAGGTGAGATTTTAGTCAAATCCTAAACCTATACAGTGTACAACAAAATCTGGAGAAAATTGAAATTTCTAAAATATATTTACTTTAAGTTGCAACAAGAACATTGAATTTAAAAATTGATTCGTTCTAAGGTTATTATAAATCAAATTATAACCCTTTATAACATTCACTCAATTGTACTGATTAATATGACATTTCTCATAGAAACGCATGATGTGTCAAGGGAATAATAAACATAACATCTATTTTTTTTAACTCTAAACTGTTCCATCGGGTTATAAAAACTTGTTTTATACCAAGTGAATACAGCGAGTAGCTGAACATATTTATCGGTTACCGAAGGTATTTCCTCTACTCATCCTTCTCTGTGTAGCTATTAATAAACTGGTCCCTACACTTAGGTATGGTAGTGAATGCTGGGTTTGGCAGAGAAGAAGCATGAAAGTAAGATTAACGCAGTGGAAATGAGAAGTCTGAGAAGTATAGCTGGAGTGAAGACGATTGACAAAGTCAGGAATAGTATGATAAGGGAACGCTGTGGTGCGGTAGAGGATGTGCTGACCAAAATAGGGAAAGGTATGCTTAGTTGGTTTGGGCATGTAGAGAGGATGGATGAGAGAAGATTAACTAAATTAATTTATAAGGCGAGGGTGAATGGGCAAGTCGGTAAGGGTCGACCTAGGCGAACGTATCTAGACCAAATCGATCACGTGTTAAATAAAGGCCAGGTAAAAAGTACTCATAACCGACGAGCGTGTATGAAACGCTCATGAAAGTAGAGGAAGCGAAAGAGGTGTGTCAAGATCGTAGCAAGTGGAAGGACGTAATCTCTGCTAAGTTATACTGCTTTGACATAATAATATAAAAAACTATATCCTTGATAGCTAACTTCAGGGTGTTGGGTTATCGTGACAGTTGCGCGCGCGTATCGTTAAAATTTACACCCATCATGTTTCCCTAACGCGCCACAAGAATTATAACTTTAAAATAATTAAAAAAAACCAGCTCAGGTTTCTTACTTAATAAACGCTTTAATAGGGCCCTAATAATAGTATTTTTGATTTGGTACGGACCGTTTAGAGAGGAATACGCTACGCTGAAGATCCTCCCGCCGATAAGCCAGCTCCGGTACTGCTGGGTGAAGGTGCCGTTATCAGAACGGAAGCAAGCGACGCGACCGTTCTCCCGATCCGCCACACACACCTGACCCTGCCCCTCCGCGAGGGTGAGGGCATGAGGTACGTTCAAAGCGAACGGGGACTCGCCGCTACCTTCAATTTAAAACCATTATTTTTAACACACACCCTCTATTTACCTTATAATTCGTTATGCGCGTTACTTAACCCCTTGAGCGCCTTCTTGGCGTTTACGCCAGCTTTCGATTGTTTTCCTATTGTCATTCTATTGTTTCATTTTTCATGGGTTACTCGACACATTAATATAAATAACATAATCGAAATCTAAGAAAATGGCTCACGGACTGGAACATTATCACATTAACTTCTAGATGATACACTTACAAAGAAACGTACAGCTACCAAAAAAAAAATCGAATAATTAGTTTAATTTATTAATTATTTAATTATTATTGTCTAGATATTCATTTTTTTAATACTAGATTGTATGTTTTTTTTTGTATGACAAGGGCGAACTTAATACCTATTTCTTTTAAATATATCGACCATATATTCACCATTGTCAAGAATAATCATTATAAGAATTATTATCATAATAAGAATAATTGACATATATCAATAGAGTAATGTATAAATATCATTTTCAATCTGTTATTTATATTAAAGTGTGTAATAAGATAATTAAATACTTTATTATGTTTGTTTGACTCCGTACATATAATGGTACTCTAGTCAATGTTATTCAGACTTGTTTTCTGAGATTGCTGTTTTTAATCAATAATTTTCTTAGTTAACTAATGTGTCGAGTACCCATAAAAATGATACAATAGAAAGACAATAGGAAAACAATGGAAAGCTGGCGTAAACGCCGGGAAGGTGCTCAAGGGGTTAATCTATTCTAATGAATGAAATTGAAAAGTCTGTAATGTTAATTTTTTTTTACTAAATAGATATGAATGTATGTACGATAACTATACCGAAAATACAATTTTCGTCTGTCTGTTTGTAATGGGTAATCTCCGATTTGGACGGGGCATTTTTTGGTAAATAGCTGAACTGTTACTCCGGGTAAGTTAGGGGTACTTTGAATTTTCGAAAATAATCAGGGTTCCGCGTAAAAAAAATAAAACTCGATTCAATGCACAGTTTTACGGGCAACTGCTATAATTTATGACAATTTCTTTTACTTTTTAATCTTAGTATTCGATTGATGAAGGCGATACTTTGCGGAAAACCATCTTATATAATATGGTTGATTTTTACTTTGCTAACTCCGCTTCGAATGATTTGTAGCTATCACATGTCTTGGAAACTTATTTGTTTATATTAATTTACAATAATCTCTTATAATAACGAGTATATAAATCAACATACAATTCAATTTATCTTATATACTTAGAAAATTTAAAATATAACAATTTCATTTTATTTAAATATAAAATAAATACGTAACTAAATAATTAATAAACAAAATCTTACAACACAAATAATACTTCATGTGTCGAGTACCCATAAAAATAAGACAATAGGAAAACAATGGAAAGCTGGCGTAAAGGCCTGGTAAGTGCTCAAGGGGTTAATAAATTCAATTAGATTAAATAAATGAGCATCCGTTGTTGTCGTGTGATAGCCCTAATCGATTACACGTGTTTCGTCTCTACACGAGGCATCCTCACATCGGCGTAGACTCTTCCCGCTCGTTTTAATTTTTTAATTATTTGTTTTGTAATATTGTATGTTTCTTTATATATTACTATTTACTTGATATGTCGATTACTCATAAAAATGAGACAGTAACAATGGAAAGCTGGCGTAAACGCCAGGTTAGTGCTCAAGGGGTTAATTTAAAGAAATTATTGTATATTAATATAAATGAAAAAAAAAATCAACCAATTTATTTATCTTAGTACTGAAAAATAATTACGATTTAAAAAAATATTAAAACGCAGTTAAGAATATATTAAACGCGGGCGCAGTCGCGGGCGGACAGCTAGTAATGATTGAACAGCCGACTTGTTGCTAACGGTTGTTTGAAGCATATGCCCCGAGTTGACGTCACTAAATTGACAGTCACGCGCATTATTAGAGGTTATAATTTATTTTCATTCAATACAAACACTCATTATCACAATGTAATCTATATTAAAATAATCCCTTTATTTGTCTACATAGATGATTTATGGATAACTTTTAGTATACATTATAATGTCTTCTTGAAATAAAATAGAAGTTGTTTTACACATGGCACAGTTTATATACGTGTGTATACTTACGTCTTCCCCACTGTAAAATAATCGTGCCGTCTGGTGCGAATTTGATTATCCTGTGGTTACAGTAGCCGTCAGCGACGAAGAAATCCCCGGTGGAGAGTACAGCAACAGAGCTCGGTTTACAGAAGTGCTGTTCGTCATCACCAGGCACAAACCTATGGGTTTCACATATTTTAAGCATAATTCAATTGTATACACAGCTAGGAGAGTGACACACTATCGATTATTTAGCTGACTGTATTCTAGAGTGTGAACTATCTATCTACATTTTTTTTTTTTAACTTAAAATGATTTGTTCCTTTATGAAAAATAAAATATTGAACTGTCCATATACAATACATGTAAGCACAATAATTTCATGTGACAAGTTTTTATATTTTACCGAAATATATATATGGGGTAATATCTTATTTCATAGAAGCGATCATGTTAAATTTCTTTTATTTATTTTTTTTCAAAAAATTCAATTACAAACAAAAATTTTGAAAAAAAAAAAAAAAACGTCCCGAAAGGTCTATTTTTGGGAGAGTTATGGCTATTTGAAAATAAAAGAGCCATTTTTTTGAAAGCTTCATAACTCATATTGGGTTTGATAAAAAAAATTGAAAAAATTCTGAAAAACGTTTTTCATCGAGTAGAAAAAGATAAAAAAATTTCAGCGAAATCTAAAGGGGTAACGTTCAAAAGTGGTCGATTTGGCATGGAATACCCCATATATACTGTGTGAATATGTGTACTGCCTCTGTGGCGCAGTTGTATTACGCTACGACTGTTGTTCTGAAGTGTCGGGTTCGATCTTCGGGTAAGATCAAGTGCTATTAGGTTTGTTCTACTCATTATCATCCCGGAGTCTGGAATTGTGCCCGATGTGGCGACAGGCTCTCCCCCTGTCACTTCTGGGACGGAACTAAACTTGGCGAAGTGCGGGTGGTGTAGTTCACTATTTCACCTCTGCCTAACCCTTCGGGGATAACAGGCGTGAGCTTATGTCATGTTATATACAACAAATAAGCTTTATTGAATAAAAATAAAAAAGAAACTTCTCTTAACTAGATGATATAATATGATTTATTTTTTTTTTCAACTACCTACATATTAAATAAATGATTTTTAAGAACTCACTTCTCTCCTAGGATCATAGCTGGTTTTTGTTTTTGATCTGGTTTAAACTTGAACACTTGGTGCAGTGCTACATCCGTCAGCCAAATGTTACCTTCAGAATCAACTGTGATGCCGTGAGGAATGTAAAATCTGTGTTTTAAAGAATATTCTAATAACAAAAATTAAAAGTACACAAAGTAACTCTTAGGCATATTAGATGTTTGAAACACCTACATCTATTTCAATATTCTTTTGCATACATATACATTTTCATATAAAGTTGGGGATTGGGTTTTATAACATATGAATTTATGATTAAATAAAATTGCATTTGTTACATAACAAATTTACTATTGCTGTCTCATTTAGGTGCCATAGTTGAAATGAAGTTTCAATAATCTCGAATGCATGCAACAAGGGGATTCTTATAAGACATAAATCAAACAACTGAGATATGTTTGAGGGATAGTATAAAAATGCCTTCACTATCTCAAAAGATGTATGTCCACAACTGCCTGTGCAAGTAAATTTATATATTGTTTCAACCTAGTAGGTCATTATGTTCCCCGACGCGGTGCTTGCGAAAGCCACCCCGTGTCGCCCCCATCCCAAATGCAGCGGACGGCCCCGGGGGGTTTTAGTGGGTATTTCCGGGCGCTTCATGCCCGGGTGAGTCCCACACTGGCACGGAGCTCGTCACTCCGTGCCCCCTTACCTATTGTATTGGGGGACCTCGGTCTCACTAATACAGTAGGTAAGGGTAGTGCGTAGATGCATTTCCCCCGTCCAAAAAAATAAAATAAAATCAAATAAAAAAAAGGTCATTATGTTCCCATATGTAGACATGTATTCTTGCCTGAGCTAAATATGAAATAGGTGTTGATTTTGGTACTATTCCTATCAGATTCAGATTAAACCACTCACATATCTCACTTGAGAATATAATAATACTATACAACACTCACAGATTTTGTCCCCACATATCAACAAGGTCTCCTGTATCATTAAAAACCATTACAGTGTGATTAGGTATTGGTGCATCGCCAATCTTCTGGTACACATCCCGATCTGAGAATGTGGTCATGTCCCAAACATTGGACCCTCTATGAAACACTAGTACTCGGCCAGCATTGTCCAGAGCTACTCCAGACACTTGACCCAGTTTCACAGACTGGTTTGGCCAGTCGGTTACTAATTTCGGACCTGATGATTACATGAAAATTAAAAATATGTATTTTAGTAAAAATGTTTAACTGGTTATATTTATAGTTGAATAATTATAATAATGAAATATATCCCATGATAAATTGTTCTCTTTTATGTAATCAGTGATTTCTTCAAAGTTGATTACAGCTTTCAAATTATCTCTATGTTAAGATAATATAATGGCTTTATTAAGTTCCATTAAAACTATTAATGGAATATTTGATACCAAGGGCAATATTTGATATTTTACTTTCGCTCCATTACACACAATGCCAGCCTTATATAAATTTTAAGATGGAGTTAGATCAGATTGTGACACTGCTTTTATGTCCCTAATTAATACTAGGTGATCATGTTTCCACTTTCTTTTATTTATCACCAAATTACTGAAATAAAATAGCTTAGTGAAATTATTAAAAACAGACTGGATACATACCATGCTCTAAAATTTCCAAGGCATTCTTTATTGCATACTGAATCCTCTGATTCTCATAATTATTAACTGGATATTTAACCTGTGGAAAGATTAGATATTATATTATCTTGTTTCTATATATATCTTAATCGCCTACAGTATTTTACTTTATTTAACAATTCTACTCAAATATGAATTATTTACATCATACATTATATTAGCCAAATCAAACAGACTTGTCTCACCAGTGTCGATTGGTTATAAAAATGTAATTATATTATTAAATCTATTATTTTTTTATTTACATGGTAGAAATAATTTTACATTTGTGCAAATATTATGCTGTACCTTTAATATCAAGAATGGAGCATTAATAATTAATTTACATAAATAAGTAATATTCAATGACATTTTATTAATAATAATATATATAATTAATAAATAAATTAAGCACTGTAAAATTAAAATAAAGATAATTAGTATATATATATATAATATGTTTTTTTTAGGATACTAAGGAAGTAATTAAAGCTAAATTGCTTTGCACATTTACTAAATATGTACATACCCCAAATCCAGAAATACCGTTTAAAATACAAAAAAACACAACTAATACTTTAAGAACTTGTATGAGATAATTATTAAGAAAAAAACTCATATTTAATGTTTTATAATTTCTGTTTTACTTTTGTGTTATTGATTAGGGATTTTACCGAAATCAACAAGTACAAGCCTTGTCAATTATCATCACTGACATCTGCTCCGGCAGGAGTATTATTATTCTGTGGACATCTGGTAGCTACTATGTGCTGCCAGTAATAAAACAAGAAAAGATTCAAAACAGAAAACAATAATGTCTTAAAAAAGATTCTTTTCACAGCAACGATGTATGACGAAAATTTTGCTGTTTTGTAATTCGAATTAATAAAGTTTAAGACTGCCAAAGAATGCTTCAAAAAAAAAAAATAAGGTATATAACTAATATAAATACGAAGTTGCACCAAAGAGTATGTGCCTGTAACCCATAGGCTACTAAGAGGAGTAAGAGGTACCACAGATACTACGTATTTGTAACCTTTGTAGCTGACGTTTTGACAAGAATTTGTCAAAGATAAGATAAGATAAGATGTCTTCTTATTAACTTGTATAACGGCCCTGGATTCGGGCTTTTTTGAGTCGGTAGTTATTTTTAATATTCGTATTATTTTACTAATCTTCATCTTCAATCCCAACAAAGTGGTGACTATTTGTTAATTGTTCCATGGGAGTTGTTAGACGATTTCAGAATTCATGCCCTGTGTCACTAATTTCAATACACTGCACTCGTGCATAGCAATCACACTATATCACGTAAAACGCCACCAAAATGACAATATACAGGTATAAACCTCTACATTTAATGAATTAAAAATAAGGACCACAAGATCAGTCCAACATTGTGCCATGAATCACAGATTACTATATTAGTAGCTACGCTAGCCATGAACTCTATCAACTTCTGCTGTGACGTCATAATAAATATACAAATAGAATGAAAACAGAAAGATACAGGATTAGACATAAACTTCAGGTGGAAAACATATTCTCATTTTCGTTGTTTGTAAATTGAAGAAAAATTATTAGAATACCTATATCCACTTTAAAAATATCATGGAAATGTCAAATTGTTAGGATAAAATACAACTCTCTTCCCTATATCAATAAACTTGTTTTTGTCTTGACTTTACTATAAACTGATTTATCTTTTGGTAAAAATAAATTTAAATTAACAAGTATTCGAAATTCGGCTATAATATTAGAAATTTGAGAAAGAAACTGTTTCCAAATATTTTTTTATTACTCGTCAATAGCTAATTAAAAAGGAAGAAAATCGGTTGAGTGGCGATTGTGAGTGGAGGAAAAATCTACTGAACTGCTTTATTTTCGCATATTTACAAATAGATATGTAGCTGCTATATAGCTACATAATGATAATTACGTAAATACCATTACCAAGATCGTCTACAAACAAAGAGGTACGTGTCGTGTCGAAAAAGAGCGGAAGCTCTCCATATGACGCGGCGCGGCAGGGAGGCGCCGGCGCCCCATCGTTGCGACCTGCAGTCAACATCACAAGGGATCGTCGCACAGAATAACAATATCTGTAGCGGTTGGTCCTCGCCGGTCGAGTGGTGCTAAGGTGACCACACTGACCCCACACAACATCTGTTTGACCATAAACCACATTGACGCAATGCAAAAGATCAAGCGATTGGATTTCTCACTCGCACAGATCCACATTTTCGGGTATAAAAGTAGTCACATTTATTGAACCTACAGGCCCACCTCTACGCCTGAAGGAGCAAGACATACAGTGGTTGCAGCACGTAAAATACCTCGATGTCCACATTGATTGCAGACTGACGTTCACGACCCACGTAGAGTACGCTATTGGGAAAGCGAAAGCCGCCAGAATGAATTTTTGTTGCCCGTTTTAAACTCCACGCTGCCGCGCCGCACTAAGCTGGAGCTTTTTAAAACATATATCCGCCTGCGATTCACCTACGCAGCACCTGCGTGGTTCGCGTACGCCAGCAAGACCAGAAGGAAGACCCTACAAACGCAACAGAACTTCTCTTTACGAACCATAACTCGGGCGCCGTGATACGTCAGAAATGCGACTATCGAGCGAGACCTGAGGTGAGAAAATTTGGAGGAATTCATCACCGGACTTACCACAGCTATGTTACGTCGTGCGGACGCGTCGAGCTTCCCTCTAGTCTGAGGGATAGCTCTGCTTCACGCGCGCCCCGCCGGATATAAGCACAAAACATTCGCTGCACAACTTACTCATCGGTTAAGACGATTAGCGACGAAGAAACTTAACATCAACATTGAAGACTAACCGCTTAGAATAGGCGAATAAACCCCATCGACAGGTCCGTAGCTACGGACTGCGACTACACCATTGCATAGGACCATGCCCTGAAGCAGTTACCTCGCCTACCCTGACGGGAGGCAGAGATGGTCCACCGATCGAACCCAAAGTCACCCGAGTGGCACTAGCTCCTAAAGTTCTCTTAAAGAAATACTCACAGAGTACCTACTAGATATATGTTTATCTTGTAACGAGAAACTCCCTAAAACGTTGAAATTACATACACTATTGTAATATCGCATAGACTCTAAATTTAAAGTTGTAAATTAATGTCATTAAGTAAAAAAAATTCTAAGTTTCCATAATGAATAAGAACCGCAACTGTGTACTTGTTACTGTCGGTTGCGGCTGAGTACCTTCAGCCCCCAAAGTTCGGTGAAGCTGTTAAGGCCCTTGGGGCAATAGCATTAGCTAGGTCAAAAAAAAAATTGTTACTGTCGGCGTTATACGTACTGGAGGTTCTAATTCGTTTTTTTATAACAATGCCTCTATTCTCTCCTTTTTTCTGTAGTCTCAATAATGCCATTAAAAATTGCAGTCCTTTAAGTGTCACTATATAGAATTTACACTGTTCATTGCATCATAATAGCATGATACCATAATAGGTTCAATTATAAAAAAAATTGGGTAGTAATAAACATTATAAAAACAAACTAAATATCATAAAAATATATTTTGTCAAGCCGTAATTACGGGTTCGATGCTTTTTCAGACTTCTACGTTATGTTCCAGTTAGAAGTTAAACACTTTAAAATCAATCATCATCCATCAATTTATCTGTCGTGACAAAATTTTGAATTTCACATTGTATAAATAGGGAGAAATTAAACAAATAAATGCTTTACACTAAGAAGTTTTATTAAACTTCAGACGCACTATAAAGTGCACCATTATACATCAAACCGACACTTCAAGACAAGTGGAGACCAATTTCCCTTGAATGTCGGTGGAAAAACACCAGAAAATACTGCCGATGTGTTGCGCCACACCTTCCCCTTTAATTGCCATTGGCGCGTACAGTAAATATTATACCTAAACAATAATTTTTACACATTTGCCAAGAATAACTGAGCCTGTTCTTGTGCTTTTTTCATTTTCTTCATCGCTTTTGAGGATAACTTCTCCTTTTTTAATAAAGATTCGAGCAACGAATGTAGCCTCTTCGTTAATTCGAATTTTGTCTTCTTCAGAGTGGACCCAATCGGACGGGCCCTTAATAATCTCTGATGATAAAACACTAGCTTTTGCCTTATAGGCATAATATTGGAGTTGGGAATATTCTCATTGCCAGTACCATCATTTTGAATTTGACTGGACGCTTGTTGAGACGGAATGCTCTTTCCCTTTTTCGACCAGGACATTTTGGCATTGAATGTCAGGGGGGGCCACACTTTTTATTTTTCTTCTTTAATGATGTAGAGGTCTGATAAAATTTCTTTAGAAGTTCTAAATAGTCATCCCTCGGGATAGCAGCGAATATGCTGTAATAATGCTGTCCGATCTCCTTTCTTTGTTCTGGCGGTATGTTTTTCTGCCTTGAATTCATTAGTTTCTCCTGGAAGGAATATAGTTCATTTAAATGCTGCGAACCATCTGCAAGACCTGCTTGACCGAGGAGTACCATATTCAGTTTTTTAAACATGTCATTTATTGTCTTTCTGTTGTTAGACACTTGTTTAGGGCTGATTGTTTTCTGGTTGAGAAGCTGTTTGTGGCGATTTTGAAAGAAAGTCAATTCTTTATACATCGCTTTCGGATCTCCTATATCTTCTTTCAAGGAATTCAAAGCTTTGCTCAATTGGCGCAGTAGGTTATTTCTATTTTTAGGTATAAGACTCAAGTCATTGCAGTCAGCGTTTTCTTTCAAAGTGTTTGTATTAGTATTTGGAGTAACAGCTTCTTCGTTATGTTTGCTCTTTGTCCAATCTCGGAGTTCAGTTTGAAAAGCCTCTTGATCAGCAATTTTTCCTTTAATACTTAAAAATGAATTTATGTCTGTACATTCAACACTAATGTTAAGTTTAGACATGATTCCTTTTAACCATTCCTGCCCTTCTCCTGTCTTCAGTTTGTCAATTATGTCATTTATTACATAAATACGAGCTGAACTGACGACATCACTAGTGTCGGACACTTCATTATCTTGGATGATTTGCCCTTTCTTGTCATAGTTTGTGGAAATTATTGAAATGAAATCAGGCGCTTTCTCTGTATTAAATTGTTGGGTTTTTGATCCTGCCGGAGGAGTACTTTTATTTGATTCTTTCTTATTTTTGTTAATGTCATCAGTTCTCTGAGGTGTAACACTGGTTGTTATAGATTTAGCAATGTTAGATGTATCAGTATCTTCAACGTTTGATAGATTCCTCTTTTTATTGACAGGACTCTCGTGAACAGTCGGTGATTTGGATTTTTTCGCTTGTGGTTTCGTTCTGGTCTCAGCGGTGTTGAAGCTGAAAATGAATCTTGGGACGTGTTCTTGCTGTTTGATTGTTTATTATTATGCTGATTACTCGAGTTTAATTTGTTTTGTGAATCATGTTTAGACGGAGAATAAATTGGCCGATACAAAAATACATATGGACTGTCGATGGGTAGCCCTGAAAATGGTATGGTACTTTTGCACGTGTGAATGAGATGACCGCGTCGAGTGCAACCACTACAGAACATCTGATAGTGCTTTTTGGTTTGAGTGTTCTTCGCTAAGGCCATGTTGTCATCAATCTGAAATTAAACAGAATCAATAATTCTTAAACTATAAAGGGATATTGTAATTGTACATTAACTTAAATAGAAGAATTTGTATTTGTATTGTTACCGTATTGTGATATCGGCGCCAAGTGTCAGGGCAATGGGTAGTCGGGTGACCGGTTTGTCCACATTCGCCGCATTTGATAGAGTGCCACTTACAACAGTTGCGGCACATCGTTGAGTACATATAGTTCGGTTCACCACACTGTAACGAGTATATTTAATGGATATTTATGGATAAAAGAAACAAGCAACATAAGGGATATATATGTATACACATACATACAAGGATAAAGCAATGTAACAATGTCATCGCAAGAACAAGATAAAAATAGAGATTTAATATAATTAACCTTTATAGGTATCCCTAATATAGATACCAAACTATTAGATTCCGATTGACTATAGTCGACACATTATGAACTGAGGTTTCGGGGTCATAAATCATATTTATCTGTCTGTCTCGCTCGCACTTACAGGTCTTATGGAGAGGTGTAGTGATGTGGGTAAGAATCGTAGAAGTGCATATCGATTACTGGTTAGGTACGATCGATATGCTAAATTATGTTAAGTACAAATAGGAATCATTTTTCGCTATCTGAAAATATAAAAGTTTTTAATTTGTAACATAAAATGTTTGTTTCGAAATAATTAATCGAAAATAAATTCTCGGTTGTCCGTATTGCGTTACGAAGTGTAAGTAATGTAATGAGTGTCATAATAAATAACGACTCAGTTTAAAATGCGCGGAGTATAATGACAAATAAATAAGAGACAGTGACCATTCTGATCTTTTTTTTACTATACACGATATAGGCTCAGTGCTTTGATCACAATTTCAATGGCTACGCTTAACTTAAAAGAAGGTCAGAAAAACGAACGAAATTTTTCTTAAGAGTTAAATGAACCCTATGTAAGGATATAAAACAACAATATTAAAATTGAAACCCCTTCTTACATTTACGCAGATTTTTCGTGGGCATCGCGGTTCGAAATGTCCAGCTAGACCGCACATATAACACACGGGCGGTTTCAGTCGGCATGTATCATCACGGTGACCGGCACGGTTACAATAGTTGCAACTGGTAATAAAAACAAAACGGTTTAATTACCTAACATTTCACATATTATAAGAAAGTTAGAACCATAATAATCCTAATACACACATAAATACCAAATACACATGTAATATATTTAGGTTATATTTACATAGTCTTATATTTAGGTTTTATAAAGTTTAAATAATGATAAAATTCAATTTTGGCTCTTTTAATTTAATATTTCAGTTTAGTTTATATGTCTATTTTATACGAGCTGTGAATTTTGGGGACATAGAGTAATGTACAATTTTTTGCTTACGTAATAATTGAATGGAACCTAAATCCAAGTGTCTCTTAACTTCCCAAAAAAGATGAAACTGTGACTTAGATCACTATGGTTCTAATGTCAATTTATCTACACTATTGGCAAAGCAAAGAAGGAATTCAATCATAATCTCTACTGAAAATTTTAGGGAAAAAATTTGTTTCCCAATTTTTATTATTGATAACAATAAATCTCATCGATAGTAAATGGTTGATAATCAGAGAAAAAACAGAATTTATCTTTGCCCAATTATATACAATTTTCAATGTTATTCATTCAACCGAAAAACATCCATTGCTGGACGTTCAGCGGACTCCTTCTGAACGCGGGAATGTCAACATTATAAATAAACAATATTATCCTAAAAAAGGGTTAAAATGCATAATTATTTTATAGCTCAATGTGTTGAGATAATGCATCAATCAGGGATTATCCTATTTAAAATATTTCAGATTTCTCAAGTATGATTTTAATGATTAAATTTAATGTAAAAATTAACATTTTATAAGAATTCCTTAAAATATACACTGTCATTGTAAAATATTATTATGTTATTGTAATGTGAAATATATAATCATATATTACTGATAACTTGGGTGTTTAAAAAAAAAAAAAAGCAGCCATGGGAACCACCTACAGAAGTAAAAACTCGAAACTATGGAAAACTGTTTTTTTTTTTAATGTTTAAACTGTGTTATATTATAAGTAACTAAAATTAAAGCTTTCCATTGTTTTCGTATTGTCTAATTTTTATAGGTAATAAAAATATTAATTGAAATTATTAACATAACATATAACATTTGTTTGGTTTTTACATCAATTGGCACTCTTAGCAATAATTGTGGTACTTTCACGTAGATTATTCATAGTCAAAATATATGATAGTAAGTATAAATTTTATCATTTATCTCTGAGCGGCAACATCCAAACACCATCTTATACTTGACATACTGTATCATGTTGGCAGCTGACAGATGTTAAACAAGAGTTAAACTTTGTATAATGTGTAACATTGATCTACTTACGTAACTTTCCTTCTCACTAAGGAAGGCATCCTGTCCTTAGGATCAATTGCCCATAAACTCTTGTCACCTTTAATAAATTGCCACAGTTGAATCATATTATAATCATCATTTAAGTGAGGCATATGAAACATTAGAATGCTGTTTATTTATTAAGTAATTTTATAAAAGTGAATTCTGCTGAAACTCAATTTGATTTCATTTTTATTGCACAATAATTTTATTCATTGTGCACATTGCATTTGCATATTTAGAAATTAATTATAAAAAAATTAAAGCAAGCACAATAACAGCTCAGTTTTACTTTTAAGCTATGGAAATTAAATTTGAAAAAAATTTCTTCAAGAAACATTAATTACATTTCCATAAGTTATAGCCCTATTACATGGTCAGTGTCAAAATGTAACTTCTACTTCAAAAGTAATATTCTATTGCATTAACACTTACGTGACATATTTTTTTGTATTTCCCTGTGGTTAAAGTTCTCTCCTCCCCAGCTCTCATTATAAAATTTGTCCATTTCAGCTCGGAGAGTCGTCAGAGAGTATCGTCGTCGTTTACATGTTTTATTTCCATTTAAATTATTAAAATCGAGGTCTTCATTCAGTATAGGCGGTATTTTCGTCGAAACATATTGTGAGATATCATTTTGCGGTGAATTTTCATCACCATAATTTTCAATTTCAGTGAATCCTGTTACATTACCCATAACAATATTTTCGCTAATACTTGTATCATCCAGTATGTTAAAACTATCATTTTCGGTCAAATCTACAATGGATATTGACTGTGTTGCATCAGTTAGTTGATTAGATTTGGTATTTTTTTTAGAGATCACAGAAGTATCCATATGAGGTTTCTCTAGAGATAAACTACTGTCAGAACTATCAACGTTATTTGTTTGAATTGAATGTTCTTTAACCTTTTCTGAGTGACTTGAATCTGATTCATATACATCTACACTTGGTAAGCTTTTCTCTGTGACAACATAAGGATCTACGGTTTTATTCGAATCAATAATAGATTGATTGCTGTCCGAGTCATAGACATCAGCATTTGGTACAGTCTTCTCTGTTATTGTATATGATTTCTTTTTTCTATTTCTTGCTTTACTCTTTGGTGTTGCAAAATATTCCTCAGTTACAGATTTATTTTGAGGTGTAGTGACAGGGGTTGATGTGATGACAGCTTCTTTTGATTTCTTCTTTTTTTTCTTTTTAGCAGGTGTACTTTGGTCAAGTAAGTCAGGGCCGTGTAAACTGAAATCAAAGCTGTGGTTGTTTGGGATGACGAGAGGAAATATTTAATGCTATACAGTCACCACGGATGAACTCATCAGAGATAGAAGAAACAACAGATGGGACAGGACTTGCTGATACACATCTGTCTCCAGTTGCTGGCTTGCTTTGGATTTTAGTAGGTGAATCTACTTTAACAACTTCCAGTTCATCTTCATCAGAGCTCTCAATCATTATTGTTGGCTTTGGAGGCAATGCAACTTCAATAACCTCATCCTCATCACTTGTTTCGAGTATGACCTGGTTCTCGTTTTCATGTTCAATAATTTCGATAGTACTCTTGACATTTTGAGGACATGATTGAAATATTGATAAATCAACACTAGGTGGAGGAATTGGGGACATTCTGATTTCTTCTTTTGGTTTAGGAGTAACGGCGGGTGCTCTGTTGATTACGAAGAGGTTCTTTGTTTTAGGGCTGTCATCACTAGTGTGCCAATAACGACGCACAGTGCTTCTCGGTGTAAATTCCAGTATTTGTAAAGCATTTTGGTTATTTTCTTTTACGTTATTCTGTGTCTGGTCCACATGGTGTAGCATAGCATATAATCTCTCCTCCAAGTCATGCTCGTTAAGTTCCTAAAACAAATGATTGTGAAATACAACCACGCAATTTGATCTACACAACATAAATATGGTCATGTATAACCTACCTCTTCCATGTTTCAGCTGAGAATTAAAACTAAACATAACATCACATGAACTTAACATAATCACGAATGGTTTTTGGAATAACTGTTAAAGTGCTGAGAGCATTACGAATAAATAAAAAAGGATTTTTTGTTGTCACGGACACGTTCAATTCTCCATTGCGAAAGATGACAGTTGAGATGTGTTGCCGATTAAACAGTCCGTAAATTCCATACAGTGCTGCCAACTATTGAAGATTCAATTATCGTATTTTCATGTGAAATTTGTAGTTTTGTAGATTAGAAGTTATCGTACAGAATGTATACATTAATAAATGATTATTTAACTCCTTTCGAAACGTTATTTGTGTCCTTCAAGTAAAAAAAAAAACCAAACCGAATCTATGTTCGTGGTATTTATCCATTGATAAAATTTTACTATAGTATAAATGTTTATTCACAGTTTTACAAACTCATACGCCTCATAAAAACAAGGAGGCTGAAATAAGTCTATTGTAGTCTGTAAAATATACTATGATTATAATTACAGTTATCTGCAAAAAGAGCGACATAACATAGCTGGAACGACTGATGACAGATTATATTCTCTAGCATAAGGGTATTATCTATGAATTATATTACTATGTAGCTGCTCTATAACTACATATTAATAATTACGTAAATAGCATCATTATTACGTAAATACCAAGATCGTCTACAAACAAAGAGGTACTTGTTGTCCCGAATAAGAGCGAAAACTTTCCACAGATGCACCTGTGGTGCAGGGTGCGCAGCGCACACGGGCGCAGGGTTGTAGGGAGCACCACCTCGCGTCGCACGGCTTCTACAATGATGCGTCGTTAGGGGCGCTAACGCTCTCAAAAACCCTGCACCCGTGTTATGTCTTTCCTAAAAATATTTGATACTCGTGTACCAATTGCTTTCAGAAATTCTTATTTGCACCAGAATTGCCGTTTGAAAATATAACAATAAGTAACTAAATTTTGAATTAATTACATATTCATAAATTGAATAATGGTTCGAGATTACACGATCAAAATGGCACCTAGGCGCATTAGCGATTTGCAGGGATTATAATCGTATTAAAGTGTGAATAAAGTGTCTTAAATCTTATATTGGTGCTTTTTTTCTAATGGTTATAGAGGGAATAATATATTTTTGTAATTATTATTAACTATCAAGGGAACCAAAATGGTACGAACTTCAGTTTGGGCGTTACTTTATTATAAATCATTATAAATAACATAAATATTTATAGGTTCGGCGATCACAGTAATATTTTCAAAATATTTGCGATACTATTTATAAATTGTACGTGTATTTTGAGTTCGCTTTGTGTTAGGTTAGATTAGCTACATATAATATTATAAAATAAAAGGTACTCGGACAACACAGTTGAATTATTTTATTTCGTATCACAATTAATCGTAAAACAATATCATTCCTTATAACTATTTTCTTATAAAAAAAAAAAAAAAAATTAATTAATTACATTTTTTATTTATCCCTATGTATTGTAAAGATATTATGTTGAGAAGGAGAACTTAGAATATAACGATTATGTTACAATCTTTAGCCACCTGCATACGTATTCTCCAGCTTTGTGTGCTGCGTATCTGTAATAATAATAAAGAACGATATAACAATTATGCAAGAAAACGAAATTGTGTTATTATTCTATTTAGTACTAATAAATATTTTTTTCGTTTTCATGATTATTTTTTAAGTTTTATTTATACTAGCAGTTCTTAAAAAAATCACTACATTAGGTATAAATTGAAATGATAGAATTGTGTGATGCCAACCACGCGAGCAATAGATACAAATTACACGTTGAATATACCTGACGGAAAATCTTGCAGCGTTATTCGGGTCTGTTGAATTCAAAATGGCGTCGACTACATCGTCAGCTGACGGTTGAATTCCGTTTCGTCGGCCAATCCAAACGGATTCGCAGTGATTCCTGTATATTCATAAATATTTATGTACTTAAATTAGTCTATTTCCTGAGTTAAGCAGATATAGCTTAAAACAAACTAATAAAATATTTTTTTGTACTTAAAAACACTTTACATCAAAGCGAGATACGAAATTTAGTAAATAAACAAACAATTTATCTACTATTTCTTTAAATGATAGAAGGCCTACACCAATGTATTTAACAAATTTATTACGTAACCAAAATGTTGTTAATTTTGACCTCCCCCTCTCTAGGCTCTAGCCCTACCTCCATAATAATAACGTATTCAATGGCATAATTTTGAATAAAAAAGGGAAATATTATTATAATAGATCACGAACGTTTCGTCATCCTACGTTTGTTAATAAACAATTCCATTTCGCGATAAGTAAATTTGTTTTTACATTTTAGCGACGTGTTGCAAACCGGATTGAAGTACAGTCTCGAATGCTGAGCTGGCATCGCTGAAAGAACCGTTTATCCTGTCAGCGCCAGCGCACGCCCAGACGATGCACCCGCCAGTTTTAATTAGCGGAGATAGTAATTCTAAGTGCTGTAATAGAATATTATCAAAATTCAATTAATTATAACTTCAATTTAATCGAAGTCCAGAGGTCCAGCTTATTGACAACTTGATCTAGATTTAAAACCAGTACCTCTAGGTTTAGTTTGTTTACCATCCTGAACCACATCATCACATAACATCAGGTGAGAATCTGGTCAAAGCACCGGGCCTATACCGTGTAAAAAAGTTTATATCCGTATGTGGTGGTTGTTATTCAGTTAAAGATATATTCTTAAGTGTAGGACAAAGACTATTTTTTTTATTATTTCGCATAAGAAAATTTACACAAATAAAAAATGTACATAGACGCTAATTAGTTTGAGTAACACTAACTGATGGTGGGAATAATATACTTTTCAAATTATTATTTAATGTTTTAAAAAATTTACATAAATATAAACCGAGTAATGCTGGTTAGAAAATCTATTAAAATTTAACACACAAACCTATGACTTATTGTGAAGAACGGATAATTTACATATTTTAATTTACGATTCAAGTTGTTATTTTATTTGTAAAGGAAGAGAAATTTACCTTAAGGTTACTATAAACATCTTTGCTAACGAGGTCCGCAATGCCATCCAAACCGGCTGTTTTAGGTTGAGCACCAATAATGACGAGTGCATCGAAACACTCCAGTTCGCCGCTCGCTCTGTTTATCGCTCCGCTTGGCGCGTCACTTGTCAATACACGCACGATACAACCTCGCCTCTCGAGACGCTCCTTCAGTTCTATTCCTAACGAGTTAGTTGTGTTCGTTACCTGTAATTATCTCGAATAATAAAGTTTTAATCAGTTATAAGAAATCCTCTATAGAAAGGACTCTATTAAAATATGTTGGCGGGAGTATTTTTTAATTTATTCTATTTGAAACTAGAATGACTCAGTGATAGTGTCTTGCAGGAAAATAGCACGACGCAATCGTAGTCTGGTGTTAAGGCTGTTTCTATTGACTACTTGTATACCTATAGTAAACATTCTTAAATTTAGAATATATGGCTAAGCACTTTAATAAAAAATAGGATCCTGTGGCAACACATCACTAATCACACTGCCCCAACACTATCACAATCCAGGCGAGCCTGTACCGGTTTTGTACTACACAGATACTACTTTTTTTTTTTGCTTTATTATATATTACTTAAAATTCAAAATTATCATACACGTTAATAATGTAATTCGCCTTCTGAAACCACTGTCGTGGTGGGTGGTGTTGAGTTCGTGAACGTTTGTTGACGAACGATACCATGTAATAAATATCCTCGTAAATACACGTTGAGTCATCTTTTTATCATCATAATGCAAAATTTCTTCTGCTAGGGTGCTTGGCACGTTATTTAAAACCGAAGGCAGCATATACTCCCATGTACGTATGCCATAGAAGTTATTAAATCGTGAGAGTGTGAACACTGGAATATATACCAACTCCGCATCGATTCAGGCTGGTGTTTTTTTTGTAAATTTACAAATTTCGTTTAAGTTTTTAACATATAACGGCTATTTTTGATTAGTGATAAAAACACTCACATTCCTACGATACTTGAATAAGCCTTCTTCATTGTCTTTATAATTATTTTTAAAAGTTAAAAGTAGTCTTATTTTTAGTTTGTGAATGTCTTCTAGATGGCTTATAAATATATTTCCGTATGTACTTATCCCATAGCTAATTACGGAGTCAGCAGGTGATACATACAAAATTCTCAAAATACGAAATGGTAGTTTACACTTTAAAATGACTAATTTGGCCGTTAATGCCATTAATTTGTTTTACTAGATATACTTAAAAAGAACATAGTATGTATACTTTCGCAGCATCGGAGTCAGTTTCTATATGCTCAGCGTGCCATCGTCCGCTAAGGTTGACGAACAAACGCTAAGCGATGCACAAAATAAGTTACAAGGGCTCTAAGTTAGTTTCCACTACGAGATTTTAGTAAAATCTCTATTCTCTTCATATTAAACAATTCTTGGTGAATTAAAAAATAAATAATTACTCGGGTTTATAATGAAAAGTGTTCGTCTTCTAGAATATAGTCGTAGTAGCTTGATTTTCGCTTGCTGCAGGCAACATTGGTAGTTGTTTTAAAAGGGTAGTTTTTAGCGTTGTTGTAGTATTTGACTCCATATCATGTACTTCGTGTAACTCAGGCATTTTGACCTCCCATGAGTCTTGTTTAAAAGCTCCAAGTAAGTGAGGCTCCACTCCTGACTCTTCCACTGCGTAACTGACACCGCAGTTGTGCTGGATGGTCGGAGTTTAGCGGGACTCTTTTTCAAGACGATTTTCTTCACTTCCTTGTTCTTAATGATGCTTTTTAGACGACGATAGCGTAGTTGATAGTGCAGTCGGATTTCGCGTCAATGGAAGGGAGTTCAAAACCACTTATACAACTCTAGAAATGAGCCTGAGGTTTCGGCGAAGGAAAACATCATAAGGAAACCATAGTTAGGACATTTTCTAATAAGGTCCACGTGGGTAGCTATAGCTACCACCCTCAAGTTTGACAACCTGTCGCTAAATAACAATGGGTATATTCCGGCTGCATTACATGAGAACCAGTATCTCTATGCTTAGTGTATTTGCCATCCTAGACCACATCGTCACTCAATGACAGTTGAGATTGTGATCAAGCATTGATGCTAAACAGTGTAAAAAAAAATCTTGGATTTATAAAAAAAAAGTTACTTGAAAAGAGATCCTTACTAGCACGTTATGGATAGAGCGTGGAGATCGACCCTGCTTGAATATTTTGTTCCTCGCTGTATATGCGAGAAGGGCAGACGCCAGGAGGATCAGCGATCCACCCTCTAGAGTCGCGAGTAATCTCCACGCTAAAACGGCACCACCTTCCACCGCATCTGACATGCTCCCTGTAAGTAACCATAAAAGGAAGAGTTATTCCTAGACTATAGGACATTACAATTGACTTGACCATATACTTTTTTTAGTCTGAGCTGAAAGCATGAGAAATTTGTAAATTAAAAAAAAGTTTAATTTGTCTATTAGTTACTTAAACATATGACAACTAAATAAAAGTTATACAAGATAAATATCTTAGAGTTTATACATTGTATTTGTAATTGTTAGTGTAGAAAATCTCTTGTAAAATAACTGTAGTTTTAATGTCGGCGGTTATATAAGTAAATGTAATTAATATACTAGATGTGCCCGCGGCTTCACCCGATTGGAACTCAGACAATTTGCAACCTATTTTCTTCCTCGGGATGCAATATATGTTAATACAAAATTTCACAGAAATTGGTTCGGCAATTTTTGGCGAGCGAACAAATCAATAAAGAGACAGAACAGACAAAACTTTTTAAAACTATCGAAATACGATTTTGTACTGCAGTCGATTCTGAAGCACCGAGTTATATTTTTTCTTAAATATCTTCAATGTTAAGATTTCGTCTCGTTAGCCTTTTATTATAAGTGTAAATTTCGTCTGTTTTCAAAAGTGGGATATTTTTACTCTGCCTGGGTACAACGGGACAAACAACCTGAAAACGGGAGGCATGGTCATTTTACGCATAATATTTATTTATTTATGCCTTCACATCTTAATTACCTGACCGATCTTCTAGAAATTTGTGGTATGAAATCTATAGAAAAAGACACAGATTACCTCTCACCAATTGATTAAAAAAATTGTAAAAATGTACATTAAGCAGGGCAAAATCTATTTATTCTATAAATTGTTTACGAACAACGTCTTTGGTAAAACTAGTTATCTCTAAAGTAGTATCAATCCGTAAACATTTTAAACTCAATATATAGATATTTTTCTTTAGTTGAAGTACAGGGAAAAAATAGATACTTATTGTATCTTATGTAGGAAAATTGCATTATCACAATTGAATGTATTGTAAAAACACAATGAATGGACGGACAATGTAAGGGAGTTACAAAGACAACTGTTGTAAGTTGTGATACTGATAATTGTCTACCGTTTGTTCTCTTTCCCATATACTTTTTTCTACCATCTACTATAATTTATAAACTTTGTGATATTGTAATATGCGAGTGTTTAACAATTAAGGGGGAAAAAAACACTATGTTGTTTCATATAACTGTTGACAACGTTACTGATTAAAATAAACCGTTTCCTAGAATGACTAAACATTTCTTAATTCAATTATTTTCGTGTAATAAATTATACGTAGTTTTTTTTAAATTTAAATCTGGCAATATGATTGAACTATAACTGATTTTAAATAACGTAGATAGATTAAAAACAGTTGCTATAAGCCGATATATAAAGAGTGCACTGACAGTCGCCATCAACATAAAAAATGTCACAATTATACTGTAGTTGAGATCCAGTCTGACTCTATTCCCCCTAACACATCGGTAGTTACTGGATTTACAGTGGCTGCTCTCGGAACGCAACAAGCATAGACCACAATTTCACCTGATGTTAAGTGACGATGTGGTCCAGGATGGTAAACACACTAAGCCTAGAGGTACTGTTTCTCAAGTGATGCTACCGGAACACACCTATTGGTATTTGGTGATAGGTTTTGAAACATTAGGGTGGTAGCTACCCAGACGGGCATCATTAGAAAATGCCCTACCACCGTGCTATGGTTTCCTCAGTATGTTTTCTTTAACCGAAAGCTCAGGCTAGTTTTAGAGTTGGATTGATGGGCATCGAGAGTATGGTAGACCCAACATAGTCTGTCAAGAAAGCCCTACCACTTTTTTTAAAATACGGAATAGGCTCTGTGCTTTGACCACAATCTCACTTGATGTTAAGTGACGATGTGGTCCAGGATGGTAAACACAGTAAGCCTAGAAACAATGGTTCTCAAGTAATGCTGCCGGAACATACCTATTGGTATTTTGCGACAGGTTTTCAAACTTATATATGTGATAGACGTTACGTAGAATTAACTCCGCATCATCGGCACACTACGCACAAAAACTACAAATTATTATATAATATAAATAAAATATTGCTACCTTAAAAAACATAGCTGGAGGTAAAAACAAAACTAATGCAAAAAAATATAAATTATTCAAAACGCAGCCAAAAGAAAAATACACACATAATTTGTACGTTTCAATTAAGGCACCACGTAAAATTATGTCTAACCTACGAATGTACCTGTTCAATTAATCTTAGTAAACGGTGATTAATTATCTCTATAATTAATTTACTATGAACAATCAATTAATTCGATGGTTAAAAATACGAACATAATAATTATCGAAAATTGTAAAGTTTAAAAAATGAAACCGCCTTGTTAAAAATGATAAAACTAAAGTTCATAATCGCCGATAAATCCTATTTCCTTTCTGAGAAATATTGTTTATATTTTTATTTTCCTTTATTTCACGTCAGTTATAAATGGACACAAATGAACGCTGTATGAAGTTTTACGACTAAATATTTTGTTGTTACACCGTAATCCATAAGTAATTTGCATTGTGTATCTATCTATTTCGTAATATATACGTTATATAACGTCCTTACTGAACCGACTTGGTATTTTTTTTTGACGAGGGGATTGCATTTACTCACTACCCTTACCTATTGCATTAGTGAGACCGAAGTCCCCCAATGCATTAGTTAAGGGGGCGCGGAGGGACGTCCCCGCGCTAGTGTGGGACCGACTCGCCCGAACGTGAAGCGTTCGGAAATACCCACTAAACCCCCCGGGGCCGTCCGCCGCATTTGGGATGGGGACGACACGGGATGGCTTTCGCAAGCACCGCGTCGTCCCCTGCGACAGATCCAGGGCTACGTTCATACTTACTTAGCCCGTTGGGTATGGACGGGAAGGATTCCCACCCGCCTCTAAGCCCACCTCTCGAAGAGAGGTATGATCAAAGGTCAACAGTCCGGGGGCAGGGTATACTCCCTGCCCCCGATAAAACAGAAAAGGTACAGAGCAGTAGCGGGCAAAGAAAAAGAGGAAGAAACCCGCCACTGCTGTGAACAACCCCCCCCCCCCTCGCGGAGCTTCTACATTCTGAAGAAGCTCCGCACGTATCTCCCCCACCGCCCCCTGAGCCTTTTCCTCCGTCGAGGATCCGCCTGCAGGTCCTCCTCCCACACCCTCTCTTCTGCCTCCTTCTGTAACATTACTTGTTCACAGAAGGAAGCAACAACCCCCCACACCTCCTCGCTGCCGACCATGGCCTTCACCACCGCCGGCAGCGAGAGATCCGGCCCTACAGCCGCCACAGAACCGACTTACCTTTGTGTAGTTTGCAGGTGTGTGGATTGCAGTGTCATGTGTGTTATTCTAGTGCATTTGATGTTAGTGCATCGCACTAGTGACCGACATTAGAGCTTCCTCAGTTGCGAAATGAATGACCTAGACGTTTTATGTCAGAACTAGTTATCTTAACAACTCTTCAATTACTTTTTAGTTTAAGAAATATTTATATTTTTTATTATTTATCCATTGGTTTTTGTCTTCTCGAATCTTGTTTCTACCATTTACGTATTCAAATACCAATTGCGGTGAAAATAAAAAAAATCATGACGTAAAAATAATTAACATTGGTAAAAAAATTAATTACACGTTCTGTTGTTTTTGTACTTATTAATAAAAATTGTTGATGACGTCTTAACAGATGAGGTTTAAATAATAAAGATTGTATTGAGAATGGAAAGGCTGTACCACGAAGGTGATACCATTGGCTTATGCAATTTTTCTGAAAACGTAATCTTAATAATAATAATAAATAAATTGTGGTAACATTAGCGCTAACATTAGTTATGTCACGCGCTTTGTAAATAAGAGATAATAAATCAAACCTTATTATAACGGTGACATAATGACCAAGATACTATTTTATTTCGTCTTCATTACGTATGATATAGAGGGAACGTCTTTATGTTTGTCTGTTCGTTAGTTAGCTTCTATAACGGAATAACTAATAAATTGATTTACGTGGTTCTTTTCTACGCATCTTGTTACATTAGATAGTGTTTTTTTTTGTAAATTTTGAAGGATAAGAGTGAGTTAAATTTACACAAAAACTACTTTTCCTTGTAATAATGCCGACAGCGAAACGATGATAGTTCAATGTTAGTGTGGTGAGATTTCACGTCGATGGACGTAGGTTGGAATCCTAATATAGCTTTTGGTGAAGAAAAACATCGCGTTGAAACCATAGAGCAGAGTGGAAGGAAATTTCCTTATACCCAGCTGGCTAGTTGTCACTCTCGATTTTGAAAATCTATCGCCAAGCACTTAGGCTTATCGTGCTTGCCATCCTGGACCAAAATGTCAATTAATTTGTAACAAGGCTGTGGTCAGGCTTTTATGTTGTTAAAAGTGATTTGGTTTGTTTTTTATGACCGGCCGCGTGCCTGACTTCAACCTTACTCAGTATCTCTAAGTTAGTGTGTTGTTAATTATAACTTAAAGTTACTATGCAAGAATCTATCATCGCCTTTAAATGACTTCACAATTGCCTTTGACGTGTAATTTGTGTGTATAAATAAATATCAATTAATTCATTTAAAAGTTAGTGGCCTATTAAAAAATCTTTTTTAGTATCCTTGTAAGTACATGGGTCTGCAAGCAAGCGGTGACAATTTGAAAATTTTTAATTATTTTAACAATCTAATTCGCAACATTCGCCCGTTTTTACCTACAAAGAAGGGTGCTATTGTTTATTATTAAAAAGGGTACTTATGCATGGCCACTATGTTTTAAAATGTTGGAACTACAATAATATAACGTTTAAAGATTATTTAAGAAATATATGGTACACTAATAAAATAAACTAAAATATCGTAGATTAGAGGAATTATGGAAACTTTGATTTAACAAAAGAATATTTTTAAAGCTAACATTTTGGGTTTGTTCTTACTTTTTTTTACTGATTGGATGTAAATTATTTATGAATTTATTATGTTAATTAAAGAGTGTAGCTATTAAATGAAATAATAAGTATTCAGATTGCTAATAAAATAAAAGGGGAAAAAAAGTTATAAAAATAAGTAAAAATAGATAAAAAATACTTTTGTTTAGTAATTTTACATGTATTTCCATAATTTTTTGGGCGGTCATTCAGGAGTGGGCCGGGCCGTATTGTATATTAAAAAAACGTACGCTAAACTATGAATATTTTAAAGTTAAAATGAAGGGTATAATTTTAAAAAATTGAAACGAGCGGAGACGTTGACACATTAAGTTAACTAAAACGTGAATTCGGAACAAGATGCAATAATATAGTTACCTTGACACCTGCGGTTAGTTTTATATTTGCTCTGTGCTATACCGCAGCCGTCGCTTGGAGCTAGCCGTGCGGTCAACAAGCACAACAATATACATGTATAAAATACGTTAAGATACCTTTTTTTTTTTTGACGGGGGGAAATGCATTTACGCACTACCCTTACCTATTGTATTAGTGAGACCGAAGTCCCCCAATACAATAGGTAAGGGGGCACGGAGTGACGAGTTCCGTGCCAGTGTGGGACTCGCCCGGGCGTGGAGCGCCCGGAAATACCCACTAAAACCCCCCGGGGCCGTCCGCTGCATTTGGGATGGGGGCGACACGGGGTAGCTTTCGCAAGCACCGCGTCGCACGTTAAGATACCTAACTTAATATAGTTTTTTTTAATATTTACAATTCTTGATTATTTTTAGTTATTAATATTTTACAATATTATTCAATCAGAAAGGTGAAGAAAAAAAAATTGCCGTTCCCTTTCGCTTAACTTATGATATAGTACCAATGTAATTCAGAAACGATATTCAGTCATTTTCCAATAAAGCGGTTTTGAATTTGGATAAAATAACTTTTGATTTTATAAGACTGTTACGGAAAAATATTTTCTTTAATCTTTATTAAATAACAAAAAACTTACATTTCAACGATCGAATTATTACATTATTTAAAGCGTTCACTTATCGATTAATTGTTATGCAATAAGTTCAATCCGGAAATATTTTAGACTTTAAAGGTCACGTGTTCATATTACTTGGATGTTCATTAAGGCCATCGAATGAAATCATAAGTAGAGCATTAATATTGAATACATATAAATTATAGCAGTAACATATAATATTACAAATTACCTTATTCAGAGGTAAGTTAGTTTGAAATAAAAACTATTTCAGTTAAATGTCTAGTTATTCACACGAATTTATAATTTAAAAATATTTCATTTGTTACTATAATGAGTATATGGTAAAAAGATTGTTTTTGCAATAAAACTGTATTAACTTCGTCATACACTTTTACCACGTCGTTATGTAATAAGTCAGTAAACTAAACTAAAAGAAAAAGACATCAACGCGTTCATACACTAAATGTTTTCTTAGCAGTATTTAAATTTAAACCTGTAGTAAGGCTTTTAATTTAAAATTTATTTTCATCTAGCCTTTAACTTTACAGAAACACTTTGTATAAAACAAATTAAATTTATTCATACCATTACAAAACATTTATTATACTTGAACAGGTAGTAAAGTGGTTCGAGAGTAATGTTCGCCGATGTCCCCGAGATAAATGCAGTGTTGTGTTGAAATTGTTTAAATTATGACAATATAAAACTGTGTAAGTATTTTGAAACAAAAGGGTTAATTGTTGTAATGAAGTGGTTTTTCTGTACCGGCATGGTCACGACGATTGTAAGAAAGTCTTCAGATAAAGCGCATACATTTTCCAAATTTCTTGATCAATATTAATATTATTACAACGCAAAATCGGCATTATTTTTCTTATCATAAAAAGAGTACCTGTATGGGTTGCTAACCGTCATGCATCTTCAATTTTTTTTTCCGCAAGTCAACACATTGGGTAAAGAGTATCGATAATGTAATAAAGGCGCATGATAAATTACTTTTAAACTTTGAAATTTTATATTTAATGTACAGTTTTAAAAATAATAACAAATAAAAAAAAACTTTCTGTATAAATTTTAAATAATTACGTATCTACGTCATTTTAACGTGATCACGTTTCTTTTTTACAAGGCAGAGATTATAACTTCCATTTTCTGCGATCCTGGTATGTTCATCTGTCGCTTCTTCTACTTCCATACATGCTTGTCGATTACAGGCATTTTAATTAAGTCTTCCTAAAGGACTGCTTCTATCTGGTCAACGTACGACCGCCCAGGTCGAATCCTATCGAATTTTAAGCCATGGTCGCTTTATAGATCTGTTTCACAAAGCTTGTTTTACGTGTACTCATAATGTGTTCAAACTTACTAAGCATGACTTGATAGTTAGAATGAACTATAAAATAGCCTACCACCTTACGTAAATTATTTTCGAGAGTTTACATATTTAGTAGTGTTAATTGTTATTAATGTGTCGAGTACCCGTAAAAATAAGACAATAGGAAAACAATGGAAAGTTGGCGTAAACGCCAGGTAAGTGCTCAAGGTGTTAAGCGTTTAAAATTATATTAACGATTTAGATAGTATCTAGTAAGATATTATACTACCGTAGTCAACTAGCCGGACCATATTCAGGACGAGTTTTGTAAGTTTAAAATTATATTATGAATTGCGGCATCAAACTGCACTAAAAATCACTTATCCATCACTACTTTATGTTACTCTTTGCACAACCCAACTTTTCGAACAAGTGTGAGCGAGATAAATACATTTTAAAAATATTATTCAAATTAAAAGTAACGTTATTTAATTAAGAAACGAATATGTAAAGAAATTATATAAACATTTTGTAATTTAATTTTCTTATGTAATTAATTACGCGCTCTGATGAAGTTATAAATTGATCTCTGATATTAGATGAGTACTCTCTCATAAGTACTGATTACGACTCTGTATTAGTAACACACCTGCGCAAGGCATAATATTTAGCAGTAGATAAATTAAGCACCAACAGAGATGGACTTAGACAGCCTGTAGTAAATATTACGACGGGCCCCTAAATTTCTTATAACGTAAATAAAACAATACTGTTTCTCGATTATATGCTAGAAAATGTATATAACTCAAATAGATAAAGATATTGCTTTTCTATTCTGAGCATTTATTAACTTACTTCTAGTATATTCAATTCAACTCTGGTTAGAGAACACGGAAGCGACATTTACAGAATAGTTTACTCGAGTTTAATAAACTGGATTCCCCGCTGATAGCAGCGCAAAGCGTGTTCCAATACCCAACTAGAAATTTTTTTCTCGTCACACGCATGGCATATTTTCATATTTTCTAAGGAGAAATTTTATTTAATTGCTTGCTTGTTTTATGTTTAGATACATCTGGAATTAATTCCGTGAAATTTTATACGTCCATCAGCCCAAGTCGAATTTCGTACCATTGTTATAACTTTGTACTAGTTAGCATTTTTTGACTAAGTAGTACCCCTTTTTTTTTTCTTTTTTTTTGACGGAGGGCAATGCATTTACGCACTACCCGACTAAGTAGTACCCTAAGCGCTCGTCATAAAGACCGCTGATGCAGAAAGCTCTTTAGATTATTAGCATAAGCATAAGGTTTTTTTTTACTTATTTCACTAATGGCTACTAAACGCAATAAGTGAATCAGTCTATAAACAGAGGAGAAAATGTCTGAAACTATTTTAACTTCACTTATTTATTATACAAAATTGAATAGAACGTAAAATGTAAAACCCTTAATAATTGGTAGATTTGGGTCTCTTAAATAAGTGTACGATTGCAATAACAGGTTAGTCGAAACTTTGAGTTAATTGTAACCTATGTTATCCGGTTTAATAGCCAAGTTCTTAAACCTCGAGTAAATTGTTTATTAATCTGTGATAGTTTATTTTATATACGTATTTTGTCACGTTGTTATTATCAAGGAACAAATGTAGGTATTGTTCCGCTCGTTCATGACTTATTAATAATACTTAACAAACATACTTTTCTTAACAGATATTAAGACCTGTCTAGTTAAAATGTCTATGATCGAAAGAATCACGTAAACCGGTTCAGTTTTCATTGTGTTATAAGCTAAAAAACGGACGTATGAACAGGTAGGTGTTGTCTTTTCGTATGTTAATTTAAGTCATCAAAGACATGGTCGAATCTATGATATAAAAAAGTCTGAATCATTTTCGTCATAAACAAACAAATAGACAGACAGACAAAGAGAGAAATGTTCTCTTTTATAATATGTGTAGAAGGAAAGATCAAGGGAAAGTCTGCTTTATAGGTTCAATGTTTCACGTCAGTCGTTGATAGAAGAATTTATCTTGTCATTTCTTACAAAAAAGAAACTATTATGTTGTATCCATTTCTGTAAGACTCAATGACCGCGCCCCCCTCCTATTTTAATCTTCAGATTGTGGGCGATACACTCGAATATTCTTGTAGGTAAACGACTCGTTTAACCCTTTGAGCACTAACCTGGCGTTTACGCCAGCTTTCCATTGTTTTCCTAATGTTTCATTTTTACGGGTAATCGAGATATTAAAAATACATCTAGAAATAAAATCTAGGACAATCCACTCCAAAATATCAATAAAACTCATGTAATATTGAATGGAACGAATCAAATTAGCAATTATGATACAAAATGTAATTAAGTAGTTTTATTCATTGTCACATCAAAGTTTTATTACCTACTTTAAGTACCTACTATAGTTTAATTGTCAATTTGTGATAATGACAGTTAATTTTATTATTTATCTCTCATTAATTTTATTATTTATCTCAGATGCCAATCATAGAGAGCATTTCTATAAATATTCGTTCGATTAGACAGGCTAAGAAACGATTTTGTCCATCCTGCGTATTCTGAAGTTTAAACTTGTATCAACACCCTAGCGAGAGGGTGGCAATCCCTTAAGAATATTCCAAGGACTTTCGTGGTACCTTGGAATAAATGCTTAGTGCCATTATTTCCAGTTCATTTCACTTGTGCAAAAAACTGTACTACGTAAAACGTCACCAAAACCAC
This sequence comes from Samia ricini, assembly GCA_014132275.2. NCBI lineage: Eukaryota > Metazoa > Arthropoda > Insecta > Lepidoptera > Saturniidae > Samia > Samia ricini. The sequence continues at coordinate 2,634,927 of AP028161.1, read as the reverse complement.
ATAAAATGGGGCTTTATAACACAAGTTATTGAAAAGAAATAACAGCTATTTCATGATAGACTGGGGCGCCACCGAAAAGCCCCAATCATACAGACTTTGTTCCATTCATTACTTTTTAAGAAAAAGGCAAAGGTAACAGATTATGTTGCCAAGTCTAATTTTAGAAACACTTGTGAAATCTTAGGATTCGTGCTCCGTGTTATTATTTGCAATACACTTCACTTGTGTACAATAACGGGACTATATCACATTGCACTTCAGATGCTACCAAAATGACATACTGTAGAGTCTAATTGAAGTGCAAGTTAATGAATTCAAAACAAGGATTGCTACATAAATTTTCACCAAAAAGTCTTCAATATTTGTTTCGTCAATAATTTGTAAATGTTTGGTGGATAGACTGTGGGCTGAAAACTTTATGTGTTCAAAATATTAGATTAAAACATCTCATCAAGAATTCTCTATCGTTCAGTGAGTTATATTCGTTATTTAAAAACAGAAGTTTTGTTCGAAAACGTTGTCCGTGTGAACCGTTTGTAAAGTTTAAAAATGTAATGAATGTAGCAACGAATAAATAAAATGAAGTAAAAACTATAAATAGCTATTATTTACAATTGTAAACTAACAACATACAGTGCTTGTACTAGCGGTTTTTGCGAGCAAGCAAGAAAAATGCGTATTGTGACTGGCGTCTATCTATAGCGTGGAACTGTCATGGCTACCGTAATGTACCTATTAATTGCGCTCTGTTGATTTTTAGTGGAAATAAAGACCTCTTTCTGTCTTTAGAAAGTCAGGGGTCGACCGAAACCAAAACTGTGCGGAAATAATAATAAATCCATTATATTAAATAATCGACGATTTACAACTTACTCACAGTATCATTTTCACTAAAAGCATTTTTAATACAACCATGGTTTGTATTGTGTAGAGAAAAATTATTATTTATTAACCAAATTAAAAAAGATTCTATTAAAATGTACTATAACAATATATTACTAATCAATTGAATATTTACGACTATGCATTATTTATACATATATTACATAACTATTCACCATTTACTTTTTGTAGTGACTAAGTTATTAGAATTTCAAACTTTTTACATAATAAGAATGATCATGAAAATAGGCCATGTATTTTCTGATAACAAAAAATTTCATGTGCTTAACAAACATATTAAAAAAATAGAAATCCTTATGTTTATTTAAAATCGTTTAATAATTTATGATGACCTTATTACCGCTAACAATACTTAGACTTACAAGACTGAAAGGAATAGCGACTGAGTTCGGAAATTAGATATCTGCAAGGTGCGAAACCGATCTAAGGCGTCCAAGGTTCATTACGGTACGCAAACTTCCAATCACTCAGATATTGTTATTCTGTGCATTAGTATCCTTAGGTAGCATAAGGCGCAATATCTGCAGTCTATTTGTTACCGTGTATTTCGCTCGAAAAATAACATATCAATGTCACATGTAATTTTAGTTCATACAAATTATTGTAGAAAAAAAGAAATACATGTAAAGCAGGAAACTGACGTCTTTTTTCTCGTTTGAAAAACAACGTGTCTCTATGTATTATATTCAGTCACGGGTTATATTTAGGATTGTGATAAATCAATAAAAGAAGATCGAAAGAATGTATAACCTTCTTTCGTTATAGGTTTTAAAATCATTAACACTTGGAGAATAGAACAAAGACTTATTAATTATAATTATAATCGTACCGCAGTACACGCAACCTCAATGTAAAAGAAATCAGCCCAAGGAATTCAACTGTTGATTTCAACTTCGATGATATTAATAAAACAGTAAATGGTCTGAAACATTATGTAGGCTACTACAGGCATTCGACTAAGAGATTTGATAAAAAACGGCACTTATATTATATATGTAGGTGACATATTCCAGAATTTTGCAGGTTATATCCAGACTTATTCTCTTTCAACACCTGCAGTACTGCTCACGTTCACTTTGATTTTACTATTCAATCCAGAATAAAATATGACGATTTTAGGAGATTTGCGATTTTGAACAAACCACCGTTACATTTTACAGCATGAGTGAAAAGAAAAAAACGAAAAATATTTACTGAACGTTATTTCCGTTCGAAAAATATCGAAATTATACGTCATATCGTGCCTAAAGAAATTTTACTTTTTTATATACTACTACTATACTGTATTCCGAGGGAAGCTGGGCCGCTGGGAGCTCATTCCACATCCGAATAGTTCGCGGGAGTTTACTTGAAAGCAATCAAAATACTGCAATTTTATAAATTCAATATAAAGAATAAATAGATGCTTAGTTGTAGCAGTAGCTTACCGCGTACGTTCATCAAGCCATGAGCACTTCCGAGGTATTATTGAATACAAGGTCACGAAAGAAAAATAACAGGATACGAAAACCTGTGTGCACATACATACGTTCGATAACTATGTAAATATATCTTTGCTTAAATATATGTAAATATAAAGACAAGTTGTCCGTCCCACGCTTTAGGTTAAGTAAGTGTAATAAAAGCTTTATAGGTATTCGGTTTTACAATAAGATCCCAAGTAACATTACCGATTTACCTGACAATAAGTTCAAGTATTATGTCAAGCAAGTTTTAATCTCAAAAGGTTATTACAGGGTGGATCATTACGTGAACGATAGTGACGTCTGGAATTAATCCACATCTCTGTGCTTTCACTAACATTATTAAAACTACGATTTGTATAGTTTTTTATATGACAAAAAAAATGATATATATTATATTTATTAAAAAAAAAAAAGCAGATCGAGTTTCTTGCCTGCGCTCTTCTCGACTGGGTTGTTTTCCGAACCGGTGGTAGTGTTTTAGACGTTCATAAGCGCCTTCTTAGGGCCTAAATTGAATAAATAAATTTTGATTTTGATTGTCTTTCACGTTTCTTTTTCTTTCACGTAAGCAGTCACGTTCACTTTGATTTCACTATTCAATCCAGAATAAAACATTGACGATTTTAGGAGATTTGCGATTTTGAACAAACCACCGTTACATTTTACAGCATGAATTTACAGTATGAGTGAAGAAAAAAAACGAAAAATTCTTACATATTTACTGAACGTTATTTCCGTTCGAAAAATATCGAAATTAACGTCATAGCGTGCCTAAAGAAATTTTACTTTTTTATAGCACTACTGTACTGTATTCCGAGGGAAACACGGCTGCTAGGAGCTTATTCTATATCCGAATAGTTCGCGGGAGCTTACTTGAAAGCAATCAAAATACTGCAATTTCATAAATTCAATATAAAGAATAAATAGATGCTTAGTGATTCAAGTTGAAATGGTTGTAGCAGTGGCTTACCGCGTACGTACGTCAAGCCATGAGCACTTCCGAGGTATTATTGAATACAAGGTCACGAAAGAAAAATAAAAGGTGTATTTTCGAAATAGGATACGAAAACCTGTGTGCACATACATACGTTCGATAACTATGTAAATATATCTTTGCGGCGCGGATTAAAAATACCTTATTGTCCTCCTTTATGTACTGATTCAGAGAATGCTATTTATAATTGATACGATTACATAGAAATGTAACTCTAAAATTAAGTACATCGAGAGTCGAATATTCATGAACAGATTACGATGTCATTGCGGTCGGCATACGTCACTGTATAAACCATAATTACTTTTAACAAAATACTTTAGCGATATTTATTTTATTTTCCGACTTATAAGCCGGCCTTTGGTAACAGTTAACTGGTTTGTGTTGAGTTTTGCGAATACAATGAAACGAGGAAGAAATGTAAAATTATATCTACATTAAGAAATAGGATTTTTATTTTATTTTTTTCTTACAAAATACATATATATTGTAACAGCAAAATGAGCAAAAATACGTGTGCATTATTATTAATTACAAATTTAATTTGCCGCTTATAATTCTGTTACATCATGGTTACATCTGAATACGGTAACAAAATCTTATTTTTCTCTTACTATAGTTATGTGTTCTATTTGTGGCGACTTTAAGTAGTCTTCAGTTTTATTTGTATTTTTTAATCTGTTGTTTTAGTTAAAGTTATAATTAATTATTTAATACACAAAGTCAAGACAAACACGTCTCGTGACCAGAAGGGGGCCCAATATTTAGCAAAGACTATAAGTATGGCCATCCAACGTGACTATGTGGCCAGCCTCCTGGGAACCTTTCCGTCTGGCGGGGAGCTGGACGACATTCATTATTTATAGTTTTTAGGAAATAGTAATAACTTTTACTTTGATTTAGTTTTGTATTATTTAGTTATATTAATTGTTTATGTAAACTACAACAGTTAGATATTTATGTATTCCAGGAATATTTACACAAATTCAAATATAGAATTATTTGAGTTGTGTACGTGGTGAGGATGGATTGAAGAAGATTCACGATACAAATTAACAAGGCGAGGGTGACTGGGTGAATCGGTTATTATAAATCTAGGTGAACGTTTATAGACCACATCAGGATGCTTAATAGAAGAGAAGATATGAAATGCGTGTATGAAACCATTCATGAAATTAAATGAAGCGATAGTCGTTTGTCAGGAACCTGAGAAGTGGAAGAATGTTGTCTCTATGCTCTGTCTCTAACACTTATGAGTTAGAGACTTGATGTGATGTGTATAATAAACAAAAAATTGCCTATTGTATACCAGCATTTAAGTAAGATAGAAATAATTAAAAACTATAACAAAACCTTCACCTTCAATGTTTCAAGTCTATTGCGTAATCGAGCAAAACATAGACATATAATAACAAAGAACATACTAAATGACTGGAGTTCTAAAGAAAGACATTATAATGGAATTATCTCTGAGATCTCGTGTAGTTTTTTTGGTACGAAGCAGAGCTGACTTTACATATTATGCAGGATGTGTGACACACGGGCGCCGAGCTACGCTCGCGACACCTACACAGATGCGTTCAACGGGTTGCCAACGGGCACTAAAGGGTCTAGAGCCAATGCTGTTACGAAGGAAGGCCATAGGGTAATGAATCAATCTAAAAATTGTCAAGGAATGCATGTAAAAGAAAAGTTTGTCATTGAAATTTAAAATAAACACTGATTTTTCCATTCCGTTAGGCATTATTTAAAATACTTACAATTACTGAACCCTGTTGTATCAATAGTTTTATTCGCGAATTGTCTAGTTTTTTATATTAAAATAATGGATAACGAAATAATATATACATATTGAATGTATTTAATAGAATTAGTGGACGTTTATTTGTATTTTTGATTGATATTTAATTTATATTATAATTAAGTTTTTTGAGATATTGTTTTTAATACGTGCTTGTTTGTTGGTGAAGGTATGTACATGTATGGAATGTCATTTTCTTTTGTTTGCAATGGCATTTAAATGACAAACAAAATATGACATTCAATTAATATTTGTAGTAATTTTAACCAAAAATGACTTAGAGTTGAGTGATATTACTTATACAATGCGACTAAGTAAAAAGTATCTTTTTGTTTGTATAGATTCTTTTTGCCTTTAAAAACATATAATCGTGCGCATTTGTAGTAAAACCGACTCGCAGGCCGTGACAGAAAACGGGATTATTTTATTTATCTTACATCGTATTTTCATTCTATTTTGATGTTTCATCTATCGGAAATCTTGTGTCGTTCAACCTTTTTATTGGAAATTAAATTTCGTAGGATAATTAACGGCGGGAGTCCATCTTTGTGGATTTCCTTTACATCACAGTAGCGGGTTAAGCCAACCCGAGGACAAAGTATTACCAGACCTGGATCAAGTATTACCAGAAATCCTTAAATTTTATATGATAATAAAATATTACATCGGCTTAACAAATTCATCGAGTTCAAATAATTAATGAGTGCTCAAGTTTACATATATTTTAGATAACTATTATCAAGATATTATTTAGATTGCATAAAAAAAATCGAATAATAAAAAAAAAAAAAATATATAAAAGTTGTCAAAGTTTTTATAAAATTTTACAAAGTAAACAATTTCTAGTCTAGGCCGTCGCGACATGACTATGGGGCTTTCAGTAATGTCCTCAATTATATTTGCTTATTTGTTAAACGTCGAATCCGGGTCTGATGTTACAAAAAGTATCAAGTAAGATCATCATTAAACAATCATTTGAAACGTCTCGAAGTCGAGTACAGTAACCCTGGCCTTAAGAAGCACATCTTACATACTACCTACTTATTCATTTGTTCCGGCAACGCATTACGTTTTTGTTTCGTTATGTACAATCCATTATATTCATTGAGTCATGCGTACTCGACATAAGCCAGGAGAGGTCGGACATAATTACATGACTTTACGATGCCACAAAACAATATTATTCACTTGGAAAATCACAAAGACACGTCGTCTCTATTGCGAAGATGTAATTAAGAAGTATTGTACGTTGTAAAAAAATACACTTAATAATTCTAGATCTGAATAGATAAACTGGAATCGGAATAGGTATTAATTTATGTTCGAGGAAATGAGTAACATAGAATTACTAATATTTTCCTGTCAAATCACGGTACAATCTATAGATATATATAACTCTAAATATATAATAAATGTATTTAAAAAAAATAATTAAAAACTGTGTAAGTTTATAGCCCGGATTTTTTTTTACATTGTATAGGCTCAGTGCTTTGATCACAATATCACCTGATATTAAGTGACGATGTGGTCCAGGATGGTAAACAGACTGAGCCTAGAGGTACTGGGTTTAAAGTGATGCTGCCAGAACACACCTATTAGTTTTTGGGACAGGTTTTCTAACTTCAGGGTGATAGTTAGCAAGGCGGGCATTATTAGAAAATGGCCTACCACCATGCTATGGTTTCCTTCCGATGATTTCCTTATCCACCTTCTGACGAATAGCAGATAGTGGGTTATGGCAGATTTCTGTTGACTAAAGCACCAAGGTTTTCCTTGACCGGAGAGTACTTTTTTTTTTTTTTTTTTTTTTGACGGGGGAAATGCATTTACGCACTACCCTTATCTATTGTACTTAGGGGATCAAAGTCCCCCAATACAATAGATAAGGGGCACGGAGTGACGAGCTCCGTGCAGTGTGGGACTCACCCGGGCGAGAGTCGCCCGGAAATACCCACTAAAACCCCCCGGGGCCGTCCGCTGCATTTGGGATGGGGGCGACACGGGGTGGCTTTCGCAAGCACCGCGTCGCCCCCTGCAGCGACCGGAGAGTACCTACTCGATTATGTATTACTTCTGCTCTTGAGATGGTGAGTGGTGGCCTTATTTAAAGGTTCTGTGAGCTATTTTTTTTATAGTAGCTTGACAAAGTGCCTGATGGTAAGCACAACGAAATCCTGAAAAAGTGGTGACTGGCGAAAGATCGGTTATCCATCGTCAGTCGTCCGTGTCATGCCGGCCTGCACAGATATCTCTTCTAAGATATTAGATGGTGAGAGTTAAGTGTTCAGTAATGACAAGGTGTAACCGGACACGTATTTACGTACACTTGACATGACGTTCTTTAGTAATCAAAACAAAACTTTGTGGTAAATACAAAAAACAACAAACGAAGCAGAAATATTTTAACAAAGCCATTGCTAAGTAATGTATATAAATACTAATAAATATAATTGAAGCGTCTGTTTGAAATGTCAAAATAATTTCGTTCATTGCATACGAAAAATACAATTTTTAAATTTTTTGTCTATCTATCTGTCTGTTTGTTCCGAGTAATTCGTACGTGAGTAATTGCCAGTACGGCTGGACCGATTATGATGGGACTGTTTTTGGGAGACGGCTGAAGTAATTCCGGGTAACAAGGGTACTTTTGATTTTTTTAACACATTAAATTGTGAATAAAATCCGATTCAATGTATAGTTTTACTGGAAGGTATTTGAATTTGTTACAAATACGACTACTAATACTAATTTATCTTAGTGGTAAAAAAAAATATAGTGTCAAAGTATTAACAACTATATTACGTGCGCAGCCGCGGGCACACGGCTAGTTACTTGTTAAAATTCTTTAAAATTATAAATCGATAAGCTGGCGTGCAATCGTGATTAATCACATGCCATTTCTCAAATCCTTGGATGAGAATCCCATGATTACTTCTTACATCCCACGATGATCTTCAAACTCGCCTGGTTAGAAAGAACGTCCTGGCAGCCATGTGTCATGTCAAATAATTTTTAAACATAAAAATAATTAGGTGAAAAGCTTGCTATCCTGGGAACTAAATGTGAACGGATTCATAGAGGTGCCTGTTTATTACTACAGCCTTTAAACCGGTACAGATCAAGTATTGCTCGAGTCAGAAACGATAATGGCATAGAAGTAGCGTAGTTGGATTCGACGTCGATGGACGTAGCTTCGAATTCAAGAAGAACACGTCCCTTTGGTGAAGGAAAACTACGAATCTATGCGTTTGAAATTACCTTACTAAGCACATATAGGCGTGTTTCAATAGCATTACTTGAAAGCCCGTACCTCTAGCATTAGCGTACCGTTATGAACTATATCGTCACTTACATTAAGTGAGATTGATATCAAAGAGCTGTGTTTATATATATGTGGGTCAGCCCCCCACAAGGTGGGTCGGCGACCTAATGAAGGTCGCGGGAATCCGCTGGATTCGGGTGGCGCAAGACCGGTCGTCGTGGATATCTTTCGGGGATACCTATTTCCAGCAGTATACGTCTTTCGGTTAAATGGATGGATATATCCATTACCCCCTGGGGAGGGAGGGGGGGAAGACGGGAATTATCCTCTTTATAATTTCGAGTTTTAAATATAAGATTTATTAAACAATATGGCCGCGGCACTGTGAAATTAACTATTTCCTTGTTTTGGATAAAATTTAAAATTACTTAAACAATTTAAAAAAAAAAATTCACATGTCATAAATTACACATATTAGTCTATTTTCTTTTTAATATAGGAAAATTTTATTTAACCGTTCGAAGCGGGGGTTGGTAACTAGTATTTTAGAAGGTAAAGATATAATAAAGCCAATAAATATTTATTTAAAAAATTAAGATTTTTTTTTTATCAGAATTTAACAGCCCGGCTAGTAACTTTATATAGAAATAATTTCAATTCATTTGACGTAAGTATATGTTTTATATAATTTACAAATTTATATTTTATATTATTGTGAGTATGTAAATTGGAATGTAATCGTTACTGAAAATTTGTTTCCATACTTTTTATTTTTAATAAAGTCAGTAAATAACTAGTAAACAAATAAAAAATAATGAAATTCAATTATTGATAAACAGAATTAATAAATGTCTTGTATATCTTAGTCCATTAATAGTATGTCGATTTATAGAAAAATATTAAAAATACACAAACCTTCGAAATCAAAATCCTTTCCGTATATCATCACACACTGACTAATATTATTTGAACTATTTTACTGTAAATAGTCATTTTAATAAGTTAAACTAAAAAAAAAAATATAAAGTTAAATAAACTTCACTGTTATATTCGTTTATTGGCTTAAAGGATTCGGAATCAATAACTAAATTTTATTGAAGAGAGGGAATTAGAGAAAAAAGGAAACTAAATGTAATCGAAGCAGGTGCGTTCGTTTTAACGGTTGTTTTGCGAATGAATGCATGATTCCCCATTTCATTTACTGCCCGCAACCGCGAACGACCACTCCACCACCACCTTGATTTTCCATTATGCGGGTCATTTTTTTTTTTAATATTCTGACTTCAACTTTTTTGTCTAACTTATTTTTTGGTGATCCTTACATATTGAAAAAGGTAAACTGTTCATAATTCCAATAACAATGAACCAATATATTTGTTTTTTTTTTAAATGATTGATGTACTACCTGGCTCGTAAAAATAAATGTTTTTATTTCTAAAATCAACTAAAGTACATCAATATTAAAATAATTGAATTAGCGGTAGGTAAATGAAAAGAAGCCGCAAGGTAATTTTCTAAATGTATAAAAAGCAAGGTCGCATTGCGCACAGCAAGGAGTTTTCTAATGATGAAATGATTTTTATTGTCAATCTATTTTTTAAAGTAGTATTTGTTATCTGTGATTAGTAACCGTCCACAGTTCGCTATGGGCTGTTCCTGGCGTTAAAAGAAAACAAATGTTTATCTGTAACTTCAGTATATAAGAAAATAAGGCGTTGGTTAGATTTTATTTACGATCATCGTAATAAATGCTCTCCTTATACTTATTATGTAATGTAATAATTATATACTAAATCCTGTGAGAATACTATATCATGTAAATTAGTCCGGATTTCTTCGATAGCGGCCTATGACATACTTCGATCCTCAACTGAGGAAGCTCTTGTAATTGTCGCCTACGCGATCCATGACCAGGTATGCACTAATAAAACACGCATCCCTCTGCACACTACACGCAAGGTACACAGATTTGTTATTGACTGTTTTCCATTTTTGACTTATCATACGGTTACTTACTAGTGCAAATTTCGCGGAATGTTTAGCTCAAACTGAGGTTCGTACCATTTCGATGACCCTACGCTAGACACCATTTTTCAGCTTAAGGCAGTCCAGCTCGCACTAGCGCATTAAAAAGCAAACAATTTTGTCTGCCTGTCTGTTTGTAATAGGTATTCTCCGGACCGGCTGGAGCGATTTTGACGGGACTATTTTGATAGACAGCTGATGTTTCCCGGTAACTTAGGGTACTTTTAATTTTCGAAAATTGTTAGAGTGCCGCGTAAAAAATTTAAACTAAAAAAAATTGCACTAAAGTGTGTATAAATACACAGTAAAAACAGATACTATTAGGGACCTATTTTTTACATTCTTATTTATGACTATCTGCGTGCTCGTGGCAGCAGCCGTTTTTCATATATTTTCACTAGGTGATATTGTGTTTTATTGTTGTTATACGGAACCCTTATGATTTTTTTGCTACTAACATGAATCAAAGATATTTCTCACGAATTCAAACAAACCATCCAGTAAAAAAACTATGTTTTGAATTGAATTTTTTTCGAAACTTCATAAGTTTTAATTTTTTTATGCGGAACTGTAATTACTTTTTGTATACCAAAAGTACCCTAAGTTACTCGGAGTAACTTCATCCATCTAACAAAAAATAGTCCCGTCAAAATCGGTTCTGCCGTTTCGGAGATTACTCGGAACAAACAGAAACACAGACAAAAATTTTAAAAATTGTGTTTTTGGTATATGTTTCGTGTTCATATGAATGTATTTAGTAAACAATAATTATTTTGATATTACAAACGGACACTTCAGTTTTGTTTATTAGTAAAGACTAGTTAGATGTAGACGAATTATTGTCAGTGAAACTAAATTAATTTATGTATGTTTACATATTTAATAGTTTAGGCACCTAGTCAGTTACATCGAACAACGCATAAATTTAGCTAGGATTGTTCTACGCTATTATATGCACGGCCAGAATTTGTGACATTGTGATCTCTTTACTTCGGTTGCCATTTTCGGTATAGTACCAACAGCGTTCGCCACAATAAATTCGGTCCAGCCGTAAAGGCCCTTCAAGCTGACAGTGTAGCCAGGTCGTGAAAAAATCTATTGTATGCAAGTGTGCAATCGAGGTAAGTGTTACTTACTTCTGCTTACCGTTTTACGTAACATAATACGGGACAAGTATTTGCATTGAGAAAGCTGTTCGCACGTAATCGATGCAATACGGAATCTTACTTGCTGGATCTATTTAGTTCACATGATACTTTAAAGCGACTAAGGTACATTTCTAGACTGTTTGACCATCGTCTCGATTGATTTATATTGTTATGTTAGATTTAATAAAAGCTTTATAGGTAATAAATAGTATTCGGTTATATAATAAGATCCCAAAGAACGTAACCGATTTACCAGACAATGAGTCCAAGCACTATTTACACGTACAGTTCATTACGTGAACGATAGTGATGTCTGGAATTAACCTACATCTCTGTGCTTCTGCTAACATTTTTAAGACTATGATTTGTATAGTGTTTATATGAAAAAAAAATTATACATATATTATATTTATAAAAAAAAAAAGAACCAGATCGAGTTTCTTGCCGGCTCTTCTCGACTGGGTTGTTTTCCGAATCGGTGGTAGTGTTTTAGATGTTCATAAGCGCCTTCTTAGGGCCTACATTGAATAAATAAATTTTGATTTTGATTTTTACATTGAGATCCGTAGTGTCCTTTAAACAGTTTAGTTAAGACAAATTTTGCGGAGTTTTCCTCGTAGGTAGCAACCAGAGCTTCGTATCACTTTGGTGCCCTTGCGCTAGGTACCACTCTCTCGGCGGAACGTCTTAAGCGCTCGCTTTGATAGTGTCATAAAAATCGTTTCAATTCACTCTCGATTTTCTCGAATCAACGCCTAAGAAGTTTTATTTCAAAATTTTGATTAAACTCAAGTATGTTAGTTACCACGTTCTTGTTAAAAAACTGACGCTATAGATGAATTCTGGCAATATCACGTGTGAGCCAGTGACTCTAGACTTCTCACATTATCATCTCCAGTCACATCGTCGCTTAACTTCAGCTGAAAATGTGGTTAAAATGCTAAGAGTCATAAAGCATTAAGAATTCTGTCGTTGGTAAACAGTATTCTTCTGTAAATTGTATTTTATAGTCAATTTCCTATTTAGGTACTTATTTATATTTGAACATTTCTTTATATTTAGTAGATTTGTTAATATATTGCCAAGAGCACTTCTAACGGAAATAAGGGGGAACTAAATTTCACAGTAGTACCGCTTATCGGTTATGCTTGAAAATCATCAAATACTACGAGAAACTATGAGGTTTAGGTGAGAAATGCACATGTAAACGATGCGATCATCCGACCATAACCAATGTTCAGCAAACTGTCGAGCAATCCAACAATGTCACGTCACAATTACCGGGTTAATTGGCGAGTCATACCACCGTGACAAAAAATCCTTGTGTATGAGCATAACTATCTACTACCTACTGGCAAATTAGCAAGTCTGTGTAACATATATCTGTGAAAAACAACAAACAAATTTACTAGATTATCCAAGTGAATGAACAAAGAATAACTTCATTCTTTTACACCACAGTTTTGTGAGAACTAGAAAGAAAAAAAGACTTGATTGAATTATTTATCAAATTGTTTTGATTAACTAGTGGGATGGGTATAAGATTCATAAAACCGATGCCCGCTGGTGGCAACGATTTCTCATATGGCTACTCTCTATCGGATGACGCAGTATGGGTAGGGAAGACTGATCTTTGTAGAGATCTTTGGGGAGACCTATGTCAAGCACTGGGCGTCTTATGCTTGACAATGATGACGAAGTGTTCTAAATTAAACCATAATCATGATTGCAACATTGAGGAAAAAACTTATTTTTTTGTATTAATAACACTAAAAAAATTACACTATAGTAGAAAAAGGTAAAAAATAGTATCTTTGCCTATTTATACTATAGGTATAGATTGCATTTTTTGTCCTTAAACGAATAAAAAGAAGACGGCAGAGAGAAGAAACGGAACGAGACGCTTGGTGTAATGTTACGTAGCATAGTGTTTATTTCGATGTCCTATTCTAGTGTCTGTATTTATTTCGACGGTGATAAATATTTTATTCATCATATCACAAAACCTGTCATTAGACAGGTGATCTGATGCACTGACATCAGATATAATAATAACATGGACTCTAAATGGTCAAGCAAACATTTGTGTAAACTTTTTGACCATTTTCTTCCGCACTGTCCCACAGATGCTTTACGAGTACCTTCTGATTTTTCCCTTCGTTCTGAAACAAAATCCTTTTAAAAAATGTATTCAAGTGACTTCAGCCTAATTCATGTTCCAGTTTTTGACTAGAAAATAAAAACTATTCTCAGATAAACTAATTCGAATAGATCAATTTTTGTTTTTTTAATTGGTCTACAAAACTGGGTAGAACTTTAAATATACTTGATTTATATTGCTCCTTCTTGGCGTAGTCACAGTTTCTATTAATTATAATATAGCGACCTTTAAAGAATAACAAAACTATAACTGAGAGTTTAGACAATAATAAAACTAACAATAAAAACATAAAAAAGAAACAATTAAAATGTTAAATTATAATAAAATATGAAAGCTGGAAAAAAGCATCAAAAATCAATGCGAATATCGCGAATTCTTAATCACAATTTTGTCGATAATATTTCCTAAGACTAGTTTTAAATGAGGCGAAAGGACTATAAATAAACACATCAAAATATTTTTCTATGTTATTATACGAGGAGCACATGCGGTACATGGGTGAATACTGACCTAAGCGGTTATTTCATGAAATTGCATGCACGTGGTGCGTACCATTAGGCTAACATTGCGCCGGTTCTTTTTTCAGCTTAGTTCAGTTTATGCTCACCACACAAGTTTAGTGAGAGTTCTAAAATGCCCTTCAGTTCGAAAGGAAAAGCTTCAATTTTCATACATATGAAACATTTCCTATAGTTAATCTCACCTGATACTTAGCACTGGTGTGATTAAAGAACATCTTGGTACATTCAAAGATTTGATTACTTATTTACCTCTACATCGATATTATCTTTAATAAATATAACCGTACGCAAATCGCGCTTGCGAGTAATATTTAAAAACAACAACATTTTCAACACGAATATCCGTAGGACGTATACAAATTATAATACTCGTTTCCGTCTGTTGGTGCAATTCGTTAGTAATGCATTTTGTATGTAATATTGTGTTTTTTTTTTTTAATGTATTACGTATGTAGAGGTGAAATGAACGTCAGGGTCACCAGTGTACCCCCTTATCTATTGTATCTGAGGGACTTTGATCCCACAAATACAATAGATAAGGGTAGTGCGTAAATGCATTTCCCCCGTCAAAAAAAAAAAAAAAAAGAAAAAAAAAACAGTATACAGGTGAAATGAAACAGCCGAGAGCTCTGTGACTCTGATTAATTAAGCAACATCGTATTTAATATACCACACATACAGGTGTGTACACACGTATATACTTGTGTAGGGTCTATATTGGGCATTAGTTGTTGCTTGCTTCGTTCCTGAACTGGGGAGGCTCTTGACACTGCTGCCAATGCGATACAGTGACACTGCCCATGCATTGAGCATTACACGCACAACACTGCACACACACTCCTGCACATAACACGCAGGTATATATTTAGGTTCTGTAAGGAACCTTTTTCATTACTGTTAAATAAAAAATGTGGGGTTTTTAGCTAGGTTTAAAATTTCGCGTGATTTTTTACACTCTGATAACGGCAAGCCGAGGTACGTACCACTTTGGTAACCCTTGTGCTAGTTACCTTTTCGCGGCTGAGTGCCTTCAGCACTCGCCCCCCAAAGTCACGGTGAAGCTGTAAAGGCCCTTCCGATCAACAGCGTTAGCTAGTTAGGAAAACAAGGCATCAGTTGTGAGTTTTAACAGTTTTCGTATATTTACAAAGAGATTTCGCTTTTTTCTTTTCGACGTGTCTAACGCTATTGATCTGAGGGTCTTTGATAACTTCACCGTACTTCAGCAAGCGCTTAAGGATCGTTCAAGGGTTACGTAAGTAAAAATGTAGACTTTTTACTCCCTTCTCCTATGACAGCGTAAGTGTTGGAATGATTTTGAAAAAAAAGCAATATGGCAACAGTGCTTAAGTAATAATTCCGACTCTCCCGCCCCCCCCATTTTATCAAAAATAAACAAGGCATAAGCTCCCACCCTCCATTCTGTCAAAAATAAACCAAGTAAGAACTCACCCCCCTCCCCCCATTATTTTAATAGTCATGACAATTGTCTAATATTTACGGGCTGATCTTATTTTTTGTTATATAGTTGGTTCGGGCACGTGGACCGGATGAGTGTCAGAAGATTGCCGTAATAAATTTATTAGGCGAGGGTGACAAGGCGAATGTATCTCGCTCAGATTGAAGACTTCCTATTAAAGCCGCGGTCAAAACTACCCTTAACCGACGAGCATATTATATGAAAGCGCTCATGAAAGTCGAAGAAGCTAAAGAGGTGTGAAGATCGTAGCTAATGGAAGCAGGTAGTCTCAGAGGGAATATTCGATAGACACTATCCACTAAAGCCACTAACGACATACCGTCTCTACCGCCAATAGGGACGATACTGTATCAATCACATGGTTTCTACCTACCCCAATGGGAGAAAGGCTTGATGCTATGCATGTATTAAAAAATGAGTGATTTCGATGAAGTTTTAATTCAATATCCTACCTATTATTTTTAAATGAAAATATGCTAATTTGCTTATTTATTTCTTACGTTTTATGGGTACATACCAGGATATGGAGTATCGTTCATCCCCGAATTGATTGACAAAGATATTTTGAGGTAAATAGTTTAAATGATGTAGTGTTATTACGCATCTTAAGAATCAATACGATTGTGTGACGTTGGCAAATATAAGCTCACTTTATTTTGCTACCGGCTTTCAATATGTAATCTGACTTCATGTTCATTAACTGATCAAATAATTTGTACAATCGGGAGGGCTTTGGGGGGGGGGGAGTGTGGCTAAATTTATTTGTACAATATTGTAAACAGGTACCTACAACTACGTACTTAGTTAATAATAATTTAAACAAATCATGTCGTAACTTTAAATACGCTTGACCTGAATGTTCAAAGGTTTTTTTGGCAGATAAATAAGTGTTAACAAGGTGTAGAGTTTGTTCGGATGTTTACTAACAAGGTATTTGCTACGGATTCTTTGTGTTAAACATTTGAGGACATGTTCGACGATTTGAATTGTCGTTCAGAATTAAGTTATTTTTGAAGTGATTGTTCGTTTTTATGCCGTCAACATCGCCTTAATTTGTTGATATGCATTTTTTCTTATAATGTAGAGACTTAGCTCTTATAAGACAATTTCATCTGATGTTAAACTTGTTACTGATGTTGCTACCATCAATGGTTCACACAGGATGGTTTTCGTGAGATTGGACACTTTCTAATACTGTTGAATGAGCCTGTAGAGACCTCATCAACATCTAACGGCACACTAGCGCGAGCCGCGGGCGCACGGGTTACATATATTTAATACCTCGTATGAGAGAAGTCCGTGTGTCCCGTCTCGCTCGCACTCTGCATGTTTCTGATTGACCACCATAATCTTTGTAAGCCCTACGACTACCGAGGGATCTTTTAGAATTTAAGTTTCACTATATGTCCTCAGAATTAATCAGAAAGCATCAAATAATCAGAATAAGAATCAAATAAGAATCAGTTAATAAATAACTTTCAACGTGTACCACGACTTTCCCTCCAGTCATCCTTCAACTGGCTAGCAGCAACTAAATTGGTGACCCCGAAATACAAGAAGATGGCACTGAACGAGGGAACTACTGAAGAAGCACGTGCACTGGATCTGAACCCTACAACCCAGCAGTCAAGTTCAAGTTCAAGTTTGAGTGCGATACAACTCGCAGTATTAAGTAAGCAACTTGAAAAATTAACACTCGAAGTAGCGGAGCTGCGGGGACGTGCGACAAGGAGGCATCACTATCACCGTCCTGCTCGCTCACGGTTTAGTTCGCGCAACAGGAGCGCCGCCAAAGTAAAGCCTAGCAATGACAAGTGGGAATGCAGATACCACTATCGTTTTGGAGATAAGGCAAGACGATGTGAATCACCGTGCAACAGAAAAAACAAACTCAACAATACGTCTTTAAACTAGAAAAGACACCGACTGTGGCGAGCGTCGGTGTCCCCAGCAAAAGCAATCGCCTATGTGTTCACGATCGCAACACTCACGAACGTTTCCTCGTGGACACAGGAGCAGACATATCAGTTCTTGCTGTACCGAAGCACACAAGACGTACAAGCCTTAATACTTTTAAGCTATTCGCCGCAAATAACTCTCCAATTGATACCTATGGAGAAAAAACAATAACACTCGACTTGGGACTGCGACGCAATTTCACATGGAAATTTATTATCGCCGACGTGAAAACTTCGATTTTGGGTGCCGATTTTCTACGCGCCACTACAGACTATTGGTTGATCTTCACAAGAAAAAATTGTTCGACGAAGTAACCAAATTATCGATCAACACGATTCAAATATCTTCGGCTACCGAGTCTGTCTACTTGATTAGCTCCGAACAAGATTACTACGATATTTTAAAAAATTACCCAGACGTATTACGCCCAATGTCGTTGAAGCAACCACCCAAGCACGAAACGGTTCATCATATTGAAACCACAAGCCCGCCATTGTACGCGCGTGCGCGCCCTCTGCCGCCGGAAAAGTACAAACTTGCCAAAGAAGAGTTCGACCGCATGACAGAGATGGGTATATGCACACCCTCTAACAGTCCTTGGGCAAGCCCCTTACATGTGGTTAAGAAAAAGGATGGCGGAATGCGTGTATGCGGTGACTACAGACGGTTAAACTCTGTAACACAGCCGGATCGTTACCCCATACCACGCATACAAGACTTCACCTATCAGCTGCAGAACAAAACAATATTTTCGAAGCTTGATCTCAAAATGGCATATTATTGGATACCTATCAATGAGGAAGATAAAAAGAAGACAGCTATCATAACTCCGTTCGGATTATATGAGTTCAACTGCATGACCTTTGGCTTACGCAACGCTAGTCAAAGTTTTCAAAGATTCATGCACGAAGTCTTGCATGGAATAGAAGGATGTTTTTGTTATATCGATGACATACTTTTATTTTCTACGGACGAAGACTCGCACAGGGAACTCTTACATACAGTTCTAAAGCGACTCGAGAAGTATGGTGTCACACTCAACGTAAACAAATGTGAATTCGGACGCTCAAACATCGACTTTCTCGGCTACGAAATATCTGCGAACGGCATTAAACCTACTGAAGAACGCACAACAGCCATATCCACGTATCCCAAACCAACAACAATAATTGAATTACGACGTTTCCTGGGCATGATAAACTTTTATCGTGACTGCCTGCCACATCAAGCTAACTTGCAACATGAACTCAATAAATACCTGCACAATGGAAAGAAAAATGACAAAACTGTAATCGACTGGACGCCCGAAGCAGACGAAGCTTTTGTTAAATGCAGACAAAGCATAACAGAAGCAACGACGCTAACGCACCCAATCCGCGGTTGCGCCCTAGCGATTATGACCGACGCATCCGATCACAGTCTAGGAGCCGTACTACAACAAAAAATCGACAATGTTTGGAAACCGATTGCATTCTTTTCTAAAGCGATGAGCGAGACGCAAAGACGCTACAGTGTGTACGATCGCGAACTTTTAGCGATGTACATGGCTGTAAAACATTTTCGACGTTGGATAGAAGGATCGGAGTGTACTATTTACACTGATCATAGACCACTCTCTCATGCACTTTCAAGATCCGCAAGCAGCAGCGACACACCGCGACGTGAACGTCAATTGCAATTTATAAGCCAATTCTGCACAAACATTGACTACCTGAAGGGCACAGAAAACACAGTCGCAGACGCATTATCTCGCATTGAAGACATTAATTGTCCATCCATCATCGACTTCGACCAACTAGCGGTCGATCAAGAAAATGATGTCGAATTAAAAAATCTGAAACAACAAACAAACTTGAAGTTCAGCGAATTATCGTTACCGGGACTTAGACACGCAATCACGTGCGAAGTATCTACAGCGACGCCTCGTCCTTATCTACCCGTTACATATCGCCGACTAGTTTTCAAAAATCAACATGAAATATGTCACAGCGGCATAAGAACGACTCGAAAGCAAATGGCATCGAAATTTTTTTGGCCCGCTATGAACAAAGACATATCAACCTGGGCAAGAGCCTGCCTTGGTTGCCAGCGTGCAAAAATTCAGCGTCACGTCATCACGCCTCTATCAGAGTTTCCACCGTCACAGCGCTTTGAACACATCCACATCGACATAGTCGGACCAATGCGACTATCGAATGGCTGCCAATATTGTGTTACCATCATAGACCGATGTACCAAATGGCCGGAGGCAATACCAGTGCAAGTGATCACAGCGGAAGTTGTCGCTAAAGCACTGTACGAACACTGGATTGCCAGATTTGGATCTCCACTGCGCATCTCGACTGATCAAGGACGCCAGTTCGAATCATCTTTATTCAACGCTTTGATAAAAAAGTTCGGCATAACGAGAATACGAACTACGGCGTATCACCCGCAAGCTAATGGTCAAGTGGAAAGATGGCACCGTTCATTGAAGGCTGCGCTCATGGCGCGCGGCACTACCACAAATTGGGTTGAAGATTTACCCACTGTTTTACTTGGCCTAAGGAATGCACTGAGAAGTGATAATAATCTCAGCCCTGCCTTAATGACGTACGGAACAACACTACGTATGCCATCAGATTTTTTCGTACCGACTCAGACGAAAATCGACGATGCAGACTACGTGCGTCAGCTCTCGGAGACCTTAGTGTCACTCACACCAACGCAACGACCATCAGCCAGTCATCACACATTCATCCACAAAGATTTGGCAACATGTACCCATGTCTTTGTTCGGAATGACGCCGTAAAGAAACCTCTCACACCACCTTACGATGGACCTTTTGAAGTACTTGAACGACATACAAAGTATTTCAAAATTCAACTACCATTACGCACAGCTGTTATCTCGCTAGACAGATTAAAACCGGCTTACACACTCAGTGAAGACTACATGGGAACGTGCGCAACGGAAACCACGATGGCCTCTACAAACTCTCGTCAAAATCAAGCCACAGTGGACTCGAAAACAAACCAGCCTTACGTCACTCGAAGCGGTCGCGTCGTAAAGAAGATCGTACGCTTCGCTTGAGGGGGAGTGATGTAGAGACCTCATCAACATCTAACGGCACACTAGCGCGAGCCGCGGGCGCACGGGTTACATATATTTAATACCTCGTATGAGAGAAGTCCGTGTGTCCCGTCTCGCTCGCACTCTGCATGTTTCTGATTGACCACCATAATCTTTGTAAGCCCTACGACTACCGAGGGATCTTTTAGAATTTAAGTTTCACTATATGTCCTCAGAATTAATCAGAAAGCATCAAATAATCAGAATAAGAATCAAATAAGAATCAGTTAATAAATAACTTTCAACGTGTACCACGACTTTCCCTCCAGTCATCCTTCAACTGGCTAGCAGCAACCAAAAGCCGGATCACATTGTTATTTGTTGGTGGGCTCCTGTTTCCGCAACTAGACATATTGGCGGTCCGTTGTGCGTGCAGGGACAGTTAGCTACTCGAGCCAGCCCAGCTCCTTCCAGAAGCGCAGAAGCCTTCTGGGGCGATCGCAGGCTTCCTGGAGCGACCTCATTTGCTTGAGGGTTTTTGCCCGTTGGTTGACTACTCCTGTGCGTTCCAGGATCACGTGGATAGTAGTCTCTTCTTCTTCTGTCAGACCTATTGTAAATAAATGTTTATTAAGTGAGCAATGTCCCGTCATCACACCCCACAACTAGGCGAAGTTCAGTGCGAGATAAGCTGAGCAGTCTCCGGGCGAAAATCCGTGATATTTCCGGAACAGCTTGTTTAGACTATCTACAGCCAGGAGTTTTAGCCCATCTCTCACTGTCACTCAGGATGGTTTCCTTCACCGAAAGCGCGGGCTCATTATAGAGTTGGTGTATTCAAATCTGCGTCTATCTACGCGGACTTCGATAACAATAGCTACTACCGCTAACAAAATAAAGAAATAAATCTGTTCTTCTTTTTTTTATTGCAAAAAGAAAACAAAAAAGAAGAGTCAAATGCTATAATGTATTAAATTATTACGTAACAATGGAGCCGGGGGTCTATTCTTTGCTTATTTTTGCTGGCATTAGTTACAGTGGCTCCGAATGACGATTGCGTAAACAATGTTTACTTATTTAGTTAGCAGATGATATAAAAAATATAACCATTCTTACGTTCCTATGAGAGGGAGAGGTTAAGAGCTTTGCTTAGGTTGCAAACGTTAGGGGATAGTAAAAAAGAACTAAAATTCCTATTTATATGCAGATAGTTTAGATACGAAAGGCAGTTATCATAACAAAGATATCGATCCGTGTACCGTTGAACAGAATTGCCACGCTACCAACGAAGCTACCAATCGGAGAATGTCAAAAAAAGTAAAAAAAAAAAGAATTCAGGTGAACGTACCCTAGTTAATCAGATTTTTATATAACTTACTTCTTATATAACGATGGAAAATGTTATCTATCGGCCCGATTGAAAATAATACAAAAACAAATTTGTCGAATGACTTCTAAATAATTAAACTTGTGATGATCCATTGGCGAATGAAATATTATTTCTATTGAATATCTGGTGAAAGTAAACAATGTCGTGGCAGTAAATTAGTATGTAAAACGTAAAAGTATTTACTTAACAGATATTAATTCGTTGATATACATTCATATAATTATATAATGCATGCTTAACCCCTTGAGCACTTACCTGGCGTTTACGCCAGCTTTCCATTGTTTTCCTATTGTCTTATTTTTATGGGTACACGACACATTAAATATTGCGTAACTATTTTAAAATGATATAATAAAATGAGATTAGTACGTTCATCAAATATATGGTAAAAACCTATTTTTCTACTTAAGTTTATTAATAGGTGAATATATGTGGCCGCTGGTATTTTTAATAAAATAATTTTTAATTGATTTTGTTGAAAAATATTTTAGTTATTACGTATATAATGCGTAAAATAAAATAGTGGGTTACATTTAAAGTAATATAAGTAAAAATTTGAAAAAAAAAATCATGTTTGCTGTTGGGCATTTGGCTGTACCTCTTCGCAGCCAGGTGTAAACACAAATGCCCCCCGGACTTTCGACCAGTATGGTCGTGCCTCTTCTTTGAGAGGTGGGCTAAGAGGTGGGGGGGGAAGTATTCTCCTCCATCCCTACCGGACCATTGCATGGACGAGGCCTGGTGGGTTCGCCGCAGGGGCCGACGCGGTGCTTGCGAAAGCTATCCCGTTTCGCCCCCATCCCAAATGCGGCGGACGGCCCCGGGGGGTTTTAGCGAGTATTTCCGGGCGCTTCACGCCCGGGTGAGTCCCACACTGGCACGGAGTTCGTCTCTCCGTGCCCCCTTACCTATTGTATTAGGGGACTCCGGTCTCACTAATACAATAGGTAAGGGTAGTGCGTAAATGCATTTCCCCCCGTCAAAAAAAAAGGTGTAAACACAAATGATTTTACGTTCATAATGTACATTCATTATTTATATATCAAATTAAAAAAAAATCAATTAAAAATACTAGCGGCCACATTTCGTTTGACACCCGGGTAGATATATATTCTGTTATTAATAAATTTAAATAATAAATAGGACAGACCATAGTTTATTTCAACTCCATTGTTCACGTATACTTTACTTCAATTGAATGAACAAAATAGTTCAAATATAATATTATTATAATATAAGTTAGAAAATAACGCCGCGTGTTACTCAGCCAATGGATCACCGGCTTTAGAATAGAAACATGTCGTTGGATCAATATTGAGGCGGTTATTTGGTAATGATATAAAATCAGTTATTAACACTGACAGACTTTGCAGTTTCATGATAATGTTATAGTATTTACTTGCAGGTATAATTTATTTTAATGCAACCTAATGAAGGGGAGTAACATTTTAGTTTTATATTACGTGTAATTATTTTAAATTTAAATACGGCATACAAATAGAATAAGGGTAGAAAATATAGCGATGCCCGTAAACCTAATCATATATCTAACTTTCTATGGAGTTTTCCTGCCAGCCCAGAACAAACGGTCCGTCCTATTATTCCCAATACAATTCGCTTGTACATAATTAAAGTTAAATAATACAAATTATTCAAAATCAAAAATCAAAATAAAAATTTATTTATTCAATTTAGGTCCTAAGAAGGCGCTTATGAACGTCTAAAACACTACCACCGGTTCGGAAAACAACCCAGTCGGGAAGAGCGCAGGCAACAAACTCGATCTGGTTCTTTTTTTTTTTATAAATATAATATATATAATTTTTTTGTCATATAAAAAAACTGTACAAATCGTAGTTTGAATAATGTTAGTGGAAGCATAGAGATGTGGGTTAATTCCAGACTTCACTATCGTTCACGTAATGATCCACCCTGTAATAACCTTTTGAGATTAAAACTTGCTTGACATAATACTTGAACTTATTGTCAGGTAAATCGGTAATGTTACTTGGGATCTTATTGTAAAACCGAATACTATTACCTATAAAGGTTTTATTACACTTACTTAACCTAAAGCGTGGGACGGACAACTTGTCTTTACTTCTAATATTAAAATTATGACGATCATTCACTAGATCGAGCTTGTCTAAATTTTTACGAATATGCATTAAGTTATCGAAGATGTATTGGGAGGGCAAAGTTAGGATATCATATTCTTGAAACTTGTTCTTTAGAGATTCGCGAGGTCCCATATTGTATATAATATAATATTGAATTAATTATAGCAAGTAATATTTATAATGGACAGAGAACCCACCGAAACCTTCTGTAGTGTGTATTTATGTGATGTGATGTATGGATCACATCGTCACTTGACATCAGGTGAGATTGTAGTCAAAACGTTGAGCCTAACGTTGAAATAAATTATTATAATCATTTACTAATATTAAAAGTAAATAGTTCTAATTAAACTTATTAGGAAAACATCCATTATATAATATAAATGTTACATTTTAAATGAATTTTAATTTCTAATTAACATTACTTAGCTAAATAATAATTAAAAAAGGATTGTGTAAACCGTTTCAGTGATTCTTGAACGAGCTAACGAAAATTGCCTTTTGAATTACGTAATAATGTGAATAATGAGTACTCTACATTATTTGCATATCTATATAATAACACTAATATGTATAAACATGTATGTACAGATAATTTAGGAATATCACGGAAAAAGAAAATCAATTGGAACTCACTATGAAAGAAATCTTTCAATACAGCTAGCTGATCTCGGTGATTTTACCCGCGTAGTTTCCGTTCCCGTGGGATTTTCGAAATAAAAAACTATCCTATGTCACTCCCTGGATTTCAATCTATCTCCATACCAAAATTCCATCAAAGTCGGTCCAGTAGTTTTTAAGTTTATTCGTTACATACAAACATACAAATCTTTCCTCTTTATAGAATTAGAATAATTAATATATTTAAAAACTTATAATTTTTTTTTGTTCGGACATATTTTGTAAATCCACTGAACAGATTTGAATCGTATTATTTTTGTTATGTTGCTCTGTGCGTGGATCGTCGTTCACGGGTTCCAATATATTGTAAAATTATTATTTTCAACCGGGCAACACCGCACCGGGTTGGAAAACTAGTTAATTTATATTTCACTGCGAAAAGTACACACTTGATCAAAATTACGTACACATTTAAATTTAGTAACTTATAAATTATAACATATTTCACGTAATTTTATTTACATGATAAGTTTGTTAATCCTATTACAGTGTTGAGTAATTAGTATAATTATGTAATTAATATTATTAAATTGTCGAATTGCGAAATTAAACGAAAGAACAGTAGCGATATAATAGGGTTTGTAGCGTTTCGAATTTAGTTACACGAACACACACACACACATATTTATATACATATATATTATACTAGTTGTGCCCGCGACTTCGCTCGTGTGGAATGCAGACAATTATATTGTAATATACAGCCTCCTTCTAGATGCAGTCTCTCTCATCATCATCTCCCTACCCTTTTCCCATTTTTATTTGGGGTCGGCGCAACATGTCTTCCTCTTCCATTCCTCTCTATTTGTTGTCATCTCCGCATTCACTCCTTTTCTAAACATATCATGTTTCACACAGTCCATCCATCTTTTCTTTGGTCTTCCCCTTCCCATGTAACCGTCCACATTCATATCCAATACCTTTCTTACAACATTCTCTTTCTCCCTGCGCATCACATGTCCATACCAGGATAAACGACCGCCTCTTAACTTGTCTGTCTCTCTATAACAATATATTCTTATCTCTATCTATGTCCCGTCACGACCCGTTATATATGTATGTATATATATATTAATAAATCTAGATACATTCTATTCATTAACCCCTTGAGCACCTTCCTGGCGTTTACGCCAGCTTTCCATTGTTTTCCTATTGTTTCATTTTTATGGGTACTCGACACATTAAACATATGTGTAAAATAATGTCACTATTGAGTATAAACTACTACCATATAAAATTTTACCGAAATCGATTCAGTAGTTTTTGCGTGATTGGAGAACAAATTAATAAACGAAAAGACAGACAGAAAAAAAATATCAATACTATCGAAATCTGTTCTGTTATCTGTAGTCTATTCTGAAGCCCTGGATGGTAATATATTTTCTTAAATATCATCAATGTACAGATTTCATCTCGTTAGTGTTTTATTATAAGTATGGATTAGGTATACATTGCGTGATCGTAACTATGATCGTTTTTAGATACGCATATCCTTATATCATGTGTACTAATAACGTTAAACGTTTGTCTGTCTGTAAATAACTTGGCTTATAACTCGAGAACCACTAAACAGATTTACATAATTGATTTTTTTGAAAATTTGGACACATTATTTATCTTTGTATTTTAGTACATTGGATTGTAAATGATGAAAATTATAAAATCGAAAAAATTTCAAACAAAAGTCACAAAATTATGTTTATCTCGTTTCTTACAAATTCTTTAGAGTAGCTATTGGTTATTTTAGATATAATGTAAAGAAAATAAAAGAATATTTTTCTGAAGTTCCGAATAAATAGATCCAATTTATTTTGTATTTGTATTCTGCGTAACAAATAATAACGTTAATGATCTTATTACCTTGTAGGTTACATACATTCGGCGCAAAGGTCGTGGCATTGCTTCTAAAGTGAAACGAATTGCGGCCCCGAAATTCACACTTCAGTGACAAGTATCGGTGTAAATTTTAACGTAAACAGAGACCTCTACGGGTATTTATAAGTACAGATGTTAACAGCTCGTTGATTCGATATATGTAAGTATATGAGATGTCACTAGAACTATTGTCTGTAGATACACCTGTGATGTATCTCGTTAAGGCTGTAATACGTAAGAGAAATTCTATCTGTAGATGACATTTGTGTTTCATCTCGTCAGGGTTGTAATTCGTAAGAGAAGTTCTATTTGTGGATAACATCTTTGATGTATCTTTTCGCGTTCATAACTTTTAAATACATTACCCAGGCGGCGACCTAAGACGTGTCTCGTTCCCCAACTGGGGAGTCTCTTGCATCATGCATGCATCTCATCATGCATTGATGCATCTCATCATGCATTACACGCACAAGACTGCATCCACACTCCTGCACATAACACGCACGTATATAGGTCCTGTAAGGAACCTTTTCTTTTAATGTCAAATAAAAAATGTAGGGATTAGTTAGGATCAAATTCGCGAGAGAGTTTTCACACTCAGGTAACTGCCAAGCCGAGGTTCGTACCATTTTGGTAACCCTTGTGCTAGTTACCTTTTGTGGCTGAGTGCCTTCAGCACTCACCCCCAAAGTCACGGTGAAGCTGGCCCTTCCAGTCACCACCATTAGCTAGGTTATAAAAAAAATAATTAAGTACATTATATCTCTCTTGTATTCAGATATCTTCAAGGAAATTTTCACAAGACTCTAGTTTAAGGAGATGACAAGTAATTCTTTTGGATTCGAGAAGTATTATTTAAAAATATAGAACACCTTTCCTTATAACTATTATTGTTTTAATTTAAACTATTAGTATTTTGATGATTTTATTACGTAGTGAATCAACTGGAGTCGCTGAACTATGAGGCTCTAAGGCGACTGTTTAAAGGTCATTCGTAAACGCATGTTTAGTTTGCCTCGTAATATTTGCAACTACTTAGATACCTATGTATTACTGTTTTAACATTGATTATATAATTATGCATAACTGGGTTTTCATGATATCAGAGAAATTAAGTTTGTGATATTTTTCAAAATTATTTTGACTCTAGAGATCATTTATGAGTATTATTGTTTTTGAAAGAATTCAATAAAAAATGTCTATGTATTTTTTAATTTGATTTTATAGTGAGCATTTTTTAGAAACGTTGTTTTTTTAGAAATTATCCTCGAATAATACCAATATATATTATATACTGCTGAGAAATATTGTGAATATTTTAGTGTCTATTCATAAATAGGTAGGGACAAAACGGTTCAAGACGTATTGTTGTTTCAGGACTCTGTTTTTCAAACGATTTTCTTTATCTTTATTCGGTAGCTGTTAATGAGTGTTATCAATTAAAAAAAAAATAGAATCATTTGATACATGTGCCTTTCAATTTTCAATAATTAATTACTATTCTTGTTTACTTAATATAAACTCGAAATGAATATCACCAAAAACACACACACATAATTGGCATTTACGTACTTATGTTTTTAGGGAGCGTTAAAATGAAACATGTACTGCAGATTTACGTTATGTCTCCCACTTTCTATATTGATTGACTACAAATTTTAAATATATTAAAACTATGGGGTCGTCTACGTCAATTTAGATGATTACTTTAGCCACGGAAACAAGCCCTATCCTTGTTGTAGTTTTTCTTTAGTCTAAGAAGGCCCCTAACGGTGAATATACATAACTGCGTAGTTATATCCCCTCAGTCCAGCCCTTTTTTTATTTTTGACGAGGGGAATGCATTTACGCACTACCCTTACCAATTGCTTTAGTGAGACCGAAGTCCCTCAATGCAATTGGTAAGGGGGTGCGGAGAGACGTCTAAGCACCAGTGTAGGACTCACCCGGACGTGAAGCGTCCGGAAATACCCACTAAACTCCCCGGGGCCGCCCGCCGCATTTGGGATGGGGACGATACGGGATAGCGGATGCATGCTCCGCGTCGTCCCCTGCGGCAGGCCCAACAGGGCCACGTCCATAGTTTAGCCCGTTGGGCATGGGGGGGAGAATACCGATGCCTGAACCACAGGCTCTCTCCCCACCCACCTCTTTGCCCAATTCTCTCAGGAGAAGCAATGACCAGTGTCATCCGTCCAGGGGCCTCAGTCCACCCCTGCCCTTATATTCCAAAATGCTAGTCAGCAATAACGCACTTTGCATTCAGTAATTCTCAGTAATTAATCGCCCACGCTGTCTGGTTCAGATAATGTTTGTATTTTAGACTAAGAAACTTGAATACATTAAATTAAACATTAAAATTGTAAAGTAATTTTGAGTTTTTTAAAAAAGACTCCCGAGCTCCGTCGCAGTTTAAGTACGTAGATAGATTATGTAAATAAATAAATATAATATTAACATGTAAATATTTCATTGTTGGAGTGTAAATTACTCTAATATACTAATTGTGTTTTAAAGTAATTATTATTATTAATGTTTATTCTGCTCAATTAATTTCACATTAAAAATAATAACATGCAATGTGGATTCTCAGGTAACACAAAAAACCCTAGAAAATTTTTGGCGAAATTTCCGTTACAGATAATATAAATAGTCCGCCTATTTGACAGTTTTACATAACATTCACAACTGCTAGTTTAGTCTATTTTGCTTAATATATAGAGTAACAAAGTCGTTGCTTCATAATTCTATGATTTTGCTTACTTTCATAACTTATTTTCTTACGGTATTATAGTTTTTGTGTATCTACAATAAGTAAATAATATTAATAAAGAGGAAACTCCTTATATATATACATAACATATGCCTACGAGAGTCCTATAGGTATTTTGCTACGAGGGATAGCAGCTGAGATATATACCATAATATATAATACAAAAACGTGCAGTTCGAGCCATTCAAAACATGCGACTTCCCGAATTATAAATTTCGTTTACATATAACTAAAAGATGTAGATTATAAAATCACATTTTATAAAAACAGTTATTTACATTTTTAGATAACTTTGACAAATAATTTAATTGAAACAGTTATTATAATTAAATGCCTCACAATATTTCGAAGAATCCAGGACAAATTGTCATGTATGTAGCTTTTTTTTTATCTCTGCTTATACTCACCATTTATATGTAATCTCTAAATTGACTGCGGTCATAACTGAGATCATTCATTCACACCCTGATTGATCATAAATACTCGTATATACATATATACGAGCAGGGTCGGACTGGGCCGGAAGGGCCCGGGTGCCTGACCACAAGCTGGGGCCCGAGACTAGATGATGGTAGATGGGATACTGAAGTCTCGGTCGATGCGCGCTAGCGGTCTCGGTCGATGCGCGCTAGCGGTCTCGGTCGATGCGCGCTAGCGTCTCGGTCGATGCGCGCTAGCGAACGGATGCGATTCTAGGTGCTCCCGGGCGAAAAATCTCAAAGTGTGGTTTTTGTGTTTTTATTGTGGTGAAAGGGGTATTGGTGGAAGCGTCGTGCTTTGCGCTCTCTCGAGGGGTATCATACGTCTCGATACCAGCTCGATTGCCAAAGATATCGACGGAAAACGGATTGTTTTAAACTTCAGGCGCGTGCGCTGGAGTAGAACGATCGAGGAGGTAGGGATTTTTTGTAATAACTTTGTGGAGGGGACCGAGACGGTCATTTCGACACCTCGGTCAGATTTCTCTGACCAGCAGTGCTGAAGTTCTGAGGATCGGCGCACTTCGGAGCCCTGTATCCCTGGAAAAAGAACTGGTGCGGCAATATCCTGGTGCATCAGTGCATGCGTCAGGATCTGACGAAAATTTTGGTGGGTGTAGGAGATTTCTAGGGTAAGTAGTTTTTAAGATATTTGCCTTTTTGTGGCGGGTGGCGTGTGAGTGTAGGTATAGATTGTCGCCGGCCGACGGCAGGTGGGCGCTCGGTGACGCGGGGCAATCTATGAATAGACTGGGCACGCGTGTAGTGTTCGCTTTTAAGGCCTTAGGCCACCCTAGAGGCTGAAAAAAATACGCTTTTTGGGGATTTTTTTTCAGAAAAAACTACAAAATAAATCAAGATAACAGAAACGTGGTTTTATTATCTATATCAGTGACTGCTTACAATAATAATTTTTGAAGCGATTTATTACAAAATGGCGGCTGTGCAGCGTTTCTGCGACGACGTCTTTTTTTTTTCGGGGTCCACGGCCGGACTAATAGCTCCTGTAATTTTTAAAATAATAATGAGCAAATGAATTTTCCCAATTATATATAGTAATTGCTATAGAAGTACGTAGGATTTTTGCGATATATTGATTTTTGGCCAAATGGCGCCCTTCTAAAGTGAAAAGTGACAAACTTGCCTGAAAAATTGTCAGATAATTGTTAATAACAAATGAACTACGCAATTTAAAAAAAAAATCCTACGTACTTCCATAGACAATGTATATTTCAAGATATTTACAAAATTTTAAGTTAATCGGTTGAAAATTGCTTGAGTTACGAGTCCAGCCAACTTGAAAAATACAGTATTGAGATAAACGCGTTTAAAGTTTCGAGTAGTAGAAAATCATGAGTAATTTCACAATACCTTTAATCTGCGATGCCTGCACCATACAATTGGCCTTCCAGATTATCTTCCAGTTCTTGCTTTTTTTTTTTTCTGCTTGATCTTGAAGCGATTCTTGCCTCTTTTACCCGGTCGGACAGCGATCTTTCTGCAAGCTTTATGCGCTGTTTGTCGATCTCCAGGCACATTTTGTAGCTGTTTGGGCCGATTTCCAAGTTCATTGCTTTGATTATGTGTAAAATTGAAACAAATCCGTCATTGAACACACAAACTGCAATATCCGTGGCTACATCCAAGATTGTTTTACCCCTTGAAATAGATTTCGGACTTTACTAGTTTGAATACCAAACCACGCTTACTGCTTTCAGTAAATTTCACTTCCGATTGGCATATCTTACAAACGACAGCGTTCGAAATAGCTGAAAATACTGCGATAAAGTTAATTATACGATATCCAAACGCTAGATCCACTTCAATATCATATAAATATTCCGATTGCTTTAGTTTTTTTTGCCGATGTACCGGCATTCAAGTCGTCTGGTGCTTCTAGCGCATGGCGATTCAATGGTCTTCTTCAAGATATTTTTGGTCTCTTTCTATTGCAAAACGACGTTTTTATTCCTTTCTTCGCACTGTACACTACTTTATCACTCATTGTAAAAACTCAATAATTATACACAGAAAAAGAAATGGAAGTTCACAGAAATATCGAGGAAAACAAGTGTTTTTCGACTAGCGTCCTTCTCAAATGCTTAGCTGTGCCCAACTAACTAAAAGAGACGTTCGACAAGGATAAACTTGTCTAGACTAGTCAGGAAATAAATATTTTCAATAACATCTGCCTTATACCTGCTCTAGTCCCCTAACATTTAACCTTCCCCCTAGCGCTCACAAAAGGAGCTCGCTGCGGACCAGATGGCCTTGTACTAAAATTCGAAAATCGAGTACCTAAAGGTTTTTCCCGGCCATATTCTTCTGGGACATCATTTTTGAGGTCCTAAGGGATCATTTGGAATTAAAAAAAAAAAAATAAATTTTCAAAAATTCTAGGGTGGCCTAAGGCCTTAAGACGATTTAGAATAATTATTTACAGAATATTTTGTTCGTGACCTCTGCGGCGGGCAGAGGTCATCGTCGAATAAAATATTCTGTAAATATTTTATTGTATAAAGTTAAGTTTAGGTATTTAAGGATTGTTTGATTGATTTAGTGTGTGTAGGTATTTAAGGATTGTTACTTTTAAGTGTGTTGCGTGCGGGAGGTACTCGCTGAAGGGCCACGGGTCACGGGTTTTTTTTTTTTTTTTTTTTTTTTTTTTTTTTTTTTTTTTTTTTTTTTTTTTTTTTTTTTTTTATAAGTTGGCTTAAAGTTTGTCTTGTGTAGGGAGAAATTTTTTCTCCCTACATATGTCGACGTATGAGAAGTGGCAGGGAGACGGTCTAGGTAATTTGGGCGGGGATGTAGATCTGGAGGACCGGCTCCTTTCGGTTTTGAATAGGGTGGTTGATCCGGAGACAAGGATTGTGGTGGAGATTAGTGAGGATATGGGGGGGAAAGAGAAATTTATGAAAAAAGGGGGGGGGGGAGGCGAGGCGACGAACTCGGCTAATGGGGCGCGGAAGCGTTCCAAGTCGAGGAAAAAAAAAAGGAGACAGGGTGATCCGGAGGGTGATTTTAACAAGGGGGGTGTGTACCTCAGCGGTGATAACATTGAAGGAATGAAGGATGCAGATAACGAGGATGGGGGATCAAGTGGCTCTTCGGATGCGGGGGGAAGGGTGGTAGAGTGTAAAAGAAAGAGAGGGAAAGAGTGGAGGAGTGATGCGAGCGGTGAGAATGAATGTGAGAGTGAATGTGAGGATATGAGTACGAAGGTGCTGCTGGCGGAAGTGGCAAGACTGTCTAAGGGAATTGTAGACAAGAACGAGGGGCTGATGGGTGATGGAGGCAAGAGTCTCAAGAGGGAAATGACGAAGTTGGTGTCGGTTGTGGGGGTCCTGGCTGACAAAACGAAGGCACGAGAAAAGGAAATGGAAGCAGTGAAGAAGGATGTCGAGAGAATGAGGAATGAGATAGGAAATTTGTTGGCGGAAAGGGAGGCGTATAGGCGGGCGGAGAGCGAAAGGCCGAAGTTACCACCAGTAAGGCCGGAGGTGGCGGTGGCCCCTGGTCCTCAGTGGCAGGAGGTGGTGGCACAAGCAATGGAGGAGACCAGAAATCTTGTCATGGGTATAATGAAAATTCAGTTGGACGAGATTAGGAGTCGACTGCCTGCAGAGAAGCCGATGCGGCCGCCGTTGATGGCAGATAGGAAAAGGTTGGAAAAGGAATCGACAGTATCTGGAAAGGAGGAGGGACAGGATGGGACAAGGGCGCAGCCGGGACACAGCAGGCAGGAGTTACTGCAGGCGGCGCTGCAGGTAGGGCCGCCGGAGCCCCCGCTTGGGGAAAAGTGGCCTGAGTTGGGGGGACGGGATAGGCGAGAGGAGACAGTGGTGTTAAAGGATGGAACGGAGTGGATCCAGGTTGGAGGAAAGAAGGGGAAGGGGGGGAAGGGTGCTATGGCCCCGCCGGTGGTGGGGCCAGCGGTGGTTCCGTCGGTTGCGGCTCTGCCGGCTGCGGCTCCGCCGGTTGCGGCCCCGCGCACAGTACCCAAGGGGGGGGTGAAGGTGCCTATGAAGTTGCCAGCTGCCCCAAAGACGGCAGCGGTGATTATCAAGTTGCAATCAGAGGCGCAAGCCAGGGGGGTGGATTATAGGGCCGTCCTCTCGAAGGCAGCCGAGGCCATTGACCCAGCAGAACTGGGAATTGAGGGGTTGAGGACCCGCCCCACTCAAACGGGGGCTCGGTTAATAGAAATACATGGTGCAGAAGGGGGGGCGAAAGCAGACAGTCTGGCTAGCAGACTGAAGGAGGTGCTTGGGGAGGCAGTGGTCGTCACCAGGGCGGTCAAAAAGGTTGATATGAGGGTCCTGGACTTGGATGACTCTGTCGACCAGGCCAAGTTGGTGGCGGCCATTGCCCGTGCCGGGGAGTGTCCCCCTGACCAGGTGGTGGTAAAGGATATCAAGGAGGGGTGGAGGGGGGGGCACGGCTTTCGTCTCCCTTCCAATAGGGGCGGCAATGAGAATTAAAGCTGAAGGGAGGCTCCGGGTAGGGTGGAGTGTGGCGCGGGTGGTGCCGCTTCCCGACAAGCCCCTGCGCTGTTATAAGTGTATGGGGCTTGGGCACACCAGGCCACTCTGCCCGGAGAACGTCGATAGGGCCTCCCTATGCTATAGGTGCGGGGGTGGCAGGGCATACGGCGGGCCAGTGTACGGCTCAAAAGATGAGTTGCGCTGTATGCCTGGCCAGAGGGGTCCCGTCGGATCATCACATGGGGGGGGCGAGCTGCCGTCCCCCAACAAAAGGGAACGGGAGGACCCCCGCACCTGGGGTAAGGCCGGTTGCCCGCGAGGGGGAGGCAGTTAATATGGACCATTGATGGATAGGGCCCATATTAACTGCCTCCAGGGTAACCTGAACCACTCCGCTGCTGCACAGGACCTGTTGGTCCAAACAGTGGCGGAGTGGGGGGCGGATGTGGCTATTGTCGCGGAGCCCTACCATGTCCCCAACGTGCCCAGCTGGGTAGGGGACAGGGAGGGCTTGGTGGCGATCCACAGTCCGCGGGTGCCCCTCTCGGCGATAGAGAGGGGCGATGGGTTCGTGGCGGCCGCCTGGGGGAAGTACGCGCTTGTGGGCGTGTACTTCTCCCCCAACCGTGCCTACAGGGAATTCGAGGTCTTCCTCGATTCCCTGATGGTGGCGGTCAGGCGGTTGGCACCTCGCCCTGTGGTCTTGCTTGGTGATTTCAACGCCAAGTCTAGGACCTGGGGCGGGGTGAACACGAACCCAAGGGGGCGGGCGGTTGAGGAGTGGGCAGCCGAGGCCGGGCTGGTCCTCCTCAACCGTGGGACGGCGCAGACGTGCGTGCGATGGAACGGGGGGTCCATAGTGGACCTTTCGTTTGCATCGCCGGCCGTCGCACGGCACGTCTGGGGGTGGCGTGTGAGGGAGGAGGTGGAGACGCTCTCGGACCATAAATATATATGGTTCGAGGTCTCCGCCTCCGACTCAGAAGGTAGGGTACGTCGCCCCAGGGGAGCGCCGTTCCCCCGTTGGGTCCTCAGCCGGCTTGACCGGGAGTTGGCTGAGGAGGTGGCCATCGTCCAGAGTTGGGGGATGGGACGGTGGCCACGGGGGGAGGGAGTTGACGCGTCCGCTCTCCGTCTGCGACATGCGCTGACGGAGATCTGCGACGCGTCGATGCCGCGGTGCACACGCCGCCCGGATAAGCGGGCGGTGTATTGGTGGTCCCCGGAGCTAGCTCAGCTCCGGGAGACCTGCGCCGCGGCAAGGAGGGAGGTAGCCCGCGCCCGGAGAAGGCGCAGACGGGACCCCGTGGAGGTGGCCCGACTGGATGCTGCCTACAGGGACCTGAGGGAGTCCCTGAAGGCAGCAATTGGTCGGGCCAAGGATCTGGCGTGGGGAGAACTCCTCCAGTCGCTGGAGAGGAATCCGTGGGGACGCCCGTTCAAGGCCGCCCGGAAGAAATTCCGGGGCCAGGCGTCCCCGATAACGGAGACTCTCCAGCCGGAAGTACTGGAGAGGGTTGTGGAGGCACTGTTTCCCCACGACCCTCCAGGGTTCTCCCCACCCAGGATGGCGCCTCTCGTTCCGGCCGAGGCGAGCGACCACCTTCTCCCTCCCCACACTAGTGATGGGGAGATGGAGGTGGCGGTACGGTACGTCGCCTGCGCGGGAGACGAAAGGCGCCAGGGCCTGACGGGGTCCCGGGCTGCGTCTTGGGTTTGGCCCTCAGGTACCTAGGGGGCAGAGTACGGGAGCTGTTCGACCGGTGTATGACGGTCGGACAGTTCCCTAGGCCCTGGAAACAGGGCCGTCTCTGCCTCATAGGAAAGGAGGGCCGCCCCCCGGACTGCCCGTCCGCGTATCGGCCCCTCGTCATGCTGGATGATGTCGGGAAGATGTTCGAGAGGATAATATCTTCCCGCATCATCCAGCATATGAGGGACGTGGGGCCGGATTTGGCGGACGTGCAGTTCGGGTTCCGGGTGGGACGCTCGACGGTAGACGCCTTGGTGAGGCTGAAGAGGTGGTCGATGGAGGCCACCTCTCAGGGGGATAGGTTGTTGGCGGTGTCGCTCGACATCGCCAACGCCTTCAACAGCCTTCCGCACTCTGTGATAGTGGCGGCGCTCCGATCATTCGGAGTGCCCCACTATCTGCGGGGGCTGGTGGAGGACTATCTCCGAGGGAGGGAGGTGTCCTGTGTGGACAGCCAAGGCGTCGTCGTCCAGCGTCCGGCGGGCTGCGGGGTTCCACAGGGGTCGGTGCTCGGACCGCTCCTGTGGAACGTGGGCTACGACTGGGTCGTCCGGGGCGCACTTCCGAGTGGGGTGCGCCTGATTTGTTACGCGGACGACGACCCTTGTCGTAGCCCGGGGGGGGGGGGGGGGGGGGGGGGGGGGGAGGTGGAGCGCTTGGCCACGATGGGAGTAGCCCTGGTGGTCAAGCGCATCGAGATGCTCGGGCTCAGGGTAGCGGCCGAAAAGACCGAGGCCTTGTTGTTTCATGGGCCTCGGCATGGGCCGCCCCCCTGGGGCGAGCATCTCGGTGGGGGGGCACCGGATCCGGGTGAAGGCCCAGATGAAGTATCTGGGCCTCACCCTGGACGGGAGATGGCGGTTCGAGTCCCATTTTAAGGGACTCGGACCGCGCATCGCCGGTGCCGCGGCGGCACTGGGGCGGCTCCTCCCGAATGTGGGGGAGCCTGGCCAGAGGTGCCGCCGGCTCCACGCAGGGGTCGTGCGAAGCATGGCCGTCTACGGGGCACCTGTGTGGGCGGACGCCCTCAACGCCAGTAATATCCGTGTGCTGCGATCAGTGCAGCGCACGGTGGCGTTGAGGGCGGTGCGCGGTTACCGCACGGTGTCCGCGGCGGCGGCCTGTGTGCTCGCCGGCTCCCTGCCGTGGGAGCGAGAAGCGGAGGTGCTCGCTGCCGTGTACCGGTACTCGGCAGCGGGGAGGGATGGTGGTGGGCTCCGCTTGCACCCGGCAGAGATTAGAAAGGAGAGGAGGGAGATAGAGTTAGGCAGGTGGGAGGAGGACCTGGCGGATGCGCGCTATGGGCGACCAACCATAGACGCCATCCGCCCGGTCCTCCGGGAGTGGATGGAGAGGCGTCACGGCTCCCTCAGCTTCAGGCTTGTGCAGATACTATCCGGGCATGGCTGCTTCGGGTGGTATCTGCACAAGATAGCTAGAAGGGAGCCGTCGGCGGTGTGCCACCACTGTGGTGCGGCGGAAGATACGGCGCACCACACTTTTGCGGAGTGCGCCGTATGGGAGGAGCCGCGCCGGGCAGTGGTGGCGGCGGTTGGGTCAGACCTCTCGCTGCCGACGGTCGTTAAGGCCATGGTCGGCAGCGAGGAGGTCTGGGAGGTGGTTGCCTCCTTTTGCGAACAGATAATGTCGCAGAAGGAGGCGGCCGAGAGGGCCCGTGAAGAGGATCCGGGGGCGGATCCTCGGAGGCGTAAGAGGCCCAGAGGGAGACGGGCGCGCTATGCGCGGAGTTTTCTCCGTACATAGCGCGGCCGGGGTTTTTTTTTTTTTTTTTTTTTTTTTTTTTTTTTTTTTTTTTTTTTTTTTTATGGGGGGTGGGTATTTATACCGCCCCCTGGATGTCTGACCTCTGGTCATGCCTCTCCTCAAGAGGCGGGCTAAGTGGTGGAGGGGAACTTTTCTCCCTCCATCCCCATTGGGCCATTGCACCGACGGGCCTGGTGGGTTCGCTGCAGGGGGCGACGCGGTGCTTGCGAAAGTTACCCCGTGTCGCCTCCATCCCAAATGCAGCGGACGGCTCCGGGGGGTTTTAGTGGGTATTTCCGGAGCGCCTCACGCCCGGGTGAGTCCCACACTGGCACGGAGCTCGTCACTCCGTGCCCTCTTATCTATTGTATTTGGGGGACTCTGATCCCGCAAATACAATAGATAAGGGTAGTGCGTAAATGCATTTCCCCTCGTCAAAAAAAAAAAAAAAAAAAAAAAAAAAAAATTTCCCCAAAAAAAAAAAAAAAAAAAAAAAAAAAAAAAAAAAAAAAAAAAAAAAAAAAAAAAAAAAAAAAAAAAAAAAAAAAAAAAAAAAAGATGGGATACTGAAAATACTGAGATACATTGAGATAATCAAAATACAAAATTGAATTATCAATGTTGTAATAAATTATTAGGTACGGAAAATAGCACATCAAAACATCTAAAAATTAAATATCGTTTTTATCATATCTATGAAATAATGTAAAATGCATTACGGTATAATGATACACGTCTAAATAAGTTGATTGCATAATTACGATCGAAGGAAAAAGATTGGAACAAGTGAAAGAGTTTGTGTATTTGTGATCAAAGGTTACGAGAGAAGGAAAATGTGACGATGACATTGAGCAAAGAATTTTGCTAGGGAATAGAGTGAATGGCGCTGCGTAACTTCATGTGCAGCTAGATGCAGGATTAACGCTGTAGAAATAAGAAGTCTGAGAAGTATAGCTGGAGTGAAGATGCTTGGATTAATCCAA
The DNA here is from genome assembly GCA_014132275.2 of Samia ricini. Classification (NCBI taxonomy): domain Eukaryota; kingdom Metazoa; phylum Arthropoda; class Insecta; order Lepidoptera; family Saturniidae; genus Samia; species Samia ricini. The sequence continues at coordinate 2,595,850 of AP028161.1, read as the reverse complement.
GTAGCAGTTTTCCCGTATTCATATAAATTTACTTGTCCTGATTCATCAACGCAGAGCTTAAATCGCTGAGACTATTAACTTGTAATTTTGACAATAGGCACCTCTTATGATGTTAAGCATTAACTAAGAACGAAATTTTTGGAAATTTCACCCTTGAGCGGGAAAAATAAGGGATAATCCGTTGTATGAAAGTCGGTCTAATGTGCATACTTCTGGTTAAAATAAATGTAACGGTTTTCAAAATTTTCCCAAAAAATAGTCATTTATAGATTGTAAGATTATATGGCAAATTCGTTCTATTTAAGTTAGAACCATCAAATGTTACCCCTAAAAGTATAAATTAGGTACGACCATCAGATGGTGGGGCTCGTTTAATTGTTACGTCACCGAGAGCTGCAAAGTTTAGTTGAAAACATGAGAGATGAACAGACATTTTTTTCATTTCATTTAGTTCGTATGGAGATTAATCCAGAAGGAGAATATAGGCTGCAAATTGTCTAATTTCCATGCCAGTGAACCCGCGGCACAACCAGTTTTTATTAAAGGTAAAAGCAATTTTGTGTAATAACATAGTTAATGTCTAAAATTATGATAAAAAGTAAAAAAATAGTAACGTTTAACTTTGAGTTATTTCAAATCCTTTAAAATATGTCTAAACTACTTTAATAAAAAAAAGGAACGAGCTACCTGATGAAAACATGTACTTTATTAAATTATAAAGTTATTAACATTATAAAATTGACATCTGTGTATTACCTGTATGAGACTTTATTATGAATCAATTTAGTATTAATATAAACACATAGATGGCTCTGAAACGAACAAAACTTGAATGAAGAAATCTAAATAGTTCAAGGTATAGCTTGTAGATAGAGCTATATTGAATAGATAATTATGAAACCTTTTTCTTTGTTAAATAAATTATGGTTTAGCTAGGTTCAAAATTCCGAGGATTTTTTTATACTCAGGTAACGGTCAAGCCGAGGTCCGTACCACTTTGTTAACCCTTGTGCTAGTTATCTTTTTGCATCTGAGTGCCTTCAGCTCTCGCCCCAGAGTCACAGTGAAGCTGTAAAGGCCCTTCCGGTCAACAGCGTTAGCTGGTAAGAAAAATATAAATAAATAAATTGTTACTGTATAATTTACACATAATAATCCGTAAATAAACCCATTAGTGAAGAATATAAAAATAGAAAATCAACAAACACTGAACACTTAGTAAAGAAGGTAATAACATTCATTTTTATAACAAAAGAATGAAAGTTTTAGATTTATGTATAGTATTGTATTCATTGATTCAACCAAGAGTCCACTGCTGAACATAGGTCTCCAAAAAGAAAGGAATTACCATAATCGACACAATTAGCAGCCGGGTTAGCGATAGGAGTCAGATGTTTGTGGTACTCAGAGGATGCTGCTGCCCATCTCCTGGTTTATCCCGTAATCGCCTTTTACATCACCCAGAGGAAGATAAAGTGTGGTGCTATTCTAGCTGGCACCACACAATATATGTTATTGTGTAACTTATATTAAATAAAGTAATAGATACTTTAAATGAATATCACATTGTTTATAACAATTTTTATTATAATAGGTTACCATGTTATAAGCACAGTACTGATTTATAAACATGATTGTATTTTAAAATAGAACTAATTTAAAACTATATTTTAATCCAAAACAAATTATAAGTTTCATAGGATTAATGATAATAAAGTAAGAAAATTATAGGCATTAAAAAACTAGATTATTCTAAATCAGTCTTGATCATTTTCACTGGAACTCTCTTCGCTGGTCTCCTCTTCGCTGGATTCATCAGAATTATCACCCCTTGCAGCCTTTTTAGCCATGATCTCTTTGAATTTCCTTACAGTTATTTTTCTTGGCATTATTTCCCTTAGAAAATCTAGTGTGTCATCTTCTTGGACAACTTCTGCAATGTGTTTATACTCAAGCATATTTCCTTTGCAGTTCTTTTGGGCAGTCTTTTTGGCTAAGTCAATTACAAACATTTCCTGAAATTATTGATTTTTTTTATTAATTATAGGTTTCATAACACAGACATGTGAAGAAAGTTATTTTTTTCCATAAAATAACAATTTTTTGAAAATATATATGGACTTGTACAGTTTGGGCTAACAGTTTGTAAAATTACAAAATTAATAATAAATATGACCAACATAATCTAAAACTGCTTCTTAATGTAGTTAAAGGTAAAATTTATACAAAGTAAATTATTGATATTATAATCCATTACTAAAGGTTATAAGGTAAAAATAAATAATTTACATACAGTAACTTTTGTAACTAAATAAAGTGGTTCGGGCCCCACAGCTTCAACTTCTGGTGAGCTCTTCATAATTGTTTTCACTCTTGACAATGGTAAGTGCAAATCTCTTTCACCTTTGGGAGTAGTCATTGTATTTTGTAAAAGTCTCTGCAACAAACTTTCGGAAGAATTTTGTTCTTCTTCTTCTTCGATTATGGCAATTTGTGTTTATACAATTAGTGCCAATGTCATGTAGGTAAGATTTATTAATTATCTTGTATCACCGTTACCAAACTCCAGCAAAACTGTGGCTCATCCTGCTAGGACTTTCCATGGAGCTTTGTCGGCACCTCAGAATAAATGTTACGCGTTATGTTCTATAATAAACTTAACTTGTACACAATAATCAAACTATATCACATAAAACGCTATCAAGATTACATGATATAGAGTCAAATACACAAATTTAATGAATTAAAGAAAACAACCGTTACATGACAGACAGATCCCGCCAAAAACTCCAGTTTACAAGTTTACATACAGGTTATTTTTAAACGTCAAAATTTTGAGGATTTGACATTGACATTCCTGTAATTCCAATTTTTTTTTAATTTATTCTTAGAAAGGCAAAGGTGTCTAGATCATACAGCAAAGTCAGACGTTGCAATCTCATATAAAGGTTTCAACGCTCTATCAAAATTGTAGCCATGTTGCTAAAAATTTCCAGGGGTTTTGTAGAACTACAGTATTCAAGTTCCACGTTATTATTTCTAATACACTTTACTTGAGGATAATAACAAAATTATATCACTTGAAATATACTTGATATTACACAATTTAAAATCAAATATCGCAAACTAAAAATAACGGATAAAACCACTTACATGGTAAACCAACCTGCGTCAAAAACTTCATTGCCATTTTTAATGTTGAAGCGATGACAGCGCAGCGGGTAGTGTGGCCGGATTCCGCGTCAATCGACGCGGGTTCGATCCCCAGCTATCCGACTCTAAAATCGGCCTTAGCTTTCGGTGAAGGAAAACATCGTGAAGTAACCATAGCATGGTGGTAAGGCATTGTCTAATGATTCTCACCTGGGTAGCTACTACCCTGTCACCATATACCAATAGGTGTGTTTCGGCAGCATCTCTTGAGAACCAGTACTTCTAGGCTTAGTGTCTTTACCATCCTAGACCACATCTTCACTTAACATCAGGTGAGATTGTGGTCAAAACACTGAGCCCATTCCGTGTAAAAAAAAATTGATAAGTTTTTTGTAGCATCATGTTTTGCAATGTAGTAATCTAACAAACAATGTAAGTCATTAAAATAATTTCGGTATAATTCAGTATAATAGGTCAGGGAAAAAGTCATTTCGCATATAGTATGTATAAATTTAATAAAATCTCTTTTGCTGTACTATTTGTATCTGGCTGGTTTTGATGACACTAAAAAGGTTACATTTCAAAAAAAGGAACAAATTAGTAAAATGTTGGTTTTATTTGTTTTTCTTTCTGTCAAAATAATTGGGTCAAATAAAGAAATTTTCTCTAGTATTAGTGTATTATCTATTTTAGATACATTTAATTTTTTTATTACAAACAGGGAAAAAATGCAACGCAAGCCACGTAAAAAAATTGTGACGTTTATGGATCTATTTGAATGTCAGTAAGAGTAGCACAAACTTGGATTAATAAGCATTTTCAATCCGGGAATGTTGATGTCAAAGATGCACGTCGATCTGATCGCCCTATTACGGATAAAGTAGACGCCATTTTTTAAAAAGTGGAGCAAGAATCGGCATAGTAGTAGTTACGTTAGTTAGTAGCTGAAAAATTGGGAATTGACCACAAAACAGTTTTAACACAGTTGAAAAAGCTAGGTATAGAAAAAAAAAGCTCGATATTTGGGTGCTCTTCGAGCTCATAAAAAGAAACCGAATGAACCGTGTACTCATTTGCGATTCTATATTGAGACATAATGAAACCGAACCGTTTTTGAAGAGATGGTTGATCAAACTGGTGATGAAAATTGGTTCACATACGAGAACGTACGAAAATGGTCTTGAAGAAAATCAGTTACGATTCACAGACTGTGGGAAAACTGGGTTAAATTGCAATTTGATATTGTCTGTGTGTATGGTGGAATTGGAAGGGCATTGTTCATTATGAGCGCCGTCCAGAACCATTGATTCAGATTTCTACTGCCAACAACTAAAAAGATCTCATGACTTCTTTAGAATGTTATGGCCGTCACTTTGTTGGAGCACTGAGGATTAGTAAAATAGTACCAATTTGGGTCTAAAGATCTTGTATTCTTGGCCTTAATAAATAAATTAAAAGGATATAATAGAAAAACTTTGCGCGATGTTCGTTTGTTATATAGCAATCTTTATTTTTAACTTATTAACATGTAGTATTTTACTCTATATAATGTAATTTTGATAGCATTTTACCTGATATAGTATGGTTATAAGTGAAGTGTATTGAAAATAATTACATAGTGTGAATTCTGCCTTCTCCCAATCTTTCCCTTGGAAGAAAAGTGCCGCTTTTTTGTTGTACAAAAACGTTCCAAAAGTCAGACTTAGCTGCTTGGTCTAGTGCCTTTGCCTTTTCCGTATAAAGTAAAAAGTTAAATCAAAATATTTTTGGCGGGATCTTAATCTGTTTCTTTTGCGATGTACTTTTATTTCTTATTACTATCTAGTATAATTTGATATTATGTTTATATACCAAAAATTTAAGCAAAATGGTTGTTTTTTTTGCTAGAATGTTGTATCAAAATATGAAAAATTTAGTTCAATTAAAAAAAAAATGCCCTCATGACATTGATTCACATAGAGTTACAATTAATTATTGTATGATAATTAAATAATATTATAAATAATCAGTAAAAATCACAAATTAATAGAAAGTTTTAGTAAGACACAAACCTCACAATAGATATTATTATATATATATATTATTTATTATACATAAATTACAGGATTAGTCACCTGTATACTGTGTATAGTTTGTTTTTATTGAGTACCTAAGTAATTAAAAACTAGGTCGCCATGGGGACTGCAGACAAAAGTGAAATCTCGAAACTTTGGAAAAACTAGTTTTTATTGTTTAATTTTCATAATTTTTTAATTGAAATTGTAACATAACCAAACATTTAACATAATAACATTTGTCTGGTTTTTGCATCTATTGGCGCTCCGAGAAATAATTATGTACATTTTTCATACAGTTTATTCAAAATCAAAACATACGATAGGCTGCATAACTATAAATTTGTTGTGTATCTCTGAGCGTCAGCACTTAAACGCCATCTTATACTTTTAGCATGTTGACGGTTGATGTCATAGCGTTAGTAACGCGAATTTATAATTTATTTCCCTACCGAGAATCGCTCAACGGCGTTAAAGAAGTTTTTACTTCTAAAACCCTACACAGCAATGCTTACCAATGCTGAATCATTTTCAACAGTAATGCAATAATTAGTCATATTCCTAAAAGAATATGAAATGTTCAAATTCTTATTTGTTATGTTCGGATTCTTTTTAGTGAACTGTATGAACAGTCGCCGCTATAAAGTCGTTAATTGGGTTGATATCTCAGAATGAGGACCACCTTGGATTTTATAAGTATTTTAATTTTGACAATAAATATTAGGTCAATGGGGGTAATGAAAAAAAAAACAAAAATATTAATTCTTAACGCTAGCTGTCTTTATTTTCCATTTCCTTATAGAAAATATGTTTAGGAAAAACAGTGTACATTGGGCGGTGTGCGAGCCCGCGCGCTGGACGCTCGAGCGTGTGCCGGAGCGCCGTGACTAGTGCGTCTGCCCCGGGACCGCCCGGCCCAACAATCCTCACATCCAATCGATACTCATATGAAAAAAAAAACGATAAATAATACAAAAAAAAATACTGATAGCGCGAGATCGTGAAACAACTTAGAGGGACTTCTCGATCTTGATGAGTTCAGCGATGCCGTCGTACATCTCCTTGACGGCTTCGTACTCGGTGAGGCCCATGCGCCTCTTGTTGGAGATGTCGTAGACGCCGCCCTCCGCCTCCGTGTGCTCGCCGCGGGTGCCGCGCACCTGCAGGTGGTACTTCGACGCGATCTCCTCCAGCTTGGCCTTGTCGGCGGCCAGCTTCGGCAGCTTGATGTGCACGGACGCGCGCACGGTCGTACCCAAGTTGGTCGGGCAGAATGTCAGGAAACCGAGCCTGTCGTGGTGCGAGAACGGGATCCTCTTCTCGATGTCGTTGACGGCGGTCACGAGCCTCTTGTACACCTCCTTCAGGTCGCCGCCCATCTGCATGGAAATGAGACGGAGGTGGTCCTCCTCGTTGCACCACACGAGGAAGGTCTTGTTCTCGTTGTGGTAGATGCCGCGGCCGGTCGGCCAGAATCGGCACGCGTTAGCCGCCTGGAGGAAGCGGTCGCCCTCCTTGAAGAGGAAGTGGTCGTCGATCAGCTGCTGTTGGGTCTCCTTCGACATACCAGTGAGTGGGTAGAAGGTGCCTTTGAGTTCGCCCTCGAGTCCAGAGAGGGTGCTGGAGACTTTATCTTCCATCTCCTTGTACTGGGCCTCGGTCAGGCAGGGGTTGAAGGGGTATCCCTCCATGGAGCGGCCGCAGCGCACGCGGGTTGAGACGACGAACTCGCCGGCGGGGTCGAGGTTGCCGAGGGTCTCGACATCGCCCCAGTTCTTGGCGGGGTGCTTGTCGGTCTTCTTCTTAAAACCGTTATGGTAGTCCTCGATGATGGGATCGAACAGCTCGGCAAACACAGAGTACGACTCCGCGTCAGGGGCGTAGATTCCGACACCAGAGTCCAAGTTCTCTACACCTGAAAAGATAATTTGTACTTATAAGCAATTTCTCTTAATTTCTAACTGTTGTTTATGAAAAGGACACGTTGAATGGTTCAAATCATATCAGTTTCAACTTAAGTAAACACTATTGATTTTATATCTTTTTCTTTTTTTAACCAACGAATCGGTCTCGACAGCTTCACCGAACCTTGAGACGAGTGCTTAAGGGGATTAGCCTAAAAGTTGTAGCCAGCGTAAGGGCACCAAAATGCTACGAACCTCGGCTTAAACTGGTAACCGTCATAAAATTCCGCGGAATTTGCCCTAGTTAAATTATATAATTGATATATCTTAAGGTTAAGTTCGCGATGGTAGATACAAAGTTTTCAAGGCGTGATTTGGACCATTGGTCATTAAACGCTAAAACAATACAGGATAAGTCTAAATCTTGAGATCTACTACATACGTACATACACACACGCCTCTCTCCCATAAGGGTAAGCAGAGACTGCATCCTTCCACCTGTTACGATCCTGATCCTCACTTTTTCTACTTTCATAAGCGGTTTATACTCTTCAGGTACGAGTACTTTTGACCTTCAGAATGCCCTCAATCTGGTCGGGATACGTTCGCCTAGAACGATCCTTACCAGCTTGCCTAGTCACACTCCCCTCGTAAATTTATTTAGTCAATCTTCTTTCATTCATAATTTCCACGTGTCCATACCAATTAAGCATTCTTTTCTCTATCTAAAGATAAATCACTACATCCTAGCGCTGGACTGGCCATATAATCGAGGTGGCATTTGCCAGCCGGGTCCTAGCCTGCGCGAGCTCCCACGGGCCTGGCTTGTGGCAACCGTAGGATAGGAAGCCCGCGCAGACTAGGCCCCAGATCTTGCGAACTAAATGTAAAAATAGATCAGATAGTTCGTTCATACAATTGAAGAGAAATGAAATAGATAAATTCGAAAAATGGTTGAACGTGAGCAAGCCACTCCTGAAACTAGTTTTGATTTTTTTCCTGAACGGCAATAACTTTTGATCGAATCAACTTATTTAGACGTGTATTATTATAGCGTAATGCATTATTTACATTTTATACTGTTTCATAGATATTATAAAAATGAAATTTAATTTTCAGATGTTCTAGTGTGCTATTATCCGTACCTAATATTATAATTTATTACATCGTTGATAATTAAAGTTTATATTTTGTTTATCTATATTTGTGTATCTCAGTGTTTTCCGATAGTATCTCCCATCTACCATCATCTAATCTCGGACCCCAGGCTTGTGGTCAGCCATCCGGGTCCTTCCGGCCAAGTCCCAAAGTCACAATGTTCCCTTATCTTCTATTTCTTACTTGATCTATCATTCTCAAACTAGCTCAAACAGATGTATTTATAATCATCTAGGGTCGAAACATTGTCATCTTTAACTATATCGCTATTTAATTTCGAGTGAAATTGAGGTTAATCTCTAAAACCCGATAAAAGAACTACCCAGATACATTTAATAATGGGACAGCGTAGATATATTACGAAACGAAAAACATACCATACTATATCTAATATATATATAGAACTTGGCATCTTTGCAAAGCCGCGCCCCGAAGCCGACCTACTTCACGAAGTCATCTCAGTAATTATTAAACTGTACACTTTATGTGTGTAGATGAGTTTATGACGGATCATAAACTAAAAAGGTTTTTACATCATGTTATATAAGTTATTTGTACACTAATTAATGCTGGCGACCAGCATCTCGAGACATCCTGTAGCGTATAACAAATTCTATTCTTCACGAATATTCAATGATTTGCGTAAAGTATTACTCTTGATATTTTTGGTCGACTTAATTAACTATTACTCTTATATCATATTAATCCATAGACACCTAAAAAGGTGTGCATCTGCACAGCTCGCGTTTAATTTTTCCTAATTTTGGTATATATATAGTAAGTGGTTTTTTTAATTGACTTGTACTATTATACTTTTAATGTAAACCGGTCCGGTGGTCCTCGATTTATAAAGCGACTAACGGATAGATAGACAGACGTTACCTTTTATAACACATGTAAAAATATATACACTGAAACTTGTTCACAGAATAATTATCTATTATTAAAAATGGGTAATGTAAGACGTTTCACTAACTCTTGAGTTAGTACTCTATTATCTATATCTATAGATAGACATAGCCTTATAATATGTGTGTATTTTATACGTAGTAAAATTACTAAGTGAAATGTAAAATTCAAAATACAATTCATACATATCAGTGTAACCGTTAGACATGTATTTATGAAGTGCATTTATTGTAATGTATGCAATATTAAAAAATACACGTAACATTATCAATGTATATTTAAAAAAACAGACGAAAACCGTTGAAATCGGTTAAAATTCAAAGTAATTTTCTCGCACTACTTATCATTGGTATTTTTTTATCGGTCTTTACCGTCCACTTAACTATTGAGTAGGTAGGTTACGTACCCCCCCCCCCCCCGTAAAAAAAAAAGGTAGGTTACGTACACTGTAAATATTGTACATATTTATAAAACAGAATAACAAACGAATATAATATATCATTGTATTTATATCTTAACACTTTAAAGTTTACCTACCTAGGCACAAATCTTATGGATCTAAATGCACCTAATAATTTTCTACAATTGACTACATAATTTACTAACAAAGTATCTTCAAGAATTATTATATATAAGGATGTTGAAAATAACCTTAAATAAATATATGATAATCCGTAAAATTACAAACTTTAAATAAGTAACTTTTAATAATATATTTATATCGTTTTATAAACTTCGTATCTACCTACTTGAAATTCTTGTTCAATAATTAAAATATGCTAAATAGCGCCATCTGTTAATACATTTTGTCAATACTCGCATCATAGCCGAGCAGAACTAATAAAGCTTGAATTTATTATTTCATACTGTTTTGAACGAACGCGCAAATTATTTATTTGTATAAATAAATACTTTATATAATATTATAGTAATATTCTTACAGACTTAATAAGAAAAGTACGCTTATATAAAGGTTAAGTTGAAAATCGTAATATAATGAACAATAATTTGTGAATATCGCTAATGTTCTTTGGTAAAGCAAAATAAAGAGCAGAAAATAGATTTTGTGGATATGATGTTCAATAACTACAAAATTCCGTTAAGTACGCTTTATTAAATAAAAGATATATAGTTCCATTTTGGTCCGTTAGATGGCACTGGTTGATATACAGTTTTAATTAACATACAGATTCCCGTAAATCAATAATTATAATCAGTAATGGTGTTGAACATTTCATGGGTATGTGAACCAAGTACACCTTCGATATTAAAATTGTTTCAAAAATAATATCTATTTGGACAGATTTCTCTTTCGACCTAAATAGTAAAACTTTCTTGTTTTAGAATATATATTGACAATTATTAAACATTATATAAAATAATGCATGTGGTCAAATTAAAGCAGGTAATAATAATAACATAATAAACTTCGGAACACATAGCTACGTGCTTCGTGTCACATTTTACACAATGATGTCTGAGGTAGATGGTTAGTCAGCCGGTAAAAAACAAAATGGCTTGTACCACTACAGTTTTAGTTACGTCATTATGTTTTCACACTTTGACCGAGTAAACTGTGAAAAATTACTGTCTTTAAACAGGATAGTAGTTTTACCGAACACACTGCCACTAAATTGTAAATGTGTATCAAAGGCCGTGTCTTTCGATTCGATTTAAAAGAAACAGCTGTACAAGTTTCACAAGGGTCATTCACGTTTTCAAGCTGATTTGATTTCATACTAGATTTAGCGTTTTAAATAACTTCTAAAATAAACTGTATACTATATTGTCTCTTCGATTTTTAAACTCGTATTTCATTACGTAACGATTCCGACTTATTATGGCTATATTTTTATAACAATTTTTATTTAATTATTTATGACAAACTTTAAACTATTTGGTGAAGCTGATAATGGCGGCTTAAATGGATCGGCGGATCTTTACTTCCTTATGTAAAAGGTGAAAGAAATCGCAAGGGTGTAAAGCTGTGACGTATAAATATTAAACGTTGCGAAAATATTATATTTTGTTATTATCCGGGCGGTCTGTACGTAGGCGCCATTTGCAAAAAAAAATGTTTACTGCAATACAAATATCATAATTTATTTACTTTAATGTCGATTACCCATAAAAATGAGACAATAGGGAAATAATGGAGTGCTGGCGTAAACGCCAGGTTAGTGCTCAAGGGGTTGAGGAAACTATTACCTTTACTGATACTATTACGTAAGCTTACTTTAAAAATCAATTTAAAAAAAAAACTTGTATCATGTTTTCGTTTTAGGTTACAATGTAATTATCGCTTTTGTAATCAGATAGCTTATCTTCCGGCCGGTATTAAGGATTTGTAGGTTAGACGATCGACACGAAAGAGATTGTGTTCTCTGTAATCATGTTGAAAAGAAAAATTGAAAAAAAAAATTACAATACAAATGATACGTAGGTATTTGAATTTATAAGCGTTATGTATTTAAATACGCGATTCATATGAAGTACCGTTGTAAATGCATCGATTGCATTTTTACTTACTTATTTCAATGAACACCGGCGCATTCTTACGTTGTAGAGATAATTAAAAAAAAAATTACTGACCTGATTGGATGCAATCCAGCAGGGTAGAGCCAAATGAGGTCTTTTTATTCTTAAGGGCTTCGAAAACCTCCTTGGTTAGGTACTTCTTCAACAGCGACTTTGATTCCGAGCCTTGGAGCTTGCTGAAACCAGCCTCCAATTTCTCGATGGTTACGGCGTCCACCATTGCTGCGGCTTTTCTATAAAAAAAACAATTATAAAGTTATTTATAACTACATCGTTACAATAGAAAAATATAAAATAAACTTCGTAACTGACGCTTTTAAAGCGGCACACGTAGCTCTTGTGCACATTTTATCTAGGATCGAATTTAGTTTATTATTAATTTTTAGTATAAATCAATGTAATGAGAAAAAATGGCGTCTGACGTCAATTACTTTTTATTTTGAAAAAAAAAAGATAGTGACGTACCCGCTTATTCTTGAATCGACCGTTTCCAATGTTAACCTATTTTTGTGTAAAAAGTTTTAATTAACAAAGAAGTTTTAATCATTTTAAATTATCACCATAAAGTTGTCGACTTTGATTTTAACGAAAAAACATAACTTTTAAGAATGATTATCAGTATTCTATTGATGAAAATTTACAAACCGCCTGATGAGGTAATAAGCGAAGACCGCTCCACCGCAAACGATCACGGGTATCGTGACTTTTAGTTTATAATTCATCGCGTAGGAATATTAACTAAAACCACTAAAGGAATGAAGGGTGCTGCAGCTACGTATGAGGAAGCGATACGCGGACTGACGACGACTACGGGGTTAATTTTGAACACACCCAGGATTCACTGGATTTCGTTTTCGTGGAATTATGTAACGATAGAGGTCGCCTTGACCGACACGCGCAAGTCTGACCGATGATGTGTCAGCTCACTGCGCATCGGCGGTTCTTAGCAGCGCGCAACCCTACCTCACCCACACGACAAGCGTTCTTGTTATCGCGTGGTTTCTTGTTACTTACTGCATTCAATTTTCTACGAGGTATTTCAATAATAAAAACGTAGTCAGATTACTTGAATCCATACTTTATCGTTCTACGAATGATATCGAACGTGTTATTCGATACGTATGTAGGTATTTTAGGGAATCTAATTTACAACTTAAGGTAATAATTATGTAACGAAAAAAATGCACCAAAACATACACATAATATATTTGTCACGTATTTTAATTCTAAATGAATAAAATACGAGTAAATTTATTGGCACTATTTCAACAGTACTATATTTTAAGGGAGACAATTTTATTTAAATTTTTTTCTTGAGAATCAAAAAACAGTTTTGAAAAAGTAAATTAACGCTTTTTAAATGTTATTCGTAATATAAATATGAATGATGAATAAATAGCAAAATTAATATAAGAAATGTATGTATGAGTTTAACAGAGGAATCTAGTAATGAACATGCCGGGTGGTTTTACTATTCTGTTTTCATCTATAACAAAAATGTGAAATACCTACCTACAGTTTCGTGGGGTGTATCTATTAAATGTAGTTTTTACAAACACATAGGATTTTGTGTACTTCCTTTTACAGCCGAGATATGATTATACGCACCCGTTCGCCTCGTCCGCCGGTTTGTTTCCCTTATTCTCTTTAGTTGCACAGCCACCCATTTTCTCACTAATACGATTTTATAATAAACTAACCCGCTAATACATGCACTAAATCACATAAAAAATCTACTAACAGCTAATAATAAATAAAACAAAACGGAGGATGCTAAATGCAATGATGGAATGATAAGTTTTTTTTGGTCGAAATGTAGTGTGTATCCGCCGTGCCGGGAGTGGCGGAGGGTCGAATCGATCGATGCCCGTGACACACGCACCACGCAAGCGGACCGGCCGCTTCCCGCCCTTATTGTACCGCTTTCAAAACTTTTTACTAAGGGAATAAACTTTCTCCCTTGTTCGCGCCACCGTTTACCTTAACGTGCATTATTTGAATGCGATTTTCTCTCCCACTTTCGTATAAGTTTCCGATTCTTATCGCCCGATGTATAACAAACAATATATGTATAATAAAACACTCGATTTTTATCTAAACACATCTCGAAGGGGTTTTATGTTGTCACGAGATAGACGCGTTTGTACGAGCCGCGATATCGCGGTGAGAAGGCAGCGATCATTAATCGACGGTACATGGTGATATTTTTTCTTAAACGATTTTTTCACCGCTTACCTGGCACTTGAACAACCGTCAGAGTCGACTGCGAGGTGCAGAATGTACGATGCGGGAGCGCGCGGAGCGTTAAGCCAGCGATGGCGTCCCGCGCCCCCAGCCCCCCTTACCCTGTCAGTGCCAGCCTTGGCCTTCGGTGATGCTAGCCAGGGCGGCAGGTCGCGCCACCACGGCTCTGATGGGCGCTCATCCACCCGCCAGAACACTTTCTTAACGTGTTTTTAATAGTTACCCCACTAAATAATCGAAAGATTAATAACTAGTGTTATATACGCTGGTACAGATGTTAACATGTTAATTGTTTAAATTTCTACTACAACTATAGAAAGAAGGATATAGTTATCCATGGCAAATTATAAAGGTAGGCAGTTATAAACCAAAATAGTAAGCGTATAAGAAGATTAAATGTATGTATTTGAATAAATTACAAAAAAAAACTTTTTAAACAATACTTTTTGATATTTTAAAAATATTGCTTTTCAAATAATTATAATACGTGTACGAATGAGTTTTTAAATCGAATTATAGTCTGTCGATCGTAGTGTTTGTTATCTGCAATTAGTTTGGATAATTTATAATTAGAACGTTCCCGTTTCTTTTTCGTGTCTGGATCAAATCCAACGAAACACTACGAGGTAGGTGAGCCAATGTCAAGAATGTTTTTTTTAATTCTCATTGCATAATTTTGACATCAAGGGCCCTCTATGCCCTGATCTATACTAATAAATAAAATTGTAGTGTCTGTTTGTAACGTCAAAAATATTTTTTTTACTAAATAGATATGAATGTATGTATATACGAAACCTATACCAAAAAATACCATTTTTAAATTTTTTGTCTGTCTGTCTGTTTGTAATGTAAATGTAAATGTAATGGTAACCGATTTTGACGGGACTTTGTTTGATAGATAGCTGAAGTTATTCAGGGTAACTTAGGGTATTTTTAATTTTCGAAACAATTAGGGTTCCGCGTAAAACAAATAAAACTCATAAAAATTTGAATAAAATCCGATAATGCACAGTTTTAGGGGCAAGTGTATGAATTAGAAATATTTGTAGTTTATCTTAGTACAAATTGTTTTTTAGGAAAATAATTAGGGTTCCGTAAAAAAAATTAAAACGCAGTGAAGAAATGTTACTGAATAATGCTAGTTAGTTTCTTAAAATAATGTATCTCTGTCGTGGAAAAGTTTTATTTTTTCCCTATGTTCTTTTCAATAGTAGACTATTAAATTAATATCGTAGTGAAAAAAATCGTTACATCGATTCTATAAAAATAATTTGCCGTTTCAAAACTGAGAGGTTTTAATTATCGATACATTTTAAAAATAAAAGTTAGCAGGAGGGTATTTGATTAATGGCGTAGGTACCCCATGATGTGTTCTTCTAACAATGGCACCTGTAAGTTACAAGTTATATGTCACTTTTAAATTGTAATTTTGAAAATTTAATCGTAGTTGTAACAATTGGTACTTAGTTCGATGAAAATAAAATGACTAATGAGAACCACCTTATAGTACGTTTTCTAAATCAGAATAAATTTCTTTCTGACAATTTTATTTAGTTAGTGGAATTAAGAAATCTAACACAATTATTATGATATCATCAAGTTACGTGGAATAAGTCATCATAAACGAATAAGTTAGATTGGCGTTGAATGCGTCACTGTTTGGCGAAATAATAGCTACAATATATTTTCCTGGTACCCACCTCTCCAAAAAAAATTTTTTGCCTTTATTTTAAAGGAACATTTCGAAACCCACTTTAGTGTTATGTAGGTACCTATATTAATTTTTTTATATATTTTCACTAATCATTATTCATACTATTATCTTCACCTGTATAAATGTCAATATATTGAATAAATAGAAAGATAGTGTTATATAATATTACTCAATATTGGAAATATTTTAAATACATAATATGAAAACTCGGAAATTCCTTGGAAAAATATTTAGAACGAAACTACTGGAAATTTTATTGAAAGAACTCATAATAAATCTTATTAAAATGTATGGAATAATTAATATTTGTTAAGTTAAAGCAACATAATACACTTGTAAATAGTTTTGATGTATCTCTGAAGATTTATTAGACTACGTAAAATAAATGTTTTTTTTTGGCTTCTTTGTTACGTGAACATTTCCTACCTACATAAAACCTTTTTTGAAAAATGTCCAACTAACTGTGGCAATCGCATCAAAATCCGTTGCGTGATTTCGAAGGAGTTAACGGATACGAGAGTATATTTACTTCGCACAATTTTATTAAATCAATAATTAAATACTAATTTGAGAACTGTTGGAGAATCCATCCCATATTAAATCCTGCTTTATATATTTCAAGATTTTTTTACACTGTATAGTATCTGTGGTTTATCGACAATCACACCGAATGTTAAGTGACGATGTGATCCAGGATGGTTAACACACTAAAGCCTAGACGCACTGCTTCTCAAGCGATACTGCCGAACACAACTATTTGTATTTGGCGACAGGTTTTCAAACTTGCAAACAATTATGAAATCCAAATGATTTATTTAAAACACATTCTTCGAGAAAAAAAATGTTGTAAGAATTTTTCATGATACCCATTTATATTTAACCCTGTACGTCATAAACGGAAGGTCACGTGTCAAAGTCAAGGCGAACGACCTTGACCTAATATATATTAGCATACGGGTAGCGTCGTTCGAGGTCAGGTTCTTTCGCCTGCATTGCGGAAGCCATAGAAACGCCCCACGTCTCATAAAGCTTCATACACACGGAGCTGTGGGCGGTTTTTAAACGTAAAGATACAAGCGTTTCTATTTGCGTTTCTTTACCGTTTCTTCATTAGGAATAATGGTGGCTTGTAACTGTAGTGGTCAGACATAGCGACGATTGATTTGGATTCAAACCCTAACCTACTGTGAGCCTGAGTTTTAGTGAAGGAAAAACAACTTGCAGAAGTTATAGCACGCTGCTATAGGAGTTTTTTATAACACTAGTATGATTTATTAGCATCTTCAAGTTTGTTCCCAGCTCAACTCCCAGTTCTTATAGGTGTATTGTGTCAGCATTATTTGTGAGCCAGTATCTTTATGTTTATCGTGTTATCATTTTAGATAATATCTTCACTTGATATAGGGTTGGTCAAAGCGCTGTGCCTTCTATAAAATTATACAAATCATATATATCTTTAAGATTCGATTGCAATCTCATCTGATGTTAAATGTCGATATTGAATATGATAAGTGATGCTGACAGAACAAACTGAAGATTATAATGCTTTAGGCAATATAAAATATCCTATCACCATGTAATAAGTACCTTTGTCAGGATTCTTTCCGAAAGTTCAGTCTCATTGTCTGATTTGAAGCGGTACCTAGCTGAATTACAATTAAGTTATTATCGCTTATTAACTTAGAAATAATTTATTACTTTGACTGTTGTTTTTTCTATGACAATGTTCAGTCATTAGTAATCGTGCACGGAAAACGTCAGTGTGTAATAGGCTTTATAATTTAAAATGGAGACAATTTGATAAAATACATGTGAGGAACCGACGTTATTTTGAGCAAAGCACAAACCTTTGAATATTTTAGAGATACTAGTCTTTCCCCGATACTTTATTATAGTGGTTTAGATTCCCTACTAAACAAAAAAGAAAATCGATTAATAAATAGAGGAAAGAATGTCTTCAATTCATTTACCTTTGCCTATTTGTATAGATAATTTATCATTAGATACCTTGGCTATATCTAGTTTGTCTCAAAGTTTATTTGAAATAAATAATAAAACTACGAAACCCACACAAAATCATTCGGGAATATTAAAAAAAAAAAAACGAATAAATTCACGAAAATACCATAGATTATTTCCCTTAAATATAATATTGCGATCCTATTAACTAATTAGATTTATTTAATTGGTTCTAGTTAGCTTCATCCTTCTTAATATAAAATTGGATTATGAGCTACGATAGCTCTATAACTTACGTACATAATAATTATGTTACTTCATAACGAGCATTAAAATGAGAAACATATATCCGCGGTCGATACGTTGTCAAAAAAATTATATTTGGTTCAATTTATTATTTTATAGGGAAAAGCCAAAGGTAATAAATCATGCAGCCAAGTCCGACGTTAAGACTTCTTTTCATAGAACGCTGTAACAAAATGGCGGCCCTTTGTTAGAATTGTCTTTCCCCTTGGAAATTGTTGGGTGATCTCAGAATTCAAGCTTCGTGTAATTATTTTCGATAAACTTTACTTCTGCATAATAACTAAGGTAAATAAAGTAAAGTGGCACCAAAATTATATAGTACAGGGTAAAATACTGCAAGAATGAAATAATACGACTACTATAGAACAAATCAAGAACTTCATATACTAAGTGGGAAAATTGGCATTCTGAAGCTTTTTTTTCGAAAATGGTTGGCAAGGAGATATTGACGAATGTGTTAGTTGTTTTGGTGGAGTGTATTTGTAAATGTGAAGTTAGGGACACAACATGGAATTTAGCGAAACGGAAATTTTTGAAGTGGTACTTTACGATGTAATGACAATTTGTGTACACATAATTTGTGCCAGTGTCATGTGGGTAAGATGTATTTTCTGCCAAATTCTACGGATATCAATATTTCCAACGCTTTAGGTGGTCATCTTGCTAAAATTTTCAGGGAGTTTTTTGTGCTACCTCTGAATTACATGTTAATATTTTTATAACACTTCATTTAAATGCAATAATCAAACTATATTGCGTAATATAACGTACTTTAAAGTCAAATACGATTTTTTTAAGATTTTTTCCGATTTTTATTATGTTTGATTTATTACCCCGACTACTAGAATAACTTATATATGAATATTAAGAAAGTTATTTTTTTCATATGTTTTGTATGGAACAGGTATATTGATTCAGAGGCGGTACGAAGTTAACCGTGTCAGCTAGTAAAAAGAAAACAAAGTACATACTAAAATTTCGCCGAATTTGACTAGTTGACTACATATTATTCATTACATTAAAAATTATTCATTATATTATAAATTAAGTTTAACCGTATTAAAAAACATAGAATGAAATTTTAACAAGCATACCCGTCATCTTGAATTTACTAGATAATAGATGTAAAAATAAATAATAGTAGCTTTAGGTTAGAAATAACAAAATCATAATTAAAGTTTTTTTAAATGTAATCTTAAAGGAATAGGGATAAAGGTCTTGTTATTAATTAGACAGACACAGCCAAAACTGCTAACGAAAACTATTCAGCTATATCAGAATATTTTGCACGAGAATTTTCTAGAAAACCTTGGCAATGACAACGACTCTCTCGGCCTTGTGTTCCGAATTGTATTATTGACTTCGAAAATAAAACGTGCGAAAAACATTCGGCGAGCGAGAACGCTTGTGCCTCCATACGCTTGAAAGAAATTCGTATTCATTTGTAAAACTGTGTATTCATTAAAATACCTCAGTTTTTACATATTATTAGAATATGCCTGCATGCTATGGTTTCCTCAAGATGTTTTCCTTCACCGTAAAATCAGGCTCATTATAGAGTTGGATACGTGAGTTCAAATCTGTGTCCGTCAACGCGGAATCCGACCGCGTTACCAGCTGTGCCATCATCGCTTAATATCGCCTGATGTTTTCAAAATGGCTGACCACCAAGCTATAGTTTCATTACAATGATTCTATTCCACAAAAAAATCGGACACATTCCATGACAGGATTCGAATTTAAGTCGACGTATAGCCACTGGACCTGTACTACGTAGTCATGGACCACCTTATCCCCATCTCTCGAGGGAAAAAAATTGTTTGTATCCGCATTTATAGATTCATTTAAAAGCGGCCAGGAGATAGCATAAGGGTTAAACGTTAGAGATAAACATAGATTTAGAAGATTTAACCACACATTTGCCTGACAGAAAATTATTATCGTCAAAGAATAAATAACAGAATATATAATATTATACACGAGCGAAGGCGTTGAAGTAGCTTGTTAAATATGTAATAGTAATAAAATAAAAATTAACGAACGATTATAAAAGAAACGATTAATTTTCTTTTACTACTTTGTTAGTCGGAACACCTTTTACCGACTTACATCTTCGATAATAATCAAATAGATTATACCATTTGTAAAACAGTTCGACATATGCAAACATTCATAGCGACCTTCACTAGCATGTGATTCATGGCATAAAGACATTTGTTAATACAATGGTTCGTACTGCATTGTCACATGATATTCGTTGTACCTATTTGCTCTACGTTCTCTATAATTAGGTGGAGTTAATAAAGACAGATGTCTTGTTGGAAATGTAAAAAAAAGACCAGTTTTATAAATTGATCCCCTTGTTTTAAAGTGATTAAACGCTGTTGGCTGGAAGGGCCTTGATAGCTTCAACGAACTTTTGGGCTGAGCACTACCACATCCGAAGCTGGGTACGCACCTCAGCTTAAGTTGATTTATGAGGGATAAATTCCGCGGAATTTGCTTCGCACTAAACCCAAGGGAAATTACGGATATTAAAGTCTCTTACAGAATTCATGGTATCTATGTGTAGCGTGAACTGTTGTGAGGAATGCATGCTAGTGCATGAAAAGGTTACATTTAGCAGTATGCTCTAAAACTAGAAATTACTGGCTCATTGTGGGATTTAAACCCACGTCAATGGTAGCCAGTTCAAGCACAAAAAAATGAAGTTATAGCCACTTCAAAACTAATTCATAGGAAAAACGAAATTATGGAAAACTACTAAACCGATTAGGATGCAGTTTTATGTATAGGTCTAAATCCGGTTACACTTTTTCATAGGGCTTAAGTTTGAAGCAATGATGGCTCATAGGTAGTGCGGTTAGATTCATCGTTGATGTTAGTGGGTTCTTATCTACCTATATTATTCTATAGACTCTCTGAGCTTCCCATGAAGGAAAACATCGTAACCATATTATTGTGGTAGGACATTTTCTATTATTTCCGGACGCTTCACGTCTGGATGAGTCCCACACTGGCACGGAGTTCGCCCTCCGTGCCCCCTTACCTATTGCATTGGGGGACTCCGGTCTCACTAATGCAATAGGTAAGGGTAGTGCGTTTTTCTATTACCCACCTGGATGATTACCACTTTCTATTGCCCAGCATGTATTGATGTGTAGTGTAGTGCAGCCGGATTTCACGTCAGTGAACGCGTGTTCGAGCCCACCTATCCAACTCCAAAATTAGCCTGAGCATACGGTGAACAAAAAATCGTGAGGAAACCATAGGTAGTAATATTTTTTAATAATGCGCGCCTGTATAGCTACCAATCTTAAGTTTGAAAACCTGTCGCCAAATACCAATAGGTGTGTTTCTGACAGCATCACTTGAGAACCAGTACCTCTAGGGTTAGTGTGTTTACCATCTTGGACTATATCGTCACTTAACAACAGATGAGTTTATGTCGGATCAGGAATAAGAAGATCTGGAGAAGAACCAAAGTAACCGACATTGCCCGATGAATTACTAAACTTAAGTGGCAGTGGGCTCGGCACATTACTTGCAGAACCGATGCCCGATGGGGCTAACGGGTTCGCGAATGGGTACCACGTACCGGAAGACGTAGCGTGGGTAGGCCCTCCACAAGGTGAACCGACGACCTGGTGAATGTCGCGGAAATCCGCAATATGTCGCAAGACCGGTCGTCGAGGAGATCTTTGGGGGATACCTATGTCCAGCAGTGGACGTCTTTCGGTTGAATGGATGGATGGAGTTTATGTCTAATGCTTTATATCTAACGCAGTTAAATATTTTTTTCAAGGCAGTTTTATAATACATAGGAAAATAAAATAGGGATAGAAATAGTGTAATAAATTGTAAAAGGAAAAAAAAGTTAGTTTCGCTCTGTATTACCTGTACAAATAAATCATTGACTAATAATTTATTCTCGGTAGAGTTAATAGGAAAATTTAAAGTAATATTTTGTACATATTTTGTTACACTATATAGTATATGGAAAATATCTGTGATACATTAACCAATCGTTTATAAAAATAACTCAGTCAAACTCGAGTTATAACAATATAAGACATTTAGTACGTAACGCCTCTAACAATCTGGCCAGTGACTGTATGTGTTAATTATATGACCAAATGCGAATGGAGTGCACTGAACGACACCGTTGCATCGCGCCGTGGAAATTAACCACCGTCCGTCCGGTAAAGTTGTCTCCGAAAACGTTAACGCACGCGAGTCACGCGCGCTCTCCGGATGCGTCACCGCTTGCGTACGACGCTAACCTACCTACAATAATTGAGGGATGCGTAAAGTATCAAAAAAATAATAAGGAAGGATACAAATGGAAACGTTAATTATACGTGAAAACAGGGATTTTAAATGGAACAATACCCATGAACGCATCGACCCTGTATATATTGAATGAGTTACTGGTTACACACACACGGAATCACTTTCGAACATTATTTAATAAAATATTACAAAATACAGAATCGGTCGTTTAACGTCTTTTGATACTGACATTTGAAGATAATTTAGTATAGTATAGTAGACAGAATTATGCTTGAACATTATATAAAAGGCAACGTCTATCTGTCTGAGCGTTAGTTGGCTTATAACTCGAGAATCTCTGAGCCAATTTACATGATTATTTTTTAAAAGCGTAGATATAAATACCCGGTCAGATTTTAATAGACATATGTTTTCTTTTGTAAAACAAAAAATATAGTAATAGGAAAAATAATCCATAATAAAAAACACACCCAAAATTGACCATTATCATTTTTCTTCTTACTTCTTTATCGTTATGATATAAAAGAGAACGTCCATCTGTTTCTGTGTGTCAGTCAATATATATAGCTATTCTATACAGTATAACAGAATTGACTTCTAACATTATTTGATAAATATATTCTAACATAGTTTGAATTATTTGTTTTTTAAATTTGAAGCAATGATGGCTGAGTAGTTGCGCACTCGGATGTAGTGAGTTCAAATACTACAATGAGCTTGAGTTTTAGTTCAAAGAAAACTAAAAAAAATTGCGAGTAAATAAGCCTAGTTATATTGTTAGTGCTTACCTGTTATTCTTAAGTTGAATATACAACACATATCATAAAGACCGAAGTCCCTTTAGGCGTATCGTGTTGCCATTTTCGTATACGACGTTACTTGCATTTACATTACTAAATTTACTAATAATAACTTGTTATTAACCTGTTAATGCTATAATTAGTTAAAATATTTAACTGTGACTAGGTGACTGTGTCGGGTTCAATAAACCCACGATTCGCGATAAGAGCCCTGTATTCGATGATGTAAGAATGCATTTGTGCATTTACGGTAAACAAGCAGACTTGTTATAGGTACATGTTTTCTTTACTTACAAAATGAAATGAATCGAGCGTTCAATTTACATGAACATTTATCCTCTATAAAACACGTCTGTGTGTATAATTTATGTATAAATTTCAATAACATACGACCGATTATTATGAAAATTGGTCCGTATATGTAGTTTTTCACGATTTTTATGTTATCCTATTTGTTGTAACTCGCCACCATATTACCCTTTAGCATTTTAACGTCTCATCTTGTTTAACACCCGGTATCTTCTCTGACGTAATCAGATACCTTTTTACTACGAAATATTTTTTTTGTTGTTAATAGATATTAAAATATGGAAGATGCTTTATATATTTGATATTTGTAAACTGGCAGGACAATCTCTGCAGCGTTGTATATACCTATTATAGTAGGCAAAACACCTCTTGTTCGTTCGTTGGCTTATCTAATACGTGAACTACTGAGTTGATTTATATAATTGTTTTAAAAAATAGTGTATTTCCTTATCATGAGTTTAGATAATACATGGATGATCATAGTAGCTCGATATTTTAGAAAAAAAAATTAAGAACCTAGACTCATAGACCTAGACACAACTAGACTCAGACTCAACCTAGACTCACCCATCCATGCGATGGTAAATAGTTATTATTGATTATGGATAACTGCAACATTGCACTGCGGTTCATTTTGAATAGGCACATTAATAGTCCTAGGGGAAAACCGGCTTGGGTAACACATTCGATGTACATGACAAGAAGGTCTCGCAAGAGTACCTAGCTGTTTTCGAATTTCGACTAAGTCCACGGGTATGACCGTATGACGATGAGCGGCTGGCTAAAAAGCTCCTAAGGGCACTCCTCATTTTACATGCGGTGGAATACATATATAGAAAGCAAATATCTCATCGCAATACTGAGGGATCTAGACCACGGGTTAATTTAAGATCATCAAGAATAGGAATAACTTGCCTTTGCACGGAGTCTAGAGGAGAAACCTGGTAAGCAGGAGAACAGGCCCAAATTCTTTCTTCAGCTACTCCAGGTCTCCACCCAGGAGCGTCGCAAGACGTGCTCCGATTCCCAAATGAAGAAGCCTCTGTAGCCGCCGCCAGTGTGATACAGTAAGATCGCATGTACTAGCATTACATGTATTATAATGCACACACAAACTTGCACACTATATGCAAGGTACTAGATGGGTTCTGAACGGGTTTAAATTTTTGTATAGCCAACTTAGGTGTAGGTACTTGTTTTGTGAAACCGTATCGTAGTTTGAAAGCCATTGTTAAAAAATGTAACATAAACCTGTAACGTAAATCAAAAAAAAATTTCATTCTCTATCTGTGCTCACGGCTTTATTTGCGTATAGCAATTTCCGTTTTTCATAATTATATAGTGATTGAATATTTAAGGATTTAAGAAATGTATTCGTGATTATTTCTGTGTCGAGTATTATCATTATTATTCTCGTAATTTATTTGAAAACGTAAAATGTATTATACTTAAAAAAGTTAAGACAACACTAACGTACCTTTTATAATAGCAGAACAATATATATATATATATATATATATAAATGAAACTCTTTTTCTCCTGGTCACGCTATAACTTGAGAACAGATTTACCGATTTCAGTCATCTTTTTTTAAATGTTTTTTAATACTTCGTAGAAGGTACTTACATTAAAAAAAAGACAATTGCACATAAACTTAGAAAATTTAAGAATATTAACTTTTGTATCGTAAAACGTTGGTGTGATTGACAGAATCATCAGATTGACGCACTGCAAATATTGTTTAAAATAGATGTATCGGTTGGAATTAAATTTCTTGGTGCACATATTTTATAATGTTATTTTTTTAATGAATTATACAATTCGAATACACAATATTTATAGTTGAGACAAGACAAAGTCGGGTCAGCTAGTTATAGAAAAGTCTGATTTTAAGCACAATTTGTACAGTTTTCTCGCTGTAACATCGGCACGCAATTAAAGGCGTCCAGGATTTGACCGATCTATTCCTAAAAAGCAATAAAACCACATATTATAAACAACTCATTATTTAAGACTATTATAATGAATAAGTTGATTTATCTTTGGATATTCGCACAAATAGAAACTGTACACATACAAACGACAAGGTCGATCTCTGATCGATAATTTGACATATCGGTCGTTAGCCCCGCCCATTCATCAACGGTGATGCCGTCAAATTATTATTATGTAACGCGCCCAAAACGGTCCGTCGGTATCCGGCCTTGCCCTATTTCCGTCACGGCCGGGCCGCTTCGAGGCCGGGCCTTGGCCGAGCACTTGTTGCGATTTTTCAGCGAATGACGTCACGAGAGCGCGTTACCAACGTAGCCGAATAGGAAAAAACAGTGTATCGAATTAGCCATCACTATTTTAATAGGGTTGTCAAAAATTGCTCAACGTCTAAAATTGTTTAGATAAAAAAAAACTGCTTTATTGTTAGTGTCGTTTTGTCACGAGATCTATTTTACCTACTAGATGTGCCAACGGATCAAAGTTATAATAGAGTTTTCCAATATTTTTCAACGTCTTTGAACAAAATTATTGAGATAACACTGTTTTAGGTTTAGTGTTATTTTATCACGAGATATATTTTACCGAACCATTTGAATCGGTTCAGTGGTTATCGAGATATAAGCAAACTAACTGACAGACAAATAGACAAAGAGAATATTTAAAGAACAAGGTTAATAAAAAATTAAAGTAAAATTATTTTTTTTGTATTTCATTGTTAGATTTACTTATACTGACTCCGCTCGTTTTGTCCAAATGGTTGAAACCAGTTGAAATATGGAATATCGAAGCAATATATATTGATTCGAGTATAATTCGTGGAAGCCCTATCCAATTTTAAAATAGTTTCACCAAGTTACAAGAGTTCGCAAAATAAATAAGAAATTGGCACACGATTAAAGTACGTGCATAATGTATACAAAAACTCCAATAAACAAACGGAACAAAGATTATAATATTCTATTTTACTGTTCTTTATTCACGTAAATCAGATACAGTATGTTCAAATCCTGTGTAGTATACAATAGGTAATAGATATTTTATGGCACACACTATTAAAATAAAAGTGGCAGTATATAAAGGTGGATCGAAATGGTAGTAGGGAAAGGTGGCAAGATCTATGACATCACTTTAAGAGGATGATTTAAGGGACTTCCTGTAATATCAGTTTTAAGACTTTTTACTATCGTGGATTAGGTGTAATCAGACCATGACTTCGGTCTCACTGACTTCGGTCTCATTGACTTCGTTCTCACAAATGCAATAGGTAAGGGTAGTGGGTAAATGCATTTCCCCCCGTCAAAAAGAAAAAAAAAAAAGGGTTAATCAGACCATGACTGCACGTTATCTTTATAGTATACTAGCTGGTTTTCGCAGATCTACCCGTGTAGTTCCCGGTCCCGTGGGATTTTCAGAATAAAAGCTATCCTATGTCACTCCCTGGATTTCAAACTATTTCCGTACCAAATTTCATTCAAATCGTTTCATTGGTTTTTAAGTTTATTCGTACAAAAATACAAAACATCCCTCTTTATGATATTAGTATAAATTGGTTTTACTATAACTTGGCATAGAAATTAAAGTTGATATTTAGCCAGGTCCCTACCTGCTAATACTGCTAAATACGCTATCATCCTGCTACAGTGTGATCAGGATGATTTCTATTTACAGTGTGATAAGACTCAGCAATGATAATCGACGCGAGAGTCAAATCTTCCATTACTCAGCCTTCGTAAGCTGAATAAGCTTATGAGTCCACCGAAAAAATACACAACGAAAGTGTATCCGTGATGACGCTAACACATATTTTATTGAACAACGCGGATTTGATACAAGCACTGTCGAATAATGACGTTTATATCATAAATGATAATTTTGAGCACGTAATTACTTTACTGATTGATTAAATCAAAATTCTCGCCCAATTATTGAGTATAAAGATTGGATTCATTGAATGACGGAAAGGGTGAATTTTAAAGCTATATACAAAAATATAAATCTTTTTTATGTTTACCCTCTTCATACGGTTGAGATGAAACTATGACGAGTTGACTATATACGCCAATAAAGTTTGCTGGCTTAACATTCTTTCCGTGGCGTTGCAACAGCCTGCCTGCCTGCCTGTGGTAAAATTAAAGTGATGCTCGATCAATTGGTAAATATTAAAGAATGTAAGTTTTATTTATTTAAGAATTTTTGCACACATTTATGTACAAAGGCGGACTTAATGCCTTAGGCATTTTCTCCCAGTCAACCTTAGGGTGGTGAAGAAAACAACAAAGGTAGGTGCAAAACTAAAACTAAATGCGACGCGGTGCTTGCGAAAGCCACCCCATGTCGCCCCCATCCCAAATGCAGCGGACGGCCCCGGGGGGTTTTAGTGGGTATTTCCGGGCGCTTCACGCCCGGGCGAGTCCCACACTGGCACGGAGTTCGTCCCTCCGTGCCCCCTCACCTATTGTATTGGGGGACTTCGGTCTCACTTATACATAGGTAAGGGTAGTGCGTAAATGCATTTCCCCCCGTCAAAAAAAAAAGGTGCAAAACTAAATAATAATGTTATATACTTGTACACAAATATAATATTATATACATACATAGATACCAATATAATAAAATACATACCACATATACATATAATACATACATACATCAAATAAACAATACATTAATTAATAGAAAAGTATTAGTGCGATGATTCTGCTAAAGAATTAGTAAAGAGTTGCCGTACCCTGGCTTTAAAAGCCATACGGCTCGTGGACATCCTGATTTCCAAGGGAAGTGCATTCCATAGAAGAATAGATTGGATGCAGAAGGAAGAATGTACTAAACTGGAGGTATGAGGAGGAGACAGAAGGAGAAGATTATGTGAAGAACGTAGATTCAGATTATGGCTAGAATTTAGAAATTGAAAGTGCGGTGTTAAATAGGCAGGTGCATTAGGAGAAAATAACAAAGAGTATAAAGTTGTCAATGCCCTCAAACTCCGTCGAACTTAACTTAACAACCGGTGGAGAATTGTAAATTGTATACATAGTTGGTTACCTTGGTGATCTTTATTTATAGTGCTCTTTGTATTGTACTAAAACTGTTGGCTTAGCAATCCAAAGAATTACGACTTCTTAGACAGTCCGCCATTACTTTCAGTCAATATTTTACGTCGATTAGCTAGCAAAATGTAGGGTCAGCTAGGACACAACTCGCGAGAGAGTTTTGAATACTCAGGTGGCGGCCAAGCTGAGGTTCGTACCACTTTGGTAGCCCTTGTGCTAGTCACCTTTTTGCGGCTGAGTGCCTTCAGCACTCGCCCCCAAAGTTCGGTGAAGCTGTTAAGGCCCTTCCGCTCAACAGCATTAGCTTGGTCAAAAAATAAATCGATTAGCTAGTTGAGCTAAGTACAGGTATTGAACATCAAGATCCTCTGCGCGTGATTCGGACGTGTTTCTTTTATTAAATCGGTAATATATAACTGCAGCTAAGGTTTAACTTAGGATGGTAATCATTATTATCCTCAGACTTGTTATTTCATTATTTTCTATCCCCTGTATATCTACTTTAATTTAAACCTCTTATACACATTTGTTCCTGACACAATACATTCATACTTAAACGCTCTCTAAATCACGTGACTTTTATCTTTCCTCATAACATCTCCATACAACGCTAACTTATTACTCCTTAACTTCTCTATCACTGGTGCTACTTTCAACCTCCTATGATTTATTCATTTGTAATCTTATCTATTTTAGTACCTTACATCCATCTAATAGTATGGTACACTTGTAATATTGTTATTAAAATCTGTCACTAATCATCTATAGACGTCTTTCTGCAACCTTAATTATTAACCACTCCTCATTTTTGGCTTAAAATGTTTATCTTCGATGATATAGTGACGACATGTGAGATTAGTGTGGTCAGATGTTAACGATGTTCGATAAAATGAACAATTACTGTCTTTTTTAAATAATTGCACTATAAAGTCTTACCTTACATCATTTACCGTCAGTAACAGATAAATTAACACAAGAAGCGATACGACGACGTAAACCCTTATCCATTTACGTATTATCACTTTGAAAATGTATGAAATCATATCGTAGAACTTTCACGAACAAATAATATGACACAACAACGATAGATATATAAACTGTATGCGATAAACAGATAATTTTCTTATCAGTTACTTCAATAACGTTGTATTGATAAGTTATCCGATGTATTTGGTAACTTCGAAATAAATGAAATCGTTTCGAAGGTAATATTGTGTAAATTATTTTCTTTTATTTTAACCGCTTCGAATCGGGTTTATGTTTACATTGTAACTTTTGAAGAGACAGGTTTGAGCTTTTTAAGAAAAAGCTTTTCTTGAAAGAAAAAAACGACCCTAATTATTTTCCTAAAAACTTTTTACAACTAAAATTAAGTAAAAATATTTCTAATAAATTATTATAGCACTTTACCTTAAAACTGTGCATTGAATCGGATTTTAATCAAATTTTTATGAGTTTTTTTGTTTTACGTGGTACGCTAATTATTTAAAAAAAATTAAAAGTATCCTAAGTTACCCTGAGTAACGAAAAAAGACCCGTCAAGATCGGTCCAGCCGTTTCGGAGATTACCCATTACAACCAGACAGTCAGACAATGTTTTTGGTATATATAGGTATCGTATATACATTCATATCTATTCAGTAAAAAAAATAATTTTGACATTACAAACAGATAATTCAATTTTATTTGATTTTTAATTTGTTGTATTTTCTAGAACTATCGTTTTGATGAATACTATTTCTTCAAGTGAAGTTCCAAGTAGAATGATTATTAGTTAAGTTATTATTGTCTTGTTAACAAAGCTAACGTTATATTTTCAATGTAAGTAATTTCATTTATAAAGTAATTTTAAACATGTAAATAATAATGGTGTCTATTCACCCACTTCTAAGTAATCGCTTTAAAAGTAAACGATAAATAATAAATTACCACAATTACTGAGAGCATTTTGTGAACAGAACAAATTGAACTTTGTTTCGGGCGAGTATTAAAACTGGACGGAGTAACGTTAATAATTGGAAACTAGCTAAATATAGCTCGAATTTTTGACTTGTATTAATTAAACTTGATTACGTTTTATATCTTTGTTATGGATGACCAACGCCGTACGGATGGCTTTAGAGAGGCTGTGGCGAATGCGAGCACCATTTACCTGTAATTTAGTTCTTTTTTTTTCAAGCCATTGTAGCCAGATCAGGCGCGTCGATCTACGCCTTTAACTCAGTAATACAGGTATTTTTTGTATTTTCAATCACTTCACGTACGTTAAGTTCAGTTAAATAAGATCAAATTAATTAAAACAAAAGAACAAAAGTACTCATCTAGAAGAGCAGAGAAAAAAAGAAACTCAATCTGGTGTAAAAAAAATTGTAGATATGAATATCTATATATATATAAGCAAAGTTTGTTTTATTTGTCCGAGGTAAACTCGAAAACTACTGGATCGATCAGCGTGAAACCGCAACCATTCGACGCGCAATTAATCGTAGATGGTTATAGGCTATATGTTTTTTGGATTCCATCGACCCTTTCTCATTTTCTTTTCATTCATTTGGTTTTTTAGGTACGCAGTGAAGAATATATGAAACGCGGGCGGAGCCGCAGGTACAGAGCTAGTGTTTTTATAAAAAACAATACAATTCTTAGGCATAATTATTTAAGCGGAAACATAGAGAGGGTTTTCATTTCCAGACATCATTATCGTTAAAGTTATTACCCACCCTAATGTTAGGGGTACATAAAGTTGCGACGCGGTGCTTGCGAAAGCCACCCCGTGTCGCCCCCATCCCAAATGCGGCGGACGGCCCCGGGGGGTTTTAGTGGGTATTTCCGGGCGCTTCACGCCCGGGTGAGTCCTACACTGGCACGGAGTTCGTCCCTCCGTGCCCCCTTACCTATTGTATTGGGGGACTTCGGTCTCACTAATGCAATAGGTAAGGGTAGTACGTAAATGCATTTCCCCTCGACAAAAAAATGGGGTACATAAAGTTACAAAAACGTAAAAATTACAAAAATATTTTATCTAAATTAAAACTAGCTTGATATGGTGCCTAAACTTATAACAATCCGGTAAATTGCTCGTCTTATGCTTTGGGATCTTATTATATAACGTAATAAGTTATATTTGGTCCATATATCGCGTTTTCATTTTTGTTGCTTTACTGTATAAAAAATGGGATGGGTAATTTATAAATCAAGCTTGTTATAGTACATAAACAATATATTTTATGATTATTTTGCTAATCTTAACATAATTCTATAATAAACTCATAAAAAAATGAAAACAAATCAATGCACACTATAAAGACTGTAAACGGTTTGAAACCAGTAATTTAGTAATAATACTGGGTCGCTTGTTCACGTTCAAACCGGAGTATAGAGGGGTCAGTATATTACAGATGTCTCCGAACTGTTTCCGGCCGCGCCTGCATGCGTTTGGGTTGCTAGCCTTAAACAACGAAATGAGTGGTGTAATTTCGAATGGCACTATAATAGGTTTTACTCGAAATAGAGTTTAGGTGTTATAAAAAACTGTTAATTCTTCACTTCTGTACAAATTCACCATCTCTCTTCAAATTACATAACTATTCTTCTGATTCAGTTCACTTATAAGTTGAAAACAACACTGAAATTAGTACAGTATTTTTTAAGCAGTGAACTTTCGAGGATTGTAAATAATTGGCAAGTTATTTGAAGGATATTAAAAATGTTTCATGATTATTAGAATACATTGTTTGCTTAATATATCAACGAAGATAATTAGTTCTTTTACATCTAAGAACATATCTATCTCAAGTAATCTTTAGTATCTCTTATATCTATTTTTCAATTTAAATTTTAGAGCAAGTGCACTGAACTTCGTATGCCAGCGATAGATCTCGTGTAATAAAAACACCTTTACAGTTTATTGCAAAATAAAAAAGGAGGTAATTCTTTACCATGTTATTTTAAAAGTAATTTATAGCAACACCACGCCATACCAAAGTCTTACATGAGCCACGGATGTGCACTACGATTAATGTTTTATATGAACCTGTTCATACTACACTGAACTCAGTTCTGTTTGAAATTTATGATTTTTCTATATTCCATAGTTATCATACACACATGAAGAACCCTTTACATATTATATATGCGCTCCATCTCTTCGATAGTTGACTTTTAAACTGAGAACCACTTAACATGACTCTCTTCAAATTATTAATGTATACGCTTTGACCATACTGCTTTTTTTTTTTTTTTTTATATTTCGAGACTTTTCCATCTATCCATCCATCCATTGAACCGAAAGACGTCCTCTGCTGGACATAGGCCTCCCCCAAAGATCTCCACGACGATTGGTCTTGCGCCACCCGCATCCAGTGGATTCCCGCGACCTTCACCAGGTCCTCAATCCACCTTGTGGGGGGCTTACCTAAGCTGCGTCTCCCAGTGCGCGGCAGCCATTCGTGAACCCGTTGGCCCCATCGGGCATCGGTTCTACGCGTAATGTGCCCAGCCCACTGCCACTTAATTTTAGCAATACTTCGGGCAATGTCGGTTACTATGGTTCTTCTGCGGATCTCCTCATTTCTGATTCGATCACGCAGGGAAACTCCGAGCATAGCCCTCTCTATTGCCCTTTGGGTAACTTTGAGCTTTCTGATTAGGCTCATTGTAAGCGACCATGTCTCAGTACCATAAGTCATCACTGGAAACACACACTGGTCGAAGATTTTTGTCTTTAGGCACTGAAGTATCACGGCTTCCTAAACGCAGCTCAGCCGAGTTGGATTCGCCGATTAAAGTTTTTCTCTTTATATTAATCCTGTGTTTAACATTCTCCGGTAATTTCTTTCTAATTGTTGCTAACCACTCCTAATTTTCTATCTACCAAAAAAGACAGCAGATCTGGTTGAAGGTCTTTATCTCCCAGAAACGAAGTGAGAATGTCCAGACACAACTTACACCTGGTTTTGATTCCGTAGTCGCTCCTGGACGAGACTAATCTGTGATGGTATATGAGAAGAATGTGAAAGACTGTCTGGACAGTATCCATCATCATCATTCTCCTGCCTTTTCCCAACTCACTTGGGGTCGGCGCAGTATGTTTTCTTCTTCCATACGTCCCTATCAGCCGTCATCTCTTCATTCACTCCTTTTTCTTTCATGTCATTTCTTACACACTCCATCCACACTTTCTCTGGCCTTCCTCTACTTTTCCATCCTTCCACATTCATATTAATTACTATTTTACCCACATGCGCTTCCTCTCTCCTCATAACATGTCCATACCACGACAAACGAGAACCTTTCAACTTTTCTACCATTGACGCAACTTTCAAACTCCCTCTAATATATTCATTCCTTATTTTATCCATTCTTGTAACACCACACATCCATCTCAGTATCCGGTTCGCAAGAATACGCGGGGCTCTATTAAATTTTGTTCCGGTGCCGATAGGTTGAGAGACTGTCTTGGCCTGTCAGCACGATTTCTTATAATTCTTTACCTAAACAATTCGAAATTTGATATTCACTATAATATAAACTATATTATAACACGGATTTCTTTCTAACTAATTTCATCTTTCACATTAACTTTACACCTACATAACGTTGTCGATAACTACGTAGTTTGTTTTCAGTTCGAGATCATCTGAATAAGTTGAGTAGATGTCTGAAGTAATGGGCAATATGTTAAAACGCCCACAAGCCAAACATTCCGAATGTTGTTAAATGCTATACTAATCAACGAATACCATTTCAATTTTGACCGGATAACATTATTTACTAGTGAAAAGTTTAAAGATCATTCTTATTGGTTTATTTTTTGAATTTCAAAGGAAAAATACATCCAAGAATGTGTATCTAGTACCGTTGAATTTAAATACAATTAATAATTAACCCCTTGTGTACTAACCTGGCGTTTACGCCAGTTTTCTATTGTTTTCCTATTGTCTAATTTTTATGGGCAATCGACATATTAACTATAAACTCGTATTTACTCATTTCTTTTTATGAATATACGCAGAGAAACATCCACATTGTGGCGTAACGTAAAAAGGAAGTGATAGTGTTGCCAATTGGTTTACTATAAAAATACAAATTAAAAAAAACCAACGTGAACAAAACATAGTCGTGACGCAAATAGTCTGATGTTGGCTTGATTGACACAGGGTGTAGCTACCGCTACCAATCAAGCTACAGAAATTCGTGAAATGTTATCCACAATCCTTACCTTCCACTTGCACTTGCACGACAAATTCCACTACAGGGCCTGCCTAGGTTAAGCTACGGAACTGTGACCTCACATGTTATAGTTTTTATTTTTTTAAGTGAAGTATATGTGTTGGAAATAATGACACGAAAACAATGATCTTTTTTTCTATATAATATCATTGCACGAAAACGAAATTTTGACGCATTACATAATACAATCCCGGAAAAGTTCTAATAATTCTACGATTATGATTAAACACTGCTTGATATTTCGAATAGCAATACAAACAAGACAATTCAAAAGAACTTGTATTCATGGCCGTAATAAACTATAAATGAAAAACTATAAATATATAGTACCTACTAGATAGGTTTGGATGAATAAAAATGATATACTACTTTACAGTTAGGCACTTTGGCTAAGTTTGTGCATGTACTGAATCATGTTGCCGCCTCGTTCCTCGTTCCCCAACTGGGGAGGCTCTTGACGTCGCCGCCAGCGCGATACAGTAACACTACCCATGCACCCATGCATGCCTTACACGCACAACACTGCATACACACTCCTGCACATAACACGCAGGTACATAGGTCCTGTAAGGAACCTTTTTTTATATTTAAGAACTAAAAAATGTAGGGTTTAACTAGGTTTAAATTCCTCGGGATTTTTTTGTTAGGTAGCAGCCAAGCCGAGGTTCGAACCCTTGTGCTAGTTACCTTTATGCGGCTGAGTGTCTTCAGCACTCGCTCCCAAAGTTCGGTGAAGCTGTAAAGGCCACTTTGGCCAAAAGCATTAGCGAGTTTAGAAAAAAAAAACTATGTTGCCATTGTCATAAAATATACTACTAGATGTCGAACGTGAAAATAAAAAAAATAGTGTTAAAATGTATTTTGGTAATAACCATAGAATTTAGTTTAATCTTATAACGACTTTTATATTCATTTTTTATATATTTATTCTGTAAATACAACTATTAATTATATTGTAAGAGAAATTAGATCAGGTCAATTGTTCATGAGTTATAAGCCAACTAAGGGACAAACAGCAAGAAAGACGTGCACCTTCTTGTAATATGTAACGAGATAAAACATCTGAGAGATGATCTAATCATAATATATAATGTATTCGGTGTGGTAATCTTAATGTCAAAAGAATATTACATTAGGTATAGGGCCAGAGTCAAGACCGATACTAGATGATTAATTAATGCTATCATTTTATAGTCAGAAATGGATGAATGAATGAAAACGTTTAGTAACTTGTTTTCATGAGTCAACGTTCCATATCGTTCCTTTGAGTTTATGATTTCTTTTTAACCCGTTCTCGTGATCAAATTGATGTCTCATTAAACCTTTAAACGTAACTAGCGGAAGGCAGGGGAGGGTTAACTGACTCGAGCGCAGATTTACGACGTCTCGTACGTTTCGTGTTCAAATTAAAGTTACTGTAAACTGTTCGCTACGGTTTCGTAGTGTTGCTGTCCCTTTCTATTCGCCGAGTAACATTCGAAGACCTATTTAGAAATAAATCAAGTATTATTGGTATGGAAGAATGTGGTATCAAAATGATATTCAAAGGTAAAGGTAAATGTATTTATAGGTTTTGTTCTATCAAATGGAATGCGTGAGAGATTATCTGCACCCGCCATTGTGATTTAAATATAGACGATAAATAAAGCTACATAAATACTGTCGATTTTTTAAATCTTTTGGTTTTGGTGAATAATTACGTGGTAATTTTCACACATAAACAAAACTCATACTATAATATAAAAGTTTTATTATCTATGGTTTAAAGAAATAATCACGTAAATCGGTTTAAGAGTTTTGGGAGTTATTAGACAACTAACGTACAGAAACGGAGTTGTTGTTTTTGATGTCTGTTATATCTTTAGGGATATTTTCTGAAAGGTAAGGTTCATGGAATTCAATGATGTTATGTAGAAAAAAAGATATCATTGAAGGAATTCAATTCTAGAAAGAGAAATTAATTAAATATCTTATTTTTATCTCTAATAAGCATTCTTAATATTGTTGCTGTGCTAATTTATTTTTTATAACGTCATTATTCTCTCATATAATGTAATATTTCAAATTGGAAGTGTTTTTCTTTACATGCAATTGCAACTTGAGACGTCGTCCGTGAGTTTGCATGGTTCATACCTCGCGTGTCGTCGACCCCGAAGCGATTGCATCTCGCGCATCTGGGATGGACGAGTCCATTGCCATTGAATTGGACAACATCGACGAGTATTTTAGGACTTCGAGCAAGATGATATTACTGATTTACTGCTGATGTGATACCTTTTTAGAATACAACGACCTTTGTCACGTCGACTTAATGTAACCTTTTTTTAAAATTAAATGAGTTTTTAAATAATGAACCTTTATAGACAGTGCGTAGTAATAATGTTTTTTAATAGTAAGACGTTTGCTGATTACGGAAGATGGACAGAACTTTTTTTATTAAAATTTATTGCTATAAAATCTAATGTTCTACATGTTTCTTATTAAATTTTTATTTCTTGTAATGAATTTCACAATTTTGTGTTAGATAATTATTAATATGTCGATTACTCATAAAAATGAGAGAATAGGAAAACAATGGAAAGCTGGCGCAAACGCCAGGTTCACTAACCTCAAGCGGTTAAAAAAAACTTAAGAAATAGATAATAAATAATATCTGAAATAAATTTATTAGTTAAACAAGTTTTTATGCCAGTCAAGTTTTTTTTAGTTCAGATATATTCGGTAAACGCAGTTTATACGACGTTGTAAAAAGCAGTGCAAGGTAATCGAACGATGCGGTTACCGAAAACCGCATTGTGGGTGGCGGTGAAAGCGAAGTCTCGTCCAGCCTTTCACAGCACTAAGCGGCACACAAATAGCTTTTCATGCGGATTTCTATTATCGACAGTCACGGAAAATGATCTCGCTCACCGGCGAGCCCGATTAGTTGACATTGTAGACTACATTTTTGTATTACCAGACAAAAAAGAACCTCTTTCATACCCACTGACTGCTGTTGACGGTATATTTCATATATTTATTTATATAAAAATATTTCTATAAAACTATAATAAATATTTCAGGTTCCGTTGTAGACGAATAAAAACCGTGGTGATGATGTTTTTACACCGATAGATAGGGTATATGTGGCCCGTACAGTACTACGTAAAGATAAATTTAGATATTCCTTAGTATGATTCTGAAATTAATCATTTCATAAATAAGTGAAGATTAGGATGTAGATCTAAAAATATGTGCACTCGTATGGCGTCAATGTAATGTTGCTATTAAATTGAGTACCTTCTTCCTTCAACCTTTTGTTCTTAATTAAATATATAGAGGTATTTATTATCAAAATCTAAAAAAAACCTTATTCAATTTAGGCCCTTTTTTTTTTTTTTTTGACGAGGGGAAATGCATTTACGCACTACCCTTACCCATTGCATTAGTGAGACCGAAGTACCCCAATGCAATGGGCAAGGGGGCACGGAGTGACGAGTTCCGTGCCAATGTGGGTCTCACCCGGGCGCTAAGCGCCCGGAAATACCCACTAAAACCCCCCGGGGCCGTCCGCTGCATTTGAGATGGGGGCGATAAGGGATTGCACAGCATGCCACCGCGTCGCCCCCTGCAGCGAACCCACCGGGCCTCGTCGTGCAATGGCCCAATGGGGATGGGGGAGAATATTTCTCGACCCCACCTCTTAACCCACCCCCCCGAAGGGAGGCATGACCCATAGGTCAACATTCCGGGCGGGGGCAGGATAGAATTCCTACCCCCCCATAAAAAGAAGAGGGAAGAAGGGGACAGAACGGAGACAGGCCAAGAAGAAAGACGAAGGAGCCCGCCTCTGCTATAGAAGAACAGATAGGTCCCTCTCCTGTACTCGTCTTGTTTAAACAACAAGACGTAGTAAGGAGAGGGATACCTGAAGAAAGAAGAACCCCTCACACCTATACACACCACACAATCAAAAGACTTCTCCGACTCCCAAACCCCACTCTCCAGTCTCCACACAACCCTCACCCACCCCAAACACCCTCCAGTAAAAACACCCCCCCCCAATTATCCCCCTGCTTCCACTCAATTTAGGCCCTAAGAAGACGCTTATGAACTTTATATCACTACCATCTTAAATCATTATAGTTTATAAACTATAAAGTAAATATACTGAACCAATTTATTATCAACTATAAAATAGTCACGTATATAGGTACCTACGGAGTAAACAATAATAACAAAAAGTATCAAAAACGATTTTTGCTACAGATAATAATGTTTTTTTATTATAAACGAACGTAGTTTAAAAATTATGAACGCTTTCCTTTACAGACGCTGTCTGTCTGGTATCGTGATTGTTGTACGAAAAAACATCGAATTGCTTTTTATGCGAAATCATTCATCTTAGTCATATAATTGAAGATACATTGTTGTGGCGTGTATTTTTGTTTTAAAGGAATTTTTAAACCGACTTCAAAAAGGTGGAGGTTATCAATTCGTCTCTATGTTCTTTTTTTTGTATGTTTGTTACTCGATTTTTCCGTTATTTGTGAACCGATTTTCAAATTTTTTTCTTTAATCGATCTTTAACAGACCTGTAGATCTTTAATAAATAGATCTTTAACAGATTGTAGACACTCACACGTGTTTCACATATTCGTTTCCAATGCTATGAAGTAGACTTCACAGCTATACCTTAAAGTTAATATAAAAAGTATAAAACAAACTTTTTAAATTAAAATCAAAACCGGCATCAAAAGGATAAACTATAAAAATTCACTAAAGAGTCAATAAATAATTACTTTACTAATCTGCTTCGTTAATTTTAGAGTCGGTGCCAGCTAGAGTTATCCAATGTACTCATTTACAAATGTAAATAACTGCCTAAACAACATCAAAATTATCTATAAACTAAATACAGGACTAGAGCGATTTTAAAGAATAATTAATCAAAATCGAATATAATTAGCGAGGACATTTACATTTATACCACTCTGTTATCCGTACGCTGGCATCGATTTCAAAATTAACGAAGCAGATTAATAAAGTAATTATTTTTTTGAAAACGGTTTTGTTTTGAAATAAAAAAGTTTTTATAATCATCAACTATGGTTGATTAATATTCAATTTTGAAAAATAAATTAAAGTATTACCTATATGAATTTAAACTCATGTTATCAAAGTCAAATCCTTATTACACAGGTAATTAAAAGTCTAACCTTTATAGGGAAAAGGCAAAGGAACAAAATCATGAAGCCAAGTCTAACATTTGGAACACTTTTTTCTATCCAAAACTCTAAAAATGGCGGTTCCTTTTTAAAGTTTTTCTTCCAATGCAGTGCTCGGGAGATCTCTGAATTCACGCTGCGTTTTTTCAATACACCTCACTTTTGCAGAATAACAAACTCAAAATCACATAATATAAAGTACAATATTGCAAATTAGTTAATTAAAAATAAGGACTACTAAATGACAAAAAAAAAAACGGCGGAAAGCTCTCTGCAGTATACAAGCACATACATAGTTTTCAAATATATTTCATGTATTCATAAATGTTACATAAAACTTTTAAATTAAGAATCGCATCCATCGATACGGCAATTATTTAAACTCTTAGATAGTTGAATATACGTATTTTTGAAAGCGAATCGTTGTAAATCATTCGTGTGTTTATCTTAGGAAGCGAGCCGCGCCCCCCATTGGATGAGGCCGTGCGTGCGTCATATAGAGATGCTCTGGCGCATTTCGACCGCAACCTGTCATTATACATACCCTGCATATAATTCGTCTATCTTTCTACTCTGGTAAATAACTCGATTCTACTGACGTTCATATATTCCGTATTTATCGTTATCCCGCCTGCAATTTCGTTTTCAGGTGGTTCGTTGAATGCGTGATTCTGTTAGAGTTCCAACTTTATCATTAGTTTTGGTACAAAAAAATTATTATACTAAATATGCCTAATAAGAAAGTTCAAACTTGCTCAAAGGAAAAAGGTACAATGAACAGGCAGCAATAAGCAGATTCGGAGAAGAACCATAGTAACCGACATTGTTCGAAAAATTCCAAAACACAAGTGGCAATGGGCTGGGCATTGGTCGTTGATGCCTGATGTAGCTAACGTTTCTTGAATGGCTTCCACGTACCGGAAGACACAGCGTGGGTAGGTCCCTAACAAGGACCGACGACTCAGGGAAGGCTACAATTAGAATTTATATCTAAGGCTACAGCCCAAGCCGTATTACTTTGGTGGAGTTGCGGTAGCTACCACTTTCCTGGCTGAGCGCTTTAAGCGCTCGGTTCAAGAGTTCGGTGAAGCTGCCAAGGCCCTTTT
The DNA here is from genome assembly GCA_014132275.2 of Samia ricini. Lineage (NCBI taxonomy): Eukaryota > Metazoa > Arthropoda > Insecta > Lepidoptera > Saturniidae > Samia > Samia ricini. The sequence continues at coordinate 2,554,920 of AP028161.1, read as the reverse complement.
GACCAACAGTAATTAGTTAATTCTAATTCTTAGTGGAGGTCGCGGAAACCTACTGAGTGCAGTTGGCGCAAGGCCGGTCGTTTTGAGATCTTTGGAAGAGACATATGTCCAACAGTGGACGTGTTTCGGTTGAAAAATGATACGCCGAATGACATCAGAATGACGGATACATTGCAAATATATTATACTCGGGAATACGACACTATTTATTGGCCGTTTCAGTGGCTACCACCATTCATTTAAAAATGTGTCGTCAATTAGTGTGTTCTGGTACCATAACTTATGGTATCTTTAGGCCTAGTACGTTTTCATGTTTAGTCATATCATCACTTAACAACTAACACTAGGGGAAACTGAGAATAAAGTGTGAAATTTAAACCGTATAAAAAAGATGAAAGAAAAAATACCATAGATTTAAGTAGAGAGATCAGTCGTTGCTGTAACTTTAATTAAAAGTTTCCATGACCACATAAATTCATTCATTGAATTAGCATTCGTAAGAGATAATATAAACAGTGGTAATTATGCTATGAGAACAAAAAATTGCAAATAATATCACAACCACGCGCGCAGAGTCATAGAGTAATTGCAAAATTTTTAAAAAGACGGCACAACTAACATTTTAAATCTATGTAAGAAAGTCGTAAGAAATACCAAAATCGTGTGGTGCCAGCTAAGTATAGTACCACCCCATGTCTTCCCGTGGGTTTGGTAAAAGGCGTTTAAGGGATATGAACAAGGGGATGGGCAGCAGCAATCTCTGTGTACCAAAAACACTTTACTGCGATCGCCGACCAGCCTGCCAAGCGTGGCGATTATGGCAATCCCCCCCTTAATGGTGGAGACCTATGTCCACTAGTGGACGTGTTATGGTTGAATGAATGAAAAAAGGAAACTTCATATCGAGAAGGTTGAACAACAGTTGGATTATAAGTATGAGGATTCCGGATTTATAAGATAATATGGCATGTTGTTTTCTTGACATATTAAGCTGTTGTACAAAATCCTCGATGTAATCTATATAGATACTAGGTGTCAAATACTGTTTGTAACAATTTCAAATATGTTGTTTCAGATAAATAAAATCTTTGACCTTATTTTGTTCAACTCAATATCAAGAATAGTTTTCTTTGAATAGGGTTAGATAGTGTCATGATGATAACCAACCAAAAAATTCTTTAAATGATTGAAACAGAGATTCCTTTCCTTTTTTACACACTTTTTATTTAACCCCTTGAGCACTTAGCGTTGACGCCAGCTTTCCATTGTTTTCCTATTATCTTATTTTTATGGATACTCGGCACATTAAGCATATTTTGTAATAATTATTCCAGTGCTTACGTAATTTGCAACATTATCTTTAATTTCATTGTTTAGAAGTTAAAGAAAAGTGACGATCCTATAACAGCCCCTGACAGCACATACATCTAATATTATAAACTAGCTGTATGCCTGCTACTTCGCCCGTGTTTCATATATTAGATTAACTGCGTAATATACTATAAAAAAAATTTGTTGTACTAAAAAGAAGGCAAATATCTTTTTCACAAATTGAAGCACTTGTGAGAAAAACTGAACATTAATTGTCTTTTTTTTACAATTTCTTGCGTTTTAATTTTTTTATTCGGAACCCTAATTATTCTTCAAAAATTTTTTGGTACTGGAAAGATATTTCCCACAAATTCAAATACCTGCCATTAAAACCGTACCATGAATCGGATTTTATTCACAATTGTTTTTACATAAAACTCTAATAAATATCGAAAAATAAAAGCAACGGAAGTCACGCGGAGTAACTACAGCTATCTGCCAAATAGTCCCGTCAAAATCGGTCTAGCCGTTCTAGACAAGATTTCTAAAAGTTGTACTTTTGATATAGGTATCGTATATACGTGCATATTTTTTACAGACACTTCTATATTATTTATTACTATACATGAAAGATCAGTGTATGTTTTCCCTATATGCACTCCTAAACGACTCATCCAATTATAATGAAATTTTGCTAAAAAGTTTGTTCTGCAGCGAAGTTTCGCGGACCAAAAAATGTTTACCGTAACATACAACACTTATATTGATTACTCGTGTAATGTTTTCTTCAACTGGTATGTATTTTAATTACACGGAATTTTCAAAACAGAATAAAATGAGTAAAACAGGTAAATTACAATAATATTAAAATACAAAATTCCTACAAAATAAAATAACATGTAAACAGTATTGTTTATAAATTTTTATATCATTAGTCATTGACGTAAAATGTCTAGAATGTGCGCTGAGGAAAATGTTACTACGCTCAATATTACTTACAGGTTATTTTTAGTATGTAGACTCTAATAATTAGAAAATAATAGAGATGTCGGCCAAGAATATTACCACCTCCATATCTTACCGCGGGTGTCGTAAAAGGCGACTAAAGTGATATAAATCAAGAGATGGGCAGCAATATCCTCTGAGTACCAAAAACATCTTACTGCCATCGCTAACACGTCTGTCAAGCGTGGCGATTATGGAAATCCCCCCTTTTTTGCGGGAGACCTATGTCCAGCAGTGGACGTCTTATGGTTGAATGGATGGAATAATTGTAAAAAAAAAAAATATTAAAGAGTACAATTATCGTGAAAATGAGTAAATGGTGTTTGGTGTTAAGTTAAAGAATGAATATTTATAAGATAATGCGGTAATGGCGCAGTCGTTAGTGTAGTCGGATTTCTCATCAACGGACGCGGGTTCGAGCCCACCTATCCAACTCTAAAATCAGCCCGAGCTCCGGTTAAAGAAAACATTGTGAGAAAACCATAGCATGGTGTTAGGGCATTTTCTAATTCCCTCTCCTTCCTACGTCTTGTCGACTAAGACAAGATGAGTGAAGGAGAGGGACCTATCTTCTTCTTCAGTGGCGGGCTTCTTTCCCTTTTTCTTTGCCCGCCACTGCTCTGTCCCATTTTTCTGTTTTATTAGGCAGGAAGTATATCCTGCCCCTTGGACGGCTGACCTTTCTAGGTCGTACATCTTTCGAGAGGTGGGCGAAGAGGTGGGTGGGGAAGTATTCCTCCCCCATCCCGATTGGGCCATTGCACGGACGAGGCCCGGTGGGTTCGCCGCAGGGAGCGACGTGGTGCTTGCGAAAGCCACCCCGTGTCGCCCTCATCCCAAATGCGGCGGACGGCCCCGGGGGGTTTTAGTGGGTATTTCCGGACGCTTCACGTCCGGGTGAATCCCACACTGGCACGGAGTCGTCCCTCCGCGCCCCCTTACCTATTGCATTGGAGGACTTCGGTCTCAGTAATGCAATAGGCAAGGGTAGTGCGTAAATGCATTTCCCCCCGTCAAAAAAAAAAGGGGCATTTTCTATTAACACCTGCCTGGGTACACCTACAGCCTTCAAGTTTGAAAACCTGTCGTCAAATACCAGCCGGTGTGTTCCGGCAGTATCACTTGAGAATCAGTACCTCTAGGCTTAATGTGTTTACAACCCTGGACCACATAGTCACTTAACTATAATATCAGGTGAGATTATGCGAAAGCACTGAGCCTATACCGTGTAAAAAAGTGATTTATTTATTTTTGCGGGTAGTCAAAAATGTTTAATTTTGCTTAAGTAATACTTAATAGCCCCTAGATAAAAAAATCACAATTGTTGTGTACATATATTATTAATTTTTATATTTATATTAGATGTTAGCGTTCGATGACAGGACTAAGGACAATAACACACTCAGTCTAAAATTACTGATTTCATGTGTATTTGCCAGAATACATGCTACTTATATATATATTTACTTAGAAGCCGGTTTTCCGCGTCGTTAGACGTAGATTCCTATCCGTCTATCCTATTCTATAAATAGAGTGTCGTTTTGGTAAAGGAACACATATTGCTGAAAACATAGTACCATCCTAGGAGGGAATTTTCAAATCATGACAGTTTCAAGTTGACATTTGGAAACCAGTATCTCAAAGTTTAGATTGTTTACCATCTTGAAATACATCAACATTTAACAACAGGTGAGATTGTGGTCAATACGCTAAACTTATTACAGTATATTATGAATAATTCTATGATTAAATTATGTTATTCCTCTCCGAAACGTTTTCATTAAATTTACAACGAAGCAGTATATATTAAGCGACCATTTTTGGAGTTTCTTGGATGATTCAGAATCGCTTCGTAGGAAAGGCCGCAGGTGCCCTGGGGTATCAGAGAGATGTGAACTTACACAGAGATCTGAAACTGCTCTTTATTCATTCCGTAATCAAGTCCCAGTGTAGCGCCTTCTTTGATCGCGTAGCGACACACCCGAGCCCACTCATAGTTAGAGCCGTATCGTACTCCACTGATCCGAACGCTCCGAAACGTCCTCACTGACCCTGATGATAAAATCACTTGCGCGAATAGGATCTTTCCCCATGAAAATATGCGTGACAGCGCCCACGCCCGCGAAACCGCCGTTCTCGCTGCCGGGAACAGGCGGCTAATTTTGCTCCCGCACACAACCCGGGTCCCTCTCCGGCGGCGGCCCAAGACGTGTTACATTCCCCAACTGTGGAGGCTCTCGATGTCGCCGCCGGCGCGATAAAGTTAGACTCACCATGCACTGAGCATCACACGCACAACACGGCACACACACTCCTGCACACAACACGCAGGTACATAGGTCCTGTAAGGAGCCTTTTTTATATTATATAAAAAATGTACGGATTAGCTAGGATTAAAATTCCGCGTGAATATTTACACACAGGTAAGCCGTGGTTCGTACCACTTTGGTAACCCTTGTGCCAATTACCTTTTGCGGCGGAGTGCCTTCAGCACTCGCCCACAAAATTCGATGAAGCTGTAAAGGCCCTCCCAGTAAACTGCATTATCTAGCTTAGAAAAAATAGAATGGAGTTTTCTATGTAATTCACTATCTAAAGAATTAAGTATTTCTAGAAAAAAAACCTTTTTATTATTTTTTATTTGTAACTTCCTGAATAATGGACTATGTAGTTATATCCCCTCAGTCCACCCCTGCCTTTATATTCCAAAATGCCAGTCAGCAATTACGCCCTGTGCATTGAGTAATTCTCAGTAATGAATCGCTCACGCTGTCCGGTTCAGATAATGTTAGTATTTTAGACTAAGAAAGTAACATAGATTTTTATTCATTCTATTACTAACCACAACTTGAGAAACATTAAAGTTATAATTTAATTTAGAGTTTTCTAAAAAGACTTCCGAGATCCGTCGCAATTTAAGTGTGTACTTAAACGCAGAAAACAGAATACAAATATGCATTACCAAACATGTTGAACGTAAATTGGTGTAATGTTAGATAGTTTTCTGAACCAATCACAAGATCGATACGATATGATCCCGCGCGCCGACGACCAATCAGAGGTAAAAAATCGACATCTGCGCAGTTAAGATCAATAGTCAAGATGTTTTTGGCGCTATTTCTATCCCAAAAGCATTTCCCATAGCTAACGAGCAACAATGACTTTCGTTCGGAATAAGCCCTCTGTAACTCAATCATTTTAGTAAAATAAAATAAGCCTCATTTTATTTCTTGTGTATGAGCTTTTATTAATAAAAAATAAACGCTCGTGTCACCTTTACTATTTAGTCACAAGTTGATGTGTTGAGATAATGTGCATTCATCTATCTTCATTTAGAATAAATTCTTCACAGTTTCAGACTCTTCTGACTTTTAATTTAAATTTGATGACTTCTATCTAAATCCTGGAGACATATCTAAAACAATAAAAAAAAAAAAAACAAAATTCAAACAAACTAAAAAAAAAAACCAAACATTTTATTAATAAAATTAACTAAATATTTTCTATATCGAAAATATACTTGATTATATTTTATGGAATAGTAAACAGGTATGTAGTCCTTCTAATGTTAAGTGTCCACTGTACACGAAATTTAAGAGATATAACGCAGTGAATAATCGTGTTGAATAAAAATAATTACGTCCAAGCGGTTAAAATAGCAAATTCGCGATTAATGGAATATATTTTTAAATATTTCACCAACACCCTAATTAAAGTATGAAAAGGTTTTTCATTATTTCATATAAATCTACTGATAATGTTTTTAAAATTAAAATGCACGAGTTTTACCTTTAAATTCCTGTTCACACATTTCTATATGTGTTGGAACGGATGATTTTACTGTAATATTTATGGTTTTAAATTTAATTCGACATTAATTTTTGCCGATATAATGTTACTTACGAGTTTCATTTTTTGGCATCTGAAAAAGTAAAAGAATTTTGTTATCGTAATAAATAAATCTTAGGACATGTATGGATTTTTGTCTTTCTCCTTAGTTCAAACGTATATGAACGTTAAAAATGATGATTTTGTATTATTATTTACTAGTCGACTTTTCGACACATACTTCTTATAAGTCTCACCACTTAAGTTGTTCTCATGTTATTATAAAATTTACGTCATGCTTACGTCAGACACGCATACATGTACACCGTTGGCATATATGAAATGATGATGAAAGCCTTCAGAGATTTCTGAGTTATAATAAAAAGTAGTTACAGTAAAATAGTGCTATTACAATAATATATTCTATAATTCAATCATTTACAGCCTTTTACGTGTAAACTAACTTTCCACCTCTTGGAAAGTGGATAACGTTTTTACCACTGACTTGTTGTATCTTGAACTGGTACAGTCGCTTTGAAAATATAATTAACGAATTTATTTATCTATATATTACCATTTTTAATTTTATCGAAAAATAATATATTTGCCTGGAATATTTTTTATCTACACGAGTTTCCTTTTTATTAGTTACTAGGTAATAATGTTGTTGTAAAGGGAGTTTTGTTAATCAATTATGTGTATACTATTTGCTAAGACTCACTTTTCGTGACGTTTAATTTACTTTATGTAAAGTAACTGAGTTTGTTTTCGAGGACAAAATGAATACCAAATATATTTCAATAAGCGACAGACGCGGTTTCGAATCCTGATCAGTATGAGGCGAAAGAAAATATATATCTATTAAACCATGCATGTAAAGTATTTCTTAATATATTTTAAGTTATAATGTATCGCAAAATACCTGCGTTCCAATAGCTGTACTAGTCCTTTTCTAGGTTTACTAGAGGGTTACGACGATTACATCATCACCGTATCGTATGTATACACCGTATCACCATAAGATGACAATGTTGCCATAAATAAATTTATAAAAGCCTATAACTTGTCTTAACGTTTTAAAGAATTGGAATTCACTCGTAATGTTGATTATAAAAGGCTGTTGTTAGCGGAAAAAAAATCAATAAAAAATACTACATATACACTTAAATCATACGGGAATTGAAACAGAGTTTTTTATGTGAGGTCATACAGACAATTAAAATGAACATAAATAACCCTTATGCATTATGAAAGTGACAGTACTTTAGAAAACAGATGTTTAACTTGTACTTTGACTAAAGTAAACATCGTTTCACTTTCCATTGGGCCTTATTTAGTTCGCGTATTAGCAAAGTATGTACTAATAACATATATATTTTTTATAGTTTTATATACTAGACTTTATTTAATCTGTATATTTTATTAGGTTTCCGCGCAACGCTGCTCGGGTACAGCGATTCTTCACAATAATTCATTACGTTATATCTCTTAATTATTCAATGGTTTTAGATAACGTATTAGAAAAAAAAGATCGTGTATATTATTTCAACTTCCATGATAATTAATTATCCTTATAACTTATTCCATATAAATTTATATAACAAAATATATACTAACGACTTGTTCAGACAATACATCAATCATTTAATAAAAGACTTTAGTATATTTTACGAGTTATAAGACCTATGATGGATAGACAGAGGTAAGACTAATTCTTAAGTGAACAATTAGTTTCCGAAAACAAAACACAATCCTCACTCTTTGAGAAAACTTCGAAAACCTTTCGAATCGTATTCTGTCTATTCGTATTATGCAAGTGTATGCACTTCCATTATAATTATTTTACCTTATTATTTGTCATTATTTTCGTTTCGTTTGTCGTTATTTTCATAACAGAATGTCTGACCCACGTTCGGTATAAACACGTTATATTTGTATAGAAATTACGAAATTTAAAGACCATTTACCTGGAACACCCGGTGGTGGTAATGGTGATGGTGCAGGAGCCGCAGCAGCACCATCGGCTCCAGGTGCTTGTTCCGGTTCAACGCTTGGTAAATTGCCTCTAACATGATAAAAAAAATAAAAAAATTAGTATTGGCATCAGCCTTCTTTATTATATAGGTTCTGGTTAAGTGTCAGTAATCATTTAATCCAATGGTATCATCTCATTTCTCTTCATTTTTTATTGTATTTAGCAAAATATTTGATTACGAAATAACACAATCATGCTCTTAACACATGAACTAAATAACTTGTTATTACCAACAGTGTAAATGTAAAACATCTTTGCTATTACATCATTTGCTTTATTTTTATTAATAAATCAACTGTATTAATGAATTACATAATATTCGGTATTGAGAATTATTCAAATTGTTGTTGTGATGCCGTATACCTGGGTCGTGCAAATATTTCTCAAGCAATTGTAAGGCAAAAACGGGCCGACTTGTGCGTGAGGTTGAAGGACCTTTTATTGGGAGGAGGCAAACCTTGTTTAATTTAATCCCTCAAAGACACAAGTCTGCGCTTTTACCACAAAAAAGATCCCATTAATCGTAGCATCTAAGTTCCAGGGGATACGTCTTAAGATCTCAAACAATATAGGGATTCTTGGCGTCAACATGTCCAACGATGTACAGTTTCGGAGTCATTTGGAAAGCAAAGCCAAATTGGCAGCTAAAAAGCTTGGTATTCTCAATCGGTCTAAGCAGTACTTCACATCAAAACAACGACTTGTGCTGTTCAAAGCACAAGTCCAACCTCACATGGAGTACTGCTCATATATTTGGGCCGGTTCTCCTGCTTACCAGCTTTCTCCTCTTGACTCCTTGCAAAGGCGTGCTATTGTTTGTTGATGGTCCCGAATAAACATGCGGTCTAGATTCTGTGCAGTTTCGCAGAAACTTCGAGTATCTTGTACCGCATGTACAATGGGGAGTGCTAAGAGGAACTTTTCGAAATGGTAAAATCATCACCATTCCAAACCCGTACACTCCGCTGTTGACTGGACGCTCATCTCCACACCCTTAAACCTAGCCGTAACGCCACTACACTAAAATACTCCAGGACCTTTTTACCACGTACGCTAGCGCTGGGGAAAGGATTACCCAGCACAGTCTTCCGTCAAGGCTACGACATTCGAATCTTCAAAAAGGGACTTAAAGACGATCTCCCAGGTCGGCTTACGCATCGGTAATACTCCTGGTGTTGCAGTTGTCCATAGGCGACTGTAACCATTTACCATCAGGCCGTCTGCCTGTTCGCCGACCATTGATATAAAAAAAATCAAACTATATAACATTATGAAATACGTTCATTTTACCTAAATATTGCATCAGATTAAAAGAATATCAGAGTTTGTGTAAATGGAATTTTGAGAACAGTTTATCATAGTATTACGGTCTTACAAAACTTATAATTACATTATAAATGGAGTTAAAAATATGCATATTTTTATATAAAAAGGTTCTTTAAAATAAAGAGACGAAGGCGGTAAAAAACCAGTCACCAACACATTACAAGTTCACATTTAGTTAAAGAAAGAAAACCTGTAATTTCTGTTACCTTGGTAAAATCTCATGTGGTTTTGTTTCGTATGATAAAAAAATATAGAGAATTCATAAGATTTTGTAAATCTTTTGCAGACTCTTAAATAATTTCTATTATTAAAAATTCGTTTCGCTCTCGAAAAATCTGCAGCCACTACCTTGCACGTCATGATTTATTTTCAAAAATAAATATATATTTTGATCTTATTTTTAACTCCAAAAACATATAATGATTTAATATGAAGAGAAGTACGGGGAAACCAATTCAAGACTCTGTCCTTAAAAAATATCATAATGACGGTTTTCCTTTTATAAAATTATGTCTACTATAAAAGTTGTTATGCAAAGTTATGACCCATTCGTCCCTTATTGAGTCGCAAACACAATATATAGACTTTAAAAATAATGATAATAACCACATTGTATTTACAAATCACTGAACAAATCCAGTTACCTGGAACATATTGGCAGAAACAACCGTCTATGGAGACGGAATGACAAAATTGAAAAATCTTCGTTTCAGTCATGTACTTATTATTGTGGTTTGAAAAATAATGGCTATTCGCTTATACAATATGATGTTTGACATTGAACTTGTCTGTTGTATGGACGTATGAATTTGCACCGAAGGTCGCCTGCACGTTTGCATGTAAATTATCACCTCCGGTATTCTGTAGCCTTGGTAACTTATATCATATAAACTCTGTGTAACATGTAGATCTAGAACATTTAGTCTATTATACAAGCACTTCAGTCGCAGGTTTCCTTTATCAAGATCAAGGGCATTTAGTATAATATAGCCAAAGAATTCCTTTCAGATTAAATTCCCTTTTATCAGTAGCTCTTTAAATTTAATCGTTTTCAACAATTAGTAGTATTGTCAGAATTAAAATTGTTATTTTATTAACAAAATATCTATAACTTTACAAAAGTAAACCAGGAAGAGTAACTGTTTAATTTTATTTTTAATTTAATTTTTTTAATAACGTTCGAGTTGTAATATTAATTGAAGTTAAATCTAATATTCATTACATTACAAAACAAGATACTTCAAAACTAGGTGAGTATATTTTAGAAGTAAACAAGCGAGTCTTGTTTGCACTGCAAATTACATGCATTGTCTTATTGTTTAAAAGAGGATGAGCGTGTTATACAAGAGAATAAACCAGCCATTTTAATTCAAACAGCTCAGTTGCATTTTAAAATTTCAAGGCACTTTAAAATGATCCAGATAATTTCTTGACAATTTATCATTATTACATATTACTGTGTATTCTTTATTTTAAATAAGTTTTGGTTTAATAAACTAAAACAAAATATGATTTAGTATCCTAAAGTTATATTACATAATAGATGATTTTACCAATATTTGATTTGTTTTAAGCGTAACCTTATTTTAAAATTTAGTGCCATATATGCATTGTTTTTTTTTACATGATACAGGCTCAGTGCTTTGACCACAATCTCAACTGATGTTAAGTGACGATGTGGTCCAGATGATAAACACGCTAAGTCTAGGTACTGGTTCTCATGTGATGCTGCTGGAACACACCTATTGGTGTTTGGTGACAGGTTTTCAAACTTGAGGGTGGTAGCTACCCAGGCGGGCATCATTAGAAAATGCCCCACAACTATGCAACCATGTTCTTCTACGCATAATTTAATTCATAAAATTAAGCCAAAATATTAGAAAAAAGTATACATATTTTCTTTCATTTTAGAATACACTGGAAAATATATGTATCTCAAGGAGCTGGTCAGGAAAATGGGACATATTATTCAAATTATTGTTTTGTTATCAGTCCTTGATAAGTGTGTAGAGTTTCAATAGCCATTTTTAAGTAAATGGAGCTTGAAAATTCTGTTAAATATATACATACATACAGGTCGAGCTATAATATAGAGCGTGTACAAATGTATTCAAAAGTAAATTCATCTGTCGCAATAAAACAAATAAAAAACAGAAACAGAAATAACACATTTAAACAATTTTAAAAGAACATATTACGAAACCAATATCGAATATAACATACTATAAAATTAATTTAAAAAAAATTATATTATCAATCATTTAGAATATTATCTCTTTAATCTTCTTCTGCTGCACTCTCTTCAGTACTATCGTCTTGTTGGAAAACATCCTCTGCTACATCGTAAACATCTTTCACAATGTCGTCAACTGACACAACTTTTTCGGGTGTTTCCAAAACAGCACTAGGTTCTTTAATATATTCCTCTACAGGATAAATCGATGGTTCTGCTTTAGCATGAATTGATGGCTGTTCGGATACATTATGATTTGTGTCAACAGATTCATTAATGTCTTCTATTTCTTCATCGTCTGAAACAGTCATATTAAGTTTATGTGTGCTAAAACTATACACATAATTACAAATAATTAATATATATATATAATACCATCGTGGATACTTGAAAGTTGCGATAATCTTTTATTTGTTATACCTTTTTGACATCGTCCGTAGTGTTCTCTGCAAAAGAAATGTATGTTACTAAAGTAATTGAAATAACTTCTTGTATAAAATTTAATTACCATTTTTTTATACAAATTCGTTAATTAATCAAGTTAATAATTTAAAATGTAGAAATGAATTATAAATTAATGTCTCAATAAGTTAGTTAAACTAAGTACATTTTTTTTTGCACAATCTATGAATTACAAAAGTGTTGTATTTGCAGCATACCGTCTGAATAATCTATAGCAATTACAATTATAAATGCGATTGAATTAAGAATTCTTTAAAAAAAAATTAATAACAAAAATAATAATAACAAAAAAAAGGATAAACATACCGTTAAAATAAATACACCATAGAAACAATTTAAAATCGTTGACAACAACAAGTAGGAAAGACCGTAATAGACATTTTAAAAACATGTTTATTCCGTGAAAAGATGTGTTTATTTACGCGATGCCAAGTGACGTTAGGTATTGGCATTGAGAGGGACAATAATTTGTAACATTGAATAGATCGGCATGGCAACAATCAGCTGATATTAATACTTGCTTGTATTGGATTACGTCCAGATTTGAAAGTAAATAGTAAAAACTTTTTAAAATTAAATAACACTCTTCAAAACATATTTAAATAACTTCTCAAAATTTCGGAGGACGCCAATTGAATCTCTGCGTTGTTTTATTTTGATTAACAAACTAGAGATTGGCGACAGTGGATTTGTGGGCTATAAGACGTTTGGATTGGAAAGCTGATAAAATCAAATAAACATTATTGTTAGTCCTTTATGAGGACTTATGTATGTCAAAAACTACCGTCTGTTATAAAAAGAACTCTTTCCTGTATAGTTCGACTCAATTTGATATCAAAGGTGTTTGATTGTTTAGTACGTTTATGAAACTTATTTAAGACTAGCTCTGTTCCCGCGGCTGCGCTCTCGTTTCATATATTCTTTCCTGCGTTTTAATTTTTTTACACGGAATCCTAATTTTTTTTTTTGTAAAAACATAAAGTTAAAAGTCTTTTCATAAATTCAAGCACTTTTCCGTAACACTGCGCATTGAATGAGATTTTATTCAATTTTTTATGAGTTTTAATTTTTACGCGGAACTCAAATTATCTTCGAAAATTAATTAAATGCCCTAAGTTGAAAAGTATCTTCAGCTATCTACCAAAACAAGTCCCGTGAAGATCCGTCCTACCGTTCCGGAGATAACCCGGAACAAACAAACAAACAGACAAAAATTTCATTTTTGGTATAGGTATCGTATGTACATTCATATCTACTAAGTAAAAAAAAAATATTTTTGACATTACAAACAGACACTCCGATTTTATTTATTAGTATAGATTAATTTAGCTAATCGCAATTGTTTTGGATTGTAGCGTATATACCCTCAGCATAATGTAAAGAATTATCAGCTTTCCATTCTTGACTTCCTGCAAAGTCTTGCGATTGGTATTGTTGATGATGCCGGATTAACATGTGGTCTAGATTCTTTGGAGCTTCGCCGAGATATCAGGTCTGTTCTCTATGTGTTGTTTACCGTATATCAATGGGGAGTGTTAAGAGGAATTGTTCGTTATGGTACCCTCGTCGCTATTTCAAATCCGTTCTTGCCGCCGTTGGCTGGCTACTCGTTCCTATACTCTTAAACATAGCCGTATCTCAACTACATTAAGGTAGTCTAGGATATTTTTATCGCTAGCGCTTTGGAATGGTTTACCTTACACAGTCTTTCTTTAAGGCTCCAAGTTCGCCAACGCTGCGGTATTAACCCCAGGTGTTACAGTTGTTGGGCAGCAGAAAGGCTGTCTGCCTGTTTGCTATCCTTTGACATAAAAAAAATAAGCGAACGTAGCCGCGGGCACAAATACTGATCGATATTTTTTACAAGATAAAACGATACTCGACAGCAAAAAATGTACACGGTAACTTGCAAAAGTAACTTGTTAATAATTTATATCGTAAACATTTCTAGAAAGTTATTGGGACTTGATAACTTTATATCTTTTGCATAACTTGTCTTATTATCTTGCAACGAGCCTATAGATCGAAGACTTACTTAGTAATAATTCTAAAGCCACAAAACTAGATTCATAATCTTGTCGTTTCCTGCCCTCGCTGGCGTGGGCTAGGTATGCGGTTACACAGATCAGACTGCGTTCAGTCAGTGGTTCTTTATCTTTAGTTATATGTATTGTAAAGCGGATATCTTAATAAATCATTTAGAGTTTATTTAATGTATTACTTCATCAAATTACTATTGGTTGGTTTTCATTGACAGATTTTATTCGGAAGTTTTAATTGTTTATATCTCATTCATACTGAAAAACAAATGATAATGGTAAACCTGCGTGGTAACTAATTTTACTTCAGTCACGTGTTCTTTGATATTACATTGATTTTATTATATTTCTATGATAGTATTGGTCTCCAATTACTTCTACCTTCCTACCACCCTTGTATTGGCAATCGTCTAGTATTTTTTGTAGTATTTCTTCCATCTTAGTTTGTATCGGAATATATTTTTTTGTCACCAGTAATAAATATAACATCATATTAAATTATTATAAAAACTATATTGAATTATAAAAGGAAAAGATGGAAATACGCCAGAAATGTCCGCCTAAAACAGATTTGAATGCAATTAACTGAGAACACACAAATGACTAATAAGTAATTAATTAACAACGTCGCATGGCTATTAATTTTCTATATTTTATTTGAACCAATGATAACTTAGTGGTATTCGAATCCGTCAATCTATTTTATAATGAGCTTGAACTTTCGGTGAAGGTAAATATAGAAAGGTAGTGAGGAATTTTCTTATGCTCATTTGGCTATCCATCACTCTCATGTTTGAAAATCTATCGCCGGGCACCAATAGGCGAGTTCAGGCAGCGACACTAGAGAGGCTTTATCTGTAGGCTTAGTTTATACCATCTTGGGCTACACTTTACATACGATCAGATAAGTTCGAAGTGTAAAGTTAATAAAGTTTAATAAAAAACTAAATTACATAGAATGGTAATGTTTAAACATTTTCATAACGCATGGAGTAATTTCTAATGTTGAGATGCTCAGAATTATGTTATCTAGATGCAGCCCTCTAAACGCTTTAGGCTGACACACGTATAAAGTACATGTGATTTGTATCTAGGCCTATTTCGCTAGAAGCGATGTTATTTATTGTTATCCTGTAATTATATAGGGTTAAGTAGTGACTAGTGACCGCTTCGTCGTTTTAGACGATGTATATTACTAGACTAATAACTAATTCATAAATAAAATATAGCAAACAAAAACATTCTTAAAGGTAAGTTTTGTAATTTGTCGAAACGTTCTATCAGGGATCAATAAAGCTACGATCTTAAATCAACAAGAACGATGTTTCACGAAAACTTGAAAACAATCTAAACTATTCGATGGTGAGTTTACAATCTACATAACTCAGTCTAGAAGGTGTTTATCCAGTTACTTCTCAGCAGTGAATATTGGCTAAAGTCCAGGCGCAGCGAGCCGTTGCCAGATCTAAAAACAATTGAATGTTATCTCACATACACCGAAAGAGTTTCACGTTCTATATCAAACTCCAAACTATCGGCAATTATAATAATCTACATTTGTTGTTTAATGTTTTATATGAAACAGATGCTAAAAAAATTTAATAACATCGTTAAACATCTAATTTAAAAAAAGAAATTATTCGAGATTAAAATATGTAGGTAAAAACTATTTTGTCAAAGTATATAGGAAAGCATAATTCACTATTGCAAATGCATGTATCAAAAATATTAACGGTAACTTGTATCTTTTGAATTAAATCAAATTAATCAATATAAGTAAATAAAAACTTTTATGCTCTCTAAATAATTATTAATAAATAAATAATTACGTAATAATGTACCCGTATTATTCACAAGAAATTATAATTATTAATAATCTGTATACAATATATATAAGAAAGAACGCAGTGTCTTAACGACATCCGCCTCCCGACCCCTGATCAGTTCAGACAACACTGAGTTATTCTGTAACAAACATTAATTACATTGTCTACTCAGACACTGATAAAGAAGAATAATGTACTTATTTAGAAAGGTAAATAGGCCGGAAATATATTATTTCAAATCCAAAATAATTCAATTTCCTTTGTACAACTTCATAATTTGAATTTAGAACCACACACCCATTCACCCTCGCCGTGTAAATTTCTTTCGTTTATCTTTTCTTTCATCTATCCTCTCCACGTGCCAGAATCAATTATGCTTCGCTTAGTCTATCTTTGTGACTAAATCCTCTACCACACTACAACGTTTCCTTATCAAACAATTTTAAATTTGTCCATTATTTCCACGGCGGCCACGATATAATAACAAACCCACAGCACTCACAGTGAGAGATGTGCTAACACTCCTGGATGTAGACAGTCTAAACAAGCTATTCTGGAAATATCAAGGAGCTTGGCCCAAAGATAGCTCAGCTTATCTCGCACTGATCTTCGCTTACTACCAATTGATCGCAAAGAGTGTAACGACGCGATATGATTAATTAATTTATGTAATATCTTAATATAAATATTATAATTAACATGTACTCCACGACTAAACGACCAAACATAAACTCTTCTTTAGTTTTATTGTATCGTTCTATCTCATTTATGTCACTTTCGTATTTTTTTTCCTCCACTTCTCCATGTAATAATCTTGGTATTTATCCCTGGAAGCTTTTTATTAGCAATAGTCAATAATTATATATTTTTATGCATTGTAATATTAGTCTGTAAGCTTTTCCAAAACTAATAAAATAAAATAAAATTAATAAATATTTATTTACTATAGTTCTGACAAATAGCCCCATCTATAAGGGATGTCTGACTGCTGCCGACGTGGTCCTGGAATGCACAGGAATAGTCTACAAACGGGCAAAGCCTTCAAGTAAACAAGGTTTTGCGCTACCCACATCTAGCGGATTCCCGCGACCTTGACCAGGTCGTCGGTTTACCTATTCACGCTACTTCTACCGGTACGCGGGAGCCACTCGAGAACCTGTTAGCCCCATCGGGTATCGATTCTACGAGCAATTTACCCAGCCATTGCCACTTAAATTTGGCAATTCTTCAGACAATGTCGGTTACATTTTTCTACGGATCTCCTCATTCCTGATTCGATCACGCAGTGAAACTCAAAGCATAGCCTTTTCAGCAACTTCGAGCTTTGTTATTAAGCCCATTGTGAGCGATCACGTCTCAGTCCCGTATGTCATCACTGGCAACACACACTTATCAAAGATTTTCGTCTTGAGACACTGCAGTATTTCGGTGCAAATATGCGTGAAACGATTTGTTTCAAGTTGTAAAAGAAAAGTTAAAGTTACTGTCGTAAACATCATCAACAATCCCGTCCTGCTATCTTTTCAAAAATAAGCAAATCACATATCTCGGTTGTCTTTCGTGCTTACGTAATACTTGAAGGACACCTAGTTTTATTTAAATATTTCAAATAATAAAATTTGTAATATATTAACAACGAGCCAGACATGCTGAATAACCCCGAGTATGTATTGTTTCGATTCGCAGATAATATAATGATGCCGTGGGCCGCGCAAAGGAAGTCGCAAATTTGTCGCTGGAATATGGCCGCCCACCGTACTCCCGGCTGTGTATGGTTGTTATATATAACCATACCAAGTTTTATTATAAATCACTGAAGATACGAATGCAATGGGAATATTCTCTTCTATATTAAAATAAACTACAATTGCATTTATAAGACTTAAACGGAATTGCTGCTTTACTCCGGATTTATGTATGGCGGTTTATATTTTATACGCGTAATTGGGTTTTTAGAAATATATTTGGTCACGGATTCCAAAATATTAGGTTACACTTTTTGGTTATTCTTTTTACTGCGTCACAAAAACGATCGCCTTAAACACCCGATGGAGGAATAATTTACATTTCAATGTATGTACGCATATACAACATTCTTCACAAAAAAATATGTAAACCTTTTAAAAATGTAGATAATTCTCACATTAATCTAAACGATAAAATATCTGATATCAACATCACTTCCGATTGTATAGTTTCAGGTCTCAGTCTAGAAATTTTACAGGTAATTCTGATGTATGGTCATATCAATCAATAATACTATGCTTACTGTATACTATATAATCAATTCTTGAATAATTTTACTAACAGTATGGTTGTTATAAACGAGTAAAACTGCGGTGTACAGTTAGTGAATTATATATTATCCATTACGTTTGAAAATGTTGATGTTCGTCCATCACACAATCGTCGCAATACGCGTTATATAGAAAAAGCAAAACAAACTTATTTTAAAAATAAAGAGTAAAATAAACTATCCTGATGGAATATGTCCAGAATATTATCTACATAACAAAACTACGTGACAACAATATCGTTTTAATATTAACTTACTTGAATTTACGTGAATAGTACTTTAAACTTGCACATAGAATATATATACTTATATACATACAGCCAACTAAAACATAAACAGATAAAAAAAGTACAAATACAATCTTTATCATAGGAAATAAATAGGTAGTGTCAATAGGAAATAGTTTAGTTTGACATAACTTTAAAATAATTCTTGATACAGTTTTTTATTATCTGTTTTAGAATGAGTTACAGCAATCGTGGGGGCTGATTACCGGTGCGCGGCATCGCTTACTGCGTTGGATTCCGCTACCTACATTTACGCAAGCATCGTCGATGGACATTGTTAGTGCATGTGTGGTGCACAAACATCAAATGCAGCGGGCCGTGGCCATGTTAATGTCTTTACCAAAATGAAGAGAGTAAAAAATGTTATCTAACCACAAAAAATCATGCCAGGATTCGGTTTGTTTATATGCAGTTATGGAACGTGAAGATAAAATGTTAAAAAATTAGGCAGCCATGGCGACTACAGACAAAAGAAGAAACTCGAAACTTTGGAAAAACTTTTCTATGATTAAATTATAGTATGAATTGAAATTATAAAGCTCATAAAGCGCCAGTACTTAGTCACCATCTTACAGTTGACATACTATAGCATGTTGATGGCTTAAGTCATAGCAATGTGGGTGACGCGAATCTATAAGATTTTCCCCTACCGAGAATAGCTCAACGCGGGTAAAGAGTTTTCATTCCAAAAATCGTTGCCAATTTGTTTTCTCGCGCAGACGGAGTCACAGATGCAGCTAGTATTGTTAAAAAGGATGTTGGCACATTCAGTGAAGTGTGACAGACAGTCCCGACTGGCCGTGTTGCTATGCTAGCTTGCGATTATTGACGGAAACAACGTCATTCGTCACGGGCCGTCACAGCGAGACAGTGACAAACAAATATATTAACACCTTGGGCTTTTCAGTTAAAAATTACTTCAAATAATATTTACTTCTATACTTATAATAAAACTGTATGGAACAATGAATGTGTTTCAGAAAAATCTCGAGGGAGAATCACCTTAAAATCAATTACAGAGCTCATTTGTCTGATTTATGAAACTTTTGTCTGTGCATGCATCGCGCAATAACTACTGGGTGGATTACTGGATACATAGTAATAAAAAAATTGTAAATTTCACGTGTTACATTTTCGATTTTTGTTAAAAGAATTATTGCAAGGGGTTAAAAATAGGTAATTAAACACATTTCTATATTTTTTAGAAATGTTTGTCTGCCCGTCTGTCTGTTTGTCTGTGCAGGTATCAATTAGAAAGTACTAGGTATGTTTTAAAAATTCTAAAAGGTAATTATAAAGCATATTCCGGGGTAACATCAAAACTTTATTTCATTAAAAGTTATAGTACTTTAAATGACACGCGGTTCAAATGTCAGACTACAATATAATACTGCGGCGACTTTATTATGAAAGAAGAGTTTGTAAGTAAATGCGTTTTAGTCTTATTTGAGAACAAAAAAATTATGGTTAGATTGAAATTGAACAAAATGTTTATAAATAGTATATTAAGTAATTAATCTCTAAGACATAATAAACAAGAAAACAATATTTTGATATTTTTTAAAAATATCTAGCAATTAAAGATGTTGTATTACGGGGTCATAATATGAAAGTAGTGAACTGACTTTCAATTATGATATAAATAGGTATAAATGGAGTGAGGAACATAATATTTTTTCGTTCTAACTATAATTGAACGGTTCAAGTTTTTGTTTATTTTTTATGACAATTGGGGGACGAAGTGTTACGAATGGTGATTCCGTAAGCAAACTATTTACAGATGGGAGATTTTTTATTTACATTGATGATCTTTGAGCAAACAGCTATGTACGCATTCACAATCTATTATAGGACATATTTTATCTGTTCGTTCGAAATTACGCAAAAAGAGACGGGACGGGACGGGGCGAGACGCCTGAATTCCACGCGAGCGATATCGCGGGCACAGCTAGTAAATAATAAAAGTAAATTTAAAAAAGAAACTAGGTGTATACACCGTTCACAAATATTTTACCTTTGAAGTCTCATTTTGGTATATTAGCGTTACTAATCAAATCTTTTGTAATCGTAATCAAAATATTTTGTTAATCGTTATGGATTTTTGTTTTCTATGCTACATTTAAATCGTAAAACGTGCCAAAACGAATTCAAAGTAGTGCTTACAAATATTTTTCTAGCTATTCGTACATTCTCTGAAAGAGAAAGATCAAATAAAGCTCCGTTAATTCCTTTCGTCAACGATTTGCCGCCATGACTCGTAAGTAAAATAGTGTTGAAATTTTCTACATTTTATACGAATAAATATCGAAAAAGTCTTCTCAGTTTATTATACAATATATTTTAAAAAGCCTGATTTCTAGAATAATGCAATAAATAAATAAATATCATATTCATTTTTCTACAACGAAGAAGTTGCAGCTTCTATAACTCTACTCAAAATCAAATCAAATCAAAACCAAAATTTATTTATTCAATTTAGGCCCTAAGAAGGCGCTTATGAACGTCTAAAACACTACCACCGGTTCGGAAAACAACCTAGTCGAGAAGAGCCGGCAAGAAACTCGATCTGGTTCTTTTTTTTTCATAAATATAATATATATCATTTTTTTTGTCAGATAAAAAACTATACAAATCGTAGTTTTAATAATGTTAGTGGAAGCACAGAGATGTTGGTTAATTCCAGACATCACTATCGTTCACGTAATGATCCACCCTGTAATAACCTTTTGAGATTAAAACTTGCTTGACATAATACTTGAACTTATTGTCAGGTAACTCGGTAATGTTACTTGGGATCTTATTGTAAAACCGAATACTATTACCTATAAAGCTTTTATTACACTTACTTAACCTAAAGCGTGGTTCCGGCCAACTTGTGTTTACTTCTAGTATTAAAATTATGACGATCATTCACTAGATCTAGCTTGTCTAAATTTTTACGAATATGCATTAAGTTATCGAAGATGTATTGGGAGGGCAAAGTTACTCGTACTCAAAAAAATATACATCTCCAAACAAAGTGGATTTTGATTGACATGCGATCAGAAATAAAATACCTATAAACTGTGTTGTTTTCATTGATGTATATCTATAGGTTTTTATTGAAACATATATCTTGTATCTGATGTATATCCGGAGCATCGACATACCAAAGTGGCCAGTAGCTACGGAGTTTATTTTACTATAGGTCTATTTTGAATCTGACACGTTTATCAAACCACTTTCAAATTGTATATTCAAACAAATCATGGCGAATAATACTTACCAAACATGGTAACATAATATTCAGAACGATAACATAATGGCTACAGGTAAAATAGCTCTGAACGGACTATACTTTAAGCTTACTGTCAACTTATTGTAATTTTGAACTCTTCCAATGATTTCTACGCGTGATGGTGAATATCTTTTGAATTGTTGTATACAGCCTTGATGTAAAAATATTCATATATTTATAATATACTACAGAGTGTTCCATTACCTAACAATGTAAAATTAAACCGGGGATGAACATACAAAGAGATCCTAACTCTATATCTGGTCTGACCATTTATGGAGCGGACCGGGAGCGACGTCGACAGGAATAGTCAGTTGTATCCTTACAGGGTTGGAATAAATATCTATTAAACGATTTATTTGTAATATTAACGAAGTAATTTAATTTTGATTGCACGCTCCAATAGTAACACAAAATAACTGTCAATATCCAAATACACAGTTTAAATGGACATGTTTTGAGAAGAGACGAAACGCATGTGACAAAAAACTGATGATTCGATAGTCGATGGATGGAAGGAGAGAAGACGGCCAAAGAAATGATGGATGGAGTGCGCGACAGAAGATATGAAAGTAAAGGGGTGAATGAAGACATGGTTGCTGATAAAGCGATATAAAAAAGAAGACATACTGCGCCAACCCCGAATAATAAGAAATTGGGAGCAGGATGACAACGATGATGCAACGGTGATATTATAAAAAAATGTATTTTTTCAACGAGTACCACTTTCCCCAAATAATAATAAACAAGTTTAAGTTAATTATAAATGTTATATTTTACTTTAAGAATGTTTCTCCTAATAACAAAAAAAAAACGTATATCACGCTGATGTCATTCGAAATACATTATATAATATCAATAAAAATTGTACGTAAGCGAAGTGGCGAGTTGAACATATATAATTTAAATATTTTTAAAGCGGCAACCCTGATGCACCGTTAGTAATTCAAATAAAGGGAAGCGATTCGGTGTGGCGCGGGGTTCGATGCGCGTACACATTTAGACAACGCCGCCGCGCATAAAATTAACTACAAACGAATGCAGTTACCACGCGCATGATGGCGGCGCATCTAAAACATGGTATGCTGTTGTTATTATTATGTCTTTTTAGATGATGTTCAAAGAGATATAACCGAGTCTCGAGAATACGGGAACTTAACGGTTTCATGGTTCACTATTTAATATGTTTCATGGTAATTCATAATGACTCCGTGTATTTCTGTTTGAAATTTAAATGGAGTCTGTTAGCAAGTACCTACTTTATGTTTTTAACAGATTTTGACAAAATATTTTCACTTAATAGTTTGTAAGAAATTAAAGGAACGTGTAATATAATAATAATGTCTATACTGTCATGCATCAATTTTCTCTGGACACTTTCATAGTTCCTTGTTCAGCTAGCTTGGACTTACGGGTAAAACCTACTAACCCAAGTTGAAGTCAAAGTTGTTATTCGATGAAGATGATAACATTAGTCAGTCATTAGAGATGCAAAAGATTGTCTATAAAGGCGCAATGGAAATACGAATTAGCATTACTATGAAATGAGGAAATACATTTGTTGTTTGTTCGTCACATTTAAACAAAAATCAAGTGATTCATATGTAACACCAATTTAGACAATCTTGGAAAGGAAAGTTTTATCATTATTAAGCCATTTTTTTATTGTACCCTAAATGTTACGAAAACAGCGTATCAGGAAATTGGTTAAGCCTTCGCTCACGTCTTAGATATGACGTTTTCATTTCAGCTCCGTACAAAAGTATTCTTAATTTGTATGGTTGATAAGTGTACTAAATCGGATAATTATAAAAAATATCTAAATATAAATATCTTCAGCTAAAAATAATAAATAAAAAATTAATTCGAAAAATATTATTAATAGTTTGCTTCTGTCAAATGAAATAAAAGCACTTTGTGTTCCGATTGCAATTTTCCATTAAATTATAGTTTTTAACGATGTGAAGGCAACGCTGTCTGTCAATAGAAAAGTGGATGATGCTGCCGAACCTAAACTGTCAGCGGGGCATCGACCGTGACTTGCGGTTTTTGTATTAACAGAGCCAACAATGTCGGACATCAATCATGCATTGTGATTGGCATTTAAATTAATCACGCTTGACTGATCCAGTTTCTCATAGAAATACCTATTTACTTATAAATAGAACTTGCAGTTATATGCGATAAAATTCCATTTTTTAAAACTATTTAATACATTATAACTCTTATTATAAATGATTCAGGTAATTTATTGCAAGAAATGTGATGCGGGCCATTTTGGTGATGACTTTAGCTTTGCAATTAGAGACGAATATTATGGTACGTATGATCATGGTTATAAATAAAGAAATACGTATTTTTAAGATTTTTGAAACTCTTGACGAAAAGGTAACACTTTTCCAAGGGTTCACTGTCGAAGTAATTTCTTAATGCCTATCTTTGTTGAAAAGCTGTGCTATATCATGCTACTGTTACCTGGTCTGAGAGGTCTAATTGGCAACATCCATTAACACACGAACTATTCCATTCCTTTGGAGTAGCAACCAATTATACTTGCACTTAGAGTGCGATATTATCGAGGTTGCTTGTGCACAGTAATAAGCTACGATGCCCACTCATTAGCATGCAGGTTTAAATTTAGCAACGAGCCTTGGCTTTAGGTGAAGGAAAGCAAAGTGATAAAACCATAGCATGGTATTAGGGTCTTCTCTAATATCTACCTAGCTATCTAAAAACTTTTAAGTTGAAAATCTATTGGCAAGCATTTATAGGTGTGATCAGTCAGCATCATTTAAGAGCTCTAGGTTAAGTGTGACGCTATCTTTGGGCATACTCTCAATTAAAATCAGTTTTTTTGACTAATATTAAAGACGATCAAAAACTAAAACAGTTTCACAACACAGTCTACCATTAGATGATTATTGTTCACAAACAGCTGCTTAAAAATATATTGTCGCATCCTGTGACTGGGTTAATTGATGCGGGCTGTTGTTCAAGTATAGTCAATTCTCCAAGCCCACAGCATTGACAGATTGATATTAAACGAATAACGATAGACAAACCGTGAGTAATGTTTATAGATGTCATAACAATAAAGAATGAAGTCGCCCAGATAAACATTCTTTTTTATCCACACTGTCAGTACATAGGCTCAGGACTTAAACATCATTTCACCTGATAATAAGTGATGGTGTGGTCTAAAATTAAATACACTAAGCCTACAAATACTGGCTCTCAAGTAATGCTGCCGGAATACACCTATTGATGTTTGACGACAGTTTTCAAACTTGACGGTGGAAGATATCCAGGTGGGTATTATTGGTAAATGCCCAATCACCATGATATCGTTTCCTCATAATGTTTTTCTTCGTGGGAATGGAACCTGCGTCGATTAACAATTCTGACATCACAATCTTTACTTCGATATCACTGACATATATATCTATACGTTAGTTAGTTTATAAATCGATAACCTCTGAGAGGATTTTTATTATATTTTACACCACGACAGTGGCAAACATGCATTCGACTCGGTTTATAGTAAGCGGTCATCATAGTCTATGGATGTCTGCAACATTGGAAGTACACAAACGCGTTGCCGGCTTTCTAAAAATTCTTTTACGACCCTCTTAAATATCCCTGTACTGTATTCTCCTGGAAAAACAGCATCAGATAACTCATTCCACCTACAGATGGTTTGCGGGATGAAACTTTTTTGGAATCGCATCGTCCATGGCCATTTAGGCTTTAGGATATGAGGATGAATTCTCTGCCGATGGCGACGCGTACGACTTGGTTTTAGAATACATTCTGTTACATTAGGTAATATATAGATCAAGTAATGGGGATAATAATGGATTAAGACGATACTAAATCCACCACAGTCGCGTTATTTAAAGCACTTTATCTAAAGTATTGAAGTTTTAAAATATTTTGTTTAGAAAGTGTGAATAGAAATTGTAATAATACGCGAACGGAATCAGTGTGTCTATTTTAATGCGTTAGAAAATTTTCAAAAAATAAATAGATTGGTTTCATGATGCCTGAGGTTGAAAATAACACTACTACTGTCGAACTGCCGGTAAGAGATGGGTTCCATTCTAGTCCAAGTTAATTTTTTGTTTGCAGCAATTTACAAAAGTCAAGTTGATAGATTCATCCAACTATTCAACCAAAAGACGTCCACTGCTGGACCTAGGTCTCAATCAAAGATCTCCACGACTTCCGGTCTTGCGCCACCTGAATCCAGCGGATTCCCGCGACTTTCAAAAGATCATCGGTCCAACTTATGAGGAGTCAACCCGCGCTACGTCTTTCGGTGCGTGGTAGCAATTCGTGAAACCCGTTGGCCCATCGAGCATCGGTTCTGCGAGCAATGCACCCAGTTCACTGCCACTTAAGTTTAGCAATTCTTAGGTGAATTTCGGCTATGTACATTTCACATCGCGGTAATTGGTTAACGTGTTTTAGACAACGGTATAGCCAGTACAAGAACTGTAGTAATATTGTTACATTGCAAATGGAAAATGATAATGTATCCTTGATAACCAATATCAACAAATCTCTTTATACGAAAGAAAAATCACAAATCTATTTAGCTTATATGATAATGTCTACTAAATAAATTTATTTATATAGTCCTCTAAGAGGAGATAAAAATATTGCATCAAGTTCTTTATTGCGTAGCATGAACAAACTGACTCATAGAGATTCATAAGAATTGCAAATTGCGCAAACGATAACATTTCTCCGATCATACTACTCAAGAGATACCTAGCATGTTTACTACGCGTTCTATATGATTTATAGATATTATAAAAACGTGCTTAGAGATTTCCTGTGATTTCATAATGTTTATAAGACCCAACAGGATTTCATTAAAAAAAGAGAACCATTTCTTCCCACACGTCTAGCTCGAGCGGATGGTGGAAGGAGACTAATCGTACTTTTGCATGACGGAAACGGGAAAGATGTATTTAGTATTAGGAATGCTATAGAACAGAATTGAGGAAATGATAGGTTGTATGTACGTGTGACTATATGCGGTATAAAGCTTTACATGTATTAATTTCTATTTTTTTTTTGTTATTAATTTCATTAGGCAAAGACGAAACAGTTCAGTGACTTTTTCTTCTCTGTCAACCGATTTGTTTTTCGGAAAATATCGGAAATAGTTATTCTCTTAAAATTTTAAATAAAGACCATGGTAAAATTTTGGAAACCAGGCGATAATTAGTATTTTTTAGATATCTAGTTTTAGTAAAGTATTGCTAGAAAATGTGGTAATGTGGTATTTTATACAATTCTGTTCACTTCTACCCTCATAATTTGTTCCACGTATCAATTACTTATTGGAACAAAGTTTAAACTAAGATCTAGTTTACATAGTTAATAACACGTCTACAATTTAAAAAAAAGAATCATGTTAAGAACAAACAAACACATAAAGAAACGTTCAAATAGAATATTCAGTCAGTAAAATCTTATAGGGTTTTTAAGATCATAACTCTTTTTTTTTACAAGGTATAGGCTCAGTGCTTTGACCACAATCTCACCTGATTTTAAGTGACGATTTGATCCAGGATGGTAAATACACTAAGCCTAGATACTGGTTCTCAAGTGATGCTGGTATTTGGCGACAGGTTTTCGAACTTGAGCGTGGTAGCTACCCAGGTGGGCATTGTTAGAAAATACCCACTATGGTTTCTCCCACGATGTTTTCCTTCCCCGAAACCTCAGCCTGATTTTAGAGTTGGATAGGTGGGTTTCAACCAGCATCCACTGACGGGGAATCCGGCCGCACTATCCACTACGCCATCATCGTTTCAAACCACTAGTAAAACTCGCATCGAAGCGAGCGCACATAACGCGTTGCATTCTAACGCACGATTGAACCAATTTGATACTTTTCCTGTGTGAGTCAACTAAAAACAATGCTCGTATTGTGTGTGTTTGATTGCAACGGAAGCACCAGTTACGTGCTCGCCTCTTACTCGTACGTACTCTTATTCTTCACTAGTCAGAGTTGATGGCATATGTTTTGATAGATAAATAAACCAAGAAGAATGTATTTATACATCTATAGTAGAGTGATTAGTTATAAATCTATATACTTGTAAAACAAGTTTCAACGGAAAATTTGTTAAACTTTTTCAACTCGTATTTCTTTGATAATTAAGTAAATTACACTCATTCTTCTAAACATTACTTCTTCATTAAAGAGGAAAGATATATAATATTATATTGTCCTACGTTTTGCGAGAGATTATTGTTTGATCCGACAATAATCGTTTAATTCGTGCGGCCGATGCCAAACATGTGATGCATTAGATTAATTCACACCTCGCCCATTGCATCACATATGTTATCTAACTCAGAGGTCGAAAACTTTTTTTTTGTCTGTTACTTGGTGACAAAGAAGTGAAATGTCCCCTTTAAATTAAAGGGGAAGATTTACAAGAACATAATACAGGTCGTTTTGTATGGATCAGAATGTTACGCCATAAAGGTGACGGACGAAAGAAGATTACATGCAGCTGAGATGCGAATGTTGAGATGGATGTGTGGGGTAACAAGAATGGACGGGATTAGGAATGAGTATATTAGAGGAAGCTTGAAAGTGGCGCCAATAACAGACAAGTTAAGAGGCGGTCGTTTATCCTGGTATGGACATGTGATGCGCAGGGAGAAAGAGGATGTTGTAAGAAAGGTATTGGATATGAATGTGGACGGTTACATGGGAAGGGGAAGATCAAAGAAAAGATGGATGGAATGTGTGGAAGATGATATGCTTAGGAAAGGAGTGAATGCGGAGATGACAACAAATAGAGAGGAATGGAAGAGGAAAACATGTTGCGCTGACCACAAATAAAAATGGGAAAAGGGTAGGGCGATGATGAAAGAAGTGAAATGTCCGACAAGAATTTGACATAATATTTTGTAAAAAATATATTTTTTTCAAAAGTTATTTTTAGTCTTGCATCAACAATTTACATTACTTACTTTAAACATTTAAAATATTGTATAATTTCTGTATTGATTTAATTAATCTTTATTTTATTATTTGTATATGTATAATTACTTATCCTTCTAACTTTTCCCTTGTCTAGAGTTTCATTTATTATTTAGAATTATGTAAATTTTTATAAGCCTATTATCGGACAAACATATTCCATCATTTCCAAGACGCTGTAAAACTATGCGTCACGTTTTCCTTGCGCCGCCTATAACTTCGATTTAAATCCCTAACTGAGAACTAAACTGTCTCGAATATTATTCCTATATACAATATAAAACAAAATCGCTTCTTGTATGTTTATTTAACTTCTGTTAAACTATTCGACGGACTTTATGCAGTTTTTACCTGTAATATATTTGCAAAAACTGTTAATTTATAAATAAATTCTAATTAATTAGGTGTAAGTAGAAACAATTAATATTTTGTAATCAAGACAATGATTATTTTTTTCAAAATTTAAAAATATATGCTAAATGTAACGAGGTGCATATAAAAAATATTGATTATTTGCAAAAATCCTTAAGTAAACTTCACTAGGGAATATCTCTCTGTCTCCTGCGGTTGATTGACAATGATACAGTTTCTCTCTGCACACATACGTCTAAACTCAATGCGGATGAAGTTGCGGACAGAAGCTAGTTTATGATAAAATAAATATTTTATCTTACTTTTTTTTAAACTATACTTGTATTATAAGCCTAAGAAATAATCGTTTGATTTACTTTAATTCAATTAAAAATAAACGCAAAAAATAATAAAGAGATGCACACACCACACAGGTTTTGCTCACCTGAACTAATTATGATGATATAACGAAGGTGATTCAATATGTTTATATTATGTACTCGCTTATATTTTATATACAGGTATATAACTAGACCGTGTATTGTATGAATAAAGACGAGGCCACATTGGAATACAGATCGAGCATCGCATTACGTCAAAAATTCTGCTTGATAAAACGACAGTGACCTATTTACATCCAAGTAATTCTTTGTACATACATACATATGCTCACGCCTGTTTTCCCCGAAGGGTTAGGCAGAGGTGAAGTAGCGAACTACACATCCCACATTTCGCCGAGCTTAGTTCCGTCCCAGATGTGACAGGGGGCGAGCCTGTCGCCATATCGGGCACAAATTCCAAACTCCGGGATGATACTGAGTAGAAAAAACCCAATATCATTTGACCCGACCCGGGGATCGAACCCGAGACCTCAGAACGGCAGTCGTATGTAATACAACTGCGCTACCGAGTAATTCTTTGTAGCGAGTATTATTTGGAGGGTATGCGGTTAGAACCACATTAAAAAATAGGTGTTTCAGAAATCTATTGATATCACATTGCGCCTCAATAACAGAGTTATAAATAGCGAAAGGGACAACTGCATTTAGTGCAGATTTTACCTGTGAAAAATAGACGAAATCATCACTTCGTTTGTTTCTTCCTCCATAACTGGACTGGATTTTAATTTTTCTTCCAATTATCAAATAAGAAGACTTTGGGTATGTCCTTACATTTGGATTTCTTTGTATTATACGTCAAATTCCTTTGTTGGGCTTTTATAAAACCAGGCATTCTTTCTCATTTATTGATAGGTCTTAATTTCTATACTAACTAACTAGCTGTATGCCCGCGGCTGCGCCCGCATTTCATATATTCTTCACTGCATTTAATTTTTTTTATCCGGAACAATATTTTTTTTTTAGTAACTAAGATAAAGCAAAAATATTTCTCATAAATTCAAGCACTTGCCCGTAAAACTGTGCATTAAATCGAATTTTTATTCAATTTTTAGGAGTTTTAATTTTATTTACGCACAACCCGAGTTATGTTCGAAAATTAAAAGTACCCTAAGTTATTCGGAGTAACTACAGCTATCTATCAAAAAAAGTCCCATCAAAATCCGTCCAGCCGTTCCGGGGTTTACTCCGAACAAACAGACAGACAACATTTTTAAAAATTGAATTTTTGTTGTAGGTATCGTATATTCATTCATATATATATATTTAGTAAAAACAATAATTTTGACATTACAAACAGACACTTCAATTTTATTTATTAGAAGATGTATAGAAAAAATCAAAACGTAGAAGCATAGCTTTGGGAGGAAACAGGGGAAGACGTTTGTATGAAATAAACATCGCCACCATTTTCTCTAAATTTTATCATTTAATTAGTTAGTTAGTGGCATATACAAAAATTTGAATTACTTAATTATATATTCTATGTAATTTTGATGAAGTATCGCGTGATATAGTGTTATTGAAAATTCAGTCAAAATTAGTACTGTATAATGTGAACTTCAAGTCACTTGAAATCGAATTAGAAAGCCTTACTAAGGTAATCGGCCACAGATTAATATAACCTGAACCTAGGCTGAGTTGAACATACTTCCCCTCTCCCTGGACATTGAATAAATCTTTAGAACGGTTCATTATTTCCATGGTAACGATTGTAAGTGCTTGGCACGATTTTAGTTCGTATTTTTTACTTGTAGTATTTAATTCTACATGAGTATAAAGTGTATTGAAAATAATCGCACAGGGCGTGAATTCTGAAATCTTTTAACTACTCGTTTGGAAAGCTTTAACAAAGGGTCTTCTTATTGTTAGAGAGTAATATAATAAATATTCCAACCGTCAGACGTGGCTGTATGGTGTAGGATGTTTGCCTTATCCCTATAAAGGAATAAATATAACCAAAAAAAGGAAAGGACTGAGAGTGGCAGATACTTTGCGATATCAATTGAACAAAAAAACTCCTGGAGATTTATTGCAAATGAGTTGCATTTGTTGGCTGTATGGCCTGGTACCTTTGCCTTTTCATAAGAAAGGAATAAATTGAATTTAGGAATGTTTGGCGGGATCTCAGACTGTCATGTAACGGTTGTTTTTCTTTAATTTTTTTTTTTTATTATTTGACGCTATATCATGTAATATTGTGTGAGATAGTTTGGTTTATGTGTAAAAGTCAAGTTTATTATAGAAAATAACGTGTAGCATTTATTCTGAGGTGCTGGACAAAGCTACATGGAAAGTTTTAGCAGGATGAGCCACAGTTTTGTTCGAGCTCGGAAAGCTAATAAAAATACATCTTACCTACATGACAATGGCACTAATTGTTTGAACACAAATTGCCATTATCTAAGAAGCAGAAAAGAATTGAATTTAAAAAAAAATGGGTTACATCGATTTTTTTTTATCTGGCACCCTAAGCTCTGACGAAGTAAAATCATTAATAAATTTTATTTTGGCGCTATCCGTGAATAATTTTAGATTCAGAGTGAAAGCAACTTTTTTCTTGTTTTTAACAAATATGCAATTAACACAAAGCCGTAAGATTATCTAGCTAGGTAAAATTAGCTAACACCTGCCTTACAACAGTGTAAACACTAGCCAGATGAAGCACCTTCGCGAAACGTAATCAGGCGATAAAAACGTATCTTATTGTCCGTCATGCGATCATCGTCTGGAGTTGCCTGGTATTCACTTTTTACACGGATTTTGAAATGTTTCGATATTTTCTAATTTCCTTTTTCATTATAATATGTTTGCAA
Source organism: Samia ricini (assembly GCA_014132275.2). Classification (NCBI taxonomy): domain Eukaryota; kingdom Metazoa; phylum Arthropoda; class Insecta; order Lepidoptera; family Saturniidae; genus Samia; species Samia ricini. Next base: position 2,522,418 of record AP028161.1, on the reverse strand, counting down.
CAATATTGTAAATACATTAGTACATATTTAAAAGTGTGTAGATTAGATTAATAGTTATTTTAATTTTGGTATATTAATTAACACTTGCGAATAATAAAAAAAAAACAAATTGATTAAAAATAATAGATTATGTAAATAATTGGTTGATAAACAGAAGAGAAAAAATGTCTTGAATTTTATATTTCCTTCATATATGTATACATAGTGCCCCGGTACAAAATATGAATGCTAATATATGTATAGTTTTCTTAAGAGGCTAAGGAATAATAAAAAATAAAAAAAATAATATTTGTAAAATTATAATCATAATTGTAACATAAGAACATTAAATTGCATATTTAAGGATCTAGTATAAAATGATTAAGTATATTTCTCTGGCAACCCTGATTCTAGAAGTTTACTGAAACTCTAAGAAACGGACCAAGGACGCGGTTATGTTTTTCATGCAAATTAGTTTGATTTTAAACGGTTAATTAACCGGTGAATTTCATGGTGATAAAATCAGTTGTAATTAATAATAGACCGACGACGTAAATTCGGTTTCGGACAAATTCGGCTAAACCTACACAGTTATGTTTCTAGTAACAAAATCAAAGTAATAAACGAATAGTCTATTACAAAACTTGGAAACTATTCGTTTTCTTTATTATAGACAATAATATAAGTGAAACTAAAGTTATGAATAGCTACGTGAGCTTTGATTTCAGTAAGAATTTCGGTCGAAATTAGCCGAATGTTCGGTTATTGTTTCGGATTCTGCTGAAAATGGTATTTCAGTCAAACTCTAGTTATAATCTAGCTTGAAATATTGTAGTGTTCATATCGATCCGTCAACCGTAACTGTGACTGAGGTTAGCCGTTGCTGCAACGGTAGGTCAATGATCTTAAATTAATAAAAAAATATATTATTTGTCAGGTAAAAGGATTGACACTGTTCGGAAAGCTACGCTATACGCGATTTCTTTAATTGAATATATTTGATTTGTTTATTGTTAAATTTATACGTTGTTTGTCTATAAAAAAGTTTTGAAAAAGACTACGAGTTAACATTAATTTCAAGATTTAAACGATTCCTTAATACTAGTGTTCGAAAACGTTATTGAAAATTCGAAAGATAAAACTCACAATTAACAATGTTTAAATTAATTAAAACTACTTAATTAAAAATAAGACAAATTTACAATATTTGTCAATAGAAGACGTTAAGTTAAAACATTAATGAACTATATTTAATTGTGGATAATTTTCATGTATCAACTTTTTTTGTAAGTTGAATATTTATTAAATTAGAAAAATAAATATCAAATTTTGCGTAGCGATGATGGGTTCAGTTGTTTGTGTGATCGGATTTCGCACCAGTGAACTTAAGTTCGAACTTACTTATCCAATTCGATAATATGTCTGAGCTTACGGCGAAGGAAAATATCGTGAGGAAACCTGGTGAGTCAGGTCAATGAGGTGAGCTGAGTTCGTGGTCAAAGCGCTGAACTCATAATACAGAATAAAAAAGTTACAAAAAGGTAATATACAGACACACTTGTAATTTTAGCTTGTATTTAATGTTATGAACGCGAAAGCTTTGGATAGTTGCATAATGTAATTTCGGTTTAGTAAATAGTAGTTCGGGCAAGCTGCCGATATCTCTGCCTGGAGCAGAGCCAATGCGTGATTATACCTAGTATCGTGTCTGCTTAGGTTTTTTTAGTACAAATGCATTTCACTATCTATATAGAATTATAAAAAAACGTAACTGTTTGTGTGTTCGGGTAAAACTTTAAAACCACTTACCCGATTTTTATAGGATTTCTTTTGTTATATTTCTTATAATATTGCAAAGAACATAGGTTATTTTTTGAAATAATTTTGTATTAGAAATTAAATAAAAAGTAAATGGATCCTAAATATATCTATTTAGCACGTATTTATCACTTACCACCGGCACGTGAGTTGCAGTTGGATTTCAGTATATCGTTTTTTCAATGTGTATATATTTTATAAATGAAACCCAGGTAATGCCAGGTGGAAATGCTAGTTAAATACATTGGAAAAAAGAAAAACGCGGATGTCATCTTTACTTAATAAATAAAATTAAAGTGTCTGTTTATAGTAATGTCAAAATATTTTTTTTTTACTAAATCAAATATGAATGTTTATACGATACGATATAATACCAAAAATACAATTTTTTAATTTTTTTCGTCTGTCTTTTTGTTACGGGTAATCTCCGCAACGGCTGGACGTATGTTGACGGGACTCTTTTTAGTATATAGCTGCATTTACTCCGGGTAAATTAATTTTAGAAAATAATTAAGGCTCCGTATAAAAATTAAAACGCGTAGCCGCGCTTACTTAGTACACAGCTAGTTTTGAAATAATATTTCAGAACGACTCTTATTTTTCTATTTGACGATGATAGTTTTTTTTTACTAGCTTATATATCTTATAGAATAACTTTTGATAATACCATAAAGTCATCGGGTATTGAAAATGCTAATCATCGAAGCTTACAAGTAGAGTTGAAGGAGATAAACCTAATAAATTTTCAACTTCCTCATTATTGATGAGATATCGTTGGAATCTTGACCTTCTGAGGCGTAATTAACTAGCCAAGAGTACTCGAGTCACTCATGTGTCGCTTTTCCTTGATTATATTCCACAATTAAATTATTATTGACGCATAAACCGCAATTCATTCTAACCTAAAACTATAAAGATATATTTATAAAGGCAAGAGGCAACTTCTTTTGCGGTGGGCGGTTACGTAACCACGGCGCCAACAAGCCTACAGAAATCAATATCTAAGGCCCGTCCGCAATAACCCCTACGATTAACCGTTACATTTTTTTTATACTTATTATTCTTTTGTTTATTGAGAGTTTATCATATATTTTAATTATTTATACTGCTTATAAATCATGAAACAATCACTTGTAAAAAAATTTAAAGCATGGATAAGATGTTGAGTTCTTCTCATCGTCTACATATACATCTTTACATATGTATGTAATGTCTCTCTGTATATATTAGTGTGCTTTCAACTCGAGGATTACTGAACCTATTTACATGGTTGTTTAAATTATAAAAATTGACTCTGGTTACGTTTTAACACATATTTCTAAAGATTAATTTATATATGTAATAAATTTCAAATTAAACCAACAACAACATCTCTACTAGTACGATGGTTACATTGCAATTGATTGATTCAACCGAAAGAGTCCACTGCTGGGCATAGGTCTCCCACAAAAATTGCCATAATCACCACGCTTGGAGGATGCTGCTGCCCATCATCTGATTTATCCCTTAGTCGCCTTTTACGACACCCACGGGAAGATATGGGGTAGAATTATTCTCAACTGGCATCACACAGCAAAATCCTTTCAATATTTTACCTATATTATTAAAATAAAGAAAGAAAAGAAGCTTGTAACACACGCATTTTATACACAAAACCTAAATATAATAACAATAATACCGTAATGTAAGAAAAGATAACGAAATACCTAGAAATAAAAATAAAATCTAAAATACTGATGTATGTGTGATTGCCGAATCAGTAAACAGGCTGAAATTACTTCACTAGCGCTGTATCTGGCGCACGTATGCAAAATTTTAGAACCCCTCCCCCTACCCTTGTTAGAAATAGTAAGAAAAGCACTTACCCCTCCAACCATGGTTATGTAAGAATTGAAAAAAAAAACGAAAATTAATATTGCTCACTTAGCCACCATTTTGAATCCCCCCATCCACCATGTCATCAAAAGTGAGCAAACCTCAATGCTTGCGTAATATTTGAACGAACCCTTTTCACTCGGCATCCAGAGAATTGTCAGTGTGTGTTCTTTGTCTTATAAAAATATTTAAGAGATAAATGTATGTATGATATTTGTCTAAGAAATTGCGAGTGTAGTCGCCGGCACAACTTGTTTAAAAACCTAAAATGTTGTTGTAAATAAAATTTAATTATATCGGTATCTTCATGTCTTTTATTCTTTTTTGTACTTATGTAGTGTATAAAATTCACCATGCAAATGATCGAATCAATAATCCATGCTATTTTTAAATCGTGACGTACCCAGTTATAAGTGCAATAGACTGATGTACATATATGTAATGTAAATTGCATTTGATAATGCCAGGTTGTCCGTCGTCGGAGGTGCCCGTTTATTTGGGACTAGAAGGCGGCGGGGATGCCTCACTCAGTATGTGTGGGGTCTCCTCCCTTATTACATCGGCCACTGGAGTTTCGCGGTGAAATGCCTAGTCGAACCCGTGTTACTCCGTCAAGGTGGCGGGAGGAAACGGGGGTTTAGTGGGTAGTGGTCAACGGCGCTTCTCGCCGCGAGTCCCACACTAATCACAACCACAGTCTCTCCTGTTGGGGTACGTCCCTTTCAGGTCTGGCTGGACAGCAAGTGCGTAAATGCATTCCCCTCGAAAAAAAGAAAAAAAAAAGAAGGTTGTCCGTCGTGCACATTAATCGATTCTAACTGAATGCGTGAAAATAATCCATTTCCTTTCATTAATCCAAGAAAATTGACACAGCTTTTTACTTACAGATTTTTATATTTTATATCTTCTTGGTTAATGTTCAAATTAGCACTTAAAACCTAGTGCCTCTAGTATTAGCATATTACTACCTATTGTATTGAGACTTATCAAACGGTAAAATCATAACAATGCAAAAGAGGCATAACATTTTTTTATATTCATTTTCAATTATACGTGCAATTCCACGTATACAAGAATTCGACCTTGACCGTTTCATCGAAAATGCCGGAGTGAATTTTCCGAGCGTATATTTCATCGCGTGAAAACTTCCGCAATCAGCGCTTCGAAAGGTCATTCAAGCCTTCGGTTAGGGAGGGTGGGTACCTCACCCCACTGTGTTGGGGGTTACGTAACTCGGCAGAGTGACCTAGATATGACCTACATCCACGTCGAAAGCCTATGTAGGTTTTATGAAAAGAGTACTTTATGATTTCGTTGAAGTTTTCAATTAATTCTTTATCCGAACGTAGGTTTTAGTCGTGAATGGAAATTGATTTCAAGAAATTTATTATAGCGTACAACAGTTGAAGAGAATAACAGGTTAAATCTAGAAAAAGGGATTGCACTATCCTACTGAAAGGCATCGATAGTCGTTTAGAGGCATTTTTAATGAAAAAAAGCTACTAGCAAATAATTAGCTAGGTAGGCGAGAACTAACGGGTAAAACGACATAGATCACATTCCTAAGTTTGTGTGAAACCTATATCGTAATTGTCAGTTTTAAATTTACATCCTAAGGTGACACACTTTTTTAGAATAATGGATCTTTTGATTCTATTAATTGAATTCTTTATCAGCAGATAATAAGAGCTGATAGGTAGGTACTAAGATTTTTTACTTTTTGATTAAGAAAGTTTTTCATAGTTATTTGTTTGTGATTAGCGTTAAACGTTAAATTGATTTTTGTTGATTGTAAAGCCTTCCTAGCTATTACTCAGTTCACACATTCACACTATACACTGGTTACTACACACGGGCTACGGAAGGTGAAGCAGGATACCGGCGTTACTCGAGAGGTAAGTGTCGATCTATAAGACATTATTTTGGTCTACTGCGAATCGCAGGTTGGCCAGGGTTAATCACGACCCCGAATCGTTTAAACTAGGGCCCAGCGCGATTCGTTTGATTACAGTCGTGACTAACTCGAACATTATTAGTTAGTTTATAGTTATAATTTTTGAGAATATATCTCTACGTAAAACTGAAGAGAAAAACTCTACGCTTGTAAATATAAATAATCCAATAATGGCATATATTTAAATGGCAGTAGTATCCTTCAATATTCTAATCAATAAAGGAAACCTCTAAGTATTGCGAAATTGACGCTGGGAGATCCTTTTGCAAAGTCAAAAAAGAGACAAAGAGAAACCTTATATCTTATATGTGAAGATAGATGTTGTTATTTTAAAAAATGAGTCAGTTGAACACTGACGATTATATTGTTTTAATAAGCATAAATTACGTTTACAAGTTAATTTACATATCCTTGACAAAAAACATAGCATAGGTATTGTGTGAACAACATTGTACAACAGCGTTAAACATAATTTACAAACATACCCACAATTATAGCGCTCATTCCCGACTAAAATAACCGTTGGAAATAATACCAGTCAACAATGTGAGCATTGTTAACAGTTGTCTTGCATTATGCAAGTTTTATTCGATTATTTAGTGTAAAAAGGTATTCATTTATTCAAAACGTACATAAATTTATACACAAAAATTTAAAATTAAAATAAAATAAAATACTATAAATAATGAATGCCGTCCAGCTCGCCGCCAGACGGGAAGGTACCCAGGAGGCTGGCCATATTGCCACGTTGGATGGCAATACTAATTCGCTGTGCCAAATATTGGCCAGCCCTCTGGTCGCGAGACGTGTCGACTAGACGACCCGCGAGATCCTTAAAAAGGCTATGAGCACTCGGGCCCCACGGTCCCAGAGTTTCGACCCCAAACGGGACAAATATGTAACTCTCACCAAGGGTAGCATATTTGCGCCGCTTGAGATCCTCCGCTGATGTAGCTGCTGCGCCTGCCTTCAAAGAGGTAATTGGAAGATGTGACGGTGCCAAAGTATCGACGCAAGTAGCATCCCATACCAAGGGCCGCCCCATCTTCCAAGGCAGAAGCGTAATCCCATCGGGTCTTTTGCCATCGTCACGCACCAAACCAATAGGTTCCAAGCTGGCTGGTACATTAGCACTGGCAAAAGCCCGACGTAAAACGTCATTGAGGGTGGCGTGACGCGAAATACGACCAGCGCTTTTACTACAAGCCAGACCGTGATGCCCGAGCGAGTTGACAATAGTTCCGCATTGGCAGCGATGTGGAGACACCCATAAAATCCCTAAACGCAGGTAGACGGACAGCCTGAATGTGGTGTTATCTAATTTAGTGTAAAAATGAATCTTGTAATCGATGGTCATTTTATATTTTAGAAAAGATTACAATGCTCATATATTTCAAATAAAAATCGAAATAACTTTTCCTTATTCTAAAAATTAAAACATATAGTAATACTCACACAGCGTAGTTATACGCTATCGCAATGTACCATAGTGTGAATATAATTATTCCTGCACTTTCTGCCATCGTCGTTTGGTAAGGAGCCTGAAAGTAAAACCTTTACTAAACGCCTTGTGAAAATAAATAGCGACAATTTTAGAGTGAAAAAAAAGGTCGATAGATAGTCGTGATTTTCGAAAAGCTATTTTTATAACGGAAGTCAGGTGGTTAATTAAGTTGTTTTAGTTCTACTTATATCGGTTCCCTATAGTACATATTATTGATGTCTACGACGAATAATAATTGTTAATTTTTAAACTTTCTAAAGAAAACTCCTGATAAAATAATAAAGCAGAAAATAACCTGGTTGAAATAATTTTCATCTGCCAATTCCTTGTATGTTGTTATTTATCATTGTGGTGGTTTATTTGATATTTCATTTGTAAAATTTATATCATTTTGTGTTTGTTATACATTTTAATTTTTGCACGTTTAGGAAGGTGTCAAAATATTCCGAACTTGACATAAGTTTCATAGAGTTGAAAAAGAGTTATTCGAGTATTTTGTGGCAAGATCCGTAAATATAGGAACTAGTAAAAGTATTAGAAATTCTGAATTCTAAATAACATCTCATCTGCCAAAAATAGTAGACAATATATATTTTTTTACCAAGGATATACTTTTTTCCGTGTTTCTATTAATATGACATTATATAAATATGAATAACTTAATAAATACTCAAACAGGAAACTATAGAAATAGGAATCCCGAAATTAAAGGCAAAAAGTCGTAAAATATTACGCTGTAAAAACAAATCCAAGTTGCAATATTCAACATATAAAAACATTGTCTACAGGGCACGAAATGACTATAGGCTAACATAAATAGCATGCACTATGGAGAAATAATGAAATTTCAGATAATTAGAAACTGAATAAATAATAATATTTATCTACCTTAATAGTTTAGTCTGTATGTTTCTCTCTGTATTCTTTAAATGTTTTGATGACAAATAATTTTTAAATCCAGGAGGCTTTGAATTAAAATAATATTCATTTCCATTCTTGCAGTTAAATTTAAACTTATATTATACCAGAGTTTTTCCTAAATAAATAACAGAAACAATTGTATTTTTATATATTTATTACATCAGATATATATAATTATGACTTATTTTAATAAAAATTTCAATTAAAACAACACTATTATATAGATATGTATTGCCAACAGTATTTATAATTCTCCCAAATAAAATAACTATAAAATTAATAACAATTGTAAAATACCCCATTGAATATTACATCACACTTCATATTTTGTGTAAATTTTATAAGAGATTAAAGTTACATGATTTTAATTATAAGGAATCTGTTGTTAGACGTAAACATATCAAAATACTCATTGTTAAATAAAAGGAAATTTTATCCATTTTCTTTTAAATTAATTTAACTACACACACACATATCTGGCTGTCACGTAAATAAAATTATATAATATTATTCTAGTTTTTAAACGAATACTCAACAAAATTACAGATATTTTGGTGAAAACTGTGCAGACAATTTTTGTAACACTTCAGAATTAATGTCACATGATTATTATTTTGTGCACAATTACTAAATTATATCCTAAATTACAAATTATATACCGGGTCAAATAACGCAATTTAATGAAAAAATAAAAACTACTTAATGACACACAAGAATCCCGCCAAAAATATTTTTTTCAGCTTTAATCGTCACTATAATTAATATTAAACAATATTGCCAGTTTCAAACTATATTACATAGTAGTATAGTTGCGGCCCACTCGAATATAATGTCTTCTATTGTTTTTAGTAATTCATTAAACATATTTTATATATTGAATAGATTAGCTGAAGTATTCCAACCAAGATATCAGTGATTTTTTTTATTTTCTTGAGCATTATCTTCATAGCTTCTCTCGTATCTTGCTAAATATATAGAAAAACCTGATCAGAGAATGCATCTAATATTAAAAAAAAAATAGATTTCTTGACTGAATGTGAATGGATAGAATGACAGGGATATGGTACCTTTTCTAATCAGTAATGTTTAATACATAGAGTTTAGAAAGAAGTAAAAAAAACATCTTACCCGTGAAGGCAGACTTATATGAGTCTCTGGAGGTTAACAAATTAAATAAAAAAACAAATAAAACAACAACAGAATGACTTATGGTACCATATAATAGGAACAGTATGTCAGGTCTCAGTCAATGTCTAACAAGAAAAAAAAACGTAATGTTTAATGTTACTTTAATCTCTTTTGATGTAAATAACTAACAAGCGGCAGTTGGGAAACCACTATGTAATTTCTCAACATATTCCTTGCGGCACTCCATATCATCAGCCGGTCGGTTGTATGGTTGCCATACAGGCTCACCTATGAAGAATCGTTTCGCTTTTATGTAATTCTAAAAATCAATAAAAATCATAAATTGTATAAACTTTATTTATTTCAGACTCGGATAATATACTATCAATTATTTTTTCAGCACTTTTGCTTTATATTTTCGGTATTGTAAGTAATTTGATTGATATTGTACTGACTTGAGTATTTTTTATTTTTTTTTTATTAGTCCCTGCCAATTTTTCCCCTGGCATAACCAGGGACCTTGTTATTACCTCTCATTTTTGAGCTCTTTTTTTTGTTTTTTGTGGCTTGTTCTTTTGCCTGTATTTTCTTTTTTGTGTCATTCTATTTCATAACTCTAAAACAATTCATTCGACTTATCTAATTTAATAACAAACAGTATACAGTTCCTTATGGTATGGTGTTCTGACTTGAGTATTGGATGAATGTGAGTCTTGGTATAAAAGTATTATACTTTAAAGCGATAATGGCACAGTTGGTTGTGTAATGAGATTCTACATTGATGGACACCGATTCGAATCCACATATCTAAATCTATAATCAGCCCGAGCACTCTGTGAAAGAAAACATCGTGAGAAAACCATAGCATGGTGGTAGGGTATTTACTAACTGACGGCTTTCTTGCTCTATTTCTTTGCCCGTCACTGAGCTATCCCATTTTCTGTTTTTATTGGGGGGCAGGAAGTATGTCCTGTTCCCTGGCTGGCTGACCTATCTAGGTCTTACCTCTTTCGAGAGTTGGGGTGGAGTAGTGTTCTCCCCCATCCCCACTGGGCCATGGCACGACGAGGCCCGGTGGGTTCGCTGCAGGGGGCGACGCGATGCTTGCGAAAGCCACCCCGTGTCGCCCCCATCCCAAATGCAGCGGACGGCCCCGGGGGGTTTTAGTGGGTATTTCCGGGCGCTGCACGCCCGGGCGAGTCCCACACTGGCACGGAGCTCGTCACTCCGTGCCCCCTTACCCGTTGCATTGGGGGACTTCGGTCTCACTAATACAATGGCTAAGGGTAGTGCGTAAATGCATTTCCCCCCGTCAAAAATAAAAAAGGGTATTTACTAACAATACCTATCACAGATCAGTTTTCTTGCAGTACTACATGAGACACAGTACCTCTAGGCTTATTGTGTCTACCATTATGGAGCACTTTATTATTAAGATCATGTGAAAATGTGGTTAAAGCGTTGCTCTCTGCTACCAAATTGATATGAGGCTTAAATAAATTTTATGTCAAACAAAAGATACACTTCAAACATAATAGTCTATTTGACTAGAAATCAACTTTTGAATCTCAAAACAGTTATATACATGAGTCAGACATTTTTTTTTTTTTTTTTTTTTTAGAAAGGCACTAATGACAATATTTGAAGTAAAGATACATGTGAAACTTACTTTAGTATCAAGGGTGAATCTATGATATATCCCACTGGGTATAATAATCATATCACCAGGATAAACAGCGATGCGTATCCACTCATCAATACCGTCACGTACGTCAAAGTAACCTGAGCCATCCACAACAAACCTGAAAACGAAAAAAAACATTAATAAAATTACTTTTTACAATGAGAAGAGAGTTGCTAATAATTTTACGTGTCCTCTGCTCGCATATATTACCCGAACAGACAGACAGATGTAGAACTGTACATTAAAATTGATATGTGAATTATAATTGCATATGTTATTAGACATAATTTATATTAAGACATATGTACTACAAAGGATTGGCGAGCCATTCTATATTATTCAAGGCACTCCTCCCTGGGATTGTTATGAATCTAAAAATAAATGTCTCTAAACTGTGTACACCTTCAAACTTTAATCTTAACCCATGTATTTCTAAGACACAGAAATGTTATGTCCAGATGTTAAAGACAACACTTTTCCTAGTTTTCATTTTTTTTTATATCTTAGTAAAATGTAGTATTTAGGTTTATGATGAGGAAAAGATTCAGTTTAGTGCCACTCAATAAGTCTTCTTTTCTTAAAACAATTTTGAAATACTAAGTTAGTTCGTACCTAATTTCTTCATCAGTATGAAGATGTTCAGTGAAGAATGACTTCAGTTTTTCTTCATAATTTTGCAAGCATTCCTTGGAGCATACAATCTCATCTTCATAAGTGTAACCTCTCTCATGTTTTAGTTTATCCAGAACCCCATCAGTTTTATAAGTGTCCACATTCAACTGAAGTCAACAAAAACATTATGGTACATTTTAGATAAAATAATAACAATTCCTATTTACTTAAAACTAGCAAATTGTGATAACAGTAAGACCCGCTTAAAGCTGTTTCGGTTAACACTCTTTTATTTCAATTCCCTAAAATTGCATGCATCAGCGGTAGGCTTCAATGTCCCAAGCGGTTTATCTGTGTTTTCTTCTTTCCTGCTGTATCATATGAACATATTTTTATCCTTTCAATTATTTTAACTATACATTTACATAATATAACAATTGATAAGTGATCATGGGTGGTAAAACACGAAATTAAAGCAACAAGAAAAAGCATTTCTCTAGAAAGTAAAATGCAAGTGATTAGAAGATAAGATACTGGTGAAGGTCAATCTCAAATTGGTGGTGCATTGAATTTGGTAACTTCAACAATAAGGACTAATCTTATTAATAAAGAAAAAATACTGTTATCAGCAACTTCAACTACAAAAGCTCTGCAACTAGAATAACCTGTTCTAGAAATAATACATTAGACGAAGTGGAAAAATTACTTTCAATATGCTATTAAGCCAATCCATTTTAATAAAAAGCAAAAAAAAAAAAATTTAATTACACTCAGGTTGACGCAATAAATTTTTATTTTATTGTTATAAAAAAACATAATTAATAAATTCAATGGTAAAATATCTGACCAATTTTCTACCTATCTTCCTCTAACCCCATTATTTACATGATGAGATAACCTTGTTGAACACTGTTTCATGTACACTCTACTTTGATGAAACATAAACCCCATATACTGTGCGTTTAAATTCATCCATCTTATATAAGATTTTGATTCAATTCCTTACAGGTCCCTCAAATAATTAGTAAGATAGATACACCTTGATGGTTTAATCTAGTGTCTAGAGTAAGATGTAGTTTTGTCAAGTAACTTTAACTTTTATGCAGATGTACTTTCATTTAACTATTTTAAAAAGAGTACACTTTGTACACTTACTATTTTTGAATTTGTAAGCAACTGCCAGATGATTATAAATCAACATGAATAGTTATCTAAAAGTAACTAAAGCTAATTAGTAGAAATATTTTTATACAAATAAGATAAAAAAAAACATTGTTTTCATTTAATTATAAATGAAACACTATATCAGCTTCATTTTAACAACTTATCAGTAACTATGTAATAACAGATTGATAAGAATAATGACTAAAGAAAATATTGAAACTTACTTTGAAATATTCGACGCCAGTTTTCTTGTATAAATCTTCTAGGGAAATATATTGTGGAGGACTCCTGTGGTGTTCTAGGCGCTGATCATTCATTTCATTGTCCATATACCATGCTTGGAACATGTTTTCTAAGCTTTTGTATAAAATGTCAAATCTGGTTACTTAGGTACGCAGTTTTTATTGAGTTACAATGTCTCCTATGTAACAAAATAAGTGCTGTGGTTGGAACAAAGACTGCAATATAATACGGGTTGCAAATTGTAATTTTCACAGATTCATACTAAGACTAGTAAAAATATTATTTATTTTGGAAGTGACAGCAACTTGTCTAATGATTTGACATTACTGACAAGTTTCAATAAGATGACACTGACAACTTACAATCGTTTTGGTTGCCAACTTGTACAGTTACCCCTAAATAAGTGGAGTTTTATCTCTGGTGAAACCCATCAAATTAAAGTGAATTATTTTTTGCAATAATTTTGTCTCTAATTCTGCCGCTTCATAGTATTTTTACAAGTTTTTGATTATAAGATGGGGAGCAGTCTAAGTAGGTGATGGCAGTTGCCTTTTTAGACCACCGATCGCAACTGTTTTTTGGATTGCATTGTGCTGACCATTAGGTACAATCTCGTCACTTTGTCAAGCTAATTAAAAAAAAAAAATATGAAATGTTCCACAATACTTTGAAGAATAATATTTATGGCAGCCTTTAGTTTATTTTTTGGGAAATCTTTTTGATATGACGTATTCAATTTAAAAAATAAGATTTGTTATACGCATACTTTAATTGAGACTGTAATATCTTTCTGTGTTTATTGGTGCTTAGATACATATCCACATCGTAAACATTTTATTATACAATGTGGTGACACTTATTTAAACTATTAACACTTATATTTCATTAGTTATTTTTGTAAAGAAAATGAAAGTACCTATTTCTATTGCTGTATGTTATTAAATAAAAAGTAATTTTCCCAAATATGTAGGAGCTATGTTTGAGAGAATCTGCGTATACGTTGGAAACTGTTTCTAAAGGTATGTATTTTAAAATAAAAAACAAGACGTGCACGTAAAAATAAATTTAATTATTCTATATTATTATGACGTTCAATAATTCAGTATTTTTAATAATTAAATAATATATTAATCATATTAGTCTATTTTAATTAGTATACAGTTAGGTGTTTATATCGTCGACTTAAGTTATAGTTCAGAGCGAGGGTTTAGCTCTGTGATCAAATAAACATAATTTACGTCTAAAACATGCTTAATTTATTAGTAGGATTTCCTTCAACTCGAAAACGACCGAACAATTAATCACGCAATAGGTAAAAAACAAAAAAACCGTTTTTTAAATACCTGTACCTGCAACCATTTATGTCAGTCTGTTGTATGATATAACCCACAATTAATTATCTTTTCATTATTGTTATCATTTCTAAGTAATTTTTTTAAGACACTATTTTCTATACGTTTTTTTTGGAACTATGAAGTTAGATTCAAAGAGACAATCGTAAATATTTTTTTAATAAAAATAAATTTCTTAAACAGTAAACTTTTATAGAAATTATGGTAGGTGCATCCATTAAAAGGTGAGATAAAGAGACATATCGGAAAATTAATTTGGTTGTAAAATATTTGTAAGATAAATTAAATAAATTAGGTATTAAACATTGTTGATTGTTGCTAACTCCAGTCGCAAACGTATTTATTGGGTAAGTATTTAATACCACTTTTCGCCAATCAGTCAGATGGTTCAATCTTCGTTTGATTTCTTTGAAATAGGTCTTTCAAATCAATTTTTTTTTTCTCCATTATTAGGTATATTTCTGTTTTTTTATTTTTATTTTTATTCGGCGATAATTCGTCTTTGTACGAAAACCCACAAAGTGTCGACTATTATTACTAATTATGTTATAATCCCATTGCAATCAGAAGATTAAATTTGAATCGTCTATAGCCACTTGTACCAACATGTCATAGAAAATGATGCCATCTTTTCACAACTGAACAAAATCATCACCAACGCATCATAACAAACCAAACCCGTGGGCTTTTTTCTCTGTGTGGGATAAATTTTATGACAAAATTATCCGCCAGAGAACCGTTCACATCGACACTTTTCTTGAGAGTGGTAAATAAATTGGCCATAGCTGTATCTTTTGACGAATTATTTCAAACCTTAATTTATATCAAATTAGGATATTTTTCATACTTACAATCCTCAAAATAATCAATGAATTCCGGCGCGCTAAATATCAATTCAATATTCATAATTTGCTTAACTCATCTAAATTAACTAATCATTGTCTAAACTTAAGTATTGTGTACCTAATTATTTATCAATAAAATTGGTTCCAATATTTTCTAACTTGGAACAAACTTATAATTGAGATCGCTTTCACAACTTGAAGCTGGTTTTATTCAAACTGTTTGCAAATTATTTATACTTCAATATTATACACAAATTGTATTTTTATGGACTCAATATTTTTTAATTTAAATAACTTTTTATAATTTACATATTTGCCAGTGTCAATTATTGGCATATTAAAAAGTATTAAGTAAAATACAATGAGACTTAATACATTTCTTTCAAAACACTATATAAATAGTCATCTATGTTTTTAGTTTTTATTCGTCTTAATTTTTAATATGTTCGCCATAAAAGTAAATCTGTGCGATAATATTATAAATAAAATAAATTTATTAATTATTGCCCTGCTCATTCTTCCTATAATAATCTCAAAATTCCTTAATTCATACAAGTAGTAGTACTTTTACTTCTTTCTTCCCATTAGATTAAAATTAATAAAGATACAAATAAACAAGAAAACGTAATAAAGCGTTTAAAAAACTACATACATCTTAAATAATAATAAAACAGACAGCGCCGCTGTATAACCTTGTATATCATAATAATTACATACAAAATAAAATAATAAAAAAAACGTTAATAATTAGGATCGTGAAAATGAATCAGGCATCTATTCATATTTGCTTATAAAATAAAGATTAATTAATTTAATTATATCACAATTATATGTTTATTAATATTCACAATATCTTATTTATTAATACATATAAATTTATTAAGAATGAAGTAATTCTTCATAACTCTATAATGGTTTTAAATATATTTAAATAATCTATAATATTTAATTACTTCCACTTATCACTGATTGCATTATGTCACTGTAAAGTAATTTATTAATTCATATAATTAGTTCACAACGTGATTAGAAAAACCAAGTGTCATAGATCCCATAACACTATTGACTACCATCATAAAACGGATCTTCTATTTTGGACATATTTATTAGGACTTGTTCCTAAAGGTATTAGGATAATTTATTTATACAATACCTACTAAAAACATTAATGTTAATTGACCAAAAAAGGAGATTGAAAAAAAGAAATTTGTTTCATTTAGTCAGAGAGAGAGAGTAACCTTATTTGAAGTGCAGAAGCCATCAATATTGTACCGGTGGAGATCTCTTCAGTCTGTTATGGTCAAAATGCAATATTGGGTGTTCGGTTCTTTTTAGTTTATTTTTATTTTTTTAAACTATTAACAGATTGCATAAACTACAATTACTGCAAATTTCAACGATTTCACATTTGGAAAATATTTCCTTTTATACTAATTGGCATCTCTTTCTTCAATCTTTGTTAAATGCATATCTACTTCTCTCTGTCACTCATTTTTTTTTGCATGTATTTTTGTCGCATTATTTTTGACGCAGCTTTACTTTGTACGCAGTATTTACTTGCCTAAGATATAATATTCGGAATGAAACTTTTGTCCCATTTCACTTTTTAATAAACCTCTCAATGCGTTTATTGAAGTTTCTATAAAATATTTGACGTTTTACTCTAAGACCTTTATTATCCACTAGTTATAACAGACTTGGCTTCAGAGAAATATCTTTTGGCATTTTTGAAGGCTCTCTTTCATGTAATCACAACAAACTGACAAGAAAATTGTGATATTTGGGTTTCGATATAGTAATCTGCAAAGGAGAGTTAAGTAGTAATTTTAGTAGGGTTTTTAAAGGTATGCAACTTAAATAATCTCTGTATCAATAGAATACTTTAGTAGCAACATAGTAGATGTAAAAGTTTAATAAACTAATTAAGTAGGTTAGTAATTAAATAGTAAGATGAAAACTGAAACAAACCCACGTAACTATTTTTAATTACTAAATCTCATATGATTTTCTTGACACGCTTATTATAATTTTGTATGCTTCACAGTGTCCGTCCAATAGTTTTGTATTGTCATGGCTTCCAAAGAGTTTAGAAATGAGTCATTGTCAAGGCTGTACATTTCTTCAGAATTATCCTGGAATAATACAAAAACACTCATTATTTTCTATTATAATATTTAACTGGAAGAATGAAGTAATGCTAATCAAGGTTACATAACTATTTAGGGTCAACGATATTTTTGTCTTGCAAAAATTAATCTGATCCTAATTTGATTACAAAATTGCCTTGTGGCATTAAGTTCGCCAGTGTACAAAATATTAGTACAATAAAGAATTCATTCAATCATTGAATGTGTATTAAAAAGTTAAAATGTTTCGCAGAATAAAATGTATTTACTGGAACTTACTGTAATGTTTGGTCAAGTAACTACAGCTTTTCATTATTGGCATTAGAAGATTTCATTTTAACAAAAGGGCATAGGAATACGTTAGATTTCACCCTTAATTGAGTAAATTGTTATTTTATAATAATAATGTTATATCCCATAATTCAAATTTTGTTTGTTAATTGTGTAATTGCTGTTGCGGCTAATTCAAAGGCTACAAATATTGTTATAAAATTAATTGTAAAGAATGAATAATTCAACATACCCTAATTGTACTATCGTCCAAATATCCACTCGAGTCCGGATTCGAACATTTGTCATTTAAAGTTTGAGGCTTGTTTAAGTACCTGCGTCTGTACATTACAAATGCAACACTCCCAGCTAATGCTGCTAAAACGACTCCAGCAAACGCTATACCAGCTATAGCACCTGTATCCATTCCACCGCCAACTTGGTCTATCACTCTTCTAGACGATTCTATATTCGGTGGTATTCGAGTCTGCAAAAACGTCGTCTCTAATGAAAGCGGTTTTTTCCGTAACTATTCGACTTTCTGCCACACCCTCAATGGGATCATCTTTCACGAAATCAAATCTTGTAAGGTTCCTCCTTCTCGACGCAAACGTTTGATTTTGCGATTCCGTATCATTCGTGTTTGTGACGACTGTTGTATTATTATTAATTGTTACGTTTTGTACTTCGTCATTGGTGAACCATTGCAACGATGGATGTACGATATCGGTTATATTCGGTGATGTATCATTGGAAGCGACAACCGTTGCTTCAGTTTGGTTCGTTTCCGTAACGTTGGCTGGCGTTGGAGTGGTAAAAATCAAAGTTTTCGTGAAATACATAGCACGGCTTTGTCTCTCTGATGGCCGATTTTCGACTTCTAATTCTGCGGTTATATGTAAAAATTCTTCAGATAGGGGCGCCGCTACGGTCTTTTCGTTGCTCGCTGGAATAGATAAGATAAAGCAAATTTAGTATATTACGATCGATTTTCATTTTTAAAAGTAAAAACTAACAGAATCATTTTAAGAATAAATGATTCTAATACCATGGTCATTATATGTGTTTATTTCCAGTAGAGATAACTGTAATATCAACTACATGATAGGAAATATTTAAATTTATATATATTTAAACCCCGGATACTGAAAGATTTTGTTTCTATAGATAAATTGTCTGTAGAAGCATGTACTTTTCCATTATTGACTATTAGGACAATTATACAGTATAGTTATGGGTGTAAAAATATTTTAAATTAAGTAAAGACATATTACTTGTTGTCTGTTTGTAATAAAATCGCCTACGTCTGTTTCGTCAGTTGTGTAAAACTGCATTATTTAAAACCAAATGTATAATCCAGTTCAAACAAAACAAAGTGTCTATTGTTCAAAAATAAAGACCTCAAATATAACGGTGCGATCCCATAATCTGAAATCAACAATAGAAAACTAAATACAAACAGAACATTTCACTGCTCAGTCGCATATTGCCAACTGGTATTGCCAGTTTTTTGTATATTATTCCGAGAATTGTTTCAATGTGATTGCAAAATAAAATAGCAAAAATAATGGTTCAATATACGACAAGTTTCACGTTATAATTAATAGTTTCCATAATACATAATGATTGGACGAAAACGTAATTTATACACTTGAATGATCAAGCAAAACGTTGGCTGTTGTTGAATGTTCTAATTAACCCCTTGAGCACTTACCTGGCGTTTACGTTACGCCAGCTTTCCACTGTTTTCCTATTGTCTTATTTTTATGGGTACTCGACACATTAAGCAAAAAATCATGGACATAATGAAAGTTTTTTACTATAGAGTCATGCTTATGTACGTCCATTAATAAACTGATCAATAATTAAGTTACCACATTGAATAAATGTATAGTAAATTTATTAAGAAATGAGGTTTAATATCACTAAAAATTCCTTAAACATCTCTCCGTCTATTTCGTTGACCTATTCGAAAATCATATAGTGCCTATCTGTTAGGTCAAAAATTACAAATCTAAATGTTATCAACTGTATTATGAGCGCCTGTTAAGAATATTTGACTACTCACTGCTTTTTGTTCTAACAGAAAACTTCAAATTGTAGCAAAAAATTTGACATACTACTGGTAATAATAAGGCCGATGGTTGTGTCATAGCTTTAAAAGAAATCTTATAAAATCCTATTACTTCAGCGCACACCTGGCAACTCTGGATTACTCGCATCTTATTTTGTGTTGGAAGTTCGTGCTCGGCTATTTGCATTCATGTGAGCATGTTTCGGTTAAACAAATTTCGTTATACAGTTTGATAGGAGTTATTTACTTAATACGAAGTAATTGAATTTCAGTTGTTTTTCATCAACTTTTGTAATCCTATTTTCCCTTTTAGAGCTCTCTTTATATGTAGGTCCATATTTAAAATAAAATCTCTTTGATTTTACGAATTAACTTTTTTCCCTTATCGATAATTGTAATTACGTAGTATAATTCCGTTAACAGATTTTTCTCCATTGTACGTACTACCCTCAACAAGTTTAACTTCAATTCAAGAAATATTAAAACAATATCAAGTACTCTAATCTACATCAATACTAATATTATAAAAATAAAAAACTGTATTTTTGTATGTAACGAATAAATTTAAAAACTACTGGACCGATTTGTATTAAATTTGCTATGGAGATATTTTGAAATGTAGGGAGTAACATAGGTTTTTATTCCGAGAATCCCACGGGAACGGGAACTACGAGGGTAAAACCGCGGAGAGCAGCTAGTTCTATATAAAGAGATTTCAAATTTAATTTTTACGATATACATATTAGTGTATGATAAACAAGCATCAATTGAAAAGTACTGTATCGATTTGAATAAAGTCTTCGCATTTATATAGGAATAAAATTTAAGAGAGATCTAGCTAGGTAGATAACGTACATAAATCGTTACACTTGACCACGTGGATTTAACAGTAATAATAAAAAATTATATCGTATTTAAGGATACAAATGGTAGCCAAAAATAAAACACTTCAGTGCCATTTCACCTCTTTTTGTAAACCGATTTCAATTTTTTTTAATTTCATAGCTATAGTCGTGTTGCACTGTTACGAATAAAAAAACCGGGACAAAGGAGTTTTTTTTATCTGTAAAATTTACAATACTAATTAAGGTTTAAATTTTGACCATTAGGGTAACAATGAAACCATCAAAACGCTTAAACCGATGTTTTTGCAAATTCATCTATAGGTCTCTTTAAGGGATGATTTCATTACCGTCTACTTGATTTTTTTGCATCCGAGGCTCTAATTACAAGTAGCAAAACATAAGGGCCCGTTCATGTATTACGCGAGAGCCAACAAAAGCGGGAGGTTTATTATTTTGCCTATTTTTCATGACCTGTGGGACTCCACGATGATTACCTAACGCGTACTAATTTATTTATCTTTTTTTTTTTTTTTCAAAATGATGTTTACGTTATACTTAAACGATCCCGTATGAGATTAAACGATGAAATTCCATTCGCTCATACAGACAATGCAAGGTAAGATAATACGGTGTCTCTCTGACAATTACCTTTTGTTCCTTCGTCTCGAGTGTGGTTTTGTTATAAGATTATCGTCTTTTGTTATGTCTGATATTCAGAGTGTCTCATACAATACGCTTGTAAGTAAAGAGATAAACATCGACCTTGTTATGTCACACAATAATTTAAGTAATGTTTTTTGTTTTCCACGTGTCCTTGGTGCCTTCGTGAACGAATTTCATCTATATTTATACTAATATTATAAAGAGGATTTGTATTTCTGTATGCGATTTTGAAGCGATGATGGCGCAGCGGGTAGTTCTGCCGGATTCCACGACAATTGACGCAGGTTCGATCTGACCTATACGACTCTAAAATTGGTGTGAGTTTTCGGTGAAGGAAAACATCGTGAGGAAACCATGGCATGGTGGTAGGGCATTTTCTAATGATGCCCGCTTATGTAGCTACCACCCTCAAGTTTGAAAACCTATCGCCAAATACTAATAATAGGTGTGTTCCGGCATCATCACTTGAGAACCAGTACCCCTAGGATTAGTGTGTTTACCATCCTGGACCGCATCGTCACTTAACATCATGTGAAATTGTGGTCAAAGCACTGAGCCTATTCCGTGTGAAAAAATTATATAAATAAAACTTCAAAACTAATGCACAGATTTCGATGGATATTTGGTATGGATAGTTTTGAAAGAGTGACATAGGATAGTTTTTATTCCGAAAATACCACGGGAACGGGAATTACACAGATAAAATCGCGGAGATCAGCTAGTAAGATTTATAAATATATAAAACATATATATATATATATAATTTAGCAAGCAATTTTTATTTTTAATTTTGAAATCTGTTATCTGAATAAAAGAGATAAACACTGGATGATAGATTACCAATTTAGGTATAATGCCTAGCTAAGTAGCAATGTTGACACGGTTTTAGTACCCGCTTGAAAATAAGTTATAGCTGAATAAAGGTATCATCTCCAGAGAAAGGGTTCAGTCACTAATCCAGGATATGACGTTTTAATGATTTTTAAAACAGAAATCTATTATTAAGTAAAGCTCTGGATCTGCAGCGTTTGAGATAAATTACTTAAAAAATCTATAATGTTTGGCATTTTTCGTGAATGGGACAATATGAACACTTTAATGAATTTGTAATCTATATCATCTATTACCTAATTACCTCTTAATATGTGTGTCATGAAATTATATGCTCGGGCAAAATAGAGTACATCTAAATTTTCAACCAGGCTTTCACTCTTCAGGCTTAGAAATTCACTCGCATTTGTGATTAATTACATTTATTAACCGTATGCATATTCGCCGAGGTTTGAAACTGTGATCTATATTCCACAAATCCATTTATATTCCACAAATCCATTCATATTCCACAAATCCATTCAGTAATCACGTCAAAGCTTATTAAAAAAAAATCTGAACTATTTTTAATACTGTATGGGCTATGCGCCTTAATCACAATACCTTAGGCTAAGCCTAGAGTTACTAGCTCTACAGTAATGCTGCCAGAATACAACTATTGGTGTTTGGAGACAGGTTCTCAAAATTGAGCGTGGTAGCTACCCAGTGGGGTTTTACTAGAATATATCCTAACGCCATACTACTTTTCCTCACGGTGTTTTCCTTTACCGAAAGCTCAGGCTCAATATAGAGTTGGTAGGTCGTTCGAATCTACGTCCATCGACGCGAAATAGTAACCACACAACCAACGATGGTGATGATTCGAAATGACACCCTTCTCTATGCATTTACTAATAAATTTTGTAACTATGAGTTGTATAGTTCCATATGAAAAACATATCAGGACGAGTTCCTTGCCGGTTCTTCTCGATGTCTGGGTGTTGTTTTCCGAACCAGCCGTAACATTTTGACGTTTATAATCACACAATACTAGGGCCTAATTTAAATAAAGTATTTATGATTTTGAACAAAATCGTAAACGCTTTACAAAATTTCTATATAAACAGGTTAGGCTCATTCTATGCCACCCACCCACTGAAACATATCACTACGTATGTATTGTCTTCAGTAAATCACCGTGAAGCTTCTGGGAGAGAG
The DNA here is from genome assembly GCA_014132275.2 of Samia ricini. Classification (NCBI taxonomy): domain Eukaryota; kingdom Metazoa; phylum Arthropoda; class Insecta; order Lepidoptera; family Saturniidae; genus Samia; species Samia ricini. The sequence goes on along the minus strand of AP028161.1, from coordinate 2,499,333 downwards.
GTCGTGGGTTGAATTATTTAATCGAACGGGTCGGTTTACAGCGAACGTTGGCGAAACGGAAAAAAAAAAAAATGTATACGAGTATATTAGGTTGGCGAGCAACTCACAAGTGAATGAATACACACGCCAGTTTTGGGTTGTTATTTATACAAAACAGTAATACCCCGCTTTACGCGAGGGATACGTTCCGAAGAAAATCGCGTTAACTGAAATTCGCGTATATCGAGGTTTATGATTAAACATAGTCAAAATTTATTAAGGCAAATTAAGGATCGTAAAGTACAGTAATACCCCGTTACGCGCGGTTTCACTATAACGCGAATGTCAAATTTCGCGCTCAAATGCCTCGCATTACGCGAAAGAGTGCGTATAAACATAATGTAAAGACAATAGATGTATTTTTTTCCGTAAAAAAAATAAGAGTATGTATTGCATAAAGTGTTCTTAGAATTAAAGTGATTGATTAAAATGATTTGTATTTTTTTGTATTAAATTTTGACTATGTTTAATCATGAACCTCGATATACGCGAATTTCAGTTAACGCGATTTTCTTCGGAACGTATCCCTAGCGTAAAGCGGGGTATTACTGTACCTACTTCTCTGGATTTAATCTAACGTGATATAGGAAAATTCATAGTCAAATCGTATATCGTGTAGACTCGACCGTCGGTGAGTTCCGTAGCAAAACGCGGAAACTCATTAAGGCAATTCCGCGTGCTCCGCAAATTGAGTACGGACTGGTAATTATCGTTTAGTAGGTTCGATATACTTGTAGTAAACGTAACCCTTGACCGAGATTTACTTGATTTTATAAAATTCCGTTTTTAATATACCCATTGTGTAGGTTTGGTAAATAAAGGTAATGTTAGACCTTTGAAGCGATGAGTCGGTGGTAATCTTGTCGGATTCATTCTCGATGAACGCACGTTCGGTCCATTTACTATATCTTATAGCTAATTATTTAATTTGTTATTAGAAAACAAAACTTTTTTTAATGTTTCATATAGTTTTTTCTTAATCAAAACATACGATAGGCTTCGAAAGTATAACTTTTATTATTGATCTCTGAGCGCCGCACTTAAACGCCATTTCATGATTGACACACTGGAGCATGTTAATAACATTGGTAAATCGAATCTATGAGTTTATTCCGTACCGAGAATCGCAACACTCCGTCAAAGATGTTTTTACTTGCTTATTTTCTGAAAACAATAAACGAGCGATTAATATCACTCGAGCACACATTCCGGTTCTTCCTACGGCAACGACACTAGACGTGATCTGATCTCCGACGGAGGAAGCTCTTGTAGCCCCCGCCAGCGCGATACAGTAAGCACTGGCGTCACACTGTGTATCACTTGTACCATATAACAGTCATAAGTAACGTAACGTAAGGCCCTATTTTTACTTTTTCTGCTTGAAGTATTATTGTGGTAACCTTGTTTTATTTATACATATTCTCGAACTGAGTGCCCCTAAGATCTCACCATAAAGTCCTTTTAAAGTTATCAAGGTCTTTTATGTAAAAGAAAAAAAAAAACAAAAAACCAATCTAGTTAAGTGCTCTTTAACCTTGTATATTATATTTAGAAACACAATGAAAAGAACAGCCCTGTGGTTGAACTTGTGGTTAAATAGAAACGTTGAAAATATCTTCGTTTTGCCCTTATTTGGTATAATGAAAACAATGTTAATTACCTGCAATGCGCTTTGACTTCATATATTGAAGTAAGTAACAAATAGGTGTTAGCAGTTTGTCATTCAGTTTCGTTATTACCGCATACGTTAATACCCCACGCCTGGAGTGTTTCTTACATTATCTAATTAATAGTGAATTTAATAGTTATTTAATTCGAGCTCGTCAAAATGACTGTAATTCATGTTATGTTCGAAAGATTAACAACCGTTAAAGAATAACAACCGTCAATCGATGAGAATCTATACGTGTTGAGATAATTATGACCGCCTACGTTTATCACGGCTAAAATGGTTTCAACATACAGCGGACGGGTCGGTCATGACGCTCTCACTTCATGTCGACGGAACGTTTTCTATAGAAATATTGCGCTGGCATCCCAGCCCGCTCGCAGGTTGTGTACGTGTGTGTTTTTTAATCTTTATTTTTAACGAGAGTTTGTTCATAAAGAACACGCCACCCTCATCCTTTCAAAATTTTACATATAAGGCTTGTATTAATATTAAACCACTGAAATAGTACCGAGAAAGAATAAATAAGTAATCAGTTCTTCGCCCTAATATCGATGTCCACCAAATCATAGATTGATTTGGCTTCTTTCGATATTGGGCGAATCAACAATATCTGGCACAAACCAACGTCATAATTAATTTTAAATATTTGTTGTATTTGAGTTTCGTTCTGGGCTCATTCCATAATTATATGATATACATTTTCTTGCGCATTACAAATTATAGAATTTAGAGATTCTCTTTATAATAATTTAGATAGATCTGCATACACTTATTGCACCTGGATCGAGACGCACCGATACGTCATTATGGGGGGGGATTTTTAGAAGTTTACGATGATCTGATCCAGTCGGGCTCAGTTTCCCTACTATTCCACTAACTGCTGAACCTACAGTTACCATCGCTTGGCAGCAAACATTTTTATTTAATTTTTTTAGGAAAACAGCTAAAAAAGGTTACACAAAACTGAAACTAATTTGCAGGTTTACACTTATACAAAAAAAAGAAAAAATCACAGCAGACGGAATTACAAAGAATTTAAACAAAGAAACGGGACCTTCAAATGCTAGTATTAAAATCTGCCTTAGAATTTTGTGTTTTTGCTCACTCTAATGGAGTGTGGATTCTGCCTGTACGTAGCTCTGACTAATGGACTATATCGAATGTTGTATTTTCTACATTGCATTGCCAGCACACTTAAGTTACTAACTTTACTCAGTATTTTGGTTGCTGCTAGCCAGTTGAAGGATGACTGGAGGGAAAGTCGTGGTACACGTTGAAAGTTATTTATTAACTGATTCTTATATGATTAATTAATATTGAGTTTTTTTTTTTTTTTGACCTAGCTAATGCTGTTGACCGGAAAGGCCTTTACAGCTTCACCGAACTTTGGGGGCGAGTGCTGAAGGCACTCAGCCGCAAAAAGGTGACTAGCTCAAGGGTTACCAAAGTGGTACGAACCTCGGCTTGGCCGTCACCTGAGTTATTCAAAACTCACTCGCGAGTTGTGTCCTAGCTATCCCTACATTTTTTTTATATTAATATTAAAAAAAAAAAAAGGTTCCTTACAGGACCTATGTACCTTGCATGTTATGCATGAGTGTGTATGGAGTGTTGTGCGTGTAATTGCTCAATGCGTGGGCAGTGTTACTGTATCGCGCTGGCGGCGACGTCAAGAGCCTCCCCAGTTGGGGAACGAGGCACGTCTTGGGTCGCCGCCTGAGGGGGACCCGGAGTGTGTGCGGGAGCAAAGTTAGCCGCCTGTTCCCGGCAGCGGGAACGGCGGTTTCGCGGGCGTGGGCGCTGGCACGCATTTGTACGAGGTAAAGGAGGGAAGATCCTATTACTACGAGTTATGGTATCGTCATTAATATTGAGGATGTACAGTGAGACTTATATTCTAAAAGATCCCCTCGTTAGTCGTAGGGCTTACAGTAACTACGGTGGTCAATCAGAAACATGCAGAGTGCGAGCGAGACGGGACACACGGACTTCTCTCATACGAGGTATTAAATATATGTAACCCGTGCGCCCGCGGCTCGCGCTAGTGTGCCGTTAGATGTTGATGAGGTCTCTACAGTATCTCTAAACAACTAATTTTAACTAGAGGATTGTAGCGAGACCTTACAGGTACTTGAAAATCATCTATACAGGTTATGAAGAGATGACGTTGTTTTCCTTCACCAAAACCTAAAGGCTTTGTTTGTTTTGTTCGCTATCTATAGTTTAATTGCGATAGGGTCATTAATCATTTTCTAAATTTAAACAGGTCGTCAGATGACATAAACCACCATGACGTCACATAAAACCTTTCATATTAATCAGGAGGCACCGCGTCGGACGCTCAGGCGACCAGACCCCAAATGTCAAGGTTAATGGTGTTGGATGAAAAATTGTTGCCGCTATGTAAATATGGCTTCGCAATATTTTTAAACCCTAAATTGTAAAATTCTGTGGTTAATTACTAAACTTTTCAAATAGCAAAACCTAAAACTGGCTTTAAAAAAAAAAAACAAAATTTATTTATTCAATTTAGGCCCTAAGAAGGCGCTTATGAACGTCTAAAACACTACCACCGGTTCGGAAAACAACCCAGTCGAGAAGAGCGCAGGCAAGAAACTCGATCTGGTTCTTTTTTTTTTTTTCATAAATATAATATATATCATTTTTTTTTGTCATATAAAAAACTATACAAATCGTAGTTTTAATAATATTAGTGGAAGCACAGAGATGTGGGTTAATTCCAGACATCACTATCGTTCACGTAATGATCCACCCTGTAATAACCTTTTGAGATTAAAACTTGCTTGACATAATACTTGAACTTATTGTCAGGTAAATCGGTAATGTTACTTGGGATCTTATTGTAAAACCGAATACTATTACCTATAAAGCTTTTATTACACTTACTTAACCTAAAGCGTGGGACGGCCAACTTGTCTTTACTTCTAATATTAAAATTTTGTCATAGGATTATAAAATTTGCTCTATTTAGTTCCTTAAATGCTCGATAAGAAAGAAAGGTTCAAATAGAAATAAAATATTGGTTTGTATATTAGTTTGTAAAAATAGTTATTTTATTTACATGTATTAGATACTTTACGATATATATACGTATATACTTTTTAATTGTTTTTGTAAACTAAATTTTCTTTACTCTCGGCGCAGAACGAAATTTTATCTTAATTTAATTAAAACTTTAATAGATAGTGTTTTATATTGTAATCTAGTTACAAAAGTAGGTAATTTCGTTTCGTTGAGTTCGTCTTACCGAAGTTTTCATATTATTCTTATCCAGAGAAGTACATTACTTTAAACTGATAAATATTTTACTGATATTATATATAGTCTACATTTTAGGCCGATTTTTCATTTTTTTTTTCATAATAATATAGATTAAGGTTCGTGAAAAGTGGATCCTTTTTAAACCTGTAATGTTCGCCGCTGTTTATGCCTTTTATAATTTAAATACGAATACCGTACTGCGTGAGTAGAGCTTGTTCACGAAATTATTAATTACTTCCGCAGAATTCAGGGGGATATAAAAAAAAAATATTAATGTAGCGTTCTTGCTAAAACACATAGACGTTTTAAAGACAATATAAGAAGTTTATATAACATCAAATGAAAGAGATTTATTGTCCAGAGCTTGAATTAAAAAAAAAATAATACTGTGATGGAGTCTTATTAATTCTCAAACGATTGAGCTGATTTTAATGAAATATGACTAGGAGATATATATCATAAGGGTAGTTAACATAAGATACAATGAAGGATATACAAGTAGGCTGAGTAGGCATGAGCCATGGACGGCAGAATTAGGGGGGGGGGGGGGGGATTTGGGGAATTTGAAACCTGCTTATTCGCGCTACAGATCTTAATCCTTATTAAGACTACGATTTGTATAGTTTTTTTATATGACAAAAAAATGTTATATATTATATTTATAAAAAAAAGAACCAGATCGAGTTTCTTGTCGGCGGCTCTTCTCGACTGGGTTGTTTTCCGAACCGGTGGTAGTATTTTAGACGTTCATAAGCGCCTTCTTAGGTCCTAAATTGAATAAATAAATTTTGATTTTGATTTTGAATCTTCAATATCAGTTCGTTTTACGATGGTGTCGTCCATGATTTAATAATCAAAAATCGCGACAAAAAACTATTTCCAAAAATCTTCCATAATACAATTTAACTGATAAATGATCAACGATGGATTGTAAAGATAATCCAGGAAATAACAACTGTAGCCAAAAATTTAACAGTTTACTCTTATGAAGTGCATAAGCGTCACCAATTCTTTTATTACTTTCAAACTTATATCCAACGAAGTAGGTATGTGGATAACAGCTAAATAGCTTAATTACTTTACCACGAGTAAGTTTTACAAAGCCAGATAAAACAAACTTAGTTCGATATATTATATACACACTACACAGCTTTAGTGACACACACAGCTTGGAAGTTAAACTGAACGACTGTAAGTAATAAAGACTAATCGTTTCGCTAGTTTCGAACGGATATTAATCGAGTCATGAGAGCTAACTAAACGATTTAAAATGCCTCTTCGTTTGTGTCGATGTTAGTGCGTTTGTTTCCTGTGGAATTACTTCGAGATACTCTTTACAATTTACAGTATTGTTACATACATTATGTGTACATATAAACATGTCTTTATAATAAGGTTAAATGTATATAATTATTCTTTACATATAAATGTATATGTAACCAAACTTTTTTTTTTGACGAGGGCAAATGCATTTACGCACTACCCTATACCGATGTCCCCCAATGCAATGGGTAAGGGGGCGCGGAGGGACGTCTCCGCACCAGTTTGGGACTCACCCGGACGTGAAGCGTCCGGAAATACCCACTAAACCCCCCGGAGCCGCCTGCCGCATTCGAGATGGGGGCGATACGGGATCGCCATGGCATGCACCGCGTCGCCATATGTAACCTAAACTAACATGTGAATTTTCCTTATTTATATCCAAAAACTAGGAATAATAATGAAGAAAATATCTCAGCTGTCTAGATACAGAAAAAGTGTAATTAATAATGATAGTTAAATAACTATTAATTAAATCGCATTACAGGAAAACGGTGAATTAAATCAAACATTTTTGTGGACTTTTTGAGAGGAAATATAAAGTAAAAAAAACTATGATAGTGCAGTGGTAATGTGGTAGGATACCGCGTCGATGGGATTAGGTGGGTCATCACCTACCTTACATTATAATCAGTCTGTTTTCGATGACGGAAGACATTATCTATTATTCGCCTGACTATCCTATGATTAAAGTTTCAAAATCTGTCGTTAAGCACTTATAGGTGTATTCCAACATTATCACTTAAGCGCCAGTACCTCTAGGCTTAGCATAGACACTTAACATCACATGAGATTGTAGTCAAAGCGCTAAATGTATTTATAAAGTTGATCAAAAAAATCCATACATACATTGCTTTCTCGTATAAACTAGAGGTCAATAGCTTCTGCTATAGGTATATGGCTAGTTTGACTTTTACTTTGGCATTATTAGCTATTATATATGAATATGGTTATAAATTAAATACCTTTTGATTTTTTTTACAATAAACGGTTAAGTTTTATCGTATAGTTTTACGAGAAGATATAACAGGTTCTTCTCTTAACGCAAACCTCGAGGGGACTTCTTGGAGTATTGCAGTATTGAAAGCCGTGACTTGAATCCCGTACAGGTATATTCGGCGAACGCGACGACTTGTTCGAAACGCTTTAGAGACTATAGTGTATCAGTTAACACTACAAAAGACGAAGGGATTAGGATAAGCACCTGATCGCAAGATTCAAAAGGTTATATTATAGCAATATCTTCAATTAGTTACGAAGCCAGAAAAATATTGTTTATTTATTTGAACAAATTTGATTATTGTTCAATATTATCCACGTGTCTGGGATTGGGCAGTTAATCTGCCTTTAAGAATTGCCCTCATAACTCGTTCCGGCAGCGACCGAAGGACTTGAATAAGGATCGAATCCTCAACTGAGGTAGATTTTGCAGCCACTGCTTGCGTTATATATTGCAAATCCTATATAATATCCTTTGTCCTGTATTTCAAATAACATACTGCAAATCACATACATAAACATAAGGTAGATAGGTTCTGTAAAAGATTTTTTTATTTTTTTTGCAAACGAGATTTAGTTACAATAAATCCCGCGAACTTTACATGCCGGTGACTTCTCAACAGGGTCGAAGCTAAGGCCGTATCAATGATTAATGTCAGTAACAAGTCACAAATATTTACCCTACATTTGGGCTTTGCCACATTCGGGTAGACTCGATAAATTTTAACATAGGGCCCGTCTAGGCGAACTACACCATTGGAGGTTAAGCAGAGATCCTAAGCTAAGCTAGTTATAATCAATCATAATCGTCTTTATTCACATTTAAATGTGCTTTTTGTGTTATTCTGTTGTGGCCAGTATGGACCTGTTACCATTGTAAGTACGTGATTCAGACTAACAGTTAAAAGAAACTACTACAATGTTATTATTAACGCACTTACAAGGTACTAAGAACCTGCGCTCCTTAACCCCTTGAGTACTAACCTGGCGTTTACGCCAGCTATCCATTGTTTTCCTATTGTCTTGACATATTAAGGAATATTATAAACAATAATTTTCCTTATTTATAATGGATGATGTTTACCTGTAAATTTTCCTTGTAATGCTAAACGGTAAACAAACATTTATTTGTTATATGTTATAAATAATGTTAATACTAGTGTTTATCCCTCAGTTTCAATGTTATTTTAGAGCCTATTAAGAGATGTGTCATGTTTTTGACGAAATGTCAATGTCGAATGTACAATTCATTGAGAGGTACAGGGCAAACTTAATTGAAATCGGTCCACCTGTTTTAGAGTTATTGAGGAAGCAATATACGAAAATTCCCATATCTAACATATACAAGATCTGACAGCGACACGAATATAACAGCTTCTATTCTGTGTAATAATTGTTAAACGCAATATGTCTCTAAAATATTCAATGATTATTTTTGCAAAAAACGGGATGGTGGTCCATTTCCATTTTGATTACTATTATCCTCACGGTCGTACAGATGGCGTTGTACACATTTTTTCACTGGTTATCAAAATTTTGAATAAAATAAATTTCAAAAATGTTTAAAATCCTTATGAAATAGTATTTACCTACAAAATTTACTAACAAAAAATAAAACAAATAATATAGAAGCCAAAACGTAGATATGTTTTTTTTTTCTTGACCTAGCTAATGCTGTTGACCGGAAGGGCCTTTACAGCTTCACCGAACTTTGGGGACGAGTGCTGAAGGCACTCAGCCGCAATAAGGTGACTAGCTCAAGGGCTACCAAAGTGGTACGAACCTCGGCTTGGCCGTCACCTGAGTACTCAAGACTCACTCGCAAGTTGTATCCTGGCTATCCCTACATTTTTTATCTTAATATAAAAAAAAAAGGTTCCTATGTACCTGCATGTTATGCATGAGTGTGTATGGAGTGTTGTGCGTGTAATTGCTCAATGCGTGGGCAGTGTTACTGTATCGCGCTGGTGGCGACGTCAAGAGCCTCCCCAGTTGGGGAACGAGACACGTCTTGGGTCGCCGCCTGAGGGGGACCCGGAGTGTGTGCGGGAGCAAAGTTAGCCGCCTGTCCCCGGCGGCGGGAACGGCGGTTACGCGGGCGTGGGCGCTGGCACGCATACTGAATCGGTTGAAAAGGAAAGATCCTATTTTCGCACGAGATATCATCATCGGGATCGGTGTGAACGTTACGCGGTCTCCGAAACGGTTTCGGAGCTAGCGGGTCGGAGGAGCTAGATATGATTTATAAGAATATTAGTTACTTAAATAACAGGTGAAGATAGTGCTGTATATATAGTAACTGATGACTCTATCACAATATAAAGATACAAAACTAAATATTTATAACAATCATAATATTATCATTGTGGGATAATTCTTTTTTAACAACTTACCACATAGGGCGAGCAGAACTGTCACCCAGAACCAATGCATCCACCAGTGTAACGTCATGACGGCAGTTTTGCACCTCTTTCACACTTAGATAGACCTGCAAACAAACGAACAACAATATATTCTAAGTTTATCATCATCATCTTCCTACCCTTTTCCCATTTTTATTTGGGGTCGGCGCAACATGTCTTCCTCTTCCATTCCTCTCTATTTGTTGTCATCTCCGCATTCACTCCTTTTCTAAACATATCATCTTTCACACAGTCCATACATCTTTTCTTTGGTCTTCCCCTTCCCATGTAACCGTTCACATTCATATCCAATACCTTTCTTACAACATTCTAAGTTTATCGATTTTCGTAAAACTGTTCGAGAAAGTTCGACTGTAGACTGAAGAGGTAAAATTGTATTTTTTTTTTTTTTGCTTACGGTTAAACTCAAAAATTACTTGATCGATTTTCAAAAATTATTTGACGCATAGAAAACTATTATAAGTGAGTAACATATATACGTATATCTTTTTTTAATTAGAGATCTCTATATACCCGTGCGCAGCCGGGGCAGAACGCTAGTGTTATATAACTTAAGGGATAGTTTACAACTTAGTTAACTTTTAAAGGTTCAATTTGTGTCACAAAAGCTTTATACTTTTTATTCTGTTACGAGAACTTTGATTACAATCTTGCGTTTATCTACGATTTCAACTGATGTTAAGTGACGATGAGAAGAATATGACACTACGCTAACTGGCTTTCGAATGCAGGTACTGGAACCAATCTATAGTTGCGCTTGATAGTTGCAGGTCTTCAACTATAGGCTGTTTCATAAAAAAATCTCTACTATTTTACTATAATTTCATAGTGATTATAGATACCTTATTTGCTTTAAGTTCGTCGGTACGTCCTGTTTTAAGTCTAGTGTGTCTGAACCCCAAACGAATAGACTGTTAAATACTATCATATTTTCGGCTAAAATGTTACAGTATTTCTATGAAATATTCCCCATTAGCAAGCATATTAATTACGTAAGGGGTCGTCCAAGTATTACGTATTACGTACGTAAGCATCAAGGGGGGCGGACGTTTTAAGGTTTCACTTATTTTTGATGACGGGATATCTGATTGGTGATTACGTAACCAAAGTTATAATATTTACTTTTCAATTACTCGATCAGATCTAGTGAAAGTTATGTCAACGCTTACGTTACCATAGGGGGGGAGGGTTAAGAGCTTTGTTTACTTGAGGGGAGTCAACATTTCTGAAATTCTAACCACTTAATATTTGAACGCCCCCTAATTACATTTAAATTTATTGTATTTCTTCTCTTATCCATTCAACTGAAAGACGTTCACTGCTGGACACAGGTCTCCACCAAAATGGTGAGGTTTGCCATAATCGTCACGCTTGGCAGGCGGTTTAGCGATCGCAGTCAGGTGTTTATGCTACTCAGAGCATGCTGCTGCCCATACCCTCGTTTATCCCTTAACCGCCTTTTATTATATGGAGTGGTATTATACATTATCAAAAATAGAAAGCATAAGTCGCAAGAAGGTTACGTGGGCATCGACCTTTATGTGATGCGATGTGTCTAATGTGATGGCGTTCTGGATGTATTTTTAGACGTAGTTAAATATAATTGTAGCATTGTTACAGTCACGCTAGTTGAGGGCAAAGGAGTTAAACCGGTCGATCCACGTTCACCTGACGCAGCGACGGTCGTTTGAAAGAAAACACCGGAAAATCACCAGGTCCGATGTATTCTGGATACGTCTTATAAACAAACAGATTATTTTTAACAAGATGGCCGCTATCGACTGCATTTACTCATAACAATTTACGTACGTAAAGTAATAATGCACGGATCATTCCTCGTATCGCTATCACCGTTTATCTCATCATAACTCGTTACAGAATTTATCAACTGAGAAAAACCATCTACGCAAATTTAATCCGAGAATTGATCATAAAAAAAATATCGGTTGAAGTCTATACTAATAAATAAGATTGATGTGTCTGTTTGTTAACATATTTTTTTATTAAGTACATATGTTTGTATATACGATACCTAAAACAAAAACTTTTACAATTTTTTTCTGTCTGTGTCTGTTCCGAGTAATCTCCGGAACCGCTGGACCGATTTAGACGGGACTTTTTTTGTTGGATAGCTTAAGTTACTTCACGTAACTTAATGTACTTTAGATTTTCGAAAATAATTAGGGTTCTGTATAAAAAAAAACACAAAAAACGTTTGGAAAATCGATAATTCAACGATCGATTTTACGGGCAAGTAATTGAATTTATGAGAAATATTTTTACTTTACCTTAATATAAAAAAAAATATATAGAAAAATACTTAAGCTTCCATATAAAATAAATAATAATAATTAATATTGATACAGTAGAGACATACTACAAAAAATTATATAAGAAGTTTTTTGACGGTAGGTATTTCCTTTGTATTAGGAGTGTATTCTAAAGTCGATAGATATTACTTAGATTTTATTAACACACTTCATTCATCTTACGACGTACTTGTGATTTCTTGGGAACTCGTAATTCGAATGATGGTTGGTTCGTTTGTTATTGTTTAGGACACTTACTTTTTATTAATAAAATTAAATAAATTAGGTACAAAAAAAGGTCGGACAATTAGAACGGACTCCAAAAATAACAATTTGTGTGCACATATACATATACATTTTAAATAATTAATTATTAAATTTATTCTCATTGAAGAGAACATTAAAGACGTTGCTTAATATTCCGTATTTATTTCACTCTATTTGTTTATGATTTCATCCAATAAAGTACTTAGGTTATGATTATTTTACCTCAAATAATATTAGATTATTGACAGAATACATCGATGATCAATAATTAATTATTATAAATACTGCTAAACATCTTCAAAATAAACCTTGACTGCGTCGATGTCGGCTTATAAATCCGATTGGTCCCCGACGCACGGGAATTGCCGTATCGCTCGTTGTGATTGGTAGATCAGTTTAGCAAACTTTTGCTGTTTATATTAAGGATGTTTGTCGGTATTTGTACTTTTTCTTAATATAATTGTTAATTAACTGCCTCGGTAGCGCAGTTGTATTACATACGACTGCCGTTCTGAGGTCTCGGGTTCGATCCCCGGGTCGGGTCAAGTGATATTGGGTTTTTTTTCTACTCAGTATCATTCCGGAGTTTGGAATTTGTGCCCGATATGGCGACAGGCTCGCCCCCTGTCACATCTGGAACGGAACTAAGCTCGGCGAAATGTGGGTGGTGTAGTTCGCTACTTCACCTCTGCCTAACCCTTCGGGGATAACAGGCGTGAGCATATGTATGTATGTATATACATATATAACGATCATAATTTTTGATTTCAGATGAATACAGAACTGATCCTGAAGAAGGATCTAAACTTCATATCATAAAGTTTTTTAGGGTTAAGACTAAAGTCTGGAGAGTCGAGTAACTTTTTTTGGAACATCAAAAGCGTATTCATATGAACAACGACGCGGGCACTAGCTAGTCTAATAGAAGTAGGTTGTTAAAAATATTGTTAACACACACAGTAGAATGTGTGCCATGGTATATTGTTTACAATAACAGTAGGCGATATCAAGAAAGATTTGCATTGTTTTCAAAACCGTCGTAGAAAATGTTCCAAAATTAAAAAAAAAAAAACTGTTATTACTACATGTTTACGAAAGAATACTTTTAGTTCTCGAATCTAATTTTAAAACCTAATCTCGTAATTTGTAATCGCGAGCGTTTGAGACATGTCTCGAAGCATCTTCAAAACTAATAAAAAAAATGAAAAATTTCTGTTGTGAGAGATTGTACATACATATATCTATAATATAGTGTATTTTTTATGATTTCGATCAAGTTACCTAGATACTGTTATAATTTTTCAGAATAATATATGTCGGAAAAAATTAAATTACTATTATTTTGTTGTTTCCAGAAGCTTTGATTCAATTTTACTAATGTGAAAAAAGATTTTTACATTGGATGATTTTTACTTTTATATAAGTTTAACCCCTTGAGCACTTACCTGGCGTTTACGCCAGCCTTCCATTGTTTTCCTGTTATGTTATTTTTATGGGTACTCGACACATTAATAAAAATACACATGTTAATTATGTGACGATTTATTTATTATAGCTAACTTTCTTCAAAAATATGAAATAGATGTCGTCTGTCGATTGTATTTATGACGTGCCATTTGTGTAACAGAAAGAATTATTATTATATGGCAAGTTAAGTTATATGTTGAGATTCTATTTTGTCCATTTTATAATAATGAAACCAATTCGACTTGCGGCTTAACTCGTCCACAATGGTTTATTTTATCACAACTATTCGATGCGTTTAAAATCGATTCAGTAGTTTTCGAATTACATACAAACAATAATATGTCAGAATACAGATCGACGCTTGGTATTCGCTAATAACGTATAAACCAGATCGATGGTGAGAACTCGATTTCAACTCTATTATAAATTGAATTCGAAAGTGAAACCTATAGTAATGCACTTCCAGTGTTTGTAAAAGTAAATCTGTAGGGCCCTTCTTCACTGAGATATCTCGCTGAGCTACGCCGAGGCATAGCACGCGTTTCAAGTGTAGAGTAGTGCTTAGTCTATTCTCGACTCGTAAGTCAACGAACCTTTCGTCTTGGTTTCAAGCTTCGCAAATATTTTACTATATACTAACAATAAAATACCTGTAACTTTATATGATAGCGCATCGAGTCGCTGCTTGCAAACTGTTTACGGTACAAAATTGGTAAATTATTTAATTTCATATGCTATAGATTAATTTTATTAATTAATCTATCTATCTATATATATAAGCAAAGTTTGTTTTGTTTGTTCGAGGTTAACTCGGAAACTACTGGACCGATCAGCATGAAACCACAACCATTCGACGCGGAATTAATCGTAGATGGTTATAGGTTTTCAAATTCTATGAGCCCTTTGCCATGTCTTCTCAATTTGTTTGTTTATTAATTTATTTGCTCCCATAAAACAAAAGACAGGCATTTATCCTTGTAATAAATAAAAGGAAAATGGGGTTCCTTTGACGCACCATCACCTCAAAACTACTGAACATTTCGGGATAGGACTAACACCTTTCAACGCAGTATTTTTCGTAGACAGGTATTTTTGGATTCCACCGATCATCTCCCATTTTTTTTTTCGTTTTACTCTTTTGTACATTTTCCACTTCAATTTACGCTTATATACATTTTTACCGCTAATAAAAACAAAATACTCTTACTTTTATTCATTTCATTTGTTTTTTTTTAAATTAGCTATAAATGAAACATCATATGCACAGAACATATGAAACGCAAGCGGAGCCGCGGGCACCAGCTAGTGATTTAATAAAGACATTCATTTTTTACACGTAATAGGCTAGGTGCTTTGACTACAATCTCACCTGATATTAAGTGACGATGTGGTCCAGGATAGTAAACACACTAAGCCTAGAGATACTGGTTCTCAAGTGTAGCTACCGGATTCCTAAAATGTACGACGTGTAGATTAAAATTTCTATCTTCATCGGATGCGAAATACCGTCCTAAATTTTGGTAACGCGTTATTTTTTTTTATATACAAGATTTGTTTTTATAAACTATATAAATTGTGAGCAATTGTTACACAAACACACACACACAAAGCTAGTGCAGCATAACCAACCGGATAGTGTTTTTTATAGCGTCAAATTCCGGCCAGAATTACGCACCCGTTTGTGTGGGAGAGGACCTTAAAAAGAAGTGAATTTAAACAAAGTTATGTATTAACAAAAAAAAGACGTTGTTCTAAACCGAATTTAGTACAAAATGCAAATGTATTATCGAACGGAAACATGCCGAGGAAAACATTTCATGAATTCTAATAAAAATTGGATACGGTAATAAGTTATTTGCATACCTACCGTATGAGTAGTCTGTACTCGTTTACCGCATGTTCGTGTGTGTCGACGTCCCGAAATAAATTGTATCTAAAACAAAAAGAAAAAAGAATGAGTACTGGGTTTAATTTATTTTATTAATATTAATTTGCTGATGACCGGAAGGGCTTTGACAGCTTCACCGAAAGTTGAAAAAACCGTATCCAGTTTCCTTTGTAGGATTATAAATTAAAAATACTAATTTTCTTGGTATAGCCGTCAGGGTTGGGTTAAAACATTAGGTAAGATTGTGGGTGCCGCAGGGGGCGACGCGGCGACATGCCTGGCAACCCCGTATCGCCCCTACTTCAAATGCGGCAGACGGCCCCGGGGGGTTTTAGTGGGTATTCCCGGGCGCTTCTCGCCCGGGTTTGAGTCCCACACTGGCACGGAGCTCGTCACTCCGTGCCCCCCTACCTATTGTATTGGAGGGGCACTAGGTCCCACTAATACAATAGGTAGGGTGAGTGCGTAAATGCATTTCCCCCCGTCAAAAAAAAAAAAAAAAAAGGTAAGATTGTGGGTATTCTATTAACCTATAAAACGATTCAAGAAAGAAAAGAATTTGTTATAATAACCGCGAAATATATATATATATAATCGATTTTCGTTAATACAATATTTGTGTCGTAAAATTTTAAAGGGGAACTTTTCGTTTTACTTCATCGTACGTTGGACATTGAAGCTTCGTCCTCGAGCGAATTTGTAAGTAGGTATTTCATAATTCGAATAAAACGATAACTATTGCTTCGATATTTTTAATTATTTACTTTTTTGTACATTCCTTTGGATACAAAGAATAGACAAGTTTACAATTATAAGATAAGTCTCCAAGTAAATATAAAGAAATAATTATGTAACAGGAAGCCTTTCGGTAGCTTCTTTAATTTGATTGTTTCATATTGTAGTTGGGTACAATAGTGTACCCTAATATTATATCTAGCTATTTCACTTTAAAGTAAAAAGAGAAATTTAAAAAATGAATTAAATCGGTCTTAATACATTTGTAAATGTATGAAGGTAATAATAGATCAGAGAAAAAACTTTAGAATATGCCAAAATAAAAAAATACATTTTTAGAAAAATCCAAGACCTTCCCTCTCCCATTACTATTTTTGAGTTTTATATTATTTTATTATATTATTATTATTATATTTTTAAAAAACCATACAAAACTTAATGAAACTGCAAAGTTAGTTTTCAGAGAAATACTTGGCATAAATATACTAAACTCTATATATTACTGACCCCTATTTTTTATTGATCACAACATAAAAAGCGTTTTTATTTGTATCTTCGACGCGGACTGATTACGTTTTTATTGTCGGCGCGATTACTTTTTATTTGGAGTGTTAAGGCGAGACAAAAAATTCATAAAACCTTAATATTTACGAGTTCGTTAGTAAATAAAGTCATTATTCATGTTACTTTCAATACATCAATAATTTACCTGATATTATATTTTTCCTCTAACTTATATAAGACATATTATTATTGGGTAAATAAAATGGATCGAATTACATGTTCAGTCTATAAGGATCGGAGCTCACGATCGTTCAAACAAAAATCCGCAATCTGAGGTGGAGCGTACAAAGTTGTTTAAACATCGTTGCACGATATGGGTGACTAAACCAATATTGGTTTTCCACTACAACCTACATCTTGAAATATGTTGCGTGAGATATCTTTTGAAATAAAAAGAGCAACTCTTAAAGTGGCTAACTTTATTCATTTTGACTACCTTATGAGAATTCATATTGCTGAATATTGTATTGTTTCATTAATAAAGGCATTATATCAATTTATTCATCTATCTATTAGGC
The DNA here is from genome assembly GCA_014132275.2 of Samia ricini. Lineage (NCBI taxonomy): Eukaryota > Metazoa > Arthropoda > Insecta > Lepidoptera > Saturniidae > Samia > Samia ricini. The sequence continues at coordinate 2,481,850 of AP028161.1, read as the reverse complement.
GTCGTCTATTAAACACGTGATATTATTTATTATTTTTGCCACTCTGTGACCCTCCTTCCATTCCCTCCCACTGGTTATAAGTGGTGAGGTTTTAGATCAACTACTCCCCCTTGCAAAGATCACGTGTATTTTTTTTGTACAATGTATTATAATAATTTTCAGAATAGTATCATTAACCCCTTGAGCACTTACCTGGCGTTTACGCCAGCTTTCCACTGTTTTCCTATTGTCTTATTTTTATGCGTAAACGACATATTAAATATATGTATAACCATACTAATTTAATCTTAGAAAACTATGGAAATCGTAACCTGGGAACAGCTTGTTAAGGTCAGATGCCGCTTCCTGGTTAAAAAAAATTTCTCACTGCACCAAAAATATCTTTAAGGAGGTAAGCAATACAGGATCCAGCAAGTCGTTCAAAAAAAAGTAAATATAATAAAACATGACGCCCGATCGAAGTCATTACGCTAAACAAAAAGCCGTTATTTGATATCAGGTCATGTAACATAATAAGAGCATTTTAATCAAATGATTCATCACCCACCCGCGACACAAGTGTACTGTTATTTGGCCACCCGATGAACAAATGAAAACGAAACGAACATTGAAAACAACGAATAAAACGACCTGAACTTTAAAATTGTCATAATATTTTTCTTTAACCCCTTGAGCTCTAACCGAGCGTTTACGACAGCTTTCCGTTGTTTTCCTATTCGTCTAATTTTTATGGGTAATCGACATATTAATCTGAAAAAAAAAAAAATCTAATAGAAAGATTTGAAAGTGAGTAATGCATTTAAAAGAGGCTGTACTTTCGATTCGATATTTCTATGACAAGTAAAAGTTAGCCTTTCTGCTTGTTTATCCGTTAGTCGGTTATAACTAGAGAACCACTGAACTGATTTACATATTCCTTTTTAGCCAGAAATCATATTATAAGAATTATGGGAATAATACATACAGAAATGTAGACCATTGCCTTTATGAAACTAAATTGGTCGGATATTTGAAATATATAATGTAAACAGGTGATAAAAATTATAAAATAGGCGAATTCTTCAAAAAACATCTATATAGCGTGCAATGTATAAAATTTTTTCTTCCATATATTTTTTTCTAATCAAACTTGGATACTAAGTTTTATACTTACTATATTATATAAAGCTAGTATGTTCGAAAATGTAATACGAAATCTATAAATAATTCATAAATTCACCTTAAGTTATTTTTAAAGCAACATTTGTGCATATGATTTTAGAAGGTGACTAATTAAACGCCATACTATCATAGTATGATATGCAATTATTTCTACATTTCTTGAATGTTGCGCAGAAAAAAATAGACAACATACTACAACAAGGCAAAGGCGACGTGCCTTGTTCATGAGCATAGACCACTCGTAACTAGACGTGATGTATCGAATATATCTTATGTGTAAAACATGCACTCAAGTGTTATAATAATGCAGCAGTATTCTAACCCTCTACTGATTATACTTCGATGATTCGGGTCTATGTATAAATGGTCTATGTTTTTATGACTCCGTTTAAGAAGTGACTGGTCAGTTAGTGAATCACCTGGCCCCTTTACTTAGATCATTTTTTACCTTACGTCTCTGTCATGTCTATTCGCGGAGGACATCTGCGGTATAATAAACTATATTACTGTTCGATTCTTTTTATTTACTTTCATTTATTTTAAATAGCTCACTTGTTTCAGATCGACGCATTCCAATTCTAAAGGTGCAATATTAAAAATTGTTTTAAGAGTAAAATAAATCGAACCGGGATTATATGTATTTATTTATTTACCCTTTTTCCACAAACGTGATAGTACAAAAGCGTGCCTAATGGCTTACTCATCTACTCTCAATAATCCTTAGAATGTTGCAGAGATAAAAAACAATGAATTTAATTTGACTTTACCCGTTTAGGAATTAGCTGATGTATATTTAGACGAGGAAAGGCGTTGGTAGCATGAGACTTTGGACAATTTTAGGAAGCAGAAAGGTCTTCTTGGTGACATCTTTTTTATACATTAAGTGGGTTATTTTCCCTCAATATCTCAACTCAACTCAAGGCATCGTCGATGGACATAGTTAGTGTTATGTGTTGTGAATATAATATATATAAAGGCCAAACGGAGGTAGTTTAATAAAATATCCCTCAACGCAGCAGGTGACGCCGCCGCACACCTTCAGTGAGCCCGTGACCACGGTTGCTGAAATCCAGCCAAAACGTCAGGATAGGAAGAAAGGTTACGCGTGAAGACTCGTTTTTCAATAACTGAATTAAACGGTCTACTAAAAGATGTGGTATTTTAAAAATTGCAGAAAAAATCTCGCGTAACTCGCTTCTACTACGATTAACTCATCATTATACGATTGTTTCCTAGACCCAAAAATCAACTTGAACAAAGTAGGTAACAAAAGCTAGTATATCATATAATACCTAGACCATTGTTAAATTTTTTATCTCACTACGCCACTCTGGCGTTCAGAGGGCCTCAGAAAATGGACTGGGATTTCTAATATAACAATTCCACCCGCTTCATAGAATGTGAAAAGCTTCGAAATCCCTTTACAAATCTAAAAAGCTTTTAGAGTTGCTCTCTATAAAAAAACAACTTTTTAATGGAATCCCCGATAGAGAATTAGATACAGTAAGTATAAGATATGTAATCCTGAAAGATTCAACAAAAAGTTATGTGGGGCGAAATACAAAAAAAAAAAACTCAAGAGTGAATTTCCAACAAACGTTTTTAAATGATTATACCTAATTCACTAACTTGTATGTATATTCTATTAGATGCAATGATGATATGGTCGGACAATGCGTTAAAAGGCAAGGGGTTCGAATTCTAGAATTAGATTATGATTTCGAAACATAAGGGGCAGCTCTGGACGCCAGTGTGGTTTTACTTGGCCGTGCTTGGTTCGCGTCAAAACAATGTTTTCTATAGAAACATCGCTCTGAGTTCCCGACCCGCCCGCTGTGTGTTGAAACCATTAAGCCCTTGGTAAAGGAAAACATATTGATCAAGACGGTCTCCAACTAGCAGGTCGAAAATCTATAGCCGAGAACTTACTAAATGTTATTCTGCACTGTTATTCGCTTAACGTGTTATTTTCAGTTATATTGTTATTTTATTCAGATGATATTCTCAAAGGGTACAGTAAATTTTTATTAAAAAAAAAAGTAAGATATAGGTTGTCAGAAAACGGAAGTTAATGTTATGAATCGTCAACTGACAATGTCATTTAAGATATTTATAAATTACAAAAACCTATTTCTAAAGTTGTCCAGTAATCCGGCAATCTATTCACCTTGTATTAAATCTAATCAAGATTAAAATCTAACAATACATGAGCGAGATAATCACATTTCGGATTTACCTACATTAAATCGAAGAGTTTTCTCGTAATAATCATATCCTTGTTCGTTGTTACTTCATTATCTGACTCATAACTGGTTACATACAGTGCGGCGCCATTATTTAATCATAAAAATAAAGTGGAAATAAATATGTCATTTGCATACGCAACGTTTGCATAAAATTACAAAATCTGATATGATATGGGTTTACAAAATAAAAATGCGTACTGCACATAATAAAGTTATACTTTTTTTTTATAATTGGAAATGAACTAAAATTAGTGTTATGGCCGCAATTCGATTTTTAATATTGAAAATTGATAATAAAACTGTTTCGTTTAAACTTAATAAAAAAAAAAAAAAACAGAAAATCGGTTGAAAAACCGAGGAGAAAATGCACAGAATTGTTTAACCCCTTGAGCACTAACCTGGCGTTTATGCCAGCTCTCCATTGTTTTCCTATTGTCTCTTTTTATGGGTAATCGACATATTAATATTACACCAAATGTAAAGCGTGTATTTTGTGACGCGTGGAACCAACCACGAAATAAAATGACTGAGGTCAAATATAGATGGGTACTAATTATTATAAAGTGATTATACCGTCTATTTCCGTAAAGTAATTTACTTTAGAAGGAAAATGTGTTTATTTATCGTTTATTTTTATCATGATAGTGCATTATATAGTACCTACCAGGGAAGCTATCACATACAAAGTAAAAATTAACAATCTATAGGAGAGTTCCGTCACCTTCATTTGATAGACAGTCGCTTTCTAAGGTTCGCGTACTTCTTTACCATACTAGGCAATATTATTATTAAACATAAAGTTAGATCACGAATTAACCTTTAAAATAGTAAGTAAACTTACTGAGTTATTATAACAACTATTATAAAAAATAAATAGGATGATACAAGAAAGTAATCTTTAGAAATAGCCAATTTAGTATAAACACTTTTCAATCTGAGAGTTTATACTGGTTTGTAGGAGGTATAAATAAGGACGAGGTATGTAAGAAATAATAACAATTTGAGGCATGACAACAGAAAGTGTCAGTCAACCTTGATCGAGACGCAACTCACCTTGCGACATTTATGTCGACATCGACATTTGATAGCATTGCATCGAGAGGTAATCTGAGCTGAGTCTACTTACCTACTCGCTTCTGTTGAGACATGAGCCAACTCCATAGCTAGCATAAAACTAGAAAGGGTAACGTTATGTTGTTTATGATTACAAAAGTATCCATAAGAGACGATGATAGATCTAGACAATTTATTCAAAAGCAAACGTTCTATAGGACAAATCATTGTAGAAGTCAGAGAAGATAGAGCATTTCGTAGACTAAGTTTCTTATAGTTACGAAAATTTACAAACTATTCAGTATTTGTTAGATTTGATCATCATCATTTCCCTACCCTTTTCCCATTTTTATTAGGGGTCGGCGCAACATGTCTTCTTCTTCCATTCCTCTCTATTTGCCGTCATCTCCGCATTCACTCCTTTTCTAAACATATCATCTTTCACACAGTCCATCCATCCTTTCTTTGGTCTTGCCCTTCGCATGTAACCGTCCATATTCATATCCAATACCTTTCTTACAAAATTCTCTTTCTCCCTGCGCATCACATTTCGATACCAGGATAAACGACCGCATCTTAACTTTTCTGTTATTGGCGCCACTTTCAAACTTCCTCTAATATACTCATTCCTAATCCTGTCCATTCTTGTTACCCCACACATCCATCTCAACATTCGCATCTCAGCTGCATGTAATCTAGTTTCGTCCGTCACCTTTATGGGGTAACATTCTGATCCATACAAGACGACAGGTCGTATTATGTTCTTGTAAATCTTCCCCATTAATTTAAAGGGTATTTGCAGATCACACGTAGTAACCGTAACCTGCCGCCATTTCATCCATGCTGCGTTACTTCTATGCTTTACCGTCCGGTCTATTTCGCCATTGCTTTGCAGGAGTGAGCCGAGGTACTTGAACTCGTGGCAGATTGGTATTAGAGTGCTATCTAGTGTTATGACAGTTGAACTAGAGGTGCCGCCGAAATCACAAAACATATATTCCGTCTTGGATTTGCTCACTTTTAGGCCGACACTCTCCAGCTTCTGTTGCCTATTTGTATTAGTATTTGTTAGATTTATCTTTACTAAATAGGATTGCTTAACTTGTTTACTAAAATAAAATAAAATAAAATAACTACGAATGATATATCAGTAAAAGTGATTTTGACAATTGCAACATTGTATTGATAGTTTTATGGCACTAGATAAAACGTACCACGTATAGCAATAATTAATAACATAAACAACCGACTAGAATAAATAATAATAAGAAACTCATAAATAATAATACCGTAAACAATTCAAAGTCGAAAGTTCGCCATTTCTTCGGCATATTCAGTGATATCTTACGCTTTCTAAAATTCAGATATTTCTTTAATAATTGCAAATCTAACCTACTAGCCTTATTGTGTAATGTTGTAAAAACATACAATTGCGTATTTTAAATCAACCTAACTACTGATATACATAGCTCCTACCGTGTAGTGTGTGTGTGTGTGTGTGTGTGTGTATGATCCACAATTGTATTCGTACTACTATTGCACTATAACCAGAATTATGGAAGCGTGACTACAATAAACGACTTGAGAAGAACCACGTTACATTTGCATTTGTAAAAGTGCGAGATTAAAGTCATTAACAATAACGCACGCGATGAGGGAACGGTAAATTTAACTTTGTAAGTGAAGCTACCGATGTCGTATATACAATTTATGACAGTCCGGACGCAGAACGGAAACCGTGACGGTTAAAATGTTTGGGTTGGTTTTGACACGGGTCTTGATATAGCATCAACATAATTTGGCACAAACTAATGACGAAGAACAGTGTTAACCGTAATTTATCGTATACACCAAACTATTCCTAGAGACATATTAATAGGTAAGGTTATGTTCCTTGGTGAATTCTTGTTATCGTTAGCCGTACGTACTTACACGAAACTTATATGGCTTGATGTACAACTTACAGATTAATTTAGATTCGACAAAGATTTGAAATTAAATGTTTAGAAACAGCGAAATTCAAGGTTCATTTAATATTTAAAACAATTTTTATAATTTATATAACAATATTTATTCATAAAGAAATAATATTAAACCCGTCAGTTGAAATGTAATCATAATTATTTGGTAAAGGATAACATCGTGATCTCTCTATAACCTGATTGTAGGTTATTTCTGATGCCTGCCAGTCTAGTTATCCATCGTCTAGTTTGAAAATCTATCGGCAGGCACCTGCAAGTTTGTTCCGCCAATATCACTTGCAAAGCAATGACCCTAGCTAGATTATCACCTGGAGATTGTCATCAAAGGGCTGAGCTCATACATTATTAAAAAAAACACAAGAACAGATAGAGTGATGTGAGATGTATAACTTACAAACCGTTGACTATGCTAATAATAAACTGAGAATAGATAAGATGTCATTATTATTTATAGACTATATTTATATAATATAGAAAATATTAACGAACACATAGCAAATAAAGCTAAAGCTAAGATCGAAGTGGCCAACGGTGTTGTAGTCAAATGTGGGAGAGGTGGAACTTGATGACCCGTACGCAAATGATGTAACATTTTGCGGACACACAAAAACTCTTATATTTGCCAGGACATTTATACAAACGCTCTTAACAATTGCAAATTATTTGCTTGTAATTGCCACAGTTAAGAGAATTTCTAAGCTGCGTTTATTGTATACAAATGTAGTCCCCTGCTTCCTGGCTGGATAATAGCATTATGGTAAATATTTTTATACCAAATCCACTACCGACATGCCTGTACGTTTTGATTTTTTCTAAAATTATTTATTGTAAAAAATAGAAGAAAAAAAAAATGCTTGATTTTTACCGTCATTTTCAGCGCATGTGGGTAAAATAGTAATGTATATGAATGTGGAACGATGGAAACGTAGAGGAAGGCCAAAGAAAATGTAGATGGAGTGTGTAAGAAATGATGTGAAAGAAAAGTGAATGAAGAGAAGACGGCTGATAGGGACGTATGGAAGAAGAAAAACATACTGCGCCGACCCCAAGTGAGTTGAGAAAAGGCAGGAGAATGATGATTCAGAGGTTCGTCAAGCAAGTGTGCTGGATAAAAAAAAGCAAAACGTACAGGCATAGCCAAAGTCTTTATTATTCTAAAACTGAAAGAAAATTAAAAATAGTTTCAGTTTGGAAGGAGCAAACAGGGTACTACGAAGTGATGTTTTCGTCTATTTTGCCTTGGTAAAATCAGCCCGAGGTGCAGTTGTCCTTTTCGTGTTTTATAATTCATTCTTCGGGGCGTAATGCAATAGCTATAGATTTCTGTAATACCTACTTTTCCGACCGCATGTCTTCTTAAAATCGGAAACAGTCTCTTTTATTGGTTGTGTTATCTCATCTCCATCGTTGTGCTAAGAAGTTAAGAGTTAACATAAAAAGATTAGCTGTTTATTTTCTTCGAAAAGTTACATACATTATATAGTGACTTATATTCCTTTTAGATTCTGGTACAATTGCCAAAATTGTTGCAATAATATCCTATTTTATCATAATAAGTACTGTTTCGTTGGATTTCTTTTATATTCTACTACATGACACAGAATTTGAATTTAGATATTTATTTATTGTAGACAAACATACAGTCTATTTTTCTAATTACTAAATGTTACAATAGGATCACACACCCAATAAAGTTTCCAAACAAATAAATATATATAAAGAAAACACGCATCAGAATTAAATCACTATTATAAATATTTGTTAATAATAACATAAATGGCAAGAAAAAAAAAAAAAAAAATACAAATTGATCATTATTATACGTTCATTAAACATTTAATACATCATTACTCTAATTTCATATTATATTATGTTATCAATATAATTTAAAAGTCAAAAATTGGACAGACAGATAGACAGACGGCCAGACAAGAAGTTACTTTTTATAAAAGCATGGATTAAGTGTTAATATAGCGACCGAAATGATACAATTATCTGGGCCAGGGTAAGTGTATTAAAGATATCAATAACGTTTCATTACAAAATCCCTTTCTATAAAATCTTATCGCTAATTTTTTTTGAAATATAATTAAATAATTACACGAATTGCTTATTTGCACATTCCACATATCTTATAAAAAATATTGCGTTTTATTTTTTTAAATTGTCTAATTAAAAAATACTATGACTTTCTAAAAAGACCAATTTATAAGTTTATAGATGTACGTTTGTTTATATATATTTATAGTATTGTCCCTTTTTTTTTTTTTTTTTTTTGTACGGTGGGATATGCATTTACGCACTACCCTTACCTATTGTATTAGTGAGACCGAAGTCCCCCAATACAATAGGTAAGGGGGCACGGAGGGACGAACTCCGTGCCAGCGTGGGACTCGCCCGGGCGTGAAGCGCCCGGAAATACCCACTAAAACCCCCCGGGGCCGTCCGCTGCATTTGGGATGGGGGCGACACGAGGTGGCTTTCGCAAGCACCGCGTCGCCCCCTGCAGAGATCCCACCGGGATAGTATTGTCCCCTGCCCGCACTTTCATGAATAAATAAATAAACAATATCTGAATGTGGTGCCGGCTAAGAATGGTACCGCCCCATATCTTCCCGTGGGTGTCATAAAAGGCGACTAAAGGATAAACTAGGGGATGGGCAGCAGCATTCTCTGAGTACCACAAACACCTACTGCGATCGCAAACGCGCCTGCCAAACGTCGATTATGGGAATTCCACACTTCTTGGAGGAGACCTATGACCAGGAGTGGACGTCTGTCGGTTGAATCAATCAAATCTGAATCATGATATTTACAAACGATTGTTTTTTACTTAAAAACATTCTTTACTTTGTATGTTTTTCACTTTATTTGACCGAGATAGTATTCAAAATCAAAATTTATTTATACAATTTAGGCCCTAAGAAGGCGCTTATGAACGTCTAAAACACTACCACCGGTTCGGAAAACAACCCAGTCGAGAAGAGCGCAGGCGAGAAACTCGATATGGTTCTTTTTTTTTTATAAATATAATATATATCATTTTTTTTTGTCATATAAAAAACTATACAAATCGTAGTTTTAATAATGTTAGCGGGTGCGCACAGAGATGTGGGTTAATTCCAGACATCACTATCGTTCACGTAATTATCTAAGTTATTGTCAGGTAAATCGGTAATTTCTGCTCAAAAGGCTCAACTTCGGTTTCACTTTTGTAACAAACTTTCAAATTTCGTTTTTACAGAGCAAAGTAAATGTAGTAAAAAGGTTTTTGGAAGTAATAAAAATTTAAACCATCTTTAGCTAAAATTAAATATCACTATTACGATAACCTAAAATATAATTCTCATTTCTACGTTTGTGCGAATTGCTTATGGCCTCGAAACGCTTCAAAGAGTCCATTTATAATAAATAATATACTCCACTACATCAAAGTACAGTCAGACAAACAAATTTGATTCGATGACAGAGTCGCTTCTATTTATGCAGTCTTCAATAACATAACTTCTTTGTAATACGATAAAATTAGTTTCAGGTGTGCTACAAAGTCTCAGTTTATGGCGCTTTGTATATAGATCTCTGCGATGTAACTTACATTTATTGAATTATTGAATCGTATATTGAATGTCTCATCAACAGTCAATGGTTTCGGTATATTATTTTAAACGTATGTATGAACTTCTGGTGGATATATTTTATTTAAAAAAAAAAAGAAAAGAAACACGCGAATCAGTTTAGTGGTTCTTCAGTTGAGAAACAGCCTACAAATTATATGGAGCATTGCTAAAAAAGCGGCCATTATAATGAAGTCACTCTCCTTATCTTATTTTCTATTAATTCATTTAGATAGAAGTATCTACGTCTGTAATTTTTTTTCGATTCAGTAAAGTGGCAAACAGGCGTACGATCCGCCTGGTGGTAAGCGGTCACCGTAGCCCATGGACGCCTCCAACACCAGAGGTATCATATGCATATTTGTATCAAATCAAGTGTTATAGTGCGTGTGATTTTCATTACATATTTTAGAAGGTAACGTTTGTCTGTCTGTTCGTCAGTATTTGATCTATTTACATAAATAAAATAATTAACTGGTCTAAATGGTATTTGTTATAAACAAATGAAGTCGTATAAACAGCTAGTACAATGTATAAAGCAAACGAAGAAACAACTGTAAGGACTAAAGTAATTTAATGTCAGACATAATACTGTTTGAAATTTAACAAGAATAAGAAACATTTTATGATATGAACAAAGTTCACACAGCGTTATGTTATATGTGACTCTGTGATTAGCTTTTTTAAAAAAAAAAAAACAGTTTCACACACTGGAATGTTATTTTATTTTAATTAGATGCGGTTAACTATAAATTAAGTATGATTATAATTATGCGGAGGATTACAAGAGAACCGCAGTGGACTGAGTATGGACGAGGACTGCCCGACTCTCCGGATTCAACGGAGAGAGCCTAATGGACAATAATGCTGACGGGACTAGGATTAGGGCGGCGTAGGCATTACGCCTTGCACTTCAGGGGTATAACAGTTCGCACATTAGCACGGAGTTATCATGCATCGTACATTGCGTTCGTATGTTAATGTCGTCTAATGACAATCCTTTGGAAAACATTAAGTCGGTGTGGTCACAAACTAATTATAACACAGTCGTCACATTCTCCTCTTTATGTACTTCGCTTTGGTTATAAAGTTGTGTTTACTAAAACGTTATCAAAAGTAATGAAAAGTTCTCCTAATTTTCAGCCTCTTGCCTCCTATAGTGCACGCCATTTCAAAAAAGGTAGTCTTCATCTGATTTATTCCTGCTACCAATGTTTCTATATATATCTTGCTAGCTAGTAGTTCCAGTTCCCGTGGGATTTTCGTAATAAAAACTATGCTATGTTACTCCCTGGATTTCAAACTATCTCCATACCCAATTTCATTCGAATCGGTCCAGTACTTATTAAGTCTATTCGTTACAGACAAACCTTCCTCTTTATAATATTATTAGTAATAGTATAGATTGTGTTGTAACGTTAAACAAATCTTTTGTTCTACATTTATTTTCTACCACGTCCTTATAATAAACCCTTATCGGTTATTTATCTTTCATTCCAACCATACGTTAGTTTTTTTTTAAATATACTAACTTTTGAAATGACTTTTTCAAACATTACGGATCAAATAATTGGTACATATATTGCATGTCCTTTTTAACTGTGTATACGTTTCTATGTTTGACTTGAGTGACGAAATTACAGAAGTAGTACGTCAGACTTAGAGAAACTGACTCTCAACTAATGCAGAAAGATAATTATCAATTTGAGTGCCGTGTGGACATTAGATTACTTCATAAATACCCATTGTAATAACGTCATATTTGTGTTTTAGAAACCTCTCCCATGCTTAAAAACAATGAACGCGATTACCATTGAAAACAAATGTGGATATAAAAAAATTGTTTTAAACCATTCAGTCAATATTCAGAAGCTATATATAACAGTTAATTTAAATCGTCCATAACAAGACCACTGGACGATGACCCAAAAGAGTTACAATTAGAATTGCTAATGATCTCGAGATACCACTAGCGTTCGGTGTTATATGGATTTTGTACGAAATTATGAGTCATTAAACTCACAAAAACCGTTTCGAGTCATAAGTAAAATTATAATTAAAAAAAAAATATAGTTAATCGTAATTTAAACGAAATTTATTAAGGTTTTAAAATGTTATGTTTTCAACCACAATTTCATCTGACGTTAAGTGATCGCAACATGTATAATAGGAGCTTTGCGACAGATTTTCCACGATGTACTGTTTTCTATTACAGAAAGATGTGACTCATCGTAGATAACCTTTGATCAAATTACCAATAAGACATCCATAGTTTCAAGATTTACAAGTCAACCACGTGAAAAATAAAATACGATATTCGATAACAGAATATTAACGAGGTTACACAGTTGGAAATCAGCCAGTCGAACATTCTTGATACAGCTATAAATTTGTCGAGTTCAAATTATCTTAAATTAACAAACTAAAAAAAATACTTCATATAGATTTCCATAAAAAGAATGTATTTTGGGTCCTTTAGGAATTTCTTGGTATAAAAAAACGAAGTCGGCCACACCAAAACAGGTTGCAGTATCCATCCTAAAGTCATACAAGGTCACCAGGGACAGCGGTTCCCTTTATGATAATTGATTTCGTAAAGACAAAAACAAATTATATGACGAAATAAACTGGGACGAAATTATGATTTATACCTCTTCTATCTTATTAAAAATATTTTAGAGGAAACATTATTTATCCTAGTAAAATTGGTAAAAGAAGACGCCGTATTTGTTTTACGAGGCACGAGAAATCTTGTCAAGTTATATGAATAACAAATGTATAGACTGGTTCATAGAACGTATTCCATGGAGACGTTAGAATCTGTATTTCTAAATATTATAACTATATTTTTATATAGTTAAGTACGTATATCTTCTTTATATGTATTAAATTACATTAATTCTAATATAATTAGTATGTAGGGTTATGAATTGTTATAATTTTTTTTATTGAGAATGGAGTTGACCAGTTTCATACAGGATTTTAATAGGATGTTAATTCGTTTGTTTCGAAGGTTCCGTTTACGTATTGGAAATTTATATCATATAGTTAAATTTGAAAATAATATAATTGTAATAATTCTATTCGATTTTCACGCTAATTGTGAACATGACATGGTCGTAAAAATACTGCTTTTTTGTATTTCTCGTATCTCTTCTGTAAGCGTTTCTCCGTAAATTTGTCCAGCAGTTTATAAAACAATATACCATTCAAGGTGCTCTTTAAATAAGATTATTTGATGTAAAGATCAAACAAGCTCAAGGCGACTCGACTTTTACCGAACAGATAACAATGAACGACATTGAATTGAGAAGTCGCCGCCAGGCGCCTACTGTGAACAAAATACGCGTTCCGACAGCGCGTCCTTCAGTCGCTTGCTTTATTTCACATATTAAATTAAAATATATTATGTTTATTATTCACATGTGACATGTTTTTTTCACGTGATCGAAATTTTCGACAATACATTTTCGAATTCACTGTCATAAAAATCCGTGTATTTGCGCCATCCATATTTATTCCAATACAAATACTTAAATATTATAAAATGCAACGTTTGTCAATCTCTCTATGCATTTAAAGCTCAAGAATTCCGGAAACGACAATGATGAAGCGATGAAGGCTTAGTTTCTAGTGTGGTCGGATCCCGTAACGGTGGATGTAGGTTCGAACCCATCTATCCAATTCTACCATGAACCTGGGCTTTCGGCGGAGGAAAACCTCGTGAAGAAACTGTAGCATGGTGGTAGGGCCATTTGCTAATAATGCCCGCCTGGTTAGGTATCATCCTCAAGTTTGAAGCAATAGGTGTGTTCCGGGAGCATCACTTGAGAGCTAATAACTCTAGTTTTGGATGTTGACTCTCTTAGACTACATTGCCACTTAACATTACGTGAGATGGTGTGTGACACTCCGAGATTATACAATATAAAAAAAAAAAACCCATTCCAAATCCAATTTAATTTAAGTACCTATGTGACTGCAGATGAATAATACTTAAATGTTTAGAAGTAAGATTTTCAGTTTTCATTTGAAGAGAATTAGGAACTAATCTTATTTGTTTGTTGAATATATTCTTGTTACTATAAGATGAAATATTTTTAAAATTAAAATAGTATTCTAATTTATAATTCAACAGGTTTTTATTAAAATCGATTGGCACCGCCATTTCTAAACGTAAAACAGAAACAATATTGTTCATGAGTGACACGCGAATAAAACTGAATATATTTAGCATAGGGTCAATGTAACTAACAATCAGTTCATTGATGTCCCCTATAGCTTAGGTAATTAAAATTATTCTCAATTTTGCGACAAAATAGTACACTATTATGTCCCCTTTCTAAGAGCTCATCCATAAACAGTTTCCATGTGCATGTTAAAATAGCCAAAAAAAGATTAATTGAACAAACTTTAAAACATAGTATTTTGAGATATGTAAAATGAGAAAAAGGAACATGTAAATATAGTCTTCCAACGCATGAAACGAGTTGAATGAACCCTGACAAATCTATCGCCCACTGTACTGTACTAGTATAATTTACATGATGTTAATACGGGCGGTAATATACATTGAATTGTGATTGTTAGAAAAATTTACCAGTGTGGTAGTGGGTCAGCCTTGTATGTCGAAGAACCAACAGCCGTTGAACTACAAGAGTTTTTAAATGGAACCCAAATGTCCAAACGTAGTATAGACTATACTATAGTCACTATAGAACACTTTTAACCCTTAAATGCATAACGATGTCTATATCACTACATCATCACCTCAGAATCTCGTGTCTCGTTTATGTGAAGTTAAATGTGCAATGCTTTTTTATCCAATATTAATTTTATTATTTCCGTATACAACTAGTATTCATTGATATTTTATTATTTATTATATTTGTAGGAAGGGTTGCTTCTCAAACGGCCAGAAGACCTATTTTTGAATCACTAGAGACGAGATATACATAGGATATCTATAGCAATGCTAAATGTAAGAAATAGGCTCCGAGCAGTCAAAGCACCCTGAAAATCGAAATTCATCAAAAAAACGTAGTGCTGTCTGTGTGATAGGATATCCAAGGAATCATTTTTTTAATATTCTACCGGATAACTCGTCGATCAGTTCTGTAGTGTAATGTCATCAGTTGGACAAATTGAATGATTATTTTAAACAGAGAATGCCAGAATTAATCAATACAAACGGTGTTATGAGATAATTGAGATAATGCTAGACATCATAAAGTTAGTAACCCGTCAAAAGCTTGCACAGCTTAGATGAAATATAATACTGTCCCACGCACCATATTCTCCAGATCTGGTACCTTTTGAATATTATTATTTTCGTTTCCTACAGTTTTTTTTTATACACGCTAAAACCTTTTACTTCAAATGAGGAAGTAAAAAATCATTAGGGTCAGTTTTTGCCAGCAAAAAACAAAAAAATTATGAACGTGGGAATCATACTACTAGTAGAAAACTAGAAAATGGTATTAAACCAGAATGGGCAATATTTAATTCATATCTTTTTAAATTCACTATATCACTTTTTATTTATTCATTATGAGAAAATCTTAAAAAAAAAAACAACGAAATTATATACCAAACAAACTATTGCATCTATTTCAGTTTAATTTATGACAAAAAAAGCATGTTTAAAGGGCTATGTTTTAAGCTAGATACAGTGACGACTTAACATCGAATGAATGGAATTGAGTAGAAAGGGAAAATTGAAGATCGGATACGGTGATAACCCTTGGGAGAAGCCTTTACCAGATACGATATATACTTTATTTAAGCTATTGAATATTTAAAATAAATAAGAACGTACGGAACGTTTTATTAAGAGGAATACTGCTCGCCTGTGTCGAAATTCGACCATAATTCATATAAAAACGCTAACAATTTTGCTTGCTTTTCATTGACAATTGCTTAAAGTAAAACCTTCTCAAAAGTCAATATTCTGTCTACACGGTAAATAAATGTCAAGTCTGACATTGACATGTGATTGATAACGCAATGGTAATCGTAAGGAATAATAATAGATGTGTGTCTGTGTCAAACTTATGGTAGTGTGTGAACTGCATTGTTTTATTGCAAAATTTAAAAACAACTTATTAACATTCTGCACTCATATAAACTATAAGTGTGCGAAATTTAATACTCCTCCGCTCGCACAATTTTCGTATAAAAGGGGTACAAAGTTTTTGCTTCACGAATTAATATTATGATATAAGCTGTTATTTAAGAGCAAAGCCGAAGGGTACATCCCAGTAATATGGGTACAAACTACATGTAGTGTGATGTTAAGGCGTTATTTAGCACTACATTGCTAATTATAACTAGTTGACAACTCAGTTGTTAGTGTAGTCTGATTCTGCATCGATGGACGTAGGTTCGAACCAACCTATCCAATTTTATATCAGCACGAAGCACCCGTTGACGCAGAACAATGTTAGAAAACCATGATATGGAGGTAAGGCACCTATTTAATAATGCCCACTTGAGTAAATACAACCAAAGTACCGAAAATCGATAAATGCTTAGTTGAAAAATATAGAAACAACTTTTAACTATATTTACGGTCTAAGTTAAAACCGCGTTTTAAAGTGGCTGAGCTCCTTGTAAGTTAAACTCTTTGTTAGTTCTTTTTTAAACAATCTAAAGAATTTTAGTAACACTAGAAGCACTGTCCTCTACTAAGATATCGGGCGCAAGAAACAACTAACTGTTTGTCCACAATTTTTATAATCATGTATTTACTAGCGGCTAATTAATTTCAACATAATAAAATATAATATAAATTCTATTTGTATAATCTGAATTATGATGATCGTCGACGTAATTTAAATTTACATCTTGTTTGCGTAATTTGAACTTTATGTTTTTTATATAACTTAACCGATCTATTCCGGTCTGATCCTGGCTGGTGAAAGCCATTCTATTAAATTAAAATAATCTTATCGTTATATGATCAGCGAAAATTATGTAATTTTTCCAATTCAATTTTAAAATTAAAGTCAAGCTTTACATTCATCGGAACTTAATTTAGTGGCTTTCAGTGAAACGCGTTCGAAGACAGATTACATATATAAAAACCCACCTCTGTCACATAAGAGACTACATACTTCCTCATATAACGATTCTGACACACGTCTTTTGCTTCTCCTTTTTTTCTAAATAGCTGACGCTGTTAACCGGAAGAGCCTTTACAGCTTCACCGTAACTTTGGGGACAAGTACTGAACCTTCAGTAAAAAGATAAAACAGGACAAGGGTTACCAAAGCGGTGCTAACCTCGGCTTGACCGTTAACTGAATGTAAAAAATTCTGCAGAATTTTGAACCTAGCTAAGCCCTATATTTTTTATTTCATAATAATTAAAAGGTTCCTTACAGGACCTATATACCTGCGTGGTGTGTGTAGTGCTTAATGCACGTTCAGTGTCAGTGTATCGCGTTGCCAGCAGCGTCAAGAGACTCCTCAGTTGGGGATCGAAGCACGTTTTGGACTACCACCGCAGGGGAACCCGGAGTGTGTACGGGAGCACAATTAGCTGCGCGTCTTCGATTCGACCAGCAGCCAAGCGATTTTGCCTCTTCTACTATCACTTCGGTTACGGGTACTTTTGACCGGCTCTTTCTATAGGCTTATCCTGTTACCGTCACCTTGTAACTCTTATTTCATATATCCTCTCCACGCGGCCATCATCATTCTCCTGCCTTTTCCCAACTCACTTGGGGTCGACGCAGTATGTTTTCTTCTTCCATACGTCCCTTTCAGCCAAACATCAACAAACGATTCCTTTCTCTATCTTTGTAACTACATCGTCCTTTACAGAACATTCTCTTGCAACACTTACGAATACATATGATACTGTTAAATACGCAGAAATAATTTTTTTATATCAGAATACGTGCGAAATAAATTTCTTTAGCTGCATTCGTTTCTGCTTGCCAGATTTTTATTCTTGACGTGCTATTGTCATTGTTGATGATCTCGAATTAACAACTTCTCAGAGACATTGGGTCTCTATGTGTCTTCTACCGTATGTACAAAGGGTAGTGTTCAGAGGACATTTTTGATATAATACCGTCGTCGCCATTCCAAATCGGTAGCTTCCGCCATTGGCTAACTGCTCATCCCCACACCCTTAAACCTAGTCGTAACACAACTACACTAAGGTACTCTAAGATTTTTGTATACTTTCGACTGTAAGATACCTTATACACATGACATTGGCAAAACTATGTATGTTACCTTAAACCCACAAATTGCCATTAATTAAGAAAAAGATACTTTTTTTATGTTATATAGAATTAGTACATACGAGTATACGTATATAATGACAGGATCAACGAATTGGCGTGGTCGGAGGAATTCGGAGAATGCAACACAATTTGAACCCGACAATGCGTCGCCGCTGAAATTTAATTACAAGACTAACTATTTCGTTACAAACATTTACCGCAACGTTTTCGCGCGGGGTAGTAATTACTGTGAATATTTAGTATTCATGAGGTTATGTACGTATTTTTGTACATCTGGAAAAAAACGATAAACATTTTTTTTTGTATTGACAATTTTACTTGCCGGCCTAAGTAGCTACCACCCTCAAGTTTGAAACGATGACGGCGCAGTAGATGCGGAATGGAAGCGGGTTCAAATCATCCTATCTAAGTCTAAAATCAGCCTGAGCTTTCGGTGAAGGAAAACATCGTGAGGAAACCATAGCATGGTGGTAGGGCATTTCTTAATAATGGCCGCCTGGGTAGCTACCACCCTCAAGTTTTAAAACCTGTCGCCAAATACCAATAGGTGTGTTCCGCCATCATCATTTGAGAGCCAATACCTCTAGGCTTGTTATGCTTATCGTCCTGGGCCATATTACCATGTAACATCACATGAGATTGTGATCAAAGCGTTGAAATTACACAGTATAATAAAGACGTATGTCCAGTGCAACCTAATTCTCGTGTTTTTATCATTTACGTTAAATATGATATTGATTATTATTATTAGAATATGATATCTTAACTTTGCGCTCCCAATACATCTTCGATAACCAAATGTATGTTTGTAAAAATTTGGTCAAGCTCGATCTGGTCTGATCGTCATAATTTTAATATTCTTCTCTCAATTTATTCACATTTTTGTAACTATTAATTTAAAAAAAAATTCAACTACCATTAATTGTACGACGTGTCTTTTGACTAAACAAATGTAATTAGAATAAGAAGATGACTATGTAAAAAAGGGGCAAAAGAACAAGCCAAAGAATAAATAAACAAATCGCACAAAAAAGAGCACAAAAATGAATAAAGAAAAAATTTAATTAAATAAGTAGTAACAAGATCTCTAGTCACGCTAGAGGATGGCAGGGACATAAAAAAAAATATTAGAAATAAAGATAAGTTGAACGTCCTACGCTTTAGGCTATGTAAGTCTAACAAAAAAAATCTATAGGTAACTACAAAACAGTGGTGAAATATGAACATTTTCTGAACAAAGCCTGAGCCAACAAAAACCTAACCGACATACATAACCTAACATAAACTCACGCCTGTTATCCCCGAAAGGTTAGGCAGAGGTGAAATAGCGAACTACACCACACACATTTCACAGAAGTGACAGAGGGCGAGGCTATCGCCAAATCGGGCAAAAATTCCAAACTCCGGGATGATACTGAGTAGAAAAACCCAAAATCACTTGACACGACCCGAACCCGAGACCTCAGAACAACAGTCGTACCGTAATACAACTGGACCACCGAAGCAACTGATATACAATACATTATTATTGAATTTTAATAAAATTATCTAGTACTAAGCTTCTTTTGATTTATCCATTGTTTCAATACATAAATAAATATACTATTTTATATCTTTGGCCTAATTCTGTAACGGTCGAAACAGAACTTACCAACATTTAAATTGTAAGATATCATAAACATTTCAAATATTGAATTGAATTTATTTGTATAATGTGAAGCTAACTCCAGTGAGTTAACTTTTTAAAGGGTGTATTTTACTTTATTACTAATCTCAGCTTGGAAACGCTAAATCTTTTTACTCGTAAGTCTAACCAAGCTCACTGCGTCTGCTAACTAGGATGCCAGCTTGTTTATTTGTCCAGAAAGTCTGTTGTGATATTTTTTTGTTTTTTTTCAGCAATCTCTTTTATATGGTGTTTAAACTGAGATCAATATAGATGTACTTGTTTTAATGTAATATGGAATTTAAGAGCAAATGGATACATCCACACGTTACATATAAAAACCCCTATGTTACTCCATTCGCATGTCAAAATGAAATCGACAGTCGCACACATTCATTAAGTTTATAGCTTTCCACACCAGTATAATTTGAACTGCTTCACGGAATCCTAAAATTTGACACGCGACAGCAACGGAGAGATCTTGTGTGAATTATTTCAGTGGAATCCTTCCCAGAACAAAGTTCCAATAGACATACTCATATAGCTGTGAATGTGTCGCTACCGCAACGCCTACGCTTTTGTATACCGAATATTTTGAGGCTTAATGCGTTTGATTTAAAGGTCATTTTACTAAAAATATTTTGAGAGGCAGTTAGCGCGGGCCGTCATCCTGTGAAAGGACCTTTTACCAGGCGAGTTTGTCTATAAAGAACGAGTAATGTCGCATTTTATTTACGATCGGGGGACGCAAATTAAAATTATTTACGACATCACTAAGGTTTAATTTGGTAGCACTGTGTTTGCTGATATTCGCTGAGACTGTGTAAGTGGTAGTCGTAAAGTTTAAATGGAAAATCATTGTTTTGCTTATTTGAAAGCGACAATTAAATTATCAGCAGAGACTTTAGAATATACACGGCTATAATACTCTATACAATAATTAATATTTCTATTACTCAGCCATAATCTCCAATAATATTAAGATTTGATTTCGCCGAAATTGTAATAACCTTTATGACTTATCCAGTATTCTATATACTTAAAATTTTGCACTAAAATAACGATTTAAATTAGAAGAATCATAAGAACAAAAGAAATGAAAAGAAATGCAAATAACTGACAGTTTATTTTCTTACGAGTCACGAACAATTCTTATTTCTAGCTCAATAATTTCAAAATCTCTCGTCTAGTAAGGCGCTAGAGGTATATTGAGATAATTGATTAGCTAGCATTGAAGCGATAATGATTAATCACCTATCCTATTTAAAGAGTTCGAGCTTCCTATGAACAAAAAACCATAGAATGGCTGTGTTGTATTTTGTAATGCTTTAATTTGAAGATCACCAAGCACTTATAAATTTGTCCCGGCAGTATCGCTTAAGAGCCAGTTAGCATGTGAGATAATTTCACATAACATCACGTGAGATTGTTGTAAAATTCTAAACCTATTTGACTTTTAAAAAATCACTATCATCATTCTCATGCCTTATTCCCTCACTCGCGGTCGGCGCAGTATGGTTTCTTCAACCATACGTCCCTATCAGCCGTCATCTCTTACTCCTTTTTCTTTCATATCACTTCTAACACACTCCATCCACACTACCACTATAAGCTTTAAACATTGACCTAGATGGTGATAGTTTGCAAGGCGATAATTAGAAAATACCCGACCGCCTACCATAATTTCTAAAAATGGCTTCATGATATTTTTCTACACTGGAAACTCATAGGCCCATGGTGAGGGTAGCGATTACAAAGTTAGTACTATTCGAGCGCTCAAATATAATTACAATGATTCTATATTATAATCGAATTGGTGCCCATATTTATATTTACGTAGGTGCTTTAGATTCATTTCAACATTAGGCAGAGGTATTAATAACACAAATTTAATTTAATTGTAAACACATTCGCCCGGAATCCATGACACATAAGACTAACTCTACATTTCTTTTTTCTAACTAGCTAATGCTGTTGACCGGAAGGGCCTTTACAGCTTCACCGTGACTTTGGCGGACTAACTATCCATATAAGCGATATTTCTTTATATATATGTTTGTCATTCGTTAGCGCCCTTATAACTCAAGAACCGATCTAAATTATTTGAAAAATCCATAAACGTTTTTTCTATTTACGTTTGTTAAAAGTTGTGTTGGAACTAGAAATTTTTAAATTTGTGTTGTGATATGTTTATTAATTATTCATCCAGTTGTCGATTACTAAAACCTCTGTAATACTGAACACTTATTAAAACGGAAGAATTAAAAACGCTACACATAATACAGAAAGCGATATATATATAATACCTTTTCACTTTCACTCGAGAACAATAATCTATCCAAAACACGCAATATCCAGATTAATTCACAAAATTGATCGCAGCAACAACCAACACACACTAAAGTCCAGTCCGAATTGCCGCGTGTTTCCGTCAGAGTATAGACGAACGTGACACGTCTATCGAACACAAGATTTCAGCCGTTACTAACATTGAGTAGCGCCGGTCGCCGGTTCACGCTTTGGCAACAACGACTGACTACCGGCTACAAGCGGCATCCGAGTCATCCGACAGGATACACGGCATTATAGCTCCTGCGCCATACGCCTGCGAAGAGAATTCACACGTATCCAATGCTGTTTTTGTTTCAACGGAAAATTTTCATACATATAGTTAACGTAGCAATGGACTGGAGTTTAGGAATCATAAACACCAGCCAGGCTAACAAAGGAAAGCGAAAATGTAAACCAATTTTTTGAAATGTCTTTGTAAATATGAGCCTTAGAAAACAACTTCAAAATACAAACATGTTTAAATAAATACAAAAAAAAATCATAAAAACCGTTTTCAGGTAGCCATGAGGATTGCCGACAGAAGTGAAAACTCTGAAACTTCGGAAAAAAAACTGTTCTTAATTTTGTAATTGAATTATTAACATAACCTAACATTTTTCTGGTTTTTATATCTATTGACGCTCCGAACAATAATTATGTAAATTTTCCTATAGTTTATTCATAATCATAACATACGATAGGCTGCGTAGGTATAAATTGTATTATTTCTCTCTGAGCGCCTTCTTATACATGACATATTGTAGCATGTTGATCGCTGACGTAATAGAACTGGTAACGCGAGTCTATAAGGTTTTCCCTACCGAGATTAGCTCAACAAAAATATTTATTTATATAAATGTACCTTGGTTTATTGTTATAGGAATTTATTGTAGACCTATTTCGTTGAACCTATGCGGCGTCCGTGACCTCGTTTGAAAGGTGTGCTTACTAAATAAGACATGCTATATTTTATACGAGTCTGGTACCCATTCAATAGAATATGTCAGCGTACAATACAAAAGGTTTTCAAACAAAAAGCACATAATAGGAAGGAAATGTAGTTTGATACTTTACGTATCATATTATTTACTTACTGTTGATAAATATTTGAAAGAGAAAAAAAAAACGTTTCGCCAAATAAAGAACACTCATATTAGACCTCCAAGGATTTATTTTTTATCTTCTTTAGCTGGCAACGCATTGTTACTGAATACTGTCTTGCCTAATTTAATTTTCCTTCTCTAGATCCGTTTTTGCAAAAAAAAATAATTGAATATTCTGATTCTGATAAGTAAATGGTTTTTGTTTTAATAAAAAAGATGTCCGCTGTTAGATACAAGTCTTTTCCTTTGATCACCACAGATGTCAGTAACCTACGCTAAGCGCATTCAGTGGGGTTTTGCAACCTTTTTCCAGTCGTCGGTCGACCTTGTGCAGGGGATGACCTACACTGCATGTTC
Source organism: Samia ricini (assembly GCA_014132275.2). Classification (NCBI taxonomy): domain Eukaryota; kingdom Metazoa; phylum Arthropoda; class Insecta; order Lepidoptera; family Saturniidae; genus Samia; species Samia ricini. The sequence goes on along the minus strand of AP028161.1, from coordinate 2,458,080 downwards.
TAATACGCGTTTGGCCACCTGTTCTACGAGTATTGCCACTTAAATCTAATATCTTTTAAAACTATATCACAAAGTCACTTAGTAAAAAATATATTACTATAAAATATACTAATCACATGTAAAGGTATGCACAAATTTACCTATAAAAATAACTAGCAGTAACGATTTATATAATAATAATAATAATTTATTTCCTAAAAAAATATTTTTACAATAACATAAGGTTAGGCCCTGTCACCTGAGGGGAGTAGGGAGCGACCTGTCGTTGGGAAGGGTGGTAGAAGGAGTGCTCAAGGATGAAGCAGGGTGGGAGGCTGTGGTATCATTTTGTGAAGATGTGATGCAGACTAAGGAAGCTGCGAAGCGGGTCCGGGAGCGGACTCTCTGAGGAGGCGTCGACAGCGACGTAGGGGGCTGCGGAGGTGCCCCTTCATTCTATACTAATGGACGGTGTTTAGATCTGGTCCACATAGCCACTGGGACAACACGGTTGAATACGTTGCCATCCCGTATTGTCCCACGCCTGATGGCGGGAGGATCCGGGGGAGTTAGTGGGTAGAGACAGCGCTTCTCGCCTCGAATCCCACATTAATTCTGGTGTATGACAACCTTCAACCTTTCCTGGGGGTTTGCCCTGGGTTACGTTGGACAGCAAATGGGTAAATGCATACCCGTCGAAAAAAAAATCACCTGATCTAGGCTTTTTAGCCTGTTGTTTCTCAGGTGTCAGTGTCTTCACAATATACAGAATTCCTTACTCTAAAATATTATTCTTATAAATACAAAAATGCTTAATTTAGCGCACTTTTCTTGTGTATGTGATGTTGCGTGTGCATACGTAGAGTATATGTGTTTGTGTGTATGTGTTCGTGTGTATGAATGAGAATGTGTCTATGTATTTATTGGCTCACATAAGGTATAGATAATATAACTTGTATCTACTTTATTGCTTTTAACAAAAAAAATTTTTTGTTATTCATTTTTTAATCTCTAATTATTTAAATTTCTAAATGTATTTTTATAATTTAATTAATTGTATAGAAGTGGCCCTAGATATCGATGAGTCATACGAGCGCGTGTAGTTTTTAGCATAGGAACAGGGAAGCGATCAATTCGCTTTTGACTGGTGGTTTTTGATATTAAAAAATTTGCCGTTTCACGATATCGTCTAATACACTGATACACAAATAATTTTCGAACTGACATTACTTTAACCAGTTTGTATAATAGTGTTGTACGGTTGTATATTTGGATAATATAAGTCATAGAAATTTTAAACGAGTTGGTTTAACTTTTTAAATCTGTTTTAAAAGTCCACAGACGATTCGTAACTAGAAATGGCCGTTGGAGTAACTCAAAATAATACTCAAACGGAGTCTATAATCTCTTAGGCTACCTTACTATAAACAATAACATACATACATATGCTCACGCCTGTTATCCCCGAAGGGTTAGGCAGAGGTGAAGTAGCGAACTACACGACCCACATTTCGCCGAGCTTAGTTCCGTCCCAGATGTGACAGGGGGCGAGCCTGTCGCCATATCGGGCACAAATTCCAAAATCCGGGATGACACTGAGTATAAAAAACCCAATATCACTTGACCCGACCCGGGGATCGAGCCCGAGACCTCCGAACGGCAGTCGTATGTAATACAACTGCGCTACCGATGCAGTCAATAAACAATTAAAGCAATAAATAGAAAGTTATATCGAAAGAAAGTCCCTTAGATAGACGTGCGCTTGTACTCGACTTTCAAAATCGAATGTTCGATTTACTAAAGACAATTTCCTATGCAATTAAACTGTAGACATCAGCCCGTTCGATGCAAACATCGTCTCTATGCGGATAGAGATAACAATCAAAATTGCTCACATCGAAAAATACACGAAATAACAAAAGAAGCGCGAGTCTACACGTACGTTGATGTAACGTACAGGAGTAACATATGTATGTATTCAGAGTATATACCATTCAAAAACACGCCTCGAACGAAACAACGGTACGTTTTGTGGTATGCCGTAGCGAATGCGTTTGTATAAATGAATACGTAAAAACTCATCATCATCTCCCTACCCTTTTCCCATTTTTATTTGGGGTCGGCGCAACATGTCTTCCTCTTCCATTCCTCTCTATTTGTTGTCATCTCCGCATTCACTCCTTTTCTACACATATCATCTTTCACACAGTCCATCCATCTTTTCTTTGGTCTTCCCCTTCCCATGTAACCGTCCACATTCATATCCAATACCTTTCTTACAACATTCTCTTTCTCCCTGCGCATCACATGTCCATACGTAAAAACTGTGCGGTGCAAACTGCGACCGATTTTCTATACCCAATAATAGTCACTGAAAATGAAATTTTTCCGTGTAAAATAAATTAAAAGTCATGAAATTATTAGTAAAATCCGATTAAATGTACAGTTTTACTGGCAGGTGTTTCAATTTGTGTGAAATAGCTCTGGTTTCGGTCAGTATAAAAAAATATTAGGGTTCTGTATTAAAAAAAAACACAATTAATTGTAAAAAATAAAACAATTAATTGATCTGTATGACCGGTAAGTGCTTGAATTTATGAGAAATACTTTGCTTTCTCTCAATATGTCGATCACCCATAAAAATGAGACAATAGGAAGACAATGGAAAGCTGACGTAAACGCCAGGTTAGTGCTCAAGGGGTTAATACCAAAAAAAACTAGGGTAATTAGGGTTCCTTGAAGAATATATGAAACCTTACCAGTTTGTGAAAAATATCTTCGCTTTCTGTTAGTACATTTTTTTACACGTTATAGGCTCAGTGCTTTGACCACAATTTCATCCGATGTTAAGTGATGATGTGGTGCAGGATGGTAAGCACACTTAGCCTAGAGGTACTTGTTCTCAATTCATGCTGTCGGAACTCACATATTGGTATTTGGCGACAGGTTTTGAAACTTGAGAGTGGTATCTACCCAAGCAGGCATCATTGGAAAATGCCCTACCTATGCTATGGTTTCCGCACGATGTTTTCCTTCACCGGAAGCTCAGGCCTTTTTTAGAGTCGGATAGGTGGGGATCGAACCCGCGTCGATTGACGCGAAATCGGGCCGCACTACCCGCTGCGACATCATCAGCTACCAAAACTAATTAAGTAGTACCTGTACAAAAAAAATATTGCCTATTTTTTCCTTATAATTATCACATAAGACTAAGAATGCATGAAGCTTCTTCTTTAGTAGTATGTACCCGCTTATGTGTCATTTTTTGTCTTAGATATGAGTGGTATATAATAAGATATTTGGGGGCAGGAAATATGGGGGCAGGAAATATCCTGCCCCCGGAATGATGACCGATGGGTCATGCCTCCCTTAGGGGGGGCGGGCGAAGAGGTGGGGTGGAGTATATCTCCCCCATCCCCATTGGGTCATTGCACGACGAGGCCCGGTGGGTTCGCTGCAGGGGGCGACGCGGCGACATGCCTTGGCAACCCCGTATCGCCCCCATCCCAAATGCAGCGGACGGCCCCGGGGGGTTTTAGTGGGTATTTCCGGGCGCTTTACGCCCGGGTGAGTCCCACACTGGCACGGAGCTCGTCACTCCGTGCCCCCTTACCTATTGTATTGGGGGACTTCGGTCTCACTAATACAATAGGTAAGGGTAGTGCGTAAAAGCATTTCCCCCCGTCAAAAAAAAAAAAAAAAAAAGGACAACAATATTAACCATAAAAATATTTCTTAAATCGAATATTGATTTTTTTTATTTCACAGTGAATAATTGTACGAAATAGAAAATTAATACGCGATATACAACTGTAAAATGGCTGAACGCAATTGCAAACATATTTATTCACCAGGGACACAAAAGCAAATGACGCTAATAATGAAACCAAGAAATACTTTAATGGAAACACAACAAACGGCTGAAAACTCTTGTGTGAGATTTGGCAACTAGCGTAAACCCGACGAAACTAAACGCGTTCAGCAGTTGACCCTGACCCACATGGAGTACGGTGCTACTTTCAATCTATCTGTACTCCGGACGCGACCCACTTACTGCTTCCAACAAGTATTTAAAATGCATACTATTAGTTTGACGCAAAGACAATCAATACTAACACGATAGATAAGGCTTAAGTCTACATTCACTGCACTTTCCAAAGTTCGTTTTCCGGAACATCGAAGTTCTCCTTATATTTCCTTAGTATTTGTTATCACATAACGTATCCACTGGTTGGCACTGTTGGTTGATGTAATGTTTTATTAAAGTGAAATAAAAGACAAATTTACTGCCTAGACCAGTGTTAGGCAAACTTTTTTAATAGCGGGCCACAAAGTGTGAGAAATTCTAGAAGAGGGCCAGAATTATAGAAAAAATGCATTTTGTGTTGAAGCTTTTAATCATCATCATCATCAGTATTACGTATCGCATGAACTATGCGGCTAGTTTAGCTTCACCTATAGGTTATGCATCCCAGATCTGGAATCCTAGATATAATTTATACATAAATCGATTAGAAAGTATCCAAAGAAAATTCCTTAAATATCTCTGTTACCGTTTACACGATTCCTATGATCCTAATAGTTACAATGAACTTTGTAGGAAACATCATTTATTGCCTCTTGTCAAACGACGAGAGATTGCTGACATTACATATCTGCTCAAAATTGCGTCCAATAACGTTGATTGTCCCGAACTACTTTCCAACTTGCGGTTAACCGTTCCAACCAAGTATTTACGTACGAATGTCCCCCTATCGCTTCCCACAGTTCCTACTAATTACCGACAAAATTAATTTTTATGGCGATCTAGTCACTCCTTCAATAGTCTGAGTGAGATTAGTGATTTAGATTTATTTAATACCACCACAAATACGGCGTCAACGTCCTTAAGTAGCCTCTTCTTTAATGGTGGCGGTTGTAAGTAGTTGTAATCAATTATAATCTTTCAGTTTTTTTATTATTTTAGTTTTTTAATTTTAGGTTCATGTAGTAATATGTTGTAATGTAATAGCAAACCACTTAATTTTTTAATTTGTTACTTAACGGCGAGGACCTGTAAATGGCTTTTTGTTTTAAATGTAGCTGTTAACTAACTAATGTAAGATATAGCTGTTGGTCTTCCAATAAATAAATAAATTAATAAATTATTCTACTAAGTAGAATCTACTTTTTTTTCTCGACCGCCAAAACGTAATTATAACGGGCCATATACTATCCATGTCGACGGACCCTCGGCGGGCCGGATTAAATACTGTCGCGGGCCGTACTCTGCCCATGACTGGCCTAGACTTACAATTTGGTTACACTGTACAGTCTTTTTGGCAGACAGCGTTTATACCTCCTCCGGGAGCAACGCATACATACTCAGAACTTGATTGCGCATGGGAATGAGTGGATCACATTGACACAAGATGTATTTTAGGGCTTCGGCTGCGATTTCACAGAACCTGCACTCTCTTGTGTTCTAGACACCAATGTTGTGTGCATTTGTTTGGTTAAACAACAATGCCCAGTTATTGTTCTCACGAATATCTCGTAGCATATTTCTACTGAGCGTCAGAGCTTTTTCAGCTTTGCCTGATAATTTCTTTAGAATGATTGTGTCCATGATGTTAATCCAGAACGCTTTACACGTGTATTGTATATTATTAAATAAATAAAAAAAAAATAATAATAAAAAAGCCTTTTATTTCTTGTTACATATATGATATAGTTCTAAAAACAAAAAGATAATTTAGTGTGAGTAATACTAACAAATAAATAATTTAAATACATTTGAAATCCAAGAACCCCTCATATGAGGGTGAAGGCCTCCTCCAAACTTGTCCAACGATCTCTGTTTTTGGCTGTCATCATCCATGTTTTTCCCATTAATTTTTTTATATCGTCTTCCCATCGTGCTTTGGGTCTTCCTCCCCTTCTTGTGCCCACTGGACCAGACCATTTAGTAAGCCGGTTCGACCAGCGATCATCGTTTATTCTTGCGACATATCCGGCCCAACGCCACTTTAGTTTTAATGAATATGCAAGGGAGTCGGTCACTTTTGTTTCACTTCTAATAATGGAGTGCCGTATTTTTTCGATTCTTCTGACATTTATCATACTTCTCTCCATACTCCGCTGGCAGGATCTTATTCTGTTTTTAACACGGTTTGTATATTTCCAAGTCTGACATGCATAAGTAATTGATGGAAGTAAACAGGAATTCATCACCTTCTTTTTAATTTTCATAGACATTTGACTTTTCAAAATTTCTTTTAAATTCCAATTTCTTTTAAATATATTATTATTGGAGGTAAAATATGAAGTTCTAGATAGACCGAGATTGAATGAGAGTCTATCGCAAGAGTGCCTTGAATAGAGTCGGCATGACGATTAATTGCATATTGCCACATCCTCACCGCAATAGTTTGGCTGATAGGTGGGACAGTAGTGCGGCTTGACTGGTCTACGGCGGCACTTCCGGTGACAGCACTGTGGCTTTACAATTTACTATTGTAAATTCGACTAGTATCAACAACGATAGATGTAACGAAAAATAAAAAGTCACAGCGACGCTATATAAATAGCGATAATTTATACATTCTCACACATAATTCGACAATCTCGTCCAACCAAATTAATTAATTCTATCTAGATATAAATAAAACTTGAAATATAAAAAATAAAATAGCTAAAATATTTTTTAGAAAAATCTAGAGAACGTATAAGATAATTTTATCAGAGTTTGTGACCGACTTCGATCTCTATACATTTTATAATACTACTTTCAAAATACGCAGTTTACTTGGCGGATTTTATTAGTTTTCAGTGATAAAACATTATGTTCACGCTCAACATCTACACGGCGCGATCGCTGGAACGTGAACGCATTCTCAACGAACCAATCGATTTTAAATATATAGACGTTAAAAAGCACTTGTAAATCAGTAACGAGATTAAACGCACAATCAGTAAAAACCGCAAATATTTTATTTCTCAAGCCGTTCATGTAGCTTTAAAAAGCCTATACACATTATTTTATCTCAAATTCTATTTGCTACTTATTTTAGTTAAGATTTTCTCAGATACGGACTTGTGGATCCCTTCTTTATCGGATAGGTCATCGAGGCTACGCTACCAAGAGCGTCGCGTCGCTTCGGTAAAGTGCAAAATAAAATTAAAAAAAAAAATAAGAAGCTTTACATAATACTACCAAGTATTTTAAATTCAAATATGGAATATAGTAAGTTACGACATCGTGACATTTCCGGTTAAAACGACATCCATTTAATAATAAGTTATGTACATATTTGTTAACGTCTTTTAGTCGATAACTGATCCTAACTTGTGTCGTGCATTCACTAACAAGCATATAAGTGGTACGATGGACGCCTTCACCTGTATACACCTTCGACACTGCTGTGACATACTTAACATGCAATATTACGTGAACTCCAATATTTATTTACCAATGTGTTAGGTCTACACATAACTTACATTATTATTTCTTATATATATTAACTAATTATGAACAGACCAGATTCGTGGTAAAGCACCAGGATTGGATTCTATCAGATGGCGACCACTATATTCCGTGTACATAACACATGGAATAATGGGATTAGATACTTAGCGTTTTTTACAATATATAGGCTCAACAGCGTTTAGAGCACAACCTCACCTCATGTTATGTTACGATGTGGTCTATGATGGTAAACACACTAAGCCTACTTGCACAGCCCCTCGAGTGAAGATGCCGGAACACATCTATTAGTATTCGGCGACATGTTTTTAAACCTGAGAGTGGTAGCAACACAGGCGCATATTATTAGAAAATACGTATTGTCACGATGTTTTCTTTCATCAAAAACTCAGGCTTATTACACAGTTAGAGACGGGTGGGTTCGAAACTGCTTCTATCGACGCGGAATCCGATAGTGCTACCAACAACGCTATTATAACTTCAAACAACAACCGGTGTATAGTCAGGTATCAAAGGAGATAATAAGATTTCCAAACCCGACTGGTTCGCAAATCTTAACCACTATATAGATAAATAATGATAACGCCATCCAGTGAGTCGCTTCAATTTGTCGCGTTTCTTGATGACACTAGTGTATATCCAGATACCGAAAGACTTCACACTGGCTTCGGCTTTAGAGCAGGAATTGGTGATAAATTGGTAATATTGCGGAGAGCGTGACTAATATTTTGTATTATCTCTTGATATCAGGAACAGATAAGTCCTTCTGCCATCTTATTTAAAAAAATTAAATTATGTCGATTCGGACTTCCAAGCAGAAAATTTACATCACATGTCCACTAACAGCATCCGCTAATTCTACTAATAGAATACATAACATGTTATGCATCTATAATTCTAGTCACGGATTACTCTTTTTCTTTTTTTTTTTTACTTGGGAAATGTATTTACGCGTCCTGTCCTGCTATCTCTAATCCGGAAGTAGAATCTCCCGGTGTAGAGTGTGCCGGGGGGTATGTAGGACTCGCCCGGCGTGAAGCGTCGGGAATAACCACTAAAAACCCACGGTATCATCCGCCGTCTTTCTGGAGGGTGACACGTGATAATTAAGTCACGGAGTACCCTAACCTTTTTTTTTTTTTGTCGGGGGGAAATGCATTTACGCACTACCCTTACCTATTGCATTAGTGAGACCGGAGTCCCCCAATGCAATAGGTAAGGGGGCACGGAGGGACGAACTCCGTGCCAGTGTGGGACTCACCCGGGCGAGTGTCGCCCGGAAATACCCACTAAAACCCCCCGGGGCCGTCCGCTGCATTTGGGATGGGGGCGACACGGGGTGGCTTTCGCAAGCACCGCGTCGCCCCCTGCAGCGAACCCACCGGGCCTCGTCCGTGCAATGGCCCAGTGGGGATGGGGTAGAATACTTCTCCACCCCACCTCTTCGCCTGCCTCTCGAAAGAGGCATGACCAAGATTGGTCGTCCATACAGGGGGCAGGATATTCTAGGGGGCAGGATATTCCAGGGGGCAGGATATACCAGGGGGCAGGATATTCATCGAGCACACCTAACAGCATGTTCAGTTAAATAATTATTCCTAGGAACATAGTATTCCAAACCTCATAATAATATAAAGTTTCATAGTTATCGAACGCCGGCCTAAAGCGCAATATATGATAAAAGCACTGCAAAAATCTAGACTAGATTACGCAATCGATATCGAAAGAACCATATTTTGATATAGTATTACACTTCAGGCTACTTAGCTGCTTTATGTACATAACATATAGTGTGCGAGTTGATACCGACACCTTTCGACAAGATACCGCGTTTATGACATTTGTTACCACATCTGTTGTATCAATCAATAATGGTTGCAGTTTTTTAGTGTTTATTTCTATCCTTTTTATAACGTCATTAGATATGCAATTACTTACACTTGCAAAATGGTCATAACGAAATTTTGATTAAAATTATAACTTAGGCTCCAGAGGCAACCATAGTCCATGCGAAGGGACTGGCAGTTTTTGGCGTTGAATATAATGGGAAAGGTTTATTTTGAGGTGCCACAAAACTACCTGAAAAGTTATAGCAAAATTTCAATCTGTTTATAATATATCTAAATACTGTTTACCTTTGAATTTAGTTTTATTTATAGATAATTAATAAGAAATCGTGAGAAACATAAGATATCGAAGTGGAGAGTAAGTAAATAATTAATGAGAAATACGTGATAGGTCATCATTTAAAAGTAGTCGATACGCACTTCCTTGTATTTTAACGTTGCTTTTTAGTCGGTCTTTGTACGGCTTGAATTGAAGGTGAATATTATGACGACAATGCCCTTCGCGGTAGTTAAAAAAAACATGAATTATTGATCGCAGCATATACTAAAAATATAATTAAGAAAATGAATATATTAAGCATAGAAAGACAAATAAATTTCTTCGGCACCAATTAATGGAATACAGTTATAAACATCTGTCAATAGATTTTTAAATGAAAAGTATTAGATATTAAGGAGGAAATTAAAAAGGCTGTATCGAACAAGATACAATATGTATTATTTATTTATCCAAGGTGGCAAACAGGAATACGATTTAGCTAATGGTACGTAGTCATTGTAGCCTATGGCCGCCTGGGACTTCAGAAGTACTAAAGGCAGGTTGCTGATTCTTTAAAAACTCTTTCACACCCACATATTGTATTCTCCTTGAAAAGCCGCAACAGGGAGCTGATTCAACAATAAAACGGTGCGTGACCGAAAACTTCTCTGGAACCGTACTATCCGTGACAGTTAAGATCCAAGACATAAAGATGAACTTGCTCCTGATGGCGAGCCGAATGATGGTAAAAATTAGAGGTCGACATAATGTCGAATATACAGAACACAACCTATTTTACCATGATTTGGCAATAGTTTTCAGATCGAAACCAATTGGAGCAACGAAAAAAATCTTGTATCATTTTTTCACTCATCATACAGTTTCCGGAACAGTATAAGTGGGTTAAGGAAGATTAACGCTCGCATTTAAGATAACATCACTTTCATCTAGAAAATAAAGTATTCACTAGACTGTTACAAACCGCACCAAAATACCACGTGACCTACTAAATTAAAATGCGTTACCATGTTTTTAGAAATTTCGCGTTCTTTTGTTTTAAAATAAGGAAGATTCTTTGTTTTGATATTATATCTGTACAAATAGATATAATCTGATTTTAAAACGCTTTCACTATGGCAAGTTATAAGGAAAATTAGGTTTGAATAAAAAAAAGAGCGGACAAACAAATCTGAAACTTTGCAAACAATCTACAATTCGGTTAAAAGTACAACAGAAAGTACTGATGTAAAAGTAAAAAGGAAATATATTAATAGTTCATTATAAGAATATTCCGAAAATGGTCAACTGCCAAATAAGGTAATTATTGTGCTGTTTATTTAACCGACTTCATTTTTAGTTCAATAAATGACCTTGTAGCTTACATTTGTTTTAAAAAGTCATTTCCTTTTACCTTCTACATGGAATATAGGTTCATAGTTTTGCAAACTTATTTTGCTTACCGCCTTACTTTGAGACTTTATAGACTATATTTTTAATCTCAAAATCAAAATTTATTTATTTAATTAAGGCCCTAAGAAGGCGCTTATGAACATCTAAAACACTATCACCGCTTCGGAAAGAAACCCAGTCGAGAAGAGCCGCCAAGAAACTCGATCTTTTTTTATAAATGCAATATATATATATATATCAATTTTTTTTGTCATTTTCATCTAAGTCTCCTCTGCGCTATCTCAATGCTACCTATTTTTCTCTAGGTTTCTATGCCCCACAAGTAAGCCATATTGCCAACGTTGAGAACCTCGGTGGTATATGATTTCGTTTTAGTTGCACAATTATTCTCAACTAGCTGTACCCGCGACTTCGTCCGCGTGGAATAATGTCTTTGGGTAGCATTGTAAATTGCTTAGGCTAATTATTTTACAAATAAGATACATACGTATAAATACTTTATTATTTATGTATATAATTACTTAAGGTATAAAGTATTAATTTGAGTTTATTTTTTTATTGTTTTCCCATCTTTTGCCATCAGTATTTGCATGCATGTGACGCATTCGTCTGCCCGTTCGGGTTCGGGTAAGCACACTTAGCGAGAAATCTATAGAGCGTATCTCAGACTTAACTCCAGAAATAAAATTTAAAGTAACACGCTTAGTATTTGCTTAGAGCTTAAGCTGAGCAAAGTCCAAGTCGTCAGATTCGACAACTTACGAAAATCTTGGTTATTTCTATTCGTTCTCGGCAAAATGACTACACTTCACCTAATGTTAAATTAAGATGACCTAAAACGTGTCTCACTAGCCGTATATCGCCATGTGTATGGTAGTCTCGACCCAATCGGGATTATTCTCTTACCACTACACAAATTGTCGGATGTATTCTGGCTGATTGCAGAACGTCAAGGGTGCATCGTAGTACCAAGCCGCGCTCCGTCCCCCCTCCCCCTCCGTAAATGTTACATAAGAATAGCTCTAATATTTTTTATGTTGTCGCAAACTTATAAAACAGTCACATAAACCTTACATATTTCCATACAAACTTTCATCCCCTATTCCCTATTGTTATTTTTAGACCATTAAGGGTAAAATTTTACAAACTTTGAATTTCATATTTATTTATCTCGCTTTTAGCTCTAAAATGACGATAATTTCATAGAACTTTTCATTCCCCCTTTCAACCCTTTTCTCGCATTAAAAAATAGCCTATGTCCTTTTTCAGGCTCTAGAGTCTAGACTATCTGTGTACCAAATTTCATTTAAATCGGTTCAGTAGTTTTGGCGTGAAAGCGCGACAGACAGACAGACAGTCACTTTCGCATTTATAATATTAGTAAGGATTTAAATGACGTCAGATAAAATATTTCAATGTGAGATTAATGATCTTTTTCTATATTTTTGAATGAAAAAAAATAATCGATATATTTATAAGTTTTTATTAGGTACATTTCAAACTCCAACCTACCAGAATTGCTCAAGATTTGACGGTTTGAGAAATCCATTGAAACTTCATATTTCTCAAAAGATGCGAAATATTAAATAACAAAAGCTATTAAACCAATCGAGGAACTTCACGGTTAGTCTAAGAGAGTCTAGATGAATGACATCACGAATTCATGAGTCACGCTCGACACCACAATGATGCAAACACGATAGTATCAAAAGATCCACCTTTCAGGTTTGTTTTAAAAATAAGCATAAATTATACACATGAACTATTAACCGCTTGAGCACTTACCTGGCGTTTACGCCAGCTTTCCATTGTTTTCCTATTGTCTTATTTTTACGGGTACTCGACACATTCAAATACGTACAAGAAAGCGAGAACAGCTAAGAGGTGGCATTATGACCGGCTTTGTGGTAGCACCTTTTTTTTGCATATTTAGGCACCCCCTCTCACACGGGGGCAGGGTAGGGAGTGTGGGACTAACAAGAGAACTCCGCAACTACCCACGAAAATCCTATTAGTGACTGTCTCTACCATATGAAGGCATCACGGTAATGCGTAAGCATTTGTCCGTGAGTACTCTCGAGCGGACGTCCCAGCCAAGGAGGCAGGGCCCCTAACGACAAAAGGACTAGTTCCGGTCAACCAAGACTAAGTCTCCCGACGTCTCCTTCAGTGTAATGGAAAGTCAGGGCCCCCGCCCCTTTCCCCCTTGGGTCTAGTGATAGCACCTAGCTAACCTCTATACACAAGTTTGCGAATAAGTGTTTACGGGTAACATCGCCTGTGAACTAATACCTCTAGGATTAATATGTCTATCATACTGAGCTAAATAGTCGTCTAAAATCGATTGACAATGAGGCTAAAGGTTGTCTATATTAAAAAAATATATTTCTTAGCTCTAAGTTACAAATAGGTAGTGTTTTAGACGTTCATAAGCACCATCATAGGGCCTAAATTGAATAAAGATGTTTTTCATTTTGATTTTTGAAATCATTCTCAGTAAAACAGTACTAAAATCGAAACCTCCGCGAAATTTCTTACATAAAAATTGTTCTATCAAAATAAAAACCACATAAAAATATAAAAAATGAGATTTTTATAGAAATAAATATACAATTTGATTATGACACTTAAAGAAACCTTTTCACTACATTCGAAGGTATTCTAGACAAGAATGTCTGGAGAAGACTTCAAAGTACAGGTTAAACGGATTTCGAGTCATACGGGTCGGCCTCGGACAACTAGCTTTGATGACATGCCTGATAAAGTAATATACATACATACATATGCTCACGCCTGTTATCCCCGAAGGGTTAGGCAGAGGTGAAGTAGCGAACTACACCACCCACATTTCGCCGAGCTTAGTTCCGTCCCAGATGTGACAGGGGGCGAGCCTGTCGCCATATCGGGCACAAATTCCAAACTCCGGGATGATACTGAGTAGAAAAAACCCAATATCACTTGACCCGACCCGGGGATCGAACCCGAGACCTCAGAACGGCAGTCGTATGTGTAATACAACTGCGCTACCAAGGCAAGTAATATAATGTCATTCAAAGAAAGTTATAGTCTTCCCTCGTTGGTTAGTATACGGATAGATATATACTTTCTGTCAGTGTTACGGGAATGGTTTTTGTCGAGGCTTCACATATCAAATATCTCGTTTAAAAAAGGGTCCGTATATAAAGGGCAATACTTTGATTCACTTTTTACCACTAAAGTGACAAATAGGCATACGATCAGCGGTAAGCGGTCACCGTAGCCTATGGACGCCTGCAATACCAGAGGTATCACCACGTGCGCGTTGCCAACTCTAGTCTGTTCATAAATCCAAAGACCTAAAAATAAAGTGAATAGTAGAGTACGGTGAAAAAAAATTTTGTAGATAAAGTTGTTTAGTAAAATCATAACTGGAAAAAACAATTACTTATTAAGTATTAAAAAAATGGATTGTATTCGAAAGAAGGGAAGATTTTAACTATTTAGTACCTTTTTTCCACTTAACTAAATATTGTCAAAAAAATTCAAAAATTCAAAATTTATTTATTCAATTTAGGCCCTAAGAAGGCGCTTATGAACGTCTAAAACACTACCACAGGTTCGGAAAACAACCCAGTCGAGAAGAGCGCAGGCAACAAACTCGATCTGGTTCTTTTTTTTTCATAAATATATCATTTTTTTTGTCATATAAAAAAACTATACAAATCTTAGTTTTAATAATGTTAGTGGAAGCACAGAGATGTGGGTTAATTCCAGACATCACTATCGTTCACGTAATGATCCACCCTGTAATAACCTTTTGAGATTAAGACTTGCTTGACATAATACTTGACCTTATTGTCAGGTAAATCGGTAATGTTACTTGGGATCTGATTGTAAAACCGAATACTATTTATTACCTATAAAGCTTTTATTAGACTCACTTAACCTAAAGCGTGGGAAGGCCAACTTGTCTTTACTTCTAATATTAAAATTATGACGATCATTCACTAGATCTAGCTTGTCTAAATTTTTACGAATATGCATTAAGTTATCGCATTAAGTTTAAAAAGCCTTTAATGTTCTCGTTCACCTATTTGGCTAATTAGTAGGACCTACTTTCTTATTACCTACCTCTACTCTATGTACATATTCAAATTTCTGGGACTATTCATTATGGTCATTCGGCGTTTTTCAATGCTCTCCAAAATAGCTACCACACTAAAGTCGGAAATTTATAACGAAGTAAAATAATATATTTTTACAAACTCACTTGACACCAGTTTATCTGACTTTTTTAATAAAACAATCTCATTTCGGTTTAACTTTTAAGAAACTCTTTTTGAAATTGTAACACACGATAACAAATAACTCAATATTATAACCGTTTGTAGAGAGTGAAAATACATCCCTATAGTCATTCTTGATAAGTAATAGTGAGACCAATACAACGGCGACTGTCAATTTATCCACTTTCTAAATAGTTTATATTGCATTTAATAGCACCATACTTATCTAATACAATGAAGTTATTCTGTTAAACCGATATTAAAATAAAAGCCACCTTCGTTTAAAATATCCAACATAATGGAACATTTCAGATATACATAGGTATTTAATGGAAGAGCACTTTCTTTTATATTGTGTCAGAACTATATAATATTGTGTGGAAATCGAGTAACAGATTTTTTTTATATTATAATAGGCATCATCGTATTTGACTTAGAGTAAATGGTTGAACGCCTTATGTTAACTTCTTTGATTATAGAAAAATAGGAGCGAACTTTTAATATGCAATAATTTTATGACTCCAAAAATCTATACTAATTGAGTACAGCCAATTTGAAAACCAAATTAAATTGAATATGATTCGATGGTAGTCTGTCGGAATTCAACGTGCGTTCCTAGTCGGCAGTAACGATTACTATGCGAGCACTGGAATATAGCTTATTACCGTCTATAATCTAAACCCAAAATCTAAAACACGAGCCTCTAATTCGAAATATTAACTGCTACTATAGAACTAAATCTCCTGGTAATATTAAAATTCCGTACCTTATAGGAATCAGTCATAACAGACTTCTGAGAATTGAGCATTATTTTATTTTATTAGTTTTGGAAAAGCTTACAGACTAATATTACAATGCATTAAAATATATAATTGTTGACTACTGCTAATAAAAGGCTTCCACAGATAAATACCAAGATTATTACATGGAGAAGTGGAGGAAAAAAAAAATACGATACAACAAAACTAAAGAAGAGTTTATGTTTGGTTATTAAGATATTACATAAATTAATGAATCATGTCGCGTCGTTACACTCCTAGCGATCAATTCCAAAGTATTCCTTATTAAGCATAATTTTTATTTGAAATGTTCTAGTGCAAAACAAATCAATGTCTAAATGGCGAGGTAAGCTGTTAAACGATTCAAACACGTTGGAACGACTTTTATCATTGCGTAATTCCGATCATACATTTTCAACAGAAACACAACTTTAGACCACTGGTACTTTGCAGTAAAAATAGATGGTAGCAGAGGTGCTTTTATAGTCTAATTTTGTAAAGACTACACATGCGAATAGTTATCTGTGCAATTAATCATCGTAGAAGTTCTTCGGTAATAAAGATTGCACTCCAGAAACAACTGAACAACATAGTTCAAATTACATGCTGTTCGACTGTGATAATCGATTAAATGATAATTTAATGTTTCGATGCAATCGAGAAAGTAAAACGGATTTTAAAATTATATAAAGCATATTGTATATAACACCGTAACGGTGGCGATGATGTAATTGAATGAAACATTGATAGTATGTTTTAATGAATTCAATGCAAATCCATGCAAACAGATTGCTACTGATAAAGTAACAAATAAGCTTATTAGATCCAGTTTGTTTTACAACCGTCATCATCTCCCTACCCTTTTCCCATTTTTATTTGGGGTCGGCGCAACATGTCTTTCTCTTCCATTCCTCTCTATTTGTTGTCATCTCCGCATTCACTCCTTTTCTAAACATATCATCTTTCACACAGTCCATACATCTTTTCTTTGGTCTTCCCCTTCCCATGTAACCGTCCACATTCATATCCAATACATTTCTTACAACATTCTCTTTCTCCCTGCGCATCACATGTCCATACCAGGATAAACGACCGCGTCTTAACTTGTCTGTTATTGGCGCAACCGTTTTAACGTTTTACGTTTTACAACCGTAATGTTACGAAATAGTCCAGCAAAAGTTGATGACGGTGACGTATTTTTAAGTCGTCGATGATAAAAAACTAAAAAGTGAGGCAAGCCACGAACCGTATCTAATAGTTGATAATTAGTAATCAAGCACAAACTCTTCCTGTCACAGTCGAACGGGTGTGTCAAGGGCGGATTCGAATGCCCATTAGCGATGAATATAGATTTTTTACCGGACAACGAACTATGAGTTACTTAACTTAATCAAGAATGAGTTTAAAAGCTAATGTTTACAGTCGAAATGAAAATTTACTTTATTTAGAACAACAATACAAACCCACGCAATGATGGAAAACAAATTAGTAAAGAATACTTCGCAACTGAAGCCAGAATATTAGACGAAGTTTGCCTGAGTTTAATAGAATTTGCTAGTACAAATCTTATCGTTATTATTCACATTTACCATGGTTTGAAAACTTCTAAACGTTGTACCTACTAGGAGAATATTCAGAAAACTCAATTTCAGTCCTCTCAGAGACAAGTTTGGACAAGTTTAAGCTTTCACAAAGTTTAATAAAGCAAACTTCGGAATAGCAATATCAATAATTCGGCATTCAATTATACTTAGCTCTATTTGTAGTCATACCTTTTATATTGTTATATCACAAATATTATTCTTATGTTTTACTCCGGTCTCGTATAATTTTCTATTCATTACATTATTTACATGTTTTACTAACATTTGATTCAATTTAAAATATTTACCAGATAATGTGGTGGTGGCAGCAATTGTTTTTTGTATTCATAATTTGGACAGATAATATATTTGTGGATTAACAAAAAAAGAATAATATAAATTGGTTCATTTTTTGTTAACAAAAAAGAATTACATTGAACGAACAAACTTTTGTATGAACAAACAAGACACACGATGTGTTTTAATCGGAATTTGGACAACGCTCGAAATGACACTTTGGTAACTTCATTTTAAATTAAACATTTTGTTTCTCTATTTTATACAAGTTAATGAAAATATATTGCCAACGAAAAAGAAATACAATATCCTCTATACTACGATAATAAAACTATATTAATCTGTTGATTCCCCATAAAAATGAGACAATAGGAAAACAACGGAAAGCTAGCGTAAACGCCAGGTTAGTCCTCAAGGGGTTTATATGCTACTGTCATAACTCACAATTAAATTCATACGCAAATGAAAGTCAAGGGAAATTTAATTTGTAACTTTATTTGAGACCTTTTGTAACTTTACTCGGGGAAATGTTAAATAAGATACTCATCCCGGTGAGCGCTGAAGGATGGATAAAACAGACTAATCCTGACTAAAACCAACGGTGTTCCTTCTTTTGCATGTTTGGCCGGGAAGTAAGAACTGTTCTTACATTATCTCTATTCAAGAAAGCTGGCGTAAACGCCAGATTAGTGCTCGAACGGTTAAATGGAAACTGGTATATAATTTAATAGATTGATATAAATTTGCCTGGTAGGATAAAAAATAAATAATTATTATGGAAGAGAAACGGTATACAAAAAACGTTGTTGGAGGCAAGATATCGTCTGATTCAAATTACTGCCAATAATATCAAGTCTTGGGATAACTTGTTCCTTAATTACAAATTACACAGATGACGTCAAACGAACTTTATTATTAGACCCCGCCGGAGCGGTGGGATGAACAGCCAAGCAAATATTGACGAACGTTAAACTCAGCATAATTGGTTTTCGAGGGTGACCCTATACATAATTGAATTATCTCTACCGAGATCATTAAGATTCTATAGGAATTAATTAATTATAAATTCAATTCGTTACATTGATTTACTAATGCAAATTCCTCTAGCTATTTTTTACTTTTGTTAGAATAGGTCAAGTTTTTGCATGACACGTAATCATGATGCAACGGACCAGAGATTCACGCCCTTGAAAAGACGGTGTGTCAGGTTAGCACCAAAAGAGGACCTATTAGTTAAACCCCATAGAACCGTCAACAGCTTCCATGCCGTCAGGGTCCGTATATATTTTCAAATCCTTCAAGAAATCCTTTACAGCCATAGCTACTCATATTCATTCATATTTTATATAATCTAATTGGCATAGTGTTTTTTTTAGTCTTACAAAACATCATGCTATGATATTATGAACATGCTGCAGAGACATAAAGTTGAATAGAGATAATATAAAAGCAGTTCTTACTTCCCGGCCAAAAATGCAAAAGAAGGAACACCTTTGGTTTTAGTATGCATTAGTCTGTTTTACCCATCCTTCACCGCTCGCCGGGATGAGTATCTTATTTAACGAGTAAAGAAAGGTCTCTAGATTTTCATTTGCGTATGAATTTAATTGCGAATTATGACAGTAGCATATTAAGCAATGTCCCTGTACACCTGTTACATAACTAAACTAATTATTTGACATTCACAGTAAAACTACATAGGAATAAAAGTAAGCAGTTTTCTTCTATCAGTGTCGCCCTTATTACGAAAGGTCAATAATAAAGTTTGCGACGGGAACACGAGCGGAGTTGTTTCATCACACTTATTCCAATGTCAAAGGAAAAGTAACGGGCCGTGTAATTGTGTATGACGGGAAAATTACCACTAAATACAAACGAAGGCCTGTGAACACTACGCTTAATAGTGTTTACTCGCATCATAATATTATTATATTTATTCTGTCATTTAACATGTCCGTACCAATATCAAATGTTATTGCCTATGCAAATTCATAAAAACGTGCTATTGAATTATACCTATAAATACCTTGTTGACGCTCCATCTGGTGTTTGAATACCGACCGCTTCATAATTATTTTATACTCTTATTTTAATACTTTAGTTAAGGTGGGATTTATCGATGTAATGCGACCTTAGAATGCATACGTACATAAAAAAATTCTTATTCGGTTTTCAGAGTAAAGGAATTGTCTAAGTTCTTTGAGAGTTTATGCTTTAGGATATCTTATACGAAGTGAGGTAAATTGTCAATTTTAATAATATTAAAAAAAAAAAAAATCTACTTTTCAAATATGACGACAGTGATTAAAGATACATTCTAAAGATGATGATAGAAGAAATCACATCAAAATACCAAAATTTAAAAGCAAGGTAATCACAATTAGCAATCCCCCGTAGCTAATGTGGTTTGGAATTAACGACACGCAACACAATAATAACGCTTTGGGAAATTTCCATGCCAAAGCCATTGTTTCATTGACGTAGTTTGTGGTAACCGGAATTAGTTTAACCCTTTAAGCTCTAATTTTACTTGTTTTTTTTCTTCTAATAACTGAGGTTCTCGCTTAGTGCAAATTAAACTCTTTAATGATTGTGTTAAGAAAATCATTCTATATCCAACTCCAGTACTTAATCGATATATATATCAAATTATAATTGCATAAGAGCTGTCATTTAATCCCTTGAGCACTAACCTGGCGTTTACACCGGCTTTCCATTGTTTTCCTATTGTCTCATTTTTTATGGGTAATCGACATATTAAGAATCAACTTTCGCATTTAAAATCTTCATCTAATTTGGCACAGCATACCTTAATCTCTTGAATTCTGTATTTTGTATCGTTATACATTTACTGTCAAAGTAAAGACGCGTATTTTAATGAAAAAGTTAACGGGTTTATATGATATATTTTTTATTTAACTTCAAATATTAGAGTCCTAGGATTACCTCGATTAAAAAAAGAATACCTTATTATATACCGACTGTATTAAAGTTTTATCGTAACTTAATTTTGGTTACGTTCCCGTTCAATTCACCTGTTTTGTCATTATAGTGTTTTTTATATATCTCTTTTTAAAATGACACTAAAAAAACATTTTCAGTATGCGAAATAAACGGAAGTAGCAATATAAAGCATATTAATGCTTCAATTAAAAGATACGAGTAATTCAACAACGGCCGTGGTTCTGCAAGTATTATTGCAAAAAAAATGCACTTTCAAGTTTTTTTTTGCATTCATCTTTGTAAACTAGTTTGATTGGTTCAACCAAAATATATCTACTGTTGGACATAGGTCTCTCCTAAAAAGGAGGAAATTGCCATAATCGCCACGCTTGGCAGGCGAGTTGCCGATCGCAGTAGTTGTTTGTGGTGCTCAGAGGATGCCGCTGCCCATCCCCTTTTTTTTTTTTTTTTTGACTGGGGGAAATGCATTTAAGCACTACCCTTATCTATTGTATTTAGGGGATCAAGGTCCCCCAATACAATAGATAAGGGGCACGGAGTGACGAGCTCCGTGCAGTGTGGGACTCACCCGGGCGAGAGTCGCCCGGAAATACCCACTAAAACCCCCCGGGGCCGTCCGCTGCATTTGGGATGGGGGGCGATACGGGGTTGCTAGGCATGTCACCGCGTCGCCCCCCTGCAGCGAACACACCGGGCCTCGTCGTGCAATGGCCCAATGGGGATGGGGGAGGATATTCCTCAACCCCACCTCTTCACCCGCCCCCCCGAAGGGAGGCATGACGCTGCCCATCCCCTGGATTATCGCTTAGTCACTTCTTACGACACCCACGGGAAGATAAGGTGTGGCACTATTCTTAGCCGACACCACACGGCACAACTAGTTACTAGTTGTCTATTACCAAAATAATTTAAGAGAAGCGTATTGGCAAAAGAAATTGACGTATCAGAGGCAAAAAAAAAAATGTTTTGTTGACGCCTTCTGTGAAACTGATGATTAAGGTCCGGTGATTCATCGCATATCAAGCCAAATATGTCTACCGATAACCGAACAGTTTTACATATGGATTAGATAGATACATAGTTTAATCGCTGGCTTCCCATTATCTAATGTTCCAATGTCAATGTTAGTTTTGTACGTTGCCCGTTCATTGCCAAATATTCATTTAAGTCAGGATTGTCCTTAGGTAAATGAGGTTAGGACAAATTCAATTCGACCTCTAAATATGCGAAAGGCTAAGAGTGGTATTCACTGCCGGCCTTCGGCTTTCTGTCCACTGGGGAGCCTTCAAAAAAAGATTAACTAGGCATACGCCTTATCATCAAGCGCTTTGTTTGAAGGCATGCGCCCAATGAAAACTAATCAGCAAAAAGGCTTAACAAATATTAAAATTATTTATTAAATTTTTAGTTACTTCCATGAGAGGGTGTACTTTTTCTCACGAATATAGGTTTAAGAAGTTATAATATTGGCATTACTACTACCGTAGTAGAAACTTCTTATGTAATAATAGTTATAGATACGATTTTTTAATGATATAAGTACAAAAAAACATCAAGTGGTTTCGATTGCGCGGTGAATTTTATTTAATTCGGTAATGTGATTGGTTCGTTCCGAGGATTTTATTCTTTGAACACCAGTTTAACATTTACCAGTATTTGTACTAACATGAAGGAAGACCTATATACATGCAGTATTACCTATAATATATACAAATAAGCAAAGCGTAAACACCCCCATTGATATATGTATATTTGAACGGCCTCTTACTTAGACGTGAGAAGCGTCTCTCATTAATCAAATTTGATCATGACCATTTGTACTTAATATTTCAATAATTTTATTGTCTACTAGCTGTGTGCCCGCGTTTTATAAATTCTTCACTGCGTTTTATATTTTTTATATGGAACCCTATTTTTTTTTATATTAAGATTAAGTAAAAATATTTCTCGCAAATTGAACCACTTATCAGTAAAACTGTGTATTGAATTGGATTTTATTCAAATTCTTATTAGCTTTATTTTTTGACACGCAACCCTAATTATTTTTGAAAATAAAAGTACCCTTTTTTTTTGACGGGGGGAAATGAATTTACGCACTGCCCTTACCTATTGCATTAGTGAGACCGAAGTCATTCAATGCAATAGGTAAGGGGGCACGGAGGGACGAACTCCGTGCCAGTGTGGGACTCGCCCGGGCGTGAAGCGCCCGGAAATACCCACTAAAACCCCCCGGGGCCGTCCGCCGCATTTGGGATGGGGGCGACACGGGATGGCTTTCGCAAGCACCGCGTCGCAAATTAAAAGTACCCTAAGTTACCCGGAGTAACTTCAGCTATCTACCAACAAAAAGTTCCGAGGATTACCCGGAAGAAACAAACAAAGAGATTGAGAGACAAGAATTTTATTTCTTGCATAGTTATCGTATATACATTCATATCTATGCAGCAAAAAAAAAATTTTTTTACACTATAAACAGACACTTCAATTTTATTTAATAGTATTAATTTGAGATTTGCTTTATAACTAGTAAGTGTTTGTTAAATCACGTCTAGTAACGTGTGATCTCCGGTAAAACACTACAAATGCTATGAATAATCACGTGTAATCATATTGCTAATAACCACGCGAAGGATATTAGACGCGGCTGTGAGAATACGTTTGTGTTATTTTACATATTCTTTAAAATATGATAAGTAACGATGGCTGTGTTCGTTTAATCGACCTTTATAACGTAAACGAATAGTTACAAAGGTCAAAGTACTATATCTTTTGAGAAGTTTAACCTCTAAGAAGCACGTACCTCAGATTTCATACACTCAGTAATAATCTATACTAATAAATAAAATTGAAGTGTCTGTTTGTAATGTATAAAAAAATGTATTTGAAACAGAATTTTTAACTTAAGGTACTTTTATTTTTGAAAATAATTAGGGTTTCGCCTAAAAAAATAAAACTGAAACTGAACAAAATTCGATTCAAGGGACAGCACCATGAAAATATTATTTTTCAATGATTATTTAAAAACTATATCACGCAGCGAAGAATGAATAAAACGCGGGCAGAGCCGCGAGCACACCGCTAGTACACTACATAAGCGAACACTGATAAGCAATACAATGGCAGCCTAAGCGTAACTAACATTTTGAGAAAAACTAGAATTACGGATTTACAACATATCTTAAATAATAAAAAAAAATTAAAGTTACTATAGACATTTAACTGATTTTGACTTTGATATGCCGCCGGCGTTTATTGTATACAAATATTTATAGTTAAATATTTATGTACCATGTATGGATTACGAATGAATATATTAGAGGAAGTTTGAAAGTGGCGCCAATAACAGACAAGTTAAGAGGCGGTCGTTTGTCCTGGTATGGGCATGTGATGCGAGGGGAGAAAGAGAATGTTGTAAGAAAGGTATTGGATATGAATGTGGACGGTTACATGGGAAGGGGAAGACCAAAGAAAAGATGGATGGACTGTGTGAAAGATGATATGTTTAGAAAAGGAGTGAATGCGGAGATGACAACAAATAGAGAGGAATGGAAGAGGAAGACATGTTGCGCCGACACCAAATAAAAATGGGAAAAGGGTAGGGAGATGATGATGATGATGATATGTATGTCCAGCACACCGCGATGCCCGTACGTTTATTTTTTCCATATATTAGTTATTACTGAAATCAGGAGCCTTCAAATAGAAGAAAAAGTGCCCGATTTTCGGGTTTCAGTCGACAGTCCGTTTCAGAAGTCTGTCAAACAAATTTCACGAATAAAAAGCAAAAACTAGAGGCACAGTCTTACTTATTTATTTATAATTGTAAGAAAAATTAACATCGGTCAAGTTTTTGACGGGGCAAGAAGGGATTGATAGACTGTTTCTTTCGGGTGCAACGCGATAGCAATAGATTTCTGAAATAACTATTTTTCAAATTTGTTGCAAACCGCGTATTCTCTTAACACATGATTCACAGTTCAGACGCGTGTCACAGTGTCATGTGACGTCACAAGTGAAATAAACTAGTCCCCTCGGTTAAAATCGCATCATAGCGACCGCAAGTTCCGTGAACACGGTTCTCGACAGCGTCCGACAACCGTAACCGTCGCGTATGACGAATACTAAAGAAGCAGCGCGCAAAGACGTGACCAGACTACTTCCTTAGACATAGACCATGAGCTTGAAATATAATTAATTACATAATATATTTCTTTTTTACTACGATTATAATTTTTCTTGTCAAATTAACGGTATAAACGTATATTGAGCAGGACGAAATATAGGAACAGTGTTTAGTAACAGCTGTGACAAATGAAGTTCAATACCGAATAGATCATATTACGATACTTTAAAAATCCCAGGATGTCACTTAATAATCATATAAAATATATAAGAACATCTCAAAAAATAGGACAAACTCTTAGTTGGCAACTCTATCTATCAATATGATCTAATATATATATATATTTAAAGTTTGTATGCACACGTGTTTATTATTAATGTGGACGTGGTAAAACTGATAGTGTATTCGTAAATACGAATTGCTATATAATTTTCAACATCCGAAATATATGACTTCTCTGAAAAAAATAAATGGCTTGTAACGAAATTTTGGAAATAATTAAACAACCAGGAATATTTATTAAATTATCGTTTATTTTAAAGAAGCTGCGTCCCGCACCTGGGCCCTCGTTACAA
This sequence comes from Samia ricini, assembly GCA_014132275.2. Lineage (NCBI taxonomy): Eukaryota > Metazoa > Arthropoda > Insecta > Lepidoptera > Saturniidae > Samia > Samia ricini. Next base: position 2,432,534 of record AP028161.1, on the reverse strand, counting down.
ATAATCTTCACTGCATTTTTTTTTCTATACGGTACCCTAAATATTTTCCTAGAATTTTTTTAATCCTAAGATAAAGTAAAAATGTCTCATAAATTCAAACACTTGCCCGAAAAAAAAACGTGAATTGAATAGGATTTTATTCAATTATTTAAGTTTTAGTTTTTTTACACGGAACCTTAATTATTTTTGAAAATCTGTTTTATTTTGGGTAATCTCCGGAACGCCTGGACCGATTTTGACAAACTTTTTTTGTTAGATAGCTGAAGTTACTACGGGTAACTTAGGCTTACTTTGCGAAAATAATTAGGGTTCAGCGTAATTAAAATTATACTTAATGTTAATAGCAAATTTTAGATAATTAGGGTTCCGCAGAAAAAAATACAGTGAAGAATATATGAAACGCGGGCGTAACCGCGGGCATACAGCTAGTTAGTCTAGTATTTCTGAACGGGCATAATAGTTACGCGTAGCAAACGAGCGTGAAACCCGTTGTATACGAGTATGTTACAGGCATAGAACGCGGTCGATACGTTGCAGTGGTCATGGTAGTACGTGCTTTTTACGTGCCTGATATGTTCATAGAACTAGCATATTATAATACGGTCCAGTGGGCAGAAACCTTAAATTTTCAAAACTTGAGTAACCCTTTAAATTAACTCACGTAAATGATAGAGTTCCCAGCTCTACGACTATAGATGCCATACAACCGGCTCACAGGAATCGATTAATATCAGGATCCTAGAAAGACAGCATTCAACGAATTTAAAGGACGCCGTAAAATAATCCACATTTCGTGTTTTTCTTTTCAAACGCATAACGGTTTTACTTAGATATAACTATGCCTATGGATGAATGGATACTTAAATAAAATAAATACATTCTATACGTAGCATAATTTATGAATTCTTCTTGAGTTATAAATCTAACTAATGGATATCCAAAGAGAGAGAAAAACAATGATGCGGATTTCTTAACTCCCGCCTAATAAGCTACCGCTTTTTAGTTGAAAAGTTGTCGCTTACAATGTAAGTTAATAAGAAGGAACACGGCTTTTAGCCAGTAACTTTAATGATACCATCTTCGATGGTCCGATGGTGGTCAAATGCCAGATAAGTTTCAAAACATTATATTATTCTTTATGAGTTGATTAAATTTGAGCAAGACGAACGGTATCCGTCTCTTTCTGTAGCGTAATCTAGCAACGCGACACCTTTAAAAAAAACAAGACGATACGTGAGTTTTTTTTGTCGAGTTATGCAAATATACGTTCGAAATAAGGACATAGAATTTTTACGTGTTTCCTTCAATGTTGTATTTCGCATCAACATAATTACCGTGTGCCTTTTATGATCTCGATACTATTGATGGAATCAAGCGATCGTTTTTGATAACTCGTTTTAATATCACTATGCGAATTTTCTATATAACAATGTTTTATTTTTGTCGAAGTTCTCATTGAAGACATAGACAAAATTAGTTACAATCGGAAACTTCACAAATTACGGAGACGAACTCCGCCTTGATCAAGTACGAATATGTATTTATGAATACGTTATTTATTATATTTAATAATGTATTTAAGGAGAATTAATAAAAATAATTGTTACAAGAGTCTCTATAGATGCATATTACGATAAACGCTAAATAATAATTCGTTACGGCGTATTAAGTTCCGATGCTCGTGCATTACAGAATGGGGGGAATTATACACGTTTTAAATGATTAATTGTTTTTATATATATATATATATATATATATATATATATATATAAAAATCTGTTTACTTTAAAACTCAATTACTTATAAGTTCGATGACATCTAAACTATAATAAGTTGGTTCCGATTATCATTATTATGATATCATGTTAATGTTTATGAAATTTTGCATGGAGTGGTGGAATAGCATAACTTAAAACATTAGGTATCGCAAGTCCCAAGTGAGATATCTGTATATTACCTAACTCCATATCATCTTTCAGCGCTATTACAATGTAAAAAAAAGAAAACTGGGAATAAATCTGGAGCGATATTTACGTAAGGCTTCAAAGCTATATCACCGTTTTGACACTAGCATAAATGAAGCAGGAGTTTTCGTGCATCCTGAAGATTGGGTGGAAGGAATAGTGCAGGTATAACCTTCTTCAGAATGCCAGTTTAACCTAAATGATTTCCCAGGCGATGCAGTATCCGTGGAGTTTGCTTGCTCATTTATTAATATGTCGATTACCCATAAAAATGAGAGAGTAGGAAAACAGTGGAAAGCTGGCGTAAACGCCAGGTTAGTGATCAAGAGGTTAAGAATAAAATAAGAAATTTAAAAACCTCCGAATAATAACTACATTTAATAATCCGCGTGTTGCGTGTGTGAAAGGGCTGTACGTAACTAAGCAACGCAAACGATTCAGTTCCAAGGAGGTCAAGTTTCTTAATAAAAACAAGATTATGGCACTAGTAGACAGACCCTTTTGAACAACTTTCTATGCCAGCGATTTCAAAGGGCAAAGGGGAGTATATTCCGTCAATTGAAATTATATGGGTGTTTTAAATGACCATGCGACTTATAAAGATATCTATTTCGTTTTTATTTTATAATAAACTAGCATTTGTTAAATATGACAGTTTTGAATGGTTGCTGGTTGCTACTTAATACCTCAAACGATTGGGTTGACATAATTACAATTTTCTTAAGAATTACCTCTTATAACAACTTTTATTATCATTCCTAAACAACCTATGCAAGCTAGAATAGTCCTGTACCACGGCGAACTAGATTTAGATCTATTGTGATCGTCCGACACTGCTAAAGCTCACTGCCTGAACCCACAGGCTGAATATATTGTAGAATCTTTTTGGCAGAAATGAAGGACTGATAATGCTACCAAATAAATAAATGAAGACAAACTATACAATAAGACTCAAAACGCAAAACTAAAAAAAAAAAAGTATATATCATTTTGAAATTAAAAAGATGCTATTTTAAACGTATGTATATCTGTCCCTGTGAAATTGATGATGTAACTTATTTTTAAAGGTATGCGACTTCATTTTCAATATACATCCATTGAATATTATTGTAAAATGTAACTAAATTCTTGTTTCTAGTGCACTTTTCAGGTTGGTCGTTTTCGATTGCCCCGTTTATAATTATCACAAAAATCTTTTATAATTAACTTCAATGTAATTAAATTGAAAACGTTGACACTTAGTTAATAAACATCTTGAAGTCTCAATTACCTAATTTACCGATCTTTTTTTTTTTTTTTTTGACGGGGGGAAATGCATTTACGCACTACCCTTACCCATTGCATTAGTGAGACCGAAGTCCCCCAATGCAATGGGTAAGGGGGCACGGAGTGACGAGCTCCGTGCCAGTGCGGGATTCGCTCGGGCGTGAAGCGCCCGGAAATACCCACTAAACCCCCCGGGGCCGTACGCTGCATTTGGGATGAGGGCGACACGGGGTGGCTTTCGCACACGGGGTGGCTTTGGCAACACGGGGTGGCTTTCGCAATACGGGGTGGCTTTCGCACACGGGGTGGCTTTCGCACACGGGGTGGCTTTCGCATAATTTACCGATCCTGAACTATGTAGTTATTTAGATCAGATGAGATTGTGATCAAATATGGCTAAGTCGTATAAAAAACAATTTTTTTTTATTTCTGCTATTTTTTATTTTGAATACTAATCATGGAATTTATATAGATGTTTTTTATTAATGAGCTATTTATATAATAGTAAAAGATTTAAAGAAGACTTCATAAAATACACAATAATATATGCTATAATTTTGTTCTAGGTCAAATCCCATTTTTTGCATTCGTGTATATTTTCGTTATATAACTAATGGTTACAGGCGCGATTTCTTAATTAACGTATCTGTTGTTCAAATAAATAGGGAAATAGTTTGCAATTATGTGTCTAATAAAATTTTTGTAACGTCAAACTGTGCGGGGTAGTCAGTCACGCGATCGCGAACGGTATCGCGTAAGACAGTATTTCAATGAAGTATATTCTAGCATATTTTTCATATCCATGTTATAAGTTAAACGCATCTTTCTCAGATGATATAAAATAACTTAAATAGGATGGATACGCACAAAATGTGCACCATCTTGTTTTTCGAAATGACTAAGATTTGTCGAACTGTACAGCCTGGACAACTTCCGAGAACTTTTAGGGCCGAAAAATGTAGCCATCGCAAGAGTACCAAAGTGCAACGAACTTCTGCTTGGGCTACTTACTACCTACGTAAAAAAAAGCCTGCGGGATTTACCCTACAATTTGTAAAAAAATGTCCTTTACATGTAGAAGAGATGTACTGTACCAGTGTTTGTGTGTGCAATGTGGTACACGTGAAGGGTCATTCAAGTAATTTGCAAACAAAATTTTAGACATTTTAGACTCCTCCTCCCTGTTAGCAGTAATAAGCAAAGTTATTTTCCTTCCATCTAACGTAACGTAAGCATCGAAATAGTTTTTTACAAAATATGCTTAAGGAATTAAAAGTAAATAATCAATCACCATTCAAACCTCTTCGCACATATGCCATCAAAAACAGACAATGCATAGAACACCTTCTCACGCCTCCTACTGGTGTTTACGTAATATCTACTTGAATGGGTCTTGATAAAAGAGTATAAGATGTCACTGTATATATATTTTTTTTCTAATGCTAATGCTGTTGACCGGAAGGGCTTTTACAGCTTCACCGAACTTTGGGGCGAGTGCTGAAGGCACTCAGCCGCAATAAGGTGACTAGCTCAAGGGCTACCAAAGTGGTACGAGCCTCGGCTTGGCCGTCACCTGAGTATTCAAAACTCTCTCGCAAGTTGTGTCCTAACTGTTCCCTACATTTTTATTTATTAAAATAAAAAAAAAGGTTCCTTACAGGACCTATGTACCTGCGTGTTATGTGCAGGAGTGTGAGTGCGGTGTTGTGCGTGTAATGCTCAATGCATGGTCAGTGTCACTGTATATCGCTGGCGGAAGCCACAAGAGCTACTCCAGTTAGGGATCAGGTACCGTGCCCTTCACCTAACCGACCTAACCACCCTATTATGAGACATTATTGCGTGCGGAAATAATATTCCTAGTTTTAGCCCTGCATATTAAAATAAAGATCTGGTATTTAGCGGGCCATTAAAGTACCTATTGCAGACGGCTCTTAACTATATGGATCATAATGGAGGTCTTGCTCTATTAGCCTGTACGTCACATTTTCCATACATCTATTATGTAATTCCAATGACAGTTAAGCATATTCAGTTTTAGCGACATATTATTCTGTAAAACAAGGAATGCAAAGAAATATTTAATTTCAATACAATAGAATAGTTATAATAACTTGTAAAAGAAATTAAGCATAAATTATTTATAAGGCATTTACGACTGTAGTAGCATTAACTAGATAAAATATATCGTTTTTTTTTTATTATATGTATAGTCTTAGTGTTTGGACACAAAATAACCAGAAGTTTGAGACGATATGCCCGAAAGCATTAACAAGGTAAGCCTAAAAAGCTCTCAAGGTACGCGGGAATACACCTATCGGTGGCAAAAATAAGACCGAAGTTAACTTTTTTTTTTACTTTCCAGACAATAAAATTATAGACACGGGAATTAGTTGTAACTGCAGTTAGGGGAGAACCGTAAAATTCCGATAAATTACTTATATAGGTACTATTACCTCACTATGATATTGGTCACGTAAAATATTGTTTAATAGTTTTTTGCAACGCAGTAGTCGAGTTGAATCCGTGGAAATTAAACACAAGTTTTTATTACTAAAAGGCATTTTTTTTACAAGATTATTTTTTTATAAAAAGTGATTGTAGCCTTCATCGTTAATTCTTTTTCTATCATAAAGTTATTTTTCTGTTCTTATTAATCGACTACAAATAAATTAACTTTGTAGACAAATAAAATAATATACATGACAAAGAAATCAAAACATTGTATAATATATTTTTAAATTGGAAAAAAAATCTTTTTCGCTGTTCAGCGTATGATCAAAATCAGCTATTTCATGTTCAATTATGACATAATCAAACTCACTAAATGCTGGTGACTGCTCCAACGAAGTTTTGAGACAGGCGCTTAAGGCACTTGACCTAAAAAAGAAGCCAGCGCAAGGGCACCGTACTAAAAACTTCAGCTTGGACTTTGTATGTGGAACACAAAAAAAATGGTGATATCGTCTATGCCTAAACGAGTAGAAACTAATGTGATAATAAATATATATTAAGACTAAAATCCACTGGATACGGGTAACGCAAGACCGATCGATGTGGAGATCTTTGACCTACATATGTTCAGAAGCGGACGTTTTTCAGTTGACTGGAAGACTTAAACTCTCTTATTTATTGCCACAGCGCAAAATTAGAATTTGCATTAAGAAAAAAACCATCATAACTCGGTAATTTTGCAATAAAAAGCCGCATCATTTTTGTCTTGTTTTGTCATTTTTGTCTTTTGGCATGTTTTGAAATTACATTTGTGTCTGCAATAGACTGCACTAATGAGCTATTGTCTCGCGTTACGTCACCACGTCGTCAACAATCGCAAAACAAATCGCTACTCAAATTCATAATAATAGTTATATTTACTATTGTTGACGTTACTTAATAAGCAACTATTTTGTCATATTCGAGTTCTCCAATATAATAATAATAATCTTCATTGCAAATTTGATAATATAGATAAATGGAAAATTCCTCTCATAAGCTAATATAAAACTGTATTGTGAAAGACAGTTTCACAAACTACGGAACTAATTCAGATTTACACACATACAATTAAAAGAAAATAAATGAAATATAGTGAACTATAACTATAATATAACCTAGCCCAATATTGAAGAGTTTAAACATTTTAATGTGGTGGATCTGATGGTGAATTTCAAAGTGTGTTTATAGGAGGATATATTGAACTGTGACTATTGAAAGAGTGTGCGCTTGGAGTTTTAGGCGGGATCTCATTCTGTGATGTAGCGTTATTTTCTTTAATTCATTAAACTTGTGTATTTGACTCTATATCATGTAATCTTGGTGGCGTTTTGTGTGATATAGTTTGGTTATTGTGTTCAAGTTAAGTCTATTATAGAAGATAATGCGTAACATTTATTCTGAGGTGCCGACAAAGCCCCATGGAAAGTTCGAACAGGATGGGGCACCGTTTTGTCGGAGCTTGATAATGCTGATACAAGATTGAAAAATTGCCATATAAGAAAAAGAAGAAGAGTGTGCGCTTGCGTAAATACCTAAACAAAAAGTTTATATACTTGTGTTAATATATCAAAGTATGTAGGTGTATTCATGGTTATCTTACAACGGGTTTCAATGTTGAATCTTAAGAGTTAAGATTGAGATCAACCCAAAAATATATCGGTTTTTCTAACAGATCACTTACACTCATCTGACACTTTAAAGGAAAAAGGGATTGAAATTACTGTAAAACAGATCGCATATTGAAACAGGTTGTTAGTAATCGTAAGATCATGTTCACCCGACCAATTTTTTTTTGTTAAAATGACTGCATCACATATGATGTTAAATAAGTACGGTGTTTAGAATCGAAAACGTCTGCCGATAGAAGAGAATCTATCGCTTATCATAATGTCGGGCTATATTTACCACGGCTATAGCCTTTAGATAGATCTGGACATACATTTGCTGATCTCGGATATGCGACGCGCCTTGATATATTACTATTAAAGGTTTTTTCGCATTAAAATATATAGTTTTTTTAATCTGTATATTTTATTAATTCTTAGCAGATCCAATAATTTCATTTGTTAAACACTTCGTCATTCTCCTTTTTATTTTCTTTAGTACACTGTCCAAAAGACGTCTCAGCTAAAAATGATTTTAAATTTGATATTTTGCTAATCGAAGAGAAGTATCGAAACTAGAAAAATACTAAATAAATTGAAACTTGTTTAATAATACCTTATGACTTATTCGATATAATATAATGGATCATCGTCATACTTAGAAACCTTATGCTCATCCACTGAAACGTTGATAATACAGTCTGCGTATCGGATTAAAGACTGGTTACCCGGCATGAACAAAAGAGATAGAATGATAAATTACAAACATTAGTTAGAGCGAGAATAAAAATATAAATTAACCTCGGCTTTAACTATCTCCCGATGTTCAGTAAGCTTTTTAGTCGATATATTTCGATGACAAAAAACCATTAAAGCGATTGTAATGGTTTTAGATTGATTGATAGTTCGAACTGTTTTGCTCTCACAGAATGTGAAAAGGTAATCTGGAGTTAAGGGTGATATTAAGCCTCTCAAGTGCGCGCTTACATATTTTCATTTTAACTAATCAACCTTTGAAGAATGTCCAACCACTTACGTCATTTTCTTTCTTATAAATCATAAGTGTTCTAAATTTTTTTCCAACTGACTCGATTTTAGGGCTCGCTTAGAGCACTCTATGCGTAAAAAATCCATGGAACCTAACTAGATAAGCCCTGCGGTTTGCAAAAATAAAATGTTCCTTACAGAACGTATGTACCTGCGCGTAGTGTGCAAGACTGTATGTACAGTGTGATGCGTGTGATTTCTAGAGCATGCAATGCCTGTGTATCGCGTTTGCGGCGGCTGCAAGAGGCACTCCAGTTGGGGATCGCAGCACGTCTCAAGTTACTGTCGAAAATGTGTTCTGTTGTCCTTACAAGCTATGATCGAGATTCAAATCTTTAACCTTTATAGCTTTGATGAAAAATAATATAAAAATCTTACTAAACTATCTACTAAATTACACTAGACTTCGGGACGAAGAAAATATTTTGCATAGCAACCGCATTCAACACGAACTTTCGAGCGTTTACAAAAAAAAGAAGTATATTCAAAACTAACGAGCATAAATTTTACCGCATTAGTGTAGTGGCGGAATCCTTGACCGGTTTTGATTGGTGCAGAGCAGAGTTAGGTGTGGAACTAGGTCGTGTGCGGTTCACAAATACGAAGCCAGTATATTACTCCGTGAGCCCACATCGTTGCAATTCATTTATAACTTTAGATCGGATTTTAAAGACCGATTATTACTTCTAATATTTGTGGTGCAACCTGATGTTTGACCGCAAAAGTGTATTATGACCTTCTAATACGATCAAAGTTTTCTTTTTAATGAGGTACTGTCAAAATTAGTGCTAGTATCTACTTTCTTTCTAACTTTTCCAAGCTATATAAGTAATTGAACAATGATAATTAATTTCTGGGCATATTGCTTGCAGAACCGATGCCCGATGGAGCCAACGAGTTATCATGGGTAGGCCACGATACACACGGTGTACCGACGACCTGGTGAAGGTCGCGGGAATCCGCTGAATGCGGATGGCGCAAAACCGGTCGTCGTGGAGGGTTTTGGGGCAGACCTATGTCCGGCAGTGGACGTCTTTCGGTTGAATGGATGGATTGAATTAATTAAATAACAAGGAAAATCCTAAAAATTATAAAGACATTTATTTTGATTATAATGTTGTTTTTGGAACGAGAAAAATCCTTTTTTTTATATGTTTACCTTTATTATAAAACTTTTCGAGTAAAGATGTTAATAGCAAACTTTATCTAACATAGTAGCCGGTGCATTTTGCTACAATCGCCCGAGAGGGTTCAAGGACCGTTACCCCGCTATGGATATACCTGTTTATCCAGTATCGTGTATAGTGTTTACAGACTTGGTTCATGCCAATAAATCTTTCCATAGAAAAAAGACGTGTGAAAACATTTTTCTATATTTATGCATGAAAGCAAACGATGATTAAGTAGTAGTTTGGTCAGATTCCACCTCTCGATGGATATAGATTTGTGTTAATCTCTTACTCTACAATAAGCCCCGAGAGTTAATGGTGAAAGAAACACTGAAATAAAAACCATGCGGTGCTGACAAGCAGCCTGTTTTGCTACCGCTTCGAAGTTTAAAAATCTGTCACTATAAAAATCACTTTAAAGTGCAGTATCTATCCTGGATCACAACATCAATAACATATCTAAGATTGTGGTCAAAGCGCCAATAAAAATATTTTAAAAAGCTTTAAATTTAACTAAATTTTATTGATGTTCCTTTATCGGTAAAATTATATTTTAAATGATGGTAAGTGGTGTTATATGAGAATATATGAGAAGCGACTGCATGTAGCTGAGATGCGAATGTTGAGATGGATGTGTGGTGTTACAAGAATGGATAAAATAAGAAATGAATATATTAGAAGGAGTTTGAATGTTGCGTTAATGGTAGAAAAGTTAAAAGGTTCTAGTTTGTCGTGGTATGGACATGAAAGGAAGCGCATGTGGGTAAAATAGTAATGAATATGAATGTGGAAGAATGGAAAAGTAGGGGAAGGCCAAAGAAAGTGTGGATGGAATGTGTAAGAAATGATATGAAAGAAAAAGGAGTGAATGAAGAGATGACGGCTGATAGGGACGTATGGAAGAAGAAGAACGTACTGCGACGACCACAAGTGAGTTGGAAAAAGGCAGGAGAATGATGATGGTAAGTGGTGTTATACGATCCAAGTATTTTTTATTTTAAAATTTAAATACTTCGATTTAATTTCTTTACAGAGTTAGATAATATAGTAGGTATAATAATGAAAACACTTAATATAAATTGTTCCACAATCGTCATCATCATGCGTCATTCAATTCAAAATATTAACTCGTTTTGAATTCATAATATTATGATCACAAATCACGTTCAGTTAACTCATGGATTGTTGTTTTGAGAGGTTTACACATACACTGTGTTTGTCTATAAACCGAACCCAATTCGATTATCTAATGCGTCTAACTTCCGAAACGAATACACGAGCCAATGATAAAAAGGGCCGGATGTGTGCGCACCCTACACCGTTATGTTAATTCAGTGACTTAGTACATGGCACGTATACAGATGTGTTACATCAGTAGCTAATGTTTGAACTAGTTAATCAATATTCGTGTGGGAATAAATCCTTTGAAACACGAGGTAATGTTGAGGAAAAACTTAGGTTTTTTTTTTTTTTTTTTTTTTTTTTTTTTTTTTTTTTTTTTTTTTTTTTATGACTTATGACCGCACTACCCTTATCATCGCACTACCCTTATAGACGCACTACCCTTATGACCGCACTACCCTTATTGTCGCACTACCCTTATAAAACTTAGGTACCTATTACTTTTGTGTTTTATTCATTCACATAGGCGTTCCATTATCACGTGTTACATTCGTAACGGCTTGGTTGCAATCAATAAAATTCTAATCCTTAAATGTTGACTGGGTCTTACACAATGCTGTAAGAACGTGCTAAATAAACATAACAGTTCATTCTCATGGCTAAAACCTCTATGTAGCTCTGAATACACCCACGCTGATCCAATAACAAGTTTTACCCAGTGTACTTCAATAGTGTGAAAAATTTACACACCATTTACCAACACCATAAACATTAAATAGGTCCTCTATTTAGGATAATAGGAAGACGATGAAAAGCGGTAGCTCAAGGAGTGAGCTATAAGGAGGTACTGGCGAGAACGAGGGGCGAGGTAGAAATCGTTGACCTGGGCATCGAGGACATCTTGATGCGCCCCACTGTCACGGGATCCCGGATCGTTGAGATCTCGGGACCCCGTGGCGAGGGGCTCGCGGATGGCCTTGATGTTTGACTCCATGCGTCTATCACCGATGTCGTTGTTGTCTCTAGGCCGACGAAGCGGGCGAACGTCATGATCGTTGGGACTGGAGGACTCCGTGACGGAGGAGATCGTGTGGGTGGTCGCGCAGAAGACGGAGCTCAAAGTTGACGAGATAAAGGGGTGGCCAATACGGGGAATCAGGTGGGGGGGGGGGGGGTTGCAATGCACTTGACCATGCCGGTTTTAGCTACTGGGAGTGGGAGTGGGTCGGATTTCGATAGTGTGGACCGGATTTATGCGCTTGAGACAAAGCCATTGCGATGTTTCAAATGCATGGCCCTGGGTCACACACGACCGCTCTGTCCGGCGACCACTGATAGGGGTTTGCTCTGATACCGGTCCGGTTTGCTCGGTTACAGGGCGGCAGAGTACGTGACAGAAAAGCCGCGGTGCGCCCTGTGCGCGGAGCTGGGTAGGGAGTCGGACCACCATATGGGTGAAGTATTTTGCAGGCCGCCAGCAGTGGCGAGGAGTCTAGCCTGGCAAAGGCCTCGTGGTTAGGTCCGCGCGGGCGTGAGGTTGATGGGATCTGAATGGCGCGGTTCCAGCGCCATCCTGATGACATCATCATGCTGAACCAAAGGGGGAAGGGGTAGGAGACCTGACCTTCCATTGCATTGGGGAAGCCGTCTCGGGGGTAGCCTCTTAAGCATGCAGTGCCATGCCTCCCGCCGGGGCGAATCGGAGCTTGCTTCTACCCATTCGGCATCCTGTTTAAGGCGGTAAAACGATAATTCGTGGAGTAGAGTGGATAGTGTGTGGCGATTGAAACTGCATGATATTTTCGACCACCATGTGAGCCCATTCACATAAAAAAAATGTATTAATAAAATCAGTCAGTTTTATTCATTTTAAATCACGGTTGATCACTTAGCTTTACATTCCTCATAGTGTACTAGTTAAAAAAACAAGCTGTTATTAGTATTCCATACAAGTATCGAACTAAGTATATCTTATAGAATTATTTGCTTTTAAAAATCAGTGTATTTATAGTTGGCAGAAGACAACTGCTTTATAATTGCCTATGTAAATATTCTAGAATTGAATATACTGAAACATGTACAGTTCTGTATTTCCCTATTAAATGGTAGCATGCATTCAAATTTCCTTATTATTTCTTCTGTTATTATCAACTAGCAGTTACTATTTTATAAACTATAAACAAAAATATATGCACAAGACCAGTGAATAGTTTGATATTTCATACTTACTTTAATTTATATTTGATTTTTAATCCACAATCATGTATTATCAATGTATTTAACTGTTAAAAGTACGAACCTTGCATTTACGCCAGCTTCCAGTTGTTATTCCTAGTGTCAAAGTTTTCTTGGTATTTGAGTGATTAAAGACAGCTAGTCATAAGAAAAAACCATTCAAATATCTACATATGTATTTGAATGCATAGTAAGGATCCACGATGGCCTTGGTTTGAAAATATAATTAAATAACACTTAAGAATTATATCAATTCACAAAAAACAACATTGCTACTGTATTAAAGATCATAATCATAATTGATTGATAGCTTATACTTAATATTATACTTACTAATACCAATGTATATCAGATATTTGTTATCTAAGATAAAATATATTTATTTTAAAAATAATAAGTACCTATGCCCAATATAAATAGGTATTAACAGAATTTACAATTCTATCTTAATTATAAAATTTTGTTTTATATATCATTTAGGCCAACCATTATGGAAGGTATATTTTCAAACACCATTTACTTACTTAAAATGTCCATCAATAATTTTATACTACAATTCTTGAGGTTGTATTTTAAACATTTTAAATGTATCTTTAAAAATGGCATATATTTGATATATGCATAATCATAATTTAAATAGTATAACTATACTAAATTCTTTATTTTTGTGTTTTCTTATATTTAAATTATATAATAACTGTAGCTATATATATATTTTTAATAGCCATAAATAATTCATTACATAATTTATTTACTACCTAACAACTGTATCTAATTCTTTTTAGACAATTATTTTCTAAAACAGTTTAAATAAAAAAATATTGAGCTAAAAATGAATCAAATAAGATATTATATTATCCTTGTGTTAAGTACGTTGTTTACAAAAATAAACACCTACAGTTATTATATTAAACGTAGCAGTCAACGAAAAGATACGAATTTAAAAGGTAATGAACTACTGGATATATACAAAAAAAACTTACGTATTTATTCGCACTTCAATTTGTAACGTTGAAATGTAATACGTAGTTCATTAATTTCACACAACACTTGTAATTATATTTTATTAGTACTTTTCACGCTGTATTTGTCTTCACTTTTATATTTTATTACACATAAATCACCACAAACAACAAAAACCTGTTTCCTTTGTTGATTTCATTGACATTATACAATATTGTTGTCATGTTTTGACAATACCATATGACAGCAGAGCTCTACAACTTCATAGCAGATATTCGATTATTATTATTGCAGATTTCAATTTTATTCAAGAATGAAACAAATAAATTATTAGTAAATTTACAAAATAATTAGGACAAATAGTAATAACTTTTTTCAATAAGATTTTGTAAAATAATGTTACATTTTATTGGAGGAACAAAACGTTATCAGGTAGGTAGCTAACTTCATGTGCTTCACGTGTTTGACTTTGATAATAGATGGCAGTACATGGCTATTTCTAATTACAATTTTGTGTACAAATTAGATAAACGTATTCTATATGAATACTTGAAAATAAGAATACTGCATTAACTTAGCACATTCGTTAACTAAAAACAATTGTATAGATAGAACTTTAATATTTTTAATTTTGATTTATTTATTTAAATAATTCCAGAAGTGTCAAATTTTGATTTTATTTTAAGTTGAATTTGAAGCTGTAAAGGCTCTTCCAGTCAACAACATTAGCTAGATTAGAAAAAAGGTTAAATTATACTTATTAAGAGATATACCTATATAAAGTAACAACAATGCACCTACAAATTTGCATATTAACAAACAATTAAAAATTACTATCTACTTCTGCACCACTTCACAAGTATGATCTATACTCATAATAAAACTACAGATTTGTCTGTACACTTAACTTTTTTTTTTAATATTTACGATAGTTAGGAGTTTTTAGGCCTGACTGTGTGGATGTTCGTTTTTAATTCGTAAACGGCTTGATCGATTTTCATTAAACTTTTTTTTTTATTTTATTTTAAGGACTTTGTCGCATAACGTATAATATTGGCTCATAAAGAATAATAAATTAATATATGTACATATGAAATGAATTAAAACAAAATTATCATAAAATTAAACCTAACTCTGCTAACTTATCTAACATATTAAACATTTTTGTATGTAAGTAAAACTATTAGGAAATCCTGTACTAGTAGTTGTATTCGGTCCAAAACATGATAATCTATAAGTTTCATTCCGAGCACACTCCATCAGAACATATTGAACATCCTCATTGACTCCACGTTCAGTACAATTTGGCGATGGGTTCTTTTTCATCAAAAATGCAAAACTGTTAGATGGAATGTGCCCCGAACGAAGTCTAAGAACAGTCTTTAGAAAATTTCTGTCACGCTTTATAGCGTCTATTTACGGGTGTGGGGATATGTGTGGCTGGATGGTTCTGAACCAAATACACTTTTAAAGTGATCTCTTATCAAAATACACTTTTCATGCATTTTTACATTGTTCTTTAACAAACTTGACATGATTTGAGAATAATGGGACCTCTGTACACGGGAAGTATGTATATGTCAGGGAGCAATTAACAACTATATTTTTTTTTTAATTATTTCTAAAGTTCGTAAAAAAATCTGTATGGCTTTAACTCTAAAACAGGTTAATAAATTTTGATAAAATTTTGTGTGCATAAAGTAGGTACAATATGGTAATTAGCCAATTGATAGACCTTTCAAAATATTAATCTAGTTTTTGTGGATGGATGTGTCGTCCGTTAACTAATAGGTTATAAAAACAAAACAAAACCCAGTACGTTCATATTTAATCAAGGTAAGGCACGTAGACAAAGTCACGGTCGCCCGCTAGTAGTATGACTCCAAACAAGTGTATCTAAAAATATATTCTGATTTACTCCGAAATAGTTCCAGCCTCCAACACAACAGCTGCATGGAAGTCTTAATCAATATTCTGTTAATGGACATTAACATTTATCGTCACGTAGGTACAATAATTATTATTGTTGTGTTTTAAATCGTGCGACAAACGAGGCTTACGTATATTTTTAGTTTTACATTTTTAGGCACATGTAATTATTAAAATTATTTTAATATCTCTGTTTCTGTTTTTATACTATCCCGGTAAAGTGACCTTTGTTGAAGTGAACACTTCTTTACCGGGATCAGAGCCTTCTCGATAGGGGGAAAATTTATAGCTAAACCGCCGTGGCAAAACCTGAGACGAAGGTCTTATTCCACTACCAACTTGATAAAACGGTGCACGGAGTGCGTTCAACCGATAGACTGCATATTTTGGGAGACTTCAACGTTCACGTCGGTAAGGATTCGACGATCTAGCATGCATGCCTCGGTGGACGTGGTATAGGTAACCTGAATGAAAACGGGCATAAAGTTTTGGTGTTTTGTTCTAAATATCAGCTCTGTGTTACTAAAACTTACATGGATGATCCCAGGTCGAAACACTGGCACCAGGTATACACTGTCGTCTCCAGAAAGAGTGATCTGTTGGAAATGCTCTATAGGCGAACGTTTCACAGCGCTGATTGTGACAATAACCATAGCCTCGTTGTGTCCAAAGTTCGACTTATCCCTAGAAAAGTCCCGTCTTCCAAGTTAATCTTCCAAAGAAAAATATAAAACTTTGCATGACACGGGACAAGAAAGCATTGCATATTTCGGCACCGGTGCAAGTTGAGTGGGCAAGTCTGATATCTCTTCTAACTGACACTGCACACAAGATCTGATGGTTGACTGTACATCTCCATGCTCATGTCGAAGCGCCTCAGTGAGGATCTATTTGTAAATAGCCTTCTCATCGCTGATGACGCCGCTTTTGTCACCCACGTTCAGGCTCAACTTCAAGACTAGAATGACAAATTCACCAGAGCATGTGATCTCTTCTCGATGTCCATTAATGCTTTAAAATAACTGTCATTTTAGCGAAAGGATGTTCAGAACAAATAGAATTTTGCTTAACGGTGCATTCTTGCTGGTAGTCAGCATGTTTTGCTACCTAGGTTTTCACGTGTCGAGTGATCTCTCGCTTGATGCAAAGATTGATTCTCGCATCAGCATAGCAGCCTTTAAAACGTCTCGATTGGCCAATTTTTAACAAAGTTATGGTATTTGAAAAAAGAGCCGTTTTTTTAATTAATAACTTTTTTCGTGATGGGTAAAAATTTATAGTAATATTTCAGCCAAATCGAAAGGAGTCGGGGTTAAAAGTGTTCAATTTGGTATGGAATGCCCCAGAAAAACTCTATTTTTCCCTGGTATATAATTTCATGTCTCACAAATGAATAAGTTATTAGGTAATAGATAATAAAGAGTACAAATTTATTGAAGAGATTTTTTTATAATGATAATCATTATTTGTTAAAAAAAAAATTTAATGTAATTTTAAAGCTTGAGACAGGGGTGTCACTACTAAGTTTCTGACCCGGTTTGAAAAAATCGTAGATCCTGGCTTGTTTTCATTCAACATCAGGTGAAATTGTGATAAAAACACTGAGCCTATACCGTGTAATTTTTTTTTTATACCTACGTAGATTATTGCTTGTTTAATAGACATAATCATTGCTCGAAGCGCTAATAGATGTAAAGACCAGACAAATGTACATGTTAAATTATCGCTACTAAGTATTTTTTGAATTTATCCACAAAAAACATTTACATTTATTTAATGTCGTACATAAGCGGATAGTATAGAATACAGATATTCTGTTACTTATAAAAAAGTGTACGTTAGTTACCTATAACAAAAAACTCAATACGCCCCAAAATTAGTTACTAAGCAACGCGTACCGATCCTGGCAGTTCGATATTGACGAGGTTTACGCTACGTCCGATATATAAATCATAGGTTTTTATTATGTACGTACATATACCAACGTCGTGTGGTAGTTAGGGGTGATATACATATGAAAACATAAACCACGAAACGTAAGTACAGTATTGCTGTTTCATTCTGTTCTAATTTCGTATTGAAAACCCTTAACGTCCTTGATAACGTCGACGAATAAATGAATACCTTTTGCTCATATTTTTTCCTTCACCTTTTATTTGAGTTTACATTAAAACCTTTTTTTTTATATAAAACTAAGCAATTTATATTTCGAATATTGTGAATCATCGGGATTTAAAAACTTTATAATAAAGGAGGTTATATAAGAATTATTTAACTTTATTTATTGTAATAATTCAAGTAGGTATGTTAAAAGATTTGTTCACGTACTGTTGAGCATTGGTTATTTTTTGACATGGGAAAGGTGGGGTCAAAATGGACAAAATTTTGCATACGTGAATTTGCACGGCCTTTAAGTCAATGTTGCTCTTTATAAGGAAAGAGATTGTTACTGAAGGTTTGTTCCCGCACACACTAAAGATCCTTCTCCAGTGGCGGACCAAGACATGCATCGATTCCCATCGGGGGAGGCTCTAGCAGCCGCCGCTAGCGGGATCAGTGACACCGCATGCGCTTTAGTATTACACACATCATACTGCACACACGCTCCTGCACATCACACGGAGGTACACAGGTTCTGTAAGGGACGCATTTTTAAATTTTCAATAACCGAAGTGTTTAGCTAAAGTAAAATCCGCGGAATTTTTAATATAGGTACTTAGGTAGCAGCTCAAGCCGAGGTCCTTGCCGCTTTGGTATCCTTCTGCTAGTTACCATTTTCAGCTGAGCGCCTTAAGCGCTCGCCCCGAAGTTCGATTTAGCTCTCAAGGCCCTTATTGTCAACAGGGTTTGTCAGATAATTAAAAAAAACTTTCGGTTTGCAAAAATACATTTTATAATCATTATTAACAGTACTTAAAATTGGGCAAGATTGGACGTTTATACTGTATAACCATAATCTTGCCTTATGTCAAGTAACGATGTAGCTTTAAGATGATAAATTCACCAAATCTGAGGGTTCTGGCTCACAAGTGATGATGCGGGAACACGTCTAGACGTGTTTGGGTCGTGTCATCCAAACCAGTAAGCGGTAGTAGTAAGATGGGCATTGGAGAAATATATCATCGCCATGCTATTGTCTTATCTTAATGTATTCCATATTGAAAGTTCCGAATAATAAAGGAATATGGTAGGTGGATTTCAACTTACGTCAATCGAAGCTGATTTCAATGTTATCACGGCTCTCTAACGATTTGACAGTCATATCAAATCTTTACCCGAGTTTTATAAGACAATTAAGACTGCCTGTTGGAACAATATCTCTTTGGGGTCTATTTTTATTTGTGACGTGAATAGAAATTATTAATAGTTGGGTTTTGAAGAACCAAAGTTAAGTGGCAGTGGGATGTGCACATTGCTCGCAGAACCGATGCCCGATAGAGCCAACGGGTTCTCGAATGGGTACCACACACCCGAAGAGGTAGCGTGGGTAGGTCCCTCACAAGGTGGACCGACGACCTGGTGAAAGTCGCGGGAATCCGCTGGATACGGATGGCGTAAGTCCGGTCCTCGTGGAGATCTTTGGGGAAGACCTATGCCCAGCTGTGGACGTCTTTCGGTTGAGTGGATAGGTATTGAAGATGTTTAAAAACACTTTCAAACGTCGCATAAAATGACAAAATTACATACAAAACATTGTCATTTCTAAGTTCTAAAACTATTTCTGTATACAAATATAACAAATAAAATAAAATACAAGGATTTATAAGAAAATAAGAGCGAAGTGCATGCCATGGCATATCGCGTGCGATTCGAGGGTTTTCGACAGTCCCATGCAAATATGAATACATTGACATAAATAAAAAAAAATACATATATGTACTTAGTTATGATGGTTGGGTATTTTCTAATAATGCACGCCTCATGTTTGAATACCTGTCGCCAAAAATCAATATGTGTGTTAACCATCCCGGACCACATCGTCACTTAACATCAGGTGATATTGTGATAAAAACCCTGAGCATAGTATAAACAATGTTTTAGAAATATCAATTTAATGACAGCCCTTTTAGGTTTACCGCATATCTTTGTTCACATCGTAGCTTAGCATGTGGTTTTCAAACTTTCTCATTTAGCTAATGCATTTTGCAACGTATAGATAGACCTTAGAGTTTTCTAACCTAGTTTTAATTACTTCGTACCTCGCACTACCTTACAACGATACCCCCGACTTGATAACTTCTTAATTACAACCGCGAACTTTGTATTAGCCGGTTGAACATAATGTAACTATTCGCGTCAGCTAATTCCAGTCTTCTATTCTTAAAATATTACCAGTCGCTTCGTATCACATACATAGATGGAAAGCTGATGTAACTTGGAGGAGCTTTTTAGAATTATAAAAGGTGTCCCATGTTTTTAAACGCCAACGTTCTTTCTTCAATAACGAACGCAATAAGCGGGAAATGCTGACGCCAGTCCTTATTACCATGTTTTTTTTTAAATATAATTTTAGTTATTCTCTTTACTTTTTACATTTTTTATAAGTATGCTAATAAGTATATTTTTTTCCTTTCTTTCTTCTCTAAACTTATTTGTAACGAGATGTGTGCCCGCGGCTGCGCCGGCATTTCTTATGTTCTTCGCTGCGTAATATACTTCTAAATAATTAATTTTTCACGCGGATTAAAAACAAAATTTTCCAAAAAAATTATAGGAAAATAATTAGGGTTCCGTATAAAAAAATTAAAACACAATGAAGAATATATGCCGCGGGCATAAAGCTAGTCTTCACTAAATATGACTTACTCTGTAACATCATGTTATGTTTCGCAGAATTTCTTGATTGGCTATTATTATTATTATTAGAAATTTGGCTATGCAGGCTCAAGCAGTCCTGTATCACTGCGACCTAGTCAGATCTATAGTGATCGCCCCTATATTGCTAAAGCTCACTGCCTAGACCTACAACCTAAATATACTATAGGATCTTTTTGGCAGAGAGTTTCTGTACCTCCTCCGGAAGCAACGCGTGCTTACCCAGAATTCGGTTACGTATGGGGTTAATGGATCACATTCACACAAGATGTGCTTTGGTGTTTCGTTTGCGATTTCACAGAACCTGCACTCTCTTGTGTTCTGGACACTGATGTTGTGCATATGCTTGGCCAAACAACAGTGCCCAGTTAGTGCTCTCACTATTACTCATAGCTGATTCCTACAGAGCATTAGGGCTTCTTCAGCTTTGCGTTGAGTTAATGCCCTGATGAGCTCTTTGGAATTAATTTGTCTTGGCAATTTATTCCAGAATTCTATAGCCTTATTGGTTCCTTATGGTCAGTCGAACTTGACTTTTTGGAATGCCACAAAATGGTTCAAGCCCAATTCGTGTTTCTATATCCTCTGCTCTTGCAAGCGCATCCGCAGCTTTATTGCCGGGAACACCTGATTTTTTTTATTAGACGGAATAGGCTCATTGCTTTGACCACAATCTCACGTGATGTTAAGTGATGATGTAGTTCAGAATCGTAACACACACTAAGCCTAAAGGAACTGGTTCTCAAGTGATGATGCCGGAACACACCTATTGGTATTTGGCGACACGTTTTCAAAACTTGAGGGTGGTAGCTACCCAGGCGGGCATCATTAGAAACCCTAGAAGCCCTACCACTACGCTTAGTTTCCCCACGATGTTTTCTTTCACCGAAAGCTCAGGCCGATTTTAGTGCCGGATAGATGAGGATCAAACCCGCGTCGATTGATTGATCATTGCTTCAAATCCTTATCGCATGTCACAGCCATCTTAAAATCAGCTTGTTATTCTTACCCAAGCTGTTAAGCATTGCCACACAATTGGCAATTAGTTTCGACTCAACTACATCCGAAGCAAGGGTCAAGAGAGCGGCTTGACTATCCGAATGCTGTTAAGCCGTGTCACTAGATTTCTCTACGTCGTCTATGAGGGAATTTAAATTCAAGAGTACGGTGTTTTCTTTTTTCATCCATACTGTTCCCACGAGAAGCTAGGAATATAAGATGTCACCACTGACAGAGCCCGTGGTGGAAGAGCAACATTACCCTCTGAGTTGCTCCAGCATCAGAGAGGTAGCGTTCACGACTGGGCTTCCCCCGAGCCACGCATCCCTTGGCACGGTTCACTAAACACTTTGGACTGGGTTGGTCCTCCTCACTAATGATCAGCAGTAGTCCTATGGGAACATTGCTGACCATTGCCCAGGGTGCACCACCTGAAGGTGGGACCAAATTTGCACCTCCTTGATGGGCTAAAGCGCCATCTAGTAGTGAGTAACAACAAAGATGATAGGGGGGGGGGCTGGAGTGAGATATCACATATGTTTTTATTTTATTAAATTAGGTTAAAACCTCGCCACGTATCTCTAGGGGGAAAAGGATGTAGCAAAAAAAAAGCAATACGTAATTAATGGATGACCCCCTAAGATGTACTAATAGTACATCTGGCACGATTGACCCCATCTCCCTTGCTGTAATTGCTTATGGAGTAGCGTTAAATAAAATTAACCGTATATTATTGAACTTTTGACTTAATTATAATACTATAGTAATTAGCATAAATCGATAGTCAATTGAATGCGATACGATACGACACTGCGGTATTGGATTAGCGGAAACTTGCAATTTGTTTGCAACAAAACTTTTCTTATAACAATTAAGTACATATAATAATGTTGTTATGAACAAATATTTATTAACCGATTTCATTTATGGGAAAAAAAGAACATATAATTCAAGTAATACCTATTAAAATTTTTTAACATTTTTGGTCACACCTCTCCCCCTCTCACCAGGAATTGTAGCCTAAGCTCTTACCTCCTCCACTTATGTGATAATTGCCGTAATTTTTATCTATTTATATTTTTATTTATTTGGGAAACACACTAAAATTGCACGACAATATTACATGAACATTAAATATTACTTACGTAATCACCATTCAGAGCCACACATCCCCCGTGTCATCAAAAATTAAGAAACCTCCCACCCCATTGACCCTTGAACGGCCCCATAATAAGCTAATATATAAGGCTTGTTTCCAGAAAATGAGTTCGGAGAACAAGCAACTGAGCATGGTGGCGAGTGCTATCGCTCTCCGCGGCGTCCGTTTGTTTCTATCCGCTGGGCGAGCGGCAACTCAACGCCCCTACGACGCCTCCGTCCGAACCTGTCTCTAAAGCGAAGCCGCGTGTGAAGCGAGTTGTATTCGGCAGTCGTCCGCCGCAAAAGGTGTTTGATATGTTAGCAAAAACAACTAAATTTAACAAGTAAGTCATACTTCTTATACTAATAAATAAAATTAAAGTGTCTGTTTGTTTGTTCCGGATAATCTTCGGAACAGTTGAACCGATTTTGACAAGACTTTTTTTGGTAGATAGCTAAAACTGTACATTGAATTAGATATTATTCAAACTTTTATGAGTTTTAATTTTTTTTACGCGGAACCCAAGTGATTTTCGATAATTACCCTAAGTAACTTCAGCTATCTAACAAAAAAAGTCCTGACAAAATACGTCCAGCCGTTCCCGAGATTTGCCGGAACAAACAGACAGACAAAAAATTTAAAAATTGTATTTTTGATGTAGGTAGCGTACATATATTTCTATGTATTTAGTAAAATAAACATATTTTGATATTACAAACAGACACTTCAATTTTTTTATTAGTAAGTATATAGACGATTTAAGAAATAAATTTTGTTAACTCTTATACATTTTAATCATGAGCGAAGGATACACGTGTAGTTTCCCAATCTACATAATCTGTTTACAGACATATAACTTGATGTTTCGTGTAATATCCGCACGCGATATCCGATTTATAGACCACTAGTTCGCCTCAGTAGACTTAGAAAAGGCTTAGTAGGTAAACGTCACAGGTCGCTATAATACACGAACAGTTCAGTAGAAGCGGTCGTGGACGTAACGCGTGTCTGTCATGCCGAATCGAAAACTCAAGGAAAGACATCTCGAAGCGTTGTTTAGAATCACGCATTTCTCAAAGTGAGTTAAAATCATAATACCGGTTTTTAAAAATACACATATTTGAAAATACATTATAAAATATTTGTCTGATTTTAATGAAATTTAGTAAAAAAAAAAATATATATAAAATACTTTTTTATAACACCAAACAACTCCGGTAGGTTACATAAATAATGTATTTATTCTGAGCGAAGCAAACGCACACAACCTATAAATCAAGTTGATAATGTTTTCAAAAGAATAGATTAAAATATAATAATAACAGTATGCAAAATTACAAATTATATTGGGTAAGATATAATTTTGATTTGCCACCCACATCCAATGTCCAAAAGTAGGGTATTGTTTTCATAAAAAAATGTATTTCTCTTTTTATTTTTGTCACTTGTATTTTTTTTATTTTTAAGCTATTAACGACTTGTAAACTCAAAATCAAAATCAAAATTTATTTATTCAATTTAGGCCCTAAGAAGGCGCTTATGAACGTCTAAAACACTACCACCGGTTCGGAAAACAACCCAGTCGAGAAGAGCGCAGGCAAGAAAACTCGATCTGGTTCTTTTTTTTTTTCATAAATATAATACATATAATTTTTTTATGTCATATAAAAAACTATACAAATCGTAGTTTTAATAATGTTTGTGGAAGCACAGAGATGTGGGGTTATTTCCAGACATCACTATCGTTCACGTAATGATTCGCCCTGTAATAACCTTTTGAGATTAAAACTTGCTTGACATAATACTTGAACTTATTGTCAGGTAAATCGGTAATGTTACTTGGGATCTTATTGTAAAACCGAATACTATTACCTATAAAGCTTTCATTACACTTACTTAACCTAAAGCGTGGTTCCGGCCAACTTGTCTTTACTTCTAGTATTAAAATTATGACGATCATTCACTAAATCTAGCTATCTAATCTAGCTGAAATTTGTACCTATTACTTTTGATTCTTTTTTTTTTCGTAGGAATGAGTTGGAAGCGCTATATTCTATGTACAGGCGGTTGGTGACCGCAGCCCAAGCGGCGGCGCCCGCTACAGCCATTGGGCATCCACCTAAGATTGAGGTACTAAAGTTTGAAGACTTTCAACCACTTTAAAAAACTAACATTAGATAACAAAGAACACAGCACTCCAATATCAATCAAATAGTACATGTCACAGTAAAAGTCTCACCTTCGATTCAAATTGTCATTTTTAAACTCAAAAGGTTATTACAAGGTGGATCATTACGTGAACGATAGTGATGTCTGGAATTAACCCACATCTCTGTGCTTCCACTAACATTATTAAAACTACGATTTGTACAGTTTTTTATATGACAAAAAAAAAAATGATATATATTATATTTATAAAAAAAAGGACCAGATCGAGTTTCTCGCCTGCGCTCTTCTCGACTGGGTTGTTTTCCGAACCGGTGGTAGTGTTTTAGACGTTCATAAGCGCCTTCTTAGGGCCTAAATTGAATAAATAAATTTTGATTTTGATACATTTGATTAATTTTTCGTTAATCTTTTTTATTTGGTACAAGTTCAGCACTATGTCCACAATCTCACCTGTTGTTAAGTGACAATGTATTCCATCACACTAGGTACTAGCTCTCAGGATATGCTGCCGGAACACAACTAAATAGGTGTATGGCGACTGGTTTTTAAACTTGACGGTGTTAGCTACTCAAACTAGCATTATTAGAAATTGCACTACCACCATGCTATGGTTTCCTAACCATGTTTTCTTTCATCGAAAGAGTTCGATACTTGGGTTCGAAGCTACGTCAATCGACGCGAAAATCTGGTCACTACCAACTGAGCCATCATTGCATTAAAATATATATATTATGTAGTTGATTTAGCTAACGCGTTATAAGCTTTTTATTTTGACTTATTACGCCTTATTTAGACAAAACTATTTGTAAGCAAAACTGGTCGTACTTTGAATGCTGGAATCTGGATGTACACATCACGGAGGAGCCTTAAGAATTTGTTACCTTTTTTTTACATTGATTTCTTAGACATCAATATATCTAAAATATTATTTGGGGCATCTAACATCATATATGATTTCTCATACACTTCAACTTAAAAAAGCAACATTGAAATCTCTATTAATAAAAAATCAACATGATTTTTTTTTTTTTGTTTTTAAACAATTTCTTTCATCATAATGAATCGGTCGTAAATGTTACTTCTAGTTTAACCACAAAAAATTTATATCGCCGAAACTATAACTATGTATGTATGTATAATTTATAATAGAGTTATTTATAGACGTGTATGTCGGGGTGGAATCCAGGTTGAAAATTTTAACTTGTTTATTTAATGTTTTTTTTTTAAATATAATTTAGGTATACGTATGATAATCTTAATTTATCACGTTTATTTACTATGTATTATTTCTTCTTTAAGTAAAGTTTTATAAACTCGTCATACTTGTGCGTTAAGTTAGTCCTTCAAAAGAGGCGTAAAAAGTAATTTAAGCAGGCCAGCATGACAGCGGTGACTGGCAGTGAATTCTGTTCAGAGTCAGTCGCCGCTGTTTTGGATTGTACTGTACTTACCATCAGGTCCAGTGCAGTCACTGTGCTGAGCATTATAAAAAAAAAGTGCATGAAATGTATGGTGCGTTATTATCTTGAACAATATAGACTGGCTAATGAGTCAAATTTTTTTAACTGACATTTTTGTTCAAGTTCAAATATATACAGCTAGCTGACCCAACAGGCGTTGCCCGGATTACATTTATCTATAATAAAATTGAAAAATATATTAAATAATTAGTATGAAACTTTATTATTCCAGAATTTTTTTTTAATTACACACCCAGCTCCGAGCTCCCTGTATCTAAACAAGTCCGTTTAAAAGCGTGCTTAATATAAATAACAAAGCATTTTTTCCTTATTCTCTAAAAACTGCATCAATTTTAACATAATGTTTTTTTCTCTACTATTAATCGTTTTCCCGTATTTAGGTACAACATGTGAATACTAAAAAACAAATAAAAATTATATAAAAATTGCGCAATTGTAACGGTTATATAATTTTACTATCCGTACTGAAGCGTCGAGAAGAGAGCGGTAAGCGAAATGAGTCAAGGGACCCCTCCCTTCCTTGCACATTCCTCGCAGGTGGCAAGTTAATTCCCAGGAGTTATCAGCAAGTGTATACCCAGAGCTACCTAGAAACTTTTAGTGTAGTATTTGTAGGCCGGCATGATAAAGACGTCTGTTGATAGATTCTCACTTGTCTGTACTTTATTTAACATCATATGAAGTTGTCATTTTTCCGAAAATATTTAATCTATTATCTAATGTAATAAATCTTCAAGAATCTTTTTTTAATAGCGGGGAATGCATTTATGCATTCCCCCTGTCATCTCTAATCTGGAAGTAGAGTCTTCCGGAGTAGAGTCCCACATACCCCAATTGGGACTTGCCCAACGTGAAGCACCGGGAATACCCATTAAACCCAATTTCACCTAATGCCGCTTCTCTGGGGCGACACGGCATTAATCAAACACACTCCGAGTCGCCCCGGAAGGGGGAGTCCGAATCGGGCCATTTCCCTTCTCTTGTATTCTGTAAATTTATAAATCACTTAAGGTCAATTTTAAAACTATGTGAATGATTAAAATGAAACGAGTATTTTTCAATGTTTACGTTTTTATATGAAGAATCGGATAATCACAAAAATACATTGCTCATTATTCAAAATCGTTTTATGATTTCTCCGCTTTCTTTTAACCTTGATTACACTGAGTAATCGTATTTATTTTATGATTTTATATTTACAATCACTCACATAAGACCCCCAAAGTTCGTCCTTGAGCCGGCCCTGACTAAACAACATGTGAAAGCACGCAATATGACACGAGGATATTATTCTGCGTTGTATTTTACATTATATACCTACCTCACAAATCATCATTTTGTTATTAATTATTTTAAAATAGTTTGGGTAGTTAAAATATCTTACAAAAACTATGTTTTATATAGCAATTTGATGGTGGTTTACGGTTGGCTGTTATACAATATTGTTTGTATTAGTATGTTATTTGGATATGTTTGAAAGGTGTTCTAAAGAGAAGAGTTGTCATTATATGATCGAATATACCAAGCCTCTTTAATAATTAACGCAATAGCGGTAATTTTGGTGTCACTTTTTATCCCCATAATTTTTTTTTGCAACACCAAATCAAAGAATCACATCTACACTAATAAATAAAATTGAAGTGTCTGTTTTTCATGTGAATATAACATTTTTTTACTAAATACCTATAACAAAAAAACAATTTTTAAAATTTGGTATGTCTGTTTGTTCCGAATTTTGACGGGATTTTTTTTGTTAGATAGCTGAAGTTACTCCGCATAACTTAGGGTACTTTTGTTTTTCGAAAATAATTAGGGCTTCGCGTAAAAAAGATTAAAACTCATGTAATTTCGAATAAAATCCGATTCAAAGCACAGTTTCACTGGCAAGTGTTTGAATTTTTGAGAATTTTTATTTGAGCACCAAACAAAAATTAAGAAACATAATTAGGGTTCCGTAGAAAAAAATAAAACGCAGTGAAGTACCTATGAAACGCGGGCGCAGCCGCGGGCACACAGATCATACACATAAATATGTTCAGTGGATGTTGAGTTTCATATGGTTGGACTATATTTCCAACAAAATTAAATGTTAGACTTGGAGATATTTTGAATGAGCAAAACAAAATAAATGGAAGTGAATAAAATAAATGAAACGAATGAAGAATTTAACGTAATTATACCAGATATAATTTTGTTTAAGACCGTTTCCCGTTTATAGCCGCTACGATCTAAAGGGGGAAAAAACAACAAGCGAGACTTCGACGATAATAAATGTTTTAAAAATTAAAATTCACTGTCGTTTGATTCAATTTTATATGTCAAAAAATTTAGCCTTCTGTAATCTTCTGCTACTAAAATATTAACGATCTACGATATTACATCTTTGTAAAACACGAATTGACCATTTAATATCGTCTTACGCAGGGAATCGACCAGAACACCTTTAGAGATGTAATACACAATACCTTCGACGTGGTCACTGAAGAGATTATCCTCGAAAGACTGTGGATAACCTGGGAGAGGGGTGCGGACGGGGGTGAGGGAGCTTTGAAATTCGAAGGCTGGGTGAGGGGTCTGAGCGTGTTACTCCGGGGAACGAACGATGAAAGACTGGCCCACTGTTTCAACGTTTACGATCTCAATTATGACGGGTTTATCACAAAGGATGAGATGTTTGTTTTGCTTAGGTGAGTTCAGCAAGTCGAATCGTAGTTAGAGGTTATTCATGTATTACGTAAGCACCAAGGGGCGGAGAGTTTGCTTATTTTGATAACATGGACGACGAGTGACTACGTAAGCAATGTTAACAAGTTTACTTCTCTTTTTTGTCTTTTAAAAATTATGCCAATGATTACTATATTCCTGAGTGACAGGTAAGATCTTTGTAGATTATTGCCGATAAGAGGCCGGAGAGAGACAAAAATGTTTACAAATTACGTAATACGTAAATGGTATATACATTTATGGTATAAAAAGTATAAGCTCAAATACAGAAGAGTTCCTGTAAGGAACCTTTTTTTTTTATATTTATATAAAAATGTAGGGATAGCTAGGATACAACTCGTGAGTGAGTCTTGAGTACTCAGGTGACGGCCAAGCCGAGGTTCGTACCACTTTGGTAACCCTTGAGCTAGTCAACTTATTGCGGCTGAGTGCCTTCAGCACTCGCCCCCAAAGTTCGGTGAAGCTGTAAAGGCCCTTCCGGTCAACAGCATTAGCTAGGTCAAAAAAAAAAAAAACAAAAACTGAAGCGTTAAAAATAGTTAATAATATAAACAGATTTGTTGTTTTCCACAATTTTAGAAACTCCCTTTTAAAACAACCCGCTGACGAAGATCCGGATGAAGGAGTGAGAGATCTCGTCGAACTCGTGTTAAGGAAAATGGACATTGATAACGATGGGAAGGTATCTCGTGATGATTACAGGTACGGCATTATTTTCATCTATTTATAACATATACAACTACCCTAGTTAACGGAGTCCCTTTAAAACAGCACGTGATTCATTCTACGTAAGTCGTCCACGTGAGCGGATCTCTATACACATGTTACTTTTTATAACTTGCTGTTTCATCCATGTGGATTTCACTGCTTCAATATTTCATTCAAATATCACGAGTTATCTAATAATATTTTTTTGTATTAATACGTGAAGTGGAAACTTTATATATAAATTTTAAAAAATACGGCACACACTGAGGGAGGTGTGTGAGATTTGACCCAGATTTGTTTATATGGAAAATATGAGTCGAAAGCTAATTGTATATGTAGTAAGTGTTACAAATATTTGAATTGAATTAAACATTTTACATCAATAAATATATATTTTTACGTTCATACTGCCAATGTCAAGTCAGCCGTCAGACTTGAGTTTAATTTACCGCGTAGACAGGAACTTTGGTACTTGAAAGGATGCCAAGAATTTCAAGCAGTTAAAAACAAACGAATTAAATTAAGTTTTACTCTTAATTTTTTGCTCATTATCACAGACGTGTTCCTTACTTATTGTAAAAAAGCAACGTTTTTTTTTTCGAACCTAGCTAACGCTGTTGACCGGGAGGGCCTTTACAGCTTCACCGGGATTTTGGGGGCGAGTGCTGAAGGCACTCAGCCGCAAAAAGGTAACTAGCACAATGGTACGAACCTCGGCTTGACCGTTACCTGAGTGTACAAACTCTCTCGCAAATTGAATCCTATTTAATCCCTACATTTTTTTATTTAGCATAAAAAAAAGGTTCCTTACAGGGCCTATGTACCTGCGTGTTATGTGCACGAGTGTGTATGCAGTGTTGTGCTTGTAGTACTCAATGCATGGGCAGTGTCACTGTATCGTGCTGGCGGCGACGTCAAGAGCCTCCCCAGTTGAGGAACGAGACACGTCTTGGGTCGCCTCCTGAGGGGGTCTCGAAGAGTGTGCGGGAGCAAAGTTAGCCGCCTGTCCCCGACGGCGGGAACGTCAGTTACGCGGGCGTGGGTGCTGGCATGCATACTAAATCGGTTGAAAGGGAAAGATCCTATTTTCGCTTCACTTATATTATCATCGGAATCGGTAAGAACGTTACGCGGTCTCCGAAACGGTTTCGGAGCTAGCGGGTCGGAGGAAAAAAATCAACGTCAATCTGTTTGTCAGTTGCCTAATAACTGAATACTAATCAAATTATATAATAACGTAAGAAATCGTATACAGCATTATGTTACAGGGAAGCAGTGCAAAATGAACCATTATTACTAGAGGCGTTTGGGCAATGTCTACCAACAAAGCGCCACGCAACAGTATTTTTGAAGAATCTAGTTTCTAAATCCTAGCATTAAGTAATACCTAATATTATGTAGAACTGTGAGTGTAAAATAAAATTAATTGGAACTTTAATGTTTTTTGTCTTTGAAGAGGCTTTTAAAATAATACAGCAATACCTATAGCTGATTCATTTGATAATTTTTAAAAAAAATTAACAATTTAGCATTGAACATGTCTAAAAGATTGAGAAAATCTTACTTTATTTGCTGTATAAATATCAAAACTCGTATCAACAGATTTAGATATTTATGAAAATGACTGATCTAATAACTTTATTGTAGTACTTTCTTGTTGAAATCTCTTTTCGTATATGGACAACATTTCTTCAATTAACGCGTAGTTTAAAGTTATTACAATAGTTTGTGAAAATAGCAAAAAAGAACCACAATAATTAAATATTTCAAAAGTCAACCAACTGCCAACGGATTCTCGAATGGCTGCCGTGTACCAAAAGACGCAGCGTGGGTGTGCCCCCACTAAAACCCACAGTACCATCCGCCGCAAGGAAGGGACGACACGGGGTTGAGCAACATTGCTCGTTGTCGTCCCACCGTCAGACTAACAAAAAGGCATGCCAGATATAATCCTGTCATACCGGGCCGGGCCACTCCCTGTCTGTCGTCCGGAGAAAGCTCGGTACGAAGCATCCCTCTTCCTCGACCTGGTGAAAGTTGCTGGAGTCCACTGTATGCGGGTGGCCCAAAAGTGGTCGTCGTGGAGATTTTTAGGGGAGACCTATGTCTTTCGGTTGACATGATCAATCATCAAATTAATTAGTACGGAAAAGTCAATCGCGCAAGTTTTTCAATAATACTCAATTCTTGCAAACAATCTCACCTAATATTAAGTGACGATATGGCCTAGGATTGTAAACACACTAGACCTAGAGGTGCTGGTTCTCAAGTGATACTGCTGCAACATACCTATTGGTATTTGGTGACAGGTTTTCAAAACTAGGGTGTTGGTGTGTAACGGGGATTATTAGAAAATGTTATATAATCATGCTATGTTGTTTTCCTTCACCGAAGTGCAGGCTGATTTTGAAATTGGTTCGGTGGACTCCAACCATCGTCCATTGTCTCGGAATCCGACTACACTACCGCTATCACTGCTTCAAAGATGGAGAGAGTTACAAGGGTTGGAGAGTACTGAATTAAGACACTAATAGTAAACAATGATGATTTCCTAAATTATAATTTACTAGCTGCTCTCCGCGGTTTTACCCGCATAGTGTCAGTTCCCGTAGAATTTTTGTAATAAAAACTATCCTATCACTCCCTGGATTTCAAATTATCTCCATACCGAATTTCATCCAAATCGGCCCAGTAGATGTTAAGTGTATTCGTTTCAAAAATAGAAATCTTTCCCTTTTATAATTTTAGGATAGATATAGATTGAGTCGGGTTTCCTTTGCTGAAATATATGCTGGAATAATGTATAAATATGAATACGATTATTGTGTTAAGAAGCAGGTACTATTAGGCTCGACTTCAGTTGACACAAATTAAAAACAAAAAACGAACGAGGTTTTCTTTGATTAATACATGGCCCATGGAACTATATCTTGTGGTAGGGGGTATATTCTAATGCATTATGCGTTCAAATTAAATATATTATGTTTGTATTGATAGCTGTCTGTGTTCCGGCAATAGCACTCGGGAGTCAGATAAGGATCTAGGCTCAGCTTGTTGTAATATTTGGTAAAATTGTATTCAAATACTGTTCGAGTTAGTCACGACTGTAATCAAACGAATCGCGCTGGGCCCTAGTCTAAACGATTCGGGTTCGTGATTAACCCTGGCCGACCTGCGATTCGCAGTAGACCAAAATAATGTCTTATAGATCGACACTTACCTCTCGAGTAAAGCCGGTGTCCTGCTTCACCTTCCGTAGCCCGTGTGTAGTAAACAGTGTATAGTGTGAATGTGTGAACTGAGTAATAGCTAGGAAGGCTTAACAATCAACAAACAATCAATTTAACATTTAACGCTAATCACAAATAACTTTCATCTATAACAACGTGTATGCTCGCGTCAAGTTATTACCAAACTGAACCCTGCGACAATTCTCGCGGGTACTACGATAGAATTCAAGTGCCCCTTTTTTCACTTATGATCAATAATTAACAAATACTAAAAAAATTAAAAAACAAATACCGAATACCAAGTGTGATGAAGATTAAAAATAATAGGATGCTTTATCCAACAATTATATAGGGTTTTTTTGAAATAACATGGTGGTCATTACAATATGGCTTACTCTATTAATGAAAGATAAAATTTACTTAAAAATGTATTTGCTTAAAAATTACTACATTAGAAAAAGGTTACATATAAAGTTTTATTAAAAAAAAACATTTTCATTTACTACTGCGGATCTAACCCGGTATCGATGAAGTCCGTGGTCAGCCTGCAAGCGTTCACTGGCAAAAGGTTGTATATCTGAAAAAAGAAGTCTTGGATAAAATGTACAGCTTCAAATTATATCTAAATTGTCGTGGAATAATACATTTTAACCCTTTTTGTAACTGACGGTACTAATTTGTACCAAATGAATCTAGTGTGTACATTCGAAGTCACATTTCAAACCATCCAACGTTTTTTGTGCTTCAATGAGAAAAAAAAATGTTTTTTCGAATTACACGACATATATTTTTGTAATTTTCTTTTATTGTTGTTTAACATGAAGTTCCTCGTACCTTATTAGTATAGTACATATCGCTAGGTATAGTAATCTCGTGGTATTCCCTTCGGACCGCATCAACGATCTGGTCGGCAGCATCACCGGGGCTAACGACCTTCAATAGACCAGGGAACCGAATACGAGGATTCCTGCACAGACCGGTACTGACTATGTACGGGTAGATTGTTGTCAGTTTAATCTGCAATTATTAAAAAAAACAAATAAAGATTCCATTTTTCAATTTGTGATTGTAACCTAACCAGATGAGCACTGAAATATGCCTGACGTATACTCAATTTTATTGGTGATTTCTTTACTCAATTATTATATGCATGACATAACTTATAGCGCTATACCTGCTATTAATTTTTTTTTGTTATGTAATTTCTCTTTTTTTATCATATAATTTATATAATAAAGTGTTTCCATGAGCTGATATTTTGAGCTTGTGATTTGTGCCTATAATTGAGGTGGCGTCTAGCGCCTGTAATGCCAATGTAACTTATAAATTATGTTGATGTTCACTTTGTTGGTATAATAAATAAATAAATAAATAAAAATCTCTCCAATAGATTGAATCTACGGAGTTTTAAATGATATGTTTTTCATGGAATAATATTAGAATACATTGAATTAAGAAATTGAAATAAACTAGACATCTAGATTTTTTTGTAAAATTCTATTGTTGCTAGATTCCTTTATGAAGTGAGTGAATAGGTGAAACAAGTATGACTAAGTTATCATCTCTCCATCATCGTAGAAAATTACTAGACGGTATGTTTTTGTTCAAATTAATTAACAACTTATCGGACACCCCCTATCTTTTAAGTAAATTAAACTTTCGTATACCTAGTAGGTGCCCGAGACAATGTAAAAAACTAACTACGTTTGTAAGGATCGATGCCCGAACGAATCTGGGATTGTACTCGCCTATTAATAGGATGATCAATAGTTACAATGCATTTAGTGACACTGAGTTTAACCGAAAAGAGAGAAACGGCTCTGATGGACATCATAAATTACATCATTTAGATATATTTTCAAATAGTCTTCATAGTTTTAAGTTAAATCTTAAATTGAAAATAGCAGCTATGATTTAATCGCTCCCTTATTGTTAATTATTATATATTTTTTTACTGTTTTGCTCTCGATGTTGTATTTTTTGTTTTATTTTATTGGTGATTTATTTACTCAATTATTATATGCATGACGTAACTTATAGCACTATACCTACTATTATTATTTTTTTTTTGTTATGTAATTTCTTTTTTTACCATATAATTTATATAAAAAATTGTTTACATGAGCTGATGTTTTGAGCTTGTTATTTGTGCCTATAATTGAGG
The DNA here is from genome assembly GCA_014132275.2 of Samia ricini. Lineage (NCBI taxonomy): Eukaryota > Metazoa > Arthropoda > Insecta > Lepidoptera > Saturniidae > Samia > Samia ricini. The sequence goes on along the minus strand of AP028161.1, from coordinate 2,397,308 downwards.
TGGCATCTAGCGCGCCTGTAATGCCAATGTAACTTATAAATTATGTTGATGTTCACTTTGTTGGTATAATAAATAAATAAATAAATAAATAAATAAGGCTAAATAAAATAAATAAAAAAAGATTATAAAAAAACCTAAGCTCAGTTAGACCTTAAGCATTTTCTAAAATAACTAGGCAGATTTCAAAGTATGAATACAATTTAATTACTTTATAAATTGTTTCTCATTTCTGTTGTTATTTAATTCCACCATAAGGTAAGATTTTAATTTTGGGAAATATTATACTTACTCCGTTTGTATCTCTGGGGTCTTCATGAAGTTCCATAGCTAAAGATTCCATGATACCCCTCACGGCGTATTTGCTTCCGCAGTAAGGCACGAGATTCCTAAGTCCCATCTTACCGGCCATAGAAGACATGGCTACTATATGACCGTAATTTCGTTCCAACATCGCTGGTAGGAAAGCCTGAATCATCTGGAATTTATAGGCAAAGTTTATAGGAATTAGTAATAGTATCGGCAGAATCAATATGAGGGTACTTAGATATTCTAGAACTATTTGTACTACTCGTAAAACTCGTAAAATCTCAAAAATTGTGATTATTTATGGTTTTCATTTATCTAATACTTCGTCGTTACATGAGGTAATTATTATTTCCTAAAGGATCTGTTAACAAACAAAAAGTACCGGAAGTGACATATATTCTAGACTAACTGTGTGCCCGCGGCTGCGCCTACGTTTCATATGTTCTTGACTGGATTTTTTTTTTTATACAGGACCCTAACTTTTGTTTAATACTAAAATAAAGTAAAAATATTTCTCAAAAATTGAAGCACTTGCTCGTAAAACTGTGCATTGAATAGGGTTTGGCCAAATTTTTTAGAAGTTTTATTTTTTTACGCGGAACTCTAATTGTTTTCAAAAATTAAAAGTACTCTAAGTTACCCCGTGTAACTGCAGCTATCTACCAAAAAAGTCCCGTCAAAATCCGTCCAGCCGTTCCGGAGATTACCCGGAACAAACAGACAGACAGACAAAAATATTAAAAATCAAGTATTTTTGTTATAGGTATCGTATATACATTCTATTCAGTAAAAATAATTTTGACATTACAAACAGACACTTCAATTTTATTTATTAGTATAGATTAATACACTTTTAGGGTGGAGTGCACGAAATCTCCGGTTATAGTAAAGATTAAATTTAAACTTAATCTTTACTATATCTTTAACCATAGCAGTAGCAAAGTTTCGAGTGCACAACCCAACTTTTAGTAAGGGTTAAAGTTAAAAGGGTTGTCAGTTGAAAGATACATCAATCTCCTAATAAATATTAAGGAGAATATTTTATGTATGGTAACGTCGTTAAAAATGTCAAAAACAATATTGATAAATAGAAAACAAACGTGTTGTTATTGTTGATAGTTTGGACTAAAACGAAAATTTTGGATATATTTCGTTATGGATCAAATTCTATTAACTGTACAAACCAAGTAAGTTTATCAAGAATTAAAAAATATAGTATATGTCTTACATTTATTACTGTAATATATATCCTAATGAAAGACATTTTAATTATTATTGTTGCCGAGTGTTATTACTTATTCGTTCGTGTTTATGTTTTAGGGATAAAATTAGTAGCTTTACAAAATCTGAAATATTAAGTCTTCAAACACTTATTGGTAAACATAAAAACATTTTACATTTTATGTAAAAAAAATGATGGTATTGGCTTGAAACAAAAAGAGAAAACATTGCTAGAAGACAATTCCCACGAAATATCTTACAATAGAGACATATTTTTGTACAATATAAATAATAGGATCTCTTAAATATCGTTGGCAGATGACATGGCAATCGGAATAAACTTGGTTTAAATTTTAAACGCCCAAATTTCGTGGGTTATGCTTACAGTTAAATTATGACGTAATTTAAGCTAAACTCGGATGGTGCAGCACGTTTTTGTCTAACTGTAGATTTAACTACGGATTTGACTTTTGTCAAATATAAGCTTAGATGATGCACGCCAGCCTTAGTGGTAAATGTTATGTATTTTTCAGAATAACATAAAAGTGTAATTAAAATTCTATAATATTACACTGCTCGTATAAACTTAGCTCATTAAATATTTAATATGTATTATATTGAGTGTCTGAATTGGTCAATCGTGCGTAATAGAACTCATGGACCCTCTTTTTCAGGAGCTCTTTTGTAAGAAGCAAATATAAATAGTTAAACAAACATATCTTACCCAAAGGATTCCGTTAACATTAATTTCCATCATAGTTCTGATCTCTTTTTCAGTATGTTTCAACACTGGTTTACAGGGCATAATACCGGCATTGTTGATCAGTATTGTAATGTCACCAACCTCACGCGTTACTCTCTCTGCGAGCTGGAAAACAGCCGCCCGATCAGTGACGTCACACCTGAATAAATAAGCCATTATAATATGAAATTAGTAAATCAAACTGTTTCCTAATAATTTTATGGCGGTAAGGTGGATCACGAACGATGGTGATGTCTGGAAATGACAACCTTCTCTGTGCATCTACTAAAAACTTTGTAGCAATGAACTCTATAGTTCCATAAAAAACACATTTAAAAAAATCGATCGAGTTTCTTGCCGACTTAATAGTTTCCTAATCATTTTAGGGTGGTAAGGTGGATCATGAATAATGGTGATGTCTGAAAATGACACTCTTGTCTGTGCATCTACTAAAAACTTTGTAACCATGAGCTCTATAGTTCCATAAAAAACACATTTAAAATCGATCGAGTTCCTTGCCGACTTATCTCGATGACTGGGTTGTTTTCTGAATTGGTCCTAGTATTTTAACGTTCATAAAAGCGTTATTAGATTCCAAATTGAATAAATTATTTTTGATCTGATTAGGAAGCAAAGTCTTTTATATGTTTAACGTTACTCCATTTCTTATTATGTGAGATTGTGTTCCATAATATATGCGCACGTTATCTACATTATAAAAATCTAGTTTTAATATATTTTTAAAAAAGCTTTGGCCAATTACATTCACTTCTATTACTTACTCGTATTTAAACGCTTGCCCTTTCTTTCCTTTGATCATCTCGATGGTTCCATCATTGCCTTGAGGGTTTATATCCACACAGACCACTTTCGAACCGAGATTGGCGAAACGTAAAGCCATTTCTCGACCCATGCCATGTCCGGCGCCAGTAATCTATAATAAAATCACCAGTGCATACATATCATATCTTCTTATCAATAAACCATGTCCCTGTTAAGTACCTACTGCCTCATTTATCCATTTATATCAAATCAGACCACCTATTTAAGAGCCTATTTTAATTTGTCTTTTGAAATCAATTTATTTCTTCAATTATGAACATCGATAGGCAGAGATCACGTTACGCAAGTTGCATCGTTTGCAAAAATCCTTTCCTTCCTGTCCAGTCGTTCTTATTTTACTAACATTTCTGAGAAGAAATCTAGTTATATAATAAATGTCTGCCTTAAAAGTCATCAAACACCTGTGACAGAAAAGTTAAGGAGTAATAGGTTGGGGGGTGGGAGATATAGTAAGTAAGTAAGAATATGGATGAATATAGAGGTAGAGTGAAACTGAAGAAGCTATGGATGGATTATGTGAAGAAAGATTAAAATGTGTTATGAATAAAAGGTATGAATGTTGACATCAGAAATGACAGAGAAGAATTGAAGAAGAAAACAAATAGTCCCGACCTTACTTAACGTAGGACAAAGTATAAAGATGATGTTTTATTTAAAAATTTACTGACCAATACGATATCATCTGATACATCTTTCGGCTCTGAAGGCACCACCCAATTCGCGGCAGCTTTGACCAGTTCAAAATTAAGCCTGACTATCAACCAGACAACTTCCAATATGATTCTGATGACGTGGATCACTTGAGGTTCGTCTGCCCTGTAAGATACCATTTTTATGACTGTCTTGACTAAAACCCAGAGCGGTCAATCGACCTTCGCCAATGTAAAAAAATAATGTAAAATGTAAAAACAATCAAATACGATGAGTAGTTGTTGTTTAAACACAAAGTATACTTGGACTTATGTATTGTAAATTATGCCAAGTTGCCAATTGTCAACTCTTCATATTGTAATTTTATTTTCCGTCCTGCAGCGGTCCGAGTTGTAGTTTGATTGCCAACTGGGTAGGCTATTGTAATCATCACCAGCGCGATACAGTGGCACGACATACACAAGCATCACCCACATAACACACGCTTGCACACTACAAAAAGGAAAAAAAAATTCTGTGCCCCGGTCGGAGATACCACCGCTACGCGGGATTCATAGTGTATTGACCAAAATATTAACTTTTAAAATTGATAATATGGATAAAAATGGTATCACGAAAAGCCTTGAGTAACTGACTCTCAAGTGGTGCTGGCGGAACACACAAGTATTTGGCGACATGTTTTCTACTTACGCGTTATTGATGAGTATTAAAAAAAGGCTCTATGCTTTTGTCACCATGTTTACATTCACTGAAGGCTTATTAAAAATCCTTCTATTTTTATTAATATCTACTATTTATGTATAGGTCAAGTACGAGAAGATTATGCCTGTACAATATTTGACCGTGAGAGTGTTTTTGTAATCAAATGTATACACAAAAAAGCATCTGTGGTTTCGTGTTTCATCTGGACGGCCTTTGCTTTGAAATGATTGAAGTATAATTGTAAGTAAGACACTTTATTACAAGGATATCTTGCGATTGGTAAAACAGTCGGATTTCGCACCAATGGACGGGGGTTCGAGCCAACTTATTCAACTCTAAAATCAGCCTGAGTTTTCGGTGAAGGTAAACATCGTGAAGAATCCATAGCACGGTGGTAGGGCATTTTCTAATACTGTCAGCTTGGGTGGCTATCAGAATCAAATTTGAAAACCTGCCACCTAATACCAATATGTGTATTCCGTCAGCAACACTTGAGAATCAGTTCTTCTAGGGTACTTCTACTTCTTCTAGTGTAATGTGTGGTTACCGCCCAGAACCACATTGTCTCTTAACAAGTGAGATTGTGGTCAAAGCACTAAGCCTATACAATGGGGGAAAAATGCAATATGTCACTGAATTCTCAGTGCCTCCCGAGTGATGTCATTGTTTGTTCCGGGTAAACTCCGGAACGGCTAAACCGATTTTCACGGGATTTGTTTTTGTTATATAGCTGAAGTTATTTAGCGTAACCCTCAGTACTTTTGTTTTTCGAAAATAAGTAATGTACCGTGTAAAAAAATAATTATTAAACTCTAATGAAATTTCGAATAAAATCGAATTCCACACACAGTTTCACTGGCAAGTGTGTGAGTTTGAGAGAAATAGTTATGATTTGTCTTAGTACTGAAAAAAAAGAAGAAAATAATAATTATTATAGTTGAATAAAACGCAGTGATGAACATTTTAAACGAGGGCGCAGCCGCGGGCTCCTAGCTAGTTATAAATACATACATACATATCATCACGCCTTTCTCCCGTGGGGGTAGGCCGAGATTACGTCCTTCCACTTGCTACGATCTTGGCACACATCTTTCGCTTCCTCTACTTTCATGAGCGCTTTCATACATGCTCGTCGGTTATGAGTACTTTTAACCTGGCCTTTATTTTAACACATGATTGATTTGGTCTAGATACATTCGCCTAGGTCGACCCTTACCGACTTGCCCATTCACCCTCGCCTTATAAATTAATTTCGTTAATCTTCTCTCATCCATCCATCTAGTTATAAATATAATATTAATATAGGTACATGAAATAGTAGTTTGGTTATAGGATTTTGATATCACGTTATAAAATACCCTACAATTAAAAGATTCGAGCATACGTCGATTGACACAGGGTATAACCATACACTACCACTAACTATTATCGTCATGTATCCAATTGATAAATATTGTTTGTGATAAAAAAAAATAACCTTTGCTCCTATACAGTGATAATGTAATCCCTTTCACATAGTAACATAATAGGAAAAAATATACGGAAGAAAACAAAAACATATATCAACAACAATACGCCTATATATAAATATAAAATGCCAATAAATAATGTAAAAATATAAAATACCAATAGAGTAAATCGAAATATCCCTCCGGCAAGAAAGTAATGGTTTCAACTATCACCATGTTATGCTTTCGCCACAATGTTTTCTTTCACCGAAATGATTTTTAGAGTTTAGGCTCGAAACCACGTCCATTGACGCGGTATCCGGCCCCACTACGAAACATCATCGCTTCAGTGCTGCACTCTCCTAGCAATGATAACTAAAATTCTTAACCCCTTCCTTCCTGCTACATTATAATATAAATATTAATAATTATAAATTGCTTACGTAATTAACATTCAGACATTCCCAAAAACAAGCATGAATCTCCTTTGCTGACCGACCCCTTTCTGTCTCAAGACATAGCAAATGCTTAAAAGTCCTTGTACTAATAATTGTCAATGAGATATTTTATAAACTAGCCAAATATAATATAAGCTCAAAAAATAGATTATTTCAAAGAGCTTTCTTTGTTTAGTTCTTTTTTTATAAAACAGAACGGTTTAGTTAATTCCAATTATGCTTAATGGGCTCGTCATCAAACATGGTAAAATAAAGACTTCTAAGTCAATACCGTAGTTCGAAAAAAATACAAGATCTAATCAATTTACGAACTTGAACAAACCTTATTTTCTTTTTTTTTTAACACACAATATGGCGGTTGACTAGTATTTCATTCATTAAAAACAACGTACAAAATTAATTAAATATAATAAGTAGTACGTACACACATTTAATTCGGCTACGGGTAACAAAGTTCTGGAAAGTACTTTGGTAGTTTTCGGTGGGGAATGAGAGAAGATACTCTATCCCTTTCCCGCAAACGAATGTTAGAATTTGTACTAATTATGTAAATTGTGTGTCATATCTTAGCATAGAATACCTAATTTCTATGTACTATATAATACAACTGAAATGGTTGTAAGTTTGTTATTTTCGATCAAACTTTAATATTCTTCTCAGTGGTACCCCTTAATATATGAAACAATAAAAATTCACAGATCTAGATCGCTTATTATATCTCACTCTCATATATAGCATAGTTTGTCGAATTATCACCACGGCGACGACCATTAGTTTGATTTAAACATCTGCTTTATGACAATCAAGTAGACAAAATACACAATCTATATTAGTGACCATCGAGTCGTTTACCTAATTAATGGATATCAATCCCAGATAATTTCATACATGCGCGTGAATTGAGGTGACGTCAAAAACATTATATTATCACTCTTAAATATTTAAAATACATAATGACATTTTCTTTATACATACATACATATCATCACGCCTTTCTCCACTCGCTACGATCTTGGCATACCTCTTTCGCTTCCTCTACTTTCATGAGCGCTTTCATACATGCTCGTCGGTTATGAGTACTTTTTACCTGGCCTTTATTTAACACTTGATCGATTTGGTCTAGATACGTTCGCCTAGGTCGACCCTTACCGACTTGCCCATTCACCCTCGCCTTGTAAATTAATTTCGTTAATCTTCTCTCATCCATCCTCTCTACATGCGCAAAACAACTAAGCATACGTTTCTCTATTTTGGTCAACACATCCTCTACCACACCACAGCGTTCCCTTATCATACTATTCCTGACTTTGTCAATCGTCTTCACTCCAGCTATACTTCTCAGACTTCTCATTTCCACTGCGTTAATCTTACTTTCATGCTTATTCTGCCAAACCCAGCATTCACTACCATACCTAAGTGTAGGGACCAGGAATTTTCTTTATATTTCGAATAAACATACAAAATACAGTTATTACATAAAATACAAATCAAAAGATCTCGAACAAATACTAAAAATAAAAACGAAAATTAAAAGAAACTCAAATGATTACTACACAATCGTCGTTATTGCATTTTCATATACAACTTTACTGCAAATAATTCTAATTGTATGTAATTCATTCGCTTTTATTTGAAATTCGCTATTTTTTTTTTTATTACAATTTATTACTTACATGTTTTGAGGTGAACTCGATACTGGCTTTAATTTGTGATTATAATAATAGTTCACGATTTCGCTTATCGTCTTGTTATCAACTGATAAGAAAAGTATTTAGGATTATTTATGAAACTGTTTACGATTTATAAATATTTTTAACGGGGACTCGTCTTCGACTGTCCCCAGACTAAACACATTCAAGACAATGTAACTATTGTGTGATAACTTCAACTTTAACGTGAACTCTTTTTTGATAACGCTGTTAATGTTATATATAAACATAAAGTTTAGTTTAAACGTATTAATTGGTTAATATTTGTTTCTTTCTCTTCAAAAATCAAAATTATTGGATATGCTTTTGCAAAGTATTTTATGCAAACGATATCCTGAGCGTGACCTTCTATCTGGTTAATATATTATAGGAGCAAGAGCCCACGACAGCCAGACCTTCGTTATTTTATAAGGGCTGAAAGTTTCTCTATGTTCATCTCCAACACAGGTAAGAACGATCCCAGATTATGAAACTTGAGTAGTCGTGGCTTTGGAAGGTAACAAGGACTAAAGGTGTACAAAATTCACCTCAAATTCGTTATAGTATAAAGCTCAGTTTTTTATATATTTTATTGATGTGGTCCAGCAGTATGATAGACACATTAAGCCTTGAGGTATTGGTTTTCAAGTAATACTTCCTATTGGTATTTGGCGACGGGTTTTCAAACTTTAGGGCAGTAGGCATTATTAGTAAGTACCCTACCACCATTCTATGGTTTTCTCAAGACGTATTCCTTCACCGAAAGCTTAGGCTCATTTTAGAGTTAGGTAGGTGAGCTCGAACCTGTATCCGTTGCAGGTTGCAGCTTGCTGGTCACTCGAAAAGATAAGACGTTCTGGCAAGAGTCCACGCAAGAGTCATTGGCATTTATATTGTATGAGACGTACGAATCAAAAATTCTAAGAAAAGCTTTTGAGCACGGAAATTTTAAAACCACCTATCGCACTCTCTCAGCTGCTTCTGAGGTCTTGGTGATTTTTAAAGATCCTAATTTTGCTCTACAATTATTCATAAACATGTTCAATCACTGAATAACCTCATTTGTGATCAGAATAGGACACGGGAAAACGATTTTCATTTGTTTTCCGCGTGTCCGCCAGATTATAATCGAATGGAGGTTACAAAAGTAAGTTGCTACGGCGAACACACGCTCCTCTTTCGTCCAATCATTAGAGTGACTTCAGAATTTTAGATTTAGAGATGCAGGCATTCCCAGTTTCTTTAGAAAACATACTTTCGTTCATTCATCAAAAAGATCCCAAACAGAACAATAAACGTGTGCGGTGTGTAGTTTTTTGTAAAATTTAATACGACCAGGAATACAAGTTCTTTAGGTCCAACCTTGTATAATTTGATTTATCTTTAGTGCTTCAATAAAATGCGGTCGTTTTTGAGTTGTTGGTTGAACTTTGAATACACGCTCCGTATCATCATTTTCAATATACTGCGCTTATGGAAGACAACCAAACTATATCACGTCAAAAGTCACTAAAATTACATAATATAGAGTGAATTAAAAACAAGAACTAAATTTTACATGACTACCAAAATCGTGTCAAGAATTCCTTCAAATTTATTTAACCTACACTAATGTGCATACGTCTTTATAACTGGTTAAATGATAAGAATGAAGAGTCTATGTGTTACTGGCGAATGAACAAACACTTTAAGTATGCTACGATAAAGTGCTATAGGACTATTTGTTATGTTTATACTCGGTCCAGTTATTACATAATTAATATAAGCAACCATGTAATTTTTTTTTTTAATTTTCGCGTTCCATATTTAAAATCAGTTAATTTTAACGGGTTTTTACGCGTTACCTTTGGTTTTTTTTTTTTTTTTTTCTTCCTATCCCGACGTTTCGGCTGGGTTTCACCAACCGTGGTCACGGGCTGACTGGCGGTGCGCGGCGTCGCCTGCTGCGTTGAGGGGTATTTTGATGAACTACCCCCGTTTGGTCTTTATATTTATTATAGTCACAACACACAACACTAACAGTATCCATCGACGATGCCTGTGACGATAAATCCAAAACAAAACCAAAGGTAACGCGTAAAAACCCGTTAAAATTAACTGATAAGCAACCATCTATAGAATAAGTAGTAATTATTATAAGTAACGTTGTGGAACTAAAATAATATAAAACAACAAAGATATTATGTTCTTTCAAGAAACGGCAATAAACGAAAATAAAATTCATTTCATAAATTAATTGGTTTTTTTAAATGTCTCCTAGAAACTGGTTAGGTAGCTATTCTAAATGGTACTCGTATAAACGAAAGATAAAATATTTACCTATTGAACGTTTGTAATACTGTAGATATTTCATTAGTTGGTTCATTATCAAACTGTTTGATATAAATAAATGAAAAATAAAATAGCAATGACATGTTAAGTTTATTTCAGGCGTTTTTTGTGCGACTCTTTTGATTCGACTCTTAAAATATTATAGAATCATGCTATAAAATAATACATTTCTTGATTCACGCTGTAACAAGCAAACCAGATATTTTAGTTTCTTAGAGGATATCTTAGCGTCCTTTATTGGAATAAAGGGATACAAACGTTTGTATGGATACAAACGTTGTCCCTTATTTCCTACATGGATAATAATAGCTTTATGGTAAATATTTTTATACTAAATAATATATATCCACCAACGCCATGTCCGTGTTTTTTTTTATTTTTCCCATAAATGTTATTGTAGAAACTACAAGCCTTTGAAAATGCTCGATTTTTATAGTCAATTTCAGACGTTCGTCAAACAAATTTGATGAATAAAATTAAAAAAAGTCAAAATGTGTAGCCAAAATCTTTATCATTGTAAAACTAAATAAAAATTAAAAATCGGTTCAGTTTTGGAGGAGGAAACAGGGCACTACGAAGTGATGTTTGCGTCTATTTTGCATAGTTAAATCAGTCCAAGGTGCAGTTTCGCTTTCTTTGAGGCGCAATGCGATATCAATAGTTTTCTGAAACACCTACTTTTCTGACCGCATGTCCTCTTAAAGATTACGCTTCTCGGGAACCATTTAGCAAAAATAATATCATTGCTAATCATGTAAGTTAATACACTTTATAGTGTTTACGATAATTTTGTTTGATCAATTAAAAGTATCGCACTCATTGACTTGAATATGTCAATGCCAACGCTATTTCTATATTTCGCTTACCTTGATCCGATGTTACATATCATTCACGTTATAAATGTTATCCTCGTACAGTTATATCATATATTTATTTATCATCATCTCTGTATTTTAGTTTATTGATCTGTTGACTATTATCTGTATCAGTTTATTGCGTGAGTAGGACCTTGTGAAGGTCGCGGGAATCCTCTGAACGCGGGAAGTGCAAGACCGGTCGTCGTGGAGATATTTGGGGGAAACCTACGTCCAGCAGTCGACGTCTTTCGGTTGAACGGATCTGTTGACTAGTGAGGTCGAATGAGTCACAACTAAATCTTAAACTTCGTAAAAAAAAAAACATGAATCTGTTTTCTCAATGTTTCAAAACATAATATGAGAAATTAAAATTGTATAATTTGTTAATTGCCATTATTAACCTAACCTAACATTTAACATTTGCCTGGTTTTTACATCTATGCGTTCCAAAGAATAATTATGTATAATTTATACCAAATCAAAACATACGATAGGGCCCGTAAGTATGAATTTTATTATTTATTTATGAGTGCCAGCACTTAAACTCCATCTAATACGTGACATACTACAGCAGTGATGGGCAAACTTTTTTAATGGCGAGCCACAAAGTTTAAGAATTTCTAGAGGAGGGCCATAATTATAGAAAAAATGCATTTTGTGTTAAAGCTTTTAATCATCATCATCAGTATTACGTATCGCATGAACTACGCGGCTATTTTAGCTTCACCTATAGGTTATGCATCTATTATTCTACTAAGTAGAATCTACTTTTTCTTCTCGACCGCCAAATCGTAATTATAACGGGTCATATATTATCCATGTCGATGGACTATCGGCGAGCCGAATTAAATACTTTCGCGGGCCGGATCTGGCCCGCGGGCCGTACTTTGCCCATCACTGTACTACAGTATGTTGGCGGCTGGCGTAATAGCATTGGTAACGCGAAGCTATAAGCTTTTCCCCTATCGAGAATCGATCAACGCCACTAAAGAAATTATCACTTCAAAAAAATCAACACAGAGCAGCCGTGAATTAAGTTGGTGTTAGTGGAATCCACTCAATGAACTAAAATAATAAAAAATTGTATTACATATTTAAATTCCAAAGGCTTACTGCGATAGTATTTATTTAAAAAAATAGATTTAAATATCTTCAAACACATTAAAGTACGTATATCTTTTACAAATTATTACATGATGTTTTTGCAAAAAAGAAAGCAAACTAGCAATTACACGATCTCTAAGCATTAGTAGCATCTTTTTCTCTATGATTATCATAATTAAAGAGTAAATCAATTATTATTTATTTAACTGCAAAATCCTTTTATGTTACTGCAAACACAGAATTGTGTATAATTCTTGTTTTTAAAATTTTATAATTATAGCGCGTACGGACTAATAAATAAAATAAATACTTAGGTAAATATTTTTATTTTTTTTATTTATTGAATTTTAAACCGCTCTTGCACTGGTACTTAATAAAACATTTAGAACCATGATGTTATTATTTCATAAAGAACCATTAATTTGCCGGTGATTCAGGCTAATTATAGTATATTAAATTAACACCAATAGACAAAGTGTCTAAGGGTAATTATAACCTCTAAAATATTATCAAAATAAAAAACAAACGTATCCATTTTTGAGAGCGAGCATGGCTATTACCTATGGGCAGACATCCCGTCGATTTCCATAGATTCGAATCCTACAGGAAATTTGAAAAAACATAATTATCGAATCAGTCATTTCCAAATGCCCACTTGGCTAGCTACCATCCTAAAGTTTGAATATCGTCAAACTCTTGCCAACAAAACATCACTTGAGAATCAGTATCCTTTAGATACAGCATGCTTACAAGTACATTGCTTTTACATAGTATTAAAAAAATCTATGCGGCATACTTAAAAGAAAATCTCCTCCAAATTTCTCTCGCTTTGCGTTCATAATAACTGAACCTTAAATATTAGTTACCTACTTTATATATTATATGTTTACATAAAACTTTACCGTGTTATTTAGCGTCTCGTGACGATGCGGAAAGTGCAATGTCATCATCTCGTATCTTAAAGAAAATCCTGTGTCATCGTCAAAACGTCAACCTCGTCGTTATCTAAACGTTCAATGTTCAAAGCCTTTATATTTCTTGAATTTACTTGACTAAACGCTGTTAACTTAAGAGGAGGGGGTATTGACAACTTCACCAGATATCTATGTCGAGGTCACAAGACAGTCAGCCCAAGAATGGTAGCTGGCACAGCGACACTAAGATTTACACTAAATGTTCTTTACGGAACATAGTTTGAGTTAGGCGTTGTTAGAGTATCGCGCCGGTGGAAGGTACAAAAGCCTTTGGGGATTGGAGAATGTTTATTGGACTCGCGCATATTTAACACAAAAGTTCTAATAAATATACTAGAAGGAAATTTGGAATATTCCACACCGTATTACCAGTATATAACGTCGTATAGACAAGAAACTACAGCAGAATGAAGACACCTAGCAATGTCGTACTCAGATCTTCAACTGGGGAAGCTTTTGCATTCCCTAACAGCATCAATAATGATACTTCCTCTAGCAACACATGCATCACACTGCACATTACACGATAGGAACGTAAAGAAAACCTTATTCTTTTTCATTTAGGTCAGCTAGTAATTTATGCCTAAAGAAATAAATATGTTTTATGGAAATAAATACTTCTCACTTCACAAACGACATTTTAATTACAACTTAAGTGTTATAATTACACTGCAAGGTAATTAAGTAAATGTAAACAGGTCTGTGAGTATGTTCTGTACCAATGAGTTTATATTTAGTCTTGGATTACTTAGTTCTCTATGCATTTAGTTCATTACCTAATCAAATACATAGTGCATCTTCCCTCGCATGTAAAAAAATCCGGTTTGAACAGTAGTCATCACAGGAAAAATAACTCGTAACAAAACATAGATTTAGTTAAAAAATTTCAAGGCACGTTGTAATGATTGGTTTTTAAAATATTTTTTTGTAATATTTATTATGTTATTATTATTTATCTATTATCATTATATTTATTAATTTCATTAATTCAGAAAACCCGTTCATGTCTGTATAGTTACGCGTGCACTCTCCTAATGTAACAGAAGTTTTTAATTGATTTATTGAGGAGGCCGTCTAAAAAAGAACATTTACAATTTGCAAATTTGAAACGTCCAGAAGAAACAGATTTTTAATGTCATTAAAAACAATTGCGCGATCGTGGGACCCTCGTCAGGAACGCAGTTCTTAGTTAAAACAGAAATAGAAAAAGAAAAAGAAAACTATATTAGGCATACATGTAATAATCAGAAAATTACTCGTTGTGAAGAAAATATCTTAAACTATTATTATAGGTACATACCTTCTTAAGTCAAAATTAAATATCGTGCGACGCCATCTAGTGTTTAAACTTTGAACGTTTAACAAATTACTTCTGTGAGGATCCGATTTAATATTATAAAATAAAGCGCCATCTCTTATTTATAGAACAATAATAAAATACAAAGAAACAACTTTTTGCATGAAAAAAAATTATAGAAAAATAAAAACAAAAAGAAAACATGTGTCAAGTGTAACTAGTATTTGCGTAGTGGTTTGTAAAAATAATCTATTTCTAAATATGATATTTAAATAGCTTTAAAGTACGTCAATATTAAGCAAAAAAAACATACAGAGAAGATAAATATACTGAAATGTTCTACGATTGACTATTTATGTATAGAGGTCAATTTTGTGTAAAATAAACATTAAAAGTGAGATTTTTGTATTGAGTTATGAAAAATTTTAAGTATCGTAAAATAAAAAATTACGTCCCCGGGTGGGCTCGAACCACCAATCTTTCGGTTAACTGCCGAACGCTCTAAACAATTGTGCCACGGAGGCGGTATATATTTTAAAGACATTTAATTACAGCTACAAAAAGGTTACGCTTTTTTTAACGTTACGGACGCTTTTTGTCGGCAAAAGTACCCCCCCGCAACGCTCCATAAGGAACTTCGTTCCAAAAAAGGGGTCAAGAGACGGAGGACGTAAGATATAGGAATAAAAATACGTTCCTTCAACCATTTTTGAGATTGCTATATTACGTAATATGACCAGACACACTGTCGGTGATGAAAAATAAGCGGCACTCGACGTGCAATTTATTAATATAGTAAATGGATGAACAATAAAAGATCCGGCAACACTATTACAATATACCGTGCAGATTCTTGGATGAGACAAGCGAAGATCATTGTCGATCAGGAAATTACTATGACCGATACAGGCGTACTATGTAACAAATTATGGTAAAAAAGTATTGCAGTGTGCTATATGGGACGAGTTTCTTTGCCAGGTCCTTTATTGTTCCCCCTGGACGGCTGACCTTCTAGGTCGTACCTCTTTCGAGAGGTGGGTAAAGAGATGGGTGGGGGAGTTCCTCCCCATCCCTATTGGGCCATTGCACGGACGAGGACCGGTGGGTTCGCCGCAGGGGCGACGCGGTGCTTGAGAAAGCCACCCCGTGTCGCCCCCATCCCAAATGCGGCGGACGACCCCGGGGGGTTTTTTAGTGGGTATTTCCGGATGCTTCACGCCCGGGCGAGTCCCACACTGGCACGGAGTCGTCCCACTGTGCCCCCTTACTTATTGCATTGGGGAACTTCGGTCTCACTAATGCAATAGGTAAGGGTAGTGCGTAAATGCATTTCCCCCCGTCAAAAAAAAAGAGATCCTTTATTGTTAATCAATTTACCATATTCAATCAATTCCCCGTCGAGTGTCGCTTGTTCTTCATCACCCATAGTGTGTCTGATTACATTAATTTATATCATAATGTAAAACTTGGTCTAAATATCGCTCCGTTATCCATTATCTCACGTCCTCTCCCACTGCATCGTGTTATGTCTGTTTATTATATTTTCACTTGAAATTTTGATGATCACAATCCTTTGCTTTTTTAAATGCTATTAAAATTCTACTGTTTCTCGGCGTTTCAAATTTTCAAATTTTAAATGTTCTTTCTTAGACGGCCTCCTCAATGAATCCATTAAAACTCATGTTTTTAGTAAAACGCACGCGTAAGATATACTGACAGTTGACATGAATAAACTAATAGAAAACTTTCGGGTTTTCTTAATGAATAAATTAAATAAATATAATGATGATAGATAAATAATAATAATATAGAAATATTACAAAAATAATTTATTTTAAACCCAATCGCTACAACGTCGCAGGCCTCATTTGGCGCACGATTAAACACAACAATTACAATTATTGCACCTACGTTATGCTAAATGTTAAAAAATCAATACGAACGGGCATGGCGGTGGCGGATATACATATATTATTTGTTACTCATAAAAATATTTACCATAATGCTATTATCCACGGAGGTAATAGGGGACTACGTTTGTATGGAATAAATGCCAATAGCATATCCTCTTAATTCGATGTTATTCTAATTTTAA
The DNA here is from genome assembly GCA_014132275.2 of Samia ricini. NCBI lineage: Eukaryota > Metazoa > Arthropoda > Insecta > Lepidoptera > Saturniidae > Samia > Samia ricini. Next base: position 2,380,591 of record AP028161.1, on the reverse strand, counting down.
TCGCATATCTATTACTATTGAATTAATATGTAATTTGAACCCTAGACATATAATATATCTATCATTTTAAAAAAAGGATCATGAATTTGGTTCATCGCTTCTAGAGTTATAAGATAATTAACAGACAGAAGACTGTTGCACACTTTAATAGAATAGATTAAAATAATAATTTATGAATAAGTGATATTTATATACACATGCATAGTGCCAACCCTAATGAATCGCAGCAACATGTTGATAACGCGACTGCGACCCAATTTCCTGAATAAACTGATAGAGTTCTATTACATAACACTATGAAAATAAAACTAAAAACTGTACGTATTTGATATAATTTATGTAGCATTTTTAAATGTTTGTCGGACAGGAAGAAGCCGTTTTTCTACAGCTTCCTTATTTTTATTATTTAAAAAAAAAAATCAAAATAAAGAAATCTTTATTCAATTTAGACACTAAGAAGGCGCTTATAAACGTCTAAAATACTACCACCGGTTCGGAAAACAACCCAGTCGAGAAGAGCGCAGGCAAGAAACTCGATCTGGTTCTTTTTTTTGTAAATATAATAAATATCATTTTTTTTAAATATAAAAACTATATAAATCATAGTCTTAAACAATGTTAGCGGAAGCACAGAGATGTGGGTTAATTCCATACATCACTATCGTTCACGTAATGATCTACCTTGTAATAACCTTTTGAGATTAAGACTTGCTTGACATAATACTTGAACTTATTGTCAGGTAAATCGCTAATGTTACTTGGGATCGTATTGTAAAACCGAATAACCTATAAAGTTTTTATTAGATTTACTTAGTGTAAAGCGTGGTTCCGGCCAACTTGTTCTTATTTCTAATATTAAAATTATGACGATCATTCACTAGATCTAGCTTGTCTAAATTTTTACGAATATGCATTAAGTTATCGAAGATGTATTGGGAGGGCAAAGTTAAGATATCATATTCTTGAAACTTGTTATTTTTATTAAACAAGATGATTATCTACCATTTGCAGGTAAGGTTGTATTGCCCTTTGCCTTGCGTATTCACTATTTCTATCCAAGAAAAAAATGGCCTTTTTTTTTGAACCGACTAACGCTGTTGACCAAAAGCGCCTATACAGCTTCACCAATCTTTAGGAATAATTACCGCTGAAAGATAACAGTAGAGTTAGATCTATCATAGAAAATTCTGTTTATTTTAGCAACCACAACGGCTTTACCAGGGCTTTGTGATAAATAGTTTGACATGGCACTTTGTTTGGGAATAGAACTAGGACAATAGTACGAAGAAGCTCAGCTTCATGCAATCCCGCGAAATCATTAGTTATGATATGATTTAAAAGGTGGTTATTTACAAAACTTCTTTCGTGTAATATACGTATTTTGCGTAGTGTATTTGTGGATCATACATGTTATTTTATCGCACTAATAGTAAATATAAGAATTTTCCTAGTTGTGAATCAGAGCATGTTTAGTACCACTGCCGGAAGGGACCCCAGAGTGTGTGGAAGTAAAGTTAATGCCATCCCTTGGTAATAGCCATCCCTTGCGGTAGGAATGACAGCTTCGTAGGCGTAGTCACAAGCACAGTTGAAACAAGTTATTCGTCAATGTCGGCTTTCTTACTCATAGGGCACCCCACTTGCTTTATATTATTCCCGATCATTCAAATAATAGTTTTCTCCTCTATGTAGCCATGAAAAAAAAATCTATCATTACTTGATTTGATAACTGTTAACTTTTACTATATTTAGAGTCCTTATTTTTAAGCATATACTCTTGGCAGAATGGTCGTGGTCTTCTGAGATCCGGTAAGTTGGTTGCGGTTTTTACGAGTATTCTCATGTTTCTCTATTCGTGGCACTGCGTTTACATTAACTTTCAGTAAATGAACACTTCGTAGATAATTTAACTATATCTGCCCATCTCGTGAGCGTAACAAGGAGACAAACGATAGCACGTACATAACAAGAACAAATCTAATCGTAGTGACGGGTAACTTATGTAACTTTTAATGTCACTAACACTGAAAGGCTGAAAAGCAGGTATGTTCGTAGCCAAAGACTTTGCAGTTCCACTAGGGAAGTATCGAGTTTAATGCGCTCTTCCACATTATTTTGATGACATTGTTTAGGCGTTTTAAACAGGAAGTAAGTATTAGTAATTCATTCATAGCTTTTGTAAATTGTCTATTTTTAAGAAATTTCTCAATTCCAAGTGTACTATTGGGGGAGGGGGATCATGACCCCACTGACCGCCCCTCTGAGGGAGCCCGTACAACATGACGTCACTCAAGAACGCGAATGTACGGTCTCTTGACACCGGCGAATAAATCCCACGCATTATTTATTTTTATAGTTCGTTCCCGCATTATTTATTACTAGTTGATGTTTATTTTGATGTGAAACTAGCGCGCTTTAGTAGTAAAACTTCCTTGTATCACCTATCTAATAAATATTTTTTGAAAATTTTATAATGTATTGTAATTAGTGTTAAAAAGTTTTGAATAAACCTGTCTTTATCAATACGCTAAGTTTCTTTGGTGTCAATTTCACTGTATAGGCTCACAAGTGACGATGTGGTCCATAATGGTTAACACACTGAGCCTATAGGTTTTCAGGTGATGCTTTTTTTTTTTTGACGGGGGGAAATGCATTTACGCACTGCCCTTACCCATTGCATTAGTGAGACCGAAGTCCCCCAATGCAATGGGTAAGGGAGCATGGAGGGACGTCTCCGTGCCAGTGTGGGACTCACCCGGGCGTGAAGCACCCGACCTATTAGTATTTGGAGACAGGTTTTCAAAACTTGAAAGTGGTATCTATCCAGACGGGTATTATTATAAAAATGTCCTACCACCATGCTATGGTTTCCTCACGATATTTTCTTTCCCCGAAATTTCATGTTAATTTTACAGTTGGATAGGTGGGTTGATCGAACCTGCGTCCATTGACACGGAATCCGACTGCGCTACCAAAGACGCCATCATCGCATCAAAAACTTTTAACTATTAAATAAATTTACGGATAAAATATGTGAATTAAAAATATGTATATATATATTTTAAAGACACATACAAAAAGTAATTTTAATATAGAATAGGAGTTTTAGGAATAGCAATCAAAACCGTGAGCTTGAGCAGCAACAACTTATAACAAAGTGATCACATAATTTGAAATGAGAGATATTAATGTCGGAGGAGTTTCCTGAACTATGGTTGTTATGTTATACGTGTTATGGTTGTAATATGTGGTCGTAATACTAGACTGTATTTAATATTAGTACTACAATTTTAGGTGTTAGTCTAATAGATAAAATGTATGCATTTTTTAAAGATTTATGAGGAACATTTTATTGATCTGAATCAATATCGACTTGTTATTAGTTCTACCTTGTAGCTTGATGCAAATAATAGCAAATGTTGAGAATAAAAATACTTATTTTTCATCTAAACTATGATATTGTAAAATTTCATATTCTTGAGAGCTTTATTATTAAGAGTATAAATTAATGATGTTAGCACACGTACGGACCAGAACGCGGATGTAGTGCGGCGGGCGGCCGATGTTGTCAGTCCTCTAAGTAGGGATGGAATCCTTTCCGAAAAAGGTTGATTTTTGAATCGATTCGAATTAAGTTTGATAAATCGATTCATAAAACATCGAGCCCAAAAAATCGCCAAAAAAAGACAAACTAATTATTTATCGATTATTTGAGTGTCCTTTTTGTTTTCTATAATATGATGATCATCTGTGAATAGGCAAGAATAAAACAGTTTAGTGTCATCTTTCTTTAGTAGATTAGACATTCTTCGTTTTTTTGTTTAATTGCTATTGATGACCTTTAGTACTGTTAATAAAAAAATATTGGAAACAGTTTTGCAATAAATGATGTATATAATCTAATTTAAACCAATGGAAGAATACTATTTACGAATAAAAAGTTAAATAAAAACAAATAGAAAAAAATGTGAGCCGTCACGGGACGCCTGGCAGATGTGAAACATCGACATTATTTTGTAAAAGTAATATGCAGAAAAGAACAGATTATGATAGGAACTAAAATGTCATAATGATAAAATAAAATATTACGATTTTTTTTTCCATATAACGATAACTATTTATTGAATAAACATTTATTTTCATTCAATACAAAAATTTACGAATTTATTTCAAATCGTGACTACTTAATTCGTTTAATCAGTGACTTCAGTAACAGTTATATTCGATGTTGCCGCGACGCGTCGCCACGGCATGCGTCGCCACGCCAGAAATTTTACGTGCGGCTATAGATGTTTCACATCAAAAATATTCAAAAAATTTTATTCCCCATCCCTATATAAGCGACTGATGACCTCGGCCGCTCGACATACCTAGTCCGCGGTCCTGTCCGTACGTGTATTAACAGCATAAATATATAATGCTCGGTTTTTATCTTATCTCATATTTATATCACTGTTAGTATATACACTGTGGTTAGTAAAATATTACACTCCATCACACTATGTAACAACTACATTACTCACGAAGTTGGACGAAATGAAGCAAATACGATAGTATTTGATAGATCGAAAGTCACTTCTGATCATTATTAGTTTTTTTTTCGCCTGAGTCAAAGGGTCAAAGTTTCGAAGCATCTTACATCTACACGAAGCATCTTACAACACTACTCGGCTTAATTCGTTTTTTTTCTAACTAGCTAATTCTGTTGATCGAAAGGGTTGGTCTTTTCGAAAGCTTTACCGAAATTTGAGGCCAGTGCTTAAGACAATCAGCCGAATGCTCAATTCGGTTCGTGTTAAGACGTACGCAATGCGCACGTAGTTATAAGTTGCGAGAGAGCAAATTACAATGGCAGCTGACACTTGAGCATTATCCATTATGCAAAGCGAACAGGGGCCAGCGAATTAGCTCATCGCGAGGTTGCATGAATATATGGTCAACTTCGGACTTTGGTCAACTTTGAAAAGTACATCGTCGAAGTGACGAGTAGATCGAGTTTCTTGCCGGCTCTTCTCGACTGAGTTGTTTTCTGAACCGGTGGTAGTGTTTTGACGTTCAAGCCTAAATTGAGTAAAGAGTTTTTTATGATTTTGAGTTGCCGAAGTAAGTCGAGTATTTTAGTTAGAACTTCAGGAAATTTCAAGTGCTTTGAAAACAAAACCTACAACGATCGGAAGTCGTCCGAGGCGAGACGAGGTTGCACTAAGCGAAGCGAAATACTCTTCCACATATCGTATTCGCTTAACTTCCTTTGACTTCGCGAGTAGTGAGGAAGGTACATTATAATGAAAACAAGAGCACCTTGCGGTCGGCGTAGCGCAGCGCGGTGCGGCGTGTCATGTCGTCCGCGTCCGGCTCACTCATTCAGACGATCAGAATAGTTCATCGTCGCATTCATTAGAGTGCGGACGCGATCACCTCGCGACAGTTGCCCGTACATTCATATCGGACGTTGCTTTGTGAATTTCCACTACACAATTATTATATTCATTATCTATAACTGAGTGAGTAATAAATAATCTATTATCATTATTTTAAAACTATGAATTGTTATTTATAATTATTGTTTGGACTTTTATAAAAATTTTAGAATATAGGTACTATACATAATAAACACTCAATTGAATTCTATGATTTCAAAATTTACATTTATTAAAAAAATATTTTGATGTGAAACATCTATAGCCGCACGTAAAACCGATTTCTAGCGTGGCGACGCGTCGCCACGCTATATGATGGTATATATATATATACAGTCTATTTATTATTATATTAAATACATTCGTAAATTTTTGTATTGAATGAAAATAAATGTTTATTCAATAAATAGTCATCGTTATCTGAAAAAAAAATCGTAATATTTTATTTTATCATTATGACATATTTAGTTCCTATCACAATCTGTTCTTTTCTGCATATTACTTTTACAAAATAATGTCGATGTTTCACATCTGCCAGGCGTCCCGTGACGGCTCACATTTTTTTTTAAATATCTTATTATCTATTTCAGGATAAAATAATGACATTTTTGTAATTATTATACTTACGAAAATGTTTTACCGATTTTACAACAACTCGAACATTGGGGTTATATTAACAGAGGGGTCTCTCAAATATATCATATATTCACTTCTAGATTAATATTTAAGCAAATACTTGAGACATCCACTAGCTGACGTTTCTTGTTCTTCTTCTTAGATAATGGTAATTTGTGTACAAACAATTTGTGCCAGTGTTATGTGGGTAAGATGTATTTTCAATCTTGTATCAGCGTTACCAAGCTCCAGCAAAACTGCGGCCCATCCCACTAGAACTTTCCATGGAGCTTTGTCGGGATAATAAACTTAACTTGTACAAATAACCAAACTAAATCACATAACATGATACAGAGTCAAATAGACAACAAGAAAAGAACAAGGAAACAACCGTTACATGACAGACTGAAGTCCCGCCAAAAAACTATCTAGCTTACGTTTGTTTTGAAAATGGTGAATTTTTGGCGAGATCTCAATCTGTCATGCTGTAGTTTTAATTTTTAATTCCTTAAATTGCTTTATATAACCCTACGTTGTGCATTATTCATGAAATTTTATGTGATTTTTTATGTAATTTGGTTATATTGCAGAGGGGAAGTGAATGGTGTAAATAATAATATGAAACGTGAATTTTGTGCTGCTTCAAAAACAACCTATTAGAGAGAGAATTAGTAAAAAAAATTATTAAATAATTCTGTCGATATAACATTAGTTAAATTATGTACATAGTGATATTATTAATTAAAGAGAAGACTTTGAAATATACACGTTTATGTTTCGATTAATTTACTCTTGTTAAAATTTTAAACTACAACCATTGTGTTTATAGGTTATAATTTTTTTTCAATCGCTTTAAGATATATGACAATGCAAATTTGAAAATGAAAATAAGTTTTACTTTAAGCGAAATCAACCTATTTCACTAATTTAAGCGAAAAAAAAAAAACAAGAAAATAATTGAAATAAAACTCACAATATAATTTAAGGCAATAGGAAACAGTAGCAATCCGATCGGCTTCTATTCTATTTATATATCTATTAAGCTTGTTAAAAGAAATCATGGTGCTAAGGCATTTCCTAATAAAGGCCTGGCTACCTTCCACCCAGGTTTTAAATGCGGCAGAATGGTTTGATGATCACCGTACCCAAGGCTTAGTGTGTTTCCTATCTTGGCTATTAATATAAAGTGAGATCATGGTCAAAGCGATTATTAAGCTAATATGGTATTAAAAAATCAGAACAATCACGGTAGGTAGGTGGGCAACATAACGTTAATATGTAATTATAACAATTGCAGGTCAAAGTACTTATTGTCATTGTGTTGTGTTTTAATAAATTTTATTTTAGTTTTTCTTAAAAAAAAAAAAAAAAAAAAACATTTTACAGTTTAAATTCAAAAATTCTTTATTCAAAATAGGCTATGATAAGGCGGTTGTCAACGTCAAAATACTAACAACGGTTCGGAAAATAGTCCAGTCATCGAGAAGAACCGGTAAGAAACTCGATTCGGTTTTTTATTAATATTGTTTTTTTAGAACTTTGCAACACACTGTTAGTAACTTTATTAGTAAATCGTCATCGTTCACATAATGATCGACCCTATGATAACCTTTGCGAATTAAAACTTGCTTGACATGGTGCCTTAACTTATTGTCTAATAGATCGGTAATGTGCTTTAGAACTTTATAGTAAAATCTAACACTATTAACTTGAAAACCCTTATTAGTTTTATTTAATCGCCGTAAAATATTATTTTTATACCTGTAAAATGGCGGTAATCTTAAATAAAATTGCACCTTCTCCTTCTTATTTCAATTTGAAGTGTATTTATTTATATTAGTGTTTGGTTTTTAGTTCGAAATTAATCATAATTATTATTGAGGATTTGAGAGAAAAAAAAACATCACACTAAAAGATAGTCACTATGCAAAAGAAAAAAATGATATACCGACAGAGGAGAAAAGGATATTCGACCTCTATAATCTTTGTCTATTAACTATATATAATATATTATACACAACTAACTATATTCCGCGGCTTTGTTCGCATCTAAAGCTTTATATTCTTCATAATAATTCACTGCAATACCTCACTTATGCTAAATTATTAATGGTTTTTGTTTAATAATATTTTTTGCGTTCGTTTTTTTTTTTTTTTTTTGCCAACTCTATTATCATTTATAACTTTTTTTTTATAACTTTATTTATAAAATTTATGCAACGAATTATATATCTGTAATTTAAAATCGGTTCAGTGGTTCTCAATTTATAAGCCAATTACGGACAGACGTTGCTTTTGACAATATGTAAGTATAACAATTATAAACATATATGTCATATATAAGTACAATAAATATACAAAAAAAAAATATTGTCAGAACAAAATGGAATTAACTTATCTTGAGTAATTTATTAATTATTTAACAAAAAATTTTTTTTTTTTTGTTATTTATTTCTGCTGAGAGGCACTACAGACGGGTTATGTGGTCCCATTGCCTAGGGTTACAAGTATCATTTGCGCATTCCTCTGCGACCCCAGACACGCAATAATCCCGAAAGAAGCTAGTCCAAAGGTGACAATGTTTTATATTCCTCGGTGATTTTTTCAAGATTTACTTTACTCACTATAAATTTACTAAAAAGGTCTTACGTCTCTCATTTTAATGAGGTTTTTTTTCTTTAAGGCGGGCTACAGTTAGTCCTTCCGCGGAATTTTTTTAGAGGAGTTGCGTTTTTTTTTTTTTTTTTGACCTAGCTAATGCTGTTGACCGGAAGGGCCTTTACAGCTTCACCGAACTTTGGGGGCGAGTGCTGAAGGCACTCAGCCGCAAAAAGGTGACTAGCTCAAGGGTTACCAAAGTGGTACGAACCTCGGCTTGGCCGTCACCTGAGTACTCAAGACTCACTCGCGAGTTGTGTCCTAGCTATCCCTACATTTTTTATATTAATATAAAAAAAAAAGTTTCCTTACAGGAGCTATGTACCTGCATGTTATGCAGGAGTGTGTGTGGAGTGTTGTGCGTGTAATTGCTCAATGCGTGGGCAGTGTTACTGTATCGCGCTGGCGGCGACGTCAAGAGCCTCCCCAGTTGGGGAACGAGACACGTCTTGGGTCGCCGCCTGAGGGGGACCCGGAGTGTGTGCGGGAGAGAGGAGTTGCGTCTTGCTTACGGCCTAGGTGATGAAGCTTAGATCCTCAGTTCCAGTCCGAGTGGACGAGCATGCTTCTGGGTTTATGAGCTATCGAAGGTGGTAAAAGCAACAAGTTTATAATACAACTATTGCTAGGAAAATATCCATTCGAGTCCATGTTAATTGTAACTGTATCAATGGAATTTATTTTATTTATAATTTTATTATAAAAACGATAATTTTAATGAAATAAAAATTTATTTAATATTTTGCTGCTCTTGACCATGAAATAATAATATTTTAAAACATTAAAACGGAAATTCAAATGTTAATGTAAATGTGAATTTAAAATTTTAATGTACAAATTAATTTATAAATACCGGTCGAAATGATTAAATTATCTTAATTGTTTTATTTACTACACAAAAAAAAACCACAAAAATGTTTAATTATTTATATACAACGAATTATAAAAGACGAAATAATTTTGATGGTGATGAGTTTTTTTTTTTAAATATACCACGGAAATATTGAATAGGCGTACGGGCCGCATGATTGTGAGTGGTCACCGGTGACATCTCATGCGCGTTGGATATCCTTTTAAAAACTTTAAAAAATATTAATCTCTGGAATAATAATAGGGAGTATTTATCTCGCATGGTAGTAGGGCATTTTAAAATAATGCCCGCCTGTATAGCTAGCACCCGCAAGTCAGAATACGTGTCGCTAAATACCAATAGGTGAGTTCCGGCAGTATCACTTGAGAACCAGTACCTCCAGGCTTAGTGTGTTTACCATCCTGGACCACATCGTCACTTAATACCAGATGAGCTTGTGGTCAAAACACTGAGCCTATATTGTGTAAAATAATGTTTTTATAGATGTGTATTACATTTGGCTTCACTCGAATTTACATGTGTGCGATTCAGTTTTTTTTTTTTTTATAAAAAATATTATTGTTATTATAACCAAGTTTTTAAATTTATTATCATTCTATTTTACAGTAAAAATCAAAGCGGAAGAGGATTTTGCTACGACAATAAAATGTCTAAAATGCACGCCTTTGTGCTTATATAAAATACAAAATATTCATTATTTATTTTATATACATTATGATTGATCTTTCAATTACTTTAATTTATTTATGACAGATAAATAAATATAACCAGCAATGATATTCAAATGAGTATTTTCAAGTTTCTTCTCGATTAAAATTGATGTAAACAAGACCGTGATATTGACTATTAAAATTGCCCTGATATAAAGATATTAGTATATTGATAATGTACAAGCGTTTATAGTAAACAGTACATAACATTAGAATCACAGTTAGAATGAAAATCAAATAGTACGTAAGGTGTCGCTAACTGAGTGCCCTTCATTTCTCCAGTCAGCGACCGAGCTGTCAGCTATCAAAGAGGTTAATCGCAATCTGAATATTAAAGTTCCAAACGTACAATACATTTTACGTTCGTTTTTCAAACAAAAAATTAACTAATCTTTCCATTACAACAAATTAAACCAAATGTTGATACAATGTATTAATTACTTATTATAATACCTTTTTTTTTGACGGGGCGAAATGCATTTACGCACTACCCTTACCTATTGTATTAGTGAGACCGAGGTCACCCAATACAATAGGTAAGGGGGCACGGAGTGACGAGTTCCGTGCCAGTGTGGGACTCACCCGGGCGTGAAGCGCCCGGAAATACCCACTAAAACCCCCCGGGGCCGTCCGCTGCATTTGGGATGGGGGCGACACGGGGTGGCTTTCGCAGGCACCGCGTCGCACTTATTATAATACCTACAGAAATATATTTCATTAGGCCTCATTCTATGTAAGGTTTGTGTAAATAGGCATTTGACGCGGCTAATTATTTTATAATTAGTTTATTTCTCACGAAAATAATATTTTAAACCGTGGTGGTTTTAATGCGATAAATGTTCGTTTGTTTATCTTCTTATATAAGAAGGATATTATTTATTTATTTACCAATTTTAATGTGTTTATTCGCATGGTAATAATGAATACTTTGAAGTTTCTAGATCAGCCTGTATCTTTCTACAGCTATACGTATATAAAAGAAATAGAAAAATATTGGAAATTTTAAGATTCCAGAACTTATTCGCTCCATTATCTAATCGGGATATTAGTACTCTGTCATTTCATCGAACAATATCGATATATCTAATTATACATATCGTTACATAATTTCTACCCCTGTTGAGTAACTTAAAGTCTATCTCTGCCTATGGCTCGTTGAATGATGTTAAATTTGTAAACCAGTGCAACTGTTGGTATTCATGGTAAGATAGCACTGGACTGAGTGGACTGGAAGAATGCGAAAGAGTTCCTAGACACTGGCATAAACACCTGTTGGAGAAACCCGGGCAGTTTTGGTCTGCTGATAGTTTTTATCTCGGCCCAACTTTATTTCGTTTCGAGCACTCAGAAGGAAGCTGGTAAATTTGTGGCATGAAGATATCTTCTCGATAAGAAAAGTTAGCCGTCACGGGACTCCCGGCATTTGTGAAACGTTCATGTTGATGGTTAAATCCATATGAAATAAAACCCAATAAAGAATAATGAGTATTCAAAATATTATTTTTATTTCTATTCAGAATCATATGTAAATATATCGACTGCAGAAACAAGAGTTCAAGGATAATTGTACAGGAAATTTGAAGCTCTATGAAATAAAATAAAACATTCTTTAAAGAATTAATTATGTTTCTAGAATAACATTATGTTACGTATTTACTGGTAAAGTTTTTATATTATTTTACGTTTTTTGTATTATTTATTGGAATGTTTTTATTCGAATTAGAATTTCAACAGATGCACACAGACGGATGTCAATGCAAAATACTAGTTAACTGAAAGTATGTACATAGGAAACTGTCTAAATAAATGTTTTATTATTATTATTTATTGGAATGCACAAGAAGTTTTTCAGTTGTAAAACAATAAAAAAATTAGGCACCTATAGATTTTTATTTAAAGCCATAATCTAGGCCATGAATGATAATAGTGAAGCTATTTGGTTTTGAACGTTTCACATTAAAATAATTGTTCGGTAGATCGCTCTCATAATCTATTATTGACGTTAAATATAGTGGAATGAACGATGGGAAAACTTTAATTAAAATTTGATTCTGCTGACCCATTATTTACAATTCCTATTAAATGTAATTATAGAGTCCTTATATTAAAGTACCGCTTTTTTAAACATCCATTGTCTATCCGCGGATTAATGCTGAGTTTATGAGAATGCCAGCTCTTTTCTCACAGTTTTAATCCGCTTTATTAATATTGTTTTAACAAAACATTTCAAAAACTGTAACTCGACTATGAAAAATAATTAAATGTTACCCGGGACATAATAACGAATCAATTGACACATTAATCACCAAAATCGGATGAATATTTTAGGCGCTACGAAGGAACATACGTTAATAGAAACATACATATTATACAGACTGCGAAAATCATAACCTTTCCTTTTGACTTCGCCGTAGTAGTCGGGTGAAAAAACAATGTATCGTCAGTGTAGCCTATGTGCCCTTTGAAGTTTGAATGTTTTCCGTTAATATTAACATCTTTGTTCCATACTTAAATCGTTTCCTTATGCCGTATGACATTCACGACCGAGCATTACCAATTAAAATTTAACGATTCTCGTTGACAAAGAATGTGTGAATCAAATATTAGCATAATAAACGTTGAACACAAAACACAATACACAGAAATGGTCTCACAATGGATCACCGAAGTGTGGGTAATTACTAGGCGGTATTGTGTGTTTATTTTTGGTAACATGAAGCGATATTATCGGTGGCTTTGTTTATGCCTCATTTTGAAGCGATCATGGCGCAGCGGGTAATGCGGCCGGATTCCGCGTCGATCGACGCAGGTTCGATACCCACCTATCCGTCTCCTAAAATCGGCCTGAGCTTTCGGTGAAGGAAAGCATCGTGAGAAAACCATGTCATGGTGCTAGGGCATTCTCTAATGATGCCCGCAAGGGTAACTAACCACCCTCAAATTTGAAAACCTGTCGCCAAATACCAATTAGTGTGTTTACCATCCTGAACCACATCGTCACTTAATATCAGGTGAGATTATGGTCAAAGCTCTGAGCCTGTTCCGTGTAAAAAAAAATGATATTGTTCTAGTAGCTATATTGGTGAACGTGTATATAAACGTAAAAAATTAAATTTGTGTGTGTGCGTGTCTTTTTTTTCGAAGTAAATGACGAATTTCCGAAATGAACCGGAAGGGTATCACCGAACTTTTGTGGCCAGCACTTAAGAAGTTTTGTGGGTTATGCATGATTGCCAGTAGGTACTGGCTTGTTAACGTTTATACTCCCTACTAGCTATGTGCCCGCGGCTGCGCCTGTGTTTCATATGTTCTTCACTGCACTTCTTTTATACGGAACCCTAATTATTTTTTAAATTTTTGTTAGTAACACTTAACAAATTTATTTCTTAGAAATTCATGCACTTGCCCATAAAACTGTGCATTGAATCTGATTTTATTGATTTTTCTATGAGTTTTATTTGTTTTACGCGGAACCCTAATTATTTTCGATCATTAAAAGTACTCTAAGTTACCCGAAGTAACTTCAGCAATCTACCAGAAAAATCCCCTCAAAATCCGCCTAGCCGTTCCGGAGATTACCCGGAACAAACAGGCATACAGACAAACAAAAATTTTAAAAACTGTATTTTTGGTATAGGTATAATATATACATTCCTATGTATTTAGTAAAAAAATTGTTATTTTTACATTACAAACAAACACTTCAATTTTATTTATTAGTATAGAATTGATGATACTGAAATGGTGGCGAAGGAAAATATCACGAGAAAACCATAACATGATGATGGAGTATTATCCATGTCTGGATAAGCTATCCTCAAGCTAGAAAATTTGTTGTCAAGCTATCCGTATATGTGTTTAATGACTGAGCCTATGCACTATAAAAATGGTTTGAATCTATTGTTTTTCTTTAATTTCAGAATCTCAAAATGGCCACAACCGGTAAAAGCGGATCTAGTCAACAATTAATAGAGAACGTACCGTGGTAAGTAAAAAAATAATGATATAAAACTATTTACTGACCTTGTGGAATGATAGAAAATATTCCACACGCTTATTAACGATTAATCAGTCGACAACATAAGTTATGTCCAGTAACTAATTAACAAAAAAATATTGACAAGTTATCTTTGAATGTAAGGATATATTTGAAACCTTTAATCGATATCATTCATTTCATGCGTTTCATTCGTTTCATTCATTTCATTCATTTCATTCATTTCATTCATTCATTCATTTCATTCATTTCATTCATTTCATTCATTTCATTCATTTCATTCATTTCATTCATTTCATTCATTTCATTCATTTCATTCATTTCATTCATTTCATTCATTTCATTCATTTCATTCATTTCATTCATTCATTCATTTCATTCATTTCATTCATTTCATTCATTTCATTCATTTTCATTCATTTCATTCATTTCATTCATTTCATTCATTTCATTCATTTCATTCATTTCATTCATTTCATTTCATTTCATTCATCGTTGCCAGATAAAAATTTTCATCACTTGAACGGAGTAAACGAGTATACTCTCAAACATGGTTTAGTTAACTGTTAACTATCCTTCACGTATGACTTTTATTTGCTCATTAATCTTTAGGTATAATGACGTCAAATATTAATCATCCTCATCGTCTTTCTGCCCTTATTCCAATTTGGTTTGGGGTTGGCGTAACATGTCAACCTTTTCCATTCATCTCTATTTGAAATCATCTCCATATTCATTCTCTTTGTAAGCATATTATTTTGCCATCCATCCATTTTTTTTATATTCTCTTTCTGCTATAACCGTCCACATCCACATCCATGTTCCATGCCTACACCAGGACAGTACAGACTCCTTAACTTCTCATTTACTGGCTCCACTTACAAACTCCCTCTAAAGTCAATATACCGTCATAAAAAACATGTTTATCGTTTTCTGGGGAAGCTCTTGCACCAGCTGCAAGCTTAATGTAACGACACTTCATTAATTATCGACACGCCAAAAATTTGCACACTACACTTGAGGTACTTTATTTATGATTTATCAGGTAAATAGTTAATATGTAAAAAGGCTAATGCCATGAAATTTTTAATATCTACATATATCAGTTCAAGCTTAAGCAGAAAACTTGTTTCCCTTATGCTATTCTTTATATAAGGCACTCACCACTAGGGATACACGTCGATTTTTTAGAAAATCGTATCGCGAGCATACCATCCACCGAATCGTTTGAAACTATTCGATTTTCTAGCATATCTAGCATTCGATACAATGACCTCAGAGATCGGATTGCAAAGATTGACGGAATCGTGTACTATTAATAACCTAATTATTGTGTTTACGAAAGGCTATTATTGGTCTATAAGAAGAATTTGAGCTTTGTTTAAAGATATGACGGAACTACAATGAATATGTACATGTGTTTAGATATACATCAAAGATTGACGCCTAAAAGCCTATTGATTTCCATCCGTCCATTCAACCGAAAGACGTCCACTGCTGGACATAGGTCTCACCCAAAGATCTCCACGACGACCGGTTTTGCGTCACACGCATCCAGCAGACTTCCGCGACCTTCACTAGGTCGTCGGTCCTTCTTGTAGGCGGTCCACCCAGATTTCCAGTGATTGATTTATATGATTTTAATTACATGACATTATATATTTCGATACAATTTTGAAACTATCCATTTTTTTTCTTTCTATTCCGCTTCCGCTTCATTCTTCTTTTAAAAATTGTATCGACGTTATACTCCCAAACTACAGATAAGTTCGAGACATTACAACCCAGAGAATGGATACAGACGAACCGGATCGAGCACTCTTATTCGCCGCAGAGCCCCGGTGAAGCTGGCAAAGCCCTTGAGGTTAACTGTTCATAGCTTTAGTCAGTTCGAAAGAAAATTTACATATAATTACTGGTATTTTGAACATCGAGGAATTTGTAACCGTTATAGATTTTTACACCGGCGTTACGACGACATTCGTAGATAAATAGCTCAGCCAGTTACTTATTATTTAATCATTAGTGAATGCGAGTTTTGTTAAATCAAACCATTACGCGTCCTTTACGAGTAGTTTTTTATTTTTCACTCAATATTGTTTTGGAAACTTTAAAAAAAGTAAAAATGTAAACACAATATCTATACTAATAGTTAAAATTGGAGTGTCTGTTTAAAATTATTTATTTTACTAAATAGGTATGAATGTACATATTTATGATACCTATATCAAAAATATAATTTTTTAAATTTTTGTCTGTTAGTCTGTTTGTTTGTTCCGGGTAAACTCCGGAACGGCTGGAAGGATATTTGGTAGATAGCTGAAGTTACTACGGGTCACTTAGGGTACTTATAATTTTCGAAAATAATTAGGGTTCCGCGTTAAAAAAATAGAAGTCATAAAAAATTGAATAAAATCAGATAAAACGCATAGTTTTACGGGCAAGTGCTTGAATTTATGAGAAATATATTTAATTTATCTTAGTACTAATAAATGTTTAAGAAAATAATTAGGGTTACGTATCAAAAAATTAAAACGCAGTGAAGAACATATCAATCGCAGGCGTAGCCGCAGGCACACGGCTAGTTGAAAATAAAGTACTTTAAAGTAAATGAAAATACAATAATATTTTTAAAACAGTTAATACATTTAAATAGCATTTAACTTTAAACCACTTCCGTAATAGTATTTCTGTGACGATTTTATTTTGAATATAGCGTTTCATTTCAAAAGATTAAAAATATATTACAGCTGTACTATATAGCTGTACTCGCAGCTTCGCTTTCTTTGACATTCTTAAAAATATATTGATGTAAATCGTAAATCGTTCTACTTAAATATCCATGTAAATCGGTTTTACTGGTTCTCGAGTTATAAGCCAACTAACTGATAGACAGAGAGAAAGACGCTTCGTTTTATATAATGTAATGTGAGGATAAAACCTCAGGAAGGACATCCTTTAAGTAATAGTAACAATTCACTATTTACTTCGATTTAGATCCGCGAACATGCGCCATTGTGTAAGACGAAATCACGCGTCCACCATTGACCTTTATACGTGATATGTGTAGAAGGGGTTTTCGATGTGAGAATTTTGAAGGTCCCTAGCTTGTATGTCGAATACTCTAGTTTTCTAGTAATTTCTAGTTGGCGACAAAATTTGAAGGTGATAGCTGCCCACTCAAGCGCGCATTTTTTTAACTATTATTATTAATTTACATTAATTTCATAACATATTAACAATTTTCAAAGAATATGGAGGATCATATGCAGTACTGCTGTCACCTCTGGGCGGGAGCACCTGGATACTAGCTCGAGCCACTTGACTCGGTTCAAAGACGTGCTGTGAGAATCGTTGACGATCTCAATCTCGTAAGCGGTTTTAGAACCTTTAAGTTTAAGAAGGGACTTTGCCACCTTATGTGTGTTCTACCGATTGTGTAATGGGTTGTGTTCTGATAAATTGTTTGAAATAATGCCGACACCCAATTTCTACCATCGTACGGCTGGCCATCGGCAGGTAGTTCATCCTCCCCGGACTTTCGACCAATGATCGTACCTCTCTTGAGAGGTGGGCTAAGAGGTGGGTGGGGAAGTATACCCCCCCATCCCTACTGGACCATTGCACGGACGAGGCCCGGTGGGTTCGCCGCAGGGGGTGACGTGGTGCTTGCGAAAGCCATCCCGTATCGCCCCCATCCCAAATGCGGCGGACGGCCCCGGGGGGTTTTAGTTGGTATTTCCGGACGCTTCACGTACGAGCGAGTCTCACACTGGCACGGAGTTGTCCCTCCGTGCCCCCTTACCTATTGCATTGGAGGACTCCGGGCTCACTAATGCAATAGGTAAGGGTAGTGCGCGTAAATGCATTTCCCCCCATCAACATAAAAAAAAAGGTAGTTCATCCTCACATCTTGGAGCTAAAATGGTCCCGGACAGTGCTGTTCCAGAGCTGACCTTTTAAATTTAACAAAATAAAAAACGTTGTATTGCAAAATATCAACAAACATATACTTAAATTAAAAAAAAATGTAAAAAAAAAATGAAACGAGCAATATTAATGTGTAACTTAATAAATGTCAAACATAAATGTAAAAAAATAAATATATTTTATTATTCAATGAATGAACAAATTATGTACTGAATTTATACCAAGGAATTTAATAAACTTCCGTGTCTCCCAGGAACTTCACAACTTCATTTTTAAATTAGCTTTGTGTCCGCGGCTGCGCCCGCGTTTCATGTATTCTACACCGCATTTTATTTTTTTTATACGGAACCCTATTTTCTTTTTTATTACGTACTTGCACGTAAAACTGTGCACTGAATCGGACTTTATTCAATTTTTTATGAATATTATTTTTTTACGCGGTACCCTAATTATTTTTTGAAAATTAAAAATACCCTAAAGTACGCGAAGTAACTTCAACTATCTACTAAAACAAGTCCCGTCAAAATCGGTCATGCCGTTCCAAAGATTACCCATAACAAACAAACAAACAACAATTTTAAAAATGGTATTTTTTGTATAGGTATCGTATATACATTCATATCTATTTATTAAAAAAAAAAAAATAATTTTGACATTACAAACAGACACTTCAATTTTATTTATTAGTATAAAATATAAATATATGCAATGTATCAGCAAATAAGTCTACAGAGTCACCGAGTAGATTATAAAAGAATGTCAGATAAACGCTTACGGTATAGCTTCCATGCTGTAGTTAGGGAATAAGATCCATATTCGAACCTATATCCATCGACGTCATAATCATAATTCGTCATAATTTTAATACTAGAAGTAAAGACAAGTTGTCCGTCCCACGCTTTAGGTTAAGTAAGTGTAATAGAAGCTTTATAGGTAATAGTATTCGGTTTTACAATAAGATCCCAAGTAACATTACCGATTTACCTGACAATAAGTTCAAGTATTATGTCAAGCAAGTTTTAATCTCAAAAGGTTATTACAGGGTGGATCATTACGTGAACGATAGTGATTTCTGGAATTAACCCACATCTCTGTGCTTCCACTAAAAACTGCGATTTGTATAGTTTTTTTATATGACATAAAAAAATTATATATATTATATTTATGAAAAAAAAAAGAACCAGATCGAGTTTCTTGCCTGCGCTCTTCTCGACTGGGTTGTTTTCCGAACCGGTGGTAGTGTTTTAGACGTTCATAAGCGCCTTCTTAGGGCCTAAATTGAATAAATAAATTTTGATTTTTGTTTTTTTTTTTTTTGACGTTATATCCGATCATATTGCCACTGAGCTAGTATCGCTTCTAAGTGTCCGACCAAGTATTACGCAATCACTGATGGATGAGGCGAACATATATATGAAGCAGATTTTGAAACAGAACCAATGTTTATGTTATACATTACATGCATTTGGGTTAAGATCTTTGCTTACTCTTGCTGACGTAATGCTGGAACGTCTTATAAACACTATTTTACTCATTATTTTTTTCATATTCTACCTAATGTAATAAAAAAATATTCTAAAACCTTATTCTAAATTTATCTATAATTTAAAGAAAATATATAAATCGAAACTATGATTTTTTTGTTAAAAGTCAACGAATTAACGATCAGACACATTAATTTAATAATATGTAATTAGTATACTTATAAACAGTCTTGTTGACCTTAACGTTTTTTTTAGCTCTCATAAACTGCCACTACTTAGGTTATACTCGTTTACCTTAACACTATTTAGATCTAACTTGTTTAGTATAAACTAGCTGTGCGCGTGTGACTCTACTCGCATACAAAAACTTTTTTTTTATATAGTGGGTAATACTTTTACGCATCTCCCCTGCCAACTCCACTCCGGGAGTAGAGTCTCCCGGATTAAAGACGACGGGGGTAAGTGGGACTCGCCTGGAGTGAAGCGCCGGGAATACCCACTAAAACCCATATCACCTACCGCCGCCTTCCTGGGGCGACACGGGATTGATTGAGCACACGCCTCGTCGCCCGGCAGCAGGCCCGTATCGAACCACGTTCCTTGTCTCCTCTCCGGAGAGGGGGCAGCCTTTGGAGCAGCCACCCTCCCCCAAACTCCTCAGCTGCCAGCCAAGTGGTCCAACACCTCCCCTCCTTTGGTTCTTATCTGTCTATAAGAACTCTGGAGGAGAGGAACATGTAGGACCAGTGTCGCGTACAAAAACCCTTACCTATGACTTAAAAAAATAATTATGTCGATCGGTTCATTGTATATCATTGTTCATTTATATACCAACAAAAGGACAGACAAAGGACAACAAAGGGACTATTATTGATATTACTTCTGTTATTCGTGTATAATATATAACTTAACAAAATAAAAAAATCTTTATTCAATTTAGGCCCTAAGAAGGCGCTTATGAACGTCTAAAACACTAACACCGGTTCGGAAAACAACCCAGTCGAGAAGAGCGCAGGCAAAAAATTCGATCTGGTTCTTTTTTTATAAATGTAATTTATATCATTTTTTTTTTCATATAAAAACTATACAAATCATAGTCTTAACTAATTATAGCGGAAGCACAGAGATGTAGGTTAATTCCAGACATCACTATCGTTCACGTAATGATCCACCCTGTAATAACCTTTTGAGATTAAAACTTGCTTGACATAATACTTGAACTTATTGTCAGGTAAATCGGTAATGTTACTTGGGATCTTATTGTAAAAGCGAATACTATTACCTATTAGACTTACTAACAACAAAATATATACTAAAACCTGATAAGAGAATATACCTACGATTAAAAATAAGAATCATCTAAATCGCTTCTGTCGTTCTCTAGTTATTAAGCGTATAACGAACAGAAAGACAGACAGCGATATATATATAGCGACAGCGTAGAAAAATTCTACGTTACAATGACACTTAACTAATAAATAATGTTAAGTGTGAAGTTAACAGCTAGCCGCCGGGATGCTGTTTGAAGAGGATCCGTGGATCAGTTATTATTTGTTAATTAATACGATCAACTTGTATTCTATACGCTTCTAAATTTTTATATGTTTAATTTTAATTATACGAATTTTAACGAATAACATATGTTTGTGCCCGATGTGGCGACAGGCTCGTCCCCTGTCACATCTGGGACGGAACTAAGCTCGGCGAAATGTGGGTGGTGTAGTTCGCTATTTCACCTCTGCCTAACCCTTCGGGGATAACAGGCGTGAGCTTATGTTATGTTATGTTAAATAACAATTATTGCATCACTTTCAAATTTAGAGTTGTATTTTTCTATATTCTGTTTTTTTAATTAACATTCCTCATCTTTTCATCTTAAGTTTCTATTAAGTTTTTATTTTCATTATTTCGTATCTGGTTTATGTATAATATCCAGGGTCAGATCTTTTATGATTTATCTACGTGTGATCCGCAAATGCCCTTTAAATTAAAGGGGAAGATTTACAAGAAAATAATACGACCTGTCGTCTTGTATGGATCAGAATGTTACCCCATAAAGGTGACGGACGAAAGAAGATTACATGCAGCTGAGATGCGAATGTTGAGAGGGATGTGTGGGGTAACAAGAATGGACAGGATTAGGAATGAATATATTAGAGGAAGTTTGGAAGTGACCCCAATAACAGAAAAGTTAAGAGGCGGTCGTTTATCCTGGTATGGACATGTGATGCGCAGGGAGAAAGAGAATGTAGTAAGAAAGGTATTGGATATGAATGTGGACGGTTACATGGGAAGGGGAAGACCAAAGAAAAGATGGATGGACTGTGTGAAAGATGATATGCTTAGGAAAGGAGTGAATGCGGAGATGACAACAAATAGAGAGGAATGGAAGAGGAGGACATGTTGCGCCGACCCCAAATAAAAATGGGAAAAGGGTAGTGAGATGATGATGAGATCTTTTATGATTTATTTTATTTTATAAATTTTGATGAAATTCACAACTAATTTAAAGTACAAAGTTATAACTTGTGAGTATATGTTTTCGTTTTATATATTATATGAAGGAAAAAAGACAGTTAAGGTTCGTTTATGTATTACTTAAGCATAATTTTAACCATTTTTGACCGCATTTTTCATACATTTTTCACTGCGTGATATAGTTTTTTTCAACTTTTCTATACGGAACCGTAATTATTTTCCAAAAATTTTTATGCTACTAACATTAAGCTAAGATATTTACTAAACTCAAATACCTGCCAGTAAAACTGTATTGAATCGGGTTTTATTCAATTTTTTATGCGTTTTTAATTTTTTTACGCAGAACAATAATTATTTCCGAAATTTAAAAGTAACCCTAAGTTACTCGAAGTAACTTCAGCTATGTAACAAAAAAATTCGCATCAAAATCGGTCCCCCGTTCCGGAGATTACCTGAAATAAGCAAAGTAACAAAATTTTTAAAAATTGTTTCACTGCTATTGGTATCGTATATATATACATATCTATTTAGTAAAGAAAATATATTTTGACATCACAAACAGACACTTCAATTTTCTTTATTAGCATATATTGTAACGCGTTAGATCATCTGTACATAGTTTTGAAAATTATAACTGTATCTCTAAATAGGATTTCAATGTTTACTGTAGTACGTACGTCTACCGGACGTATGGAACTGTAGTCAGAGCTAGGATATATAATAATAATGCGAAGTGTAAATAGAATATTATCTCCTACTAAACGAGCATAATTATAGTAAATGATTTCTCGCGATAAGTCACTTAAGTACGTACTAATGTGACATGTATATAAGGTATTTTCAACCTCCTATAATACGTGTCAATAGGGTATTTGTCTGTATTAAAACTATAGTTCGTGCCGATGTAATCTTATGTCGATTCTTTTTTCATAATTTTTATAATATTTTTTTTAGTAAATCACGATAATCACGACATCGTCTTATTAATTCACAAAATAGTAAATTTTGCGCTATCGTGTGTTACCGTTGCGAATAGATATTTGTTTGTTTCAAATCGAATCAAAAATTCTTGATTCAATTTGAGGTTCGTTTTCTTATTTAATTCAATATTACTTTCAGTTTATTATTTGTTTTTTTTTATTTTCACTTATAACATTTTGCAGCAGCGTCTCTAGCCCATGTAACGCCCGTGTAGGAGCACGGTACAACTGAAATATCTGATATTTTTAAACGGCAATTCGGGTGCAATTAATGTTGTCGGGAAGCAATTGGTACATGAGTAACAAAGGTATTTTCTTTATTTTTCATTCATTCATTCAATCATAAGACGTCCACTGCTAGCCATAGGTTTCCCCTAAATAAGAGGGCGATTGCCATAATCGCCAGCCCCGAACGACGCATCTTTGTAGGTGTCCTTCTGATCGCTTGGCGCCCTCTAAAATCCTGCGCCCGTGTGCACTACACACCCCGCACTATGGGTAAAGACGGCTCTGACATTTTGGACATGTACACTATTTGCAAATGTAATTTTATAAATTTTTATGAACGTTTCCTAAAATAGAGGAGATGAATAAATTAGCTATCCAAGCGAAGGCATAAAGGTTGACATTCTTAATATCAGAATTTAAATTTATATCCATCAAGAACTTAATTAAGAACAAAAATTAATTAAAAGAAAAAAAAATCATGAAGACACACACACGTAAGACGAATTCGTCTTAACCTTTCATTCCACTTGTTTTCGTCCTATTGTTGGTAACATAAACATAATCATGATTTTAAAACTAGTTGATGTCTACCTAAATTCTATTATTAATTACGTCTAAATTATATATTGTCTCTCTTTATACGATTGTGTGCCACATCATTAGGAAGAGGGATAACAGATTTGTTTACTATTGTTAATAAGGGGTCGTTCATTAATCACGTGAGGCTGTAAAAGTGGAGAGCGCACTCAGAAAAAAGGTACAAAATATTAAAAGAAGGGTTGCATTGTGATGTATATAAATGTTTTCGTTGGACGCGCGTTGACTTGAAAAATGGCGCGCGACCATGACTCACCCTTGCTAGACAACCAGTTCCAAAATTAAATCTGGGTACATCTGTCCTGAAAATATCTATGATACTTTGTACCAAAAAATTTACAAGTGATTTTCAGTAGAGTCGACTCTCACAACATACAACTTGAAAGGAGAAGATGACAAATTTGAAAAAAAAAAAACCATCACGTGATCAATGGAGGGCCCCTAAGGAGGAGGGGGGAATCAAAAATATCTAAACTATGCTTACCTAATACTCGAATGGTGCCTAATATAATACCTATTATGTCGGAACGCGTTCAAACTACTTCGGGTCAATTTAACGCACCAATGCTCCTGCAGGATGGAAGCCAGGATGCATCGCCTCGTCATTGAGAATTAGGCATACAGGTTTTTTCGAAACGTTTCCTGCGATTATGCAATATTATCGTATAGCAATGTCGGTGCATTAGTTAGTGAAAGGGAAACGCATAACAACAAACAGGTCGACGCGCGCACGCGCTTCTGCTGCGCTGCAATTGACAGATAAAACAAATATTATTATTCTTAAAACCCAGTATAAGTCCTATACTTCACTTGTAATTTAAGTGATTCTTATTAATGGGCGTTATATTGAACAGTAGTTAGTGTATTATTATTATGTGGTTCGACATATCGATTGTAACGGAAAGCGGCGGCAAAAAGAAACTTTTGACTTTAGAGTAAGTAAATTATCGATTGTTTATTGATTTTTATTTTACAATGGACTCTACTTGAGATTTTCGATATGTTGTGACAATTTGGTAAAGTAACATGTACTTGTAAAGTGTACCTTTATGTAAAACAATTTTAATAAACTATAAGGGGGAGTCCAAACGAGCGCAATTTTGTAAGTTGTGAGTCGCGTATTTACGCTACATTCGGTTTTATATAAAACTGTGGTTTGTTTCACACGACGACGCAAAATGAGTGTATCAATATCAACTTCGCATGTAGATGAAATTGAATTTCGGTCGGCATGTGTGACTTTCGGTTACGGGGAAGTGAGGGAAGTGGGCAGATTCGTGTTGAATGCGCAAGAGTTAATATTATTTCATTTTATTCCAGTCAAACATAAATCACGCTACGCAGAATGCACGACGTAAATTACGCTCGTTTGTCTTCAACCTTACCATAAAATATTTGAATGATTCAGACTGAATTATGTTAGCAAGAGACCCTATTGGTGCAAATTTTTTGTCGATTTCATTCGCTATTATCCCCATAACTTTTTTTAATATCTACATATGTTTTTTTTTTACCCACACTACTGTTATCTATTTCTATTATTTTGTTACCTTTATTGGCTTCTAATACACCTTCGAATGCTTTGGTTAAAAAATCTAACCCTTTGTTTAATCTGTCTTCTCTTATCGTTAAATCCAGACTTCCAGAAAAAATTGGTAATTTAAACTCCATAGATTCTAATTTAGATTTGCCTGCCGTTTGTACTGCTTCCTGAATTATAATTGTATTGACTTCTATATTACGTACATCTTCTTTTATTTATTTCATATGGTTTTAAATAATTTTCTGGTATATTCATTTCAACGAGATCAAGTTTATTGTGTTTTTAATCATAAATAATCAAACTTCCTATTAACTTGCTTAAAGCATGGCTAGAAGATTCATTTTGTAATTGTTGAAAGTATTTTGTGATTTCTTGTTTAGTCAAATTAGTATTTTTGCAATGATTTTCTACGATTTCTTTGAAAAGCATGTCTCTTAAAACAATTAGAGTACGGTCATATGTTTTCATATGTATGTGACAATTAAAATAAATATAAAGATGATGTAAATCGGTTCAATTGTACTGAAATTCTAATACCAAGTGTTATTGTAGTAGTGAGTCCAGCAAGGTTCATCTAAAAGTAATATTTCGAATCTGATTGATTCATCACAGCAGATGTAGCCTTCTCCAAGCGTTGTCACCGAGCTGTTTGTACTCTATGCTACTTTTTTGTTTCCAATAAATCTTCTATTATTTAAGGTATAAAATACACAAAAATATTTGAAAATAATTATTACCGTATATATTAATTTCTAGTAGGTCGGATAACATTGAAGGAATCTAGTTTTTAATAGGTAATATTTAGATAATTAAAGGAAAAAATGCTCGCGGCATCATTAAGGTAATTGACGTAAGTACCCTTGAGGTTCCCAGATATATTTGCCACCATATACATGTTGTGAACTCTATTCCACCATCTCGACACGAACAAAGAACATCACAAGCTCGTAACTTTGCCGTGCTTTGTAGATGAGCAATGGAATCCCTGCCATTAAGTTTCTCGCTTTCTATGACATCGTATCTTAAAACAGAAGTGTAAAGTGTTATCTCAGCAAAGAAAAAAAAACCGTGAATGCATTTTGCAGCTAAGCATTAGAACAATTCTAAATATAGGTACGTGCCGATAATAATCAAATTTGGCGAGGACCAAAAATAAAAAATAAAAATAAAACATGACATTTTAAATTAGGAAGTCGTCTATCTGTTGCAACAATTTATATTGATGATGAAATCCAGTAAAAAAAAAACGATTTTAAAACATGAAATTTATTACCAAATTTGTTGTTCAAATTATTTTCAACCAATGAAAACAGTGTGACGTGAGATTTTTAGCCAATCATATAAGAGCGCGAGTTTTTCGATCTGACGTCGTTTTTGAACTGATAGTTACTGATTAACTTTTACATAACATACATAAGCTCACGCCTGTTATCCCCGAAGGGTTAGGCAGAGGTGAAGTTGCGAACTACACCTCCCACAATCCGCCGAGCTTAGTTCCGTCCCAGATGTGACAGGGGGCGAGCCTGTCGCTTATCGGGCACAAATTCCAAACTCCGGGATGATACTGAGTAGAAAAACCCAATACCACTTGACCCGATCCAGGGATCGAATCCGAGACCTCAGAACGGCAGTCGTGCCGTAATACAACTGCGCCACCGAGGCAGTTAACTTTTAACTTATCTTTTACTTAATCTGTATTCCACAATCGTTGATACCTACGTAAGAATAAAAAAACATTCAGAATCAGTCGCCTCCTAAACGAAAGTAGTCAAACCCATACATTAGTATCTGTAATTAGTCCGCTTCAAAATTTAATTTAGTAATTTATTCTAGGAGTGGTACTGTTAGTTTTAGTTTTACATGAGTGTTACCAATTAACTGTTAAAATTCTGTCGTGACAATAAATTTGACCCATACTAACGAGTCAAATTAGATAAATAAAGAGATAAATTTAGAAAGGTTTATAATTATAATATTTATGGTCGAAAATAAAACCAGCACTAGAAACACTTATGAAATTGAACACAAATAATTTTACTTCTTAATGGGCATCGTATTGATAACGGCAAATGTTTGTGCTGTGTCAATGAAAGCAAAGAAAAACACCGTTATCATTCACCCAGTGGCGTTAGATTAAGTGTTTATTTAACAGCACTAACCAAAGTTAATAAATACTCGGTCGCTCGCTCTAAACAAACATATCTCGAAATATACTCAACTCAAGCATCGACATCGTTCATAGTTGGCGCATTTCGTAAACTATTACAGAAATAATACAGTTATTTTGTAATATCATGGATGCTATGCAGTGGCTTATAGAGCTGACGCATACTAGGGACAATGTTTTTTTTTTTTTTTAAATGTTTTGGAGCAGAATTAGTATAACAGGAATAAACACATCTGTCGGTGTTTGGCGTAGGTTTTCAAACTTAAGAGTGATAGCTATCCAGGTGGGCATTATTACAAAATGGCATCTGTAGCATTCGATATGGCTAAATGCCGCTGAAGCTGCGTTAAAAAATACAAGAATTAATTATTTGGAACAATTATTACGTAAGCATCAATGGAAGACGTTGGGCGAGGGTCTATGCTTTGCTTATTTTTGATGACAAGGGGGACGGAGAGGTAAGTAATATTTGCTGATTCGTATTCATTTATTTTTCAAAATTATGCGAATACTTATGTAATCATGGGAAAGTATTTTACTACCTCTTGCTGATAAGGGTTGGGAGGGAGTGGCCAAAAATGTCCACGTTACGTAACACTTGAACGACCCCTTTGCAGTTAATAAATACACACAGTGTAATATATGTATATATTTTTTTATTTATCCCAATGTATATTTTAGTAATGTTGTTTGTAACGAACACAACCGGTATTTATACATAAATATATTTTAGGCAATCGGTTGAGGGCAACGAACAAAACTCACTTTCAAGGACAGATGATTATAAGTGGGCCGAATTACATAATAATCACTACAGCTTATGCCGGTGGATTCGTTCACGAATTAATTAGGTACGTGCGCGTTAATTCTCATATATGTAATGAGCACTAATCTTTACATATATCTCTTCTTAGTCCAGTCCTTACTGGACTACACTTTATATGATTTTACAGTTAAAGTTGAGAATAAGTACTGTACAGTGGTCCCGTTTCAGTCGGGTTCCTCTGCCCAATCCACTAACTTCTATCCCCTCTAATTATATTATATCTTTACATTTACTGTCTGGTCATTATATCGCTTAACCGTCTAACAAATAGGGGAAACATTTTCCCCATTTTAAAATCTACGATTGTCTGTTATTTAATTTTAACATTATTTGAATTTTGAATTTACAAAATATTTCCTACAAAATTTACTACATTTGTTCTAATGCATTTTTTTATTACCTGATCTGTTAGTATGTTCTTTAACATTTGCGTATCTAATATAAAGCAAGATATAAATATAAAATAAATCGCCACATAAATTATATAACTAGCTTATTTTAGGAACTTTCCCAAGTTTATTTTAGCCAACCCATTGAGCATTTAGAAGATTTCAAGACAAGAAGGGATATAATAAAATATGCAGAATATATTAATAATATAATTTAAAAGAAGATTCATGTGAATACGGTCAGTTTTTTCTTGAATTAAATTGTCACCAAAATCATATTATATTATCTAAAGAAGATATATTATAAGAAAACGCTAACAGCGAAGTAGAAACAAAAAAATCTGACTTCTGACTTTATATAATATCACCAGTTTAAACTTTATTGTATGTATGTGAAAATGTATGCATATAATTAAATTGTTTCGAGAAATTACAATTGCAAATTAAACTCCGATGCGAACTGATGTCTAGTTAATAATGCAAGACCTAGGTCAGTGAACTATGGTCAAGAATATTTATTTTATATTATTTATTAACTGACCCGTTAGATGCTGTCTATATTTAAATATGTACCTATATATTTTTACACACTTTATCTAAATCTTCACTAAACATTTTATCAAATCCATAATAAACAGAACTAAATAAAAAACATATTACTTAAAAAATCTGGTAAGTTATTCTTGCAAGTTCATATAAAAATCACTCTCGATTACATATTCCAAATTTTCCGGTTAACTTTTACATTTTTTTTTTCTGTAAATATCTAAAAAGAATGCGCTTTTCAATAAACATAGTATTTAATTTTTATTCAAATTTTCATAATGAATATACCACACATTCTGGAAGTTTGAAAACCTATCGCCAAATACCAATAGGTGGGTTCCGGCAGCATCACTTGAGAACTCAGTACCAAATTTAGTGTGTTTACCATCCTGGACCACATCGTCGCTTAATATCAAGTGAGATTATGGTCAAAGCGCTGAGTCGTCTATTCCGTGTAAAAATAAAGCTATTTCCGTTCTAATTCTAATTATTTATCTTCAATTAGTATATGTGAACGAACCAAGGAAGAACAAGACATGAATACTTACGTAGTAAATCTAAAAAGACGTGTAGATAGCGACCGAAATGAACGAGATTAAATAAATGATATCAGAATCTAGCGATAAATGAGAGTTAATTCAGAACACACGCTCGCGCGCGCAACTGCTGTAGTGACGTCATTAACCTCGAACTTGAAATCCGTACGCACTGCGCCGTGAAACCGCTCGAACTCTTGTTGCGTAAAAGCGGTTTGCCCAATATGAATACATTTTAATTTTGTAAATCGATGCATACAATTGTATAAATAATTACACTTGCACTATAACGCTATTGTTGAAAGAATTACTTAATTTAAAGAATTTATTAATTTCATTTCCGTACCTCCTAAAAGTCTACTGAGCTACTAGCTGTGTGCCCGTGGTTCCCGCCCACGTTTCATATAATCTTAACTGCGTAATATAGTTTATAAATAATCATTGGAAAAATAATGAAAAATAAAATCTCAAAAGGTTATTACAGGGTGGATCATTACGTGAACGATAGTGATGTCTGGAAATAACCCACATCTCTGTGCTTCCACTAAAAACTACGATTTGTATAGTTTTTTATATGACATAAAAAAATTATATATATTATATTTATGAAAAAAAAAAGAACCAGATCTTGCCGGCTCTTCTCGACTGGGTTGTTTTCCGAACCGGTGGTAGTGTTTTTTGACGTTCATAAGCGCCTTCTTAGGGCCTAAATTGAATAAATAAATTTTGATTTTGATTTTGATTTTGATTTTGAATGTTTCGACGGTCCTGTCTATTAAGTCGTATTTTGTTCACAATTTCTTGTACTATATTTTTTACGAGGAACCCTATTAATAATTTGTCTGAAATTATTTTTGGTACTAACAGAAAGCATAGATATTTCTCATAAACTCAAACACCTGACAGTAAAAAGCATTGAATCGGAACTCTAATTAATTTTGAAAAATAAAAGTACTCGTAAGTTACGCCAAAAAAATAGTCCTGTCAAATCGGTCCAGAAATTCCGGAGATTAATCGGAAGAAACAGACAGACGGACAATTTAAAAAAAAATGGTTTTTTGGTATATGTATGGTATATAACAATTATTATTATTTTACTTATCATATTCGCAGACTCGTATTTAGTTAATACTGCAAAATATTCTGTCTTCTTTAGTGTCTGTTGGTTTATGGATTTATAACTCGAGAACCGCTGAACGAATTATTTTTTATTCAATAATATGTATATTATTCGGCTACGTTTTAGTACATCATTTTATTGTTACGTTAGTTAACATGTAAAATGAGTTATGAGCGAATTTACCTGTAGGTACCAGTGGAAGTAATGTTAATTTTCCCACATACTGACTGCAACATGGGCGCATTGTTAATGTTATTTTCCCATATACTGCCTGCAACATGGGCGCATTATTAATGTTATTTAGTAGAGAACAGTTCAGCCTCAGTTAGTTCATTACAGAATGTCCGTGCAACCGCATTAAGACCACTTGTGACCTTAACTGCAATGATTTGTTATACGTTAGGATCTGGAATATCGGGAGCCTTAATACGTTGGTTGGTTCCAAGTCTTTTTATCTGACTGGCTTCCAATGAATATATTATTACGTTGCAATTATCTTACGTAGAAAGATTTTGGTTACAAATGTTTTCTACATAACTCGCTTATCCTTACATTATAATATAAAAGGCAACACTAATCTGTCTGTCCGTTAGTTGGCGTAGAACTCGAACTCGAAGTCACTGAACCGAATTACATGATCTTTTCTTAAATCGTAAATAATTATTATCTGGTCAGTTTTTAGTATTTTTTTTATTAGACAATAGAAAAAAAACCAAGATACCGGTTGAAAATCACCATTATCATGTTCGTTCTTACATCCTTATATTATATAATAAAAAGGCAAGATCTATCTGTCTGACTGTACGTTAGTATACACGGGCAGAGCCGCGGACATACAGCTTGTGATTTATATATTTTTAACACTACATGCATTGCTCTCATTATCTGAGATTTATGAAACCCTATAGAGAGAATTATGATTATTAACATGTAAAGAAAATATATTTCCTTAATTATGTATTATTATATTTTATAATGTAAAGAGTTTAGTTTATAAGGTTAAGAAAGTCATGCTGGCCATTATGATATTTTGATATATGTCAAAAATGTTATATATTATTCATAATTGTATTTTCAGTTTAGAATTGTAAAAAAATAAACTTAAAATGTCGTTTCTTTATTAAAAAGCAACACATTGTTTATTTTTCTTAATATACGAATAATATCTTAGATAAAGAAATAATGTTCCGTTTGCTCAGTCATTATTTTTGTTATTATTGTGCGCTACCTCCTGATGTTACGATATTATTTCAAGACAGTTAACTAATCATTTCAAAGTGTATACGGACGATATTTTATAATGATTTGTAAGAGACTTACACTGATTACTTTTGCATCATAACCGAGAGCCGATAGTGGTGCGGTGGAGATTCGTTCTTGCCCCACACAGAGCTCTGTGAAATCGACGCGTTGCTAAATACGAGTGTAAACTCAATGTCACAGGCGTGCGATTGCTCGCGTTCAAAAGCCCGTGGTTTGTTATTCCTCTGTATGTTTTAAATTGCGTACGAGTTAAAATATCGTAACATGTGTTTTTTATTAAACATATTATATTGCACATAGGTAATAATAGCGTCCTACATTTGTACTGTGGTTGAATGTTTTTTTAATTAAATTGAATTATAAGTAAAACTTTGGTCACAACACTAATCTAAGTGAAAAACGAGGGCTCAGTGCTTCGACCAAATCTCAACTGATGTTAAATAACGATTTAGTCCAGGACGGTAAACGCACTAAACTTAAAAGGCCTCCAAGTGATGCTCCCGGAGCACACCTATTTGTGTTAGGCGACAGATTTTCAAACTTTAGGGTGGTAGCTACCCAGACATTTTTAACCCTCTTTTCAGCAATAGTAAGCAATGTTCTTACCCCCTCCCAATATATTATTCTACCAATACATGACTGACACACAGTACATGGCACAGTATACGAACTTACGAAAATTTATCAGGTATATCAACACAGCAATGGAAACAATTCCTTTTATGGTTGTAATTTAAAAGCATGTACCCTTTTGGAAACGTTATTAAATTTGGACGGCGATACGTTATCAGATCGTGTGTCATGAACGCTGTATCAAAAACATGTGGCATTGATTTGTTATATTTGGACTCGACTTAACTAAATATAGATGGAGGAATAAAATAATTCTTCCGCGTACGACGCATCATGTAGTAAGTAAGGTAAACCCATCGTTTTTAAAAAAAAATCCCACTAGAGGCAATGCAGGAAGCGTTTCGGTCAGCGCTCATATTGAAATTCATATGTACTGAATCTATAATATGAGTTCAACTTAGTTTGCCCTAAAGGCATTAATAGATGCGCGGACCGGACCATTTACATGCTATCGTTAACGACCAAAGCTATATATCAGTCGCCTGTCAGGTACAGATATTAATTATGGGGGGCAGGAATTATATCCTACCCCCCGGCTGACTGACCTAACTAGGTCATACCTCCTACGGGAGGTGGGCGAAGAGGTGGGGTTGAGAGGTACTCCCCCATCCCCGCTGGGCCATTGCACGACGAGGCCCGGTGGGTTCGCTGCAGGGGGCGACGCGGTGCTTGCGAAAGCCACCCCGTGTCGCCCCCATCCCAAATGCAGCGGACGGCCCCGGAGGGTTTTAGTGGGTATTTCCGGGCGCTTCACGCCCGGGTGAGTCCCACACTGGCACGGAACTCGTCACTCCGTGCCCCCTTACTTATTGTATTAGGGGACTTCGGTCTCACTAATACAATAGGTAAGGGTAGTGCGTAAATGCATTTCCCCCCGTCAAAAAAAAAAGGTACAGATATTAATATATAAAAGTGCGAGAAAAAATTGCTACTGCTGTAGCGGCAAGATTGACGCCGTCATATAAATCTATACACATTATAAAAGACAATATCTATCTGACTGTCCGTTAGTTGCATAAATAGAAATTTCTGTTTTTTTTTTCGCGCTTTCATAATAACCTCCGTACCTAACTGTGCTCACAAGTTGACTGATAACTTGGGTCAGTTAGGTCCTCCGCTTTATCATGTACGCGGTCCGGTCCGTACGTCTATTATGGCTTTAAAGGTAGTACATTAAACTTTTTGCCGTTTCGTTTTCGTCATACATTTTCTTTGTTTGTGTACGTATATTTTTTGTAAAAATATGTTATTTTATATTTCTTTGTACTTAGATATCACTCATTAAAGTCATTATAGCAAACGAACGCGTTTGAAGGTCGACGTTGAGGTTGAAAAATGCAATAATTATACTTATTTTTCCGGTTCGCTAAAAACGCGCTACCTGTGTATAAAAAAAAATGCATGTGTACGTGCAAGGACGCCATTGTACCGCGGACGTAATGCGGGTGTATCTACGTCGAAAATTACTAATGTTTTCAGCACGCTGCGAGCGGGCCGGGACACCAACGCAATTTTACTATAGAAGAGTCTTCTATAGAAACACGCGCTGGCGTCTCGATCCGCCCGCTGTATACCGAAACTATAAGGTATATAGGACACTAACGGAACACGTAGGTAGACGTTGTCCTATCACATAATTGACTAACTAAATACATTTAATGAAATGAAATAAAACTATTGAACTATGGAGGTTGTACATTCTTCCTAATATTCCTCCTAGAGTCGTCCTAATATTCGATGAAAATTTCTCAAAATATGTTCTTAATAAAGTCCAAAACACAAACTAACTAATTACCTAAGTTATAAATGAAAGCACATTCACAGAAATCTATATTCGCGGGACAGCCATCTAAATTCAATATATTTTTATAAAATCCTGTACTCAATGCTCATTGAATTTCGTTGTTTGGTTCAACAAACATATATTTTTTCGAACAAGTATCTATATACCTTTTGTTAAAGTTTCACACAAATAGCTTAACCCAATAATTCATTACGATAAATAATGTTAACTTATTAAATAATCACATATTATACGTGTAAGAGAAACAGCTCAACTACTTAAATTATTTATTGAAAAAATTTGAACTTTATAAACTCTTCCAAATATATTTTACATATTGTTTAGAAAAACAATTATTGTTTTAAATCACAATAAAGTAATGTATGTATGGTTATCCTATTGTTTGTGAAGAGTCCTACATTTAAATTGTAACCGGAAGTCATTAGTAAAATTTCAAACCGGACACAGTCAAATAAATACCGGAAATTCATAATGTTTTTACTATATTTAACAGCAAGAACAGACGTATAATTTTTATTATTATAGAGCTAACAATGGGTATTATTTTTAATCTACCGTTCTCTTCATGTCCTGATAATCAAATTGATAGCTGTGTCAAATAAAGTTCTTAAAATTAGTGATAGATAGTTGATTATCGTTTCTTTTTATTTAGTTATATGTTTAAAACACATTATTTTCGTATTACAATCAAAAGAGAAACAATTAAATATACCAACAACACACTCGATGGAGAAAAGTGTTCGTTTTATACCTTCGTTCCGTCTGAAAGACAGCGTTGAATTTTAATAGACATTATAAATACAATGTACGTATATTATTTTACGTACAAAGTTATTTCTAATATAATGCTATATAAACTATAATTCCAGTTACAAACTACAAAGTTATTTGATGATCAGACATTGTTTATCCGGTAACGCTTGCTCTAAAATATTTCCAAATCGGTTAACGTAGTGTTTTCGAATTCATTCAGGTGAAATTGATTTTAATATTCCACATATAAATAAGTATTTTATTTAGATTAAAAGTCAGGTATCTTTTATATTTTTTTTAATATAATTTTTGTAAATTACCAATTAACCATATGTCAAAAAGCGTAATGATATTTAAATTAGATCTTTTCCTCTGGCTCACTCTTGTGCCACTCTGAAAACCACATTCAATTCAGTTCCGTAGTTATCAAGTGATATGTCCATTTGAATAAAGAAAATTTACCATGTTTATGTCATCATAATCATCATTTTACTTTTATCTTATACCAAGACCGGCACATGTTTTTTTATCCAAATCTCCATTATCAAATGTCATCACAAAACTCCCACCTTTTATATATTCATGGTTTTTCACACACTTCAACCATACTTTCTTGGATCTTAAGGATCTCCTTAGTTAAATTATGTGAATTGAATTCCTCTTGACATACCCATAAGTTTCATATTACTCCTTAATTCCTCTGTCACTGGTCAACCTTCTGATATAGGTATCTCTCGTTCCTATCCTTATCCGTTCTGTTATTTCACACATCCATCTTAACATTCGCATATCTGGTACATGCACTTTTTATTTTTCAGTCTTTTTATAAAACTGTTATAATTCGTAATTGATTTTCCATTGCTTTGACCGCTGTCAGATAATCTAGTATCTTTACAACTGCAAGGGGTTTTGAATAGTTTTTAAAAAATAGTAAAAATTCACGACGTTTTCACTGCTTTGTTAATTAATTACCGTGATTACGATAGATAATGGAGTAATTTTTTTTACGCTAATTCTTGTAAAGTCACGAACACTGTCTAATATATTACACAAACACTACATGAAATGTGTAAATATTTGCCGTATCTATGATGTCAGTGGACTTTGGGCGTAGTAATATTATTTTTTTTTTGATAGGTTATATGATAGCTACTTGATAATTTGATTTAATTTTCTATGATAAACCTAAGATTGAATTTGGCTTTGCAACTGATGTGTCTTTTACAGAATCCAGAATTTCCGTCATTAAAAAAACTTATTAAACTAAATTCACATGTACTTCATCATTATATATTAATGGAGTAGCCGATAATTGAATAACGTACTACCTAACAATTTTTAGGACCTTTCTTATGTATTGGAGTAATGAATGCTGATTTCCAGATGGGAGGCGCCAAGAAATCAACTAATGACCTTTTAAATAGATAATATAGGGGAACAACTA
This sequence comes from Samia ricini, assembly GCA_014132275.2. Lineage (NCBI taxonomy): Eukaryota > Metazoa > Arthropoda > Insecta > Lepidoptera > Saturniidae > Samia > Samia ricini. The sequence continues at coordinate 2,343,599 of AP028161.1, read as the reverse complement.
TAGTTTTAGCACATTTTAAAAGAAATGTAGCAGGTAATTGATCAGGTCCAGCAGATTTGAAAACGTCAAGTTTAGTTAATAATTTATAGATGTCATCAATCATCAATCTCGATATTGTGAATCGATATGTGTGTGTGCGGTCGATTTATGAATTGATTGGGACCTTTGTCATCGGTATGGTCAATATTAGCATTACTCAAAAATGCAGATTTAAAAAAAAGCTGAGAATACATCACATACACGCCCTCACTGGAAGTCGCTGTTACATCTCCAAACTTAGCGAAATTAGGAAAATTACTGCTTTTAGAGCGGGACTTAATATAAGACCAAAATGCTTTAGGGTGGTTGCTAATATTATTTTCGACAGATCTGATATAGTCCTCATAGCAGGTTTTTTCAAATCCATGCTGATTTTGATTCCAAGTTTTATATTTTCGGTCATGTTTATATATTTCTGTTATAACCTTTTTGAGTGCTTGTGAATACCAAGTTGGATGAGAATTACATGAAAAGATCCTACGAAGAATATATTTATTCCTTAGGGCATTCAGGTTCTGTGATAGAATTATGCAATGGCGTCAAGAAATGATCTATTGTTAAGCTCTTTTTCCCAATTAATTTCATGTATTTCAGAGTTAATTGAATCGAAATCTCCCTTGTTGTAGACATACTTAATGTACGGAGCAGGTGTTAATGGAATTAAATTAATAAATGGAATTGTTATTAGAAGAGAGTTATAATACGGGTCGATTGGTACTAAAGAATTGTGACTGTCGGTTACTGATATTACGTTATTACAAAACACTAGATCAAAAATTTTGTTGTTATTATTCATGACCCTGTTGTATTGGGTTAAGTTATTAGCGTTCATCTCGTCTATAAGCAGGATCTCACCTGGGGCGGAAACGATAGACGGAATTAAATGTGAATAATTTGTCTTTTTCCAAATAATTCCACTTAAATTTAAGTCACCCACCACTAAAAACTTTTCATGCGGGTTAGATAAAGTAATGTTATTCAATTTATCCAAAAAATTATATAGTTAATGAGATAAGGAATTGCCTATATTCTGGCTACATAAATAAAGCACACATATGTGCAGAGTGACAATATTACTATTTTGTGTAACATTTAAAGTTAACCAGAGGTCTTCTGCTGAAGAGTTATAGCATGGTTGGGGAGTCATTTCAAGGGAATTTCTATAGGCTATAAGGAATCCACCGCCGCGAGCCTGACGTGTTAGATTATAATTTCGATCACATCGCCATACTATAAATCTACTATCAAATAGTTGTGTCTAAAATACTACCATTTAGCCAGGTTTCACTCAAAAGTATCAAGTCATAAGACTTGGTACATAGGTTTCTATAAAATTCAACAGTCTTAGGCCTTACGGTCATTTTTGATAATAAACGTAAAATATCATTTTGATAATAAAACACCAAGTTATTGTCACTGAGGGCCATTGGAGAATATATTTCTTAGCAGATTATAGTTTTTAAGTAAATTTAAATGGAAAACAAGGTTATAAGGTGAAACGTTAATAGGTGAAACATAATTGATACGGATAATCAAATATATCTGCTGTTTCTCGTAAAAAATATATGGCTCCAGTAATTCACAACCCAAGACAATAAACATAATTTTACGCGGGAAGAAACAAAAATAAGGTAATTCAATGAGTGTGAGCGAGACAGTGACGATTCAACATTGTATAGTTTAAAATTATTTATGAGGCTATAACGTAATGAGTAATAAATATAGGTATAATATATGGACATCCATAAGCAAATAAAAACATGAATTTTATACATTAAACAATTCTTAAACTTATAGTAAGTGCAGTTATTTATGTGAATGTGAATTGGTAACAATAATGAAAAGAGTGGCTTCAAGAAAATAATAGCAAAGTTAAAGATTCTTAGTACATAAAATAATTACAGGACTATGAAACAACTTAAGCTAGCTTGTTTAAATCATTAAGAGAATTTACAATGACGACATGAGAAGTATCGTTTTTTGGTACATGTATTTTGCCAAATTTTACCCATGTATACTTGTAATCCCTTGACTTAAGCACGGATTTAGTGTTAGTTAGGAGTTTCTTAGTGTCTGCAGTCAGATGATCATTAACATAGATGCGTTGTTTGATGTTTTGATAACCGATATCCTGAGTGTTAATGATTTTCTTTAAACGCGCTGATGATACAAAGTTTTCCTTTATGTACCTATTTGTGAAACTAAGAATTATAGATTTCTCGTTATTCCCAAACGTCGGTACTCTTGTGATGCAGTTAATTGTTGGTTTAGACAGGGGAAAATCGATAAATTTGCCAATAGACTCCACGATGGTGAAAAGGTTCTCATCTTTTTTCAGTGGGACTCCTTTAATCTCAACATTATTCAGTCAGACTCGTTGGTCCCAGGTGACCATGTTTCATTTCATTGACAGTTAAGGTTAATGTGGTCATTGAAGACTGAACACGGTCTAGGTCCGATATCTTGTGTTCGAGATCTATTAGCCTTCCATCGTATTTATCCAGTTTAATGCAATTATGATTTATCGCTTCCGTAACATGAGCTAGTTCATTTCTCATATCTTTTATCTCTTGATGTAAAAGAGGGAGACTACTAAGTTGTGATTTGACGTCACGTAGTTCTAAGAGGATTGTTGATAATGTGTCCTGATCATCCAGCGTGTCCTTAGAGGACACCGAACTAACTGGTAAGATGTTCGCGACGCCAGCAGTTCTAATGGTTTTGCAGGAGACACATTTCCAGGTTGATCGCCGTTCAGGTCCCAACCGCCTATAACCGGCTTCACTGATATTAGCACAAGTGAAGCCGTAGTAATTTTTACATTGGCAGCATTGGGCTCCATCGTTGAAAGTAGAATTACACGAAGCACATCTTATGATTAATATATAACAAAAGCCAAAAAGTGAAATAGCGCTATCTATTGATATTGTATAGGAATATGTATTTCGATATATGAAAAAAAATTAGTTTTTCTACTAGATACTAGATGGCGTTGTTATATATAATAATATGTACAACTAATCAATTTCTAGAATTGTTTAGTGACTATATTATTGGTTTTATTACACAGCAATGAAATCCGAAAATGATTAAGTAGAAGTATTTTGCACTTTTTAAACGACTTTACACGAATGAAAAGAAAAAAAATCAAAGCGATTCGGGGAAAAAAAAATCAATGTAACTATGACATCTATGACACTGGTATCATATTTTAGACAATATTCACACCACTATTGATTTAAAATTTATATTTGTAAGTCAAAGTTAAAAACTACTTAAAACGATATTTATATGATTTGTATAATATTAAGTTCACGCTATCTATTTTTAAATTATTTTATAATCACACAGTCGTCGTTCACTATGTAACTCATACCCACTGTATACCAATGTACTCATTTGCAAAAGGAAATAGCCGCCTAAACTTTATCACAATTACCTAAAAGCTAAAGAATGGACTAGGTTGATTTTGAAAGAATATTTAATCAAAATCGAAAATAATTAGCGACGGATATTTACACCATTTTGTTATCCGTACGCTAGAACCGATTTCAATATAAACGAAGCAAATTAATAAAGTAATTATTCATTGACTTTTAAGTGCATTTTATAGTTTAGTCTTTTGAAGTCGGTTTTTATTTTAATTAAAAAAGCTTTTTGAAAAAGTTTATCCCCCAACCCTATTTAGGCGACTGATAAACTCGGCTGCCCGCCGTACCATGTCCGCGGTCCAGTCCGTACGTGTGTTAACCGCTTTAAATAGTATTCACGAGTATGGATGAAATGTAATTTAAGTAACAAAAAAGAAAATTTTATTAAAATAATCGTTATCGTATTCTTTCTTAACATCCTAAAACCTGAAAGTTAAAAAAAAAATGTTGCCGATAATTTTATAACCTAATTCTACAATAAGCGTGTTTAGTTATCTAGAGATTCGGAAGAGTTAATGGAAGGTAGTTCCTCTCGAGTTTTAGCTTCTGACAATGTGATTGTGATTTTGTTTTATTTTTATTTATTTGAAACTCCAACAGCATACATTTTTATATTAACTAAACCACAATATAAGGCTAATAAAGCCAGAACAGGATTCCACAATTATACAGTAATTATATACAGTGGTATATAATATTATTATTCATATGTTAAGAAGAGAGAAACAAAAATTGTTTTCTGAAGCGTAGATGAGTAATTTTTGTGTGTGTGTGTGTCTGTGTGTTTGCGTTTGTGTGTCTTTATATTTGTGTATACATTCGTTTTTGTTTTTTAGAATTATAACATTTTACCTCGATTTAATTTCATAATTTCCTATCTAAATGATTTTTTTTTATGCCGAAATATGTCTATAGTCATATAAGTTAATTGATTTTAGTAAATGAAACACCGAGTAGTGGTTTTATACGTGTACAATGTGGTGGTACTCTTAGCGATATTATTGCTAAAAGCTCGGGACAATCGATGTACCCTGATAGTAAATTTAGACAAGCTAGATCTAGTGAATGATCGTCATAATTTTAATATTAGAAGTAAAGACAAGTTGGCCGTCCCACGCTTTAGGTTAAGTAAGTGTAATAAAAGCTTTATAGGTAATAGTATTCGGTTTTACAATAAGATCCCAAGTAACATTACCGATTTACCTGACAATAAGTTCAAGTATTATGTCAAGCAAGTTTTAATCTCAAGAGGTTATTACAGGGTAGATCATTACGTGAACGATAGTGATGTCTGGAATTAACCCACATCTCTGTGCTTCCACTATTATTATTAAGACTACGATTTGTATAGTTTTGTATATGACAAAACAAATGATATATATTATATTTATTAACAAAAAAGAACCAGATCGAGTTTCTTGCCGGCTCTTCTCGACTAGGTTGTTTTCCGAACCGGTGGTAGTGTTTTAGACGTTCATAAACGCCTTCTTAGGGCCTAAATTTAATAAATAAATTTTGATTTTGATTTGATTTTGAGTATGGAGTGCAAAAAGACTATCTCGTGTTGTCCACGTCGTACTTCTAAGGGGTCTATGTGGAAATAACTGCTTAACTCAAAGTAGTTTGTGAATTCTTTGTAAGCCTTATAACATAAGAATATAATAAATCTTTTTCAATAGCTTCTATACTATCTACATACTTATTGTATTCAGGCGACCATATAATTGAGGCATATTCTAGAATACTCCTGACATAGGCGAAGTAAAGCATCTTAATACATTCTAAGCTATTGAATGGTTTGCATATTCGTTTGATGAAACCTAGCCGTGTATAAGCCTTAATTACCATAATGTCGATTAAAAACAGCAGAAACAATGTAATGATCTTTTGGATATTAAGCGAATATTTTTGTTAGCTTAGTAACGACGTCTTTTAAGCGAATAGCTTGAAGAGAATCCGGGGGTATTTAAATTATTCCTATATACAGATTTCGTTTATCAGTAATATTAAGATACTGTTCCGGGATTGTAATCCAAATGCACTCAACGCCGGGTATTGCCCATTCAGTTCTTTCTTCAGCGTGAAGAGAAATATGTGCACATATCATAACTCCCCTCCAATTTTCTTGGAAGACGTGGCACTATTACGATCACAACGATAAACTGTGTGTCTTTTAGCACACAGTTCACTTCCGTTAACCAAGTTTCTGAGACGAGATATATATCAAAATTATTGAGCAAAACATTCAGACGGAATCATTGGTTTTAGTTTGAAGTCCTCGTACATTTTGATATACGAGGCGCACGGGTTTAACCGCCGTAACAAAGGGTATAAGTTCTTAAAACCAGTATAATATTGTCACTGTTCTTTAATATTGTCATATTGGATGGGTACAGAAATCAAAATCTCGCACAGTATTTTGTTTAGGTTTTAGGCTGCAATCGGCTTGTTACATATGTATAATAGTCTTGAGGTGTAAGAATAAAGTTCAAATTATGTATTATTTGTAAGTGTAAGTGAGAATATTAGTGTAGTAATTTTTTTAATACAAATATTAATATTTAATTTTAATTGTGAATTATATTCATAGTTTATTACTGATTTTACGCGCCGGTTTAAGAGCTTAATGCTCAGTGAATTACTAAAGTAATGAAAACAGATTAATAGTGATAATTGTAGCTATAATACACAAATCAAAGAACAAAATTTTTGCTTTTCATAAAATGCTTGAATAAAAAAAATAGCTTTCTTGGATATAAACATTAGAGAAAACCATTATTCCCCAGGACCGACGAACAAGGCATAGTGATGAAAGTGTATCAAGCAGTTGCGATAGCCCTGGAGATCATGGTGCTGTACGTCAAGATGACAGTCACTTGGATCTATTCGATCTACCTGTTCTTCGTGCCGCCAGAACCAAAGAGTGTCAATGGAGAAATCATACTAGTGAGTCCTTTAATTATTTCTTTAAATTTATTATTAATTCAAATATCTATATAAACATAGAAAAACATTCAGAAAGGTAGTAATTGCACGCAGATAAAAGCCATAAATTTGGTGTTAGAAGGCCCATTTCGTCTTCTTTTGAGTACTGGTGATTACGTAACTCCGCGTGTCGCTTACACGCACACATATATTTTTTGGCTTAAATGTTTAGTGAAAATTTGTATGAAACTGTCGCTCTTAGAGTTACAGATACATTTTTAATACTCTTTTAGCTAGCAGCATCCTGAAGTTACTTCCAGTAGCATCATTTGAGATCCAGTACCTCTAGCCTTCGTGTGTTTACCATATTGAATCACATCGTCATTTTTTTTTTGTGGGAAATGCATTTACGCAGTCCGTTGCCGTCTCTGCCAGAGAGTCTCGCCCAGCGTCAAGCGTCAGGAATACCCACTAAAACACACGTTACCATCCGCCGCCTTTCTGGGGGGCGACACGGCGTTAGTCTAGCATAATTCGCGTTACCCCAGCGGCATATCCCAAGATAGGGTCATTACCTTTGTCGTACGTACGTCTAAGGGTAGCAGCTGACCGCTAATCAACAAGTCCTCTATCCCTCTTGTCGAAAGACAAGAGTGCAGAGAGGAGAGGGAAGTAAGGAACGCCGACTGGACTGGAGACTTTCGTCGGCCCGGAGACCACTGCGACCTTCCCAATTGCCGTCCAAAGACAGGCAACGAGGGCATCTGCCCGCTCTCCACCGCATGGATCCGGGATCTCTATGATACGGGATCCTGTGCCGGTAGGGCGGTACGAGATGCCCTCGATGCCCATATCCTCCAGCCCTATTTTGGACTTGGCATCCGCCACAATTTCCCCATACATGAGCTCCTTCGCTACCGCGTCCGGACGCATTATAATAACCACCGCAGCTGAACTTAGGCGATGACCCACCGACAAAAGAACCCTCGCGCATTTATCCCCCTCCGAACTATAGATCGGGCGCAGTCGCGCCCACCGAAACTGACTGCACACTCTTAGAGGCGGACACGTCCGGTCAGTGCAATAGCCAGAGCACGACTCTCATCATATTCTTAGAATTCATCGAATTAGCAAATATAAAATTTCATCCTCATAAATGCCTTAAGTGAAAAAAGCTTAAACTGAATAGGATAATCACGTTTTCGCGTCATTTGTATTATTTTTGGAAAAATAATAGATATTGTTTCAAATCTTCAAATAATCTTTTTTCTGTTTAATATCAGTTAAAGAAATCGTCATAATGGAACTTAGCAATTGCGGTGGGGCACTTGACTGGCCGATTTCTACTGAAAACCTACAACTTATTGAAAAAATCGCTTATCTTACCATATCAAAAAATCTTACGTTGAAAAACCTATACTGGAGGAGCAAATCTCTTATAATTTTCCAGTTTTTTGTCATATTCAAATATAATCTTGATTTATGTTACATAAAAAAAGTTCCTGTCTTACCCAGACCACAATATCAAAGTGTTTCATTGATATTCTTCCTAATAATGCTTGAGACGATAGACAAGTGAAGACATTTTTTTTGGATAATTTACGCAATCTTTTTCTTTTGTTTAAGATTACAGGCACGGGCCACGGTATGGGTCGGGAAACAGCACTTCGTCTTGCTCGACTTGGCGGGATTCTCGTTTGCGTTGACATCAATCCGAAAGGCAATCAAGAGACCGTTGATCTCATAAAAAAGAACAGAACGGGAAAGCTTATAGATTTGAGTAAGTTATTTAAGTTTGTTTAATTTTTATGCCAACCGGCAGTCAAAACTTTTAGCGCGGTTACTGTTACTACTACCATAGATATAATAATACTTAGCTACTTAAGACCCAAAACTATTACTAATAAATGAGAACAGGTTTAAAGAGCTATTAGAGCAATTATAATTAATTACAGAATTATTGTTGCAAAATTACGTGCCTTATTTTAATTGCTTACGAAGAAGGAAATATAATAAAGAACATTATTTCCACGTAATAAAATTAACATGAATGAATTTTTAGAGGCAATAAGGTGTTTCTTTTATAACGATTCTAAGCATGTTTCAGTTTTTTGAGACGTATTTAGATTAGTAAGGTCTTGAAATTAAAAAGAAGTTACTAACCGACGTGCTATCTATATGTTTTTGATTGAAATTTAATTTAATTGTACGACAGATTAATCACAATAGCTGTCTAAGCCCAAACAAGAATTTAGGCCTTACTGACTGAGATGTTTCCGTAGTCGAATTTTTAGACAGGTTCTATTACCTACTTATAATTACTTCCAATAATAAACATACCCAGCCACAAACTAACCAGGATGTGAATAATATGCAAATAACGTATAAATTTATTTAATAAAACCATTTTTGTAAATATCACCAGCTGTTCTTTATAATTTATAGCCTTATGTGATTTGAATAGTTGTCAATAAACATGGTCAGACGATAGATGCACGTCACTTACCTTGACCACCTAGACCGCTTTCTTGGTCCCCCTAGATACTCGTAATTACCATCACAAAGATATAATGATAGACAAGATATAGATAACTTCTACTAATGTGCTGGAAGTTTTCCCTTCACCAAAAACTGTTGCAACATTCGGCCCCATAGTAATAGACGTGGTGATTTAAAGTATTAACATTAATTAAGCTTCGTCTCTTCAGTTTTATAATAATTCCTACCTCAAAACGCCATTATACACTACAGCCACATAGGTTCTGTAATAAAACTTGACATCTGTTTATTCGTTTAACCACCGTAAGTTTAGCTAAGGCAGATCCATGGTGGCCTTACTCTAACTATCACTCTCCTGGCTGAGTGTCCTCAGCGATTGCTACAAAACTTCGTGAGGATGTCAAAGGCCTTCCGGTCAACAGTTTTTAGCAACTTCGAAAAAAAAAACAAGTGCAAACTTGTGACTATATAACCAGTTAAATCAAAATTCATGGCGATGCCTTAGTGATATAATTTCATTAAGAAAATAACGTAAGTTTGTTTTAAAGTGTGTTGTATACAACTTAAGTTATGCATTTATCTTTATTATCTACATACAACATGGCCTTCGTTTACTATTTATCATATAAAGCACTCGAGACTAACGTTTCTTCATTATATATTCGTGAAATGCACAAGGAAGTTATAAAATATTTTTAGATTTTGAACACACATACGTAAATCATTATTAAGCAGTAAGGATAGATATGTAACTTCTAGTTTTATTTTTAATAATTCCTTGAGACAAGACGTTCCTTGTTTGACTGCTACAAATTGTTTTATTTCATACCTTGACACATCTAGTGTATTTTATAACTTAACCACAAACATGATAAGACAATCTAAGTCAACTGCATCTCGTTATTGACTAAACCGCAAAATGGAAACAATTGATAAATTTATTTTTTGTTCCGAGTCGAGGAGTATCTTACGATTAGTTTTTTATTATAAAAACTCTCACAATGTATGATATAAAAAAAATTTGAACGAAAATGAATTAATAGGACTTTTACTAAACGATAATGCATTATACAATTGAAGTCTAAAGAATTGAAAAAGGTATATCTTTTATTTGAATTACCAAAGAAGAAATGGAAATACATTCTCAAGTTTAACAAAATATCGTCCGATCCGCTTTATGCTACACCACTAAATTAGGTTCTATGGTCTATTAGGACTGCTTCAGCCGCATAAGGAAGAATATTAATTTCAAACAGAGTAGCAGACTGAGAATTGTTATTTGACTAACATTGCTAGGGCTAAAGAGGAACTCTAGCTCAATCAGTTCATTGAGAGAATGTGTTATATTATGTGATATCGCGCTTGAAGTCGCATCGAACAACGTGGCTGACCTTTTGATGAAGGGAAATATTGTAATTTTATCAGAGTGTGGAGATTCGGTGTACTTTAGCACTTGAACGGGTACTTTGCATCCTGTAGTTGCAAATGTATAATAAATTATATTAGTTTTAGGTAAAACTGGAGTTTCTTTATCTAAGACAATCTCCTTTCTTTAGTTTTAGAGTGAATGTCTAGGCTGCCTTATTTGACCTTATTTAGGCTTTCCATTCACCCGAAATACGTCCATTGCTGTATATAGGTTTCCCCTAAAAAGAGGTGGCGCTTAAAGGATGTTGCTGCTCATCCACTAATTTATCTTTTAGTTCCCTTTTACAGCACCCACGGGAAGATATGGGTTGGTACTAGTCTCAACCTGCACCACACGACACTAAGCTTTACTTTACTTAAAAAAAGACTTCAAGAACGAACTCATTACTTTCTTTAGTCGTTCTATATTATTTTTCGTTTTTCAAATGTTAAACTGGTCTAAATCAACAGGTGCGACGTCACCAATCGTGAAGCAATCAACGAGCTTGTAAGCAAGATCAAACGAGAAGTCGGTGACGTTACGATGCTCATTAACAACGCTGGCATCATGCCATGCAAGAAGCTACTGCAGCACTCGGAAGGGGAGATCAGATCGGCTTTCGATGTTAATGTCCTCGCACACCTCTGGGTATCTAACTGCTTGTTTTCTCGCTACGTTATTGATTACGTCAAACCTGAATGTAATTTCACAAATTGGTACAGAGTGCTTGTACTTGGCTAATGTGCCAATGACAAAAAATAACAACTTAACAAATATCTGACCTTCAAAAAAACATTAATTAAACCACAAAAAAGATAACACGAATAACTTTAATAAAAAAGAAGAAATAGGATTAAAAAAGATAAGAACTATTATTTATTAAATTTGCCCAGGTTATACCGTCTACGTTCAAGTTATTTGGAATCTTAAGGGTAAAATGCTCAATTATCCTAAACGAAAGTAGGGTAGGACCTAAAAGATTAAATGTTGTGACCAGCAGCATGGGGACTTTTCAAAAAAAAAAATGAAACCATAGTATGAATGTGGATACCCATTGTCGCATCAGATGACGTCAATGGTTTGACGTCAGTTTGGAGACATATCTTCAATTGTTTAACAAACAAGTTTCATGTATTTATTAATCCATTGTGAGGATATACCAGTTAATTTACCATTTAATATTACTTTATTTCTCTCGTCAATTATTTATTTTATACTAATACAGCTCCTGCAGGCTTTCCTGCCATCCATGATGGAGCGCAACCATGGCCACATCGTCGCAATGTCCTCTATGGCTGGAATAGTCGGTCTTCGTAATTTGGTACCTTATTGCGCCACCAAGTTCGCTGTCAGAGGTCTCATGGAAGCATTGCACGAGGAGCTCAGGGAGGACCCAAGAGATTTCAGTGGAGTAAGAGTTTTCTTCAATTAATTTTTGCCTTGTAAATACCTCCCGAGTTAATCGTATACTCAGGTCTCCGAAACACTTGTAAAATTATGATAAGCATTTATAATTTATTTTTATTATGTCTGGTTTTTGTTTTAATTACTTATTCAATTGGTTCCTAACTACGTTTCTTCTAGATATTTCTAATTAAGTCTTGTTAAAATACAATTAGTGTTATTTGCAGGAAACCGTCACGATTGCATGGTTCTTCTTTTTTGGTGTATACTTTTTTACAAAACAAATATAATAAGATTTTATATGTTACTTTTAGTTAATTAGTCAGTGAATTTACAAGCTAAATGTGTTTATATTTTACATACAAGGCTTTCCGATTATACTCTACAATTTAACTTAAGTACTTATAAAGCACGTTAAAGAAAAAATTTGCAAAGAAAAGCGTCTTTCGATTATATCATGTTTCAAGTGTTGACTACCTTTTTATTCTGGTTATCATTATCCTTTGATTTGCAATTGTCTATATTACATATAAGTTGTACCTCTACTAGTCCTGTTCATATAAGTCTCCCATTAAAATAATTAAAAACATTTACCTATTCATTGCAAAAAATACAATTTTGATTTATGCCACACATTACATGATTTTGCCAGATCAAATTTACGGTGATCTGCCCGTACATCGTAGACACTGGGCTATGCAAGAACCCGAAGATCAAATACCCGTCCCTCATGAAGATCCTGACACCGCAGCAGGCGGCAGACAATATCGTCGATGCGATCCGGAGGAATTACTTCGAAATTACGATACCGAGCTCTCTCTATTACATTAACCAGGTAAGTGAGGCACTAATTCATGACTTCACTTCGAACAGGAACGCGGTCCATCTGATTGTGATTTACCACTGGAAGATTTACTATAACCGAAATCTTTAGATACCACAGTAAAAAGAGGTGAATTACTGATATATTCTCTGATGACTAAATTGGGATACTTTGTGTATCAGAGCACTTTATTTACATAGCATAAATTGCTGTGATTATGGAACAACAATTAATCTTCCACAATTTTTTAAATACTGCTAGACAATCTATTCTGACGCTTGATAATATAGCGAAAGATGTTAACGCACTACGCGTAGAAGCTGCAGGCACTAACTCTCAAATGATGCTACCGGGATACATTTGTAAGTGTTTAGCATAAGGTGTACCTACTACTTGAGAGTCTTAATTAGCTAGGCGGTCATTAAAAAAATATTATGAATTCAACACGATGTCTTCTTTCGCGTAAAGCTTAGTTTCTTTGTGGAATAGAATTAGAATTTATGACCAACGATAACGGTTTCCAATCACACCTCGACAGGACCATGTCATCGTTTCAACCCATCATTCAATATATTAAAGAATTACATTAGAAGCGATAATGACTCAGTTGGTAGTGCGGTCGGATTTCGCGTCGATGGAAGCAGGTTCGAACCCTGGCTGAAATAAAAGAAAGCTAACACACTAATAATGCCCGCCTAGTTAGCTACAATCATCAACTTTAAAATTCCGATCTAACAAACAACCAATAGGTGTGTTCCGCCAGCATCATTTTTACCATCGTGGATCACATCCTCACTTAATATATCAGATGAGAAAGAGAATGAGTTAAAACTTGTATAAATCTGATATTTAATCAGAACGTGTTTGTTGGCTAATAGATCCAGATAGACCGGTTTATTATGTGCATACCTAAATGCATCGTTGCTTTATCTTTGTAAATGTAACGTGTAATAAATAGGCAAGGTTACTTAGTAGATGGAACAATAATTTTCCTGATAGCTAATAGTACAATATTAAGACGATGGTGAATATGATAAAGTTATAAAATTACGAATTATTATCATATTATAGTATTTCCAAAATATATGTTGTTTTTATAGAGGCACAGAACTTTTAAATGGAATAAAATAAAAATGATTTATTTAATTGTCATGAAATTTACTTAATTCAGAAGATCTGTCAATTATAATTTAAATATGACTTCAGGCATATGACCGCCACGCCTGGCTCGCACGTAGTCTAATCTGGAGGTCCAATTTTCGAGGACTTTTTCCAACATTTGTTGTCCTCCAAGCAAACGAAAAAGTCAGTAGTCATGGCTCTACAGCGGTAACCATTGACTGTAACATTGTGACCAACATCGTATTTCAAGAAGTACGGACAAATGATTCCACCAGCCCATAAAGCACACCAAGCAGTCAGTTTTTTTTCTGGATGGAATCCGCGCGTTATATCCCATCACCGAAAGCTTAATAGATATGTTGCTACTGCTAGGTTAGTCTACTTTGCTTACTTTCACAGCTTAATGTCTTACGGTATTTTGCTGTGGGGTACAGCAGCAGAGGTAGACACCATTTTTACGTTACAAAAGAGAGCTGTTCGAGCAATATACAATATGGGACCTCGCGAATCTCTAAAGAACAAGTTTCAAGAATATCATCATATATTAACTTTGCCCTCCCAATACATCTTCGATAACTTAATGCATATTCGTAAAATTTTAGACAAGCTAGATCTAGTGAATGATCGTCATAATTTTAATATTAGAAGTAAATACAAGTTGGCCGTCCCACGCTTTAGGTTAAGTAAGTGTAATAAAAGCTTTATAGGTAATAGTATTCGGTTTTACAATAAGATCCCAAGTCACATTACCGATTTACCTGACAATAAGTTCAAGTATTATGTCAAGCAAGTTTTAATCTCAAAAGGTTATTACAGGGTGGATCATTACGTGAACGATAGTTATGTCTGGAATTAACCCACATCTCTGTGCTTCCACTAACATTATTAAAACTACGATTGGTATAGTTTTTTATATGACAAAAAAATTATATATATTACATTTATGAGAAAAAAAAGAACCAGATCGAGTTTCTTGCCGGCTCTTCTCGACTGGGTTGTTTTCCGAACCGGTGGTAGTGTTTTAGACGTTCATAAGCGCCTTCTTAGGGCCTAAATTGAATAAATAAATTTTGATTTTGATTTTGATGTGAGTTGAAATCTACGTCTATCGACTCGGAATCCGATCACACTACCGACTACGCCATCATCGCTTTAGTATTGTTATATTGCATTTTGCTCCTGTTTTTGTACGCATTTATGTCATTTATTTATTGCTGAAAACGATCGTTTGTTTAATGTTTTACAATGTGCGTTGAAAAAAAACGTGTTAGAGTATTTATTTTTTTTTTTTTTTTGGGGTTGGGGGATTTCAAGTATGAAGTAGTTCAAATAGTGAGTATAATTTTGAAAAAATCAAAAAGGATTAGTAAATTTGCTTTAAAAATAAGTAAAACATAGACACCGCGCCCTCATTAATGCTTGAACGACTCCTTGGAGTTTTAATTATCCGGTAAACTCGCGAATGTTGTACTCACATATAATTTGTAATTTACAGATCTGCAGAACGATGCCACGTGCGGTTCCTTTGTACTTAAAAGACTTCCTCGATTCCGGATTAGAAGCTCACACGTAATTGAATGGATATATTATAAAGCAGTAAAATTCATGTTCTTCCTAAAAAATATCCACTGTAATGTATATTATAAACTATGTAATATCTAGGTAGCTAAATATGTTAAATTTTTTCCATTGTATATTTCATATCAGTTAAAAATACTTTGACAATAATAATTAAAATATCAAATGAAATAAGTTTTACTGTTAATGATTTATATTATGATTTAGTAGTTTGAATGTTCGAAGCAATAATTATGTATCATTAAACTAAGCTTCTAGAATCATTAATAAGAGTTATTTTTAACTTTTACCTGAGCATTCAGCGATGGGAAACCATTTTAGTAGGGTTTTTAATTTAATTTTAAACTCACAGATTAAAATTAACACTTTATCAAAAATTAATCGTCGAACTAATAACCTTAAGTGTTGAACCGTCACTAGAGAGCTCAGTGCCTTTAGGCTTAAATATGATTTTAGGCCACATCATCACTTAACATCAGATGAGGACAACCTTGGATTTAGACCACAAGGTTAAAAGCATAATTCAGGATATGTCGTTGTTTTATGGTGAAGATTTTGGGTTCTAGTTTACTGTTATAATGTTTAAATATATTTCTATGACGTTCCCAATAATTATTTCTTTATTATTTAGAAAATTTACTAGATATATAAAGTTTAAGTAAGTAGATAAGTATTGTTAAAAAAGTAACGTTGAATTTCTGCTCAAAATCGAATAAATTATTTCTTAATTGCTAAATATAGTATTCTTAATTTTCATACTTTAAATAACATTAAGTGCCTAGATTGTTATGTATAGGGAATAATAAGAGGAAATGATATATCTTGCCTGTATGATTATTTAGTAGAATAAAAAATAAATACATTAGTTTTTTTCTTCATTGATGGCGATATGTGCATAAAGATAATTCTCCAAATATCACATGAAAATATATATCTAGTCCTCATAGAACATTCTAGCATAATGCCGGTTCAGTTGTTTAAAACTTTCCGTGGAATTTTTTTATCGCTTATGGTTCCGTAAAAACCATAAGCAAAAATAAAGCGTGACCGAAGTTTCATTAAATCAATTTTGCAGTAGAATAAATCCACGCTTTTTACAAACACTGGAATTGTGTTAATATGAAATACGAGTGATAACTTCTTAAGCAATAGATTTTTAAAAAAAAACGAGTTATTTAAATATATGTTGCATAAATAAATAGAAACTGCCTGGGTGGCGCAGTTGTATTACGGTGCGATTGCCGTTCTGAAGTCTCGGGTTCGATCCCCGGGTCGGGTCAAGTGGTATTGGGTTTTTCTACTCAATATCATCCCGGAGTTTGGAATTTGTGCCCGATATGACGACAGACTCGCCCCCTGTCGCATCTGGGACGGAAGTAAGCTCAGCGAAATGTGGGTGGTGTAGTTCGCTATTTCACCTTTGCCTAACCCTTCGGGGATAACAGGCGTGAGCTTATGTTATGTTATAAATAAATATTAGATAGATCCACATTGTTTTTAAAAATATTAAAATAAATGTTTTGTTGTATACATGTTTTATATATAAATATACATCATGTACACGGCTGGATATATATATAATCCCTTCTTCAAAATATAATCATCATCATCATCATCATCTCCCTACCCTTTTCCCATTTTTATTTGGGGTCGGCGCAACATATCTTCCTCTTCTATTCCTCTCTATTTGTTGTCATCTCCGCATTCACTCCTTTCCTAAGCATATCATCTTTCAAACAGTCCATCCATCTTTTCTTTGGTCTTCCCCTTCCCATGTAACCGTCCACATTCATATACAATACCTTTCTGACAACATCCTTTTTCTCCCTGCGCATCACATGTCCATACCAGAACAAACGACCGCCTCTTAACTTGTCTACTATTGGCGCCACTTTCAAACTTCCTCTAATATACTCAGTCCTAATCCTGTCCACTGTTGTTACCCCACACGGCACACATCCATCTCAACATTCGAATCTCAGCTGCATGTACCCTTCTTTCGTCCGTCACCTTTATGGGGTAACATTTTGATCCATACAAGACGACAGGTCGTATTATGTTCTTGTAAATCTATTATTATTAAATATAAATATTTTTTTTTTTTCGAAGAAATATAATATTTTAAAATAATTCCTGACCATTCGAAATTATATTTTCGTTTCAAGTCATGGTTAAATATTAATTTATTAATATCTCAATTGTTTTATTTTACTAAACAACTTGATTTTTTACAAAACGTAACTGTGTTTTCAATTAAAATATTCCAAAGTGCCATCCATTATTTTGCAAACAAAAAAAAAAATTGAAATACGGTTCTTTATCATATGGTATTATTTTTTATGTATTATTTTTTATATTTATATATAGAAATAATAATTGTGTTGGTAAATGTGATTAGTGTTGTTTTGAAAAAAAATAACATATTTTTAATATTAAAAAAGGTTTGTAATATAAATGTGTGTTTTATTGATAATCTGTTTTAAAATTGACCAAAACTGCAAAGAGTATCTACGAGGAGGAATTTTTGGCGGGAAATCAGTCTGTCATGTAGTAATTCTTCTCTTTTTAATTTTTAATTGCAATATTGAAGCGTATATTGTTTATGCATTGCTGTATATATTCTGAGGTGCCGCAAAAACTACATCGAAAGTTCAAGCAAGATGGCTACGGTTTTGTCTAGAGCGTTGATATAAAATTGGAAAAATATGTTGCCCACATGATAATGGTAGAAACTGTTTATGTAATTCACACTTTACTAACTAAGAGTGAATCCTGAGTTGTAACAGTAAAAAAAAAAACAACTTATTATAAATATACCTGACTAAAAAGGTTACCTGATAACAAAAAAATCATCAATCTATCAACAAAAAAGATTTATTGTTTAAAACTATGCAAATGGTTACGAAATTATTAGGAGGGTGGGGGAGGTAAAGAGCTTTGTTTACTATTGTACTGAGGGGTGAAAATGACCAAAATTTTGCTTGCGTAATACATGTACGGTCCCCATTCAACAAAAAGTATGAATTCTATTCAATATATGGTATTTCCTATAATGATCGTACAGTTTTTTACTAACACTTCATCATTTAGTTAGCATCTCTTTTTAAGCTCAAAATATGACCTGGACAATTTCGTAAATATCTCATAAAGTATTATCCTCCAAATTGCACAATATAGTACAAAATCGAAATAATACTTAAAAATACAAAGATTAAATGATATATATTTATTATTATCATTACAATATTAATTATAGGACTACAAAATATTTAAATATGCGTGATTTCTTAATACATTAAATTTTATTATTGTTTTATAAGTAATATATACTTATTACGCATAATATGTATCTACTTAAAATTACGTACCCAAATACACAATTAAATCTTTCCACAATATATAATTTCTTAATAAATAAATAAGTTTATGAATAATGACATATTATAGTATGGCAACATTTTGATTGTAGCATGGCAAAGTAGTATAGAAGTGACTTGATTATAATTATAAGATTAGTACAGACCGTGGAACATATTGATATCTGAATGTAAACTGACAGAATATACCGAATTATAACCTACTAAATGGTAGTAGTTATCATCGAACCGTCATTACTGTTTTCTACCATCACAATTCTAATGCGGAATTAATATTATCCGGCCACTCTTAAACTATATTTTTACCGTTACTTGTGTGCTATTTATTTATTTTGTTACTATATCTATTAGAAATATATTATGAATTTGCTGTAGCTTAATAGCTCCAAGGTTTTTTTTTTCTATTACGATTCAAGTACAAGTATTATTAAGAAAATATTTAGAAATATTTTAATCCCCTTCTCCCTTATCAGCAAAAAAGTAAGCAAAGCACGTGATAATTCTGAGGAGAAAAGACGAAAAGTAAATAATTGCTTACGTAATGTTTCCAATGTCATCAAAAATAAGCAATATATAATTGATTAATAGAAAATTTAATATTTTCATATTTGATTGAGGGCTACCAGAGTTAGACCTTGTGGATCCGTGTTCTAGTTACTATTTTACGATTGAGTGGCTTAATCCCTTGAGCACTAACCTGGCGTTTACGCCAGCTTTCCGTTATTTTCCTATTGTCTCATTTTTATTGGTAATCGACATATTAAGCGCTTGCCACATACTCTTCAAACAAAAAGACACATAATCCCAAAGTTGTCTTAAGGTTACAGCAAAGGCCGCCCGAGGCCTCCACTTTTGTATTATTTTAACAAGGAATTTGTCCAGGGCCGTACTGTTTGAACTTATTTCAATATTCAATGCAACCATATTATGGATATGGTTTTTCTATTATTTATAATTTTAAGATTAGTAGACTATCATGTTTTTTTTGTTGCTGGTTTTGAATATTGACTTCATATTTACCAATAATTGCATAAGACTTCAATATCCGGTATGATGGTGATGACTCTCGATAAATTCTTATATATATCTAGATATATTTTTGGCTAATTTTAATTGAATATCATATGAAGCCACTGTGCCGCGACGGTATAAAAATAAACTAAAAAATTATAAGAGGCTGGTATTAAAGTAAGGTAATAATCGATATATTACACATATATAGATACACAGCTAAGCTATACAAAAAATATATTATGGATTCACTTGTACTACGTGACTTTAATAACAACATATAACATTGCTAAGTTATTTATTTTATCACAATTATAGAACGTAATTACTTTTTTTTTTTTTGTGATTTTATTTTTCATTAATTCAGCTAAATACACACTATAAATTGATACAGAACCTAAACTTAGTATAAATTTAATAAATATAATAAGCAAATTTAATAAAATGTAAATATATATGTAATATATGTGCTTTCAATTATCTAATTTTCTTATGATTATTTATATCACCTACAAAAAAAAAGTAAATACATATAAAAAGAAATTTGTAATTATAAAAAAACATTCTTAATTATTATTAAAAAATAATTGACCTCGTATATAAAAGGTTCAAGAGATATCGTTATTAACTTATGTTAGTTAATTTATTTATACATTACAAATTACTACGTAGAAAGCTTACTACAGATTGAATATTCCATTCGAGTTTTATTTGTTTTACGTTAATTCAATAAATACAATATTCATTTATTATCAGATATAATTTTATGGTCCGCTACTAATAAACAGCTCATTTATATTATATTTCATAAACTTTTCATCAGTATATATTTAACACATGCATTTATATAACCTTTAATTTATAATACATACGCTACATATGTAGATAAAATACGTAATCAGCGAATATTAGTTTGGCACAAATAAATTGTAGCCTGTGTATGTTTCTTTTTTTTAACCAATAAATGAAGGGATTTTTTAATA
Organism: Samia ricini; assembly: GCA_014132275.2. Classification (NCBI taxonomy): domain Eukaryota; kingdom Metazoa; phylum Arthropoda; class Insecta; order Lepidoptera; family Saturniidae; genus Samia; species Samia ricini. The sequence continues at coordinate 2,322,999 of AP028161.1, read as the reverse complement.
AAAATTACATGAAATCAGAGTGAAAATTATTGCCATTAATTTGTGTGATTAATTGTTCTATATTTAATATATAATATTTATAATATATTATATTTAATCTCTCTGTGTGTCTGTTAATTGGCTTGTATTTAATTATTTTTTTTTAAATTATATATTTAAATAGTATTTTACCTTCCAACCAGAGTTCAGTATTTTAAGTAGGTAAATTAACTGTCAAATTAAGTCGATAAAATGGCCATAAAATATTTCTATGCTTAATAAATAATAAAGAAAAAGACAAGATTAAAAGAAGGACAAAAAAATAGAGACAAAAGAAAAAAGGAAAAAAAGAAACACATAAGAGGCAAAAGAATCAGCCTAATAAAGAAAAAAAGGGGAATTGGGGGGAATTGCTGTTACTTTATTTAAAACCCGTTGATGCCAAAGTCCCTGGTCATGTCAGGGGGGCCTATAAAAAAAAAATATCCACCAATTCAGACTTTATTAAAGATAAAAAACAAAGAAACAAATTATATCCACATTATTGGGAAGAACATTTAATTATTAAAATTCAACCATGGCCAAATTATACCACATAAGTTTTTATATTATTTTTAATGCAACAGTTTTTAATCTACCTTCATTAAAATAAAGTTCAACTGCACAAATTACATCCCGCCTTCTTTATAATTAATCTACTATTACGTATTTAATGGTTTAATTTAAAAAAAAAAAATCAATAAGATATTGGAATGATTGGAATATCTTACATACAAGATTACAAGATACATCTTTTTTAGTCCATATTCATTCGCTAATATTTTCTATATTACATGTAACCGTAATTACAAACCAAGTAATAGACAAACTTGCCTTTTAACATAACATAAGCTCACGCCTGTTATCCCCGAAGGGTTAGGCAGAGATGATGTAGCGAACTACACTACTCACATTTCGCCGAGCTTAGTTCCGTTCCAGATGTGACAGGGGGCGAGCCTGTCGCCATATCGGGCACAAATTCCAAACTCCGGGATGATATTGAGTAGAAAAACCCAATACCACTTGACCCGACCCGGGGATCGAACCCGAGACCTCAGAACGGCAGTCGCACCGTAATACAACTGCGCCACCGAGGCAGTTTTAACATATGCTTAATTACGGTTTTTTTCTAATACATATAAAATATGAAGTTACGTGTATAAATATCAACCGACGCGATATTTATTGTTAAGAAAAAAAAACCAATTTCACTATGTCAACATTTTGTAGGATTTTATTAAAATATGTCAACGTCTTTCAAATGTTGGTAGTTGCGGTCCCAGTAGCCGCCGTTGTAGAGCCAGTCCTCTTGCTTCGTGTATGGGTTCGTTCCCTGGCTAAACCACCTGACAAGTCACAATAAGAAAAGATAAGACCGAAGTAAACAAGAATTTCTGAATTCTTTATTCGTTTTGATGCGATAATGACGCAATTGGTGGTTCTATTGGATTCCGCATCGATGGACGTATGTTCGAATACTTGCTGAGCTTACAGTGATGGAAAACATAGGATGGTGTTTAGGGCATTTTCTAATAATACTCGCCTCCAAGTGGCCTCTTACCGCCAGGTGAGACTGGTTGATGATTAAAGCTACCGGAACACTATTGGTGTTTGGTCACAGGTATTCAAATTCCAAACAGGATGTTAGCTTGCTAGGACAGAAATTCTAAAGAAAATGTCCTAACACCATGCTGTGTTTACTTTACCTAAAATTCAGATTATCTAAGATTCAAGTGGATTGGAGCCTACGTCAAACGGGGTCGTATAAAAATTACGTAAGCAAATTGGGGAGGAGGAGGAGGGGCGTCCTACGCTTTCCTAATTTTTATGACATGGGGTCGGAGGGTCGCAATGGTGATTTCGTAAGCTGTGTTCACTTTTAAAATTTTTAAATATGTCAATGCTTATGTAATCATAGGGGAGGGGATAAGAGATTTGTTTATTATTATTGATGGGAGCGGAAGGGGCTTAAAAACGTAGTACATCGCAGTATAGCTGGAGTGAAGACGATTGACAAAGTCAGGAATAGTATGATAAGGGAATGCTGTGGTGCGGTAGAGGATGTGCTGACCGAAATAGAGAAAGGTATGCTTAGTTGGTTTTGGGCATGTAGAGAGGATGGATGAGAGAAGATTAACGAAATTAATTTATAAGGTAAGGGTGAATGGGCAAGTCGGTAAGGGTCGACCTAGGCGAACGTATCTAGACTAAATCAATCACGTGTTAAATAAAGGCCAGGTGAAAAGTACTCATAACCGACGAGCATGTATGAAAGCGCTCATGAAAGTAGAGGAAGCGAAAGAGGTATGCCAAGATCGTAGCAAGTGGGAGGACGTAATCTCTGCCTACCCCCACGAGAGAAAGGCGTGATGATACGTATGTATGTACATTTTGCAAACGTAATATTTGAACGTCCCGTACTCAATCCTACACCAGTTATCTCGATCCACATTTTATGAACGAATATTGAGGCATTAACATACATATATTACCCATATCTACTAACAATACTTAAAAAAAATTTTCTCTATTTAAAATTGTACAACATTGTAAAACATGTTAATATCAATAATTTATAATAATTTATAAATACGTTTATTTTACTAAAAAAAACTTCTAAAACTTTACCCTTAATAAGACACAATTAAGCACACTTTAAGAAGAGATATATCTAGGCTTCTAAAGTTTAACAAAAGTATCTGTAGAATAATGTAATTAGAGTGGAAAAAATCGAATGAAGCTATTACCTCGGTTGCCAAGCGTCGCTTGACTTTTTGAGTATTTTCCTCGCCGCCCTCTGTTTCTCCTCGAGACGGGTTTTCTCAGTCGCGGCCGCGTCGATGTCCCCTTGTTCTAGAAGCTTCACATCGGGTCTCAGTCGACTGTCAGTCGGACACAGCTGCCCCTTCATACCCGGTTCCAGCTCGTTCAGGGACATTGCGAACTCCGTGAACTGATAATACTGAAACGACATATTGTCATCACTTACTATGATGAAATAGAGGCCAGATTGTTAATAATCATTATACTTATTAAGGAGCATTGTCTCAATTTAAATCATTATTGTCGATCGCTTGCAAGACATTTCTGGCGAGTGCCTTAAGCGTTCGCCCCAAAATTCGATCAAGCTGTCAAAGTGGTTAGAATTAGTAAGTTGAAGCGATGATAGCGCAGTGGATAGTGCAGCCGGATTCCGCGTCAACGGACGCTGGTTGGTTCAAACCCAGCTATTCAACTCTAAAATAAGCCAGAGCTTTCAGTGAAGGAAATCATCGTGAGGAAACCACAATTCTAATAATGGCCACCTTAGTAACGACCACCCTCAAGTTCGAAAACCTGTCGCCAAATACCAACAGGTGTGTTCCGGCAGCATCAATTGAGAACGCTTAGCTTAGTGTGTTTACTATCCTGGACCACATTTTCACTTAACATCAGATGAGATTGTGTTCAACGCACTGAGCCTATAGCATATAAAAAAAAGAAAAGTTTAAAAAAGTAGTAAAGGCCTCGAATGTTTTGTATTTAAGTGTTTTAGGTATCTAGTAAGAAGCGACACGATACTTGCGAAAGCCACCCCGTGTCGCCCCCAGCCCAAATGCGGCGGACGGCCCCGGGGGGTTTTAGTGGGTATTACCGGGCGCTTCACGCCCGGGTGAGTCCCGCACTGGCACGGAGTTCGTCCCTTCGTGCTCCCTTACCTATTGCATTGGGGGACTCCGGTCTCACTAATGCAATAGGTAAGGGTAGTGCGTAAATCCATTTACCCTCGACAAAAAAAAAAAGGTATCTAGTAAAAACAAATAGATAATATTCGGCTTTTTTTAAACCTAGCTATTGCTGTTGACCGTTAGGGCCTTTACACCTTCACCAAACTTTGAGGGCGCGTGATGAAGGCACTCAGCCGCAAAAGGTAACAACTAGCATAAGAGTTAACGAAGTGGTACGAACCTCGGCTGAGTGCGAAAACTCCTGCGAAATTTTTATCCTAGCTAAACCCTACATTTTTTATTTCACATAAAAAAAGGTTCCATACAGGACTTATGTATGGTGCGTGTTACATGGAGGAGTATGTGTGGTGTTGCGCGTGTAATGCTCAAGGCATGGTCAGTGATAATACCCGGCTTATGCACCAGGAACCTACTCATATTGTAGTTTACGTATACCTATATATCTAGACAAGAAAAATTTCTAACTTATACAAGTTTTAGAGTTATCAGTTAAGTTGGTCCACAATCATCTCCCTACCCTTTTCCCATTTTTATTTGGGGTCGGCGCAACATGTCTTCCTCTTCCATTCCTCTCTATTTGTTGTCATCTCCGCATTCACTCTTTTTCTAAACATATCATCTTTCACACAGTCCATCCATCTTTTCTTTGGTCTTCCCCTTCCCATGTAACCGTCCACATTCATATCCAATACCTTTCTTACAACATTCTCTTTCTCCCTGCGCATCACATGTCCATACCAGGATAAACGACCGCCTCTTAACTTGTCTGTTATTGGCGCCACCAACTTATATTCCTTTTGTCTTAGTAAATAATATTGTTCGTAGACAAGTTATAGACATACATACTACATTTATATTGTTTACTATAGTTGGAATAGTTCCACCTAGTATTCTATATTGTACATAGGTAATATAGAGATCACATCAGAGTAGAAATTAGTAAATTTGCGACAGAGTCCTTAATGATTACTAGTCTATTGAAATTTTTTTGGCTATTGGACTATTAACTGTGTACTAATTTTTAAAGTATGCCGTCTGGTGCCGGCTTAAGAATAGAACTACCCGTGGGTGTCGTAAAAGGGGACTAAGGGATACACCAGGAGATGGGTAGCAGCATCCTCTGAGGACTACAAACACCTACTGCGTACGCCAACCCACCTGCTAAATGTGGTGATTATGGCAATTCCCCTCTTATCTTTGGGAGAGACCAAGTCCAGCAGTGGACGCTTTTACGGTCGAATGGATGGAATTTTAAAGTTTCAATCAATAATGGTCATCGTACTACTACAGTTTGTTCTTTTCTATCTAAAAGTTCTATTATACAGATCATTTGTTGGCACTATTTAGTTTATTTATTATTTATTTATCTCGTTATATCACGCATCGACAAAATAAATTAAATCTTTGAGCTATCTCATGACAACATTCTCAAATTTCATTCAAAAACATTTTTCACACAGTACATACCTGAGCACTGTTCGGCGGCCGCGGTCTGGCTTCCCAAAGTGTTACTGATCCTTGTATATCAATATTGTAACTGTCATCTAATTTAGGTACGTCGTCAGAATTGTCCGGTTCATCGGGCTGGAAGATACACTTACATATATCCCATACTTAGATTTATGCACCTTTTATAAAGAGCAATAGATTTAAGTTTTAACACTAATTTACTAAAGATAAAAAACAATGGATAAACTGGAAGATAAGAAATTTTAAAAAGTGCGATTAATGAGATGTTACGGGAATAATAGCATAGATGTGTTGAGTAATAAAAATCTCGTAATTAGATGAGTGTTAAGTCTGAAAGTGGATAGATATAAAGGTAGAGGAATACTGAAAAAGATATGGATGGATTGTATGAAGAATAACATAACTACCAAGAGCGTTAATATTGACATAACAGCTTATAAAGAATGGAAGAAGAAAACATATTCTACCGAACCTACTCAAAATCAAAAATTTATTTATTTAATTTAGGCCCTAAGAAAGCGCTTATGAACGTCTAAAACACTACCACCGGTTCGGAAAACAACCTAGTCGAGAAGAGCGCAGCCAAGGAACTCGATCTGGCTTTTTTCTTTATAAATATAATATATATCATTTTTTTTGTCATATAAAAAACTATACAAATCGTAGTCTTAATAATGTTAGTGGAAGCACAGAGATGTGGGTTAATTCCAGACATCACTATCGTTCACGTAATGATCCATCCTGTAATAACCTTTTGAGATTAAAACTTGCTTGACATAGTACTTGAACATATTGTCAGGTAAATCGGTAATGTTACTTGGGATCTAAAACCGAATACTATTACCTATAAAGCTCTTATTACACTTACTTAACCTAAAGCGTGGGACGACCAACTTGTCTTTACTTCTAATATTAAAATTATGACGATCATTCACTAGATCGAGCTTAGTTTAGTATAAAAGTAAGATGATGAAATAATAGTAAAATAGTGTAGAAGGCAACAACATTTGCATGAAGAGCTAAACGATAGATCAGTTTATTAACCGGCTTCTAAAAGGAGGAGGTTATCAATTCGTCTGTATGTTATTTCTTTTGCTTTGTATATTTGTTACTCGATTTCTCCGTCATTTGTGGACCTATTTACAATTTTTTTTTGAATCGAAGGAATGCATTTCCGAGGTGATCCCATTTTCACCAGATTAGGATCTGATCAGTGGAGCTCAGGGAAATTGAGAAAAACTTTCGAATATTATAGACACACGCGTTTCATCATATATTCGTTTCCAAAGATATGATGTCTAATAGTATACATACATATGTGCACGTATATTTATATTGATTCATAAATCATATGTTTCTATATTCATGCGAAACCCGTATATTAACGTGAACTTAGTTTTAACTGTCAGTTGTCAATTAAACCTCAAGAAGTAAACTCGTCTTTTAATTTGTAAGAACCCAGTGCAAAGCATTCAACACCTTAACGCCCCAAACATATGAAGTATGCTTCACAACTACACCTAAAAGTACATACCTAAACTTAAAAGTAGAAAAATAAAACATTTTTTAGTTATTAAAAAGTAAACCGACTTCAAAAGAATAAACTATAAAAAGTCAATAAATAATTACTTTATTAATCTGCTTCGTTAATTTTGGAGTCGGTGTCAACTAGAGTTAACCTCTAACTAGAGTTGGAGGTTATTTATAAATGGAAATAATTGCCTAAACTTTTACACAATTACATAAAAGCTAAATAATGGACTAGGGTGATTTTAAAGAAGAATTAATCAAAATTGAATATAATTAGCGAATTTACACCACTTTACACCACTGGCATCGATATCAAAATTAACGAAGCAGATTAATAAAGTAATTATTTATTGACTTTTTAGTGCATTTTTATAGTTTATTCTTTTGAAGTAAAGTTTTGTTTTTAATAATTAAAAAAGTATTTTTTTATATGTTTTAACTTTCTATTTTTTCATGGATTTTACCTACACATATTGCGCTTACAACGATCTGTATCTTGCTTGTATTAAAGTTGATTTAAGACATTTAAATTACATTTCGAATTATTATAAGCAAAATTTCATTTCTCTCGAACTAGGAATGTGTTATTCCTTACCTCTTGTATAGACATGGATCTCAGTGCGCCCACTTTAAAGCTATTTAGCTTAGCGAGCACTTTCTTGGGCGTATGTGCCGGTGCTTGTGCTGAAGCGGCTTCCTCGCCGCGCTCCCGGACCCACTGCTCGTAGGCGGTTGCGCTGCAGCATTTAATGTACTCCGTCCACTTGCCGTATAAGTATCGGATACGCTTTTTACTGAGAAAGGTCAAATAAACCGTTGATATTTTTATAATATAAAATGAAAGGTCTCTCTGCATGTTAGCCTAACTCTCAATTGCCTTATGACTTGAAAATTCCTGAACTGGTGTATGGGAGTATCCTAGGGCGTGTAAATAGCCCTAGGAGCGGTTTGGGGGGGCAATCTAGCCTAAGCGATGCGGTTGTGAAAGGAGTTGCAGTAATCAACTCACCGATGGTGGCGGCGACCGTTCCCTCTGCCAGCGTATAGTGTCCAGGACGGTTTCTCGAATTCACTTTCACGTAAAGCGTATATATTATTATTAAAGCGTGCAGCTGCAATAGCGCGGGTTTGCGGTAAAACAATATTTGTAGCGGAGGTGTTCGAATTCAAGTACACAATTTAACTGTCACGGCTCACTAATGACTCGACCGTCGGGTCGGCGCAGTAGTGCAGCTCAGGTACTACAGCGCCACCACTCAACGGCACTGTAAATCACTAGCAATTCCCCACAAACCGCCTATAGATGGCGTAACCAACTGGTTTTTTTTAATGTATCGCCGTCTCGCTAGATTTTCATGTATACTTTGGAATAAAAACGCAGGGCAATAGTCGATACGAGGCCCGGTGGGTTCAATGCAGGGGGCGACGCGGTGACTGCGAAAGCCACCCCGTGTCGCCCCCATCCCAAATGCAGCGGACGGCCCCGGGGGGTTTTAGTGGGTATTTCCGGGCGACTTAAGCCCGGGTGAGTCCCACACTGGCACGGAGCTCGTCCCTCCGTGCCCTCTTATCCATTGCATTGGGGGACTTCGGTCTCACTAATGCAAGGGTAAGGGTAGAGCGTAAATGCATTTCCCCCCGTCAAAAAGAAAAAAAGAAAAAAGACAACCAGATTTTTCCCTTGCAAGACTTTTACAAAAATATTTTGTGTATTTAATCGTGGATTATAGCTATTAGAAAAATAAAGAAAACAATTTAACGATGTTATCAACAATACTCTGCAAGTTTTGTAAATTTACCTCCATATTATTGATTTTACTTTATAGTAAAATCTTGGGTTATCCCAAGCTAATCCCGGTTTCTTTCAATATTAGCTAATATGTATTCGAAGACAACATTTCCCACAATTTAATCCCTTTTACAACCAAATATGACAATTGTAACGCAATTCAAGAACGCAGAATAAATTGTAACTCATAACTCACTTAGAATCCAGCACAAAGCCGTCGACCCTGTGCAAATCTCGATTGTTGAATCCGGCCGGCTTGAACACTAGGTTCGCTTTGAGACCTGCACCGCCGTGGCAGGTCACCTCCATAGCGCCGTACTGTTCAATCCACAGTTTACCGACAATCACGTTATGGACCACACAATTTACGTTGCTCCACGTATACGCTTCACCCCATCTAGAAAGTGGACATTGTTGTTATCATGTAAAGAATACGTTCATTTTTAAGACATTTCTATGTAAATAGGTACAACAAGGAGAACCACAGTCAGAACATCGAGGGAGAAGATTAAAAAAAAACCCCTTAACATAGTTTTAATGCTGCTTAAATATATAATATCAAAGTAATTTTTTTCATCATACAACTTAAAGGGTAGATTCTAAACGATTTTTGAAGTGAAACGTCTCTAGCCGCGTTGAGCGATTTTCGGTAGAGGAAAAAACTTATAGTTTCGCGTCACCTATGACGTCATAGCCTTCAGTGACATGGTACAGTCTGTCAAATGTGAGATGGCATTTAAGCGGACGCTTTTGTGTTGCCACTTCTAAAGTATTTTCCCATAAATACCCAAATAAAATGTTCGAGTAGAAACGATTACTACTAGATGATTCCGTTGGTTCTATATAAGGTCATGAGTAATCAATCAGACTCAGAAAAATAAGCTTCTTCAAAGTTTTCACTTCTATCGGCAGTCCCGATGGTTGCCTAGTTCTTTTTTTTAACACGGCAGAGTGTGTTTCACAATGCATTCACATTGAGCACAGTATGGAATGTACTAATCGACACGTATGGCGTTATGGCGTCATAAGAAACCTTTCAGCATTTAGAAATGGCTAGTACCGAAGCGCGACAAGCCGAAATAAATCACACTGATGGGATTGGCAATATTGATCACAATGCACTTAGATATTATAGTTATTTTTCGCAATGATTAACACTTATGATTTAAAGACCTTTACAGCTTCATTGGACTTAGTGAGCGTCTAGGGCATTCAGCCAGAAAATGGTAACTAACATAAAGAATTCACAGCGATCTTATCGCAGCTCGAGCTGCTACTGGCATGAAAATGTATGTATGGTCGATTGTAATAAATTAACTAACCTAGGTAGTTCTACAGTGACGTGCCCTTTAGGCTGAATCTCCACGCTCTTTCCGCAGAACTTTAGCTTCGGATGCACCGAACCGTGGAACACAAAATGTGGACTGTCCGCGTGAAACGCTGATACTGGCGGGTGATGGGACACCTGCGATATACCAACTAATTTGTAGCGACTTTACTATCAGTAAATACAATTACGCTAATAGACTTACACATAATAAAGAGAAAGTAGGCACAAAACGATACACCTTTTAAGAACGCTATAAGAGTTATTTAGTGCTGGCCTCCGTCTTTGAGATGAAAATCTTTCATGGTGTACTGTATTCTACTAGTTAAACTTCATTCATTTTCTATACATATTGAAAAATATATGTAATCCGCCATCTTGGTTTTACAATGTTAGCAAATACAAATTTCATATCATTTAGTCAACAGAAAAGGGGTAAAATTTCTATTACTAGATTTGACACACACACAAGAAACAAACTAAGCGAGCTAAGTAAAATCTTTTAAAAATACCGTAAAAGATAGAATACTTTATACAACCCGAATCGCATAACTTGTCACTCACCTGTTCACACACAGCTCTGAATTCAGGTCGTTCGAGTTCGTATGTCTCTCCCAGAAGTGGGTTGAAGGGTTTACCGAGGCGCTCCCAATTCGAAGCTAAAGCGCTGACAGCGAAGGCTGGACAAATTACAATATTTTTCTGGTTAATAAAAGTTACTTTATATTCGTATTTGCATAGAAAAATTACCCAAACCAATAATTATTGCATCCTTTTCCTTATAAAAGGCAATGCCTAGCAGACAGTCCGTCTTACCGCTTCTAACTCTTCTAGCTCCTGATTTAAAAACCATTCAAGTGAATTAACATGATTCTTTTCAAAATCACAGGTATATTTTCTGGTGTGTGTTTTAGTATATGCTATGTTAACAATACTATACAAAATAAGTAACAACCTATGAAGATAATAGCTAACGAAGGAAAACAGAAAATAGCCACACCACCAAAATGAAAAATATTGTACCTAAATTGTTAGATTATTTGAGGAACAGAATTTATTGAGAATAATTTTAAAGAATCAAAAATTTTTTATACCAGTGGAGCAGCGGGGTACACTAAGAATTCATTTTTTTTTTACACCGATTTCTAGTTAATAGGCAAATGTTTTATTTTTTATTTATTATTATTTATTTATTGTTTACTTGCAACTGATTCGTTTTAGTGTTAGTTAATTTTAAACATTTATTACCTGCAATATACTCCATCCTTGTCACCGGATCGTTTTGTTCAGACGCCATACGGAGTAAGTGAGCGTACTCCAGATATTCCAGCATCCTCTGGAGGAATGATAGTGGCTCGTTGAACACCACCGGCATCGTGATCTTGGACAGCTCCTTACCGACGCAGTTCTTCAGCACCGACCACAGAGAGAAGTCGCCCCGGCTGAACTGTGCCACAGGGAGTGAAGTCCTACGAATATTAATAATATTCATACTAATTATGTAATCATAATATTCAAAATAAATATAAAACACTTTATTCAGTTCACACTCTAAGGCAAAACACACAATCGGAAAACAACTTAGTCAACGAGAAGAGCCGGCAACAAACTCGATTTCATTCAGTAACAGATCATAGTTAAAATAATTTTTGGCAGATTTATAAAGAGCGATGGAATTTCAATTTTATCGTTCACATAACTTTAGTAACAGCCTTTAAAATCAAAACTTGCTTGACGTAGTGCTTGAACTTATTGTAAGGTAATGTATATTGAAATCTTATTGCAGAACATAAAACCTAAAAAGGTTGTGTTAGCCTTACTCAGCCTAAAACATTATTACCAAATGTGTTTTAACTTTTGATTTTCACCTCAAATATAATTTTTAACGACCTACTTTCAAGTAGAGAAAAGAGTGTAAAATTATACAATATACAGAATTGGATATTTGAGTGTAGCTTATTTTTATGCTAGACTTTTTTTTTAACTTAATTGATGTACCATTTATACTCCTAAATACTCTTGAAAATACCTACAGGAATGACAATAAAATATGCATTTAAAGAAACTTTTCTAAAACCAAAGTTATCTCGATAACGAACGTTTACCTTTTTATGTCTCTTATTAATTTGATAGTCCCAAACCCCAAAATCAGGACAAACATCTCCAATCTCCAACAATGGGCTTCATGTGGATATATTACAACAACATTGCTCGAATTTTTGCGGAAATGGAACGGTATCGACCGACGAATATAGGCCAAGGGCATCCCAGGCTGCTCTCGTTTACACACCATTAGACCTCTCCTTAACATATTTGTTATATAATGATTATTTGTTGGCAGAATGTTATATGAATTAACATATTTACAAATGTGTTTATCAATTATTGAGAATGTTTAATCATAGCGTAACCAATTGAAAGATTATTATATTTTTCCAGTAAAATATAAAATTTACCTATTATGATGGAATTACATTAATTACTACAATCACCAATACAAATAACTTTCCATTTAACATAAAAACAGCGTAAATGATGAAAAACAATTATAACTCTGGAGACGCATCAAAAATGAATTCATGAATGTAGCTTGCGCTAAAAATAAATTGGAAAATAACGTAAACTAAAATTATTATTTACAGATTTATTATTATCAAATTATCCAAACATCAAGAAATATCTAATTATAGGTTATGTTGTTACATTAACGAACATACTTTTTCACGTTAAACTATAGATTATTTACACACAGTAAGTATGTAGATAGGTACCTGAGTAGAAAAGTATTAAATATTACGATAACATAACAAAACGTCAATCTCAAAGCGACTACGCGATAGAAAGTAGATATAAACTCATTCAAGGTTATGCAGATTCGATCAATACTCAGCTCAGGTCAAATCCAGATGTTAAAGGGGAATATTTTTACCATTCGAAAACAAGTATCCGAAGATCCTTACATTATATAAAAGTCAACGTCTGTCTCTTCATTAGTCTTATAACTTGAAAACCACTAAGCCGATTTACGTGATACTTTTTTAAATGGTAGCTATGGTCATATTCCAGTAAATATTTTTTAAGATATATACTACTAAACATAGCATAAATTAAATAAAAAGAAGATTAATACAGTAGAAAAGAATTGTTTTATCTTTGCCTCTTTATAAATAGATTCCATCAGATAATCCGTTCGAGTAATCAAAGAACTGAATCCTTTATATTATTCTATTGTGTTCTTAAATTTCATCAATTTGGGTGTGGGACAGCCGCCGGTGACGAGGGTTCGGCTTTTAGGCGAGTGGCTGCGGCGGTCGGGGTAAAGGTCAATCGTTAACGATCTCAAATACACAAAACTCACTAATGAATGGCGCTTAGAATTAAAAAAAAATAACTAATCACTTAATTTTGATAAATCTTTATCGACAATTTCTATCTAGTAATATATTATTATTGAAAACTTCGTAGAGACAGCTTAATGTTAGGCACAACATTACGTTTTTACCGATCTACAATCATTCTATGACGTTTTCAGAATCAGATCAAACTATATAATACTTTATCTATGGTAGTACGAAGTTTGGACGCTCGATGGTGTTGTTATATTATATTTCATCTTTTCCTCATGGTCATAAGCCCTTTACTTCTTTTTAGTAATATTTATTAATTCTGGTACGTGTAGTCAGTTCAATTAATCGAAGGGTAATCATATAATGACGGTGACTGCTGCATAATTTGAGTTTGAAGAGATAATAGTTTCATTGTAGTCCCCCCAAAGATAAATATTAAAAGACGTCTGAGAGATAAACTAGAGGATCGACTGCGATCACCAACCCACCTACCAACAGTAGCGATTATGGTAATTCTCCTATTGGACGACACATGTATTTAATAATGAGCGTGATTTTTTCGTGAAGTAAAAAAAAACATTATAAAACCACAGCATGATAGTAAAAAGTTTCCTCATTGTCGCTTGTTATAACCCTCAAGTCGGAAATCTGTCACCAAAGACCTACTTCATGTAGAGTTCAGGTAGCAAAATTAGAGCATAATTTCGACCATTGATTGATTAATTCAACCGAAAAACGTCCACTGTTGGACATAGGTCTCCCCAAAAAGGGAGAAATTGCCATAATCACCACGCTTGGCAGACGTATTGGCGATCGCAGCAGGTGTTCGTGGTATTCACAGGATGCTGCTGACCATTCCCTTATTCGCCTTTTACGACACCCGCGGGAACGATATAGGCTGGTACTATTCTAAGCCGGAAAAACACGGCAATTTCGACCATATTCTCGCTTAACATCAGCTAACATTACATTTAAAAAACCAAATCAGGTGATAATGTCAAAAAGAGAAAGTCTTTCATTCTGTACATTCATTCCAAACTCGATTTTCTTTTATCAAGATTGTGGATAGGTAGGTACTTAATTTGTCTGACAAACATAACAATTACCTTATTTCCTAAAAAGAATGCTGACCTATTATTTTTTTATCTCATCATAAAAACACAATAATTCTCAGATAAAAGATCGCAAGAGCTAGAAAGTTTTATTCCGTCTTTTAGCACTTCATTGTAACGTTTGCAGCTTAACAGCGCCGTGTAGTTTTGTTAAATTTTAATGGTGGAGTGCAGTCGCCATATTACCCACTCGGAAGCCATCTTGAGTTCTTTAAGGCCGATTCACACGTATCAGTGCCGATTCACACACATCAGTGCCGATTCACACGTATCAGTAAAGTTACAGTTCCGATCTACCTACCTTTTGTAAAAGATTGTGTATTATGTCATTTTTCACCCAAAAGAAGCCGGATTTTCATATATAAAATAACTTCGCGTTAATTTACAAAGAGCTACGATCTAGGCTGTTTATTGAAGATAATGTAGGAATTCCAATTTATTAAATTAAATTAATTAATATGAATAATTTATATACATATATCATATAATAACAACTAGTTGTGCCAGCGGCTCCGCTTATGTATCATACTTTCTATTTTTTATTTTATTTTTTGTTTTTGACTTATAAGCCAACGGACAGACAGGTGGAGACACATGTCAGAAAGTGTTACTTCTTTCAATGTCATAATATTGCCAAATTACCTGTATGAAGTATGCAGTCCGCCAACATTATCTTCCATCTTACACCCGCAGTCCGTTCGCGTCCGTCTTCGGCTTGTTCGAACAGCGACGACGTTGCCCGAACAGTACCGAATGAAACCGAACCGAACCACTCCCGAGTACTGTACCAAAGTTCACTTCACCACACGATTTGTTCGATTTTCGTTTAATATTTAATTTCCATTAGCATTTCCGTAATGGTAGCATTTTCAAGTACATTATTAATCAACCTATATGTTATATCTGGGAAACTGACTAAAAT
Organism: Samia ricini; assembly: GCA_014132275.2. Lineage (NCBI taxonomy): Eukaryota > Metazoa > Arthropoda > Insecta > Lepidoptera > Saturniidae > Samia > Samia ricini. The sequence goes on along the minus strand of AP028161.1, from coordinate 2,307,756 downwards.
GTTATTATTAATAATTTAAAAAAAAGACGGAAAGTCTTTTTTTTTCGTATCAACAACTAATCAAACGACCGGTAAAAGTTTACCTCTGGAAAATAATTTTATTTTCCTTATACAATATATACATAGGTAGGATAATACACGTGAAAATGCTACCCAATTTCTGGGTACTTAAACTGACACTACATTACTACAGCTTCTGGTCAATTACAGTTTTCTGTCTCTTTTGTGCGACTTTCTCTTACACTCTGTGTATATAAAAATATGTATTTTGCAGCACCTTACGGCAGCGGTCTAAAAACGTGCTCTGATTCTTAATTACGGAAGCTTTGTAAGGGACCTATTTTTTCCAAACCATATGGTTCAGTTAGAGGTTTATTTCGCGAAATTGTATTCACAGATAAGCAGTTCCAGTCCAGATTAATTAAGCGCGTTAAAACCTAGAGAAACTTGTAATTTATTAAAATAATTAAGGTTCATAGAAATTGGAATAAAATCCGATTCAATACACAGTTTTGCTGGCAGGTATTTGAATTTGTGAGAAATATCTTCGCTTAATGTTAGTAGTAAAAAAATTATGGACAATAATTAGGTAAAACGGGAGCGCAGTCGCGGGTACACAGCTAGTGTATAATAATTACGATCGAATTTTGATCACAGGACGTACATTATTAGGTATACGTACCTTTTTTTTTTTGACGAGGGTTAATGCATTTACGCACTACCCTTACCTATTGCATTAGTGAGACCGAAGTCCTCCAATGCAATAGGTAAGGGGGCACGGAGGGACGAACTCCGTGCCAGTGTGGGCCTCACCCGGACGTGAAGCGTCCGGAAATACCCACTAAATACCCCGGGGCCGTCCGCTGCATTTGGGATGGGGGCGATACGGGATGGCTTTCGGAAGCACCGCGTCTAGGTATACCTACCTAAGACTTTTTACGTTCACGATCGTTATATCATCAGTCGTTTTGTCTCTATTTCGCGTAATATTTAGATTCCCCGTGTTTATTGTTACCGACGGGGACTACTTTGTCATAAAAGCAATATCTCGCCGAACCCGCGGGGGTTGAACCCGCTTTTCCATACAGGCGGAGTGGAAACCCGGTGCGACATTTTAATAAAACTTTCCTCATTAACCTAAGTTTATGAAGGTTTAATGTTATGAGAAAATCATTGTTATTTATTCGAGCTTTGCAAATTTTTTACACTTCGCAAAGTACAGTTTAATAACAATGACGACACCTGATAGATGAGAATTTATTGATAGTTGGTTTTTATAACCTCAAATTTTCAATATTACTACAACTGTTGAATTTTGATATCCGGGTAAATACTAGTACTTATTTAACACAAATAAGGTTGTTGTTTCAATTTCTTCTTACTGTGAATATCGTGCGTTTAAAAATACTTTATTCAATTTAGACCCTTTTTTTTTTTTGACGGGGGGAAATGCATTTACGCACTACCCTTATCTATTGATTCAATTTAGACCCTGAGAAGACGCTTATGAACATTAGAACATTACCATCAAGGCAATGAAGGCCAAGGTCTGATCTGGTTTCACTTTTTTTTGTATAAATATATATTTTTGCATAAAAACTCAACAAATTACGATTATAACAGTTATTAGCGGAAGCACAGATATAGAGGTGTGTATCCACCTTGCAATCACCCTTGGAAACTATACCTTATTGATGTACTGCTTGAATTGATTGTCAGGAAATTCGAAATCTTATTCTAGACCCTAACACTATTACCTAAATAAACTTTTATTAGATTTACTGATCCTAAAGCATGGGACGGCTAGTTCATCACCATATACAAAGAATGTCGATTGTTTATTGGATCAAAGTTGTGTAATTTTTTTCATTTCTGCGTAAGGGATTTTTTCGAAATGACTAACGCTATTGATCTGAAGAATTATTTATTTTGATATTTCTTACAAATACCCTTAGTTACGCGGAGTAGCTTCAGCTATCTACCAAAAGAAGTCCCGCCAAAATCCGTATAACCGTTCCGAAGATTACCCGGAACAAACAGACAACAGTATTTTTGGTATAGGTATCGTATGTACATACATATTATTTAGTATAGAAAAAATATTTTGTCATTACAAACAGACACTACAGTTTTCTTTATTTGTATACATATGGACTATTTCAAGTTAACTGAAATATAATAGTATAAATCCAATAAAACGTAACTGAAGGGGTGACTAAGGTTTCTGGCAAAATGCCAACTATGCCAGACAGGTCGATACGATGTTGCCGGCCCGGTGAATCCAGGTTTCCGTTTCTAGGCAACCATTACACTGTAACTTTATACCTAACTAATGCCGTAGTTGAGAACCTTTAGATACGCCATCGACGAGTAAAACTCGCACGGTTAAAAATAGTACTTGCTTTTTTTCATTTTCATGTATAGCCCTATGTTCTTTTTCACTTAAGCTAAGGGAATGAACTTGTAGAAATCCCCGTGCTTCTCAACTATTTAAAAATCGATGTCCAATTTTAATTCACTAAGAATACAATGATTAAAAATTAAAGACTTACAGGAACATAAAAAACAGTTAGGTACGTCTTTAGAAATAGGTATAGTATAGATTTAATATACCTATTTATCTATAAGAAAAATATAGGTATACCGAAATACAAACATGTATTAAGGGAGATAAAGGTAAAATATACAAAATACATAAAACAAAAAAAAAAAGAATAATAACATACTGGAAATAAATAAAAAGGACGAGGCCTACGCAAACATTTGTCACTACAAACATCTCACGGATTATACATACGCTCAAATAACCGTCATGTTTCATCAACATCACGTAACATTTCAATTTCTTGTTAACATAGAAAACATTTTCATATGGGAAAATAACATTATAGTTGACAAACTTTTATAATTTCATATGTAAACTTCGGTGATTGATGTGGAAACTAATTTGCGCATTGAGCGCCACTTTATAAGTTGAAAACTCCAGTATGTGTATATGTATACTAGAGTTCAAGTCCAGCGATATCCGGGGTATATTTATGTAAAAAAATATAAAATAAGTATATTAAATAAAATTACTGAAACTGAAATAGAAATCTTCAATTTACCCAAAGTTTTACCCAAAAACCCGCAGTTTCATTGCGTGATCGCATCATAAATGATGAGATGCGCAATTGGACCAAAGTAACTAAAAATTGCTCGAAGAATTGCCAAACTTAGGTGCTAATGGGCTGGGACATTGCTCGTTTAATCGATGCTCGATGGGGGCAACCGGTTCTCGAATGGTTGCCAAGTATCGTAAGACGCAGCTTGGATAGGCCCCTCACAAGGTGGACCGAAGACCTGGTGAAGATCGCGAAAGTTCGCTGGACGGGTGACGCAATACCGGTCGTTGTAGATATATATGTCTAACAGTGTACCTCTTTCGGTTGAACGGATGGATATATAAAAAATGAAATGCTTTTCAATAATTTTTAAAATATCGAACAGTTCCAGAATCTAGTCCATAATACCGCGTTTTTTGTTTGAAAGGTAGAAAGGAATTCCCGTAGGACGTTCGAAGTTCCTTTGTTGGAAGTTGCACAAGATTAATGGTATTAGTATTTCAACCGTTTAGCAATACTAATTGTTTGGGAATAAATAATAATTCGTTTTTTAGAAATGAATTTAGTAAAGTACTTGGCGAAAGTTGTATATAGATGGAATTTGAAGATTTAGGTGCTACTACTAAGCTTCCTCTGGCATACTCATTTCTAATCTCATCCAATCTAGTTATGCCATACATCCATCTTGACAATCGCATATCTGTCATACGTACTTTCATCTTCTACTTCATTTTTATCATTGGTTCTCGAGTTTATAAATTTTTGGTTGTTTTAGAAGCATTCGTAACCTATGAACATTTTTTAAATTCCGGCTCGGTAATATGACTCCTCTTCATGTGATATTAAATAGAGTCAAAGAACGATGACCTATCTCTATAATTAGATGAGAATCTTTCGACAGTCTGTATCATCATACTGGGCTAAATCTATCACGGCTTGATATACGTTTTTTTAATGTACTACTGGACGCCTGGCCTTAATCATACCCGAGGGAAGGTGAGAACAAGGCAGACGATGGCACGCGCTCGCTCAGTAAAATCTGATAAATGTTCTTTTAAAAACCCCTATATTGTAAGAGTTTGGACACACAGACCTAGGTAGCTTATTTCTCTTTAATTCGCAGTTCTCATTATGAACGAAGAAGCAAAACACTGTGTAGGTAATAATGGAATTACCACAATGTGTGGGTGGAAACCCATACTACGTCTGGTAGTCCTCAGATAGAAGGGAGACATGAAACAAATTCGTGCACTTGCTGATCTCGAATATGCGACACGTGTTTACGGGTTTTTGATAAGTATACGGTGACAGCGAATCGCGAATAACGGCTAGTTTCAATATACAATATCTATCTGTTTTACCTAATGAAATTCGCATTTTCAATACCCTCTAAGGGTGAATCCAAACCAGCGTAATTTGCATCACGCATTTAATGGCGTGAAACTTACATTCGTCTGAAATTCGTATTAAATAAAAACGTGTTCACCCTTACGCATTCAACGCGAAGCGAAATTCATTTGCATCTGTACGTGATTTGACGACAATTACTCATTTTGGGTCGTCGAGTGTAACAAAAAACGCTTATTTGAAACCGAATGCAGCGATAATTGCGCGATTTGCAACTTACAAAATTACGGTCGTTTGACCTCAGCCTAAAGTGTCAGATTAGTGTCGGTGCACAATCAAAAAAACCAAGCATTTTTTTTTATTATGTCTCAATCTAAAAGTTAAGACATGATATTACCTAGAACACCAGCTCGCAATTTTTTTCGACAGAATCCATACATACATACATATGCTCACGCCTGTTTTCCCCGAAGGGTTAGGCAGAGGTGAAGTAGCGAACTACACCACCCACATTTCGCCGAGATTAGTTCCGTCCCAGATGTGACAGGGGGCGAGCCTGTCGCCATATCGGGCACAAATTCCAAACTCCGGGATGATACTGAGTAGAAAAAACCCAATATCACTTGACCCGACCGGGGGATCGAACCCGAGACCTCAGAACGGCAGTCGTATGTAATACAACTGCGCTACCGAGGCAGTTATAGAATCCAATAGGGTTTAAAAAAACTATTGGCATAATAGCACGTATCTAAACGTAAAGGCGTATGGCGTAGTCTTTCTTATAACTACTACAGTAATATAGATTGCAGGAGTAAAGGAATTACTTCGAAGCGAGCAGAGTGTAACTAATTTTATTACGAAACTAACTACGCGCGTTTCTATGAAATTTAATTTCTGAGGCCGTCTATTAATCACGTTGTTTTTAGTAACTTTGAACTCTCACCACAAGCCCTAGATAGGTTGTGAGGTTTTAGACTAACCCCGTACTCAAAATCATATGTATTTTTTTGGCAGTAACTATCTTTAAAACCTTCACATTATTATCTTTGCATACAGACAAAATCTAATTTCATTTTGGAAAATTAGCATCGTGATAAAAATATCTAGACACACAGGTTTGTAGGTTATTTCCGACTGGCATGTTTCAAAAAAAAATCAGGTGATATCGCACTGCACCCCTCTCCTCCTTTGTGATATTTTGTTTGAGAACCCACCTTCGCTCCCTTTCGAATCTCACGTGATTTATTAACGATCCCTATTCTGTACTATATACTTAATTGTGTATTATGTACAAACTGCGTACATAGAATCGATATCCCACTTGTCTGAATGTTCGGCTAATACAACTCTTATCTAATGTTGCTTATTTAATAGATAAGATACAATTGTATCTTGCCCTTGACCTTATAACCTCCGATTAATTTTGGAATTTTTTATATTAGCAATGCTCTTAAAATGGCACAAAAAAATTAATTAAATGGAATGAATGTATTAAATTTTTGTTTCGTATTGTTTTTTAGCTTAAAAAAGATTGAATTAGGTGTATGCAAAAATCGCCAATCCAATGTTTTATTTCTAATTTATCCATTCGTCGTATTTTTTTTTAACGATCATTTAAAACGAAAACGGATTCAGTTCAGTGGCTCAATTGTTACATATTCCATAATATAACCTCAAAATCACGCTGCAGTATAATTTCAATCTGTGAAAATTATTTTACAAAATAATTCCGTTTTATACTTAGCTATTTCCAATCTTTTTCAATAATTTTACATATTTCGATTTGATTTTACATATTAAAAGTACATACAAATAATATAAACCGGTGTACGCAACGCGGATGCGACACGTGACGTCCGCGATAGACGCTGTGCGCAACTGGCTACATTCAGTTTTAAATTCAGTCGACCGAGACTTTACAGCGTCATGCCCACTCCGCACCCCGTAATCAGTCCCCCCGCGCCGACGCAGAGCCATATTGGCGCCCAACCTGGGGTCGGTTCATTTATAAAATAACATGTCAAGCTATGGTTTTATTTTACGTATGTTGTACCTAACGTAATAATATTCTTATATAATCAGTCCATCGAGTCTTTATTTACTATTTACCAAGTAAAAACTGTTGTATGTTAAAATGATTATCTATACTACTTTATTGCAAAACAATTATTTTTTTGTTTTAACTAAATGTTTGCTATTTCAGAAATGCCATATTTGGAATGAAACTACTAAAATAAAAATGTGACATTTTTTTTTAATTTGCAGTCAACTGATTATAAAATATGTAATAAATAACAAAATATCTAATCGTACTTATCGTGTTTAGAGGTGTAAGTACTATTTAGGTGTGCATTTTGTGTATGATCAAAGCTACTAAGCTTTGGCTTTATTATTTTCTAAATCGCGTCCTTCGAAGACCATTTTTAGACATCTCTGTGCTACTGTTGTTCCAAACCATAGTCATAATATAAATATTTACTCTTCAACGTCTCACGACAACATCATACATATATAAATAAATAAATTATAAGGACAATAAAGAAAAACATGAAACAGAATATATACGAAAATAATACATTTAATTTTACACATATACGTTACAAAATGCACTAAAAAAACATAATAATTAAAAATAAAAATCACTTAAATACAAAAATTATCACAATCAATTTCAACACAATCGTGTCAGGTACATTATTATATTCTTAGGTTTTTACAATTCGAGATTATCATATCATGAGAAATTATTAAATTAATTTATAATTCAACCTCTTTGAATAACCATTAAGTTTTCATTTCTAAATATCGTGATTACATTAACATACTGGCAACATTGACTTTAACATCTTCATGTTTACGAGATTCGGACATTTTGTGTTGGCGGTATACTAAATACGGGATTTAATTCTTTATAAATCTTCTTAGATATCAGATCTACATCCGAAAAGGAGAATAATAGTTAACTATCTTTTAGAAAAATATCTATGTATTTTCTATTAAGTAGGCCATTCTAAAAATAAGCTCACCTGTATATCTGTATTGTATAGAGTCCATTCCTGCAGTACAGTCCCACAAACTTATCTGGCCCTAGTGGCGCGATAACTTTTAGTGTTGTCAGTCTAATTGGAATATTTTTGTAGAAATAATATACACATTTTAACGCTTTGCCATTAATAATCTAGATAGTAAGTAAACATTTATAGGTAAAATATTTATTTATTTTACTAGCTATGATCTCCAACAGAAGCGATGTCAACGAAAGGCAGGTTATTATTGACATTGACAGATCGCTAGTTTTGGCCACCGGGTCAGATAAGTTTATCGCACGATCTATTGATTTAGACGTGGCATTTGAAAGGCCATAAACAAAGTCAAACAGAAAAACCATAGATCAGTGTATTTTATTAAACTTGTTATATAAATCACTGAGTTTCATATTGTTTTAACATAACATAACATAAGCTCACGCCTGTTATCCCCGAAGGGTTTGGCAGAGGTGATGTAGCGAACTACACCACTCGCATTCCGCCGAGCTTATTTCCGTCTCAGATGTGACAGGGGACGAGCCAGTCGCCACATCGGGCACAAATTTCAAACTCCGGGATGATACTGAGTAGAAAAACCCAATACCACTTGACCCGACCCGGGGATCGAACCCGAGACCTCAGAACGGCAGTCGCACCGTAATACAACTGCGCCACCGAGGCAGTTTGTTTTAAAGTCGTGCAAACATTTCATTTCACGTATTACTAAATATAGTTTCAACTATATTATATAACTATACTTGCTTTTTTTTTAAACTTTAATGCTAGTAATTAATGTATGAAAACTTAATCTTTGATCTTATTCGAAAATTGTCAAAAGTCACATGATTAGATTATAATTAAATTAATTTTCATTTTAGTACTTAATTTTCGGATTTAGCTAGTTAAGAAAAGGGAATCTAAAGTATAGAAATGGATAGATAAGGTGAATACCTAAAAAATAACAATTTTTAACGGTTCTAAACACAAAAAAAAAACGAACAAATATTTCTTAAAGATATAGCAATAATCCGAAATCCATCCAATTACCTCAATGAATTCTTTACAAAATGTTACCTTCAAATATTATCTCAATATAATTGGTATGAGATTAAAGATGTCCCATAATACACTTAATCCATAGAATCAATAATAATAATAATAATTTTAAAAAAAAAACTTATTTATTCATGTCGAGTTGTACTTAAAACCTTTGAATAATTCACAAATAAAAAAATATACCATTAAAAATAAATAAAAGATTTTCTAACACTTTATTTTGTATTTTATTAATTATACAAAGGAGCCTCGTTAATGCGAACCCTGTTAATACGAACACAACTATTGCAATGTGCTCTCGGGGAAGATGGTTTTTAAATTCGGAGACACGACACGAGACTAATTATAATCGGATTTTAAACATACATTTTTAATATATAAACATATTTCTTTATATACCATAATCTTTGGTTAGTAAAACAATAAAAAAAAAAAAACAAAAAAAATTAGTGTACGAATTGAAGGGGGTCTCTTTAGTTTATTTATTTGGCTTTATTATGAACCCAATGAACCCGCAGTTTGTGCGTTTAGTCAAGTTCATGTGCGTAACTACACTATTGAACATTTTTTTTTATCACAAAATTATAATAACTTATAACGACCACTGAGAACTGAAACAAACAAAAACATACACACGAATTAATAAAAAATAAAACACCATACCGTCTTTTTGTGTATAGAAGTGGGGAAGGGCTGAATAACAGAAAGATCACTAATAAATAAATTAAAATAATAAATAAAAACAAATTAAAATGATATCACTATATAGAAATTACTTTTCGATGTATGTATCGTATACCATTTAACCAAATTTCCCTTTCTTTTTTTTTTGACGGGGGGAAATGCATTTACGCACTACCCTTACCCATTGCATTAGTGAGACCGGAGTCCCCCAATGCAATGGGTAAGGGGGCACGGAGGGACGAACTCCGTGCCAGTGTGGGACTCAAACCCGGGCGAGAGTCGCCCGAGAATACCCACTAAAGCCCCCCGGGGCCGTCCACCGCATTTGGGATGGGGGCGACACGGGGTGGCTTTCGCAGTCACCGCGTCGCCCCCTGCGGCGGACCCACCGGGACCGACTCTGAACCTAGCAATGGTGAACCTTCTAGATGGATTGGGTGTTACATTGAATAAGGGGGGGCGATTAGTTTAATGTGACGTAATAGGCGAGTGAGAGTATGTACCTGGGCTGGACGGGAGCGCGGTAGGGCCTCGCGTTCCTATAGACGTGTCCGCCCTGGGACACGAGCGTGCCCCGGGAGCTGCCCGGGCTGCAGGCCGTGTGCAGCGAGTGCCAGGACCCGGAGCCGCCGCCGCCGCCCCCCTCGCGCGGGACACTCCCGCCCCCCAACTCCTCGTCATTCGTCGGGGTCCGCTCGCCTTCGGGGATAATGAGATGACGTCACAAAACACGCAGTTCATATAATTGTATTTGCGGACGCAAAAAATCGCCCGGCGTTAATAAAGTTCTTGAGGGAGGGGGGGGGGGGGAGAGAAAAAAAAATAAAAAGTATGACGATGGCGCGTGGCGTTGTCCAACTATGTTCTTGTGCTTCGAGTTGACTTACCATCAAGACTCCCTATGGGCGTTCTTCTGGTCAGGTCCGGGCTACTGCCCCACGGGCTCAGGGCTCCCAGGGGACTGGATAGACCGGCAGTGATCAGAGTATCGTCATCATCTTCCGACCCTATCGTATGCACATTTTGAAAAATATTTGATAAAAAAAAATCTAAAACTTTCTAATAATTTATTCAAAGTGTCTTACCTTCGAAAACGTCGAAGTAATTATCCCTCGAGTCGTGCGTCGTTGACGATGACTTCTTTTTACGCTTCCCCTAAGACGAAGAAAACACATAAGCACAAAAAAAAAAAATAGTCATAAAGGAAACTGAACAAAAAAACAACAACCATACATTTACAAACATAAATCCCATACATGTTCATACGAACACATTCAAACTTTAGTAATAAAAATACTCATAACAAAAACACACTTTCATACAATTCCTAACAGAACTCACATAGACAGTCATACAAACACATACAAATTATGACACATGTAAATCTCATTCAATTTCATCCTTGTATCTCTACATCTCACTAAAATTAAATGTTTGTATGTAGCTTCTTAACTCCCAAACGGCTGGATCGATTAAAATGAAATTTACCACAGACGTACAATTTTTCAAGGAGATACATATAGAATACTAATATTTAAAACACTAAATAGTTTTATCTGGTAAAAACCGACTAAAGGATAAACATCCTCTGAGTACCACAGACACCTTTAAAGCGTCGTGATTATCGCTATCCCCCCCCCCCCTTTTTGGGGTAGATCTATGTCCAGCAGTGGGCGTCTTTCGGTTGAATGATGAATGTTAGTACATATAAAATACCTTAGTGAGTTCCTCGGCTACGGACATTTCTAGCGCGTGATGCGTTCTCGCTAAAGCGGCCAAAGCTTCCTCTAGCACTCTATTACGTTCTATCTGGGTGATAACATAAAAAAAAAAATTCTACTAATACGATTACGTCAAAATACCTTTAATCGACTACCATATACAAGGTGAAAACAATATTATAGTTATTACTTTTGACATCTCAATATTGGCTCTGTATATGTTACTACTAGCGACAATATCGTGAAAAGCCCTTTTCAATTGACTACATACATACTTTATTTCAGTTCCATTAAATATATTTAGACACAGACTTGGTCTATGAGAGCATTTAGCATTTAGCGTTGGCATCATTGTCTGTGTCGCTAACGCTCTTTTGCTTATGCACAATGTGTAAAAATTGTTAGTACAGAGTACACGTGTCAGAAGTGAAATTCTTTTGACAATCTTTAATTTTAATCCGGTAAGATAACTTATTATATAGCAAAGGATAGATTTCAGATACCGAGTAACGTAACAAGAAAATGTGTGCTCACTTTCTGAAATAGAGCCATGCGTAGTGTAGCGTGTTTGTTATTTTTGTCTCCTTCTCTCTCACTAGGTATTCTTTTATACCAATTACGCGCAAAGGAAGACACTTCACTTATTTAATAAGTGAAGTAATTCTTGATTAATAATAATGACGGGGAAAATGATTAATTCTCGTCATTTTAAATGAACTCCTTTAACGACGTTTTTAGCTGATACTAGATGAAACGAAAAAAAAAGCGACAAACACATACAACCTATAGGATTTAACATGCGAGAGTATGAGACAGAATACATTATCATGACATAGTGTTTCTTATATTTGTGCAGTGGTTTGTAGGCAGTATTTACAGATTTACTTTTTTGTAATTACTTTTTTACTTTTATCACGTGTCGTCAGCACAAATGATTTTCGCTTTTTATTTTCTTAATGATACCAGGCTGTAATAGAATTATAGTAATTAGTGAAAAAGTATGGCAGTTAAGGTTACCTCCCTATTAAGTCTAGCAGAGTCTGCATCCCTAGCCTGATGCACTAATGCGGCGCAGTGCTTCAGCGCTGACAGCGCAGCGGACCCGCTGCCGCAAGCGTGCTGGAAACGCTGCAATGCACAACCAACTACATGTGAAATGGCATGTCTATATCCCAACCCTACTACCCTCTCCTCTTGACTTCTTGTCAAAAGACAAGAATGCAGAGAGGAGAAGGATGGGGGCTCCTTGATTAACGGTTGGAGAAGAGGGGTGCAGCTGGTACCAGGCTGCCTCCCCTTGGACGGAAGACAAAGGTAGTGGCCCGGTCTTTGGGCCTGCCGCTGGGGCGACGCGGAGTGTGCTAGACAAATCCCGTGTCACCCCCTGAAAGGCGGCGGATGGTATCGTGGGTCATAGTGGTAGTCTTAGCGCTTCACGCCGGGCGAGTCCCACATGACACTCGCATCTCTGATTCAGGAGATTTTACTCCCGGATTAGAGATGGCTGGGAATATGCGTAAATGCATTTCCCACGTTCAAAAAGAAAAAGGACCATATCCCAAATTCAGAGATTTTAGGGTCTGACCAAGCTGAAGCGCTATAGAGTAGTTGCTTATTAAGAACCAACTGAGATGGCGTAGTCATATTGTATGGATGAGTGACTCCAGATTACCTAATTAGTATTCTATTCACAGTTGACGCATGGAAAGTGCAAACCTGGAAGCCAATTTCTGCGCTACAAGGATGCAATTAAACGTCATCTCACCTAACTTCGGTTAGGTTAGGTTAGGAAGTGCGAAACAGAGATTAGAATGGCGCGACTCTGTTAAAGAAGCAGTACAAATATTTGAAGAACATCGAATCGAAGACCTTTAAGTAGAACGCCTTCTTAAAAAGAACCGCCCTAAGTCATCCTATGTATACACCATCATATAACACTCGTCGGTCAGTTACATTGTGCGTCGTGTAACCGCAACTTCGAGACGAAGTTTGGTTTCGGAAACCACATTCGCTCACATGCTCGAAGATGACAGAGTTCGCCAGTGACGGAGCCGTCACGAAGCAGATCATCATCATCACAACGATGAACACTAGACAACCGTAAACAGAGGGACAAAGAAGAGACCATCATCAGGGGAAATGCCCTGAAGTGGTTTCCCCATGAGTCCACTATTAGTTGTAAACTAGTTTGTTAGATTAGTTGCTAAGAGGCACAAATTTATTATTTTAAATTTTTTTTTTTACATTTGTTTATGCGGCTCGCGACATAATCAACAATTTGAGTAGACAATAAGTACAAGTGATAACAAGGAGGAGACAGCAAAAAAAAATTGTAATCAATGATAGCTCAGCGGGTAGTGCGGCCGGATTCCACGTCAATCGATGCGGGTTCGATCCCCATCTATCCGATACCAAAATCGGCCTGAGCTTTCGATAAAAGAAAACATCGTGAGGAAACCATAGCATATGTTGGTAGCGCCTGGGTAGCTACCACCCTCTAGTTGGAAAACCTGTCGTCAAATACCAATAGGTGTGTAACTCTAGGCCTTATTTACCATCCTGGACCACATCGTGACTTAACATAAGATGAGATTGTGGTCAAAGCACTAAGCCTATACCGTGTAAAAAAAATAACAAAAAAAGCAAGAACAATACCACAAAAGTTGGAAAATATAGCCTGTGTTAAATTGGTGCAACTGTCCAGTTATTCCCACTTACCATGTAAGCGGAATGATGGAGGGAGCTGCCAACGTTGATGCTCTTGTCCAGTGCCGCGACGATGGTAGCGCACTCCTTCAGCTGGGTCTCCAGCAGCGCCAGGTTATTCGTGGCCGCCGTCAGAGCGTCCTGCATCGACCCTGGACAGTTTCCGTGAATGAAGAAAACATCGCAAGGAAACCATCCTGGACGACATCGTCACTCAACATCAAGTGAGATTGTGGACAAAGGACTGAGCCTACAACGCGTGAAAAAAAAACAAGGCGAACGTCTCTCGACCAGATCGAAGAAGTTTTGAAGAGAGGCCGCGTAACTGAAAAACGTGTGTGAAAGTGGAAAAAGCTAAAGACGTGTCTTAGGGTCGTAGCAGGCAGGAGGGTGTAATCTCTACCTACCCTTATGGGAGGGAGGCGTGACATTATGTAATGTTAGAAGTTGGCTAAGTCTCTCAAAATATAGAGAATAAATCTATATAATATGTCTAACCTAACGGTTTGCATTCGTCTTCCAGATCCTCGGTGGCTTCTTTCGCAGTGTCAGGTGAAGCACCAGCCCACAAATAGTGGCCGGAGTATGCAATGTGCTCATTAAAAGCTGTTATCCAACTCTGAAACGAAGATGTATAACTACTAATGCTGTTATGTTAACACACGTACGGACCGGACCGCGGACATGGTATGTCGATCGACCGAGATCATTAGTCGCCCAACTAGGGATGGGGAATAAGATTTTTTCAAAAAGATCTATTCTTTTAATCGATTCAAAAAACATTGAGATCCAAAAAAAAGCAATATTTTTTCTTTTTTTTTTATTCATATTATATTCGTTTTTATAGTACTCTTCCAGTAATCAAAATTAGACTATAATAAAGAACAAAACAAAAAAGAAGCATCCCTAATCTAAAAAGGAAAAATGCACTGAACTGTTTTATATTTACCTATTTACAGATTATTATATCATATTATAAAGAACAAATAGCACACTGTAATAATCGATAGTTTATTAGTCTCAAAAATCGATCGGTGTTTTGTGCATCGAATAATCAAACTTAGATTCGAATTGATTCAAAAATCGATCTTTGTCTTAAAGCATTCCCATCCCAACTTAGAGGAGTTATAACATCGGCCGCCCGCCGTACTATGTCCACCGTCCAGTCCGTACGTGTGTTAACACCATAACTATGACCTGCAGCTTGCCTCGGTTATAATTTGCCGGTTTTCCATACAACCTTTCAACTCTTTCAGGTTTTACTAATCTAGGTCCTTATCATGCCTCTAAATCCATACAGATCATAATATCAAAATTCATATAGAGGCTATATTATTTTTTAATTATTCCCAAAAAAAAAAACCATGATCTATACTAATAATAAAATTGCAAACTTCACGTGTCTATGCATTTCCGATTTATTTTGAAAGGAATTATTAAAAGAAATGTGAAAAAATATTATTTTCTCATTTATTATGTCTTAGAGATGAATTATATAATATTTAATCAATCCATAATTTTTTTGTTATCGAATAAGACTAAAACGCATTTACTTACAAACTCTTCTTTCATACTAAAGTTGCCGCAGTTTTTATAGTAGTCTTCGGTCGCCGCGTGTCATTCAAATTACTATAACTTTTGATAGAGCGGACCGATTTTAAAGAAATAAAGTTTTGATGCTACTCCGGAATATACTTTATGATTATCTTTTTGAGTTTTTTAAATATACTTAATACTTTTTAATTGATGCCTGCACAGACAAACAAACAGACATTTCTAAAAATGATAGAAATGTGTTTTAATCGCCTATTTTTAGTCTCTTGCAATAATTCTTTTCACAATAATCGGAAATGTACAGACACGTGAAATTTACAATTTTATTATTAGCATAGATAACAAAGCATTTTTTTCCAAAATCATACGATCAAGTTTTCTGAATTGTTTCACTTCAATTAACTATTGGTTTGAATAAGTTTTTAACAGAGCTATGTATATAATACCTGTCTACAGGCAGTGACGTTATCGGTCTGCGTGACGGCCAGCCTGTGGGTATCACCATCGCTGAACCTCAGCAGCATCAGTGCAGGTTCCCCCTCGGGCGCGTCGAGGGCGGCTCCGTCCAGGTACTTGCGGGACCGGCTGCCGCCCCCGACCCCGCCCCCCACCAAACCACCGCCCCCACCCCCACCAGCCCTCGCCGCCTCACCCCGGGACCCGTAGTACAAGAGTACACCACGTTGTAGTACCGCCTAACACGAACACCACGAACATCTTATTTCAGTTCGATATATAGTAACATAAGTCTTAATATATCAATGGCGTCGGCAATGATTTCGAAATTTAATATTCAAGGGATTCAAATGGAAATATCCAAAGTCGAAATATCGATTCATTTTTATAGGATTTCAATATAAAAGCCTGTGCTTTTTTATCTAAAATCTTTCACAAGGTAAAATAACTTCATATACGTTGGAATATTATATGTTGGTTTCCA
Organism: Samia ricini; assembly: GCA_014132275.2. NCBI lineage: Eukaryota > Metazoa > Arthropoda > Insecta > Lepidoptera > Saturniidae > Samia > Samia ricini. The sequence goes on along the minus strand of AP028161.1, from coordinate 2,291,618 downwards.
AACATTTTCACGTCAAACAAATGTATTATGACTACATATATCCGAAGCGTTCTCGAAATCACAACATCGTAGGTAATTATCGAAATACGAGAAGTTAAGAAAATAGCGTAATCAACTGTTAAAAGTGTGTTTAGTGTAATGTGTATGTGGACAATTGTCACTCACCCATCCGGACATGTAACAGTATCATTTATAAAGTTATATTCATTAAAAACGCAATATTCATTTAAAATAATAATTTATTTTTATCAAAACATCGATATCGATGAAAACCATACAATGTACACTCTATAAATACAGGGTTACTCAAAGTGAAGTATGCAAATAGGGGGTCCGCGAGAAGATTTACGTAATGGTACGAATTACAGAAATCGACTCGATACCGAGTCAGAATTAAGGTCAAAATTGTCCAAAATTACTCCTAAAATTGACTCAATTTACGAACAGAAACAGGCCCGCCCCACCAAATTAATATTAATAAGATACTTTTTCCTGGCACTGTATTTGTTACCTTTTATTGAAATAAAAACCTTAATTTCTTCAACGGTCAATTTTATTTTCTTAATTTCATTGCCGAGGCGGACGGGGGGGGGGAAGGACTTAAAAGGTTCGTGGTCATCTGGAAACTTTAACAGGGGGGTTAATGAAGGCAAAAGTTTGAGAAACCCTGCTCTAATATATGTATTTCAATAATCGACATAATACTGACCCAAACGGGTCTCCAGCCTAGAAAGCGTGAGCGCTTTAAAAGCGGTCCTTCGAACCGGGCCGCGGTCCGCTGCAGCCGCTGCACGGGCCGGACGCTGAGCACTTCACGCATCTCGTTGTCTTTCGCCAGATCTATTGCTAATTTACCTATACCGAATAAACTTCCAGTAACTACATTTATTGTTTAACTAATGTAATTTGGAGTATCAATATTTATGGTATACGTTAATATCATTTAAATTATAAAAAAAAAAAAAACAAAACAAATAAAATTTCAAATAAATTTAATCTGAAAATTTAGCTATATAGGAATCATTCATATATAATGTAACCATCATTAGGGGGTTTCTTTATGCATTGCTCATTTTCACTGGTATGAGGATAAATGGTGATTACGTAAGGAATATTTACTTATTAATTTTCGCTTTTTAACCATATTTAAAAAGGAGGTGGTTATAAATTCGTCTGTATGTTTGTTACAAGATTTCTCCGTTAATTGGAGTACACTCTCGGGTTGGTCCCATTACCAAGGATTTATATTCACCAATTTCAAAGTTATAAATGGCTTTAAAATGAAGGATATATTGAAGTAAACAGGAGTAGATTGATTCAATTGATCAATTGATTTGATTTAATTGTTCAATGAAAATAAAGACTTAACCCTTTCAGGACCATAAGTAGGCAGAGAGTAAATATTACCATACAACTGTTTCTTTTAGTTTTTTAAACATAGAGTATAGGAAAATCAGAAAATGCATTTGTAAGTCTATCTCTTTTAGAGTTTTGTGGGAAACATTTTTTGAATATTTTTCAAATTGAAATTCAAATATTGTTATAATTAAATAGACAGCTGCCAATTTTACAATGGGAAAAATGTTTCCCCTGGTCGTGAAAGGGTTAAAGAAAACCTTGTACTACATTCTGTAGGCCTATTATCCATTAATGAGGAAAGGCAGTTGTATTACGGTGCGACTGCCGTTCTGAGGTCTCGGGTTCGATCCCCGGGTCGGGTCAAGTGGTATTAAGTTTTTCTACTCAATATCATCCCGGAGTTTGGAATTTGTGCCCGATATGGCGACAGGCTCGCCCCCTGTCACATCTGGGACGGAACTAAGCTCGGTGAAATGTGAGTGGTGTAGTTCGCTATTTCACCTCTGCCTAACCCTTCGGGGAAAACAGGCGTGAGCTTATGTTATGTTATGTTATGACTGTCTACTCACCGCTATTATTCCTGAGTGTTGTGTCAACACCATTTTGTAGCAATAACACCGCGAGCCTAGCGTGTCCCCTATAAGCGGCACAGTGTAAACATGTGTTCCCTTGACTATCTACGCAATTTATGTTCGGTGGGTTCGCACTGCTTAACTGGAATAACATTAGTTACAAAACTATAATTAAAACGATACTTAATTAACAATCTTAATGATATGCGAAATATTTACAATTCACAAGTCGATATAGTTCCTGATAAAACTACTCACTAATTCCTGAATATCATTCACATTTCCCTCCTTGGCAGCTGTGAGTAGCCTCATTTCTCTATCGTGACGCTCAGCTTGTTGAGCTGCTTCCAGCAGTCTCTGAACATCACGGGTTTTGCTCACGTCACAAGGCATCCTACCCTCGCCATTCATTATATTGACATCAGCCTTGTATGTCAACAGCAGGATAACCAATTCCTGTATGGATAAATTGTTATGAAGCAATGATGGCTCAGTTCGTAGTGTTACTGGATTCTCCATAAATGGGCATAGGTTGGAATACAACTAACTGATTATAAGCCTTATTTATGAGTCTAAGCTTTCGTTGAAAAAAAAATATAGTGAGGAAACATTTACACTTAGAAGGCAAACTTGTCTACCTGTACAGTTATACAGTAATTATATTCCACAAGCTGAGTATGTCAAATACTTGGGCATGCACTTAGACCGTCGTCTAAATTGGCGTAAACATATATGGACCAAAAGAAAGCAACTGGATACCAAGTTGAGAAGTATGTTTTGGTTAATAGGACCGAAATCAAAACTTACATCAGCCTGCAAAGTAACAATATATAAGACCATCCCTCAAACCCATTTGGACATATGGAATACAACTATGGGGTACTGCCAGTAACAGCAATGTGGAGATACTCGAAAGATTCCAAAGCAAGACAATCCGTTATATGCTGCACATTCCACACTACATTAAAAACAACTATATTCGCATGGATTGTAATACTAACAGTATAAAACAGGAGCTAGCAGAAAACAGCAAGAAATACCAAAATAAACTGTCAAGACACATTAACATTCTAGCATCAAAGCTGGAAGGAGAAGGAAGTGTGGTGCACAGTCGATTAAAAAGATAAAGTGTACCTAACCTTAAACATAGAGCTTAGCAAAATAAACATCCAAACCATGAAGGCAGACTCATAGGAGTCGCTGGAAGACAACAAATTAAATTAGGATAACAAATAAAACAACAACAGAATGGCTTATTGTACCATATAATAGGAACAGATTGCCAGGTCTCAGATAAAAGACAAAGAAAAAAAAACCAAAAAGTGAGTAAACCATAGCATAGTAGTAGGGCATTTTTTAAAAATACCCGTATAAGCAACTACTACAGTCATGTTTGAAAATCTGTCGCCAAATACCAATAGGTGTGTTCCGGCAGCATTACTTGAAACCCTCTAAGGCTATGTGTATAACATCCCGGAGGACATCATCACTTAACATCTGGTGAGATTTTGGTCAAAGTACTAAATATGAAAAGAATAAAAAACTAGACAGTCACGGAAACTGTTGATAGAAGTGAAAACTTAAATATAACTAATTTTTAAAAGTGAAATTAATAATACAGGACAACAGTTCGGAGTCTGATTACTCATGACCTTATATAGACAACCAGTAATAACTTATTAGTAATCTTTGAATGGAATATTTTATTCAGGCATGAGAAATTACTATAGATTATTATTATTATATACGTGGCAACACTAAAGCTCCCCTTAAACTCGCATCTTATATTTGACAGACTGTAACATGTTGCTGAAGGCTGATTTTTTTCCCCTACCAAAAATCGCTCATAGACAGGGAGTTAATACATTTTCCAGTATTCCTTACTGCATATTAGTTATTTAGAGCTTATGAATTGTACTGATTACTTACATAAACAGGTGTGCTACATGTTTCAAATGTTTAAAATCATACAACTTACCTCATTACCGATAAAGGATGCCTTGTGAAGTGCAGTATCTCCAGAGTCGTTGACAGCGTCCACATCGGCGCCAGCTTTCAGCAAAGCTTCTACGACATCCACATGTCCGAAATACGTTGCAAGGTGGAGAGGTGTCCATGCTAAGTTACTTTTATTTTTGCCTAAAATATTTCAAACTTTAAGTTACTCTAAAATAGTTACTAGAGTAATTATGTAATTTCTTATATTTTTCCTTTGGACTATTATAGCTATTTTATGACACTGACTTGTACAATCTTCATATTTGGACAGAATAAGCCAGTAAATTAAAAATAACCCAATGATGTTGAACAGAATAATTTCTAAGTTGACTAATCTAAGTGAAATAGTTGAGTCATTTTTAAAATGTTAGTTGTCATTATGTTGTTTATCTTTATATATATAAAATAAGTATAACTAAGAAATGATTATACTTATTACTATTTAAAAATCTTTTGGTGTTGATTGTATTTTGTGATTTTTTTGTTCATGATATATTACAACACATATGGCAAATCCTAATTCAAGATAATATTTTTAAAGCACATTGTTATTTTAAACACAAGTTTATAATTATTTCAATTGATGGGCTAAAAAACATAGATTGTAAATTGTATCTACTGATGCTAAAATATTATCAGTTAGTAATTGAAGAAACAATCATTGCTATTTCATAGCAGTAAATGGATGTAAAACAAATGAAAAATAAATAATAGTTACTGCTTCTGTCCAATAGTGCAGTCGCATTTTAACCTAAAATCACTTGTTTCTTCTTACAGACTTTTGACTACACTCATAAATATCACTAAAAGGGTCGACATTCATAGGAGCTTTAAGTTAGTCATATATTCAGACTAAACTATCAACTATTAGTTACAACACAATTATATTTTAAATAGTAAAGTAGAAAAATTAGAAAAACATTTTTGTATAGCAGTACTTATATAAATTCTGTTTATATTTAGATTTGTACCTAAAAATGTTTATTACTTGATACAGGTTATAGAAGACTACTTCAAATTATAGTAAACACATTCGGCTGTATATAGTTTAACACATTTTATTTATTAAATAAATTCAAAACGAAAAACATGAATCATATTAGAATAAAACAATAGAAGTAAAGAAGTACCTTTACAATTAATATCCAATGTTAATTTTCCTTCCTCTTTTGCCTGTAAAAGTGCTTTAACAACTTCCAGTTCACCATGTCTGGCTGAATAAAGAAGAGACTCTTCGGCCTCCTGTTCTGGAGTGATCTCTTCCTTAGACATTATTGTAGTTGTTTCCAAAAATGTACAATTAGTACATATTTCGATTTTTTGGGTCTCAACTGAAGAATTAGTGTTACCGTAAAAAATTCACATACGTAAAGGCACTAGTAATACTTTTTAGTTCAGTATTTTATTCAAATAAATACATATACTTATAAAAGCTTTTGGAAACAATCGAAACTACACTACCTGCAAAAGTGCTAAAATATACTCTTTGGTGCTAAATATTTGTTATGTTTCTGGCATTCATGACATTGGCATTTTTTTTGTTCCGTTCTAAGGAAAAAGCAAACATATCTAGATCACGCAGCCAAGTCAGACGTTAAGAAGAGTTTTCACACAACGCTCTAGCAAAAGCGCAACCCTTTGTAAATTATTAGCAAAGTCCTTATGACTCCTTGTGCGTAATAACCAAACTATATCATGGAAGTATCAATATAATTACATAATATATAATCAAATACTATAATTTAATAGTTTAAAAACACGTACACAAAATGGAAAAATCAAGATTTCGCCAAGAACTTCAAAATATTGACATTAGATACTCACTAGTTTTTTTTTAAATAACTAACTTTAGCAAAGAATATTTCAAGGATCATTTTCATTTTTATTTCATTTTATTCCGTAGACTTTATTTAAACCTATTCTACGGAATTCGTAAACGGGTAACATCATGAGCAAAAGTCTTTCCTCTGATTATAGCCTAGCGCTAGTTAAGAACAATTATTATTTGCAGCCGTACTTAATAAAAACACAAGCTTTTATAATTTATTTCATAACCTTTGAACTAAACAAAACAATTAAATCGTAACACTCTTTTATTACATCTAAATCGCAATACAAATAAAGTAAACAAAGAAAGTATATTCTTAGGTAATAATAATCTAAGTACATAAATAAACATAAACATAATCGATAGATATCTAAATATCTCAAAAGGTCACAACATAATTTGGAATCCATCAACGAAATCAGACCAGATGGTCTACAGAAGTAGATACTTATTACATAAACTCTATTTGGACTCAAAGTTTTAAACGCAAAACTCGATATTAACGTGTTCGTAGGCCAGATAATAAGCTCTTATATAAATATATTGTTTATTTTATATATGAATCAAATCAGAATAATATGCATCGTAATAATATAATTATTGAGAAGCTTGAGCCTTAACTTGGAAATGTGACAATTTACAATATTTTTGCGGGTCGCATCCAATCTTGGGTACATTATTATCAACCACTTTAAACTTTAAGAGGCAGGTTATTCGTTTCTGTCAACAAAAAAAATAGCAGTACCTAACTAGTGATAATAATAATAGCATGTATATCAGAAAGTCATAATTAATAAATATACGAGTATTAATTAAATATACGTATGAAATCCTCAGCAAAAGCAGAACCATCCCCTGTGACCGAAATTAAAGAAATCCGTTAAAATGATCCTTATCCTGTACGGCATAAGATTGTTGAATTCGATCAGCGGCTTCATGAATGACGGTATACTGATACATTTCTGGTTCTTACGGATACCTGAAAACATTTTTTATTTTTTGTTAAATTTTATTTATTGCTTTTAGAAATTAAAATATTGTTCTTCTATTCTATTGGATTTTATTATATACATTTGGGCGTATGAAGAGATAAGTGCTAACAAAAACAACAAGTAAAAATATTCTAAACTAGCTGTGTACCCGTGGCTACGCTCGCGTTTCATATATTCTTCACAGGGTAATATAATTTTTAGATAATCATTGGAACATAATATTTTGATGTTGCTGTTCATTGATGCGTATTTTGTTCACAATTTCACGAGTTTTAATTTTTTGTACCCGGAACCCTGATAGTTTCATAAAAAAATTTAGTGCTAAGGTAAAGCAAAGATATTTCTCACAAATTCAAATACCTGCCTTGAATCGGGTTTTAATCACAGTTTAATGATTTTTTTTTGCACACAACCCTAATCATTTTCACAAAATAAAAGGAGCCTAAGTTACGTGAACTAATATCAGTTATTTGCCAGAAAAGTCTCGCCAAAATCGGTCCAGCCTAGTATTAGTATATGTTTTTTCTATGACCAGAGGCGTAGCTATGGGAGGGGATAAGGCGGAGCGGCTGGTGCGCTGTGAATCTAAAAAAATACATAACAGAAAATCCTTAAACATAGATTAGTTCTACCGCCTAACAAAAAATCGCACAAATCATATATGGTAATAATAACTATTTTCAGTTGGGGAGGGGGGGGGGAACTTAAGGGTATAAGGGCAAAAATAATCCTTTTTCGAACTATTCCGTTAAGAACATGGCTGTTATTTATTATGTACTGTATACTACGACCCATGCCAGCTACGCTACTGTCTATGACACCTTGATCTAATGGCAAACTTGTTATCGCATGTGCGTATGGGACCTGAAAATAACTATGAAATAGCGTTCGTTAAAGGTAACCTTCGATGATAATAGTGGCGGCTTCTTTAGCCGTGATCTCGGAGTACCAAGATGTGAAGCGGTGAGAAGGCGGAGGGTAGAACCCCGTCGAGACCGTTGCTAAATACACGGATGTTGTATTTATATTCTTCGTCCAGTTGTCTAACCTTAGCTCCTCCGTTATGGAGTCCATTAGACCTTGAAAAATCATTTAAATTACAAGTAAATATCTTAGTAACTCCATGAAAAGCGATGATTGCGCAGTGGGTAGTGTGGCCGAATTTCGACTCAAATGACGCGCGTTCGACCTATATATCCAACTCTAAAATCAGCCTAAGCTTTTGGTGAAAGAAAACACAGTGAGGATACCATAGTATTTTCTAATCATTTCCGCCAGGGTAGCTACCAGCCTTAAGTTTGAAAACCTGTTGCCAAATACCAATTGGTGTATTCCGGTAGCATCACTTGAGAGCCAGTACCTCTAAGCTAGTATCTTTACCATCCTGGAGCACATCGTCATTTAACATCAGGTGAGATTGTAGTCCAAGCACTAAGCCTTATACCGTGTAAAAAAGATCTTTTTGACAAAAGAACTGGCAACAAAAGTTATTTGCGTTAAACACATTATATGCAACGTTTGCAGCTCGTTGCGTTCCAGTTGAATCTAATGCATTGTTTTTAATGTTCTTGCTTGTGGAGTCTATAAAGTCAGATAAAGTAAAATGCTCTAATTGCATTCGATTGGAGAGAAAGTGTTTTATAACAACAATAACACGGAAGACCAATTGTAAAGTAAAACAAAATCTCCCTGGATAATGTTAGGATAATGTTGCTAGAGCATAATATAAAAAATAGAAAACTTTGATTTAATTATGTTGACGTCAATTTTGTAGAATTCTATATAATCATAATTGCCATTAATTAAGATTAAGATAAAGTAATTATTTACCTCTGAGTCCATATTTAGCAGCACAATATGGTACCATATCGGCGCAAGGCATAAACCCGGCGCTAGAGTTTATAGCCACGATGTGACCGCGTCGACGCTCTATCATTATTGGCAGGAACGCTTGAATTATCTAGTAAAAGAACGAACAGTTAAAACTGTATTCACGTAAAACTGTAAATTGATTTGTTTTTTTTTTTTTATGTTGCTCCTATCATTCTTATACAGCTCATCCTTTAATTCGGCTTTAGGCACCTGTACAGTAGTTTTATAAAAATCTCGTCTATCTCGCCGGTTGTATATTTGTTAGTGTATATATAGAACTTAATAAAACTAAATCTAATTTAATAGCTAATTTTAACTTATTATTTTAATTTTTAAAATTGTTCTTTATATCCCATATTATTAAATATTTATCTAAAACATAGGATGTTGAACATATAGGGGATGGTAAATGCATCAGCAAATGTATATCAAATGTTACCTACAGGTTTTGCTCCTATGAAATGTACCTACATAGGTTGGCATGGCATGGCATTTGTTTTTATTTTAGACAATCAATCAATTACTTAACCACACAAATACCTAAGAAGAGGCGTAACCCTTTTTCAGCAAAGATTTGTATACTGTTACCATTAGAACATGATCAATCATATTTACCTTGTTTTTTTATAACGCACTCAAATATATAAGTACGTTTACGCTTAATTATTATAAATATTTCAATTAATCAATATGATTTTTAGCACCAGGTTTTTACCTGGATAAAATACTTTTCTTACGAACTCATTACGACCCTGTTGAGTGGAAGGGCCTTATAAGTAGTACGGACCTCAGCTTGGGCTGCTACCTGAGACGTAAATTTCGCAGAATGCTCCCTACCTAAACTTACTGCAGTTAAAGGAATATACGGTTGTCAAGCTCTCTAACAGTTTAGTGCAGGATGCAGTATAATGCCTGATATGCTATTGCGTGATAGTGGTAAGATTACATTGGCAACGGCTACAGGATCTTGCCTAGTTGGAGATCAGAGCAGTTCCTGAATAACTGCTGGAGTGTAAGAAAATATTATAGTGTTCAGTAATATATTTTTATATTAACCCAAAAATGTGCGAGGAGGTTTATTTCGATGTGTCGCATCACCCCATCAGGTCGAATATGACTGATAGGGGCACAAGTGAGCGCACCGGCGTTACTGATCACCATCGAAACCTCGGTCAACTGCTTCCGCATAAGCATCGCTAGAGCCATCACCTTCTCCCGGCATGTAACGTCTATTGTGTAACCTAAACACTGCGAAGATGACATCAAAATAAAAAAAATTACTTTATTTAATTTAGGCCATGAGAAGGCGCTTATGAACGTCAAAGTCATAGAGTGTAGTATAACACACACTGATATATCAGTACTAAACGCCGTGTGCAGCTAACATCAAGCGTAGATTTTAAGTTTAAGAAAACAGGTTTCTTTCTGGGTTTAGCAGGTTCATCTATGGTTGCTTAAAATCAGGAGAAAATATGAAGAAATGTTAACTCCTAAAATCAAAGTATTCTCCACACAAAATGTTAGTATGAATAGTACGGTTTAGCCTCTTGCTTTTTAATTCTGCATGTGTCTAGTGGCTGTCCAGTAGATGTAAAGTACTAGAGAATACACTTTCGTTTGACGGAATATCAACAAAAGTCAATTCAACTTTCAAAACCAATTTTTTATAAGTCGTTCACTTATTTTTTTATTTCATTACTGTCAGTTATTCAAGTAAAAAATAATCATGTGATAGATATGGTATAATGGGAACTATTAACCAGATTTTTGGAATAATACCAAAAAAGAGTAATTATTAAAAGACATCATAATTAACTGTTAATATATTGGTTTCATAATTGTTGTTGTTTTCTGTAATCGTACTAATAACCAAACTGTTTACATCTCCATCTTTCTTCCTTATCTCGTCAACGAGCTCATTGTTTCTTCGCGCATCGATGTCCCAGCATATTACAGTGGCACCGAGTTCCGCAAACTGGAGTGCCAGCTCACGTCCTATACCGTGACCAGCCCCCGTTATCTGCATCAAGGGAAGTCTGGTAGATATTTCACCAAATAACTCAATGATTTCTTTAAAAGTTATTTCTATTCACATATAGAGACTGTACGTTTCAAGAGGAAATGGTGGTGATACTCGTTCTAAACTGTTTGTCATACCTAGATTTTTTGACACGGTATAGGCTCAATGCTTTTTCCACAATCTTACCTGATGTTAAGTGACGATATGGTTCAGGATGGTAAACACACTAAGCCTAGAGGTACTGGTTCTTAAGTGATGCTGCCAGAGCATACCTAATGCTATTTGGCGACAGGTTTTTCAAACTTAAGGGTGATAACTACCCAGTCGGACATTATTAGAAAATGCCCTATCATACGATCCGATCGATCACGTGGATGCCACACGATCACCTAGATAGGCGTAGATTCTGTGAATGGGCCCAAAAAATAACCGCATAGTTTCACGTTTTGGACCCGTGAATTGGCCTGAAAGATCGTGCGATTTAACGCGGCTAGACTATTTTCTGTGAGGATATGTGAAGTCTATGCCGATAAGCCCGTAACGATTGGAGAACAAAATTCGCCGCATTATTACCGATATACGCCCACAAATGTTAGAATAAGTCATCGAAAATTGGACCTTCAAATTAGACTACGTCCGAGTCAGCCGTGGCGTTCATATGTCAGAAGTAATATTTAAATTATAATTTCCAGAAGATTATCTTTCGAATAAAGAAAACTTTAAGTCAATTTAAAAAAAAATCGTCTTTGTTTTCTTCCATTTCAAAGTTCTATCTCTCTATGAAAACATCCTATACTATATCGCTTTACTACGACAAGTTCTGAGTAGTGTTTGTGGTACATTGTTCAAAACTATTGCGATGTAAATTACTACTCATAAACCCTCCACTCTTAATCGATTTTACAAATATTTGTGAGCTTTATTTCAACTACTATCTCTTTACTCAACTGAAACGATATGAAAGAGTTACTTACTAATACAGTTTCGCCGTGTAAATTCTTCATGACAGGTGGTATTAAAATCTTAATCGCTGCTAAAGCGCAAGTTGACCAAAGCTTTACTATCAAAACAAGAGTATCCAAGGCCCAAAGCGGAGCGGAAGCCAGACCAGCACTGCCCCACCACGGCAATATCCATACCTCCTGCAACGACCTAAACTTCCTAGCCAAACCGCCTATGAAATAAATAAATACGTTTCTTCTATGCATCAATGTAAAAACCTACAAACAGAGTAAACAATAGTAACAGTAACATACACAGATTTGACATTTAAAAACAATAAAAAGTTCCATGTCGAAAAAGACTTCTATAAAAAAACTCCTAGTTAAATAAATGACATTTATGAACCTGTATGTCAAAAGATTCTTTGACCGAATTGAATTGATCGCTGTAATAGTGAAGTTAATTTATTGTATAGCATATATATATACAATAATGGCGAAACCATTACAAAAAGAGAGAGAAAACAGATCAGCTGAAAAGAAGGATCTCACTTTTCACCCGTACACCATAACACCGGAAAATGCTCACACTTCAATTTTACTGTTGGAGTCAACGGAATCCGAAATATTATGTCAGGTAAATAAACGAACACACAACTATTATAGTAAGATATTCCAATGATATACACGAAGTAATAATTTCTTCACATTTATTTATTTAATTCGATGGAAAACGATGGCTCAGTGATAAGATGTTCAACCAATGCACCCTTCGATACGCCTTAGCTTGCGGTGAAGGGAAAACGTAAAACCTTAGTTTGGTGGTAGAATATTTTACGTCCTAAGTTGGCCTGTTGATCGAACTTTTACCTATCCAGACAAAGACCTTCGCTATAAAGTGGATAAAGATGTGTATTACATTAATACAATAAAGGAATTTACGGAATTTGTTCCGAGGTGACTCGTATTGAGGTTTCATAGTTAATTAATTTAACCTATAATCTATAATAATAATCTAATAACCTAACCTAACCAAACCCATTAAACCCTTGATTCCATCTTGATATAAGTCGACGCCGAGCTGGTCTATAATATTTCGTAACATAAAACGTTTCACATCCAGAATAGAATGATTTTTCTATAATCTGCAGACACTCCGAGCCATAACAAAATTTGCTTCACAAGATATCCAGAACCGTTATGTTCTCTTTGATTTGAATGCTGTTCGATATATATTACCACACATGGAACACGCAGAATTAAATATAAGAAGGTTCGCCTTGAAGGCTTTAGCGCAGCTGTGTCAGTTGCCTAGAGGTCCGGAGCAAGTGCTGGCGGATCCTCTAAATTTAAGGAAGATTGCTTTTATGCTTGTGAAGGTACTTTAATTTTTTTTCTTAATTAATGGCATGTTAAAATTTTAAAATTATTTATAACTTACTTTAAATAGAAAAGTGATCAGGTTATAATTATGCATGAGAATTCACCGGAAACTCATAGGAGACTCTGGCTTACGAGAATTTTAACGTTTTGTGACTATGAACAAATTAAAAGATTTAAACATAGTTGCAATTACTTTGAATCAAATTTTTGGAACTTACAGAATTTTATTCACTAAGGCCTGACTCAAATTTTCAGAAATCTTATTGAGATTCCTAATCATTTTCATGTAATTGTATCTGTTCTCACAGATGGAAGACGTTTTTGTATTGGAATTTGCATCTCTAGTTCTATCGGAATTGACAAAAGAACCATTGGGATGCGAGCAGTTAGTTTCAGCTAACATCCTTAGTACTCTGTTTTCGAGGATGAAGAATAGTTTAGATCCTGATGTGCAGAAGAATTCTCTTCAGGTGTGAATATAATTATCTGCTCTCTTTTGACAGTAGGCAAAGGCTTTAAAACGCGATGTTTTACATTTAGATATCGCAAGTAATTAGAGATTCTGCCCTTTTAGAAAGCATTTCTTCCTCATGATTTTTAGGAGTTGGCTTTATTGATACACATTAGGTATTTATTATATTTGGAGTTGCTTATCGAGTTTATTTTCAGTCGGCTCTTTGGAAGGTAGGTTTGAAACCTGGCACCGTTCGTATTTGCACTTTAAGAAATGTGTTAGTTTGTTTCTTTAAGTTAAAAAAAAAATATATATCAGGTTGTCTCAGGCCTCCTGCAGCTCAGTGGTGTTTTTCTTTTAACACAATGGGAGGAAGTACCTATACCGAGCATAATATTTATATACGACCACTCATCCACTACATAATGATTTCGTTATTGGATTTGAATATCATTTATATTTTTTAGACACTTAGCAACTTACTAGATGACCCAATTTGCGCTTCGGAAGTAACAAAGAACCAACAGTTCAGTTGGCCTTCCCTTCTGGCCTTAATGCAGAGCAAGTATCTGGCAATACAACACGCCGCGTTGAGGACAGTCGATCAGTTGATTTGCAGGTACAAAGATCAGGTGGTTCAGAAGACGTTCAGGGCATCGACTGGCGTTTTGGATCTCTGCGACATATTGGAGGTGAAAATTTGTTTTAATTGCTGAAAATTTTAGTAATTATGGCTAAGTCAGATACAACAAGCTTTTTATGAGAGAAGGCATCGTAATAAAACCATGGTATCTCTTATCAAGCATTTATGGGTGTATTTCGACAGTATTACTTGAGAGCCAGTTTTTCGACGCTTAGTGCTTGCTTGCTACATCGTTATTTATTTTAACATCATCTGGAGTATTATTTATTAATAGCCTAACTGTACTCGGTAAGCATTGCGATGCCACGGAATGTATTTTTCACGGAGCCTTCGCGGTCGTATACACACTTACACAACAAAGTTTCATCATAATCAAATGAATAGTTTAAGAGTTCTTAGAGGACAAACATACATTGATTTTTATAATAAATGTATTATATAATATAATACAAGAAGATTAAACTATCTAAGCCAATTTTCATTGTTACATTAAAGATTCTACTTCTTGTGTATTTTTCTTCTAGTCGTATGAATTTCGTGACGTCCACACGCAAGTGTTAGGCGTACTTCGGAACTACGTGGAGACTGAAGAGAACGCGTCACACGTGTACCAGTCGGGCTGTGTGCTCCGCTTACTTGCTTATTTGGAGATGGCGCTACCGGCGATGAAACCGCACTGCTTAGCTGTGCTCACAAAGATATCTTACACTTCGAACGGCAGAGATGATGTCGTTTTACTTTATTTTATTTTACAATATTTCAAATTTACCGGTTACTTGGGTTTAGCCTGACAAAGCCCGTAACATTTTTAATTTGATTAAGAATTAGCATTTTGCTTAGTTTGGCGTTAATAAAAGAGTGATGTACCTTGGTTCAGTTATTTAGATTTAACTCTTTGATAAAATTTATTTGAAGTATTTCAATTGTAGAACAAACATATGCACATATAATATTACTATCTGAACCCCGCAGCCGTTGACCTGCCAGTGTATATAAAATATCTTATGTATTTGAATATGTATTTATATCAATTTTCATGACGATCGGTTGAAGGATATAGAAGTTGATATACTGTGATCGCCAGTTGGTGGCAAAGATACAACAAAAACGGCTAACATAAAGATCTTTTCTGTGGTAGATTTATATCAATGTGCCAAATTTTATAGTGCTTAAATGATCAAGATTTACATTTCTGCGTATAAATTACAGGCTCTATACGAAACAGGCACTGATCTCGTGTTTTGCCATCAACTCTTAAGCTCAAATGTGGAGCTGCTCGCTGATGCAGCTATGGGTGTAGCGAATATGACGAAGCTCTTGTCGTCTGCAGTCCGGATGTCAGAGACTAACATCATAGAAGCATTATGCAGTAAGCTATTTTACATCATTCATCCTTATACTTAAATTTTATCAAATGCGACGACTTATTGTCTCTCTATTTTCGCTCATAACTTGAACAGCAGAAAAATGATTCATATGTTTTTTTTTTTAATCTTTGGTTAGATTTTAAGGTTATATTAGGTAACATATAAAAGAGGTTATGAGGCTAATAGTGAACGAGGAAGCACGTTCACTCCAAAACTTTATAAAACCATTGACTATTTAAGAGAAACATATAATAAAATGTAATAGATAGATAATATAATGAAGATAGAATAACAAAATTCAAAAGATTGCACTCTGTACCAACATCTTTAGAAATATGGATATGCATACATTCATAATTCTGTTTATAGTTCACTGTAAGTAGAATTCGCATAAGGCCGATTGTAACTTAACAAGTTACCACTGTTATTATCAGCAAACATCTTCCACAAAGTAGCTATATTCGCGACGTTCTAAAGAATGCTTTATATATTCACTATCAAAGGAGCAATTCCAAAAAAAAAATGTCAGGAGTTTCAACATATTTTTACTTTTTTACAGTTATTTTCGAGGTTGTGTTGACTATTTACATTAGTAACATCTCTTTTTGTTATTTTAATATGTCAAGATTTTTAAACGGACTCTGTGAATAGCAATACTCGGTGACGACACAACGGTTTGGTTCTACATACGTATGAACGTATTGAGAGCGCTCGGGCAGCTCTGCCGGATCATACCACGCGCTGCGTACAGTCTCGTCGAGCCAAAGACCTTCGTTGCTCTCAGGAATATCAACAGGAAATGTACGTACTTATAATATAAATATATTCACAGATTTAAGCAGCCAGTGCGCTGCTCACCCTAATACAGTATGAAACTTGACGGTATAATTTGTGGACAGTCTAGATTTGTATGTAGATACCTCCTTAGCTTCCAATCTGAACGGTGCGTATTATTATTACAGGATAAGTTAAATTGCTTATTTTATAGTATTTTTAGTTAAAATTGTTATTGATTAAAACAAGTTTGTATTGTGTTACCAGTTAATAGAGAATGAGGAATAAAAGAAGGATTTTTTTGAGAGATGAAATAATAAAAAAGGTGGAAGTCACCGGTGTAATTTACGGTTATAATTTGTCCATTTTCTGTTCACACCTCGTTTGCATTTTTAATTATAAATGCTTACATATTTGATATTTGAATCTATTGCACCATTACTGGAAAGTAATTGTTCTGGTTTTACTGGATTACACGAGAGGGTCTGGTTTAATTATGATGTTAGTTCATCACGTATTTAGCGTATTTACCGAAAGATGCAGAATTTTTTCGACCATAATATATGGCTGTATTACGCTCTCCAAGGTCAGCGACGCATCGGTAACACTCCTGGTGGTGCAGTTCTCCATAGGCGACGGTACCATAAGATGGGTCGTTCGCCTGTTCACCATCCATTGTTTTAAAAAAACAGAAACACGTTTATGGCGTCAAGGTCATCTTGCAATTAGTGAATGTATGCGAATTTCGAAGGATTTATGGATGGGAGGATGCGTATTACATGATATACCCGCCCGCAACGGACATAATTGTCAGATTCGCACTAACTAAAACCCCAGGGAGTAGGAACTACTTTTCATAACCTGTACTCCTCGGTAGGTGCGGCCCCACTTTATTGAGGACCTTCTTCAGAGGTCTGAAGGGTCGAGTGTTAAAATAACTCTCTGGCGAACCAAGGGAAAGGCGAATCGAATACTAATTTGCCTCAACCAGTATTTTCAAAATTCCAAAAGATGATCATGAGACACCCTTTATAGTAACCCTCTAAACACAATGCTAAAATTAATTTTATCGATCCTCAACATACTAAAAATACTTTCTATCGGAACAGTTAAAGACAATCCCATCGAAGCGCAAAGGCTGGCCGTACAATGCTACATCAATTTGCAGAACTATCATGTTAGCACTAAAGCGATGCTGAATGCTGATTTTATACAGGAATTGATAAACATTCTTCAGGTGAATAAAATCCACATAATAAATACACAATTGTAAGTTGCAATCTTTTTTTTTTTGTAATTATTAGATAGGCGGAAGAACAATAGAAATGATTTCACTTTGATAAGCGAATATTATTTCGAGTAATCTATTTACAGGTTTTTTTTCCTTATTTAAGGTTATTACAGGGTGGATCATTACGTGAACGATAGTGACGTCTGGAATTAACCCACATCTCTGTGCGCACCCGCTAACATTATTAAGACTACGATTTGTATAGTTGTTTTTATATGACAAAAAAAAATGATATATATATATATATATATATATATATTATATTTATAAAAAAAAAGAACCAGATCGAGTTTCTCGCCTGCGCTCTTCTCGACTGGGTTGTTTTCCGAACCGGTGGTAGTGTTTTAGAAGTTCATAAGCGCCTTCTTAGGGCCTAAAATTGAATAAATAAATTTTGATTTTGATTTTGATTTAAGAATATTTTAGATTCTCAAGGAATACATACAGGTAATATGCCTATTTTTTTACAGTCAGAAAACAGTGTACATTTTAGGTTATATTTCAATAGTATCTATCCATAGTCGTGAAGAAAATTAGGTGTAATAAATGTCTGTTTTTGTTTGTGTTTTTTTTTTTGGCCGCGTGCTCTTTGGCAACTATTTATTTCAGTAATATATTTTTCTTATGCTTAATTCATCGTAAAGTTGTAATACATTGTAAAACATACCTTTTTATAGGAAACTACTTTTAATATTTTCTTTCTTATAAGAAATAGTTATATACGAAGTTATAAACACATTCGAAATAAACGTTACTAGAACATACCTTTAGAATGAAAAGTAGAAAAATACCTCGAATTAATATGTTTTTAGCGCATCGATACAAGTTTGAAAATCATGACGTGTACGGTACTCACCGGGCTCATGGTGGAGGAAGTCGCAAGAGACTTATTTACATCGAAGAAAGGTGAAGAGGTAAGTTTTCTTTTTTTTTCTACCCATATCTATATACCTTAACATGCAAAGTAAGTTTAGGTAAAATGTGTTGATACAAATTGAAATAAGGGAGTGTGTATAAATGTATCGGCCCTAAAATTATTTCAAAAGAGCAGTAAGAAAGCCGAGGACGGTCCGAGATAATTTTTAAAAAGCTGTGATGTGATTTTAACAAATGAATATTAGAATTATTATTTCATCATATATAATTTTTATATTAGTTTGACAACGAGGTTATAATCTAAATCTAGACTGTAATGTAAATAATAGTCATTTAATTACATTAAAAAGTTGGCTCACGAAATAACGTAACCTACAGCTAAACTAAATTTTTGTGTTATGTTTCTAATAACTTAATTTTGTTTTTGATTGTTCATTCGCAGGCGGTATTAAATAATTTAAATTACGAACACATAGGGCTGCGTACCGCGCTGTGTTCCCTTATTATTGCGAGTGTTACCGACGAAGGAGCCGACGTTTATTTGAAATTGGGCACTATACATTAGTAAGACAATACCTTTCTGTGTTTTATGAGAGTAAGGAATCAGTCAATAAAAGAGAATATGGTACATCTAACCCCTTAGAAAGTCAGAAGACTCGTAAAACTTGGTTATGTTATACTTATTTAGGTAGCGTTATCTGTGGCATATTTTCTTAAGAGCAAGGCGGTGCCATCCACCGTGACTATTAAGCTCAGGGGAGCCTTCGAACCTTCACCATTTCTCCAACTTTTAAACTATAAATATGATACGTCGAAACACAACTATAATCACGCCTACTTAATTTAAAGCATAGTTTCTCAACTTTATTTTGCTCACAGCCCATTTTGAGAATATGTTCTTTTGTAGAGTATTAAATTTTAGGCGTTTTTTAGACTATACTTTTAATCTGCTCATGGCCCTTCTGGGCTATCTCAATGTCCCCTAATTTTTGACTGGGTATTAACATCCACATTAAGAACCTAGGATTTAAAGCAATTCTAACTTGCAGGGATCTCATAAACATACCTACCTACATGTAGAAAATCAGTAGCATTAATTTCTTGTGTTCTGCAAAGCGCTTTAAAGAGCTTATGGTAAAGTATCATTTATAAAATATAAATTTTTTTAAATTGATAAAACAGAATCAATTTAAATGGGGCTGTCATTTTGTACAACAGGTTTTTTGGTTACCTTGTTACGCCACTGAGTATTATTGCGTAGGTTACGGTTGGAGCACGTTCCAATAGAAATGTTTGTGAATGTCTTATTCATTGATTGTAAAATTATATTATGAAAGATGATGTATACGAAAAGTTCGAAAGAATTGATTCTCAGATTATGTCGACTCTATGTCACCTATGTTTTAGTTCAGTACCATTAGTTTAGTAAACCGTATTTATGAAATTAGTAAAGGATTTATTGTTTCAATTAATAGCATGGTGGAGAACAAAGAAGCTCGTTACGTGGTGAGCGCTTGGGAGACGGCTCTCGAAGCAATATTTCGCCATCACCCGTCTGCGAAATTCGCTTATACCGGTCGGCTTGACATCAATGATTTTACGCAAGTAAATCCTAATTATTTGCCGTATTTATTTTTTTGAGATGTCCAATATCATTTCGTCAAAGTATTATATCCCATAATTTAAGTACCTAGGTGATTAAAGGAGCTGGTTTGTGCCTCCTATGATCGCATTCGCAGGGCCGGGTATTTCGCCTGCCTGGAAGATAAATCTATAAACGTTTCTAAATTGTTTTTTGTATTAGTTTAGATATTAAACTGAATTTCTGTAAACAATGCTTACATAATTTTATATCATGTTATTTTGACATTGTGAAGTTACTTTTTTTAAGTAATAAATATATGGAATTAGAGATAATCTGTAACATTTCTCAGTGCAATGTATACCCGATGTCCACAAGTTCCATTTTCCGTATGTGTTTTTAATGTTATTAATACTCAGTGTTCCTCTAGTGATCGAAAATAAGGCGTTTAAAATTTGTGGGAGAAAACAAACTTTCCCAATTTTTTTTTATTGATAAGACTTTAAGAAAAACGGCGTAACAAACAGTGGAGAAGCATATATAAAACCCCCTTTTATCTTTCCTTACTTAGGTATACTCGAATATAGATTTGGTATATACATACATTTTTACGAAATGTGTAGGAACTTAGTGAAAAACTAATTCAAAGTATAAGAGAAAGGCATCGTAAGAATATTTGAGCTGTAGGAAATATTTTACACCGTCACCTGTATGGATTCAGGAAGGATTCTACGTTCAGAAGCGTCTCGGAAAAACGTTTCCGACCATACAAGAGGTGTTGAATCAGAGACTACGGCACAAAGAGCCAGTATTCGTCTGCAAGTTCCAGCAGCCGCCATACGATGTCGCCTCGGGCTTAGATATACGTACACCATGTTAGTTGACTTGTGATAACTATTTTAAATACTGTATAGGCCTTGATCCATACAGGTCCACATTAAGCCTAAAGGTACTGGCTCTCAACTGATACTGCGGAAAGACACCTATTGATGCTTGGTTTTCAATATTTAGAGACTTTACATACATTATTAGATAATGCTCTATCTATGGTTTTCTCACGATGTCTTCCTTCGCCGAAAAGTCAGCTTCATTATCGAATTGGGTAGATCAATACGAATTTGTGTCCATTGACGCGGAATCCGACCGTACTATCACTCCAATTTATATATTACTAGTGGTGTCCCCGCGTTTAATATATTTTTCATTGCACGATATAGTTTTTAAATAATCATTGGAATAAAACGTTTTGATGTTGTTGTCCATTGAATCGTATTTTGTTTAGAATTTCATAAATTCTAATTTTTATTTGCACGGAACTCAGTGCACTAAATTTGTTCAAATGGTCTTCAATTAGACATCAATTAACAGAGAGACATAGGTGTCAAATCCTGCCTGTTGAAATAAGTTAAAATTAATCATATATTTAATAGTTAGAAAAACTTGTTTATTTATTTTCTTCAGTACAATACATGAATATTATTAAAATAGTATAACAGTAGTCTGTTGGATATTATTTTTTTCGATGGTTTGAAGGGAAAGTCTTTTTCATAAGAAAAACACGGACGGCAGGTTATGAGCAGCTGAGTACGTGGGACAAACTCAAATTTATTTTTCTATCAAACCGTGCTTTGAAATTTGCATTATGCTTTATAGCCATAGAATCAAAACACTCAGAACGGCACTAGTCGCACTCGAAATGAAACCCATTTAAAGTTTGTCTGGAAAGGTCACTAACTCCGAGTCGCTAAAACATAAAAAAAACACACACACATTTATAATATATAGGTTGTCTTTTATATAGAATCTTTAAATAAAAAATTTGTTAGTTCAAACATCGGAATCGAAGCTAGACATGTCGCAGTCCGATCGGATGAGTATTACCCCAATGCCTGATGACGTCAATCTACGGTCATATTTGCTCCGACTGCGTATTTGGTTCGGTGATCCGTTAGTATTGTTAATTAATTATTTGTTTTCGGTTTGTTCCAGTCGAAACTGTAAGTTGGTAATTGTGAATATTTATTTTTAAAAAAATCATGACTTTTTAGACATTATCTTAATTATTTATTTAAAACAAAAGTGGCCTCAGTTACGCATTATAACTTCAGCTATCAGCAATTCCCGTCAAAACGGCCATTCCGTAAATTAGTCGGGACAACATTCATCTTTTTTATTATTATTTGGCATAAGTCTATACTCATTGTATATCATTCATATGTATTTAGCTTTTATTGTGATATTACAAACAGACATTTGAATTTTATTTATTTGGATAGATAAAATTCATAAAGTTAAATTAAAAATTTTCACTCAATTTGGCGTTGTATTTTTCAGTGCAAAGTCTCTACATTACTTTGAAATAGAGGACGCACACTATGAAGTAAGGTGATTATTTTTTACCTTATATAATTATTTATTTTATTGATGTTAAATTAATTTCGAAGAGTTAGTTTTCCATCTTTTCTTTTGTTCGTGTTTTCGCCATTCAATACATATTACAAATAATTTATTTGTTGATATCAAAATCAAAATCAAAATTTATTTATTCAATTTAGGCCCTAAGAAGGCGCTTATGAACGTCTAAAACACTACCACCGGTTTGGAAAACAACCCAGTCGAGAAGAGCGCAGGCAAGAAACTCGATCTGGTTCTTTTTTTTAATAAATATAATATATATCATTTTTTTTTGTCATATAAAAAAACTATACAAATCATACTCTTAATAAAGTTAGCGGGTGCGCACAGAGATGTGGGTTAATTCCAGACATCACTATCGTTCACGTAATGATCCACCCTGTAATAACCTTTTGAGATTAAGACTTGCTTGACATAATACTTGAACTTATTGTCAGGTAAATCGGTAATGTTACTTGGGATCTTATTGTAAAACCGAATACTATTACCTATAAAGCTCTTATTAGATTTACTTAACCTAAAGCGTGGTTCCGGACAACTTGTCTTTACTTGTAATATTAAAATTATGACGATCATTCACTAGATCTAGCTTGTCTAAATGATAATATGATTACATACAGTGACGTAGCTATAGGTTTTGCAAAGCTGGCAAAATGCCATGGGCCTGGGTCCGATAGGGCTCCGGCCTGCGAAGCCGCGAGCTCAAAAGAATCCTTTTTTTTTTTTGACGGGGGGAAATGCATTTACGCACTACCCTTATCTATTGTATTTAGGGGATCAAAATCCCCCAATACAATAGATAAGGGGGCACGGAGTGACGAGCTCCGTGCCAGTGTGGGACTCACCCGGGCGTGAAGCGCCAGGAAATACCCACTAAAACCCCCCGGGGCCGTCCGCTGCATTTGGGATGGGGGCGACACGGGGTGGCTTACGCAAGCACCGCGTCGCCCCCTGCAGCGAACCCACCGGGCCAGGTCGTGCAATGGCCCAGCGGGGATGGGGGAGTGTACACACTCGTCACCCCACCTCTTCGCCCGCCTCCCTTAGGAGGCGAGCTCAAAAGAATCCTAACATTTTTAACAAAATATATAATAGTATAAATTATAAATACAATTAAAATTAGACACGACTAAATAACTAATATTTAAACTTTAGTGACTTATTAAAATGAAATTACAACGCAACGATTTTTACTGGAGAATTTTAATGAATTTACTACGGGCCTCAGACGATATAGTTACGCCACTGATTATGTATAGACTATAATATGATCTTTTTTCATTAAAAGTAGTTTCAAGAAATTTAATTACCGATGAGCTTGCTTAGTATATCGTATATACATATATCTACGTTCTTCACATAATCTTCTCCTTCTGTCTCCTCCTCATACCTCCGGTTTAGTACATTCTTCCTTCTACATACAATCTATTCTTCTATGGAATGCACTGCCCTTGGAAATCAGGATGTCCACGAGCCGTATGGTTTTTAAAGCCAGGGTACGGCAACTCTATACCAATTCTTTAGCAGAATCATCGCACTAATACTTTTCTATTAATTAATGTATTGTTTATTTGATGTATGTATGTATTATATGTATATGTGGTATGTATTTTATTATATTGGTATCTATGTATGTATATAATATTATATTTGTGTACAAGTATATAATATTATTACTTAGTCTTGCACCTACCTTTGTTGCTTTCTTCACCACCCTAAGGTTGACTGGGAGAAAATGCCTAAGGCATTAAGTCCGCCTTTGTACATAAATGTGTGCAAAAAGTGTTAAATAAATAAATAAATATAGGTACCGAGATAAATGTCAGGAGGTATCGACATCGTTGAAGCAACGAGCTCAACTGTTAGCAGAGTTCGTGTCCGAGCAGATGTGCGGTCTCACTCAAGAGAAGGACTGTAACATGCCGAGTGTCAATTTACATCTAGCGGATTTGATGGTACCTCTCTAAGAGTACATTATCCTAGTAATCCCACTTATGTAACTTTTTTTTTTTGACCTAGCTAATGCTGTTGACCGGAAGGGCCTTTACAGCTTCACCGAACTTTGAGGGCGAGTGCTGAAGGCACTCAGCCGCAATAAGGTGACTAGCTAGAAAAAAAAAAATCTTTTTTACAAAATTTCAATTTTGTTTTAACTTGAATTTATGACTGAGTTCCAGACAAAAATTCTTTACAAATTTTACAAATTTATAAATTATTATTGAATTGTGGATTTTAATTTGAATTTACTTAATTTTATATAAATTATACTTCTGATTTTAATTAATGTTAATTCGACTAAGTTTTTAAATCTTTATTATATTACTAGAGTTAAGTGACTACCATGGGTTTTGACAATTCTGTATAGTAAATCGGACTTATTGTTATTACTGCTAGATGTAATGAATATGAATGTAACATGTAAATAAATAAAAAATAAGCAACATAAAAGTAAATAGTAAAAGCAAAAGAACACGCTTCAAAAAGGAAAAACAAAAACAAAAAAAGATCACAATAAACAAAAAGTAATAAAAAGGTCTCTGGTCATGCCAGAGGGAAACCGGCGGAGGAAATAAAAAAAAAAAAAAGAAAAAAAGGTGACTAGCTCAAGGGCTACCAAAGTGGTACAAACCTCGGCTTGGCCGTCACCTGAGTTTTCAAAACTCTCTCGCGAGTGGTATCCCAGCTTGTTCATACAAATTATGTGAAGAAGTGATTAAAACGATGCGTGTAAACAACTTTGCTTATTATTGCTGACCAGGGCAGGAGGGGGGAGGGGGGGTGGATAACTAAAATTTTGCTTATACGTAATAATCGTATTTACCGCATCATATTGTCACCGCAAATACAATCCACTAAACTACCGCGTGGTTATTGAAAAAGAGTCTTACGGGAACGTAGGTATCTAAGTTTTACTCTCTTTAGTTATTTAGATTACTGCATTCGAATTTTTCAATACCAATTTAATATTATTGAAGATTGCGTAAATCGGTTCTAATGTTATCAACGAACAGACAGACAGAGACATTCCTTTCATAGTATGTTTGTATATATAGTATGTAGGTATTACCTGTGAATATTTATACTGTAAATAATTACGATAATGATTCTATTAATTATTGAAAATTATTTATTTATAGTAACTATAGATTAAAAATAATTCACTACAAAACAAACTGTCACAAAACTTGCAGGTAAATGTTGAGTACAATTTTTAATGGGGTTCCAGATTTACTGTTGTATTATACCGTACTACTTACAAATTGTTAATTTGTTACCTTTGATTGTCCCTTTTCAATAAAAAAAATAAAATAAAGAAATATTTTCAGCTTAGCGCTTAGGTATTTTGTCTTAAGTGATCCTTCGGGAACAGATCTAGTCGTGTTTGACGACAGGTATTCAAACTTGATGGTGGTGGCTACCCTCGCACGGAAATTATTATAATATGGCCTACCGCCATGGCCTATGGGTTACCACGCAATGTTTTTTTTCATCGAAATCATAGGCTCATTATACAAGTTTTATAGTTGGGTTTGAATCTACGTCCATTGACACTTACGCACTACTAAACGCATCATTATTGCCACTATTAATATTGTAATAAAAAAACAGAGGAGAAAAACGTCCCTAACCTTGTTTTATATTTGCAAATTTTATATATAAGTCGTTTTTTACGCAGTCGGAATTGAATTCGGTAGCGATCGGTTTGGGCTGGGTGCGTTGCGGCGGTGCACTGGAGCGTGCTTTGCTATACAAGTGTTTAGCGGACCGGGTTGGTATCCCCTGCAGTCTCCATCGCACGACGCACGCCCACGCGTGGTGCGAGATAGCAGTACCCGACATTGATCCGGTATGATCTTTGTTCCTGACATTTCATATTCGTACCTTGGGACCGGCCAAGTGTTACGTGAGAACCAACGCGGGCGGTCAGGTCGATGCTTTGTTTATTTCTGATACCATGGGAAGCGGAGAGGTGTCTGGATGATGATTTAAGTAGTGTTTACTTTTAATTGCCCACTTAAGCTGTCTTGTAATTATTATTTCAAGGGAAAGGAGGTTAGAAGTGAGTGCATTGTTTACCATTGCTGATAATGGGTAGGGGAAGTCAAAAATATCTTAAATTCTGCTCACGTAATACCTACGATTAGAATTAAATATAAAAACAATTGATAATGTTCTAGAATCTTATCAAGATGCGATTTGATTACCAATTGGGAAAGCTTTTACCGGCTGTTAGCGAGATTCATTGACAATTACCTACTTGCACACCACATTTTTGAAGTTTAGTTTAGCGGTTTTGAGCGATTCTTGGTAGGGGAAAAACTTATAGATTGCCAATGCTATAACATGCTACAGTATGTCAAGTATAAGATGGCGTTTAAGTGCTGGCGCTCAGAGATAAATATAATTTATACTTGCGCAGCCTATCAAACGCTTTGATTATGGCTAAACTATGTAAATAATTATTACTCGCAACGCTAATAGACGTAAAAACCAGATAAATGTTATGATTTAGGTTATGTCAATAAATTCAATTATCAAATTATGGAATTTGAACATTACAAAGAAACAGTTTTTGCAAAGTGACGAGTTTTCACTTCTGTCGGCAGTCTCCATAGTTTGTGAAAGTGAAATTTTTATATAAAAAAAATATACCGAATTCCTATAGTGTAGGAGAAAGGATGAGATCAGTTTGGATTGATTTAAACAAAAGCCGTTTGACTAAAACTCCTCTGTCGTACAACAAGCGTTTTGCGACGATGCATGCTTTCATATTCTTTTCGCAGAGTTTTTAGCACGGACTATATCCAACAACTTCCGGTCCCATGTTTTAAAACGAAGAGAAGAGATACGCAGCATCATTTTGATTCCTTAGGAAAAACAAAGTTACCAGCAAACATATAAATTGATGAAAATTTCGTATTAAACATCTTCTTGAAAAAAGATTTCGAATTTGCAATTCCTTTATTTTACGTGAAAATGCATTTACGCTTGCCGCTGCCAACTCTAATCCGGGAGTATAATCTCACCGGGTTAGTGATGCCAGGGGGAAAAGTGGGACTTGCCCGGCGTGAAGCGTTGAAAATACAAAACTCATGGTACCATCCGCCGCTTGGGAGGGGCGACACGGGATAGACGACCTAGCAGGTTTTAACAAACTCTAAATTAATCTAACGCATTTGGGTGCGTTCCACCCAAACCATCCTCTTTGAAGCTTACGTAATACTTGAATGGACCCTTACTCTATTAGGATTTCTCTTACGTTAGATTACGTAGTTACTTTTAGAAACTCTTGAATAAAACCTTCCAATAGATGATAAGCCATTAAAGAAAGACGTCCAGTTGGAACTAAACTAAGACATTCCACGTGCGTATCGGGAAATTATTGGGAAAACAAAAAAAAAATACTTCGTTTTTTTATTGAAGTCGTTTAGAAATCTAATGACTAACTCACAGTTTCTCAAACTTATTTTGAACACCGCCTACTTTGAGAATATATTTTTTCTAGAATCCTCCGAGTAATTTTTTTCGCCTTTTTAGACTATATTTTTAATGTGCCCCCTCTGCGCTATATCAGTGCTCCCTAGTTTTCTCTTGGTCTTTTCTACTTCCACAAGGAAGCGTTACGATCACGTTGATAACCTAAGAACTAACTAATCGACACTTTTGCAACAATTTTCTAGAACGATAATAATAAAGTGGACAACTATCCGGCCGGTCTACTACGAGCTAACTACGTGGTCGACTTGACCATATGCCCCGGGAGGTTGGTACCTCTGAACTCTTATGAGGCGAGGAGTATCTGCGGGCCATCATGTGCACCGAGATACAAGGCGGGCGAACTTCCCGAAATGTGCCGTTGTGAAAAATAATTATTTTTTATTATGTACAAACCCAAAAACAATTATTAAGGATCGGAGAAGTGTTTCTGTTATTTATCCTCAAATAATAAAAAAAAATGTACCTAAATAACATATAAACATAAGCTCACGCCTGTTATCCCCGAAGGGTTAGGCAGAGCTGAAATAGCGAACTACACCACCCGCATTTCGCCGAGCTTAGTTTCGTCCCAGATGCGACAGGGGGCGAGCCTGTCGCCATATCGAGCACAAATTCCAAATTCCGAGATGATATTGAGTAGAAAAACCCAATATACCACTTGACCCTACCCGGGGATCGAACCCGAGACCTCAGAACGGCAGTCGCACCGTTATACAACTGCGCCACCGAGGCCTAAATAACATTACTTAATTTTGTGTTTCAGTCAGGCTAAGAATTGATTATTGTTTCGTGCTATCGTACTGTCTTAGTATAACCCTTCTCGCTTACTCTTTATAAAATTATATTTGAGTGAGTAGTGCCACTAATTTTACTCGACACAGAATTTCAGGGATAATTTCTATGAATTTTATTTATTGATTTATATAATAATGTATTTTTGTAGTAGTACAGTATACAGTATACCCCTCCGATATTGGAATAAATTATAAAACTTGGATTGGGTGAATCGAAATAAAACAACAAATTTTCAATCAAATTTTATATATATATATAAATGCGAATTCATTCTATAATAAATATTACAAAATTGCTTAAACATAGGCACGTTGTAAAGTCACATTGCACATAATGGACGGACAGGGACAGTCACAAACAATTAACTATTACTAAATACCATGTCGGGGACATTTATGAAGACGTCATCTGCTCTCAGGGGACAGGAGGAAATATTAGTATTTATCGCGAGTATTAATTTATAAAGAGAGTATAAATAACTTTCGTGACGTCATTCAGAAAACGTAACAGTAATTGAGTGTCCATTTATGGACAATTTCACGCGACTACATACTTCATAAATGTCCCCAAAATAACTTATCATATAAATAGTGACATCTAAACATAATTTCTACTTATCTAATTGCCTGTTTTATGAAGTTTTCTTTTTTTTAATTATATTTACATATTCTAATAAAAATGTCTTTTACTTAACTAGTATTATTAATAATAATTAAAAAAAAACATTGTTAAAAGTTTTAAAATGTAAACTGGCACAATCAAAATAAGATTTTATAAAATAAGAAATACATAATATTTAAAAACAATATATTCAGTCTAGAAGAACACACAGATGGCAGCTTTTTACAATTAACTGAACACTTATCATAAATAAGGCAGTTAACTGATTTTTAATTTATTAAAAACTATTGACAGAGCAATTAAATGTAATAGTAATTTAGAAAACTTATTTAATAAAATTCTGAGGTGGGGATAGAGTGGGAATCCTCCATCTTATTCCCGCATAACGAATGTTAGTATAAAACTTATAAAAAAAAAAAAAAAAAAAATTGTGACGTCATAGTATAATGCGCTAGAATAAAAGAAAAATGAAAACGCTCATATTTGATCAATTCTTTATTTTGTTTTCAACGGTTTAAATTTTTTGACGAGGAGCCCGTAATTAATAATTAAGCCTATAGGCTACAGAGTGTCTTTTTTTTAGTCTATCCAGAATAGTCTATTTAAACCGTTGTCTGTGGTATTCCACCGACGACCTGGGTCCTCGACCTGGTCCTCGGCAGCGGCTGCGGGTCCTGGGAGACGAAGTTCTCCTTCAGTGAGAAGGCGGATCCGGTGGAAGCTTCCGACGGAGGCCGAGACGATTGTAAAGTCTGAGTTTGACTTATCTATTGCGAAAACACATCATATTGAAACGGTCTTTAATCACAATCTCACGCGGTGTTAAGTGACGATGTGTTCCAGGATGGTAAACAGACTAAGGCTAACACCTATTTGTATTTCATGAGTTTAATAGATGGATTTGAACCCGCTTCCATTAAGCGCGAAATCCGACAACACTACCAAACCAAGCCATCATCGTTTAAGAACAAAAAATACTCACGGTTCTCGTTATAGTCTGTGGCGTTTGCGGTCTCTTCACGGGCACGTCTCTATACTCGTATATATTGTCTCTGGACCGGGTCGTGTTGTCTATGCCGCTAACTTCCGTTTCCGGCACCATGAATATATCGTCGTTGTAATACCGATCGTTTTCTCTGGTGAATGATTAAAAAAAAAAAAACACTATGAAGGAAAAAAATCTATCTCGAGCTACTAAAGGACCCGACCTTTTAATCTAGACACTACCAGACACTTGGTGAAGTCGATTATTGTATTTCTTTTGTAATAATGTTCGCATGAAACTTGATGGAACCTACATATTTTTGGATTGGACCTTATTCCAATTGAACACGGAACTTGAATTGAAAAGTGGTAACTTTCAATACGATGCTATGATGATGACAATAGATGAAAACCCGGCTTCGCTTGGGTGAAATGTGACTCATAATACACAATCTTTTACAAAGTGTAGGTAAATAGGAACTGTAACTTCACTCATACGTGTGAATCGGCACTGAAAAGTGTGAATCGGTCTTAACGAACTCAAGATGGCATCCGAGTGGCCAATATGGCGACTGCCATTTGCACCATTAGAATTTAACAATATACTCGGCAATACGAATTTTGTGGATATGTGGTTGACTCAAAATCATTATTTTTTTTTATGTTTTATTACTCAGGGCAGGTTTCAATAGAGTCTGCCGTACCCCTTAACCGAATTATTAATATAGATGTGTGTGGTGGTGTCTGCCAGTTTGTATGCGAATAACCGCACACGTATACCTTATTCCGGTCCAGTATACGCTAGCAAGTAATGACATGTTTTTCTATTCACCTTATGTGTGGTGGTCGCAAACCGGTACGGAACGACTGATTGACCTACCAGACACCTCATTTTTCTCTCTCTAGACCACTATTTCTCTACCTTATTTTACTCACCTCACTTTGAGAATATGTTTTTTTTTTAAAGTCACCAATGTTAATTTTTTTTTGCCTTTCTTGTATTATATTTACTACTGACTGAACTGACTTTATATTAATATAAAGAGTCGTCCATTAAACACGTGTCTGTTTTTTTTTTGGCAAATTCGCAACACCCTCCCTGTTAGTGATACGAATCCCCCACCAATCTAAAATTACATTTTTTTTAGATACTAAGCATAATAAATTATAATTTAAAACCAGATATAATAAAACCTTATTTCATTTTGGAAATTTTTGAAAATCATTACCTGAATTTAGCGAGTCAACGACATGTGCCGATTTCCGGTTTACACACCACGTGTTTAAAGAATAAATATAAATACACGTGATATCCTACGGCACCTTCTCTCTTTTGTTATGTTTTGCCGAATACCCCTCCCATCCATTTCGAGTGTCACATGATTAATGGACGACCCCTGAGTTACTATGAGCCAATTTAATCCAATAAATATAGCAAATGTTGATAGTAAAACGTTATTTATCGGATCTTGAGTTAACCTATAAACCACGGACACGACAAAACAGATACCTATATATAATGTGTTACCTAAATGAAAATATTCATGCAATAATATAAAAAATCACACACTACAGATACACACAGACACACATACAAAAGCAGTTAAATGTGTTAATATATATAAAATCACACTACACAACTGGGACCATTTTCCATTTCGGCGGCGCAGCCCTGTTAATTGATACACATAAGTATGTTATTAGATGTTAGTCATAAAACAACGTAAAATATAATCTTATAATAAGGGTTAATTTATTAGAAAACCAGTTTATATAAGTTACATCGATACATGTAGGCACATAGTTAGTGTTAACTTGTTCTATAAACGCATAAATAATTCAACCAATCACGAAGCGGTATATGATTACGCTTTTGAAACTCGTACCGCTATTGGTTAATCACAAGCGTCTGTTAAATGGCTTCGTAATTCAAATTTAGAACGTTATTTCTACGTTTTGCGGTCCGAGGGTTTTTATATATTTAACGGCCCGTTTCAATATGCGAACTCAATCCGTTTTCACTTTCTGAAATCCGTAATTTCAATCCTTATTTTCCGTTACAGTGTCAGAAAAACCGATTTATTTTTGTTTTGATATCAATATACAAGTTACCATTGGATTTGGAAACCGGTCGTTAGACAATTATAATTATCGAAGTGACTTATATTTCTAGTTGTAATATAATTTGTTAGAAAATGAGACAATAGGAAAACAATGGAAAGCTGGCGTAAACTGCTTTTAGTTATGCTAGCTATATTTTTGTTATGAAGTTAAATAGATCATATATAACTGAATTGTTTGTTATAAGTACGCGGAATTCAGCTCGTCAAGTTATTCAACCCATATGCATTTTCATTTTCAAAGGCTTCTAGTTTCTACAATAACTAATTTATGGAAAAAATCAAAACGTACGGTGGTGGATATATATTATAAGGTAGAAAATATTTTTCATAATGCCATTATCCAGGGAGGGAATCAGGGGAATACGTTTATATGGATTTTTTTTAACGTAACTAATGCTGTTGACCGGGGAGGCCTTCACAGCTTCACGGTGGCTTTGGAGGGCGAGTGCTGAGCGCACTCAGCAGATTTTTTTTTTTTTTTTTAACCTAGCTAATGCTGTTGACCGGAAGGGCCTTTACAGCTTCACCGAACTTTGGGGGCGAGTGCTGAAGGCACTCAGCCGCAATAAGGTGACTAGCTCAAGGGCTACCAAAGTGGTACGAACCTCGGCTTGGCCGTCACCTGAGTATTCAAAACTATCTCGCGAGTTGTGTCCTAGCTGTTCCCTACATTTTTATTTATTAAAATAAAAAATAAAAAAAGGTTCCTTACAGGACCTATGTACCTGCGTGTTATGTGCAGGAGTGTGAGTGCGGTGTTGTGCGTGTAATGCTCAATGCGTGGGCAGTGTCACTGTATCGCGCTGGCGGCGACGTCAAGAGCCTCCCCAGTTGGGGAACGAGACACGTCTTGGGTCGCCGCCTGAGGGGGACCCGGAGAGTGTGCGGGAGCAAAGTTACCTGCCAGTCCCCGGCGGGACGGATCGGCGGGGTAAGCTACGGCTCTCGATATGAGCGGGTTTGGGTGTGTCCTCTGCGCGATCAAAGAAGGCGCGACACTGGGACTTGATTACGGAATAGATGGAGGGTAGGTTCAGATCTCTGTGTAAGTCCACATTTCTCTGATACCCTCGGGCACCTACGGCTTTCCTTACGAAGCGATTCTGAATCACTTGAAAGGGAGCCAAGTCTTTATGGGCGAAGGCGGAGGCGCAATAAGTCATGATCGGTCTGACGACGGTTTTTATACAGAGTAATTTTATGGCGGAGAGCCATCATACTCCGGGAGTTATATAGGGGGAAAAGCCGCCCTAGCACCATGGCGGTCTGGTGCTTGACTTTCTTAAAGTGAGGTTGGAAAGTCATTTGGACGTCTAATCGGACACCGAGGTACTTGACTTCGGTAGACCAGGGGATCTCAGGTATTTAATGGGAGGTGGAGGGGTGTCGTTTTTTGCGGAAAACATGATCGCGGTGCTCTTTCCCGGGTTTATCGCTATGCGCACTCAGCAGATAAACACCGCTAGGATATCCTCTTGAATGTCTACATAACAATAGTGCAATATAAACGACCAGTAGCGCCATCTCTTGATGACATAGTAACCTCTGTTATCAACTTGTTACTCGTCTATGCAAATGGTCAGTAGCGACATCTATTTGACTAAATAGAAATGTTAACAGTATGGGGTTTTTTTTTGTAACATTTACCTCTTAGCATTCCTCCACAGCATGCAGCAGACGAACACCAAGACGATCAGCAGGAGGCAGGCGCTAGAGACGGACCAGAACGCTATCTGGAGTGGCTGCTTTGGCTCCCACCAGTACTGGGAAATAGAAATGGTGGGGCATGATTCAAACTCAAAATATATCTTGTTAAAACAGTACAATATAGTTTTGCTACTGCCCAATAGATGGAGCTGTAACCATTATTGGCAAATTCCTTATCTTTGGACGAGAGTGTTTTTGAAGTTATACTTCTTTAGGCGCGTTATGAAAAAAAAAATGATGAGAGTGAAATTTTAAGATGCGCGCGCATCTGTGACACGAAATGAACAGTATGAAGTTGTCTGCTTAACCGCTCATTAAGTCTTGTTAGTCGCGCATGTTGGTACGCTCGTCACCATCAACATGTTTCTAGTTTATACATTCACAACACGTGTTTTAGTTTCATACAACTGCGAATTATATATGTGCTAATAAATTATATTCAGTAGTGATTTAAATTGAATATTTCGATTGATATCACTTACTATTTGTGAATATTAGTGAAAAAAAAAAAATTGTGCTTATATACTTTTTCAAGTGCTCCAATATAATTGAGGTTAACTATCTGTATATATTATTTATTGATATAAATTAAAATACTTTTATTTAATATAATTAACACTAAATTATTATTTTATTGTAATTAACTATTTGCATGCAATTAAAAACTATTTTTTAATGATGCCAAAGAAGTATAACTTCTCACGCGCGTACATAAGTACACACACCCATTTTTTTTTTGCATTCTGACTAGAATCTCAAGTGGTGATAAACGATGACGTAGTCCAGGACGGTTAACACACTGAGACTAAGTGTACTGTCTCTCAAACGACGCTGCCGGAAGTTATCAAACAAGGGCATAGTTGCTTCCCAGGCACGATGAGATTTTAGATTAACCTTCCAAAGGTCACATTTTTTTTTTTTTTTTTTTTTTTTTTTTTGGTAAAAAGTTTTATAGAATTTTTCCGATTATTACTATTTGAACACAGTTATAACCTAAATTTAATTGTGGGAAAAGTTCAGAAATCGTTACCAGGCAACGGCTAGGATATTTCACCGCTTGCGACGCGGTGACTGCGAAAGCCACCCCGTGTCGCCCCCATCCCAAATGCGGTGGACGGCCCCGGGGGGTTTTAGTGGGTATTCCCGGGCGACTCTCGCCCGGGTTTGAGTCCCACACTGGCACGGAACTCGTCCCTCCGTGCCCCCTTACCCATTGCATTGGGGGACTTCGGTCTCACTAATGCAATGGTAAGGGTAGTGCGTAAATGCATTTCCCCTCGTCAAAAAAAAAAGAAAAAAAAAAAAGGATATTTCACCGCACCCTCCGACCTGATTGATGGACAATCCCTAAACTTTTTTTACACACAATCTCACCTGATATTAAGCGACGATGTGGTCCAGGATGATAAACACACTGAGCCTGGAGGCACTAACTTATTGGTATTTGGCAACAGGTTTTCAAACCACCATAATTTCCTCACGATATTTTCCTTCACCGATTTTAGAGTCGGTTGATGGGGATCGAACCTGCGTCGATTGACGCAAAATCTGGCCGCACTACCCGCTATCCTATCATCGCTTCGACTGAAAAGAAAAATGGTAAAGTAAAGAGTCTAAACTTACCTCAGTAATAGGTGGGTAAGTAGGGACAAATCTCCCTATAACCGTGGGCAGGTAGACAGTCCAGAACGCCAGTTCAGTCTGCCTGTAGTTCAACTGGATAGTCGAGTTGAACGTTGTGTTCAGGTTCAAATACCGTAGCTGGCCGGCTTGGGCCACTTCGAAATGGACACCCAGGACCCGGGAACGAGTCGGATTCCTTTAAATTATATATTTAAGCAAAGTTTGTTTGTTTGTCCGAGGTAAACTCGAAAACTACTGGACCGATCAGCGTGAAACCACAACCATTCGACGCGGAATTAATCGTAGATGGTTATAGGCTATATATTTTTCAAATTCTATGAGCCCTTTGCCATGTTTTCTCAATTTGTTTGTTTATTATTCCTTTGACGCGCCATCACCTCAAAACTACTGAACATATCGGGATAGGACTAACACCTTTCAACGCAGTATTTTTCGTAGACAGATATTTTTTGGATGCCATTGAACCTCTCTCATTTTTTTTTTCGATTTACTCTTCTGTACATTTTCCACTTCAATTTACGCTTATATACATTTTTTTCCGCTAATAAAAACAAAATACTCTTACTTTTATTCATTCGTTTTTTTTTTTTTTAAATTAGGTATAAATGAACGTCATATGCACAGAACATTTGAAACGCGGGCGGAGCCGCGGGCACCAGCTAGTAACTCATATGTACAAAGATCTGAGGCAATTTTTAGCTTATAAGTCGAAAAACGTAACATATATTATTATGTTTTTATCCGGTCAAGTTTTAATTTTTTTTTTTTGTTATTACATTAACAAATACGTTATAAAGATAATAGTTTGAGTTAAGTTGACAAATCAATTACCGCCGGTAAATTCCCATCCAATACTTTAAATATTTTAGAGATATACAATACTAGCTGGTGCCCGCGGCTCCACTCGCGTTTCATGTGTTCTGTGCATATGACGTTTCATTTATAGCTAATTTAAAAAAAAACAATTGAATGAATAAAAGTAAGAGTATTTCGTTTTTATTAGCGGAAAAAATGTATATAAGCGTAAATTTAAGTGGAAAATGTACAAAAGAGTAAATCGAAAAAAAAAATGAGAGAGAATCCGGTGGAATCCAAAGAGTACCTGTCTACGAAAAATACTTCGTTGAAAGGTATCAGTCCTATCACGATATGTTCAGTAGTTTTGAGGTGATGGCGCGTCAAAGGAATAATAAACAAATAAATTGAGAAAACATGGCAAAGGGCTCATAGAATTTGAAAAATATATAGCCTATATCCATCTACGATTAATTCCGCGTCGAATGGTTGTGGTTTCACGCTGATCAGTCCAGTAGTTTTCGAGTTTACCTCGGACAAAGAAACAAACTTTGGTTATATATATATATATATATATATATATATATATATATATATATATATATATATATATATAGATTACGATGAATAGAATTAGTCGTCCGAACATAGCAACAGGCAATACAGATAATATAATAACTACAGTTTTTACGATGCTTATTACTAAAAAAAAATTATACGCGACATACCGCAACGTCACCATTCGCGTTACAGTTAAATCGATTAAAAAAATATTGATTATCAATTACCGATCCCTAAGTAAAATATACTTGAATAGAGAAAAATTAAATAAATGTTTGTCTGAATACGAAATTTCATCTGAATCGCTACAGCCATTTACGAGGAAGTAATCTCGATAAAGAATTCCTCGCTCAATAGTATTAGATAACTGACATATCATTAGTTCGGCCATATTTTAAAATCGATCATTTGACATCCGGACGCAGAAACGTTCCGGACGAGTGGAAACTTAAAAAAAAAAGAGAAATCTCACCCGAATCTTGCGAAATCGGAATAGGTCCTCATGAAGAAGTGGCTCATGTTCCTGTCGTTGCCGGTCCACGCTTGCCTCTCGATCCTCAGCCTCCGCGGGAAGAACTCCTGGTCCATGAACGGCGCACCGGTCAGGAACTCGTGCTCCGTGTCGTGGGCATAGAGACGCCACTCGGCCCACCTGTGGGACTCGACTGTCGTGTTCAGCACGTACATGTAAACCGGTACGTTGTGCTCGAGGAGCTGCTTCACGAGCTTATCGGTCGGCGCACGGTAGAGGAAGAGGAAGTCGGACAGTAGCTGTAGAATCGAATTTTTTTTTTACTTCATCAGCGAATACGTGTGGAGGAAACTTCCATAAGACACTCAACCGATCCGAGGAAGGTCAAATTTTGAGACACCCTGTAGATCGTTCTAGTTTTACTCAGGCAAAACTTTGGACTCCCCCCCCCCCCTTAAATATGTAAATATTTCTTGCGAAATTGCTTATTTCAAAATAAGATTATTATTCTTATATACTAGCCGTGTGCCCGCGGCTGCGCTCGC
This sequence comes from Samia ricini, assembly GCA_014132275.2. Lineage (NCBI taxonomy): Eukaryota > Metazoa > Arthropoda > Insecta > Lepidoptera > Saturniidae > Samia > Samia ricini. The sequence goes on along the minus strand of AP028161.1, from coordinate 2,253,505 downwards.
GTTTCATATATTCTTCACTGCGTTTTAATTTTTTTATACGGAACCCTAATTTTTTTAGTACTGAGACAAAGTGAAAATATTTCTCACAAATTCAAGCACTTTTTTTTATGAGTTTTAATATTTTTTACGCGGAACTCCAATTATTTTCGAAAATTAAAAGTAACACTTGGTTACCCGGAGTAACTTCAGCTATCTACCAAAAAAAAAATGTATTTTTGGTATCGGTATCGTATATACATTCATACCTATTTAGTAAAAAAAATTATAATTTTAACATTACATACAGACACTCCAATTTTATTGAATAGTACAGATGAGTACATAAAACTATTTTCAATATTAACGACATCTATAGATCGGTGATTGAATCAATCTATCTATATATATACATATATAAGCAAAGTTTGTTTTTTTGTCCGATGTAAACTCGAAAACTACTGGACCGATCAGCATGAAACCACAACCATTCGACGCGGAATGAATCGTAGATGGTTATAGGTTATATATTTTTCAAATTCTAGTGTACATTTTACTTTTATTCATTCATTTGTTTTTGTTTTAAATTAGCTATAAATGAAACGTCACAGAACATATGAAACGCGGGCGGAGCCGCGGGCACCAGCTAACTCGAGTAGTTATTTTAAAGTATATTGTGTGCCGGATGCATTTATATGCATGTATACTATGCATTTGGATAGGCTTTTTGGAACAAGGGCGCATAGACCTTTATTTTTGGTATTGATCTTAAAATCTCTAAAAATTAAAAGATCTGCAAAAAACTGGTACTACTGCGACTGGTAATAATAATGTGTGCAATTCACACGTGGTAGAAGTGAAACCATCAAAAAATGTGTTATCCACCCTGGGTTCGAACCTCCGACCTTTCAGTCGTATCAAAATAAAAAAACAAAAATTATTTATTTCATTTAGGCCCTAAGAAGGCGCTTATGAACGTCTAAAACACTACCACCGGTTCGGAAAACAACCCAGTCGAGAAGAGCGCAGGCGAGAAACTCGATCTGGTTCTTTTTTTCTTTATAAATGCAATATATATAATTTTTTATTTGTCATATAAAAAAAAATGTATCATCTATGAGACACGCGGATTGGGCCACCGGGCTTTTTAAAATTTGATGAACAAATCCGACCTCCATCAGAGAAACGTACTGTCGCTTTTTCGTTTCATCGACTTTCAAATCACAACGATGTTGAAGAAGTTTTCACTTTAAAAGATCATCCTTTATCCATTTATCACGCGATATTTTATTATTACATATACACATTTTAGTGTAGGTACATGTCTAAAGGATTTATTTTGCAAGAACAATTTACAATGGAACTTGAATCGCAGGACATTGAATACTTGTGACTTGTGATTCACTTCTGCTAACTTGGAAACTTAACTAGATGTCAAAGTGAACCGAGAATTACCCTTCTGGTTACATAATCCCCCCTCATCGTTAAACTTCATACAATGTGATAATATAGAAGGTAAGGGGAAATGTCTTATAGGGGAGATAATATAAATAAGGAGCCAGCTCTAAGAAGTAAATAGAACTTCAAAAAAACCCCCTCAGAATGCCATTAGCTTAGGTACTAATGGGGTGACGCCAGAAAGCAGTAGTTGTGGACCGATTTGAAAATTTTTAATATTGCCGAAGACTAGAATAGCTAATAAAACCACATTATCTAAAATCTCAACTATTTACGTAGTAATGCAAGATATTCGTAATTTTTAACAGTTATGACCTATAAGAACTGCCTCGGTGGCGCAGTTGTATTACGGTGCGACTGTCGTTCTGAGGTCTCGGGTTCGATCCCCGGGTCGGGTCAAGTGGTATTGGGTTTTTCTACTCGGTATCATCCCGGAGTTTGGAATTTGTGCCCGATATGGCGACAGACTCGCCCCCTGTCGCATCTGGGACGGAATGTGAGTAGTGTAGTTCGCTACATCACCTCTGCCTAACCCTTCGGGGATAACAGGCGTGAGCTTATGTTTCATGTATGTATGACATATAAAAATGCATCCATTTATTAAAGCAACGCCGACTTAATTACTAGATACTTTTTATACGGACGAATAACTTCTTTTCTCCTTCACCCACTGTAGAGATGTTTCGATAACCTTTTTTTTTTTTTTTTTGACGGGGGGAAATTTACGCACTACACTTATCTATTGTACTTAGGGGATCAAAGTCCCCCAGTACACTAGATAAGGGGCACGGAGTGACGAGCTCCGTGCAGTGTGGGACTCACCCGAGCGAGAGTCGCCCGGAAATACCCACTAAAACCCCCCGGGGCCGTCCGCTGCATTTGGGGTGGGGGCGACACGGGGTGGCTTTCGCAAGCACCGCGTCGCAAAAAAATGTGTTACCCACCCTGGGTTCGAACCTCCGACCTTTCAGTCGTACCGTCTATGAGACACGCGGATTAGTCCACCGGGCAAACCACGCTCTCATGTTTCGATAACCTGCGTTAAAAATAAATACAGCGCCATCTGTTGATCAGGAATGACATTACAACTTTTTTTAATTTTCTGGAAGGCAAATAAATAAAAAACAGTGACGGTCACTCACGTGTACGTACTGGTCCCTGATGGCGCTAGTGTTGTGCGGGTCCGGATAGTACGTGTACATGTACCGGATCGCTTCGTAAACGCCCCGGGGGTTCAGCGTGTAGTTGTACCGCATCACTAGCTCGGAGACCTTCTGTTCGAACCACTCTTCGGATATCTCGTAGTAGTTCGGCGCCAACGACTCGTTGTTGTCTGTTTCATTAAATGTTTCAATTTTTTTTAACTACACGTGTGCCCGCGGCCCCGTCCGCGCATAAAGCTGCCCATCCGTATTTTGTTCGTAATTTCAAGAGTTTTTTGTTTACGTACACGGAATCTTAATTGTTTTCTAAAAAAAAGTAGGCTAGGTTACGCGAAGCAACTTCACCCGTATCCACCGAAAGAAGACCCGTCAAAATCGGTCCAGCCGTTCCGCCAATATATATATATATATATATATATATATATATATATATATATATATATATATATATATATATATATATATATAACGAATAAATAGACATATTGATGTATAATATGTCTATTATACACTAGCTGTGTACCCGCGGTTGCGCCCGCGTTTCATATACCCTTCACTACATTTTAAATTTTTTTTATACCAAACGCTAATTATTCTTCAAAAAAAGAAATTTAGCCCTAAGATAAATTTAAAATATTTCTCATCAATTCAAACAAAAACATCAAACACCTTTTTTTTTACACGGAACCCTAATTATCTTCGAAAATTAAACGTACCTAAGTTACCCGGAGTGACTTCAGAAATCTACCGAAGAAGTCCCATCAAAATCCGTACAGCCTTTCCGGAGATTACACATTACAATAGACATATATAAATGTAGGTTAGAGGACTCACACAGGACATAGGCCGCCTCCTGCGTAGTGACTCCGGCCATGTACCGCAGCGACGGGTTGAACTGGCGCCGTCTGAACAGCTCCTCGGGCATCGTGTCCAGGAGGTGCCAGTCCCTCTCGCGCCACCCCTCGTACCACCCGTCGCCGGGGAACGTGAAGTTCACCTCCAGCACTGGGCCCCACGGTATGAACCCCACCTGCGGCTGTGGGTTAAAACAAACGTTTATATAAACAGTCCCGTACCCGTGGCGATATTTCTTATTAACATCAATGGGGTTACCAGTACCTCTAGGCGTTAGGTGTTTACCACCCCGGACCACATTGTAACTTAAAGTTAGGTGAGATTGTGGCGGGGGGTCGGGGGGTACCTGTGTGTCAGGATAAGCCCCTCCCCTCCCTGGATGAATTTTCTAATTAGAGAAGCGGGCGAAGAGGTGGGTGGGGAGAGAGCCTGTGGGTCAGGCAGCGATTCTCCCCCCCATCCCCATTGGGCTTAAGGATGGACGAAGCCCATTGGGCTTGCCGCAGGGGGCGACGCGGTGCATGCAATCGCGATCCCGTATCGCCCCTACCCCAAATGCGGCGGGCGGCTCCGGGGGGTTTAGTGGGTATTTCCGGACGCTTCACGTCCGGTTGAGTCCCGCACTGGTGCGGAGGCGTCCCCCCACACCCCCTTACCCATTGCATTGGGGGACTTCGGTCTCACTAATGCAATGGGTAAGGGTAGTGCGTAAATAAAAAAGGTTTGATTGTGGGCAAAGCACTGAGCTTGTGACGTGTAGAAAAAAAAAATATAGGGGAATCTATATTTTTATCTTCCGGCAAACCCACTTTGTTTCTTTGTTTTAAATATTTCTTTTAATATTGGAGATGACGGGTTATTTCTCCTATTATCATTTTGTACTAGCGATTGCGATTGTCTACGTGTCTATCTTCATTACATATGGGGTGGACTAATTTTATTTCTTTTTATAGTGTACTAGCTGGTGGCCGCGGCTCCGCCCGCGTTTTCATATGTTCTGTTCATATGACGTTTCATTTATAGCTAATTTAGAAAAACAAATGAATGAATAAAAGTAAGAGTATTTTGTTTTTATTAGCGGAAAAAATGTATATAAGCGTAAATTGAAGTGGAAAATGTACAAAAGAGTAAATCGAAAAAAAATAAATGAGAGAGGATCGGTGGAATCCAAACAATACCTGTCTAGGAAAAATACTGCGTTGAAAGGTATTAGTCCTATCCCGATATGTTCAGTAGTTTTGAGGTGATGGTGCGTCAGAGGAATAATAAACAAACAAATTGAGAAAACACGGCAAAGGGTTCATAGAATTGAAAAATATATAGCCTATAACCATCTACGATCAATTCCGCGTCGAATGGTTGCGGTTTCACGCTGATCGGTCCAGTAGTTTTCGAGTTTACCTTAGACAAATAAACAAACTTTGCTTATATATATAGATTAGTTAGCGAATGACACATGCTAACCGTACATCAAATTTCATTGAAATCGATAAAGCCCTTTTGTGAATCCTTAATATCTACAAAAATGATAATTTTATAAAGACCGTGTTTGAGTTAAAAGCGAACAGAACATCTCCTTAATTATTTAACAATTTCTAAAAATATTATACCAAATCTTTCTACCTTATCAATTGCTCACTGACGTTTAAGTGTTATCAAAATCTATTAAGCCGTTTTTCTAGTTATATCCGGATATCCACATAAACAGCTAAAAAAAAATGTAATGTTTGTCTAAAATATACATCTAGGCGGAATCGTGTAATCGCACAGGTGAGCGTTACAAGTAAAAAGAAGCATCTGAAGAGAAAAATTAAAACAAAAAAAATAATAATTAAATAACAACAGACAGGACAATTCATTCGTAAAACGATTTTGGGAATAAAATCATCATAAGATGTGAAGTACCTGAAATTCAGCATTTCCCAACTCGTAGAAACTCCTGCCTTGCCTTAAACAGTTCACTAATTTCCAGGAGGAATCGATTGGGCAGCCCAGCAGCCGCCCGAACACGAGAGACGTGTTCTGGACCCGGAACTTGTCTTCTATCATTGCCCAGTCAGCCAGCGCAGAACCGCTCTGATGAGTTTTAAATGTTAAGGCAATTAAACCTACAATATCCTGAAAGTAATCTTATAAAAAAAAAAACAAAAGTAATCTCACAAAAAATAAAAGTAACCTCATAAAAAATAAAAGTAATCGTATGATAATGTCAGGTGGGGGTCATCCCTACCTATTGTATTGGGGTACCTATTGTATTGGGGGACTTCGGTCTCACTAATGCAATGGGTAAAGGTAGTGCGTAAATGCATTTCCCCCCGTGAAAAAAAAAAAAAAAAAAAAACAAAAGGTGAGGGTCATCTCACCTCAAATCGACCAATAGTTGGAATCGGCCCCCTTTCGATTTGAACGAATTTTGGTCAGAAGCTTTCTTTTATTACATAATGAAGATCTAGCAAAAAAAAATCAAGATTTTAATGAACTGTGGTCCATTTCTGTAAATATAATAGTTTTTGAGAAATTCAAAAAACAAGATTGAAAAATTATCAAATTAAAAATGTGGAAAATTTGTATTTTGTATAACTTAAAAAAAAATACATCTTTTATCTTTTTCCTTTGGCAGGACTTCATTTTATGATAAAAGAAAACATCAGACCAAAATTTGTCCAAATCGAAAGCGGTCAATTCCAACTATTGGTTGATTTAAAAATGGAATGACCCAGGTAATCTTATAATAATTTATTTATACTTTATTTACAATTTGTATAAAAAGGCGGACTTAAGTTAACCTTATAATAATTAAAGGTAATATCTTATATAATAAAAGTTAACAGATTAAAAAATTAAAGTGATTTCATACTAATCATAAAAGTAATCATATAAAAAATAAAAGTAAACAGCCAATAATTAAAAGTAAAAAATAAAAAGTAATTATCATATTAAAAGTTTATCCGAGTTCCGTTTTTTTTGAGAAGTCATAAAGATTGAGCATAGAGGATGTACTTCCAAGAACATTTCCTAGTCTTTCTCCCTTTCTCATAAGATCTCATAGAATAATCCAAATTATAACTTGGAAAGTATTATAACTGGGATACAATAATAAAATATCGGGATACCTGCGCTATAATCCTGGATACCATATGTCTGGTCTGCGGAGCTATAGCCAGTAGACCAGCTGATGCGGCTCCAGCGCCGGGACCGAACAGTGTAATCGAATCCCGATCACCATTAAACGAACCGATATTATCGTACACCCAACGCAAAGCCATCGCCTGATCGAGGATGCCGTAGTTACCCGGTGAGTTTTCATCACCGGTCGATAGAAAACCTGTGAATTTACAGTCACTTTTATAAACAAAAAAAAAAAAAAAAAAACGAGCGTATGTACGAGACTACACGTGTCAGAAGTGAAACTCTTCTTTGGTCATCTTTGGTAGTAAGGGATACATGTCATAGATCGAGAAAAACAGATAAAAAATATATACCACTCGCTTTCTAAAATACAGACAGGGACACCACCAACCTTCACTAATGAATATACAGTAATACCCCGCTATACGCGAGGGATACGTTCCGAAAAAAATCGCGTTAACTGAAATTCGCGTATATCGAGGTTTATGATTGAACATAGTCAAAATTTAATACAAAAAAAAAACACAAATCATTTTAATCAATCACTTTAATTCTAAGAACACTTTATCCAATATATACTCTTATTTTTTTACGGAAAAATACATCTATTGTCTTTACATTATGTTTACACGCACTCTTTCGCGTAATGCGAGGCATTTGAGCGCGAAATTTAACATTCGCGTTATAGTAAACCGCGCGTAATGGGGTCGCGCTAAGCGGGGTATTACTGTACCACATAAATGGGGAAATAATAATAGGCTATTTATTATTTATACCATGTAGTTTATATGTTTTCTCACGATATATTCCTTCATCACCAGTAAGTTTCACTAAATAATATCTCGGTGCATCGCGACATCCAAAACTGCGGATATCATATCATTAGTCTTATAACCATCAGGACAACGATACTTCAATTCCATTGACAAGTTGTCAATAATGAATCAAGAAAATAAAATAACATAACATAACATAAGCTCACGCCTGTTTTCCCCGAAGGGTTAGGCAGAGGTGATGTAGCGAACTACACTACTCACATTCCGTACCAGATGTGACAGGGGGCGAGCCTGTCACCGTATCGGGCACAAGTTCCAAACTCCGGGATGATATTGAGTAGGAAAACCCAATACCACTTGACCCGACCCGGGGATCGAACCCGAGACCTCAGAACGGCAGTCGCACCGTAATACAACTGCGTCACCGAGGCAGTTAAAATAAAATATTACACTAAAATTGATACTAGATAAAGTCAAGGATCATCTATTTTTTTTCTATTAGGGGCTTTTGACATAAGTCATATCAGCCCCATCATAACCTAATATCACTAACTTTAAAGGTTTATTTCATTACATACATCATCTTACATAAATTCATCTTTCAGTTAATTCACATAGCATTTTAGCAAACTCTTTAGTAGGATTTACTAAAATGCCAGTGAACATTTTTACGTCTAATTTATTGAACTGAAACTTATCAATAAAATCTAACATAACATTATAATTTTTAACACATTCCATAAGAACGTGATGCACGTCATCAATAATACCGTACGCCATACGACATGGCGATCTAACTATCTGCTATATCTTATTAAAAGGGGTCGTTCAAATATTACGTAAGCCCTCCATGGGGGGAAGGGGAAGCTTTGCTTATTTTTGACGGGTTTGATTACGTAAGCGTTACTTATTAATCTTCACATTTTTGTACAAAATTATGTAAATGCTTAAGTAAAGATTTTAAGAACTTCGATTACTATTGCTGATAAGAACGAGGAGGGATGGGGGGGGGGGGGGGGGGGGGTGTGAAAATACCTAAAATTTTGCTTACGTAATACTTGATCGACCCCTGAGGGAATTTAGAAACTCACCAAGAGCACCGAGTCTATAGTTAAAGGAGACGACGACAACATTGTAAAATGCTGCCAACATGTGCGCCGGGAAAAGATTCGACGCACCGGACATGAACTGCCCACCATGGATATACACCATAACTGAGTAACGTTGGGCTGTGGACCCAGCCTCTGTCTGTATCAAAACTATAATTTAATCTCATCATAAAATTAAAATCAGTAGATAGTAGTCAGGAATAGGACATTCTTCTTCAGAATACAAAACTACACAACTGCCTTCCTTTTTTTATATTGTTGTCTATAGTTATAGCACTAAATTCCACTATATCCCTTACATTATTAAGTCAGAGACAAATCATTTTAAACTTCTGGATACAATCTACACTAATAAATAAAATTGTTTGTGTCTTGTGTCTGTTTGAAAAATATCCAAATATTTTTTTTTACTAAATACATATGTCTATGTATGTATAATACACCTATACCAAAAATGCTATTTAAAAAAAATTGTTTGGATATTTGTTTGTCCCGGTTAATCTCCGGAATGGTCAGACCGATTGAGACGGAACTTTTTTTGTAGATAGCTAAGTTACTCCATGTAACTTAGGCTACTTTTATTTTTCGAAAATAATTACGGCTTAGTGTAAAAAAAAAAAATCAGTAAAATTAGAATACGATTTAATTCAATTCACAGTTTTACGCGCAACTGCTTTAATTTATAAGAAATATTTTTAACGTTATTACTAAAAAAATTGCAGGGAAATAAGTAGGGTTACGTATAAAAAATCTAAAACGCAACCAGGAATATACGAAACGAGTGCGCAGCCGCGGGCACACAGCTAGTCTAAACTATGTGTAACATGAATAGACAAATTACAGTTATTTCAGGTATTAAACCATACTATCGAAGTTTGTTCTTTCACATCACATATGTATAAAAAACACTGATCCTTTTGTGAAAAGTTTCAACAGAAAACTCAGCAATTACAAACAACTTAATAAGTGATTTTAGAAAAAGTTACTACAGATTAGTTTAGAAATAGTGACTCACTATTAAATAAATTGTCGGTGTGTTTGTAACATTAGTTATCGGCAGCTGGGACACTGATTATTTAATTGATCTAATTTATCCTAATTGTCTGAATAAGTAGCGCAGTTTAAAAATCAAATGGTATGCCTTAACACAAGAGAAATATATCTTCTTTTAGATTGTGTTAACGAGTTATTATAATGTGTAGACTTAATTACTTATAAAAGTAAATAACCTTAAAAGTGTGATCTTAGTTGACACTTGCATTTTGAGGTTAACCTAAATCCATATATTAATCTTCGTGAATAGATAATATGGGCCAATAACCTCCATTTTTATTTCATTAACAAATTATGCTTAAATAGGAAACAATAAGATATCCTATATCACATGTAAAATCATAAAATATCTTTTTGTTTTTTTTTTTTTTCGCTTCTATCGAAATAAATGGCATATATATATATATTGTATTGCTATCACAAATTGAACAGACAAAAAAAATATTATTGTTTCTCTTTAACATGTGGCTTTTATTATGTAACAGAATGAGACAGGTAGCATGATTATTGTTATATTTGTGCAGTAAAAAAATCTGAACTTACAAGAAGAGTATTATATTCATAGGTTGCCTAGATGTAAGTAATTAAACAGAATAATCATATTAATACATTTATGTATGACAAAATAGAAATAATTCGAATGTCCATTAAGGCTACAAAGGCTTTAAATAAATATTGTATGTCACTTCATAAAAAAAATCTATTTAAACATATTCAAATCATACTTACATTAGGCGAGAATATGTTCAAATATAGACAATCTTCGTCCATGTCCCGGATGCCTTTAGTGGCACCCGTGAACCTGACGGGCTGGGGACACGCCGGGCCCCAGTCGACTGCCTGAATCAGTTGCCAACCTGGGTGTTGCCGGGGTGGCTATGAAAAGAATTATAGGGAAATATCCATATAATACATAGCTGTGTGGTGCAGGCTAAGAATAGTACCACCCCATATCGTTCCCGTGGATGATATAAAAGGCGACTAAGGGATAAACCAGGGGATGGGCAGCCTGAGTACCACAAATACCTACTGCGATCGCCTATCCGCCTGCCAAGCGTGGCGATTATAGCAATTCCCCCCTTATCGAGAGAGACCTATGCCCAAAAGTGGACATCTATCGGTTGGCTGATGATGATGATCCATATAAAAAATATCTTCTCTATTTATATTCAACAAGAATCATGAATTCATAAATAAAATAAGTTTGTTGATAGATCCATTGGAGTACAGTTAATATTACTGACTGTAATATTTTTTGAAAACTCTAGTGACAACTTGGAACTTGTTCAAATATTGAATAATATAATTTTAGTTTTTTTAATGTGAAACATCTATTGACGTAGCTTGACAGTAAAACAGACTTGTACGGCATGACGACAAGCGGTATGACGCTTCACTATGGCGTCATATTCCGTTTCCTATACCACACTGATTCCAATCTTCAATTCATACCTATTGTAGGAACAGATTTTTATTTGTAATTTTTTTTTTTATTTTCGCATTCCATATAAATGCAGTTATTTAAAACGGGTTTTCACGTGTTACCTTTCCTTTTTTCACCAACCCAGCTAAACGGTCCAATGGTTCCCAACGGTTGGGATAGAAAAAGGAAAGGTAACGCGTGAAAACCCGTTTTAAATAACTGCAGATTTTTATTTAATATTTATGAAGTAACAGGATAGTTGTTACATATCCACAAATATAACCACTTACCTTAAATCTTCCTTCCATAACAGGAGGCCGAGCATATGGTATTCCAAGAAACACTGACACTTCACCTTGTATCCTTTCGACTGGGGTCAACCATGGTCGATACCCTGAATCTGGGTCTGGATTATCATATAAGTAAACCTGTAAAATATAAATCAATTGTAATACACAATAAAACATTCCTTCCATAATTTCCACAAAAATAAAAAAAAACAGCCATTTTAGGAATACCCCAGAATGGAGTTACAGACGTGAACAGAAGGAAAGTAGAAGACTGAAATACCTCATAATATTTAAACTTTAATAAACACAAGTATATATATTATGTCATTCCAATCTTCACAAACATTTTTTTTAAATTATTTTGAAAATACAAATCTATGTTTTAAACAGTTTTTCTAATCACATAATATTTTGGTCAGTATGCAATCTGTTTTATTGAAATTTCAATTTCCAGTTTCAATCAGTCTGAAAAACCGATATATTTTTGGTTTGATCTCAATCTTAACTTTTAATATTTAATTGAATAAGTAATGAAAGATATTTACAAAGGAAAATGTCTTACAGGTGCAGCTATCATACATGAGCAACTCTTCATCTACGATAAACTAGAGAGTAGTCACTAGCCAGGCAGTTCTGAGAAAATATGTTAAACCATGTGATACGATGTCACCAAAATAATTAGCCTCACAAAAAGTTCTTGAAAAGGGAATTTGAACCTGCATAAATTTATTGTAATGCCCTACTACACTATCCCATCTGCACTTGGATGCATTAAATCTGTTTGTGAACTCTTTTCCCACTAACAACAATAGTATAAAAAGCTTTTAATGTGATAAATAGCAAACTGAAATAACAATGATTCCCTCACAGTTTCATTTGCAGTCTTTTAAGCTACAAATAACATTCCTTAACTTTTTAAATAACAGTAAAACATGTATGAAAATAATTGTAAATGTGTATTAGAAGTCAATTACTTACCTTAAATACATCATATCACTATCCCTGTATAATTTTATTATTTAGGGAAGATATTTTGACTTAAAACTAAATATGCAAACCCATGATACATACTTTAAATCCCTGAACTTGTCCAAAATTGGTGTTTACAAATATATCTCTTTTAAGTTGCCTTGAACCACTCCTCTCTCTCCCTTGCAGATCTTCTCTCCAGCCACCCAAGACCCCAGGAAATAGGGCATCAGGATTATTGGGATCTCGATTCTGTGAAATTTATGTAAAACATTGATAATTAATTTATTAAATAAAACAAAATAAACTAAAACATAATCAATTTAAAGATCTTGGGGAATTCTTTAAAACATAGGGCGTTTAAAACATTTTACTTCTATACTTTGACTTCACAATACTTAGAAATATTTATTATTAAAATAAAATTCTAAATAAACATAGATAAATAGTTTAACTTTAATTTTAATAATAAACTAGTATAATAATAATTCTTGATAACAATAGATATATAAGTTTCTTCTAAATAAAATTAAATTTACATGAACTCAAAAAATATTAATTTATTCTAAGGTTATGTTTTTTTAGTAGCTCCGGCATCACTCCTAACATAATCAGGAACCTTGTTATAATATTTTTTTCAGTCTAAAGGATAGTTAATTAATATAAAGGACTACTTACAATATTAAATTTGAACTGTTCATCAAGTGGATTTGTGTTTATTGGATTGTATGGGAAGCCCCCAGGCTGGTTTATATTTGGGTTGTAAGGATTGTATCGAGACGGATCGGTACCATATCTCCTATTGTTGTACACATAAGTACTGTAACCGTTCTCTCCTGGGTTAAGTAGTCTAGATCCTCTAGTACTATCCTGGTTTGGATAATAGTCATTGTTAAATTGTCCATTATATAGATCCTTATTAGATTGACATCTAACACTTGTATATAAGAAAATAAACACTACGATACGAAACATTATCACATGTAATTCGAATAAAACTTCACTTTATAGTAAAATTACTGGATGAGTCACCATAGTTATAAATGATGGTTTTTTTACGTTGATTGATATCTAACACACATTTTATGAATTAAAACATTTAAATAATAACTTAACACCGTAAGTTTCGTAAACAGAGTTTTGGTTTTTATAGATTTTTGCAAGTTCTAAAACAAAAATATTACGAAAGGTCGATTGTTGATATCAACATGGTAGTAGACAATGGAAATCAGTATTTTATCTGTTTAGTCCTATTTTTGCTCTAATACGCATGGCTACTTGAGGTCTTATCTGTTAGTAATCACTGATTATCAGCAACACAAAGTATGACAACGCCCATTGAATCGGTTTGTTTTCAACTTTCGTAACATTGAGTTGCTTTGCTTATTTACTGCCAACTTCACTTTGGTTGTTACTTTTTCAGTTACGATTGTCGGCAAAGAACTATAATTCATACTACCTCAAACAGTTTATAATGTAAATTAATATTCTTATGGTAATAAAAAATATTATAACAATGCTAAATCAATGTTAGCCATCTCAGGTAAGATACGCTATAAGTTGAAGTGGATTTAATATAATAATAGTTATTGATCGATGCCAATTAAGCTATGAAGCTATATTTTAGTACGCCATCTATGTGATCTATTAGAAATAACTCAACAACATCTTATGGTTTCTTAGTTTATATCAGAGATAATAATAATATTATATCTTAAGAGTTCTCTTTTATCCTATCAGATGGCATTATAACGAAAATATTTTTAACTTCATATTGGTTCCTTCTCAATTTATTTTTCTGATAATATTAATGATATTTTCTTTCACAATAAAATTTTTGAGTAATAATACTACTGAAATTGCAGTGAGAGAACAATTGGGATACTATACCAGAATTATATGAAATACATATTGCCTATTATATAATACAAAACAAACTTTATTATTAATACTTTTATTACGAAATTTTTCAAATCACAACCTACTATAGATATTTTCAAAATTTATCGCAACGATCTAGGCACTCTAGTTGATTTTATCTTTGCTATCCAAATATAGTTATGATAATTACTGAAAGGAACGAAAACGCTTATTTTTTAAATTGTATTTGTTACGATAGATTTTTGTTATAATAAAAATCTATTATTATCACTAGATTTACCGGCTATTGAAAGTTATATAATCAGTATAGTAATTACTCCATCCTATAATATCCTATCCTCCATCCATAGTAATAAATTTATAGTATTTATTATAAATATAAATGTTGTAGGTAAGTAACAATAAAAGGGAAATGTTTGTTGTATATTTTGCTCGGTTATTTGCCTGACCCAATTAAAGTTATTTGCATTTCCATTATAAAGGGTTCAACGGGCGGCCGCGACGCCACGCCACACCGCGCGGCTTCGACAAGAATATTGTGACAATAATTTTGCAACATTAAAATATTATGTAAATGAACCGTTCGCCGCTGTTTGTAATGGAACTATATCCCAATAATTAAGCTTACAAAGTGCTCGAACAGTTCTATTGTAGAAATGTATTTCGAAATGATCCGCTGTTATTATCATAAATTTAATACGCATTTACTTTGATACACAGATCTTAGCAGTTTTAATTTTTTTTAATTATTATTTCTAAATTCTTAATCAATGGTTTTGATAAAGTACCTAGTGTGACGTTAATAGTGATAGCGGATATGTTTAATTACTTAGATATTAGATTTTCTTTTTTAACAAAATCCGCATAGGTAATTAACAGTAGACAAGTTAGCAAGTAAACATTGCTTACGTAGTTTTGCCATCTAGTACCACTAGGCCACATCGTCACTTAACGTCATTTGAGATCGTGGACAAACGCTACACACCTATACAGTGTACCTCACTTATTATGAACTATATTCCCTTCCCTTAAAAGTTGAAAGGTCCTCGTTTGTCATGGTATGGACATGTTATGAGAAGAGAGGAAGCGCATGTGGGTAAAATAGTAATGAATATGAATGTGAAAGGATGGAAAAGTAGAGGAAGGCCAAAGAAAGTGTGGATGGAGTGTGTAAGAAATGATATGAAAGGAAAAGGAGGGAATGAAGAGATGGCGGCTGATAGGGACGTATGGAAGAAGAAAACATACTGCGCCGACACCAAGAGAGTTGGGAAAAGGCAGGAGAATGATGAATGATGATTCCCTTCCGGGAGCAGCAAGAGACGTGCTACGATCTTCAACTGGAGAAGCTCTTGTAACCGCCGTCAGCGCCATACAGTGACACTGTATGTACAAGCATCACACTGCATACACATGCTTGCACACTATAGGCAAGATACATACGTTCTGCAAGGAAATATTTTTTCGTAGTTTATGTAACAGTTAGGTTAGCTAGGGCAAATTCCGTTGAATTTCTAACACTGGTAAACTGAAGCCGAGGTTCGTACCATTTTAGCTACCATTTTAGGCTGAATGCCTTAAGCTCTTGCCCTAAACTCCGGTGAAGCTGTCAAGGCTTATTGGGTCAACAGCGTTTGGTCAGTTACAGAAAATGCCTATACGCTACTTACCACGTGAGAAATTACTAAAAATCGCCTGAAATATATCTGTATGAAAGCACTATATCTTATCACAGAGCTATTCAAAGTGATATATAGATGATTAAATTCCCGGATTTACTTGTGTGGAACCGATCTATAAAGCCAGTTCCGACCGCCTCTCCAATATTCATAATTAATCCCCAGAGATCGGATTTGCGCGGACTCGAGCTCTTACTGAAAATACGTAGGTAATCGAATAGTTAACTATGACATAATTCTACTAATATTTAATCTAATGCAATTCATGTAGATTTTTTTAAATAGAAAACTGTAAAATTCTATGCTCTAAAAGGGAATTTTTATTATAACTGCAAGGGATTTTGTTTGTATCGCATCGAATAATTTATAACATATATGTTGTATAAATAAAGAATTAGTCCATTATTGTCACCCCCCCCCCCCCCCCCCCCCCCCCCCCTTTTATTATCCTAGTTTCGCTAACATTTTAAAGAATTAACTTATGCCTATAAAAGATAGGAATAAGAAAAATATAAAAAGTTTATTGTTTTATTATTAAAATCGGACTGGAAAATTATACCGGTCGTCGCATTGCGTCGACGCAATTATCGTACAATTTCATCGCGTCGAAAAAAAAAAATCATCATCCTTTCGCCTTTTCTAAAAACGCCCGTCGTATAATGTACGCGTAAAATTATTCATTTTGTAATAATCTCCTACGTTTTCCTTCTAAAATAAAGGCTGTCAGCGAACGTCTCCAGTATTACACTTTACAGACGTGACAGTGGTTTTCAAATTGTTTATACCGAACTGGGGTGTTAACTCCGTAGGCGCTCGGAGAGTTCAGCACCCGTGAAAAGTAAATATATAACATTTTATTGTAATAATTATGCGTTCTTAAGTGTGCATCTAGCATCTTTAAAAACTAATTTTCGTAAATTTATAAAATGCAACATTGTTTTGACTTCTTGACTATCTGTTCACTTATGAGTTCTGTTAGACGGGTTTAGATGCAGTTTTCACAATGGTAGATGATACTTATTCATCGAATTAAATGAATCATTAAATAGACATAAGCTTCGATGGAGTTTTCTAAATGATGGTACCACAACAACAGGCCCCTTTAATCCAAAACTCAGCGATTTATTCTCTAATCTGGAAAACAAACGAAACGACATTCTCAGTTGTGAAAAAGATTTACTGTAATATACGGATAACAATCTAGTTAACTAACTCGACTAACTTTATCGCGATCACCGTACACTTAACAAAAATCCGTCATAGTTCCCTTAGTGCGTACCTGGATTAAAAAATGTACATATCCAGAGATGCCTAGGGGTTTTAGCCGTGGTATATGTATCATGGGATGTTAATGATGACTGTCGATAAATTCTTATTTGTCGACGATTGCCCTAATTCTTTAATTGTATTTTATTGAACATCAGATAAAGTGCAATAATTTTCCTGAACTCAAATAAAAAAGTACGAGAGATGACATTCTCAATAATGAACAAACCTTTTTTTTTTTTTTTTTTGACGGGGGGGAAATGCATTTACGCACTACCCTTATCTATTGTATTTAAGGGATCGGAGTCCCCCAATACAATAGATAAGGGGGCACGGAGTGACGAGCTCCGTGCCAGTGTGGGACTCACCCGGGCGAGAGTCGCCCGGAAAAACCCCCCGGGGCCGTCCGCTGCATTTAGGATGGAGGCGACACGGGGTGGCTTTCGCAGGCACCGCGTCGCAATAATGAACAAACCTACGAGAGTGAATAATAAAGTGCGAATGAAGAAGTCTCGCAAATCGAGGAAGCCAATGCGCCAAATAAAAGGACTCTTAAACAATTTGACAACCAGAGGACACAGGTAAAAAAATTCGTGAAGAAAACAGGTCCTCTTCGCCGTTTTGAATATATTTGCGATGAAAATTCAGTCGCGTGCGTGCATTTACAAAATTAATACTAACCTCCAAATGTGGAAATTAAAGCAAGTACATTGGCCCCTGGTAATTCGGCCCCTGTCAAATCTGGGACCCATTGTAATCCGACATGTCTATTATTACTAGGGGATCTTAGGCAATACTCTATAATTCGACAAATTCGATAGTTCGGCACTGCCCTGCAAAACGTTTGTCTGATTACCGGGGGTACACTGTACCTACTACACTGGATTAAAGTTTATTTTTATGTAATTTTGTTACAGCCAAGGGTTATTTTACAAGGTACATGCACAGTTTCTTTTTGTCATCTACACTAGAACTGTGTATAATCCGCTGTACTATCGTATCCTGTATCCTTAAATATCCTAATATATGTCTGTCTGTTTTTATTTTATATCGTATAGACTCAGCGCTTTGGTCACAATCTAACCTAATGTTAAGTGACAGTGTGG
The DNA here is from genome assembly GCA_014132275.2 of Samia ricini. Classification (NCBI taxonomy): domain Eukaryota; kingdom Metazoa; phylum Arthropoda; class Insecta; order Lepidoptera; family Saturniidae; genus Samia; species Samia ricini. Next base: position 2,235,372 of record AP028161.1, on the reverse strand, counting down.
TCAATATACTAAGCATAGAGGGATTGGCGCTCAAGCAAGAAGACACCTATAATAGGTGTTTGCAGACAGATTTTTAAACTTGTGGCTGGTGGAAGCCCATTCGCTACCATTATGCTATGCTTTCACTATGGTGTTATCCTTCACCGAAAGCTCTAGCTCGTTATAGAACTGGGTAGGTGGGTTCGAATCTACGTACATCGACTCGGTAACCAATCCACCTAATACTGAGTCATAATCACTCCGTACAACTTTTGTTTCCTTGCGCTAGTTACAACTCTCCCGCTTGAGCTCCCAAAGCGCTCAAGTCAAAAGTTTGGCAAAGCAGTCAAGGCCTTCTGGTCAAAAGTATTTAACCAGTTCGAAAAACTAATCATCGCTTTTAAACGCTGCTAAATTATGAGTTAAATGTATACTCTAGTCAGGATTATACATAATTGTTTTATATTGGATAACATGTGGGGAAAAGATATGTAGATAATAGTGAATTAAGTTGACCTTAAAATAACCAGAAGAATGTTCTTTTGTAATATTATTTACTAGCTGTGCTCGCGACTTTATTCGCTTGGAATTCAGACAATTTGCATTGTATGTTCTCCCCCCTGCGTGTAATATATGTCATCACCAAATTTCATCGAATTCGGTTAAGTAGTTTTTGCGTGATTGACGAAGAATTTAATAAACAGACGGACAAAAATTATTTAAATTAAATTTTTTCTATAGTCGATTCTGAAGTCCCTCGTGGTATTTTTTTCTTAAATATGTTCAATGTACAGATTTCGTCTCGTTAGCCTTATATTGTAAGTATATATAACAGGCATGAAAGAAGGACTGCATCTTGTGCGATCGATGAGAATCATCAATACGCTGGTTTATATTTCCAACGGCTAAAGTCTTTAGGTTGGTCTGGATATCCTATTACCTACTTAATCCAGAACACGACGCGCATTATTAACGCGTAGTATCAAGGCTTCAGTGCTCTCAATTCAGTTCAATCAAGACGGTCTTATCACATATTCTTAGAATTTGCAAGGGTGTTTTTACACCCGTTGATTACTTAATTACATACATACATACATATGCTCACGCCTGTTTTCCCCGAAGGGTTAGGCGGAGGTGAAGTAGCGAACTACACCACCCACATTTCGCCGAGATTAGTTCCGTCCCAGATGTGACAGGGGGCGAGCCTGTCGCCATATCGGGCACAAATTCCAAACTCCGGGATGATACTGATTACTTAATTATACGTGAAAAATTTAATATTTCTGTTTAATTATGAAATTTATTAAATTTTGTAGACTGTTTAAAAACTGTGATTAATTGCCTAAATTCAATAGTATTTGCATCAAATAGATACTGAATTTCAAACCGGTAGATTATTCCCCCGGGGTTTCTCGGTACCTCGTCCACAAAAGCAGTGCCGACAGCATCAATAAATCAAGCTAACTGCGAACTGAAATGTAAACATGTCTCCAGAGTTTACCTACATTCGCTTTGTCCCCCGTTTCCGATCCGTCAATAATGCAGCGGCGGCACCCAGACTACGCCTGTGCACGTTAGGAATGCAAGTTATCTGGGGCGGGCTGCATGCCTTAGACGGCTTAGACGATCCGATCGGTATATTGTCCATTCAGATTTCGGGGGAGCGATGTTTTGATTAATCGAATATGGATAAGATATATTGCTTTTGAGATATTTGCCTGTTCTAAAACATAAGACATGCGATCTACTTTTAAAAGGTAGCCGATATCCATTAATTAAATTATCTGAAAAAACATATAAAATAAAGGTACATTTAATTCTTTTTTTACAAATTTCGAGTTTGAGGTTATTAGTGTTTAGAAATTACAATTCAGATATTAAAGAAAAAAAATTATCTATCTGTCTGGGGTTATGTATGGATTTAACTCTAAAATGACTTCACTGGTTTTGATAAAACTTTATACGTCACGGAACAATTTACAGGCTGTTAACCCCTTGAGCACTTACCTGGTGTTTACGCCAGCTTTCCATTGTTTTCCTATTGTCTTATTTTTATGGGTACTCGACACATTGAGATTATTATTATTTAATTTTTTTTTAAATCATAAATAAAAATAATACAGAAAGAAATATTTTCGACTGTATTTCGACAATAGCGTGATCGACGTTGAAATTCAACTTTTAGGTTTCGTTCTGGACGTGTTCCATTTAACAGATTTGGGTATATAATGAGGAGAGGAAATTCACCCAACTGACGAGATTCTGGAAAAATTGAAGACGGCCAGCATTTGTTGGTGGAATGTACCAGAAATACGGGGCCTAGAAATTTGACATTGGGATTACGTTATTTAGATTCACGGTGTACTAGCAGAACCAACGTCCGATTCTGCTAGAATGCTATGGAACTTTATTATAACTAGTAGTATGAAAAGACGTAATTTTATTTGGGTGGTTTTTTTTTTTTTAAATTATTATTATATATTATATAAAATCAAGACCTTTTTCATTTTTTTTTTGTTCAGTAACTACTGAGAGAATTAGTTGTAGTAGGTAACAAACGGAATAGTATTTTCTTTAATATGTATTTCTAAATGGAATAAAATATCTAATTTAATTGTGTTTTTATAGTTTATAATTGTAATCGATATTATAGTTAAATTTAACTATTTAGATCCTACACAGTGAATATATCATCATCCGATTGTATTTATGAATGTCAATACTGCGCGTCGGCTGTCGGCACCCCGAGGCCGGATGTCCATTCAGAATTTCTGTTATTCGGAGCGCTATTCTCAAGATTCTATATTCCTAGGATTCGAACTAATCTGATTTTCTGCTCTGTTGATATTCGTAGAGAGATGTCATTTTATAGAAATGCTATTTACATTGGACTTTATACGCGAGATCTAATAGAATACAAAAAAAGAGCAATCAAAACGCGTAAAAGATTTGATTTTTTATATTTTTGCATTCATTCGTTCAACTTCACTTATCGCCATCTTAATTTAGAGTGAGTCATAAGCATACTTCTCTCTCACTCACACCTTACATTCCGTTTCTTCTAACATTCTTTCATTGACTATTTTGGTAGGTTTGGTAGGACAAAATTATTCATTGCATTTGATATATATTTTTAATACTTACTGATTTACTTTAAATCTTATAAGAAAATGTGTTTGTCATAATTCTTTCTTGACTGAATAAGCTATTATTCTCATAATTGGTTCTCAAATTATAAATACACAACCTGATAAGATAGACAGACAAAGAAACATGAGCTTTTTATAATATGTTAAGATACTCTCTAATAAAAACTCTAGAGACTTCATTACGATTCGGTAAATTAAATTAGATACGGATACAATACCGCAATTTACTTCGTCTGGAATAATGTTCAAGGAATCTATCAATCAACAGTTTAAACTATTCAGTTTGGCCCCTAACAGCGGGCTGTGTGGTATCAATTAATTAATATTCAAACCCCGGTCGTTTCAACTCAGCGGTATACAGGTATGCACTTAGGTTTTAATTACAAATGTAGCTAAAATCAAAGAGGTCGGTTTATAATTTACATTATTATATTCCTTTTTTTCAGTCGAATCACATTCAACTCGGCCAGGAAGTGCCCTGCATCCCGGGGTTCTTATTTATTTACATGAAAAATTCACAGCTGGTATAAAATAGACATATAAACTAAACCGATACATAAAATAAAGAGACAAAATTGAATTTAACATTATTTAAAAGCTAATTATATGACTATGTTTACATGTGTGTGTGTTTGTAATGTGAATATGTATGCTTGTCGATATATTTATGTAAGGATATATGGCTGTGTAATTTTTATGTTATTTGTTTACTTTTGGTTTGTTATTTCCATTTGGTTTCTATAGTTATTTTTTATATAAATGATTCGGCTGATGCAGCATCAGCTACACACTTGGATTCAAGTTAACATGTACAATACTGAGGTTACTACGACCTTTCTAGGTAATTGGTTGCTGATTGAACTCTCTTCAATTGATGGCACAAGAGAACAACAAAAGTTATAAGCGTTGTCAGTACTGAGTCTAACTCTGCTACATATATTTTAGGACTAGCGATTTCGATGGCCCTTTGAATAACAAGTGAAAACAGCTCAGGGTGGTTTAAAGATACGATACCAATACGATACGAAACTGAAGAATTCTTAAAGATTATTGAATAAGTATATAGGAAACCTAGTCATAAGTAAAACCAGTTACTAAAATAGCTAAAATATATGTTATATTGTCTTAATTAAGTTACATTAATCCTAAACACATATACATACACGCTCGTACACTCTGACACACATCACATACATACTGTATTTGTTGGGTTCACCTTAAATTTATTTACACTTACACTCACTTACACATCTTATTAATTAATATCCTTATGTCGAATATTGAAGCAGCAGAGATGGGTACTTGTCAACAGATTGAAACCTACTGCCAAGATACAGGGAATCCTAGTTTGGCAGGCAGATGTGTAAAATCATTAAGTTATGCTCCCAAAACTTCTGTGTTTATTTTGATAATGTATAAGATTGTGTGATTTTTTGGTCTAATAAATTATTATTATTATTATTCTCACCCAGGAACAAAATAAAACCAATTAAATTAATCAACTCACGCGATGGCATACTGGGGAGGTCTTTATTTCCAAATGAGTACAATAACTGAATGCGCATCTGTAACGAAATGTAACATTCAATTGTCTTCAAGTTTCAGACATGACCTAAACGTTTCAAAAACACTCCACGATTCAACGTGGATTTCAATCTGAAGTAGACGCGGTTGAAAATACACTATTTACATATGAGTAAATCAGTACGGATTTGGATTATCTAGGACTTGTATGAAGTCATATTAGGTTATGCTTTTACTGAATTTTACTGTAGCAAACATTTAGAATTATATACGCTTCATTTTTTTTTGTATAGCTGTGTGTTCGCGCCTTCACTCAAAACATTTTTATTCATTACATTTACTTAGTTTAGTACAGTTTACATAGGCTTAGTTCCGCTGCTTTTGCGGTTCGGAAAATTCGCCAGTTGACGGATATTGCTACTGCTAGGTTAGTCTACTTTGCTTACTTTCACAGCTTAATGTCTTACGGTATTTTGCTGTGGGGTACAGCAGCAGAGGTAGACACCATTTTTACGTTACAAAAGAGAGCTGTTCGAGCAATATATAATATGGGACCTCGCGAATCTCTAAAGAACAAGTTTCAAGAATATGATATCTTAACTTTGCCCTCCCAATACATCTTCGATAACTTAATGCATATTCGTAAAAATTTAGACAAGCTAGATCTAGTGAATGATCGTCATAATTTTAATACTAGAAGTAAAGACAAGTTGGCCGTCCCACGCTTTAGGTTAAGTAAGTGTAATAAAAGCTTTATAGGTAATAGTATTCGGTTTTACAATAAGATCCCAAGTAACATTACCGATTTACCTGACAATAAGTTCAAGTATTATGTCAAGCAAGTTTTAATCTCAAAAGGTTATTACAGGGTGGATCATTACGTGAACGATAGTGATGTTTGGAAATAACCCACATCTCTGTGCTTCCACTAAAAACTACGATTTGTATAGTTTTTTATATGACATAAAAAAAAAAAATATTATATTTATGAAAAAAAAAGAAGGAACCAGATCGAGTTTCTTGCCTGCGCTCTTCTCGACTGGGTTGTTTTCCGAACCGGTGGTAGTGTTTTAGACGTTCATAAGCGCCTTCTTAAAAAAAAGGGCCTAAATTGAATAAATGAATTTTGATTTTGATTTTGACTTATTGAATTATTATATGTCCCCTTGGGGGATGGGGGGCTCTGCTTTGTTACTTTTTAATGATAATGATGAAGGAGGCAGAGGAGTCTATGTGATATATGTAAGCAATATTTATTTGTTGACTTTACATTTTTCCAATGATTACGTTATCATGGGGAAGAGGCGGGGGAAGGTGTTTTGCTTACTATTGCTAGCAAATGATAGGGGGAAACAAAAATGGCTAAAACGTAAAACTGGTACAGCCCCTAACTTATAAAACATAACTTATCTTTATTAAGAATATATGGTAGACGTGAGGTGCCGGATAAAAATCATAATCACCACCACCCCATATCTTTCCATGGGTGTCTTAAACGGTGACTATAGGATAAAGCAGGGGATGGGCAGCAGCATCCTCTGAGCACCACAAATACCTACTGCGATCGCCAACCCGTCTACCAAGTGTGGTGATTATGGCAATCCCCCCTATTGGGGGAGACCTAAGACCAGCAGTTGACGTCTTATGGTTGAATGGATCTCTTTATATAGGAACTGTTCCATGTTATAACACTTCACATTTCAACTGTTTGAACTGTTGAATGTCGGTTGAGACACACGAGTGCTTATTGCGTACGTACCCGTTTCACAATTAAATATGTATTTTTACACTTTATTAACGCTAGTACTAGTACTTTATTAATCCTAGTAGAGCTTACTGTACCGTGGGAAACCAACATTCCTAAAGACCACACAATCAAATTAAATAAATATTACGATCTAACTAATGAACTCAATAAAAATGGCTATGTGGTTAATTTATACGCGGTAGAAGTAGGAGCGAGAGGTTTACCAGCAAAATCTCTCTATAACCTTCTGAAGGACCTTGGCCTGTCGAGAACTGCAGTAAGTTCTATTTTAGAACGAGTGTCAAAGGCTGCACTAACAGGTTCCTACCAAATTTGGCTAGACAGGGCGGGAAACTCGAGCAGTGAAGGTGAGCGTTGATGCGCATCTCAAAGGGGGCCTACTTAAACCTACACCTAGGTCGCAAGTCCTGGGAACTGCTCTGAGTTTCTCCCTCTGCCACACGATGGACCCGGCACCCGCACGGTGAATCCATGGAATGCTAAGAAGTTTGTCTCTCTCTCGGTGGCGTAGTTGTATTACGGTGCGACTGCCGTTCTGAGGTCTCGGGTTCGATCCCCGGGTCGGGTCAAGTGGTATTGGGTTTTTCTACTCAGTATCATCCCGGAGTTTGGAATTTGTGCCCGATATGGCGACAGGCTCGCCCCCTGTCACATCTGGGACGGAACTAAGCTCGGCGAAATGTGGGTGGTGTAGTTCGCTATTTCACCTCTGCCTAACCCTTCGGGAATAACAGGCGTGAACTTATGTTATGTTATTAACGCTATTTATTAATTTACCTGTTTATCCTGACGTATCCAATATTTATATCAAACATATTTTTAATTAATCGAGTATACATTACAAACAGTGTAAGTAATAAAAATAGTCGTGGCATAGTAGCTGAATATTAATTCTCATTTTATTTCCCAATAGGCACATGTGTATGGTATATCTTATATAGTCTTGCAGTGAACTCATATATCATACAAGTTGTTAAATTACTTTATAATTTACCAAGCAGTTGTACATTTCTAGCTATTTAGTTACACATATTATATTTGTCTGTTCGTGTAAGTTACATGTTTCGGTAGTTCCTAATTAAAAACTAGTTCTTCTCGTTTACTATGTTACTTTCCAACTTCGACCACGTTGTCACTTAACATCAGGTGGAATTGTGGTCAAATCTCAAAACTTATAGAGTAAAAAATTGTATTAAAATAAATTAGTCACTATAAAAACATGCAATTCTCATCCGTATGTTTCTGTAAAAGATAATAATATAATAAAGGGTTTAACCCTTTGAGGCATCACAAAGGTTTCTTTCTCTCTCTCATAGGAAAGTGGGTGACTTAAACGAGTTATATAGGTTTCGTGGTTTATTCAACTTTCGCTTTGTCTCGATTTAATTATATTTTTTATGAACTCTCGTTGTACGACGTCTTTGTCAAAAAGTTCTTTTCTTTTTAGGCTCATTATGTCCTTATTTCGAGGTCGAGTTTTCTTCCACCGCTCTCTTTGAAATGGTTTATTAAGTGGAATCATGTTAATTTCCATGAAAATGGTTTTATAATATAGATGTTTCACACTTGGGATAAACTATACAGTATGGTAGGTCCAATTTCGAGTGGGGACAAGGGGTGTTATCCCTTGCCCCCGGAAGGTCGACCACTTTGGTCAAACTTCTCTTTGAGAAGTGGGCGAAGAGGTGGGTGGAGAGAGAGCCTGTGGGTCAGGCATCGGCATTCTCCCTCCTATCCCCAACGGGCTAAATTATGGACGTGGCCCTGTTGGGTCTGCCGCAGGGGACGACGCGGTTCTTGCGTAAGCTATCCCGTATCGTCCCCATCCCAAATGCGGCGGACGGCCCCGGGGGGTTTAGTGGGTATTTCTGGATGCCTTCACGTCCGGGCGAGTCCCACACTGGTGCGGAGACGTCCCTCTGCACCCCCTTACCTATTGCATTGAGGGACTTCGGTCTCACTAATGCAATAGGTAAGGGTAGTGCGTAAATGCATACCCCTCGTCAAAAAAAAAAGTCCAATTTCGAGAACGAGGTCAGTCGTCAAATCCAACTTTTTCTCGTCTGAAAAACTGAAAAATAATTCAATTCAATATAGACTGGTTAAATTGTTAAAACATTATTCACTGGTTAACTTCAGTCATTACTTTTCTATACTCTCTGGGAAAGGAAGTTATGTTTTAGCCATCCGCCAGTGTCAATAGACTATAATAAAAATAAAATGCATAAATTGTTTTTGATGTTTTTCAATAACAACTCCTCGTTTCTGACTTAATCCAAATAAGACAAAAATATTTACATTTTATACATTTATCTTGTAAAGTTCCAGTGAAAGGAAATATGGTCACTTAAAAAACAATACACTTCATTTATTCCGCAATCATGAATATTAAAGTGAGATAATTAATATTTAACTTTCTCTTTCATCCTTTCGATTCACGTTTCTTCAGGGCGTTGAATAAAAAAGTTTTTGTGTCCGTCAGGAGTTGAGACTCGAGTGTTGAATTAATGTTTTTTTTTCCGTCGCAAGTCTCTAAGCTGTCTCGGAATACAAATTTGGGATTTTACCTTTACGGATTATTGAAACTTTTTCTCTTCAGTAAAGTCTCCTTTACACCTTGTTTTAAATTATTCTTTGTAGGAAGATACGTATATATATATATGTAGTTATTTATTATTGTTTTGTGAAAAAATAAGAAACAAATTATGCAAATTCTCAGCATAATTTCAAGCCATCATTCATCGACATAACTTTTCCGTATTGATTTACATGTTAGTAAAATTATTTTGTTTAATTAAAAAAAAAAACCTATATTGTGTTCTACGATTGTGAGAATATTTAAAGTAAGTTTCTTCAAAATTCTTTTATCGTTTACAAAAAAAAAATTGTTTCTGAAAACGATTATGTAATCTTTTTATTTCGCCGAGTTTTAATTCTACTTATTGTTCAAATTTGAAACTATTTCGGCTATTAGAAAAAAAAAGTGAACTATGATACCTTGTATTAGAATCATAGAGAACTAAGCCAGAGTTGGAATAAATAAAAAGAAAAATGGCCACCATTTATTTAATACTCTCAAAAAATATATACACAACACTATGTAAACCGGATTTCACGGGTTTTCGGCTTTCTGTGCGCATTATCTGTATAATAATTAAAACGTAACCTATGTAAGTTACTTGAGAGCCACTTTGTATAAGTCTTATCAGATATATTACAGTTATAAATGAATGATTACCTATGCCCGTGGCTTCACTTGCATATAGCGATTCCTATTAGTTAACTTGTTATATGCTGTTGGCCGGAGGGGCCTTGACAGCTTCATCGAACTTTTGAGATGAACGCTTTGGGTGCTGGACAGAGAGAGAGTAGTAGCTAGCACAAGTGTATCAAAACTCAGCTTAGGCTGCTATCCTATACGTAAATTCTTCGTAATGATCCCTTACTGAACCCATGTAACTGCGCGTAGTGCGCAGGAGTTGCTAGCGCATGAAAGTGTTGCTATATCACGCTGGTAGTGTTGCCAGGGGGCCCCAGGATGAACGTTATGGATCTTGTTAATATTCATTAGTTCGGATAAAGTATTAGTATAATACTTTACATCCTCATTCTTGTATTATAAAAAGACAATTTGAAATACTTTCACTCCGCGTGAGACTTTTGCCTTTCTGAGAATTTTAGTTTTATGTACTTTTTTAATGTTTTTATTTTATGTACGAAGTAACGGATATTTGATAATTAATACTACATTGTACCTGGGACTCGGTTATACAGTTGAAGTGTCGAATAATTGAACCGGAACCCGCCGACAGTCGTTGCAACTCCATTAGTCGTAGACCCAGATATAACTTCGAGTACTGGATACATCTATATATGTGATAGATGGATAACATCTTTAGCAGGTCGACTTCTTACATAATCTTGAGTGGTGTTTTTTTTTAATCATATGCTATTACATTGTATACAATAGATAATTAATGTTTATTTCAGATCCGTAATCGCTAAAATATCAATAAAAATGTAACAATAGGAAAACAATTGGAAGCTGGCGTAAACACCAGGTTGTTGCATAACCGGTTTTAAAGACGAAGTTCTATGGAGAATATAATTCTTTTAAACAGATATTCGATGATGAACGTGTATTTTATATGATCACAAAATACTTTTTAAATACTTATTTTATTTTATTTTAATTTCTTAACTGTGGTGAGATCGAAGGTTGGGCTGTATTGTGTGAAGGTGTCAAACGCTTTGAATGTTATTCGATGCTGTTTTCGGGGGCGGCTGCATGCGGATATACATCGTTTAAGGCGCTTGCTGCTACTGAGGAACAGGTCAGTACACGACTTCCTTGTTCGCCCGATCCGCTAAATGCGGGTAGCGTAGGACCGGTCGTTGTGAAGGTCTGTGGACACCAGTGAGCGTCTTTCAGTTTCCATAATTTCATATGTTCTTTTGTAAGATCAGACCTGTTATAGAATTCGAACGTAAGACAATCGACGCGGTATCCGCTCTTAGTATCATTGAACCATCATTTCGTTATTGTTAATCATAATTATTTTCTTATCATATTATTTTCCTTTTCGGAAGGAATGTAACATTTTAACATGCCCCATTACGTGTTGTGGGACCGTTCGAGGTAGGACAAACGGGAGGCGGGACCTGTACTCTGCTGACTTTCAATCGATGACGCGGCTTCAAGCAATTTTTACTTATTAGGCAAATGTCATAAAAAGGCAACCATGGGGACTGCCGACAGAAATGAAACCTCGAAACGTTGGAATAATAGTTTTTTAATGTTTATAATTTTTTACATGGTATAAGCTCAACACTTTGATCACAATCTCACCTGATGTTAAGTGACGATGTGCTCCAGGATGGTAAACACACTAAGCCTAGAGGTACTGGTTCTCAAGTGATGCTCCCGGAACATACCTATTGGTATTTGGCGACAGGTTTCCAAAATTGAGGGTGGTAGCTATCCAGGGGGGCATCATTAAGAAATACCCTACCATCATGCTATGGTTTCCTCACGATGTTTTCCTTCACCGAAAGCTCAGGCCGATTTTAGAGTCGGATAGGTGAGGATCGAACCCGCGTCGATTGAAATCCGACCGCACTACCCGCCGTGCCATCATCGCATCAAAATTAAAGTTTAACTCTGTATCTTCCAATTTAATTTTAACTACATATTAACTCTGTGTCTTATAAATATGTACCTATTCATATTTTAACACGCTTCAATTGATCAAAAATAAAATAAACTTGGTATGAATTTAAACCAAATTAATGATAAAACACGTTTAAAATGGAATAGATTTAAAATGAATTAAAGAAAAAAAAAAACGAACAAATGAAAATAAGCATTTATGTTAACATATGTTAGATGTGGCAACACAAAAATAGTCGTCTTATACTTAACATTCCTGTAGCATGTTGTTGACAGCTGTTGTCACATAGCATTGGTGACGCGAATCTATAAGTTCCTCCCCTACCGAAAGTCGATCAATGCAGCTAAAGAAGTTTTAACTTTATAAATATGTCGGTGATTTCTTTACCAATAGGGGGAGGGTACTGTAAGAGCTTTGCTAACTAACAAGGGGGAGGGTGGAGTCAAAAAGTAACCCCCTATTACCGTAAAAGTATTCCATTTAAAAGTACAAACCTAAGTACGCTCATGTTAATTCCATTAAATTTAATTCGTGGAATGTTTGTACCGCCGCGGCGCGACATGGCGTCCGCGCCAATTAGTTCGAGCGATCACTCGATGGAGTAACAAAATTATATTGTCATTTTGCGGACGCTCGGTGGGATAAAAGTCGATAAATAAATCTGTCAAAACGTATTATTACTTACAGATTTAATTTTTTATTGTTTCACCATTTATTGAGAAAAATCTTATAAAACATTTGGCACCGCGACATTGTTCGCATATAACATTTTATGTGTTTATTCATTGTATTGTACATATTATATATGTCGATATATCCTCATCTATTTGCGGTCGTAATTGTTCATGGACTGTACTTTATTTAATATAACGTGTCATGTAAAATGTCACCAAAATTACATAATATAGTATAATTAGTATCATGGACATTGCAAATTGCGCGACATTTTTCAAAATTGTAATGGATGCATTAGTATGTAGTAACTAGTAGTTTTAATTAAATAGTACTTAAAATAACAGCTCCTAACGTTAATTTCATTGAAATAAAGAGAAAGGCCAATTTAAAACAATACCATAAGTCACAAAAATTCTAGCGACTTTCCAAATTAAAATATTTAAAACTTTAATAGGAAATGTTTTTTTTTTTTAAACACACTCTTTTATACTACCGCTGCTAAAGCGTAAACTTTAAAAACTGCATTAAATTTTAGAACGGTCTCGACTCTAACCTAGTTTCTGGCGATAAAATCGCTGTGAATGTTTTGGGAGGCGTATTTATAGCTTCGCTTCACCTGTGAGACGGGCGAAGGCTGGAACGTATTTAGAAAGTTTTCTAGGGCACCCTAGATCCTTGAGGCTGCATTAGATCTGTTTAAATAGATTTTAATAAAAATGTTAATGTGTCCAAAACTTATTAATCTAATTTAAGGTACAATATTCTACAATTTTCTAGAACTAGTTACAAACATAATTAAAGTTATTTAGTTTTTTTTTTTTTTTTTAAACTAATTATTCTAGAATCTATACTTATAATAAAAGGCTAACGAGACGAAATCTGTACATTGCTGATATTTTAAGAAAAAAATACAATGCCCCGGCATTAAAATCGATCACAAAAAGAACACGTTTCAATAGTTTTAAATTTTTTTTGTCTGTCTGTCTATTTATTCATTTGTTCGCCAATCACGCAAAAACTACTGAATCGATTTCATGAGTTTAGTTTTTTTTTACGCGGAACCCTATTATTTTGGAAAACCAAAAGTACCCTTAGTTATCCGGATTAACTTCAGCTCTCTACCAAAAAAGTCCCATCAAAATTGGTTCAGCCGTTACGGAGAATACCCGAAACATAAAGACAGACAAAAAATTTATAAGTTTTATTTTTGGTATAGGTATCATAATTATGTATTTAGTAAAAAAAATTATTTTGACGTTACAAACAGACACTTCAAATAAATTTATTATTATTGTTTTTTTTTCGTTTTCTTTATTAAGTTAAAATATACCGTGTTGTATTGTAAATGTATTTGGATTAATTTATCTTTACTCATATTATTAATCAGATTAGTTAGTTAGTTCGTTAAACATGTAATTAATTATTTTATAATTATGAAAGGGTAGTATGATATTATTTGTTTGGACTTTAAACTTAACGGCACTTTGCTTGTCTAGCCCTTGATTAGACTATATTTACGTAACCAGCTCGTGTCTATGTACAGTACTGCAGTCGTTACCTTATCGTTTAAGAATAAAACATTTGCTTAAAAGTACATTCTTTGAGTAATTCGATATTCTTTTTCTTCTAAATTCTGTGTACTTTTCTTTAAAATATTGTTGCATTGCTGAAAAACAAAACTGTTTTTTTTATACTACCATGGGCAAATGACGTCTCTGTGCCTGGTCGTAAGCACGTAACAATCCAAAAACAGCGACGACCATCAAAAGATCATCAATCGATCGCCGGTCGTGGTTGATATGCCGGTCTGCAGAAGACGCTATGCCTGTTTTGGTGATACTAAAGTAGTAATAAGGGAAAAAAGTCCACAAATATATCGTATTTTACTTAAATTTTGGTGCTTTTAAATTACAATATCATTTGTTATACAACGTACCTTCAGTAAACTTTAGTTTTTTTTTTTGGGGTCATTTTTAGGTAACACTGAATACGCACGGTGCTAAATTATTTATTTAGTTGTATCTCTAAGTGCAAAATGCAAGTACTTCGTGAAGTGAAACTCTTTTGTTCCTGTTTAGACACAAGAGTTAATATTACATGAAACTTGTTTCAAGATTTAAATCATTCATTTAACAGGAACCAAATGGAAATAAAACTCAAGAACATAGAAAACTTATAATATCATAGTATTCGACATGTTTTCCTGAACAAAGGAGCTCTGTAATCACCACGCGATCCTACAGTGTGTTGGCAAATTATTACTTGTTCCAACTTAATGTCAAATTGTAATTTGAAATGTATGATCTGAAACTTACTTGATTAGTTTAGTTAATTACTGGGCTGGCGTGACCGTGACTACCAGGTACGGTGATAAATTTGTCACTTGTAACTCCCTTTGGTTTGTCGCGTACTAAGATTACTCGGTGTAAATTCAGACGTGGAAAAGCATCGCAAGCCGGCTTGACAATGACGTTTAGCGATGGATTTGTCAGTCAGTGGTCGCCGCTGAATTTTACTTTAATAAATTTCCTGACAGTCGAACGATACTAACAATACTAAAAGTGTTATTATTTGTCGCGGATGTTGTTTTTTTATGTAGGATCTCTTGACAGTTCCCAATATCATTAAAATATATTACATACAACCGTTAATACATTGCATTTGATAAATACTTAATTACAGATAACAATATCCTTATAGTACAAGTGAAATTATTTCTTTATCAGCGTAGCTAATCTCAGTTTCCTTCCTTCGTATTAACTGGCATTAATATCTAATTATGAGCGTAGATAATAGATTAATTTTTATCTGGATTAGAAGGTATTTATAGATCTTGAATATTGGGCATTTTTTTTCTAGGGTTCTTGTACGGCGATCACGTATCGGAAGACGCAGCGTTGTTCTACAAAGTGGACCGAAGACCTGATGAAGGTAGCGGTAATCCATTCGATACGGGTGCCACAAGAATGGTGTTCTTGTGTACATCTTTGGGGGATGTTTATATCCAATAGTGGAGGTTTTTTGATTGATATGATAATGATTTTTTTCCACAACGCATTAGAACCCATTTGCCTTGCGTATGGTATGCAAATGTGGAGCGTAATGCTTGTGATACTAGTGCAAGGGGGATTATTGCATCGCGCTGGCAGCGGCTACAAAAGCTTCCCAAGTTAGGGGTGGAAGGACCTCTTGAACTGAAACTGGAGGGATTGTTTTGAAGCTTAATTAAACCTTCAACGTGCTTAAATGACGAGCGTGGAAGGCACCCAGCAGACAAAACAATTTATATACGTATTGGAAAACAATTTATATACGTCTGTTGTCACGCATATAATACCACAGAATAATTCTAACAAATCTTTTCAATCAAACCAACTATATAAAAGTACAAACTAACTATAAATATTTATCTATCTATATATAAGATATAAGGATGACGCGGTTAGTTCGTCCCACCATCACCTCAAAACTACTGAACAAATCGGGATGGGACCATTACCATACGATGCGGACTTTTTCGTAGATTGTTATAGGCTATTTTTATTTATTCCATCGACGCTTTCTCATTTTTTTTTACAATTTACTCTTATGCACATTTTTCCCGCTAATAAAAACTAGAGACTCATTTTTCTTCATTCATTTATTTTTTAGGGTTATATGAACTTTTTCACTCACACTTTAAGAACATATGAAACGCGGACGGAGCCGCGTTCACCAGCTAGTATATATATATATATATATATATATATATACATACATTCATATATATTTAAGCTAATGTATTTACTTTGCCTGATAGTTCTACGTATAACTATTTATAAGGGTGCAAAAGGATCCTACACATAAGCTGTTTCTACTTGTGTGTGTAGAAGTGTGCACGCAGTATGATGCCTTCACTGTAATGACTTTATCAATGTGTTTTAATACGATTCTCTAAGAAAAATCAAAGGAACTAAATGATTTGGAATTAAACAATGAAGAATTACGATCAATCATTATAAATTTACACTTATTATAGAGAAAGAAAAGAAATTTCGTATCACGTAAAAAAATGTTTCCGTTTTATGTGTATATTACACACAATTTCAAGGAAAAATACCCGACAGAATGTACACGTACCCGGTGGAGCGTCTAAACCCATATATTAGTCATTACCTAAGTCTTCTATTTTTCTGGTATTACGCCAATAAGTCAATATCAGGCCGACAGTGGCCCGAGGGTCCGGAGAGCTTAGTGTACCTCCATCTATCACGATTATTGAGGCGCCTAACTCTGTTTCACATAGCTTCCATTACGAGAGTATCACTAGTATTTTTTTGGTTGTTGTATATATATATATATACTTACCTTATTTCATAATAATTACGTAATATATAAAGTAATTCGTTGGGTTAACGGACATTCGTTTTATGACGTCACATCCGGACAATATAAGTATTATTTTTATAATCATTGTGCGTATCTCCGTAGTATGATTATAGTATGCCTCTGGAGCACTTACCTGGCGTTTACGCCAGCTTTCCATTGTGTCTTCTTACTGTCTTATTTTTATGGGTACTCGATGGGTATGGGATGGGATGGGTATCAAAAATATATTTTTTTAATTATTATTAAATTCTAAGACCTAAAATTTAGTTCACTGGGGGAAGGCGGTTGAATGTGCAAGCCATCCAGTATTGCCCCACTCAAGGTGGCGGGAGGAACCGGGGGGTTTAGTGGGTAATGGTTAACGGCGCTTCTCGTCGCGAGTCTCACACTAATACACACCAGTTACTAAAATTACTTGCGTGTGAGAGACTGCCACACACCGTCACCGTCGGTTAGGCTGGACAGCAAGTGTGTAAATGCATTCCTCTCGAAAAAAAAAAAAAATGTTAATTGGTGTGGTGAGTTCTGAGTCTTTTTACAATTTAATTTGCTTAATTTCTTTTACTTTATGTTAGCATTCGATAGATGATGACCATATTTTAGTAATTAAAATGACTCTTGATTTACTACCATACATTAAAATCAATAAAGAATATATTTAAAAAAATAATTAATGATCGATTATTATTGTCTTTTAAGTTTTCTTGGTTTCTATGTAAAAAAGATAGAACAGCTCAGTATATTTTCTCCTCTGTTTGTCGCATAGACAAAATATATCTATATTGGGTCTGTGGTATATCAGAAAAGTCAATCATAGTTAGTCTGAACAAAATAACAGTTTTTAAAACAGTGGTCAAATTTTGTTTCGTAACCGATAGTGCCTAGTTTTGTGTTTTATTATTACCATATGAAGGTTCAAAATTTGATTAGCAGTAACATATTATAACACAAATCATTCTCGATTCGAGCGAACGTGAATTTATACCTCTACTCGCTACATTCTCTGCTCTATATTATTTTACGTATTTTCATAGTCGAATAAAAAAGTTTATTTGGCAAATTTAATTATATGCATTCATAAAATGAAACGTCAAAAGTGCTATTAACCCAATCCCTAAAGGCAAATCTTAGTTCAAGTAATAACCGGCTGAGAGTCCCCCCCAGTTATAATGAACAAAATAAGAACGCCATCTAGAAGTTATGAATTCATAAAACGTTCTCGCGAGGTTGCTTCGTTTGCTTTAGCCACAAACAAATTAAAACAGCTCCTTCATATCGTAAAACGTGTACATCTTGTACGTGAATGAGTGACCTTATTTTAAAAAGAAACGTTTCAGTCTCGCTATTTTTTTTTTGCACTTAATCTCAAAAAAACACGGAACCGATATACGTGACTTCGTTTTTGATTCGTAGATGTGGAAGTACATCTGCGATCGTCAGGTTTTAGTAACTACTTTTACATTATGTAATTTGTTCATATGAAAAAAAAAATTACGTTTATTAAGAAAATCAGTCAGTCTCGTTTTGTTCATTTGAAGGTAGGAGCATGTGATAAAAAGTAGTCTAAAATAAAGAGTAATTATAAGTAATCGAAAACATAACCTAAACGTAGAATGTTTTATTTATCGGTGTTGATAGAGGTGGTACATACAAGTTACTATGATACTGAAACATAAATTTTGTACATTTTTAAATTTTCGTGTTCCATATTTAAATTCAATTATTGAAAAACAGGTCTACACGCATTACCTTTTCCCCCTTTCCATTTTCCTATCCCGACGTTTTGGCTGGGTTTCAACAACCGTGGTTACGGGCTGACTGGCGGAATTTTGTATTTATTTATTAACCTTAAGAATTGGCAATAATAACACAGTATAGTGACACCCATTTCAAAGGTTACAAAATCATTGAGTCGCTAATTATAGCGTGTGTCATAGCATGCGTCAAAATAAATGCAAATAAAAATTTATTCATTATTGACTATTGGATTTTATCGAAAATCATTAGATTTATGTATTAAAAGAAATAAAAACTTATATTATTCATAATTCTTCAAGACATTATACATCTTCAATATTCAATAATTTAGATTTAGCGATATAAGCCAACGTCATTTATGGCTGACTTCATTTATTAAAATTTACATACATTGATCCATACAATCATAACGCTCTGTAACAATATTATACTAAAACTAAAAAATAATTTGAAAAACAGATCAATACTACTGACTAATAGACATACAGATTCACTTTGTATTTTATAATATCGAAGAATCCATCGCAATAATATTTATCGTGGTACATGATTTGTGTTCTAGCTGGCTATTTTAATTTGTTGTGACACTTAATAATCCTTCAGATTGAAATATAAGGATGAATATTGTGTTTGAAATCGTCATCGAATAAAATGTTGCAAAAAATTCTAGTGATTTATGCGTGTTCCTTTGTCTTCTGTAAATTATATAGGTTTGGTCTAAGACGACAATTTCACCTGATATTAAGTGATGACGTTCCAGAAGCTAAACATGCTAAGTCTGAATAACTGGCTCTTAAATGATGTTTCAGGAATACGCCTTCAGGTGGTGCTTGGCAATAGATCTACAAGTAGAAGGTGGCAACTATGTAGGTATGTTTGCCACACGATATTATCCATTGGGCTCAGGTTCGATGTGAGATTTATTTATTAACTCAGATTCGAAATACCTCATCTTTTTTCATTCACAATGATGTCTTTGTGATTAAGTAGTTATTTGGACGAGCTTCCTAAATCCTTTAACGGTTTATTTTAGAACTTTTTTTTCATTGTGTTCTTTCTTTTTTCATTGTTATTTGAAAAATATATATGAATGAACTTTAAAGACCTCCAAGTAAATGTTTCATATATTTATACTTACGATAAGTGATGATGTAGTTCAAGATTGCAAACACACTAAATCACTAAGTACTTCTGATTTGGTTCTTAAGCGATGGTCCTGAATAGATCTATTTACACTTGACGATAGGCTTTAAAACTCGAAAGTGGTGACTAGCCAGTCATGCATTAGAAAATACCCTACCACCATGCTATGACTTAATAATGATGTTTATCTCTTATCGAAAACCCACACTGTATTATTAAACAAGATAGGTACACTGCAGTTTATTGTCTCTGTATTGTATTTGTCGTAGTTAAATTGTTACAAAGATGGCAGACGGCACCGTGAAAGGCGGTTCACGCCAAGCAAATCCCACATACCCCTTCCCAACATAATCGGGAAGACTTTACTCCCCCCCTTAAATTGGTAGAGGGATGCGTAAATGCATTCCCTGACGAAAAAAAGGAAATTGTTTCAATAGTTTACCGATTAACTAACCCTACAATTAAGGGAGAGTCATAAACACTTTGCGTTTTATAATTGTATTTAAGGATAATTATTTGTTAATATAGGGTCGTAATTAATACTTAGCAATAATTGTAACAATGCGTTTGTGTTTAACGTCACGAATACATGTTCGTATGTTTACAAATTTACTCTATCTCGTGCGGTGGGAACTTTACGTCAGTCAAAAGTTGAGTCGCGTTTACGGACTGTTCTGAATGTTTAAAACTCAACATTTATCGTTCGTATGGTACTACGCCCCGTTGTATTTACTAGAAACATCTGATCTCTACAGACTTACTATTCTGTTTTATTTTTTTTTATCTTATCTCCGACTTTTTATTCTAACTAACTATACTCTTACACTATTATTGTCATTAAATTTTACTTAAAACGTGCGTGAGTTTCATTTGAATAATTACTATTAAAACCGCCTACTTGCCATAGGTTTTGCAATAATTGAATATTTTAAAGACATAATGCAGTCCAGCGTAGAACAGATAGTCCATTTATTTAAACAATTGCGTCTGTAATATAAAAATGGACTTCAATTTGCAGGAACGCAAACCCGTTCGTTCCCAAGTATTCAACGACTCAGAAACTCATCTCGTTCGAAGTATCTATGAAGGCTAACTCTTGAATTGATTTCATTAACTCGCACAAATTGATTTATTAATTATTAAATTCACATTTCTTTTTCTTTATATTCCAGCTAAGAAGTGATATTGTCTTGTCTTCTGTATCAGGGGAGAGGGCCACCCCCATAACTGCTGTCCCTCTCCGGTGACGGCCCATGACGTGCTTCGTTCCCCAAATGTGGAGATACTTGACGCTCCTGCCAGCGCGATAAATTTACACTGCACACAAGCATTACACGCACAACACTGCACACACACTCAAGCAGACAACACGCAGGAACATAGGTCCTGTAAGGAATTTTTCTTTTAATTTTATTATGAAATAAAAAATGAAAGTCTTAGCTAGGTTTAAAATTCCGCGGAATTTTTTACACGCAGACAACGGCCATGCCGAGGTTCGTACCTTTTTGGTAACCATTGTGCTAGTTACCTTTTTGCCTTCAGCACTCGCCTACAAAGCCACGGTGATGCTGTAAAAGCCCTTCCGGTCAACAGCATTAGCTAGTTAGAAAAAGTCACGGGAAGTGTTCTAAGACAAGCTTATTCTTCCTTCCTTAGTAGAACTACGCTGGCTGGTCTATGGAGCCACAGTTATATGGCAGATTCCATCACGGCACGAGCAAAAAGATTCGCTAACTCTTATGTTTGTCGGATAGATAGCCAGTATGTTACCTCTTTCCTATGACATCGAGTCCTTCAAAATAGACATGAAGCAACATCTTATCGACCATGACAGCGGTGAAACCTGTCAACGACGACCGCTGTTGTTATTTGACAGTAGCTGGTGGTGTATGACCGAATCGAAGGACCTTGAATTATTTCGATAGCTTTGTCGCCGATCCTAGGGCTTCCTACTCCTTATCAATTGTTCTGGCTCACCAAATAACCGCACCCAGTAGTAACAGTGTCGACTTACCTGGTGTGCCGATGCAGATACTTCGCCCTGCTATGATGCACAGCTCCGTCCACTGTGTCTTCTTGATGTTGAGCGGCCGCTCTTTTCCCGTAACCAATTTCACTATAGCTACTTTTAATATCCAAGCACGCACAAACGTTGAACACGTTTTGAGCTTAAAATAAGCCAGAATAATATCCAAGTCGATTTTATTGTAAAATGTTCCGAGGAGACCGTGTCGCGTGATTGAAAAACCGTTGGCGAGAGAGGGGCGCCACCAAGCGTCGAAACACCGAAAACCACCGGGCACAGATTACATGGTGTTGCCTGAACAGTAGCTACCACACTTATTATCAGATGATGTACGTGTACAATCACTTAACCAAGCTATCATGAAAAACAAAAAAAAAAAATGCCTACATTCTCGACGGCTATTGCTGGAACATATTTATAAGTGCTTTGGTTACAGATCTTCAACTTGATACTGTTTGGTACTAATTATATGATTTCATAATGATCCAGTTCCGTCACATAATATTCCTTCAGCTCTAGATTCCTTCCTTTATTATAATATTTTTCGAATTCACGTCAAACGAAAACACTCTCTGCTTAGACAGTTTTAATATCATCCTAGAAAATGGGTGCCGAATAATATTTATTTTTGTTCAATGAAGCGACCGTGATTATTCATAACGAGGAAGTACATATCTTATATCAATGTAATTTTTTAATCACAGATAAAATGTTATAATGGAAAACATTTATAACTAATTACGATGATTAAGTTCTTAAGATTTTTATTTAATCCGGAGGAGCCATAAATAAATTGAAAATTAATCGTAATCCGGGATTTAAAAAAAATTAACACACTTTTAACGTATTATTATATTAGTTTGGCGTAATATGTACGTATTTAAAAAAAAAATTACATATAATTTTTTTAAATAAAAAATAGTTGTTTCATTTATATTAAAAAAAAAAATTATAAAGGTTAACATGTGTATATATTACTAAACAAGCCATCACCAAAGAGTCGTGAGTTATGACAATAATGTCCGTCTGGATTGCAACCTCCACACACTAAGGTTTAACAGTGACTGGTCTAAATATGGTCCAATATAGTAAATATGTTAATCAAGAGTGATTGACTCTTAAATGATGAATACTCGTCAGCAGATTTTCAAAATTTAAAGCGGTATTCAGTCTGGCCAGTAGTTATGAGTTTTCCTTTACCAAAACTCAGGTTCATAAAATAAACAATAGAATAGATAGATTCGAACATACGCCCATCAACGTGGAATCCGATTATGTCGCCTCGAAGCCGTTATCGATTTAAATAAACCAATTTTACGACTTTCAACTTCTTAAAGCGATTTATTTTAATAAATTCATTATTTAAAAAAATCATCGGTAATATATATTTAAAAAAAAAAACGATTTAGTACATTTTATTAGTGTTATTATTTCATTAATTTTTTTTATTATCATTTAAAATTATATAATCAGATAAGTATTAATTCAATATAAGGATTGTTGTTTTTGTGACATTTGAAAACTACCGTAGCGTTTTATCTATGTCAAAACGTGCGTTTTTATTCTAACAGTTACTAAAAATAGAGATATAGTCATTGCTAAGTGATTAATATTCAACACTAATTCATAAATCTGTAAAATTTTCTTTAATTATTAACTCCTGTCAAGATATACTATTTTTGTAGGAACTGAATTAACAGTCATGATACAACCATTAGTCAAATTGATTACGGTTAAGACACTAATCTATGGTTATATTCAAAATTCGTTTTTTGATGACAAAATCCATTAAAAACCAGATGGAAACTTACCTGAATCGAGTAAACACACATAAGTGTTGGCAATTTTATACTTGTCATGTATGTATGAAAAATCATTTAAATCAATTTAATGTTACAATTAGATCGCACTAAACAATTTCCAAGATACACAGATGTTCGTTTATATATCTTACATATTAAACATCATTGCTACTCGGTTTAATACATTTTATTTAAACTTGTTGGTGGGCTCCTGTTTCCGCACTTAGACACATTGGCGGTCCGTTGTGCGTGTTCCATATATTTCTTGACATAACATAATATCCATTAAAACGGGCCAGAGACAATATCTAACATTGGGAAAAAAATTGTGTAATTTAGATCAGTAGTTTTCGGATAATAAAACCACTAATCTACAGTTGATTTGGATTTTTATAAAATGTAAGTTTGGATAGATGCGCTATGTTAAGTGAAAGTTAACGGCAGAGGTTGACTACAGTTATAATATTAGTTACTGTTAAATTATGATATCTTAACTTTGCCCTCCCAATACATCTTCGATAACTTAATGCATATTCGTAAAAATTTAGACAAGCTCGATCTAGTGAATGATCGTCATAATTTTAATACTAGAAGTAAAGACAAGTTGGCCGTCCCGTGCTTTAGGTTAAGTAAGTGTAATAAAAGCTTTATAGGTAATAGTATTCGGTTTTACAATAAGATCCCAAGTAACATTACCGATTTACCTGACAATAAGTTCAAGTATTATGTCAAGGAAGTTTTAATCTCAAAAGGTTATTACAGGGTGGATCATTACGTGAACGATAGTGATGTCTGGAATTAACCCACATCTCTGTGCTTCCACTAACATTATTAAAACTACGATTTGTATAGTTTTTTATATGACAAAAAAAATGATATATATTATATTTATGAAAAAAAAAGAACCAGATCGAGTTTCTCGCCTGCGCTCTTCTCGACTGGGTTGTTTTCCGAACCGGTGGTAGTGTTTTAGACGTTCATAAGCACCTTCTTAGGGCCTAAATTGAATAAATAAATTTTGATTTGATTTGATTTTATTGAGGTACCCATAAATCGTCATCAAGGCATCCATCCTTTGTTATGCTTTAACAAGAGTGCGTTATCTCGTGCAAAATTTGCACGATACCTATAAAGGATTTTCCAGTTATCGAAGATTCGTCATATTAAAAACGATTTCGTTCGATACGATCGATCAAGCTATGTAATCCTCCTGTACTTTTCGTTGATAGTTTATCTACTGCGACGTTATAAAGGTATTAAACGCAATAAATTATTATCTTAACTTCTTAATTACACATGTCAGAATTATGATATACCTTTGTGTATATAAAGCCTAGTAATATTTAATTTCAACATAGTTTGTTGACCAACTAAGCAAACAAAACAGGTAAGAATTAAATGAAAATCTTATAATTTTTTAAATAAACGTTATAAGGCAATTCTAAGTAAGTGAATCTGTTTGATTTTTTCAGCATTATGAAATCCCTTCTGATCATCGCTTCGGTGGTGGCTCTGGCTGTTGCTGGCCCCACTCGCTCCCTGGTGCAGCCCGGCCCCGGCGGCCCAGCTCCCATTGAACACGCGCCCATCGCCATCGGGCCCGCCATCTTGGAATTCGAACCTATCGCCGTCGGACCCGCTATTGTCGACTCATACGAACCCATCGCCGTCGGACCCGCTATTATCGACTCATACGAACCCATCGCCGTCGGACCCGCTATTGTCGACTCGTACGAACCCGTGTCCGTTGGACCCGCAATCGTTGACTTCCCCGTCCAGCCCACTCCAGTCATCAACGTTCCCTCCGCTGACGGCCAGAGCCTCGTCCAGATCATCATCAACGTCAACCAGGCCGGTCAGGTTATCGGTAGCCCTGAAGTCGTCGCTCCCGCCCCTGCTCCCGTCATTGTCGTTGAGGAAGCCGAGAATGTTCCCGAACCCGTGCTGATCCCTGAGCCAGTTCTCCCCGAAGTCATAGTTCCCGAGCCCGTGGTCCTTCCAGAGCCGGTTCTCCCCGAAGTCGTGGTCCCCGAGCCCGTTGTTATTGGTAACCCCACTCTCCCCATCCTCACGCCTGAGCCCGTTATTATTGGCAACCCCGCTCTCCCCGTCCTCAAGCCCGAGCCCGTTATTGTTGGTACCCCCATCATCCCCGCTCCTGCTGTTGTCCTCCCTGAAGTTCTAAACTAAATACTCTTGATTTGTTGGGAGGGGAACTGTGAACAAAAACGTACTAGTTTTTAGTATATAGACTAAGTTCATGTAATATTAAAATTTTAGTGTTACAATAAAAAAATTCAGTTCCATGTTTATAATTAATTTGTATTATTTTTTTACTTTCATATTTAAAGATATACCTAAGATGGGAGAATCATAAATGGTGTAAAGATAGAAATATATCCTTAGATCAGATTGAGTTACTTTAATTCGAAATCGATCGAATGGAGAGGAAACATTCTATAAACGCATTATTATTGGTCAAATCTATATATATATAGGCAAAGTTTGCTTTCTTTGTCCGAGGTAAACTCGAAAACTACTGGACCGATCAGCATGAAACCACAACCATTCGACGCGGAATTAATCGTAGATGGTTATAGGCTATATATTTTTCAAATTCTATGAGCCCTTTGCCATGTTTTCTCAATTTGTTTGTTTATTAATTTATTTGCTCCCATAAAACAAAAGACATGCATTTATAAAAAAAAACTACTGAACATATCGGGATAGGACTAATACCTTTCAACGCAGTATTTTTCGTAGACAGGTATTTTTTTGGATTCCGCCGATCATCTCTCATTTTTTTTTCGATTTACTCTTTTGTACATTTTCCATTTCAATTTACGCTTATATACATGTTTTCCGCTAATAAAAACAACATACTCTTACTTTTATTCATTCAATTGTTTTTTTCTTAAATTAGCTATAAATGAAACGTCATATGCACAGAACATATGAAACGCGGGCACCCAGCTAGTAATTCATATAATACTAAAGATCAACGAGAGATACACTCGACAGAGAATTCAGAATAAATTTTACTTGGTCTTACAAATAAGCCTCTGTAAATCTTATACAATAATAACTTAAATGATATTATAAATAATAACTTGTTACAAAAATGAGATATAAAAGACTTAGGCGGATTAGAGTATTAAATCTAATTCGTTAATATCCTAGCTTGTCAGATGACGCTACTTACCTAATGTTAAATGCAGTCCCTGGACAGTAGTTACCATTCAATTATGAGAATTTATTAACAGTCACTGTCGTGATGTCAACGTGATAGATATCACGGTTAAAATTTGACTTGATTATTAATAAAGTTCATTTCATTCTTCAACGTAAAAAACGGAAGGTTTTTGTGGTGATTACTACACAAACTGTTACTAGTTTTTAATTCATTAACTCTTTGACTTTACTCTATTTTAATTTGACTCTGTTTTTAGTAATTTTAGTAGCATTTTATTTCTAAATATTTTAATTATCGTTTACAAGTGAAGTGTATTAAAAATAATGAGACGGAGTATGAATTCTAAGATTTAACAACAGATTCCTTGGAACGCTCTTCAGCAAATTTGTTGAAGCATTGAAAATTAGTAAAACAGTACGAAGTTGGGCCTATATTTAGGGCCACAATAAATTATTAAAAATAAATACAAGTAGCGTATCACCCTGACCGCTTTACCTTCTCATGCGTTAATCAACAGCATGTATTATGTGAAAATAAACTGTGTTTGTAGTTTTTTTACCTTTGCGTCTAATTATTTGATTTAGCTTTTAATCTATACTCAAAATGAAAGTAAATAAACTAAAAAAAATCCATTGAATATAAGTGAGAAAAAGTTTAAAATCAACAACTGAAAATTTTGGAATTTTAGTCGTTCTGTCTGTGCACGCATCGTGCAGCAATTACCGGAAGCATTTTGTAAAATTCGATTTGAAAGTAGGTAGCCGGAGCCGTTGGATAATCCGGAACAATATATATAGGATTAATCAATTTTCAAAAACTCATCTCAAAGTAGGTGAAAAAGGGATGCAAATTTAATTTATTTATAAGTCATAGTTATATATGTTAAGTTAAATATTGTAGCTGAATATTTTTGTAGCTTAATTTAGCTTAATTAATTATTTAATTTAGGTGTATATTTTTCCATGTTTTACAAAAATTGTCACAATATGCTTTCTAACAGATCTCTTACATTATTACAGGCCAGTTTGCTATAGATCCTTGTCCATTACCTCTGGTTTCTTCAACTTTCTTCTAGATCTTTCTATTTAACATTTATTTCTTAACTATAATAAACGTTGTCATGTATATAAAGACACATGAGGATCAAACCCGTATAAAAAATAAAACGTGATATTGGAAATAAGGTTTTAGCTAGCTATATCTGCTTGCTTTTTCAGGATGGATTTCTAACAAGGAGTTTGATCAGTCGGTTATTGCTTCATTTTAATACTGTGTAAGTTCAGTCCTATGACCACCATCTCTTCTGATGTTAGGTGACTATATGGATATAAGAACACTAAACCTAGAAGTACTGTCTCTGAAGTCATGCTGTCGGAACATATCTCTTGCAGCCTGGTGACACGTTTTCAAACTTGAGGGTTTTAAAAACTCAGGTTTTAGAAAATACCCCTCAACTATGCTATGGATTCCTCACAATATGTCCATTTACCGAAAGCTCAGGTTCAATATATAGTTGCATAAGTGGGTTCGAACCTACACCCATCGACGCGGTATCCAACCAGAAACCCAACAGAGCCATCATGAGATACGTTTTACAACTTACCACTTTCTTTAGGAACCCATAAATATGACAAGCAAATTTTTTTTATTAAAAAAAAAGAATCTCATATAAAACAATTATAAGTTAAATTTTAATTAAATGAAAAAACCTTTTATCTTCGTACCCTGTATTAATCTTTTATAAGTAAAATAGTAGTAGGCTACTATTAAGTACATGGATAAATGACACGCATCGATCATTACATAAAACATCCACGTATGCTTATCTATATTTTTAAATTAATTTATCTCAATCAGTCAATTATTTTGTCTAAGATAAATAAATCTCTGATATAAATAAGTCTCAGATAAAGCGAATTTTTGAAGCCATGTGGCGCAGTGGATAATTCGGCCGGATTCCGCGTCAATCGACGCGGGTTCGATCCCACCTATCGAACTCTAAAATCAGCCTCAGCTTTCGCTGAAGGAAAACATCGTGAAACCAAAGCAAGGTGGTGGGGCATTTTCTAATAATGCTCGCTTGGGTAGCTACCACCCTCAAATTTAAAAACCTGTCGGCAAATAACAATAGGTGTGTTTCGACAGTATCACTTGACCACCAGTACCTAGGTTTAGCGTGTTTACCATTTTGGACCACACTGAGCCTAATACCGTGTAAAGAAAAAAAAAAGAAGCTCATAGCCTAATTATCCATACCTCTAAAATTTTTTCCTTAGACATTGTCATTAGGGCCATTTAAGTATCCCTCTTGGGATGCGATCCTCTTCGATACAAGAGGGCGGGAGGTAGGAGAGTACGGTTTACCTAGGCTATTCCACCTTCCTAAGGCAACCACAGTCCAACGTGTCCCTCTCCTCCGGTGTTCTTACTGATAGATAAGATCAAGAGGAGGAAAGGGGCTGGACCTCTTTAGGTTAGCGGTTGGAGAGGAGGGGAAACAGCTGATGAGAGGACATTTAAACAATATGTACTTTGGTGTTTCGTCTGCAGTATCATAGAACCTGCACTCTCTTGTGTTGCGGACATCAATTTTGTGCATTTGTTTGCTCAAAGAACATTTCTCAGTTAGTGCTCTCACTAATACTCGTATCTGATTCGTACTGAGCATAAGGCTTCTTCAGATTTGTTCTGAGTGATGCCCTGATGAGCTCCAATTTGTTCCAGAATTCTATAGCTTTACGGGCGTACTGGTCGCTTTATGGTTAATAATATATTGTGCTTAATTCTGCTTACGTGATAGTTTAATGTCCCTTTAAGGATTTGTAGATAGGTACTCATGATAGATAGATAGATAGATAGATAGATAGATAGGTAGATAGATATATATTCATGATGACACGCATTGATTTTTCCACATGATAGTGTATGTTACACTATCTTATCAATATTTTTTATTACTATTACCACGCCATTAAAAACATTTATTACTATATATTTAAACTCAAAATGTTGCGTCATTAGAAAATTAATAGTTGACAACTTCAGCATATTATTTTATACGATGATACACTGTTTTGAATACATAAATGTACTAGGCATAATACTGTAGCTTCCTTTCTCAAATGCGTATGTATCGAAATACACTCACAGGTTCTTGGCGATTACGCATGATTATTTTTGAGGTTATGTAAACTTCTTTTGGCGCGTTAGGGAAAAATTGATGAGAGTAATTTTTTTAACGATGCGCGCGCAATTTTCCTATAATAGCTAAACTTATGCCGTATGAGCGAATCGCAATTTATGGGCGATAACAATTTGATTTTTGGTCATTTCAAGGTCGCTAAATTCGTTTGTACTAAGGTCAAAATGCTCTTTCTGATTCATGTAAGTCGAATTACACGATAACAATATTAGTCAAATCTTATCTAGAATGTATGTTTTGTAACATTTTTTTTAATACCTGGTATTTTATTGTATGATAAGATGTGCCAACGATTCCGCTCACATAAATAATATTGTCTATAATATCATGAACTGTATTCTATCTCGCAGAACTATGTATGTATAATTATACCCAATATTCAAAGGTTAAGTAAATTACAAATACAATAGTGGTCATTTTGTGTTGAGTTTATTCGCTGTTATACTTTTTTTTCATTATACAAAATAATATAATAACGTAAATAAATACCCAAAACATAACCAAAATATATGTCTATTTAAAAAAACATACAGACGAATTGATAACCTCCTCCTTTTGAAGTCGGTTAATCGCACAAATACTAACACAAATTTTACAAAAGGAAAACAATTGGAAGCTGGCGTAAAAGCCAGGCTAGTGCTGTAACGGTTAAAATAATCGTGTAAATTGACTAAGTTGTTCTTAAATTATAAACAAAATAATGGTTAAGGGAATCCAAATACTGACAGATGCGTAACCTTTTAAAAATGCCTATGAAATAAGCGTTTTTTGCGAAACGACTAACACATTCTTTTCACATTTAATCTTTTGATACATATACTGCAGCTGGATGAGGGATCAGCAAATTTCTTCAATAGAGACCCTATCAACATTCTCCAAACTAAAAAAAAAAAAAAAACAGAAGTATGTCGGTACAAGACCTCTGAAATACAGTGTATAAGACAGTTTGGAAGCAGCAATTTTTTTTTTACATTTTTACGTCTCTTTCGAAGTGGTAACATGACACGTAGTAGCAATCTTTGCAATTATTCAGTCGTACACAAATTTTATAAAGATGTAATAAACAACAGTATAGCTTATAAACTCTGTTTAAGCTAGACACCCTGATCTAAAATAATTATAATGTTCTAATAAATAACATAGGAAGTGCCGGTTTGTAATGTCAAAATAACAATTTGTAACTAAATGCATATGAATGTATTTACAATAACTATACCAAAAATACAATTTTGAAAATTAATGTCTGTCTCTTTGTTGGTTCCGGGTAATCTCCAGAACGCGGCTAGATTGATTTTGACGGTATTTTTTTTTTTTTTTTTGATAGATAGCAGAAGTTACTACACATAACTTAAGGTATTTTTGATTTTCGAAATTAGTTATGGTTCCTCGTAAAAAAATTTAACCTCATAAGATATTGAATAAAATCTGATTCAATGTACAGTTTTACGGGAAAGTGCTTGAATTTATAAGAAATTAGGGTTAAAATAATGAAGTACATATGAAACGCGAGCGCAGCCATGGGCACACAGCTGGTTTTTTTTATATTACACGGATTAGACTATGCGCTTTAACCACAATCTCACCTGATGTTAAGTGAAGATGTGGTCCTGGATGGTAAATACACTAAGCCTAGAGGTACTGGTTCTCAAGTGATGCTGCCGGAACACACCTATTGGTATTTAACGACAGGTTTTCAAACTTGAGGGTTCAAGCATCACTACAAAATACCACCAAGCTATGGTTTCCTTACGATTTTTTCCTTCATCGAAAGCTCCGGCCAATTTTACAGTCGTATAAGTGGGGATCGAACCCGCGTCGATTGACACGGGATCCAGCTGTACTACCCGCTGCGCCATCATCGCTTCGCTTTGCTTCATCATAGCTTAAAATATATTTTTTTGTATATCACAAATTACAATTTTGTAACGATTTCTTAGTTCATATAATTATGTTGATTTGTTTTATATTTTCTTAAAATATATCGATGTATTCAAGAAAGGTAATTTCTCGATCATTTCGTTCAATCATTCCATTCAGCAAAACGGTAATCTCACGGGAGAAAATCTATGTTAACCCTGATTAAAAACAGATATGTCTTGCTTTGCGTTAGATAGACGTACATTATCTAAAATATCATATATTTTGTACAATGCATAATAAATTACTGGCTTATTTGATTAATTAGTACTGTCAAAATGAAGATATTAAATTTCATATAAAAAGGTAACATTTTCCTACTACGTTTATAATTATTTAGTATTTAACACAATACAGGTAAGAGTTTTGTTACTTTGTGAAAATGTATTAATTAGTAATTTAATCGTAAATTATATTAAAAAAAAATTGATTTGCACTTTACAGAAAAAAAAAATGAAATCCTTGCTAATAATAGCGGCAGTTATTGCCCTGGCGGTCGCTGGTCCGACTCGCTATTTGGTGAAGCCTGGACCCGTAATCGTCGATTCCTTTGAGCCAATCGTTGTTGGCCCCGCCATCGTCGACTCCTTCGAGCCCGTAGCTGTTGGACCCGCCATCGTCGACTCCTTCGAGCCCGTAGCTGTTGGACCCGCCATCGTCGACTCCTTTGAACCTGTCGCTGTTGGACCCGCCATAGTCGACTCCTTTGAACCTGTCGCTGTTGGGCCTGCCATTGTCGATTCTTTTGAGCCAATCGCTGTTGGACCCGCCATCGTCGATTCTTTTGAGCCAATCGCTGTTGGACCCGCCATAGTCGACTCCTTTGAACCTGTCGCTGTTGGGCCTGCCATTGTCGATTTCTTCGAGCCCGTAGCTGTTGGGCCTGCCATCGTCGACTCCTTTGAGCCAATCGCTGTTGGCCCCGCTATCATCGACTCCTTCGAGCCCGTTGCTGTTGGACCCGCCATCGTCGATTCTTTTGAGCCAATCGCTGTTGGACCCGCCATCGTCGACTCCTTTGAACCTGTCGCTGTTGGACCCGCCATAGTCGACTCCTTTGAACCTGTCGCTGTTGGGCCTGCCATTGTCGATTCTTTTGAGCCAATCGCTGTTGGACCCGCCATCGTCGATTCTTTTGAGCCAATCGCTGTTGGACCCGCCATAGTCGACTCCTTTGAACCTGTCGCTGTTGGGCCTGCCATTGTCGATTTCTTCGAGCCCGTAGCTGTTGGGCCTGCCATCGTCGACTCCTTTGAGCCAATCGCTGTTGGCCCCGCTATCATCGACTCCTTCGAGCCCGTTGCTGTTGGACCCGCCATCGTCGATTCTTTTGAGCCAATCGCTGTTGGACCCGCCATCGTCGACTCCTTTGAACCTGTCGCTGTTGGCCCCGCCATCGTCGACTCCTTTGAGCCCGTAGCTGTTGGACCCGCCATCGTCGATTCTTTTGAGCCAATCGCTGTTGGACCCGCCATCGTCGACTCCTTTGAACCTGTCGCTGTTGGGCCTGCCATTGTCGATTCCTTCGAGCCCATAGCTGTTGGACCTGCCATCGTCGACTCCTTTGAGCCCGTAGCTGTTGGCCCCGCCATCGTCGACTCCTTCGAGCCTGTTGCTGTTGGACCCGCCATTGTAGACTCTTATGAACCCATTTCTGTCGGACCTGCGATTGTCGACTCCTTTGAACCCATAATTGTTGGTCCTGCAATTATCGACTCCTATGAACCCATCTCCGTCGGACCCGCAATCATCGACTCTTTTGAGCCTATCTCAGTTGGTCCCGCTATCATTGATACTCCAGCCCAACCCGCTCCCGGTATCAATTTACCCTCCGCTGACAGTCCCCTTGTA
The DNA here is from genome assembly GCA_014132275.2 of Samia ricini. Lineage (NCBI taxonomy): Eukaryota > Metazoa > Arthropoda > Insecta > Lepidoptera > Saturniidae > Samia > Samia ricini. Next base: position 2,201,846 of record AP028161.1, on the reverse strand, counting down.
CAGATCCTGATCAACGTCAACTAAGAATCCTGTAGAAGACCTGATATACTGAATAAAAATAACCCTTTAAATTAACTTTCAAATGATTAATAAAACTCGTAAATGGTATTTTTATACAAATAAATGTATTACTTAAGCATATATATTGTTATTTTATTTATTATGAGACTGACAAATAAAATGAGAAATTTCGTAATAAAAGAATAACCGTTAATTTACTTAAAACAATTCAATCGATTACCGACCTACTCAATTATTTGTCGCTCGCAAATATTAATTTATTTAGCCTACTATTTGTTGACAATTAATAATACGCTCTATACTTAATTTAGCTTTGACTTCATTTTTTTATTTATTCAGATAACAGGCAGTAAAAAATATATAACACAAACTTCATAACAACATTACATAAACCTTTCGAGCTTCCACTAATATAATAGTTACTTTTTTTACACGGTATAGGATCAGTGATTTGACCACAATCTCGCCTGATGTACTCTGAACAAACCTATTGGTATTTGGCGACAGGTTTTCAAATTTGAGGGTGGTAGATACCCAGGCGGGCATTGTTTTAAAATGCTCTACCCGCATGCTATGGTTTCCTCACGATGTTTGTCTTCACCGAAAACTCAGGCTGATTTTAGTTGTTTAAATGGATTTGAACCCGCGTCCATTGGCGTGAAATCCGAACAAAACACCAACTAATCCATCATAGTTTAAAATAAAAACAAAATGACTATAATATAATTACAACTTTTATAACAAACAATAGTGTGAATAAATCTCTCCTCACCGTTTTTAAATCACTTATGGAACATGCAAATATAGAAATAAATAATACCTCGTCCGTGCAAAAGGAATTTTAAAAACGAAGTGATTTGAGGACATCTCTTCGAGAACATTAATATTTATTCTTCTGACGTGAAACGCGGAGTCAATGTAATTTATAAAAATTATATATACATATCAAATATCTCACACTTATTCGACAATTAGCACGTGTGATATAACTGATAACGGTTGATCTAAGAAATTACAATTTAAACGTTAAGTGGCGAATAGATAAAATAGAAATAAATATAATTGAGTAACGTTAATATATCACAAAACGTAGTTAAATAAAGGTCTGAATAAATATGTGTTTGAGTTTTTGGCGGGATCTCAGTCTGACATGTAGCAATTGTTTTCTTTAATTCATTAAACTTGTGTACTTGACTCTATATCATGTAATCTTGGTGGCGTTTTGTGTGAAATAGTTTAGTTATTGTGTTTCAAGTTAAGTTTATTATAGAAGACAACGCGTAGCATACATTCTGAGGTGCCGACAAAGCTCCATGGAAAGTTCGAGCAGGATGGGCCACCGTTCTGTTGGAGCTTGGTAACGCTGATACAAGATTGAAAATCTTACCCACATGACATTGGCACAAATTGTGTGTACGCACAGATTGCCATTAACTAAGAAGAAGAAGAAGAAGAAGAAATATGTGTTTATATTAGTCCCAGGTGTACGAATTTAACTTATGTTGCAGTGTGATTTCTATCGGCATTTGTTTTCATGAAATCGAAAAAAGTTTGGAAAAGTTATGCTTTATTTTATTTTCGTTTGAAAACCCCCAGGGCCCTTCTGTCAACATTTATTACATACCCAGTGTTGATTTAATCCACTTTGGATTCATATAATACTTATAGTACCACAGATACATTTATATAATAGTCTTTGGTATTACTAAATACTATCTTTTAAAAATACAACAAAAATGGAACTAAAAAAAATTCAATTATTAAAGTTTTTATTTTATTGGATTATAGGTATTTGTCAATACATATTTATGGTAATGGCACGTCGACAGAATTTTTTTTTTTTTTAAAACTATATCGCACAGTGTCCACAAAATTATATAATAATAAACAATAAAAACTAGTAAGGCGGTTTCCAACAACGGTTTTTAACATCTATGGAGATTTTTAGTGAAATTTAGCCAATAACACAATATATATTTATTACATTAACTAGCAATGTACCCTTGGCTCCGCCCGGTTTACATTTTAAATATTACATAAAATCGTTTTAGTTGTAAAAGATATACCTAATAATTGTAAACAATATTCAACGAAGCCGCTAGTACTCTCATTATAATACATTTTAGATTGCGTCTCAACAAGTAAACCCTTAATTCTCTCTCGGAATGAGAGTAATTTACTGCTTCCATTATAACTGACATAAGCCTGCATAAGTCTTTTGTTTTAAAACGTGTCTTACAAGTATGGAAGGCGATTTACATTTCTAGGTGCGCATTTGCCATCGTCGGCAACATTCTTTGACGTGTTTGAAATATGACAAATTTAATAGAACATTTAAATAGTTAGCTTTAAATATATTTTATTTACCTAGCTGTACCCGCTACTTTGTTTAGTTGGGATTTCAAGTATGAGAACAGATTTATAACAATATTCGAGATCATTTTTTTAAAACTAGTTATGGCAGTTGATCGCAAGGGCATTAACAGCTTCACAGTGACTTTGTGAGCGAGTGCTGAAGACACATAACCGCAAAAAGGTAACTAGCACAAGGGTTACCAAAGTGATACGGACATCGGTATGGCCGTTACACGACTATAAAAAAATCCGCGGAATCATAAACCTAGCGACTAAGCCCTACATTTTTTATATAATAAAGAAAAAAGTACATAAAGGCATTGCTTTTTGTTCCATATACAAAACGAGCGATGTAATAAATTGTCTCACATTCACAATTAATATTATCAAATTTTGAAGAGCTTTGTCCTCTCAAACCGTGTCATATTTAGGTTATGATAGTTCTTGTAAAAAGGTTGTCTTAAGGCCACTTTTATTATTAGTCACTCAAGAATACCTAATATCAATTTTGATCATAATGAAACAAATAATTGTGTATTATTATATGTTATAAATTTATAGTTAGAATAGTTCTTGGCGTGAATACGGACGTCGATGTGTGGACATGAAATTAGCAGCGGCCGCGGAATGTCGTAAAGGTTACATACAGACCGCTCACCGCGCCGCGCCGCCTCGCCGCGTGGTTAACGTGGAATGTTTGTGTGTGGCCAGCTGTTATGCACTTAATATAATATGTATCAAGTTAATAATACTTAAGTTAATTATCAATACGTAATTCTACCAATTTAATAATTATTATTGAATTATTTGAAGACAAAAATATATTTAATTTCTAAATTTTACTCCAGGATATAAATTATTGTTATTGCAAATATAATCATATTTGTTCTAGCAGTTTTTGCGCGATTGCCATACAAATACACGGATATATAAAGAAAAAAAAATTCAATAACTATAGAAATATTGTATTTTATCGTTTATTCCTAAAGACTGTTTAATTATCATTTTTTTTTTCGAATATAATCAATGTACAGATTTCCTATGTTTACTGATTTAATATAAGCATAATTTTGTCATGGTAATATGTATGTCATTCTTCTATGTAAACAAGTGTATAGTATTAAAAAATTGAAGAAAAAAACTACTTGTAACCAAAAAAATAGCTACTCAACCATAGAATTAAAATACTAAGAACGGGAGTAGTCACACGTTGAGTGTAACCATTTCAATTTGGCCTTAATAGGATACGTACATTTTTCGTAACGTTCCGCTGAGTATCTAATTCTGTGTCGCTTACACACACACACACACACACACAATGATATTTGGCTTTTAAAATTAAACGAGTATTAATTAAACTATAGCTCTTAACCTTATTACTTCTATGTACTGAACAAAAAAGAAACAAAAAGGAAATCGTTTTACAAACAGAATAGTCTATTATATATATTGATTGATAGGTATTGATTAGATGGCAGGGTCTACTCCACCCCGTGTCGCCACCATCCTAAATGCAGCGGACGGTCCCGGGGGGTTTTAGTGGGTATTTCCGGGCGCTTCACGCCCGGGCGAGTCCCACACTGGCACGGAGTTCGTCCCTCCGTGCCCCCTTACCCATTGTATTGGGGGACTTCGGTCTCACTAATACAATAGGTAAGGGCAGTGCGTAAATGCATTTCCCCCTGTCAAAAAAAAAAAAAATGGTCTACTCCAGCTCGGGACATAGTTAATAAACCTAGTTAGTTTCGGCCATTTATTCTACACTAGAAGTGTTTAGTTAAAATATTATGTTATTTAATAAAATTATTAAAATGTTCTCGCAATTCGATTTATAAACAGACATTGATTTGATCACAATCTCACATGATATCAATTTGTTAAACACGCTAAACAGAGGGGTAATGGCTGTTAAATGATGCTGCCAGAACACGTCTATTGATGACTGGTGACAGGTTTTGAAATCTGATGGTGGTTGCTACCCAGGCGGACATTATTACAAAATCCCTTACTACCATCCTATGGTTTACTCACGATGTTTCTTTATTTCGCAGAAAGCTGAGACTCATTCAATTGTGGCTTCGAACCTAGGTTCATTGACGCGGAATCCGACTAAATTACGACGGTGCCACTTTCACTTCAAACATTATTACTTATTTGTATTTTAATGTATCTCGTCATAAACTTGTAAAGTTGTAAAGCTTATTGAATTTTATTTTTCGGTTACAAGATGATTTGGTTAATTCAAAAATAATAATTCGGTCAGCGGGTACAGCAGTCTCGATTGAAACCTTACCTGAATAATAAAACATAAAAAAATAATGATTTCGAGTCGACAACATATATCCGCCAAATTCGGATTGTCGAATATTTTGTTAAATTCTAATGGTGCAAATAGCAGTCGCCATATTAGCCACTCGGATGCCATCTTGATTTCGTTAAGGCCGATTCACACGTGTCAGTGACGATTCACACGTATCATTGAGGTTACAGTTCCTATCTACCTATATTTTGCAAAGATTATGTATTATGGGCCACATATCACCTAGTACCTAGGTTTTCATCTAGTACAAAATAATAATATTACATATTATTTATTCGGATGATCCAATAAATATCACACAGTGTTCATTTAACAACAATTATATAATGTGATATTAGTAATATTCTAAGAAACAATATTTACTAAATATTCAATATAATGTTTATAGCCCGGATAGCTCAGTCGGTAGAGCATTGGACTTTTAATCCAAGGGTCCAGGGTTCAAGTCCCTGTCCGGGCGTTTGTGTAATTTTGTTCAAAACGAATTCTTACAGAATAAAATCGTGTAGTAAAAAAAAGTGATGATATTAAAAAACCCTTTAATTAATGAAATTGTAACGTTTGTGTATTTGTCATTTAATTTACTCGAAAATTACTGTAGCAATTTAGACGAGATTTTTTTTAATTTATAGATGATATTCTCTGGTCATGTGTTAGTAAATATTTTAATATTACGTTTTTTTTTTTTATAGGATATAGGCTCAATGCTTTGACGAAAATCTCACTTTATGTTAAGCGAAGATGTGGTCCAGTATGGTAAACGAATTAAGCCTAGAGGTACTGGTTATCAAGTGATAACATACTACCGGAACACACTTATTGGAATTTGGCGACAGGTTTTCAAACTTGAGAGTGGTAGCCACCCAGACGGGCATTGCTAGGAAATGCCCTACAACCTAGCTACGGTTTCCTCTCTCCTTAAAAATAAAAAAAAATCTCTATTCAATTTACACCCTAAGAAGGGACTTATGAGAGTTTTGGGAAACAACCCAGTCGAGAAGAGCCGGTAAGAAACTCGGTCTAGTTTTTTTTTAATAAATATAACATATATAAATATAAAACTATCCATTCATAGTCATAACCGTTATTAGCGGAAGCACAGAGATGTGGGTTAATTCCAGACAGTGGAGGTAACCCCATTAACATTTACTTTCTGACATCGGTTTGTTAAATAAGAGGCCAGGAAGGAGACAGAGGTTTCAGAGACACCATAATGTTTTAGTTTCAGTATAAGTGTACTGTGATCAACGGAGTCAAAGGCCTTTGAGAGATCGCAGAACGCACCTATTGTATCCTGCCAATTCTCCCAAGCTCCCAATATATGACTTATTAGAGTTGGATTGGGGGATTTGAACCCGCGTCTACTGGCGCAGTATCCGGCCGCACTATCCACTGCGCTATCATAGCTTCAACGTTGAATAATATACCTATATAAACTATATGAGTAATCGTAACTGATATTATAAATGTAAATTTGTTTAATTGTTACGCTTTCACAGCTGCCTCGGTGGCGCAGTGTATTACGGGACGACTGTCGTTCTGAAGTCTCGGGTTCCAACCCCAGATCGGGTCAAGTGATATTGGGTGTTTCTACTCAGTATCGTCCCGGAGTCTGAAATTCGTACCCAATATGGCGACAGGCTTGCCCTATCATATCTGGGACGGAACTAAGCTCGGCAAAAAGTGTGGTGTAATTCGCTATTTCACCTCTGCTTAACCCTTCGCGGATAACAGGCGTGAGCTTATATCAAGTTTTATATGTTACGGCTAAACTACTTAAGCGATCACTGTCAAATTTTGCACACACTTGTTTGGGCTGTTCCGTGTGGTGCCGGCTTGAGAATAGTACCACCCCATATTTATTCATGGGTGTCGAAAAAGGCGACTAAGGGATACACCAGGGGATGCGCATGAGCATCCTCTGAGGACCACAAACACCTACGGCGATCGCCAACCCGCCTGCCAAGCGTGGCGATTATGGCAATTCCCTCTTATCTTTGGGTGAGACCAAGTCCAGCAGTGGACGCCTTTACGGTTGGATGGATGGATGGATGGAACAAGTATAGAGTACCGCCTCTCTCTTTAAATCTGAATTTAATGATAAGATTTACATTAGTACAAAAAAAATATTAATACGAGTTAAACTGCGAGCAAAAGTTAGACTAGACTAGATATTAAAGACTACTAAAAAATAGTCACGATTATAAGTTATAACTTCACTGCAAAAATGATGTTATTCTATACGAATTAGTTTTGACAAAATCACTCGTACGCCCGGATAGGGACTTGAGTCCTGGACCCTTGGATTAAAAATCCAATACACTACCGACTGAGCTAAATGTTAAAAGGAAAACTTTTATAGTATGGAAGCGAACTTGTTAGTACTTGTTATTGAAGAAATTATAACAGAATTGACAATGGCAAATATTACTACGATAATGACTAACTTTATTGGTTAATAAAGGAAAAATATGTCATGAAAATATAAAACAATAATATGGAAGTTTTGGCGGCGTCAGTATTTTATATTACATATATTTGTTAGTTGTACATAAGTATGTTGAAAATTATTAAACGCAGCGTGAATTCGAAGGTGTCTCAAACACCCTGGAAAGCTTTAATAAAGAGTCGCGGCACTTTGTTACTAGCGATGTGTGAATAGTGTTCCTAATGCCAGACATGGCTGTATGGTCTAGTACCTTTGCTTTTTTTCCTTACAAAAGGAAAAAATGGAACTACCAAAAAAAAGCTATAACACGGATCGTGTCCCCAGTCCAGATAGAATAACTCAGCGGATGGATTCTATTATTCTCGGTGCGAATTAAGTTTGCCGTTCGATCGGCGAAACCAATTTCCATTGTCCGTTCAGCTGGATTTACATTGTGCGGAATCGAGGCGTTTCAAATACAGGTGTATTCGGCCAATATGACATTGTTAATAAAAAAAACAATTTTTATTTTTAATCTACATTCTTAATAAATCTGTGTACCTACCTATTGATAAAATCTAGTATGAAAATAGCCTACATACCGGAGCAATAACATATTGGATTCATGTTTTCAATCACTCAAGAGTGGGAAAAACGGGAATGGAAATTTGTATGGGATTCATGAAACTTTGCCTATCTGCCTATCACTTAGAAATTTAAATAGTACATTTCAGCTTATCTGAAGAAAAAAAAACGGTGTTCAAACACTAACATACTATGTCATCACGAGTATTTGAAATCTATTCATCCATCCATCTATTTAACCGAAAGACGTAAATCTATACATATAATAAATCAGTAAAGAAACAAAATCTGTATGTTATACTTTTTTTTTTTGAGAAAAAATCAATGACGAAAAATTCTTTTGAAATCAACCACTCAACCGATTCACATAATTCCTTTCTTTAATTATAATTGTATGTATATTGTCTGGCGAGGTTTTACAAAATTATGCAAACACTACATAATTTGTATTAAAATAGGAAAATTAACCGGAACAATTTAACAATGAACGTAATAGAAGAACCCATTCTCATTTTCCTTTCTTACATACTTATCTTTGCATTACATACAAAATGGCAACGTCTATCCGTCGGTCTGTTTAGTCACGGACATACAGGTGCAGTTATTGCTTAATATGAAATTAATGAAAGAGAACCTACATATATTAAATGAACATATTATACTGTAATTGTATTTCTCTCTTAGTAATTCAATAATCATAAAATTATTTTACCATTTTAATTGAGTGTAAAATTAGGGTTGTACAAAATAAATAAAAAAAATATAACTTATTTTTTACATTATTACAATACTAATAGATCATAAAGGGTCCTTCAAGTTGTACGTAAGCATCAATGGGGAGGGTTTACACTTTGGTTAATGTTTATGACGTGGAGACAAGGAGGTTAATGAGAGCGTAAGCTATATTTACTTATTAATTTTCGTTCATTAGTAAAATTTTGCTTGCTACTGAAAAGGGGAGGTGGGGCTAAAATGTATAACACTTTGCTTAAGTAGCACTGGAACGGCCCTTAACGATGATCAGCTCGGATCAATATGTGGTGTTCCACGTGCGAGCCATATTATTGCGTAAATCATCCCATGTCTCCATCTGTCAACGGAACAGGACATGCTGTGATCTTCAACTGAGGAGGCTTCTGTACCCCCCGCCAGCGTCGTACGCTGATACGTTCATGCACCCCCCCCCCACCCACATATTACACGCAAGTGATTACATGAGTTTTCTAAGGGACCTTAATTCTTGTTTTTTTATTAACTACCATAGAGTTAATGTAGATCAAATTTTGCGGGCCAGGCTGCCCCTTAATTCGTGTCTGAGTTTAAGAGACGGGGTCTGCCCGGCTCCCGGGGCGACGTGGAGTGTCATTATAATCCCATATCGCCCAGTAAATGGCAGTAGACGGCACCGTGGGGATTTACCTGCGATTCCCGGCGCTTCACGCCGGGCGAGTCCCGCATACGGAGGTATCTACATACCTACCAGTTCTAATTCGGGGACAAAAATAAAAGTCAAAGTTTGCGGAAGTTATCGTCACGAATAACATCCCAAGCGGATGTCCGTACCACTCTGGTACCCTTGTCTACTCTGAATGACTTAGTGTTCACCTCAAAAGTTCGATGAATCTATCAAAGCTTCATTGATGAAATCTTCAGTTGATTATAAACTGAGGTATGCGACAACCCTACGACCGTGGAGCAGATCAACTATAAAGATAAATGCCACGAATACGTCTGGGTTTAAACTAAATTTAACAGTGATTCGCTTGAACCCCTTATTTAGATAATATATCTCGTGTACGTTTTTTAAAGCAGTACACATTAAATTACTGTATAAAATTACATATCACACGAGGCATGAACCCTACGCAATCCAAAAGCAAAAAATAGGGGTCGCTTAATTCCAGACGACTTTGTTATTTCGTTAAAACCAGCTAGGCTTATTTTATACAAAAAAAATCCTTTATTTAGTTTTTTTTTCCAGTTATCAAATATCCATTATGATCGATTTTGTTACACCCTTTCGATCTTTGAAAGACAATGCTGGCAGAATTATCGACGACTCATGTTAACAAAAAAAAAATAGGCCTATAGTATCTATTGTCCGTGGAAATAAAGGCGGTACCGTACGAAAGAGATAGCAGCTGGTTAATCTAGAATTATATTATTTTGATACAAATCATTGTGTAAAGTCCTAGCCTTTTTTGTCAAAAAAGTTGTGGGTCGAGTGACTGAATAATTGATATATTCTTACATACATATAATGGAAACGACTCTCTGTCTATTTGTATGTAAATTAGTTTGATCAAAATAAAAAAAAATATTTAGTCAATTTAGGCCCTGAGAAGGCGCTTATGAACTATTTTCTAATGATGCCCGCCTGAGTAATAACCATCCTCAAGTTTGAAAACCTGTCGCCAAATACAGCATCATTTGAGAACCAGTACTTGAGTACCCCTAGGCTTAGTGTGCTTACCATCCTGGACTAGATTATCACTTAACATCTGGTGAAATTGTGGTCAAAGCACTGACCCTATTTCGTGTAAAAAAAAAATAAGATAATATGCCCTCAACATTACATGTTGATGTAAAGTCAAATACAATACAAGCTTATGGATAACGCATTAGAACCATTCCACGACAGACTAAGATGCCGCCAAAAAATAAAAATAATTGTCATATTAATTTCAGCACTTTAACTGAAACTTCTGTTGCCTCTTTACTGTGCCCACGGTTGGGTTCCGTGAAAAATGGCCGATGAAAAACATCAAAGAGGTGTAACAATGTAGCCATAGACGTCTCTGAGCTATTACGTACCAGAAAGAAATCTCCTCAGCGATTGTTTTGCTTTGTATTTTAGGGACAATATATTTCGTTTATTGCAGAGTTGTTTGTTGGGGCTCCATTTTTGTTTGCGATCCGTTTATTTCACGTAGGTTTAGTACTTTATACGTATTAATTATTTAGCCTTTCATAAATTCCGCCTTTATAATCGAAATCATTTTATAGGTATTATATTTTTTTTAAATACCGGCAAACGTCTTGCCAATGGACCTTGATGGCGCAGAAATCGATTTTTAGTTCCGATTGGTCGCACCGATCATTATGATTGGTAGATCAGCAAATTGTACTCCAGTACGCTAGTTTTAAATAAAGATATTTGGCACTATTTATATTACAGTAATTTTCCAATAGTCGAAGTAATTTTAAAGATCCTTTCCAAACATGTTGTAATAACTACGAATAAATCAAAATAAAAAATATTATAGTTCAATTTGGGGCCTGAGGAGGCACTTATGAACGTCAAAAAATTAGCACCGGTTTGGAAAACAACCCAGTCGAGAAGAGCTGGCATGAAACTAGATCTGGTTTTTTTTACAAAAAGTTTTTATGTACAAATTTGACACCCCATAGTTCCAGACGGTTTTTACGCAAGCACAGAGAGAGGTGTTATTTCCAAAGATCACTACGCTCACATAATGAGTGGATACCCTATAATTTACTTGCGAACACAAAAACTTGCCCGACATAGTGCTTAAATTTATTGTCAGGTAATGAGCTTAGCACAACCATATTGTAGAACCAGGCACTATTACCTAAAAAGCTATTATTAGACTTATTAAGCCTAAAGTGTTTGGAGCCCGTGTGAAGACAAATACATACATATGTTAGAGAAATTACAGAATTAATTTATTAGATATCTTTACCATAGGGAGTATGGTGTTTATCCGTATTGAGGTATCCTACGCTATTCATTTCGGGTATGGTTGGCAACTATAAATTAGAGACAAGAAGAAACGTCGCCATGGTTATGTATATAATAAAGATAATGCGAGGCAAAATCCTTCAAAAATAAAAAATAAAAATCAAAAATATTTTTATTCAATTTAAGCCCTAAGAAGGCGCTTATGAACGTCTAAAACACTACCACCGGTTCGGAAAACAACCCAGCCGAGAAGAGCGCAGGCGAGAAACTCGATCTGGTTCTTTTTTTTTTTAATAATATTATACTTTTTTTCAAATAAAAAACTATACAAATCATAGTCTTAATAATGTTAGCGGAACCATAGAGATGTGGGTTAATTCCAGACATCAGTATCGTTCACGTAATGATCCACCCTGTAATAACCTTTTGAGATTAAAACTTGCTTGACATAATACTTGAACTTATTGTCAGTTAAATCGGTAATGTTACTTGGGATCTTATTGTAAAACCGAATAATATTACCTATAAAGCTTTTATTAGACTTACTTAACCTAAAGCGTGGGACGGCCAACTTGTCTTTACTTCTAATATTAAAATTATGACGATCATTCACTAGATCTAGCTTGTCTAAATTTTTACGAATATGCATTAAGTTATCGAAGATGTATTGGGAGGGCAAAGTTAAGATATCATATTCTTGAAACTTGTTCTTTAGAGATTCGCGAGTTCCCATATTGTATATTGCTCGAACAGCTCTCTTTTGTTCTGACGTAAAAATGGTGTCTACCTCTGCTGCTGTACCCCACAGCAAAATACCGTAAGACATTAAGCTGTGAAAGTAAGCAAAGTAGACTAACCTAACAGTAGCAATATCCAACTGGCGAATTTTTCGAACCGCAAAAGCAGCGGAACTAAGCCTTCCTGCCAAAGTCTTAATAAGCGGACCCCATTGTAACTTATTATCAAGTGTGATACCTAAAAAAAAAAGAGTTTTGTCAACTAAGCCTACTAAATTCCCTTCTATCTCTAACTTACAATCAATATGTTGCACATTGGGCAACATAAATTTTATACGTTTCGTTTTCTTAGTGTTAAGAAGTAAATTATTTAAAGCAAACCATTTGGAAATGTTTGCTAGTGTATTATTTAAGTGCCTAATCTCTGAATTTTTTTCTGATTTATTTCCTTTTTACTTTAAATCTCGGCCGGATGCTTCGTTGGAAATGTGCGTACCCAATGATTATATTACGAAACGCCGGCAGCCTGCGTTGTTGCGCGAGCCTCACGCTCGTACCAACTTGTTGGCTCACACAACACTTACTACAGGTATACGATTAGTGAATCTTCTATCTCGCGAAACAGATATCTTTAGTAGTGACCTAACCAAACTCAAAGAAATTGGAGAAATATTATTTTGGACTTAAATTTAAATTACTATTTTGGTTATTTCACTGATGTAAATATTGTGTGTTGCTTGTAAGAAAAAAAAAAAATAAAGCATGAGATAATTTTAAAAATTCAATAGTGATGCTATACAAATCTTTCATGCAGATGACTGTTTTATAAAAAAATCTTATTGTATAATATCTTATTTAAAAAAAAAGATTGTTCATTTTTAAATTCCCCGTGTGAACCTATTAAGATGGTGATACCCGATAATAAATGATTTATCACGATTTTTATCCTTTAAACGTTTTGGAGATTAAAAATGTTTTCCACCTTGAATTATGAAGACATATTTTATTTATAATGTTTTATTTAGGGATCGGAACTAACCAAAAGACGCTCGACGAGAGAATGCGTTCCTAATAGTTCGTGGTCATATGACTGATGCATCTTTGTAGCTGCGAATAATATATATATCTATGAATAAAATCGAAGTGTCTGTTTGTGATGTCAAACAATTTTTTACTAAATAGATATGAATGTATAAACGATACCTATACCAAAAATACAATTTTTAAATTTTTTATCTGTCTCTCTGTTTGTTCCGGGTAATCTCAGGAATGGCGGTACTGATTTAGATGTGCCTTTTTTTTTTAGATGACTGAAGTTACTCCGGGTAACATAGGGTAATATGTGTTTGCTTAATAGTATTTTAAATTAATAGTGAAATGAGCAGAAATAATAATAAATAAAATCAACATAATTTATTTACATTTACGGGACGGGAATTATATAAATATATGGGTATATTTTTGTAATTAAATGGATTGCATCTAGAGGGAGAATAATAGGCTATTAGAATATAATTATCTGAATTGCATGCGAGCGAAGTCGCGAGCACAGCTAGTACTTACATGTAATATAATTCTACATTGCAAATTAAATAATTATTATGTATGAGTATTTAGAATTGCATTAGGCTTAGAATATTAGGAAAAATTGAGCTTTGTCAAATAGACGAAAAAAAAAAATCCCTCTAACAATTTTTTTTATTATTTACAGTTTACAAACTCCAAGGTCAGAGTCCAATTCAAACTTATCTCAATATACATAAAGTATCTGTCAGTAATAAATTTCAGCGAAAAACATTACTTCTTTGAACACGTATATCGTTATGAAATTGTCAAAAAAAACTTCTTTAGGAAATTCATGACATCTATATACGCGTAACATCAATATATTAAATGAAAATTATTTATTATTCAGTAGGTACCTAGCAAAGAAGTATTTTGCTTGATACAGTAGTGAGGGTAGTTGGAAAAGGCAGTAAATTATGTCTTACGCCTCAGAGTATTCTGTTATACCGTGTATGCTTTCGTTAAGGTGTGGTACGAGTTAATTGATATTCGCGGTTAGTTAAATTATAAAAAATATTAATTTATATTAGCGTCGGTTTTAATTAGTGTTTAATGGCATAAATGTTAATAATCTATGATATTACATATATGTTAGCATTATTAAAATCCACATATACATTTTTAAATGACTGTCTCGTAGCCATCTTTGATCTGTCAATTTTAGTGACACCCGTTGCATAGTTTTAGTTCTTCGTACATCCTTTTACAAATAGTGAAGGTTTTAATAAGTCAAGTACCCATAAAAATAAGACAATAGGAAAACAATGGAAAGCTGGCGTAAAAGCCAGGTAATATCTCAAGGGGTTAAAAAAGGTTGTTTGTATATCTTATAACGCATGTCGTGGTTAAGGATAACAATAAAGTTTGTTTGTATGAAGAACGGTTTTAAAATTTCTAAGTAAAAGCAGTTAACGTTTAATAAAACTGTACAAAAAAATTGCTACATGAAATATATTCGGAGAAAGCAACTTCGGGGGCTGTAGAATTAATAACGGAACACATTTGTATATTTTTTTCAAAAATGAAAATCAAAATCAAAATGTATTTATTCGATTTAGGCCCTAAGAAGGCGCTTATGAACGTCTAAAACACTACCACCGGTTCGGAAAACAACCCAGTCGCGAAGAGCGCAGGCGAGAAACTCGATCTGGTTCTTTTTTTTTTTCATAAATATAAAGTTAAATAAATAAAAAGTTTAATTTTTAAAGTAAATGATATATATTTGTGTAAAATAATTGTATTTTAACGTTCAAATAATGTAACGTAATTCAGAATATGGACTGAAAGGTAAAATTAAATTTAAAAAAAAACAATAGTTGCTTTATCGCTCGGCGCTATTACCTTGTACCGCTGTAACAAATTCGGTCAGGTAATGGAGTGTCACGGCTTGATAAAGATGTTGTTAACACATAACAATATATTGTCGCCCCGTTTGTTTTACCAGTTAACTTGCACGTTGCAACAACTAACGTTAGTGCTATTTGAACCTAAATTATGCCTAACATACGAGCTGGTTTATCTATTTATTATAAATAGAATTAATTTATTTTGAATGGCTCATAGCTTGGAGGTCATGTTTCGAACATTTTCCTACTTGAGGAGCTGGAGCTTTCGGTGAAGGGAAATATCGTAACAAAACATTACTTGAGAGCCAGTACCTCTACGTTTAGTCAGTTTCCATTTACAACTTTTATACTCAATGAGAGTACAATTCCAAGATCGTCTCATGCGCTAAGCGCCTTAATGTAATCATCGCGATTTTGAATATTATATTAAAGACGTATTACGTAGACGTAAGTACAAGAAAGAGACAATAATAATTAACACGCTATCCTTTTTAACAATTAATTGATAATTTTAACTTTTTAAGTTATATTCGTTTCCACAAGATGCTCGCACATGACTGTATTTTATAAAGAGAACATACAATTTTTGTATGCAACTATAAACCAACCAGTTCGCAAATTAAAACAGATAAACAGACCTTTCATGATAAACTATAAAGATAAGTATTCATTTAAATAAAGTTTACATTAAAACTATCGCTACGAAATAAATAAAAGCACTGTTTTGTCAGGTATATTTCCCTACAATTTCAAACAAAAGTTACAACACTATCTTTATGCTGTTATAATTACATTTATGATAATTTTATACGACGCCCGAATACCATGTAAAATACAGAACCGTACTTACAATATTATTTTAAAGGGTCTTAATTGCATATTATTATAATTAAGGTCATATTTACAGTTTTCATTTACCGTTTTCATTAAATATATGATAAGTAATACAGTGACCAGTAATTAGAGAAAATTGCATTGTAACATTTAGAACACCATTTTAAATAATTCAGAAAAATTATAAGACGCTATAGACGCTGTGTAAATAATTCAAAACATTGAAAGATAGAATGAAATAAAAATGTTACAGGTATGTCATGTTAGTATGAAATATCATTGAATGGAAATAAGTTTCATTTCTAACCGTTTTGCCTTTTTTTAATATGTCCATTACCCATAAAAATTAGACAATAGGAAAACAATGTAAAGTTGGCGTAAACGCCAGGTTAGAGCTCAAGGGCTTAATAGTAATTTTGCATTATATGATACTACACTATTTTGTAAAATGTACGTTTTTATATAATTTTGCGTTTGACGCCAAAAACTGAATTATTTTCGGGATTAGTAAATATTACTTTGTCATTTTTCATTATTTTTATTAATTATGTTAAAAAGTAAATGCCTATGCATTTATTTTCGATATTACGAAGACGCATATCACATGTTTTTTATACTGCGCTCATCTTCGTCGGTCGAGACAATAGGAGCCAAATTAAGCAGTAATTAAAGAAATCGTTGTAAATTAATATTCTGGAATAGTGTTTTGTAAAGGCCTGTTCAACTTAATAATCCCAATCATCAATGAGGGGCAGGGGCACTATGATTTGCTCATTTTTTATGACATAGGGGACGGGATATTTGAGTGGTAATTACTTAAGCAATATTTTTCTTCTAAAATTATTTTTTCAAATTATGCCAATGCCAAAGGCAGGAGTAAGAGCTTTGCTTACGACTGTTAGAAAGACGGATAATCAAAAAGGTGCAAAGTTTTGCTTACGTAATGCTACCAAGAGCCCCTAATTAAAAGTGACGTCTAAAGGTGTGTACATTTTTCGTGTTATTGCGTAACAAAGTCATCAAGCGTTGTAACACAGCATTTCCTGTAACACGTGACATACTATTAATTTTTAAGTGATTATTTCACATGCAATATTTACCATATATATTATAAACCTACACACGTTAGTTAACTAGAGTGCATACCTGCTTTTGTTACGTCTGACAAAACCTTCCTGTTTTCCTGAGATAAATAAAGCTCTTGTACTCTGTAGCTTCAAGTAAATTGTTTTGCCATTTTTAATCCATCTTTAAATAAACGTAGGTATTAATTCACATTTAAATGGTATAAGTTTGTCAACTGATTGCTTTTCAATTTTCTCATTAAATACAAACCACTGACACAGAAATTTCAAATCCAATCGGAAGTCCAAGTTTATAAACATTTCACACTTGTAATATTTATACACGTTAGTACCAAGCGGCCATTTAATTATTACGCAAGCAAAATTGTAGACATTTCTGACTATAAAATCACATTAAATTTAACTGTTAAATAAGTGATACTAATAAATGAAATTGAAGTGTCTGTTTGTAGTGTCTAATATTGTTTTTTACTCAATAGACATTAATGTGTTTACGATAGTTATACCAACAATATATTTTTTCAAAATTATTGCTTGTTTTTCTTTTATTTTCGAAAACGATTAGAGCTCCGTGTAAACAATATAAAATTAAGTCTAATTCAATGCACAGTTTTACGGGCAAGTGTTATAATTTATGAGAAATATTTTTACTTTATCTTAGTACTAATTTTTAAGAAAATAATTAGGGCTCCGTATAAAAAAAATTCAAACGCAGTTTATATAAAACGCGGGAACAGCTGCGGTCACACAGCTAGTCTAATAATAAATCTGTAGGCTATGTCTGTAGATTTTTTTGCTTTTGTATATTTAATTATTATTATTATCGAATCAAATAATAATTGAATCTAGTTAAAAGTAATTAATAACTTAAAAAGGTTCGATCGATTTAATATAAATTTGGTGTGCGTGAAGCATGTGTCGTGCTATATATAATTAGGACCCGTTAGTTTTTAGAGAACGTCGTTTGGTTTTTTATTATCGAAAAGTTATTTGTTCAGCCACTTATTGGTATATGAATAGACCGAAAAAAAAATTGATACATAGTTAATATTCCCACAGCTTATAGTTTGCGTTTAGCATAAAAACTTTACTGGAAAAACGGTACGTAGATACGGGTATATTGAATAAACATATAAAGCAATAATGTAACGCAAACCGAGGCCGTGTGAGTGGGCTAAAGAATGAAATTCCGATAGACGCCATCAATCTTTCCGTTGGAGATGGATCGAAAATGTCTACCAGTGCTCGCTTCTTCATCTCACAGAGATGTGGTTCAAATATATAGTAAGGGATTATGTTTATTACTTCAACGGATGGTATAAATAACCTAGTTTCCATTTCAAACTTTTAACTATACTAATAAATTAAATTGAAGTGTCTGTTTGTAATGTCAAAATAACAATTTTATATACCTATACAAAAAATACAAATTTTAAATTTTTATCTGTCGTCTGTCTGTTTCGGGTAATCTCCGGAATGGCGGTACTGATTTTGACGTGCCTTTTTTTGGTAGATAGCTGAAGTTACTCAGCGTAACTTAGGATACTTTTGATTTTCGAAAATAATTAGAGTTCCGCATAAAATCTTAAAACTCATAAAACATTTAATAAAATCCGATTCAATGCAGTTTTACGGGCAAGTGTTCGAATTTATGAAAAATGTTTGTACTACAAAAAAAAAAAATTGGGTTCAATATATAAAAAAATAAAACGAAGTGAAGAACATATAAAACGCGGGCGTAGCCGCGGGCACACAGCTAGTGTTATATACAACCCGTGCCCAATGTTCGGCTAGCATATATATACCACAATAGGTACCTATATTAAATAATTATTATTTATTGTCTCAACTAAAAATATACTGTAAATAGGCGTTCAAACTTTTAGGAGTTTTAATTTTTTTAACGCGGAATCCTAAAAATATTTTCGAAAATTAAAACTACCTTAAGTTACCCGGTTAGTTACTAACTTCAGCTATCTATCAAAAAAAAGTCCCGTCAAAATCCGTCCAGCCGTGCTGGAGATTACCCGGAACAAACAGGCAGACAGACAAAAATATGAAATATTGTATTTTTGATATAGGTATCGTATATATGTACATTCATATCTATTTAGTAAAAAAAAGTTAATTTTGACATTACAAAAAGACATTTCAATTTATACCATAGCATAAGACACAGGTAGGAAATATTTAATACTCACGTAAGTTACTATGGTGCTTTCATAAATATATTTCCATAGCTAAATATTAATATCGTAAAAGCGAATTATCCCTGTCTTCGATAATTTCCCGCGGGATTGATAATACGTTAGATATCGGAAACATACGCTGATGGCTTTGCCTCTATTATACCTGGAACAAACGCATTTGTTATGCGGTAAATAATTGATTTATATTTTTACATCAGATGGCACGCCAGCCATTGGCACAAGCAATCGATTTCGCAATTTTATAAGACTTTCAAATGACTCAAACCGGATGTGACGTCAGCACTAACGAGAGGCGATGGTAAATATTTAAATAAGCCGGGAGGTAATTTATAAGACCAATACAGGCACATATTATTTTTTTATCGTCAAACGCGTTTTTACAGGTTTATTTTTCAGGTTTTGATCATTTTTAAGGTGAATAACAAAATAAGCGCCATTTTGAAATAGAATCCAATCCATTTGCTGTGATACGCCCTTTATGTATTTTTCAAGCGATATAAACATTGCAAGAACAAAGTCTGTTTACTTATTTACCGTCTTACGAGTATTTTTTTATAATATGTAAGGTAAGATAGGGTTGTAAATTTGGAATTGAAAAAAAAAATCAAAAAGGACGTTATTTTATGGTCGCTTAAGTTAAGGAAAACTCGAAGGACCTTATTTTATGGTCGCTTGTAAGCGAAATTTCCTATTTATTGGTTGTAGGTTGTTGATTTCCCGCGGGATGGCTCTGTTCAGGTTAACGTGCAGCCATTTTTCATTTGATCGTTGACGACTTGGTTTATACCGTTTATGATGCGGGTACGCGGCTCATTTTTTTTTTGTTAGATATTTCGTAAATTTAACCTTAAATCGTCGAATCTTTGAAGGCCTCCTCAATGAATCCAATAAAACTCATGTTACATTAGCAGAACGCACAGGTAAGTTGACATGAATAAACTAATAGAAACCCTTCGGGTTTTCTTAATGAATGTAAATAAATAAATATAATTAATAATGTCATAAATGTTATTATACATAAATAAATTATTTTAAAACCAATCATTACACAGTGCCTAGGATTAGTGTGCTTACCATCCTGGAGCACATCGTCACTTAACATCAGGTGAGAATGTGGTTGAAACACTGTGTCTATACCGTGTAAAAAAGTGATTTGTTGGTGCGTTGCGAAAACACTAGGTACTTAATTAAGTGCCCGGCGGGTTCGCTGCAGGGGGCGACGCGGTGCTTGCGAAAGCCACCCCGTGTCGCCCCCATCCCAAATGCAGCGGACAGCCCCGGGGGGTTTTAGTGGGTATTTCCGGGCGACTCTCGCCCGGGTGAGTCCCACACTGCACGGAGCTCGTCACTCCGTGCCCCTTATCTAGTGTACTGGGGGACTCCGATCCCCTAAGTACAATAGATAAGGGTAGTGCGTAAATGCATTTACCCCCGTCAAAAAAAAAAAAAAAAAAAAAAAAAAAAAAAGGTACTTAATTAAGTATAAAAATAGGACACTAAAAACTGAAATCCATATAAACAAGTTATACAAATTTTGTATAAAATAAAACATATAAATACATTTAATCTTTAGATCAATCTAAAGATCTAAATATCGATATTTATTTTTAGTGTAATATGATAAAAAAGGAAATACAATATTATCTTAAAATCCCAACTATTGTATCAAAACATTGTGTCACTGGGGTTCAACTCGTCGCTTTGTGTGGAAACTTATCGAGCGAAAAATGCACGGTTCATTCCCCATACCGGCGCACGGTAGGAACGTTCTCCCATTATTACTATGATAACGTACGGCTTTCGCCGTCTGTCGACGCATTTTACTTTGTACTGTTATGTACGTAAACAAACGTGCTTATTTATTTTATACGATACAATTTTATAAAAGACGAACTCACGGTCGTATTAAACATTATATTATTATGAGATTTCTGTTTAAGTATTTTCATATGATCTCGTCGTGGTTTGAAATTATTAATTTGAGTTATCTTCTATACAAAATAATAGAGCGATAGGTTTTAGGCCTATAGAGTATTTTCTGAAACTCACATATCCATCAGCCTCTAGTGAAAATCAAGTAAGTGCTGCGGGAGCGTCTTTTGAGTACCAATTCGCCTAAGCTTGGTATTTTAAGATCTCCGCATCATATCTTTACATTTAATTTCGTTTATGGATCACTGCTATAAAAGCTTATAAATAGTTTTGATAAACACTGGTCGAAAATCTTTGAAATCATAACATCCGAATAAATATGAGTTTGAGATATATATGTTGTGATAGGCATAGTTTATATGTAAACAAGTATCTTATGATTTCACAAATTTGAAAAAAAAAAAAAAAAAAAAACCGATTCTTTATAGGAAAAAGGCAAAGTATTAAATATTGATATAAAGAGGTACAGTATGTTCAAGTGTTGGCTTCGTCCACACCGACATGAAGAAGTCAGTTGAAATATCACAAGCGTGTTTTGTTGGTTGTGTTTTTTTTCCTTTGTACCCCGTGTCAATATATTATAGCACAAGGGTACTAGATCATGCAGTCAAGTCTGTCGTTTGGAACACTTTTCGTATACGCTCTAATAAAATGGCAGCCCTTTGTTAAAGGTTTCCTTCCACGGGAGTAGTTGGGAGATCACAGAATTCACGCTCCGTATTATTAATTTTGAAACACTTCACTCGTGTGGACAATAATCACGTAAAACTCCACCAAAATTACATAATATAAAATTAAATGCAATTACAAACTAATTGTTATTTCAAAATGGCCGCGCGCAATCTGATCGTTTCACAGATGCATTATATCTAATGGCTCAATACGGTGGCGGCAGTTTGTGGCTGTATGTCAAAGGCTACCATCAACTTTACACGCTAGACCGGTCAAAAGGGGCCTGAATTGGAATTTCCAGAAATGAATACAGCAATATTCAACAATGTCGGCCGTGTATTATGGAATATATTTACATGCTGGTTACGGGGAGTTTGATGGAAAACATAAAAGAGTCATTAATTAAAATTTACTACTGTAGATTACGCAATAAGAAGGTGTACAGTATTATTAAAATTTTTGAGTCACGATATTTGATATTTGAGTAACACGATTATACCTAATTCTCTCACAAAATATCACTTCGCAGTACCCTGGTTCCTCCTCCAAAACTGAACCGATTTTTTATTTTCTTTCAGTTTTAGAATAATAAATGTTTTGGTTATACCTGTACAATTGTGTGCTTTTTTCAATTTTATCCATCAAATTTGTTTGGAGAACGTCTGCAAATCACGGTAAATATCGAGCTTTTTTTCCTTTTCAAAGGCTTCTACTATAACTAACTACATACATACATAAATAGGCTACAATAACAAATTTATGGAAAAAACAAAAAAACGTACTGTTATACCCCTGAAGTGCAAGGCGTAATGCCTACGCCGCCCTAATCCTAGTCCCGTCAGCATTATTGTCCATCAGGCTCTCTCCGTTGAATCCGGAGAGTCAGTCAGTCAGTCCTCGTCCATACTCAGTCCACTGCGGTTCTCTTGTAATCCTCCGCATAATTATAATTACACTTAATTTATAGTTAACCGCAACTAATTAAAATAAAATAACATTCCAGTGTGTGAAACTGTTTTTTTTTTAAAAAGCTAATCACAGAGTCCGATATAACATTTGGTGGCAGCGGTGGGATGCCGGGTTCCTATATATATCCCGGTAACGCCCCAAAATAATTCGCGGACCTAGTTATATAAAAATCAACAGATTATCGTGATAAGTGTATAAAAAAAGTGTTGTGAAAAAAAAAATAAGTATTCCGATCAGCCAGTGTTCTGATCATAAGTGCTCCAATAAAATATATGTGTATATCCATTGGTGATTAAATCACATCGCAACAAAGTCCTGGAGTTCTCCAGCAAAGCCTGTCGTATCCTGTCTGGTGGTATCCTGTCGCAGCTAAGGCACTACCAAGTGCTAATCATGGTGAATAAACCTATCCTGTAAGTGACAACATTATTTCATTACTGTTACAACAGTGTCTTGGTGGTCTAAGTGAAAATAAATGTGCAAAATCATACAGTGAAAATCGGTGCTAGAATTATACTAAAATATTATAATATAATTAATCATAATCTATTTTTAATGCAGTTTAATATTAAGACTAACTCAAACGTAATATCCATCGTTATCGTCAGTGCAGCTGCATGTATAAAGTTTCATCTTATCTCCTTACCGAGAACTAAGTAGAGGTCCGAGACTTTTATATTCAAACATTATCCCGTGTCTACGAGTAGGTAGGCAGAGTTCTACACATATTCACGACAACTATAATAATACTTTTATTTTAATTGTCATTCTTTTACCCCTTTTCGTATTTAGTTATTTATCCGTTTTAAACCTTAATAATGGCTACAGGTAAAAAGGAGCTCAGATTCGATTCCGACGAAATACCCTTGAATTTTTTGCTAAAATTTATTAAACCTTACGACGGGTCACGCGATAGGTTAAACGCGTTTTTAAATAATTGTGATAGTGCTTACAAATTGGCCAATACTAATCAGCAGGACCTCATATTAAAGTATACCTTGAGTCAGCTAGAAGGCAAAGCTGAAATAGCGTGTTCTATAAAAGAATTTGAAAATTGGACTAGTCTAAAAGATTTTCTTAAAAGTCAATTCGGCGAAAGAAAACACTACGCTCATCTCCTGACCGACTTGCAAGAATGTAGGCAAAATAATAACGAAACGGTAAATCAGTTTGCATTACGCATCGAAACCTGCTTATCGCAGTTATTAATGGAAATTCACATATCAAATACAAAGAAAGGTGAGTTAGCCGGTCGTCTTGCGTCCATGGAAGATCTGGCTTTACATATTTTTACTATTGGTTTATATCCACGCATATCTAATATAATTCGCAGTAAAGATCCAAAATCCTTAAATGAGGCTATAAATCTGGCAGTTTCCGAGGAGAAAATTCAACAGATCATATATAAGAATGCACAAACAAAACAACAAAATCACCTGAACAACAGAACATTAAACCACAAAATAATTTTCGTAACCCAAGGCCAACAATTCCAATTCCAACAGTAAACAGCAACCGCCTTTTTGCCGTTATTGCAAAAAGTTAGGGCACTCTTTAGAAAATTGCCGCCTGCGCGAATTTAACAATAAAAAATATGGGAACGGCCCACACGTTAATATAACTCCTCAACCTTCATCCGATCAGAGAGCGAAGTTTTCAGCCGGCATTGGCTCACGCGTGCATCATGTAGAAAATGTAGAGTTGCCAAATGACTCGGAACCGCAATACTATACAAATAATAACCAAGACAGCACTGAATACGATGATAACGACGTGAATCATTTAAACGAATAGGGGTCCCGTTTGCGTGTCGTGCGGGATTGTCACCACGCAAAACCGACACAACCACTTTGAAACATCCTAATTTTAGACTTAAATCTATACAATACACCTCTAAAAATTCACGTAAGGTACCAGATAAGGTAGATGATAATAACCAGGATAAAAACCATACTAATTTAGGTAATATCTACAATCTTACTAAACCTATTTTAACTAATAAATCGGAGCACGAAACCAAAACGAAACATAGTAGTAAAAATCCTACCTATCCGAAACCAAGACCCGAAAATTCTATGTCCACTACTATTCATGAAATTAATATTAAAGATCGATACCTACCTTGTGTTACACTCAGGACTTCAGTATCCAGTAAACCACTATCCTTACTTATAGATACCGGAGCAGGTATCTCTTTATTAAAGAAATCTTCCGTGGAAATAATGCCACAATTATCAAGGAACAAGATATTAGTCAAGGGGATAACCCCTCAGAAGCCCATCGAAAGCATGGGTGATTTCCGACTGGCCTTGTTCCTAAATAAAGATGAGCCACTTGGCCATCGATTCCATATCCTTGACGGGATTAATTTACCACATGATGGCATTATAGGTAATGATATATTCAAACAGTACAATTGTCGAATCGACTACAGTACAAAGTCCATTGAAATAAATGGTTCTAAATTGCAATTGCAATTCAGAGAACCACAGTATATCATATCCCTCCGCGTTCAGAGGTTATAATAGAATGTCCTGTAACTAACCCTGAACTTAAAGAAGGTGTTATCCTTGATCAGCATATTACAGATTCTCTTCTAGTTGCTAATTGTATCGTGTCTGTTAAACATAATAATCGTATAAATACAACCGTTCTCAATGTATCCGATGATCCTATACCTATTTTGTCAAATGTAAAGTTTACACTTTCTCCCTTTAATAATAACAAACTTCAACAACCAACCGATAATAGTTCCTCTTGTAGTCTTAGAACAAAAGAGGTCCTAAATAGTTTAAGAACATCTCATTTAAATTCGGAAGAATCAAATGCTTTGTTTGAAATTTGCTCTGAGTTTTCAGACATATTTCATTTACCTGATGAAAAATTGACTGCTACAAATGCGGTCAAACACGAAATCAATACTTCCTCCTCACAACCTATTAATGTCAAATCCTATAGATTCCCAGAGGTGCATAAACAGGAAGTTGCCAGTCAAATAACTAAAATGCTTGATCAAGAAATCATTAAACCCTCCACATCTCCATGGTCGTCACCCATTTGGGTGGTACCTAAGAAGGAGGATGCTTCCGGTCAGAAAAATTGGCGAATAGTTATCGACTATCGCAAGTTAAACGATATAACAATAGGAGAGACATACCCAATGCCACAGATCAATGAAATTCTTGACCAATTAGGTCAGAGTAAATATTTTTCTACGCTAGATCTAGCTTCAGGATTTCACCAAATTAAAATCCTTCCTTCAGATGCACCCAAAACTGCATTCAGTGTTCCTCAAGGACACTTTGAATTCAATCGAATGCCTTTCGGGCTTAAGAACGCCCCTTCCACTTTTCAAAGACTAATGAACACTGCTCTCTCTGGACTGCAGGGTGTCCACTGTTTTGTCTATCTCGACGATATAGTGATATATTCAACAGATCTCTCTTCCCATATTGATAAACTTACTAAAGTATTCGAGAAACTTCGTAGTTTTAACTTAAATGCAACCTAATAAGTGCGAATTTTTACGTAAGGAAGTTGCATACCTCGGTCACATTATAAGCGACCAAGGTGTCAAGCCTAATCCTGAGAAAATTAAGGCAGTAAAACAATTTCCTGTACCAAGCAGTCCAAAAGAGATTAAATCATTTCTCGGGCTTGCATCCTATTATAGGAGGTTCATACCTAATTTTTCAAAAATTGTAAAACCCCTTACCTCTCTACTTAAAAAGGATATTCCATTCCATTGGACCAATCCACAACAGCTGGCATTTGAACAACTGAAAGAAAGCTTAATTACCTCTCCAATCTTAGCATATCCCGATTTTAGCAGACCATTTGTGACCTGTGACGCCTCAAGTTTTGCTATCTCAGCGATTCTCTCCCAAGGGGAAATCGGCAAAGATAGACCAATTGCATATGCATCTCGAACTTTGAATAAAGCGGAGTGCAATTATAACGTTACAGAAAAGGAATGCCTTGCAATAATTTTTGGCGTCAAAAAACGTTCCCACCTTACCTCTTTGGTCAACACTTTACTATAGTTACTGACCACAAACCCTTAAATTGGCTATTCAATTGTAAAGATCCCGGGTCCAGGTTAGTCAGATGGCGTCTTAAATTGGAAGAATTTGATTATAAAATCCAATATAAAAAAGGAAAATTAAATTGTAATGCCGACGCGCTGTCTCGATATCCCGTAAATAACACTGTTCATATAAACCCGGTTCATGAAGGTCCTGAAATTATTCTTCACGACGATATTCCTGAAACAGAAAATGAAATTACTAATGATCAGATAAATCCTCAAGCCAGCCCAACTAATATACCCGAGATATTAGATTTACCCGACGATTTTATACTTCCTGAAGATTTCGAACTGCCTGAGGATTTCAATATTCCTACCCCGCAATCCATAGATAGTATCAATGACGAGGACACATACTCAAAGTGCCTAAAGACTTCTCCAACCATAAAGTATGACACAATTATTGTCGAACATAATGATAGTTTGTTGAAAAGTCAAAACAAAATTCTAATAATACCTACTTCACTGGACCTAGACGAATCTATACCTTATGTCCAGGAAATATTATCTAATACATCGGACTCCGAATCGTTTATAAATTCTGAAAGAACTTTACTATCTTTCAAATCACTTTCATACGGCAATAAAAAATACTATTTCTTATTCACTAAGGTACACCATTTCGACAATTGTTCATACACTGATATATTTGAATCATTAAAAAATATTCGAAACCACCTGACATCCGAAATTGAACCTATTGATAAAATTGGCATAACTGATTTTAAAAATCCATTCGACAAGCATACATACATTAAAATATATAACATTCTAACACACCTGTTCCACGGAACCGGCATACAAATTAATATCTACCGTAACAAAATATACTATCCCAGTCCTTCCGAAGTTCAAAAATTCTTCGTGAAAATCATGATATCCCAATAGCCGGACATCTAGGTTCCATTAGAATGTTTAACAAAATTCGCGAACAATATTATTGGAAAAACATGCGTAGCGAAATAGAAAATTACGTAAAAAATTGCACATCATGTCAGACGAACAAAGCGCTCAGGAAAATTAACCGAGCACCAATGCAAATAACCACTACCTCCACAGCTCCTTTTGAGAGGTTATCTCTTGATATAGTCGGACCTCTTCCTGAATCCGGCACAGCCAAAGTAAAATATATCCTCACTCTTCAAGATGATTTAACGAAATATTCCGTAGCTTATCCTATTCGCAGCACTACCGCTGAAGAAACTAGTGACTGCTTAATCCATTTCATTTCATTATTCGGAATTCCAAAAAACAGTCCTAACAGACCAAGGTACAAACTTTACCGCAGAAATGTTCAAAGAAACTTGTAAATTCCTCAGGATCAAGCAACTTTGGTCCTCACCGTATCATCCACAGACGCAAGGCGCGTTAGAGAGAAGTCACTCTACGCTGAAGGAATATTTAAAATCATACATAAACGAGAATCAGGACAATTGGCCAAAATATGTATTCACGGCCATGTTAGCATACAACACGGCAATTCATTCGACAACTAATTATACCCCTTACGAGTTGGTCTTTGGTCATAAGCCCGTTCTACCCAATTCTATCTATGAGTCTGCCTCAGACGCAACTTACCCGGACTATATCAAAATGTTACAACACCGTCTTAAGATTACACGAGAAAAGGCTATTGAGTTTATAAATAAGTCTAAAGAGTCCTCCAAAGCCTACTACGACACCCACA
This sequence comes from Samia ricini, assembly GCA_014132275.2. Taxonomy (NCBI): domain Eukaryota; kingdom Metazoa; phylum Arthropoda; class Insecta; order Lepidoptera; family Saturniidae; genus Samia; species Samia ricini. The sequence goes on along the minus strand of AP028161.1, from coordinate 2,173,309 downwards.
CTCGCCCAGCAAATTATCGTGCTGGCGATTACGTGTATTTAAAAAATCACCTTCGGTTGCGTAAAGCCCTATCTCCGATATGGAAGGGGCCTTACAAAATCATTAAAGTAAATGGTAGGAATAGTCTAACTTTATTAATAAATCGGCGACACGTAACTCATCATTATGATCAAGTAAAATTAGCCCGCCGTCGCGATTCTTAATTCTTCTAATTCTTAATTCGTATTGAAAATATAATATACTACATATAATAATTATTTTTTATTAATAATAACATTAAACTAAATAAACATATATAACTAGATTGCGTAGTTAATAATATAATAAGTACTATTTCATTCCAGGACGGCCGTGGTCATCCTAATAATTCCCTTACTAGTACAAAGCAATCAAAATCCCTATGTTCAACGCATCAGTTCAAGTCCAGGTCTCTACTTCGACTATCTCGGAAGGATGAAAATAACTAACGAGCAACTAAATGTCGTAATACCAGTAGATGTTTCCCATTTTAGTATTCATATCGAAAACTTAAATCATGCATTAGGAACTACCCAAAACCTATGTAACCAGACTCACTTATTGGAAAATAATTGTCGCAATATCTTAGAACCCTTGATGGTAAGATTCGAGGATATGAATAGAGAATTCTCATCGATTTCACATTTGATCAATAAGAGAACAAAACGAGCCTGGATAGGAGGAGTAGGCTATTTAATCAAACATATTTTCGGTAACCTTGACGAAAGCGATGGTGTTAGGTTTGAGGAATCCATAAACAGTATATTCAACGACCAAAAGAAATTAGTGTCACTAATAAAAAATAACATCTTGTTTACATCATCTGTAATCTCATCATACAACGATACTGTACATAAAATCAAAACTAATGAATTGAAATTAACTAAAGCTATCAACGAACTCTCGAATGACATATCTAATATTACTTTAATCACTAATAAGTTATGGTCACAATTTAGTTTGAGCCAAATACTCAATAACCTAGAAACCTCTTTATTAACTTTGTCATTTCAACTTGAGGACATAACAAATGCAATCTTATTTAGTAACCAAAATATTTTACATCCTTCCATTATGACAACACAACAACTACTTCGAGAACTCGTCGATAATCATCAGTACTTACCTAGCGACTTGGAAATACCTGTAAATCTAGATTTAAGTTCTATGTATCTTATGTTAAAAATATCTAAGGTAGCTTCTTACTATTTTAATAATAAGGTAATTTTTATTTTACAAATCCCATTAGTGTATAATAAGGAATATATGCTGTTTCATAACATTGGGTTACCGATGCCACATGATTCGGAAAACCCCAATACCTTTAGTTTAATTGTGCCAAGTTCTAAATATGTTGCTATAACCAAGGATAAAACCTATTACTGTACTTTAAATGATCTAAATAACTGTAAATCAATTTATGCTGAATACTTTGTCTGCGATATATCAACTGTGTTTATGTCAGATACCAAGCCGACATGTGAAAGCGAAATTATGTCAAAGGCAATAAGTGTCATTCCAAAATATTGTGAGACTAAATTTATCATTGGAGAATTAGATGTATGGAAACCTATTATTAATAATAAATGGATCTATGTACAGTCGGTATCTAGTAAAGTGTCCATAGATTGTAGAGATGAAGACCTCCATGAAATAAATATATTAGGAACCGGTATAATTACAATTCCTAATAATTGTATTGGCTATTGCAAAAGTACTATTTTAAATCCGAAATATACCGTAATGAATGTAACAACACCCATTGTATTTCCTGATTTTAACCTAATTAATGATACCTGCTGTAACATAACAACATTCAAAAGGGATATGAATAGTGTGCCTCCTATCTTACAAAACTTAGAGTTAGATGATTTAAAAGTAAATAAACACATCTTTGCAAAAATCTTAGAAGATGCCGATGAAGTTCTTACGAGTTCACATATAATAAAATATGGGACACACTACTCAGTTTTAACTATAATAATTTTAATTTTAATAATATGTTATGTGTTTTATAGATTATATAGGTATGTAAAATGTGTCCTAATTCCTTCTCTTCTTATTTCCATTCCTGATCAAAGTGAAAACCCTGACTCTAACGTAGATCCTGAAAATATACCACTTCCTAGACTTAGACATAATATCTAATCCACCACCTTAACCCCGAAACCTACATAAACTTCGGCTCCAACCCCGATGTTTACTCTTCACGGGGGGCTGTTATACCCCTGAAGTGCAAGGCGTAATGCCTACGCCGCCCTAATCCTAGTCCCGTCAGCATTATTGTCCATCAGGCTCTCTCCGTTGAATCCGGAGAGTCAGTCAGTCAGTCCTCGTCCATACTCAGTCCACTGCGGTTCTCTTGTAATCCTCCGCATAATTATAATTACACTTAATTTATAGTTAACCGCACCTAATTAAAATAAAATAACATTCCAGTGTGTGAAACTGTTTTTTTTTTAAAAGCTAATCACAGAGTCCGATATAACAGTACGAGCATGGCGCTGGTGGATATATATTATTTTAACACACTATGGTTTCTTCTAACAATTATTTGATAATTATAATAAAAATCTTTCATATTTATTTTCGCAACCATTGACTCCGATCGACATTGACGAAATCGAGTGGCGCACGTGTCTGTTGGCAAACGTATTGAAGAGACAGCTCATCGGGCCGTGACGAACGCGAGAGATAGCGCTCTGATTAATGTATTCATTCGATGCTTTCACACAGATAAATAATATACGCCTTGATTTTTTTTTTAAATACGTTAGCCAGAATTTTATTGATTTTACAAAGTATATTGTAACTCGTTTAGTTGTTCTTGGGCTTTAATCAACTTATTATTATGTAAGGATTTTAAAGAATTTAACATAAACAATATATTATATAATAGAGTAACTAACCAGTTTAGAAAATATACATTTTTTTACTTCATTTAGTGTTACGCCGGGCAGAACCGGTTTGTTCTGGATCACGTTGCGGGTTTCAATTCGTTAGCGAGAATAAATTTTTTTTTCCTCGTTTGTCAGAATTCTAGTGAATTTTAATTGAAAATCCTAGGCAGTGTTCCGTGGTCGATGGGCTGATTTAAAAAAAGAGAAGCGTGATTTGAAGAGTTTTATTTATGCTTATTTGTGTCCATGTTGGTCACGGATTTGATTTATTTACTACATGAAAAATGTTAACAACCGCCCGAACAGGGACTTGAACCCTGGACCCTTGGATTAAAAGTCCAATGCTCTACCGACTGAGCTATCCGGGCTGTAAGTATTTATGTGAACCATACGTATGCGATCAAAAAATAATCGTCTGCGCTCCATTTTTTAAAATTAGTTTTTAATGTATCTCTTAAAGATTACATAGTACATGATATGTTATTATATTTAAAAAAAATATTTTGACTAAGGAATAAAAATAATACTTCTTTGCACGAACGTGTAAGATACACATTATTATTTGGCGTAAAAGTGTAATCACCTTTGCATTCGCTGTCAATAAGTGAAAAATTTTAGAGGAATCTTAATTTGTCATGCAGTAGTTACTATCTTTGATTCGTTATCTTGTATTATTTGACCCTATATTATGTGATTTTGTCGACGTTGTGCGTTGTGCACTTTGGTTGTTGTGCACAACTAAAGTGTATTGGAAATAACATCACGAAACGTTTATTTTGAGATGCCACGAAAACTAAATGGAAAGTTCTAACTGGATGACACACAATCACAGCACAGCACAACACAGCTTCACAATTTGCAATATAGACAAATAAATCCTTTGTATGTTATATTGGACGAATATTTCTACTACTTGCAATGGGGAGTAATTTCCTGGGCGCGATTTTTCTTATATTATTTAAAAGTCTAACTCATTAAATTGCAGTATTTAATTGTGGATTATGTAATTTTGATGGCATTTTACATGAAATAGTTTGATTATTGTACACAAGTGTATTGAAAATACAGAGGTTACATTCTGAGATCTATTTTGTTAGAGCGTTGTATAAAAAATGTTCCTTACGTCAGATTTACATCTATGGTCTAGTACCTTTGCCGTTTCACTAGAAAGGAATAATTGAATTAAGAAATGGTGGCGTTTGGCAGTATCTTATCTGGCATGTACGTAAATTTTGTACGTTAAATTTTTTTATACGGAACCCTAATTATTCCCCTTAATTTCTTTCGCTACTGTAAGATAAGGTACACTATTACTCACAAATTCAAACACTTGCCAGAGAAACTGTGCGTTGAATCGGATTTTATTATAAATTTCATAAGTTTCAATTTTTTTACGCGAAACCATAGTTATTTTCGAAAAACAAATGAATCCTAAATTACGCGGTATAACTCCAGCTTTCTACCAAAAAAAGTCCCGTCAAAATCGGTTCCGCTGTCTTGGAGATTATCCGGAACAAACTTACAGACAAACAAAAGTTTTCCAAATCGTATTTTTGGTTTAGTTATCGTATATAAATTCATATGGATTTAGTAAAAAATAAGTGTTGATATTACAAACAGACACCAATTTTTGCGTAGATTTATTAATTTGTGGTTTTTGGCCTTACATTTGTGTATAATCATCAGTGGCAATTAATGGAATATAGTTGCGCTATAGTGTACACAAGCAAAATGTTTTGCAGGTAATAGCACGGTACATGAATTTTGTTATCACAAAAACTCTCCGAATAGTTTATAAAAACATAACATAAGCTCACTCCTGATGAGCAATCATCTCGTGCGCCCCAATACAGCTCAAGCAGCTTAGCAACACGCAGCGTGTGGTTCCCTAACGATTATCTTTATTTAAAAAAGCATTACAATTTTTTCTTAAAATAAATTACAATGATTTTAAAAATAAACAATATTTGAAAACTACACACTACTTATTGCTAAACTTACGAACTAATAGGGGACACGGGGAAACCGCATCAGGGCTATTCCCTTCGACGGTGACCTCTCCTTTGTCCGCTCCTACGGACAAGTCTACTGGGCATACACACAGTATGCGTCCCTCATGGAGTAATCTTCTGAGTTTGAGCTCACTCCTGTTATCCCTGAAGGGTTACGGCAGAGGTGAAATAGCGAACTACACCACCCCACATGTCACCGAGCTTAGTTCCGTGCCAGATGTGACAGGGGGCGAGCCTGTCGCCATATCGGGCACAAATTCCAAACTCCGAGATGATACCCAAAATCCCAATATCACTGGACCCGACTCGGGGGATCGAAACTGAGACCTCAGAACGACAGTCGTACCGTAATATAACTGCGCCACCGAGGCAGTTGATAGTTGATGCTTCTATTAAACATTTATTTATTAAAGCTGTTATGTATACTTTGTCGGTTTCGAGTCTTTATATACTGCTTATATAAATAGAAAAGAAACAAAGAAATTCATAGAAAAAAATGTTAAATCTCGTGCCTTTTATGGTAAAATATTCCTCTAAAAATACCACAAAAGCGATCCCTCACTATAAGTAAATCCTCGATCCTAATCCGAGACAGGCAGGTAGTGTAAAGTAATTTTATTCTCATAAAATCTCCCTATTTGTTTACGTTTTATTTTATAAAACTCGAAACAAAAATCACTCGTCCGCCTGGACAGGGACTTGAACCCTGGACCCTTGGATTAAAAGTCCAATGCTCTACCGACTGAGCTATCCGGGCTATAGATTTCAATTCTAATATCAAGTTACTATTATTTTGTATTTATATTTCCTTAGAACTCCAGACATCATTATTAATATTTCACATGTATTTATGGCTCTTAATTGAATAATATATGATATTTATTACATCATTCATGTATGTAATATTCAATCTGTTGTAACATTATTATATTAATCGAATCATCATGTAACCGGAAAATTATAGACAAAGAGCTGTACAACGTTTTAACTTTAAAGGCGGAATTTTTCGTAGATGGTTGCAGGCTATTTATTTTTTGGATTTCATCCACTCTTTCTCATTTTTTTTTTTCAATTTACTCTTATGTACATTTTTACCGCTAATAAAATCTCTCTCATTTTTCTTCATTCATTTGTTTTTTTTCGGTTACATAGATTACGCAGTGAAGAATATATGAAACGTGGCACACAGCTAGTATCTATATATAAACAAAACGGTACCTTTTCAACACTAAAATGTTAACTGTCTTTCTTGTTCTCTTTGACATTGACGAACTGTGTTATCAGTAAATAGTTTTGGAAACAATCTTTCTTTAAAGTATTAATAACAAGTTGTTCTCCGCGGTTTTACCCGCGGAGTTTCCGTTTCCGTGGGATTTTCGGAACTCGCTGGATTTCAAACAATCTTCATACCAAATTTCATACAAATCGATCCAGTAGTTTTTAAATTTATTCGTTACATACAAAAATACAAATCTTTCTTCTTTATTATATTAGTATAGATATTAGAATTTCGACCTCTAGGTAAAAACTAAGTCAAATAAATAAAAAATGTAACTCATTTGATATTAACGAGTAAAGTAACAAAAAAGAGCGGCGATTGTATGGTGATATTATAACAAAAAATTATCGCCCGAACAGGGACTTGAACCCTGGACCCTTGGATTAAAAGTCCAATGCTCTACCGACTGAGCTATCCGGGCTATATATTATGATGCCAATATTATAATTTTATTACTACTTAATCTATTTAAGATCACTATTTATGTAGCAAATGTCGCTTTAAACGTACATACAAAAAGTAGATTGCTTTGTTAATTATTTTTTTAACAAATAACAGTAGTAAATTATTTAAAAAAATCTGCTAAAGCATTTTTTAATACAGAATTTATCAACTAAACATATTATGACTAACCAGTGCGTCTTACTTCACTATCGGCCTTAATAGACCCAGTTGCATAAGAAATAAATTCAAATATAAATCTAAGCCTAAATTCTATTCCTTTTCAGGCGATTGTATTTTATTAACATTAAGTTTCTCTCAATGCCTCGTGGCTCTCAGACTAGCATGGCCGTCGAATATGATCAATAATAGAAATATATTAGATAAATAGCATATCAGGTACAAATATAAACTTTGTTTCAATCTCTTCTCATAAACAAGTACATTCAAATAATTAAACAAAATTAATTTAATCGGATACTCTCTTACTGCACTGTATTATATAATTTTCAAATTAAAAAGAATGTTTAATTGTACAAAAAATACACACACACACACACAGTATAAGAATCTATGACAAATTCAATAGTATTAGTTTTGGAAAAGATAGAAATAGACATGGATCATTATTATAGAACCTTATTGGAAGTTTATTAATTAAAAATAAAACACAAACAGTCTTTTAACACAGTAATTGAAACGAGATAAATTATGACGCTGCCCGTATTCGTATAAGTTATATTAAAATTTTAATTGAAGCCGAGTCTATATGTGATATGAGTTTGAAATTATAACTTTGAAAAAAAAACAGAATATTCAAGTTGTCGTGGTTCACAGGATTGGAAATATATTGCGATATATTAAATATTTGTAGGAAATTTTGTAATGTACCTATGGGTTTTATTTAATGAATGTTTTTTTTAATAACTGTAATTATTATAATCAAATACGTACAAGATTTATTTTTCCATATTATAAAAATCAAATCAAATCAAAATCAAATCAAACATTTATTTATTCAATTTAGGCCACCGGTTCGGAAAACAACCCAGTCGAGAAGAGCCGGCAAGAAACTCGATCTGGTTCTTTTTTTTTAATAAATATAATATATATCATTTTTTTGTCATATAAAAAACTATACAAATCGTAGTCTTAATAATGTTAGTGATGAGAGACCCACAGAGATGTGGGTTAATTCCAGACATCACTATCGTTCACGTAATGATCCACCCTGTAATAACCTTTTGAGATTAAAACTTGCTTGACATAATACTTGAAGTTATTGTCAGGTAAATCGGTAATGTTACTTGGGATCTTATTGTAAAACCAAATACTATTACCTATAAAGCTTTTATTACACTTACTTAACCTAAAGCGTGGGACGGCCAACTTGTCTTTACTTCTAATATTAAAATTATGACGATCATTCACTAGATCGACTTTGTCTAAATTTTTACGAATATGCATTAAGTTATCGAAGATGTATTGGGAGGGCAAAGTTAAGATATCATATTCTTGAAACTTGTTCTTTAGAGATTCGCGAGTTCCCATATCATATATTGCTCGAACAGCTCTCTTTTGTAACGTAAAAATGGTGTCTACCTCTGCTGCTGTACCCCACAGCAAAATACTGTAAGACATTAAGCTGTGAAAGTAAGCAAAGTAGACTAACCTAGCAGTAGCAATATCCGTCAACTGGCGAATTTTTCGAACCGCAAAAGCAGCGGAACTAAGCCTTCCTGCCAAAGTTTTAATCAATTAATTAAAGGCAATATCTCGTTACTTCGTTTGAAAATCTAGAACCGCTACACCAATTTGAATGTATCTTCTTTTTAAACATAGATAAAATTTACAGTTACATTCTAGATTATATATTATATATTTAATAACTAGAACTCAGTTAACAAAAGCCGCTATTTTAATGTGAGAGAAGCTGCGTGCACAGCGCATGTACAAATCTCTGAAAGCAGAATCTAGAAAAAAAAATGAATATACCCAAATATAATCTTAGCTATTTCAATGTTAAAACATCTCAACCGTCGATTAATCTTTGTGTTTCTTTTAACCTAAAGTGAAATGGTATTTGGGGGCGAAACGAGAGCGGCTTAAGTGCCTAAATAAAGTCATTTAGCATCAGACAAAAGCCGTGGAAAAACAGAAATCCCTTACGTAATAAATCTCTGCAGGAATAAGTGACTTTGCACAATAAAAACTTTTGATACAACCAACAACTTTTGTTTTCCAAGAAGCCTATTTTTTTTTTCTTGTTGTAATAATATGATGAGTTTTTTTTTTATGTTGTAACATGGTGTTACTCATTGTAAACTATATACATTTATATCCTTTTCTATATTATACTAGGCGTGTCCGCGCTTCCGATGGCGTAAATTATCAAAAAATATGGTCAGCGTTTCTTTTTAAAATAAGAATCATGCAAACAGATAGAATTTAACTTGTGTATAATGTAAGGATATCCTTTTTTTATATAATACTAACTATATAAGACTAGCTGTGTGCCCGCGGCTGCGCCCGCGTTTTATATGTTCTTCACTGTGTATTATTTTTTTATATGGAACCCTAATTATTATTTCCTAAAAACTTTTTAGTACTATGATAAAGTAAATATATTTCTCATAAATTTAAACACTTGCCCGTAAAACTGTGCATTGCATCGGATTTTATTCAATTCTTTATGATTTTTTTTACGTGGAACGCTAATTATTTTCGAAAATTAAAAGTACCCTAAGTTACCCGGAGTAACTTCAGCTATCTACCAAAAAAAGTCTCGTCAAAATCCGTCTAGCCGTTCCGGACGTTACCCGGAACAAACAGACAGACAGACTTAAATTGTATTTTTGGTACAAGTATCGAATCTACATTCATACCTATTTAGTAAAAAAAAATGTAATTTTGAGATTACAAACAGACACTCCATTTTATTTATTTGTATAGATATGAAGCCGTAACTGTTTTTTTTTCTTGTTTTATTTCTTACTTTTCTTTTTTAACTGATAATGGTGTTGACCGCAAAAGCTTTAGCAGCTTCATATAACTTTGGGGCGCTAACCGAAATAGGCACCAAAGTGATACGTACCTCGCTTGGGCGTTATCTGAGTGAAATGTTCTACGGAATTTGCCCTAGCTAATCCCTACAATTTATAATAAAAGAAATAAAAACTTTCCTAACAGAAGCCATGTACCTATGTGTGATGTGCAGGAGTGTGTGTGCAGTGTGGTGCGCGTAATGCTAGAGTTCCAGCAGTGTCTCTGTATCGCGCTGGCAGCGGCTGCAAGAGTCGCTCCAGTTGGAGGTCGAAGCAAATATACCGCAGGAGGGGGACCCGGAGGTTATTTTTTCATTACGATATTGTAAAGGACTCACTCGTAATGCATTTTATGTACAATAACAGCTCTAGTGTATAGTGCAGAATAAATAATTGGATTCCAATATAATTCATGTGTACTGTCCATATGACACCCCCAACCGCCCACTCAAAACCTGTGGCTGCGTCCGCGCCTATTACATCCACGTAACAACTCAAGACAAGGGTGGTAGAAAATCCCAAATGCGGGCTGGCCGGCCTCCAAATCTCATATTTCTTGCCGAGGGTCTGGTGACACACTGAGTCGCTCAGGGCGAAAATATAAAGAATATGTCCACTTACCGAGCAATCTCTCGTGCACATCCAATCCCGAGGATCCTGCAGCTTACGTAATGGCGTGGAAGCGGTGTAAGGCGTGATGCGGTGATATTGTGGATTATTATAAAATTTATGCGGTTTGCGTTGCGGAGCGGTTGCGCGTATACTTTTAAACCAACTGTCAAGTGTTAACTCGCGGCGCGGGTTGCCAGGCACGAGAAAATTACTCGGCAAGAATGACAGTGATTCCTGACATTCTCACCCCAGCAACCGAATGATTTACCAAAGGGTATCCCCACCCTTGTACTAGTTACCGGTGAAGCTGTCACGTCTATTCAGATAAAAGCGTTAGTGAATTTTAAAAAAAGTCACTTTTTTATACGGTATAGGCTTAGTGCTTTGACCACAATCCCACCTGATGTTAAGTTACGATGTGGTCTAGGGTGGTAAACATACTAAACCAAGAGGTAATGGTTTTCATGTGATGCTGGAACACATCTGTTGGTTTTTGGTGACAGGTTTTCGAACTTGAGGGTGGTAGCTGCCGGTATTATTAGAAAATGCCCTACTACCATACTATGGCTTCCTCATGATGTTTAACTTCTCCGAAAGCTCAGGCTGATTTTATAACTGGAAAGGTGGTCTCAAACCCGGCTCTATTGACGCGGAATCCGGCCGCACTGTCCACTACGCTATCATAGCTAATCTAATCACTCGATTCGTTTTGGGTAGAATGAAACACTCAAACAAACAGTAGAATTTTGCTTTTAACTTCACGATTCACGAGTTACTTTCCGAATCAAATTAATATCTATTTATTTGCGAATATTCATTATTGAAATACTATTCATATATATTTTGACTTTATTTAAACATCTTCCATTTTTTTTTTCATATTTATTGATGAGACAAAAAAACTTTTAATTTCAAAAAAATGTTTAAAAAAATAAATAAATAATTAATGGACATTGTAGTAAAAGTATTCGTTATATAATAAAGAGGATAAAATTTCTTGGTAGTCACAACGTTAGCATGAAAACATTGTGTCAACTTTAAAAATAAAATATGTAGGTATATCAAAACATTAATCAAATAAAATAAAAAGATTTAAAAAAAAAGTATTAAAAAAGTTGTACGCCCGAACAGGGACTTGAACCCTGGACCCTTGGATTAAAAGTCCAATGCTCTACCGACTGAGCTATCCGGGCAGCGAAGAATCCGTCGAATTTACAGTTCTGATGGAACTATTACGTTATTGAAAAATTGATTCATTATATTCTCAAGGAATTGTAATATTGGTCATTATAATTTTTGTTTAGACAGATCCGCGTCAAACATATTTGTTATGTACTATTTTTTTTACTTATTTTCTATTTGGTTGCATATTTTTTTTGTTTATTTAAACTTTAAATGTTACACTTATGGATACATTTAAGTTTACTGCTCTAGCAAACATCCGTCTCTCTGTCTGTACGTTAGTGTGTTTATACCTCTGGAACAATTAAATCTATGTATATGATTCGTTTGTTATAAGCATTCTCCAATCAGGTTTTACTATTGTTAATTTTGTTATAGGTAAAAAGTTTTACGGATAACTGTCATAAACCATATAAGTATAGAAATAATGTATTTATAGTAACAGCACATAAATAAAATAATTAATAACCCCCACTTACCACAAAACGTTTTAGTGCAGTTAAATCCAGAAGACGAATCTCATAATCGCATAAGAAACGTAAACAAACCAACAACTTAAAACAAACTAACCCGTTAATTATAAGTATTTAATTTGTTTTATTTTCTAATTTCAATAAAATAAGCATTGGGTTTTGTCAAAAAATGTCACATCACTGAGTTTTATATTCGAGTGTACAGTGTCTTAAAACAAACCATAGTAGGCTTTTAATAACATTGACCTATTTAACATTACACGGACATTTACTCCTCACTTGTTAGCCTATTAACTTGCATTTTTATCACAAACATATACTAATATTCTTTATCTAGATAACTATATAATTGACTAAGACACATTATTATTAAATGCATAGTATATCGTTAATCAGACATACATAGAGTTACAACTGAATAGAGCGACCATTGATAAGACATCAACACACGAATCAACACTTCTCTCGATATCTACACTTGACAATTGAATTTTTACCTAATTCTGTAATTACCTATAGGAGTTTAAGGATTTTTAATACTTTGTCCCGCTATCCTGTGTGTAATTATTCAATTTTAATTAACAGGCTTAGGGGGCATTCGTTAATTACCTGAAAGCATCCAGGGAGAGGAGGAGTTAAGACAATCTACACATGCCCTTATCATGGGGTTGGAGGGGGGGGGGGTAAAACCTATTTTTAATGAATATTTTACAAGTCGAAATTTATTATTAAAAATCTATTTTTATTTCGGATTATGAATGATTTTTTCTTCATTCCATAATGTGCGCTTTGATTTATTGTCCCGTACAAAACATCCACCTACCGGGGGTGAAGATACAGGGAGGCTAGTAGAAGAAGATGAGGTGCCAACAGACGTGACAGATAAATCCCATGTGACACTGCATCTGATGAGTCCAATTGTTTCCGATTTGACATCATAGTTTACTAATCCATTCAGTCCAAACGACGATCGATTATCTGAATTGATCTAGCTTTTACTATGAAATTTGTTTTCTTTAAATGTTGAATTTATTTTCTTTCTTTAGATTTAGAATTTAAAACTATTCGATCATTTTTGTTTTGAAAGTGTCATTCGTTTAAAGATTGTTTAACTGATTTACTGATTTAAGATTATTTAAAAACCTTTTTTTAAAGACGTCCACTGCTGGGTATAATAGCTCTCGTTCAAAGTTCCACAAAACAACCAGTGCCACCCGCATCCGACGGATTCCCACGACCTTCGCCACAAAAAATAGACTGCTTGAACAATTTATAAATCGGCAACAGCACGTCGCGTTGGTTACAATGGTACAGTAGTTTAATATCTTTGTTTGGGTTTTTCCCGAGATTTATCATTTAAAAAAAACGTTATCGACACCACACTGTTAATCCTATCATATATTATTTCACGTACTAACTGCCGCACGCGACTTCACTTACGTAATTTAACATTAATATTTTTCCTTATTTTAACGCCATCTATTATCATATATATTCTCTTCTTATTCTAAGTTGTTTCTTGTCTATATTATCTATACGCCCCGGCTCTATTTAGTCTATGTATTCATTATCCCTTCCTCTTCCTATTCAAAAACGGAACGTTTCAAAAATTCAAAAACACGCAACCGCCGCCGCTGTCTCTCATATGTTTAAAAATGCACATTAGTTATCAAATTATATAGAACATTCATATAGTGAAGTGAGGTGGAAAATAAAATCTGAACCAGCTTAATCGAAGGCTAATAATAAAGGTAAGTTCCGTTTGCGCCATACAACATCATCCTTTTAGATATTTCCACACCACCTTACTTCGTATGAAATATCATTATGATATACTGTGTCAATCTATTCCTGGTTTTAATGTCACTTATACCTGAAAACTATGTTAAAATCAGTTGTCAAGTAATACACGACTGTATATAGAAGCAGTAAATACTTATTTAATTTATTCAGACGTACAAATACATATATGGATAGATTAAGGATTTTTTTTTGGAAAAACCACAACCGGCGTGGAGTGGATTAGGCTTGTTTATCATTATATTCCTTATCAATATTTGTTTTTGGAGTATAATATAATTTTACTTTGTTATTTAGGTTAGAAGATCAACCAAAATTTCGTCTAATATTAAGTGTCGAAAGTGAGCTCAAATGGCAAGCTTCAAATAAGAAATTACTTTTATATGCTGCTCAACATAATTTTGACTAGACGACGGTAGTATTTAGTCTGCATTAGAAAATGCTGTGCCACCATGGTAATAATGTTTAATCATGATCTCTTAAACTGAAATGCGTCGAAAACCGTAGGCTCGAACCCACTAATCCAATTCTATAATGAGTCTATGATTTCGCTGAAGGAAAACATTGCGATAGTATGTTGCTGGTGGACCATTTTCTAATAATGCCCGTTTGGGTAGCAACCACCCTCAAGTTTGAAAACCTGTCACCAAACACCAATAGGCGTGTCCCGGGAGCATTATTTCAGAGGACCTAAGCTTAGTGTGGTAATCATAGAATTAGGAATTTATCAATAGAACTAGCATACCGGTAGCCTGCCATACCACTCAAACATGGAGTTTACGTGCATGTCTTTGCGGATTCTCTCAGTCGGTTCACTCATTTCGACGATTTACTATCTCTGATAAAGTGCAGTAAAACGTTGTAAAAACCACTATAGGAGTTAACACCTATACCTCCTACGGGAGGTAGGCGAAGAGGTGGGGTTGAGAGGTACTCCCCCATCCCCGCTGGGCCATTGCACGACGAGGCCCGGTGGGTTCGCTGCAGGGGGCGACGCGGTGCTTGCGATAGCCACCCCGTGTCGCCCCCATCGCAAATGCAGCGGACGGCCCCGGGGGGTTTTAGTGGGTATTTCCGGGCGCTTCACGCCCGGGTGAGTCCCACACTGGCACGGAACTCGTCACTCCGTGCCCCCTTACTTATTGTATTGGGAGACTTCGGTCTCACTAATACAATAGGTAAGGGTAGTGCGTAAATGCATTTCCACCCGTCAAAAAAAAAAAAAAAAAGGAGTTAACACCTAAAATCTAATGATATATATCCTTTCATGTGTAAGTATTGAATTATTTTTGTTTTATGTAACAAAAATAATAGTCGAATGACGCGACGCCATGACGTTTTTGTTTAGACTAAACGCTGTAGTGTTGTGCCATCTCTTGATTGTACGATTTATCGAGTTAAAAGTTTTTTCGAATAAATAAATTTATTATTTCCTTAATGAGTTACTTCGTAGGTGTTGATGTTTTATATTTTTACATGAACCACCAGTTCGATCAACATGCTTTGGATAATTATTCATATTATCTTATTAATATAGAAATATATACACTTCTAGATCAAAATTATTTTGTTTGAAGGACATTAAAAAATGTCAACTTTTTGAATAATATATTATTAACATTTAAAATTACTTATAATGAATGTAATATAATAAAATTATGAAACAAATTTTTGTTGAATTTATTTCTTTAATATTATCGAAACTGCCGATACGGCATATGTGCCGGCACACGACGCACTGCTCACTTTACGAATTCCCTTTGCACCCGCGCCTCCTCATCACACCTTTGAAAACGACACACATGGTTCCCATACTTTGTACTGATTTTGCAATCTCTAGTGACCGCAACGACTTTGTGACTTTATGGTGTTTATTCACCTTGGACCACATCTAACCTCTAACATCACTTAACAACAGGTGACATTGTGGTCAAAGCCTATTTTGAATTGAATACTCTGATATACGTTTAGGTATATAATTTTTACCACAGATAAAATTCTTTAGCCACTTAGTCTGGCGGGAGCTTGATAGCTTAGAAAAGCTGATACTAGGGGTGGAGGCCAATAGAATTAAAAGCAGTATACCCAAACGCTCTTTGAGGAGTTGAGGAGACTGTAGACGTCAAACTCCAGGGTTATATACGGAAGGCAGAATAAAAGCGTTACAAGCGAGGGCTATATTTATGGTGGTTATAACTCCCAGTCACGAGGATCGGATAAAGAAGAAGATATTATTTCTGCATCACTATCAAGCACACTTCCACTAAAGGGTCATCTTTTCAATCAGGTCTCTAACTACCCCACAATGAATCTAGGCGTGAAGATAGATTATAGCATGAAAAATATTAACGGTAATTTCGTTTGACAGCAAACGATTCGATTCAGGTACTGTCACGGAACGTCCGTAGTCACGGAATTCGTACCTATGTAGTCGAGTTTCGTTGAATTATCGCCGTAACTCTCGTGGTTAAATGTAATTTTCGTGTATTGCGGCTTTCGCACTGGCGAAATTTAAACGCTGCGTTTTTTTATTGTTTATTTCTTAAAGTTTTAAACTTTTAAATTAATTCTGTTTACCATTTGTATATAGTTGCTATAAAGTAAATTTAAAATTATGATTAAAGTATCGCTTGTTCAAATGTTAAAACATATACATATATATGGTTTTATATAGGCTTATTAGTATCACATTTCATTAATTTATTATCTAATTATTTTCACACTGGCCTTTTAAACGCCTTTATACGGCTTTAGCCGCTGTATATGTAGTCCGGCATGATAACGCCGACTCGAAATAGGTTCACAATATCTTGAGTTTTCATTTATTTACACGGACACCTGATTATAATAATGATCAAATATTTTTTGACGACCTGTTGTATTACAGATTTCCAGATCCATGACAGTGGCTTAAGTTACGCCTTTAGATAACTTCAGACTTCAGACATGTGCTAGAAAAAGTCCCATCAAAATCGATTCAGAACAAACCGATAGGCCGATAGACTAAATTAAATAAAATAAAAATATTTATAAGTAAATATTAGCTATTACTTTGACATTACACTTAAATTTTTTTTTTTGTATAGGTAAGATGAATTGCAGTCATTTAGTTTTGCAGAGGTCGAAAAAAAAGCCGTGCGTGCTTTTGTCGTCAGTGTAACAAAGGCGTTCAACGGTAGCCGGCTTAAATGAATTTCTGCGGCAAGCCCAAGTAGTTGGCTTATAAAAGTAAATGACTAAGTCTGTCGTTCAGGTTTACCGGTAACTACCCCAATAACAGCGCTTGTTAATTTAATTTCTGTATGATGCGACATCGGGGTTCTTTAAGACATATATGATGCGATCCCTATACGAATAGAATCCTTTGAGTTTTGAGCTCTAACTTGGAATCTGGCTTAGTGTTAGTGTGGTACGATATCTTATCGATGACCCAAGGTTCGTATCCGCCTATTTTATTCCATAATAAGTCTGAGCTTTCACGAAAGGTATGTGTAAAATATATAACCATAGGAAACTGAAACCGTAGAATGGAAGGGGAGCATTTTTTTTTTGACGGGGGGAAACGCATTTACGCACTGCCCTTACCTATTGTATTAGTGAGACCGAAGTCTCCCAATACAATAGGTAAGGGGGCACGGAGGGACGAACTCCGTGCCAGTGTGGGACTCGCCCGGGCGTGAAGCGCCCGGAAATACCCACTAAAACCCCCCGGGGCCGTCCGCTGCATTTGGGATGGGGGCGATACGGGATTGCAAGGCATGCCGCCTCGTCGCCCCCTGCGGCGAACCCACCGAGTCTCGTCCGTGCAGTGGCCCAATGGGGATGGGGGAGAATACTTCTCCACCCCACCTCTTCGCCCGCCCCCCCGAAGGGAGGCATGACCCAACGGTCAACATTCCGGGGAGCAGGATATGCTTCCTGCCCCCCATAAATACCCACCTGCCTAACGCAGTTTTAAGATCTTCAAGTTTAAAAATCTACATCAAGAACCTATATCTGTATTTCGATAGTAGGACCAGTTTATCTAAGTTTAGCCGTCTACGTACGTACTCTCACTTAATACTATGAAAGTTGTTTTCGTAATAAAAAGTAAAGATAAACTTCGCGCACTAAACTACAAAAGTTAGTATAAACTAAGCAGGTATTTAATGAACAGATATATATATATATATATATATATATATACAATGTTTCTACCTTAATAAAAACCTTTCTAAATGAGTCAGCATGTAAAAAATGTACAGGCTTTGTTAATTTAGTACTTTTTTAAAACCGATTTCAAAAAAGAGGAGGTTATAAAATTCCGTAGAGTTGACCAATGTATTCAATTAGCGACGTCCATTTACACCACTTTGCTATCCGTAAGCTGGCACCGATTTTGAAATTATTAGTGATATTAAAACAAAGGACATATAAGACTAGCTGTTGTTGCGACTTCGGTCCTGTAAAATTCAGACATGTATATTCTAATAGACAATATATACCCTCCTCCGTCCCGTCCCGTCTATCATACCAAAAATCCAAAATGTGTCCTGTAATAGATTCTGAATCCCGTACATAGTTTTTTTTTTTCTCAAACATCATGAATTTACATAAAAATCTTCATTCTCCAATCTATAGATTTTGTCCCGTTAGCCTTTTGGTATATCTATGTCGTATTCCAGAACAGTCCAAATTATTAAAAATTAAGTATAGCGCCATCTATGAATAGTTGGCAGAAATACATACATAAATTGCTTACGTAATCACCATTCATAACCCTTCGTCCCCCATGTCATTAAAAATAAACAAAACTTGAATCGTCCAATTATAGTAAGAAAGAAATAATATTATGTTCCGCGCCATATTTTTACCTATTGATATCATAATTGAAGTCAGTTCACTACTTTCATAAAATGACCCCTTAATACAACTCCTAGAAGTGGCCTAGATATTATATAAAAAAAAAAAAAACTGTTTTACACCCACATACTTATACTTTATTTACTATACACAAATTTTAAATTATGTCATTTGCTTCAATTTGAATCAATCCATAATTTTTTTGTTCTCGTATAAGACTAAAACGTATTTACTTACAAAATCTTCTTTCATATTAAAGTCGCCGCGTGTCATTCAAATTACTATAACTTTTGATAGAGTGGACGGATTTTAATGAAATATAGTTTTGATGCTACTCCGAAATATGATTTATGATCCAAATTCTCTTCAAACTGTCCCGGAAAAATCGTTAGATTCAACCCTCCAATTTTTGTCCCAGTTCTTACACAAACTATCGCCAAAATACTTTTATAGTGCGAGCAGGTAGAAACTTTAACCAAATCTGTAAGCTACATGACTTTGATGTATTCTCCACTAATTTAATATCCGCTGGAAGATAGCTGAGCTTGGTCTTTTTTTGTTAATCATGTCATCTTATAATATCTATTATTTAATGTTTAATATCATTTTCTCATTTTAAATTTAGGATAAAATAAGTTAGATATAACGTTGTGACTTTATTTCACATGTGTATTTCCTAGAAATTTAATATCTATTCGTGAAAATCTGTAATTGGCTAATCATTGTATATTCTTAGTGCTATATCGTTTTATTGCTGTAGATTTTCCATATAAATAAAATAAAAATAAATAAATGATTAACAGTTTGAAATTTTTAAAATATACTTAGTACTTTTCCAATTGATACCTGCGCAACCAAACAGACAGACAGATATTTCTAAAAATATGTTTAATTATCTATTTTTAGTCCCTTGCGTTAATATTTTCACAAAAATCTACAATATACAGACACGTGAATATTACATAGTAAACAGAAGCGGATTAGTAAATTAATTATTTATTTACTTTTTAGTGCAATTTTTAAAGTTTGTACTTTTGAAGTAGGTTTCGTTTTTAATTTAAAAAGTATTTTTTTTTCTTAATTATCATTCAAATATGTAGTCTTGAAGTTTTGCAATTTATCAAGTACCTTTAAATCTACTTGGGAAACAGTTCACTTAATCTTTTTTTTATATATTTGATATCAGTTTAAAAGAATATTGGCTCTCGATTTCGTTATATAGTGGCGATAATATAGAAGAGAAATAGAAAACGCTAACACATTCCTTGATTATAACATAGTATATTGCTTCGCCAATAATGCGGCTAAGTTTAGAATTCTAACCCGCGGGGTCGTTTTACCCGCAGATCCCTTATAATTCCTTAGAAAAACTGTTCTAAACTATTTTATCTCATCAAATGTTTTAATAACAGTATCTTTGCATTAAAATGTCAGCCGTCCCTTGATGTAATGAACATCTCTTAGGATATTTCCTTTTTATGAAAAAGCTAATTTCATTTCTCAACCATAATCGAGTTTCTTACGGGTAAATTGCTATGTGAAAACAAGCAGAAAAAGAAGAAGAAAAATGTGTAACAGGAAAATTTTCCATTTTATATATCTAACGTTATCTGTTTTGTGGTTTTACTTGTCTCCCTGCTTATCTTTTAATAATTATTCTGATGGATTTTTCTTAATCGTTTATTTTTTTACATTCAAGGCGTAATTTATGCATTCGCAAAATGTACAAAAAATATCACTCAGGTTTTATTTATTTATATATATACTGCATAATATGATTTGTTTTTATTAGCGATCATCGCCATTATTAGAACACCATCTAATTACCTTTCACAAAGTTTAATGTAGAAACTTTCCTACGTCTTTGTAAAAAAAAAATGCCTCATCATACATTAAAGCGACATAGAATGACACAATTTATTCGGTATTTAGAGCACGTAGCGTTCAACGAGGACGGATAATTAACGAGCTATTCCAAGCTAATTAGCCAACGACATCACAGTGTAAATTAATTTTAAATATCTCCCCACTTATCCTATTAATTAAACGACAATAAGTTAATTTGGTGTGTGCTTATGAAATGACTGAAGCGTTGGTTTTTGTTGCAAAAAGTTTTTGTTTTTGTGTTTTAATTTGTAACATTCATTTTGTTTAGAACATTTATTTATTATCCTTTACGAAGTTCAATCTTGTTCAGCTACATGAAATATTTAATTAACCTAAAATTTTAAGAAAGACAACATCATACAAGCAACTTTATGCCAATCGGAAAGATTATTTTTATTGTAAAAATATATTTTTTGATTGGAGTAGAGAATTATGTCGACAAACAAATTACCGCCATTCCTTTAACAGACTATGCTGTTGACCTCAATACCCTAAAAAGCTTCACCGGGTTTGGTAGCGAGCATTAACATCCACAAGATACATGACCACCAGCACGATTTCATGCAATACTTTGCTCTAAAACGATTTAATACTATTTCGGTCTAGTAATGCAGTGAAAAAATTTTGTATTGCGATGCGGTATGTGCTGGCTGCGGGAAGGAATAAGAGATTGCTGGAACTTACATATCTTAACAATGTATTTTCTGCTATTTCACACACTCGCGCTGCCTTCTTAATTCATTTATATGGCAATTTTACAGGATACTTGCGCATGCGCTTACGTGTACGAGTGTCAGTTATCGAGAGGAACCAACAAGAAACTCTATCTCTTTTATCTCTTCTTTTATTTAGATGTTTTTTTACACACATTATAGTTACAATAGGTTTTGGCGGATGTACATTTCCAGACATCACTATCGTTCACGTAATTTACGTAATATCGTACAGTATATCCAGTTACATCGGTACTGTAATAGACATTGGAATCTGTAGTTTAATGTAGGCTTAGCGTATGAACCCCCGGCTGACCAACCCCCCCGGCTGACCGACCCCCCCCGGCTGACCGAGCCCTCCGGCTGACCGACCCCCCCGGCTGACCGACCCCCCCGGCTGACCGACCCCCCCGGCTGACCGACTCCCCCGGCTGACCGACTCACCCGGCTGACCGACTCCCCCGGCTGACCGACCT
This sequence comes from Samia ricini, assembly GCA_014132275.2. Classification (NCBI taxonomy): domain Eukaryota; kingdom Metazoa; phylum Arthropoda; class Insecta; order Lepidoptera; family Saturniidae; genus Samia; species Samia ricini. The sequence goes on along the minus strand of AP028161.1, from coordinate 2,151,630 downwards.
AACTAGGTCATGCCTCCTACGGGAGGCGGGCGAAGAGGTGGGGTTGAGAAGTGTGTACACTCCCCCATCCCCGCAGGGCCATTGCACGACGAGGCCCGGTGGGTTCGCTGCAGGGGGCGACGCGGTGCTTGCGAAAGCCACCCCGTGTCGCCCCCATCCCAAATGCAGCGGACGGCCCCGGGGGGTTTTAGTGGGTATTTCCGGGCGCTTCACGCCCGGGTGAGTCCCACACTGGCACGGAGCTCGTCACTCCGTGCCCCCTTATCTATTGTATTGGAGGACTCTGATCCCTCAAATACAATAGATAAGGGTAGTGTAGTGCGTAAATGCATTTCCCCCCGTCAAAAAAAAAAAAAGGCTTAGCGTATGAAAAATTCCGCGTAATTTAAATCTCATACAGCAGACTAAGCCAATGTCCGTATCATTTTGGTATATTTGCGCTAGCTACAACTCATCCTGCCTTAAAAAACTAAAAAAGCGTTCGTCCTAAAACAAACAATGACAGTATCAAAGATCTTTCGGTAAATAACGGTCATTTCGAAACAAAAAACATCTATAAACTTTGATTACTCTTACTAGTCTAAAACACGGCAAGGTTAATTTGTTTTTTATTTTATTTATTAATTTATACCGGCCATTATACCTGATCAAAGTGGTTTGAATATCATCATTGAATATTCCTTAAAAAGAATATCTGTGTTTCAAATTACCGAGAGACTATACTTGCTCATTAATAGTCTGTTGCCGGTGTCCGCTTCCTTTCTAGGTTATATAATGACAGATATTGAGGACAATAAAGCGACGGCGTCGACTACGTTTCGGTAGCAACGAAATATTAATTAGCCTTTGTCCGGGCCATCCCCTATTGGTATTTCGTAGTTATACACCCACTCGACTCGACGTCGGAAGGCCGACCAGACTTAATGAGAAGTAAACTCAAAATGGCAAGAGGAATTTTAATAAAAATATTTTGTACATATTTTAGTAGAGACATAACTGTCTGTTTTCATTAAAGCGGTATTTTGTTTTAAAATTTAGATAAAATACACACAATAGAATAATATAGGTATAAATTAATTAATTAATTAATTAATTAAATAAATAAATAAAGCCGTTTCTATTTTGTACTGATTATACATCTTCATTTTTTTATATAATTATAAATATTAACTAAGGTTAATTAGTTGTGCTCCGCAGCTGCAAACATCGTAAGTAAAATTCATTAAAACTTCGATAATTTAAATAAAACATGAAGTTTAATAAGCTTCACCAATAATAATTTTTTAACTATTTTTTAAATGTATGGCTAATAACTGGATGGCGCTGGCGATGTCTTATTTCTCGTGTAATTTTAAATCGCGATGTCTAGATTGTCGCCAGATTAATGAAATTAATGACGCCTCAATGTTGACCAGTGAGTTCTAGGGTTATAGCTCAAATATAGCACAAAAAGTGAAAGTGATTAAACTATCAATAATGGAGGGTTTGCCTCGTACAGAAAAATATCCTCGGCGTTGACGTATTATCGTCATAGGTAGAAAAATTCCAGATAGACAAAAAGTCCCGCATTATTTATTTGTTCTTTGTAATATATAAAATTGGATCTTTTTTAAGCGTACCGAGTTTAATTTTAAATTCCACATACATTTACCCCGGAGCTTTAAATAAAACTGTACGATCACTAAACATATTTATATCGTCCACGACTGGCAGTGGTCCAGTACACAGCAACAAGTATATGGGGTGCCACTCACCACCCACAGCCTATTTAACATAACTATTAGTTACAGAGATCAGATCTGATTCTACGAACGGAGATATTATAGAATTAACCCTTTACTCTTAACTCCTTCTGTTCTACTCTTTCTTATAACCTCTCTGTTACTTTATGACGTGTAGTTTTTTTTGATTTTACGTATCTTTGGTTATCTTATGATTTGATCTCACTTGGAACAGATCATCTTGGAATTGTATTAGCGAGCTATCTGATTTGCGACTGGCTATCTATTACTCTCAAAAAGAACATCTGTCGACATTTTTTTTTGTTTCTATTTATTCCGGACTATGTGTCAACTGACGAACATACAAACACATTAAGACATATTCATTTAAAATCTTTACCATTTATAAAGTTTATAGAAAATAACTGTTTCTATTTTTGAAAAGAAATAACAATAAGACAAGTCAATATAGGTATTAAATATAGCTAATAAAAATAAAAATCGACTGATAAACAGCGTTGAATAATGTCTTCAACTGTTTTTGAAGTTATACTTCTTTAGGCGCGTTATGAAAAAATGATGAGAGTGAAATTTTAAGATGCGCGCGCATCTGTGACACAAAATTAACAGTATGAAGTTGTCTGCTTAACCGCTCATTAAGTCTCGAAAAAAAAGCTACCAACAAAATAGAAATTGAACCTCGATATTAGTCGCGCATATTGGTACGCTCGTCACCTCTGATCACTGTTTTCATATTTATAATATTTATCAACATGTTTCTAGTTTATACATTCACAACACGTGTTTTAGTTTCATACAAATGCGAATTATATATGTGCTAATAAATTATATTCAGTAGTGATTTAAATTGAATATTTTGATTGATATCACTTACTATTTGTGAATATTAGTGAAAAAAAATTGTGCTTATATACTTTTTCAAGTGCTCCAAAATAATTGAGGTTAACTATCCGTATGTATTATTTATTGATATAAATTAAAATACTTTTATTTAATATAATTAACACTAAATATTATTAAATTATTTTATTTCATTTTTCAAATTTAAAATGAACTTTGTTGATTATCCTTTTCCAATCCTTCTATTATTTTATTGTAATTAATTATTTGCATGAAATTAAAAACTATTTTTTAATGATGCCAAAGAAGTATAACTTCTCATGCGCGTACATAAGTACACGCACCCATTTTTATTTTTTTTTTCTTTGCCTGGTTATATAAAGATATATTAGAAATATGATTGGCAAATAAAACAAAGGATGCAAGACAAGAAATAAAAGGTATTTAATTAAAAATTTGTAACTTTTCTTTGTGTCACACATTAGTCTTACGTTATTTATAGCAATAACGACGTAATAATAATAGTTTAAGTGATGTTGGCAGAGAACACAGTTATGGCGGTTGAATTTTGATGAGCTCCACAAGTGGCCGGTGAACTTCGAACACATATATAACCTATAGCTTATGTTTATACACTCATTTTTATTGCAGAAACATATGTGCCAGTGAACATGGAAGATATATTAAAACGAATGGTCCCTCTGTGGTTAATATTCTATCATAATTAACACATCGTTACTCATCATTAGGTGAGATTGTAACAAAGAACTAAGTCTATGCAGTGGAAAAAAAATGAATCGATTTTGTGTTGTTATTTAAAAATAAATAAAACCCCTCTGTTTTCTTACCTTTTTTTTGTGACGAGGGGAATGCATTTACGCACTACCCCTACCAATTGTATTAGTGAGACCGAAGTCCCCCAATGCAATAGGGAAGGGGGTGTGGAGGGACGTGTGAAGCGTCCGGAAATACCCACTAAACCCCCCGGAGCCGCCCGCCGCATCTGGGACGGGGGCGATACGGGATTGCGTTAGCATTGCTCCGCGTCGCCCCCTGCGGCAGGCCCAGCAGGGCCACGTTAAAACAGGGTCACATCCAAACCTGTTTTCTTACCTAAAATAAAAGGCAACTTCTTTTTCTATATTTATCCATCTATAACTCGAAAACTACAAAACCGATTTACTTGATTCTTTTTTTTATATGATAGATCTGTCTTCTAACTTTATTATTATTTATACACAAAGCCAAGACAATAAGCACTTTCACTTGTGAAATACTTTGTTTAGAATACATAATTCAGTGAAGTATCGTAAACAATTGTTATAAGCGGACGAAGCTGCGGGCGCAGCTGATATAATAAAAAGAATAATAGATATAATTTTCTCCTTTTATACGAATTTACGAGAATAATATCCGATCCCATTCGATATTATCCACATTATGTATGATAATATACGCTTTCTTTAATATATGGGAAGAAGCGATGCACCTGAGCTTTATTGCGGTCAAGAGCGAGCGCGAATCGCGCTTTAAGAATTCCGTAGGTGTTGTTTATTTTTAATGATGATACTACTAAAGAGTCATGGACAACTGATCATGGATAGAAATGTAATAGTTTAATACATCTAATTTAATTAATATTATAATAATGTAATTTACTAAAATATACAATTATAAATATTAATTTTAACGGGTTTTCACGCGTTACCTTTGCTTTTTTCTATCCCGACGTTTCGGCTGGGTTTCACCAACCGTGGTCACGGGCTGACTGGCGGTGCGCGGCGTCGCCTACTGTGTTGAGGGGTATTTTGATAAACTACCCCCGTTTGGTCTTTATATTTATTATAGTCACAACACACAACACGGATTCGCCTCGTAATTACTATCGCGCTCGAGGATCCAGAACGTAGAGAAGGGAACCAACAGGTGGTTTATTACAAATCACCTAGTTGGTTCAAGCGGAATGCGACTTGAGTTTCGCAACTCTTGTCGCGGGAGTGAAGCCGGGAAGGTGCTTCGGCATAGCCCTACCTCAAAATCCTGCGCGTATTACGACGAAGGTGAAGCCATGTCGTCGCCAACAAGCGACGACGGAAAAGGCCCTTTTCAGGGCCAAAGAAGACTCAAAAGGAAAAAGAAGAAGCAGCCGAGGACGCCGACGCGAACCCAAGCGCGTCAAGACACCCGATCCGATGAGGACACCACGACGACCAGTAGCTGCCACACGGACTCCGATGAAGCCGCCCGAATGATGACACCGCATAGCCTGACGAAGGACAACGTCCTCCGTCATGAAAGATACCTGCGGGGGGAGGTAACCACACCCCCCCGCGCCCTAACTACCATCGCTGCATATGGCCGCCAAGTGCTGCCATCTGCGGGGGTTGAGGCGGGAAATATCTCGCCCCCCCCCGCACCGCCGTGCAGCAGCCGCCCAGTGCTGCCATCTGCGGGGGTTGAGGCGGGAACTATCCCGCCTCCCCCCGCACCGCCGAGCACTTCTACGCGCGGCAGGCTTGAGGGGGTCGAGGCGAGAAAAATCTTGCCTCCCCCCGCGCCGCCGTGCGGTAGTCGAGAAGTGCTGCCATCTGCGGGGGTTGAGGCGAGAAATATCTCGCCTCCCCCCGCACCGCTGAGCGCTTTTACGCGCAGCATGTATGCGGGGGTTGAGTCGAGAGTATCCTCGCCTCCCCCCGCACCGCCGAGCGTCTATACGCACGGCAACAGGCCTGGGCCCGTTGCCGCAGCAAGGGTGAGGCCGGCGTTGCCTCCCCCCGCCCTATCTGCCACCGCATCCCGCGATCCGCGGGTAAAGTTACGAGCGGAGGAAGCGACAACGTTTCCCCCCCCCACCCCCGCCCAACCCGGCCGCAAGCAGTTGGAGTGCGCAGCCGACGCCTGGCCGCGCGGGAGCCCCGCCGACCGCCCCAACCGCCGAGAGGCGTCCGCCGTCAGCCGCAGCATCCTCACCAAACACCATCAAGGAGAGGGACACCATAGTTCTCGCCCAACTAGTTGAGACGGGTCTCCTCTCCTTGGGGATGATGCGGTGGATGGCGCTTTACCTCCGCGTTTCGGAGGCCGAGACGGAGGGGCGCTCACCAGGTGCGGAAGACGTCGCAGCTCTCCATATGGCTGCGGCCGGGGTCACAGCACCCCCCCCCATCCCCGCGACGGTACTCGACCGCAGTCCGGTCGGCCGCGGGCGAAGACGCAAGAGGAGCGAGGGAGAGGAGGAGGACGAGCTGCGAGTGGGTAGGAGGACGCGCTCGCTGCCGTCCCCCACCCCCCCGCTTCACCCGGCGAAGAGGCAGCTGACTGCATGGGCAGCTGCGGAGCGGATGCTGGCCGCGAGGTACGCCGGCTCGACGGTCCCAGCCGGGACCGGAGAGCCAGTACCTCCAACCTCAGCGGCCGCTCCGCTCCCGCAGCGCCAGCGCCACCGACCATCACGGCAGCCACCTGCGGCGCAGCCGCAGACACCTGCGGCGCAACCGCAGCCACCTGCGGCTCACCGGCCACCTGCGGCCAGCCCGCAGTGCGACCCGGCCGTAGCTGCGACAGCGCGCGCGACGCCTACTGCAAGGCCTGGACCCAGTGTGGTCAAGGCGAAGGTGTCGGCGACTCCCGTGCCCGCAGCACCGGCACCAGTACCAGTACCAGCGAGATCGTTCGCGGCGGCGGTAGGAGCGCCTCAGCGCCAACCGGCGCAAGGGACGCCGTTGCCCCCGGCCGCCACACACCACCAGCCGCAGCAACAACAACAGCAGCAGCCGAAGCCGGACACGCCGAAGGGGCCTTCAGCCCCCAACGTCAAGCAGGCACCGGCACCAAAATATCCGCCACTGATAGTGGAGCGTCTGCCAGAATGGCAAAGACATTTCAAGCTGCTGACCCAACAGCTCGGCAGAGCTCCGAACGCTCGCCCCTTTGGGACAGGGGTGAAGTTCTTGCCGGAGAGCGTAGACGAGTACCGAGTAGTACAACGTTACCTCACCAAGGCGGAGAAGGAGGAAGGCATCGCCTGGTTCTCCTACTCCTTGCCTGCCGAGCGAAGCCTCAAGGTGGCTCTGAGGGGACTACCCTCAGACACGGACCCCGCTGACATCACAGCCGCCTTACAGGAGCGAGGCTTCGAACCCGAGTTCGTAAAGAACATCATGGCGCGTGGAGGTCGCCCGGGTTCCGTTTTTCACGTCGTCCTGAAGCGGACACCAACAACCCCGGACATCTATGCAGTAAATGAATTACTGTGCATGAGGGGGATTAAAATAGAAGCCTGGCGCGGTAAGACTGGTCCCGCCCAGTGCCACAGATGCCAACAATTCCGGCACAGCTCGATGCAGTGTCATAGAACACTCGCTTGTGTCCGGTGTGGAGAACCACACGTAGCTCGGGAATGTGGTCGCTCAGTTGAAGAGCCACCGACCTGTGCCAACTGTGGCGGACCGCACCCTGCCAATTATAGGCAGTGTCCGGTCTTCCGTAGGGAAGCCAGGTACCGGACGGACGGCTGGCATAATTACGCGCACTGGCGATCACCTCTCAGGACGCGTAACGAAAGGGTCAGCAATTCCACCGCAAACGACAGTAGGGGAGACGGCGTCAGCGTCACTGATGGCGCCGGCCAATGAGCCTACGAGTCGCGGTGCGACTACTGGACCTGGGAAAAGACGCCGACGCCAGAAGAAGAAGTCCGCGGTTCAGGATCGTACCGCGGGCGCGTCGAGTGATAGACCTGCCCCTCTGGCACCTCCATCCCCCCCCCCGGCTCAGCAGCTGGACACTTTGACGGCGACCCTCGGTGTCCTGCAGGAGATCTTGTCGGCCGTTAAGGAGGGTGAGAAAGGTCAGAAGGCCACCCTATTGGGATTACTGAAGCTCCTAAATCCCAATGCTTGAGTTAAGGGTGTGCCATTGGAATGCCCAGGCGCTCACGGGGAAGAGAAGGCTACTGATAGCCTTCCTCCGTGAGCAAAAGATTGACGTGATGCTGATATCGGAGACTTTCCTGCGTCAAGGCGAAGAGTTTCGGGTCCCTAACTACTTCGCATACAGGAAAGACGAGAGGAGTCCGACGAGTGGCCGCCCGTACCGAGGACTTTTAGTCCTCGTCAAGAGGAATGTCGTACATCAGCCAATACCCTTTAAAGAGTACCAGTCACTCTACGCTCTGGGGGTATTGTTGCACGTCGATGGTCAGGACTTGAAGGCTTACGCCATATACCGACCAAATAACCAGCCCACACAGATGCTGGAAAGAGAACTTGAGGAATTAATGGCGGGAGGTACGCCAACGATCATGGCAGGAGATTTTAACGCGAAGCACACCTCCTGGAACTCCTCATGTAATACGCAACCTGGTCGACAACTCTTGAAGCTTGCAGAAGACTATAGCTTTGATATCCACGGCCCAGACGAGCCAACACATCATAGCCCGAGGTCGCAAGACGTTTTGGACATAACGTTAACGAAAGGGCGCTTGAATCCACCGAGGCAGACAGTACTGCCGGATCTACCCTCGGACCATAGACCTGTCCTTCTCGAAGTCTCCGAGTCACCTACGCGAGTATTATTCCCAGCATCACGTACGCGGATTGATTGGGCAATATTCGTGAAGGAGCTAGAGAGCACCACACCGACGCGAAAGATGTCCACGCCGGAAGATGTGGAACGGATGACGGGTGAACTCACCCATTGCATCCGCAGCGCCCGAGAAAAATCTACTCGCACCATTCCGACGGAGTCGAGGCTCAAACCTCTTCCCCGGCGGATTCAGGATCTCATAAAAGAGAAACGAGCGCTGCGGAGGGAGTGGCAGATTACCCGTTGCCCCTTCACGAAGACTAGACTTAACTCGATGGTGACACGAGTTAAAATTGCCCTAGATGACCATGCAGCCGAAGCGTGGGAGAACCATATAGACGAGATTATCACGGACAGCTCGGTTCCCTCAGTACACCGTCTATGTAAGCAGCTATCGAGCACACCGGAGCCGGTCCGCCCCTTACTGGGCGAAGATGGCTTCCCACGCTTCACAGCAACTGATCGGGCGGAGATCTTTGCTACGTGTTTGGAAGAACAGTTCTCCCCGAACGACGAAGCGGACCTTCAGCACGTCTTCAATGTAAACCGACACCTAGACAGATACTGGGCTGAGCCTGTAGTCGGCGGCAGCCCGGCAGACGCCCTGTTCTTCACCCCGGCCGAAGTAAAATCGCGTGATCGGGAAACTGAAGCCCAGGAAGGCCCCCGGTGCGGATAACATTACCGTTGCAATGCTGCGTCACCTGCCGCTGAGATCACTCGCGGCGGTGACGCGGTTATTCAATGGTATTATCCGCTCGGGGCACTTCCCGAACGACTGGAAGCTCGGACTGGTCCGCATGTTACCGAAGCCCAGGAAGAACCTGCAAAGACCAGAAAACTACAGGCCAATCACTTTGCTCAGCACGCTGTCTAAGGTGTTCGAGAGGCTCGTGCTGGCCAAGATGCTGCCGCACATGAACCTGAGAGCCGAACAGTTCGGGTTTAGAGAGCATCACTCTACTGTTCTCCAACTCACGAGGGTCATTGACATAATAGATACCGCAAGAAGAAGAAACAGACAATACGTAGCAGTTGTACTGCTGGACATGGAGAAGGCGTTTGACAAAGTATGGCACCAGGGGATGCTATACAAACTGTTAACGACCACCACGATCCCTAGGAAGATTCTCCATGTCCTGAAGTCTTTCCTGGAAGACCGCCGCGCCCAAGTAGTGGTCGAAGGCCAAGTGTCTCGGGAGTTCCCTATGAGAGCCGGAGTCCCGCAGGGTAGCTGCCTCTCTCCTAGCCTCTACGCCGTCTATACGAACGATATGCCCGTGCGCGGGTGGACAGAACTCGCATTATTTGCTGATGACGCCGCCTACTTTCATGTAGATAATACGCCACTAGATGCGCAAATTGAAACCCAGCGTTTACTTGATACCCTTCCTGAATGGCTACGGAGATGGAGGCTGCGGGCCAACGTAGGGAAGACACAGGCACTCATGACTAGAGTGATGATGAGTAGATTACCACCTTGCTTGACGCTCCAGGGAAAGACTATACCGTGGAAGGATAAAGTTCAATACCTGGGAGTCACTATAGATCGAAACCTGACTTTTTCAAGTCATGTAGGAGATGTGATCGCGCGGACAAGAGCGGCGAGGAGAATGCTGCGTCCAGTGCTCACCTCAAGGCTACCCTTGAGAACGAGGCTTGGTTTATATAAAACCTATTTGAGGTCACGATTTACCTATGCCGCCCCTGCATGGTTCAGTCGCTTATCGGAAACGAACAAGAGACGGCTTAGAGCCCAACAGAGCATCACGCTTCGCATGATCGCGGGGGCACCGCGATACGTTAGCAACCACGTACTTGCGCGTGACTTACGTGTAGAGAGCCTGGATGCGTTCATAAGCAGCCTTGCAACCAACATGTTCCGAAGAGCGGACACGTCGGCGCACGTTCACCTCCAGAACATCGCGCCGTTGCACGCCAGACCTCCCGACAGTCGGAGAGGAAGAGGTGATCGCTTGTCATTAATACATAGGCCTCAGGCGCGCGATCTCATACGCCGGTCCTCGCCTAGCTGAGTAGGTAGTTGAAGGAGGACCGTGTCTATGACCCGTATAGATCGGGTGCATCTCCCTGACCCCTCAGAGTCCGATCGACAGCAGGATTAGCTCCCAGAACTCAGAAGATTACTCCACGAGGGACGCACCTGTGTGCCTCACCCAGTTGACTTGTCCGTAGGCGCGGACAAAGGAGAGGCCACCGTCGAAGGGAATAGCCCTGATGCGGTTTCCCCGTGTCCCCTATTAGTTCGTAGTTTAGCCTTAAGCGTAGTGTTGTGTAGTTTTTTTTCTGACTGTTTTGTTTTTTTTTTTACTTTCTTTTGTTGTTTTATTTGTTATTTTTTAATTTTATTATAGGGTGTAATCTAGTTTTAAGTTACACATTGTAATAATTTATTAAATAAAGTTAAAAGAAAAAAAGATTTAAAAAAGAATGGTTAGGGAAAGACACACGACACGCCGCTGCTAGACTGCTCGAGCTAAGGGAAGTGCACGAGATGAATTGCTATATAACACACAACACTAACCGTGTCCATCGACGATGCCTGTGACGATAAATCACGAACCTTAAGATTTTCTAGTACCGGATTCCACGCTGAGGAAAGCCTATACTCAACCTTCGCGATTGAAATTTGGATGTTTTTTAATTTCAATCGCTTCGCGAGCCATTCTACGATAGTATTGGCGATTAGTGGATAAAACTTTCGGCCGGTAAAGCAAAGTAAAAGCAAAGGTAACGCGTGAAAACCCGTTAAAATTAACTGAATTTAAATATGGAACGCGAAAACTTAAAAAATTACAAAATAAAACCCATCGCAACGCAAACAAAACAGATGATTACCTGTTCAAATGTATATTGTATTTTTCGTTGCATATTATTTCTTTTAGTTTTGAGGCGCTCTATAAAAAAATTATCTTTGCGCGATTTTGAAAAGAGAATCTTTTATAATTTTTAAATACTTGGCAGCTGAGAGGACTACTAAGTCCTCACGGTAACATGCAAAGGCAAGCGCTTGCCTTTGAACGTAACCTACACATGGTAATTATGTCATTGATGAAACAACGCAACGTGCTTTGATATCGCTCGCTACCTTGTCCACGGGCCTGTGATATTACTTCACTCAAGTAATCTAATGCAATCAAAACTTCGTATACGCTACCGTTGAAGTTCTGAATTAGTTATTCTACAGATCGTCTAGATAATTTGCAGATTTACTAGTATTCAACCTTTTAAGTGTAGTTTTAATAACTGGTATACACACATACTGTCATGAATATATGCAAACACTACAGTGTTTCGTTATTATCGTATCGTATTTTGATTTCGTGCGCTCTTTAAATCTAATCGGTGCAGTGTTGGAACGCCTTCTTATACGGTATAACATTGGTTATCAACCAATGGGATCGCTCGAAAAAACTCGAAGCGCATACGCGATACAACCCGGCATAGTTGGAAGCGTCGCGGCACTCTCCTCCGATAACGTGACAAAAGGAAGACCTACGGCTTAAAACGTTTTTTAAGAAGTTAACTACACGAAGAACGTTTCCACCGTTTACCAACTATTTTAAATCTTATTCGTGTGAATGAACAGTGGAGAACCAACATCTGCCGGCCGGCCTAAGTGAATACCGCAAGAACCTGGACGCAGACTATCCGGTGAGTACCGTGCATGATACCCATTGCTTGATAGTTTGTGTTATATCGTATTTACCGGCGAGTATATCAGTATACTCGATCCAGAGTGGCGAATTGACACTGCATCGTATTAGAATCGCGTTAGTTCGTTACATACAGCATTCCATTTGCTAAGTTTTGGACACTCATTTTTCGCTTCTTTTACTCTCACGCTTATCAGTCACGGGTACTTCTGACTTGGTCTTTTTTTAGAACGTCTTCGATCTAATCTACCATAGATACGATAGCCTAAGGCGAGCTTCGTTTACAAAGTCGCTCTCGCCTTAACTCAGTAGCTATAAAACGACAAACCTTATGAACATATGTGATCGAGAAGTTCGCCTTCCCGTGTAGATAACTAAAACCTGATCATAGTATAACTTCGCTATATTGGAAATATCTTAATTCTTTACGATAAAAAAATAATCTGAACATTATCTAATGACATTCTGGCTAATAAATTGGTTGAGCTAAGTAACGTTATTTTTAATTTGTTTTGCGTTTTGAAACCCACACAGTTATGGAGCGATCCATGCCTTTTTTGTGTAAAAATTAAATGTGTATATTAAATGATACAGACATCACCAACTCCATAGAACCGCTTCAATTGCGCAGGGACATAGCCTCTCTAAGCGTATTTTACCGCTTGTATCATGGCGAGTGTTCTGAAGAGCTCTCTGACCTGATCCCCTCCTCTCCATTCCATAAGAAAGAAAGAAAGAAGAAAGAAAGAAAGACAGACATTTATTACCATATTTTAGAACAGATTTACAAAAAAAAACTACAATTAAGCATATAAGAAAAAAAAAACATATGGTAATAAGGACTGGCGTCAGCATTTGCCGCTTTATAACTGTTGCATTAAAAAAACGGCGCTGTTTTTCAGCCAGCCCTTTTCCGGCCGTAACATAAAATATATAAATATAACACTTCGTGCCTTACTTTTATAATTACAATAACAGTTTTTTTTTTAATAAGTAAAAATTAAAATTAGGTAAACAATATTTTGAAACAAATTTAAAAACTCAACAGTGAACTAGTTATAATTTAACTCAAAAAACTAAAAAAAAAAAAAATAATAAATAAAAAGTAAATGCAGACATCAGCTTAACAAATTGATAAAAAAAAAAAAAAAAAAGGAAATTTTACTTGTAAGTTAATTTTTGGTTTTCTAATATACATATTTTTAAATTTTTCTTGAAAGTAAATTTTGTTGTAAAAGTTAGCGGAGGGGGTAAATCGTTCCAAATTTTGATGCCGCATATTTAAAACCTCCTTTATAACCTGTGGTCCTATGTTTAGGTATAGATGTAGTATATCTTGTTTTAGATCTAGTATTAATATTGTGAATGTTCTTAAACCAATCAAATTTATTATACAAATATTCAGGTTTTTTACTCAAAACAATGTTATGGATAAAACACGCTAAATGTAAGTATCTCCTGGACCACATACTTAATATGTTTTCACTATTAATAATCGGCGATACATGCGACCACTTAGGTACATTGTAACAAAATTTGACACATGCATTTTGGACACGTTGTATTGCGTTAGAAGTTTTTTTCATTATTCTAGGCCCATATACAACATCACAGTAATTAAAAGGTGATAAGACGATTAAATCACATAGAAGACTTCGAACATTTAATTTTAAGTAATCTCGCACTCCATAAAGTACTTTCAATTTATAGAAAGCATTTTTAATTTTACAGTTTATATGTTCAACAAAGCGCATTTTTTCGTCTAGCATTAAACCCAAATTTCTAGCAACCGATACTCTTTCTAAATTTTCATTTTTTATTGAAATATTAACTTTTTTCTCTACAACTTTTCCTATCTGCTTATTTGTACCTAAAATCATATACTTAGTCTTTGTAGGATTTAGTTTTAATGAATTTTTTTTTTCGGACCATTCATATATCTTATCCAGATCTGAGTTCATATTATCTACTGCTATGTACACATTTTCCTCGCTAAATGATTGATAAATTTGAGTATCATCAGCATATAAATGTATGTTACTAAATTTAGGAACTTGTACGAGATCCGTCGTAAATAGTATGAATAAAAGAGGACTTAAAATAGAACCCCTGCGGGACGCCTTGAGAAATGTACCGTATTTGGGAAACTTTTCTCTCTCCTGTATGATATTCCGTTACTACTTGTTGACAGCTATTTGTTAAGTATGATATAAACCAAAGTTTGGTTGTTTCCGAAACACCATAGTAAGACAATTTTGATATCAGTAATTCTTTATCTAAACAATCGAAAGCTCTAGAGAAATCAAGTAGAACTAAGATCGAACTTTCCCCGGTATCCGATGCTGAAATAATATCATCACATACTTTGGCTAAGGCAGTGCAAGTACTATAACCAGACCGAAATCCTGATTGGAGTGTAGGAAGTATGTTATTTTGTTCTAAATAAGATTTTAGTTGCTTCTCAACAACACGTTCAACAATTTTAGATAAAACCGGAAGTATACTAATGGGGCGTAGGTCTTTTATTTGTTCTATATTACTACTTTTAGGAATTGGTTTTACAATGGCTAATTTCCAATTATCCGGAAATACTTTTGAAATTAAGGATTTATTCACAATTCCCGTGATCACTGGAAGAGTTTTCTCAATCGTAAGTTGTATCATATCAATCGTTATGGTATCATGTCCACAAGCATTTGTTTTTATAGAGAGTATTATTTTTAGAATTTCTGTAGTTGTTACCGGTTTAAGATCAAAATGCAAGGCACTATTGTATTTATATGTCTGAAAAAAGTTTAAAGTGTTTTTATCTGGCTTAGGTAACCCCGGGACCTCTAAAAAAAAAATCGTTAATCTTGTCAGGTTCATTTATATTATCGGGTATATATGAGTCACTCGGATTTTTAATAACAGATGTACGTTTTAAATGTTGCCACATTGCCTTCGGATTATTTATATTATTATTTATGTAGTAAGTAAAATATGCCTGTTTCTCTCTTCGTAGACTTGAAATAACCAGATTTTTTAGTTGTCTATAATATTGTTTTGCCACTTCTGATTTAGTATTTCGAGCCCTTTTCAAAGCATCATCACGAAGTGACATCATTAACTTTATAATATCGGTTATCCAAGGGCTTGTAAGTTCAGTTACTCGTATTCGTTTTAAAGGAGCGTGTTTTATCAAACAAGGAAAGAAAGAGCGAATTAAACATTTCAACCATATTATTTACATCGTCAATAGAAAGGATATCTAGCCATTGTATAGATCTAAATCTATAAGAAATGAACTTGAATCGATATTTTTTAATGACCTTGAATAAATATACCGTGGAGACTGTTTTGGTTTTTTAACATCAAATTCTGTAAGTACGAGGGCATGATCACTTAAATCCTCATTATGAATGACATCAATTTTACGACACCTTTCCGGTATATCGGTGATGACGAGATCAATAAGACTCTGAGAAGTATCTGTGACCCGAGTAGGAACTTTTACGACTTGTTTCATATTGTATTGATTAAATAACTCCGTCAGCTCTTTAGAGTGATACGAGGATATTTGTAACATATTTACGTTAAAATCAGTTAAGATGCACATGTAGTTACAATACCTCAGAGAATTGATAGCATCACTTAGGTCATTTAACGCATTTATAACTGAAAGCCCTTCAGGTCGATACGCAGTGCCAACGGCTATTTTTGCTCCAGGAAGCAAAACTTCCAGCCACATCTGTTCCAATAGAGTAGGCGGATGTGAAAAGACACGAACACGTAAACCTCGTCTGATATAAAACCCAACTCCGCCGCCTCTTTTACCTTGTAGCCGGGGTATTTGTCTAAGCATATATCCCGGTATATGTGGCGTTTGATTCTCAGCTCCTTGACGGATCCAAGTTTCATTCAACGCTAAAATGTCTGGTCGTCTATTTAAGATAGTAGCCCTTAGTTCATCTTGCCCAGTATTGAGAGATCTTACATTCAGCAGTCCAAGTTTTAAATTTTCTCTTTTCAATGGGACCATTTAAAAACAAGAAAACGAATAAAAAAAATAGTAAGAACATTCACGTGACTACCCATTTGTGGACGTACAAACAACAATAAAATAAGAAAAAAATTATGAAAGGTACTCATAGACTTACCGTCGGTTACAATATAATGAACAAAGAAAAGCAACTTTAAAATAAATAAATGACATGACTTAAAAACTATTTGAAATGTATTTATGATTAATATCATTACATCAGATATACGTTGAAAACATAATTCTATCAGTGTTTGGGAGTTTTTAAAATTTTTAATACATTGCACTGCACTGTGTGGAATAATATGAAAATACAGGATAACATATTGTAATCCTCGCAATGCTATATTATCGTTATTTACTACAAAATTAATATTTAATAACATATCTCTGTATGATGCACACAAAAAGAGGTGCATTGTTAATACTACATATGTTATTAGCGCATTATCTGATTGTATATAAACATTTATAATAGTTAAAAAAATAATAAAAAGTATTTGATACTCTAGAAAGAATTTCGTTACGATTTCGTAAGTTATTAAAAACAAAAGGTACAATGTAAAACGATTATAATATTTTGTATTTAATAATGTATAAATATTATGAGACTTACAATGTTGTAACCATATTAGATATGATTTAATGGGAAATTCAAAGAGTTCAAGACAGAAAGTGTAAAGTGATAATACGTATGCCTTAAAATATAAACCATTATTTGATACTAGTTTCCATACAAACTGGACCAAAAATATCCGTGAGGTTTGCTTGCGTTTTAATTCTATGAATTAATTGTTTTTCATCTTTACGCACGTAAATTCCACCATCACGTATCCATATGTACTTCCATTGTTGTTTTTTACCATATTCACGTGCTTTTTGGAACAACGTGCGGTTAACTGGAGTAAGTCGTTCGTTAACATAGATTCTCGCTGTTTCGCCTGTGATATTAATGTCTGCCGAAGTAAATCCAAGTCGGGTTCGTGCGCTTTTTAAAAATTCATCACGCGGCGATCGCCTTGCAAACTTTACAGTAATTGGGCGTGGCTTAGTATTGCCCTCTTGTTGATTTCTTCGAACGAGTCCAACTCGCCGAGCGGAAACAATATCACGTTCATCAAGTCTCACTCCAATTTTTTGAGCTATCAAGCCAACAATGTGAATAGCATTTTCCTCGCAGCGCTCAGGGATACCTACGATGTCTAAATCGTTTATAAGTAACTCTTGGTCCCGAACGTTTATGTCTATTTTCAGTTTATCCAATATATTATTAAGTGTACATATCTCTTCGTTCTCTGTCTTCAACGTTTTAAGTTCACTTTCAAATGCATCTATTCTGATCTCCAGTGAATCAATTCTCTCATTACATGATTTTATAGAATTATTTAAAATGAGAAGAAACTCAGATCTAAAATTGCGAAATTCTTCTTGACTCTCCTTAAATTCCT
This sequence comes from Samia ricini, assembly GCA_014132275.2. Lineage (NCBI taxonomy): Eukaryota > Metazoa > Arthropoda > Insecta > Lepidoptera > Saturniidae > Samia > Samia ricini. The sequence continues at coordinate 2,134,316 of AP028161.1, read as the reverse complement.
GTCTAAGAAGTTTCATTTCATTCATTATAATGTCGAGTTTATCATCAGAAACAGTGTACTTATTTAAGGAAGCCAGATCGCACATATGTTCTGCTGGTTTTATAGGAGTGTTTGTATTGTCTTGACGTGGACAACTTCTTTTACAGTCTGGGCATATCCAACCAGTTGGCAATGCTCCTTTTACAGACAAATTCACGCACGCTCGATGATACACTCCCGAACACGAGTCACAAGTAGCATTTGCTGATGACGAGGCGAGGAACCTTTGACACGTTCCACATTTATTTGCCATTTTAAACTAATAGAAACTTTAAAATTAATAATTACTCAAATTAAAACCTGTTGAGGGTAGACCTTTTTAGCAGTAGGCCAATAAAATTATTTAAACCTTTCAAAACACTCTTCAGTAGAATATATTACGTTGAAAACACTTGTCACATTAAATTAAATCATCTTTTATTTGATAATCACTATTACACTTGTAATAAATTGCTTGAAGTATTTTTACTGATAGAAAGAAGTGCAGCGCGAAATAACATGAACAATGTAAATTTACGCGAGTGTAACAGAACCACGCGGGCGGGACTTCGGTGTCACGGTTTCACGGTGGCACCCATAACTTCAAGAACCAAAAAGTTTGCTGACTCTTACTTTTGTTGCACTGTGAGGTTATGGAACCGCCTTCCTGTCAGCGTGTTCCCTCCTTCATACGATATTGGGTCCTTCAAAAGAGGCGTGAATAGGTACTTAAGCAGGCCAGCATGACAGCGGTGACTGGCATTGAATTCTGTCCATTTCATCAGGTCCAGTACAGTCACTGTGCTGTGCATTATAAAAAAAAAAAAAAAAAAAAAAAAAAAAAAAAAAAAAAAAAAAAAAAAAAAAAAAAAAAAAAAAAAAAAAAAAAAAATTTAAAACAGGTTGGGAGAAAGAATTCTGGGTCAGAAAAATACATCAGCGGCTACTCGATGACGATAGGTAAGTGATTTTTCATCCTGGGTATTATATTGTCAATTTAACTTCATGATATATATTTACAAACAATGTAATAAAATACAGTCCACTTTCTGGTAAGATCGATCCCTCACCACCGTGTGGGTATGGTGGTAATCACACCAGACAATTCCCGCGCTTTGACATGCTACAATTAATTTAAAGAGACTCTAAAATTAGCAACAATAATGTTGAGAAACTTCAGTATTTTTTTTGTGTAGAGTTATTGCCAGAACGTAAAATATCCAACAAAACAATATTTTACCTAACGTAATTTTAGCGAGGAATAAGCAAGACAGAGAAAAAGTATATACGATTTACGATTTTATAAGTAAGCATGAAATAAATTAATTAGTCGTCTTCTTTTTTAAATAAACAAAACTGTCCTAAAAGTTAAACTTAGTACCAGAAGTAGATATGGGATTACAAGTATAACTAATTCTTGTAATAAGGAAACTACAAGAATAATCTATCCCAATTTAAAAAAAAACACTTAACTAAACTAAACTAAATTCCTTTTAGCTCGTATGTGTGATTAGGAAAAAAAACGAAAAAAAAATAGTAAAGCTTAGTTTCAATTACTAGAAAATTCAAAGTTCAATTAAAAACCGAATCGTTCGCTTTGATCGGAAACGACATAAAAAACTTTAAAATAAAAAAAACACAACGTTCCATTTGTAATCGTATGAAGTTACATTTAGTTATGGCAGCTCAGAGGATGTTCTGTTTTTTGCTCTCCTTTGTAATTAAGGATAACTCACTGAGCGAGTAACTTTTAATAAAAGGATTTTTAGCATTTTGTATCTGTGACGGTCGTAAAGTTTTGATATTCCGAAAGGGTTATATAAAATCAAACCATTTACTACCTATGTACGTGTGTTATAAAATGTATTATGAAATCTAAAATATTTAGAAATGAAGAGCTTGAAGAGTGAACAGTGAAGAAAAACTTATTCGTTTGTATATTTATAGTGTTATTGTTAGGATAAATCACTCTGGGGTGCGGTGTCAGACAACCTCCTCGTGGTGCACCCTGGGCAACGGCAGTCCTTTTGACTGCCGGCTAATAGTCTGACCGGGCGGCTGGGCGAAAGCCCACTTTTGGGGGGGGGGGGAGAGGTGATTACTGCGGTCGCATCCTCTTCCCTCCGGAAGGTAATGCCTCTTTCAGAGGCGGGCGAAGAGGTGGGGTAGAGAAGTTCTCCCCCACCCCCGCTGGGCCATTGCACAGACGGGCCTGGTGGGTTTGCCGCAGGGAGGCGACGCGGCGACATGCCTTGCAACCCCGTATCGCCCCCTATCTCAAATGCGGCGGACGGCCCCGGGGGGTTTTAGTGGGTATTCCCGGGCGCTTCTTGCCCGGGTTTGAGTCCCACACTGGCACGGAACTCGTCACTCCGTGCCCCCTTACCTATTGTATTGGAGGGACTCAGGTCCCACTAATAGGTACGATAGGTAAGGTGAGCGAGTAAATGCATTTCACCCCGTCAAAAAAAAAAAGGATAAATCACTCTAAAAATCCGGTACGGATGATGGTTTTAAAAGACAAGTGTAGAATAATCTAAAACTAGTGTTACATGTCGTCGTCTGCGTTTGTAAAAAGTGACTATCATTTTTTTTAGTAATGATATTTTTACTACGTATTAGTGTAGCTATTATAAGCAATACATAACACACAACCTTCGACAACAAGCTGACAAGAGACAAGCTGAGTTGTTGTCAAAAATGGTCTCTACAAATAACAACAAATGTATTATATATTTAATATAATAAAACTGTAACTACGCCAAATTTGTACATTAAATATTTTTTGAAAATTATCATCGGGGTAGACTTTGATATCAATATAGAAGTCAAAAATATTTTATTTACAGTTTCTGTCTGTTTGTCTTTCCCTGTGTACGCGTATCACTCGGAAAGTAATAAACTAATTTTGACGAAACTTGACACAGTGATAACTAATATTATAAAGTAACATGTAGGATACTTTTTGTCCCATAAAACGCAAGGAGTTTTTCCAGGATAACGGACAAAAGTGAAAAATTTGTAGTAAATTAAATTCTTGACGGATTTTATTTGTGCTATAACAAATAAATTAGCTAAAATTTCTGGTATATATCAAATCTGTAATCTTTATAAAAAAAAACTCCATGGTTTAGAACTGAAGTTTTTAGGCCGTGTAGTACCTAAACGTTACAACTTAGCTAAAGCAACTCAACGTTTTGTTGCGAAAATATCAATGAGTTAAATTAGAAGCATAAAATCTAATAAATAGACTAAATCCTATTGATGTAATTACATATGTTTTTGTCTCTTTGTCATGAAACATTTCCGTTTCATAGCGTTTCAAACCACCAATGATTCTAAAGAAAGTTCACTTCAATAATAAAAAAAACATATCAACAAAGTCGAAAAATAGACGTACAATTATTCGAGACTGTCACTAATATGTTGTTACATTTATTGTAAAAAATATATATCCTTATACATTATATTATATTATTTATACTAGACGATAATACCCATAAAAAGAATCATAATACGATAAATTATTACCTATTAAAATGAAAGGAATCACTGAGTGATTCAAATTTAATAGACGTCCATCTATATTCTATAACGACGTCAGAATCTTAAAAATGCGCAAACACTAATTAGATGGCGCTATTCCCCAACTTCCCTATTGAGCTAAATTATAATGCCCACGTTGCCAGCTCACGGTTCGATGCACGCGACGTTGCCGCTCTTCGTTTTGACTCTCTATATGAACTTGAAAATATGCGAATTTTTATCAAGTGTTACCAAAATAGATAGATTTCCATATATTACATCCATTTAGAACGCGTTTTTATACGTAGGTATATACATTTATATATAAACGCATAAATAGCGTATATTTATTTTTATATTAAAATAATAAATATGTGTTTTTGCTTAATATTATTATAAATGAATAGTGAAATGAGCGGAAATTAAATGAAATCAAACTAACATGAAGTATTTACATTTATATATGTGTGTAATTCTGACAAATAAACATAGAGGGTGTTTTACTTTCTTTTTTTTTTAATTTTGTGTTTTTTTTAAACTTTCCAAGGAGATAGATACTGTACAACGAACGAAATCTGTACATTGAAGATATTTGAGCAAATAACTAGGTAGGGCTTTAGATTCTACTACAGGACACATTTCGATAGTTTTAAAATATTTTGTCTGTCTGTCTAACATCTGGCAATGTATGAATAGCGTTTATCTAGATTCATTAAAAAACTGTAATAATTAAGTGTATGCATAATAACATCTATACTAATGTTGTAAAGAAGTAAAGTTTGTGAGTTTTGATTTCCGGGGTAATTTCCGGTACTACTGTTCCAATTTTGTAAAATTTTTCAACCTTATAAATTCTTTTGAATAATGAATCATAATAAATGTAAATGAAGTAGGTAAGTAATTATATAATATTGTGTGCGTTGCTTGAATGTTTTGAAATAAAGGAATAAAATACATAGCATTTTCGTATATATTTCATTCAAGGCCTATTAGGGCAAGAATGTCTGGGTGCATAGTCTCAGTTCAGATTGCACGCGAGGGCTAAGCGATATACAGAAATAAAAGCCGATATACAGACGACTGCAATAAATAAAGCAAATCGCATCTTGCGACTACAATCAATGTGGGTCTGCTGTAAATTACCACCATCATTTTTTTTTTAGTACTTTATGGAGATAGAGACTCTTACTTCCTCCATAAACGATGTTTTTAATTATCCAATATCCACGGACGTGGCCGGCTTTATGACTATAATAATCCGTAAGGATACGTGTACCATAACAGGCAATACGTCTATCTTTCTGTTTGTTGATTTGTAGTTATACTAATAAATTAAGGTGACACTAAAAAGGCCAAATATCACTCATTGATTGACTCTCACGAAATCTCTAAAACTATACTCCCAATTGACTTGAAATTCATTCATTCATTCAGTCATTTCATTCGCGATATAGACTAAGAACAGATTTGAGGTAAATTCTATCAATAATTGTTTTTTTCATCATTTTCATGTCAACAGAAATAGATACTTCCCTCACTCATCAACGCTAAGAAACCGTTGTTATCGTAACCTTTGCCATGGTAACCGTTGTCATGGTAATCGTTGCTATGAAACTTGTTTGAATATTGTTGAACAATGTTGCGAGCGTAAAAGTACTTGATACAAATAACTGTAAGGAATAAACATTTTATCATACGAGTGAAACCATGGCGATGGCTAGTATCGTATAAAAAGCAATATAAGCACCTTCCATTCCAAATAATTTACCTGCGCTTGTAAAATATGTAAGCCCAAGGGATTTAGTATATGAGATTTAATCATATTCTGTATCCAAATAAACCACAAATTTTTGTACTTAAAATACATCTGCTTTCCACGATTTTTTGCTAATTTATTTAAATGACGCTACGTCTTCCGGTGCATAGTTGCCATTCGAGAACCCGTTGGCCCCATCGAACATCGGTTCTTCGAGCAACGTGCCCTTCCCACTGCCACTTGAGCTAAGCAATTCCTTCGGGCAATGTCGGTAACTTTGGTTCCTCTGCGGATCTCCTCATTCCTGATTCGATCTCGCAATGAAACGCCAAGCATAGCCCCATTGCCCTTTGAGCAACTTTGAGCTTTGTTATTAAGCCCATTGTGAGCGACCATGTCTCAGTACCGTATGTACTGGCAACACACACTGGCCGCGAAGACTTTCGTTTTGAGACAATGCGGCATTTTTAATATTATTGATTAATTTTTTTAAGCAAATTACTTAAATATTATATATTATATTTTAATGGCGTATTTAAAAACACAAGGAGACAATAATTATTACAATGTTATTGTGAATGTTTTCAATTTTAATATTGTGTAATTATTGTATTCCTATTTACCCTCTTTGATATAATATTTTCAAGAATTATTTAATCCCAAAACATTTAAATTATTGTTGAATTTAAATGATTAGATAATGATAATTTACAGTGTTATATTTAGTTCAAATAGAACATACTGTTTGTTCTTATTATTATGAAATAATCAATTTCAAAGAGTTGTCACGACTTTGACAGTTCGTGATATCGGAACGGAAAACAAAAAACATTCCGGACACGCACGACGCTACGGTCCGATGTTGACGTCACTTAATGGAACTATCAATCCTCTTTAACTTATCTAATGGCCTTTCAACGAGGCTTAACATAATTGACAGACGTTGTTCCTTTTGTAAATATTTATTATTACTATCTCTTACAAATATTAAATCAATAATTTTGAGGAATTGATAATTTATGAAACTACTAAATAAAACTAATAAATAAAACTGAACTGTATAAACGTAATGTCAATTTTTTTTTTTGCTACTAATTATATATGAATGTATATACGATACCTATAACAAAAATACCATTTTTAAAAGTTTTGTCTGTCGTTTGTTCCTGGTAATCTCCGGAACGGCTGGACGGATTTTGGCGGGACTTTTTTTGGTAGATGGCTGAATTTTCAAATCCATATTTTCAAAACTAATTAATACATTAATAATCTCATAGAAATTTGAATAAAATCCGATGCAATGCACAGTTTTACGGGTAAGAACTTGAGTTTATGAAAAATATTTTTACTTTATCTAGAACCAAAAAAAATTTAAGCAAATAATTCCGTATAAGAAAAAATAAAACGCAGTGAAGAATGAATGAAACGCGGGCGCAGCCGCGGGAACACAGCTAGTTTGTAATATAATAAGTAATTATGGTTCATAAACCCATAAAAATTTTGTAAACGAAAATATTGTATTCTGTGCTCGCCTTTAATTAGGGTACAACATTATTAAGTTTTATTTATTATTTTCCTGTTGTTTTTTCATTTGTTTGTACTCTGTTGGTGTGCCATATAAATAAATAAATAAAACGTTAATTTGTATGCTATAAAAATCAAATTTCTAGCCAATTTTATAATTTCTATTCATATCAATGAAAAACTAGAATTTATTCTCTTTATTTTTAACATCACGTCCTTTCGATACGTATGTATGTAGAGTCTGGAAACTTTTCTTATTTACATTTACAAACGAATTAATTAAATTCTCCAAAAAAAAAACCAACAACAAGGTAAATTTAAATAAATTTCACGATAATCTAAATAATTATTAACGTGTATTTTCTGTGTATCTAAATTCTTATAAAAATTTCAGTCAAACATTTTTATTACAAAGATAAAATAATAAATCCCCTTACAGGAAGCAAAAGCAATAAGCGGACTAATTAACGGCTGTTTCTCGGAGTTATCTATGATTTAACTCTGGATTGCGTTATTAAATCTTTTATTAAATTCCTACCTATGTTATGTTTTAGAAAAAATATACTCTTATTTGTAGCCTGGGAAATATTGCCTTTTTTGGTACAATGTAATGTAACTTTGCCTGCGGTTCCACTCGCGTGTCGCGTATTTTATCATTTATATATTACATGTACATTTTCTTAATTGAATAATGGATTGTTCGGGCAAGAATTAATTTTTGTTGTGTTTTAATTCATTATTTTTCTTATAAATTAATACGTAGATTACATATTATAAAAGAATATAATACTGAAATAAATACTACGCAGCATTTACGTATTGCTTATTCTAAAACGCTGTAATGTACTTCCTTCATTTAGAAGTGAGACTATAATCTAACTTTAAAATTGACTTTATTCTCATATAAATAACGTTCACAACGATTTCGGAGTGACGGTCCAATAATGATTTTAGAATTACTTCCATATCGAATTTCATCAAAATCCATTTAGTCATTTCTGCATGGTACACGCACAGACAGCCCGACAGTCAAACCTTACATAAATCATTTAAATTAATTTCGTTATTGATTCTAAAGTAGGAAACCACTCGGGGGTTATTACTTTGACTAAATTATATAGTATATTTCATAGTAATTATAGAAGATCTTTTTAAATCATTAATTTTAAACAAAAATGGAAGCCGCTTCGGTATCCCCCGGAGGCGAATTCCGAACGTGAAATACTGATAAATAATGTAAAGTTAAAGCCAAAGTTTTCGAGACCGGTTTTAATGCAAATCTCGTGTAGCGATTATTTATGCGCGTTTCATACAAAACAACTGAATATATAGCGAGTTCAGAAAGTTAACACTTGGGGATAGATTATTTATCAATACATATATCCTTATCTACATATAGTAGAAAACAAAGTCATGGTCTGGCCCTATTACGGATAAAGTTAAAACCTTTTTTGAAAAATGGAGCAAGATCGGCATATCAGTAGTTACGGCATAGCCGAAGAACTGGGAATTGATCACAAAGCAATTTTGACTCATTTGACAAAAGCTGAGTACACAAAAAAGCTCCATATTTGTATCACCTAAGCTCACCAAAATAAACCTTTTTTTTTTTTTTTTTTTTGACGGGGGGAAATGCAGTTACGCACTACCCTTATCTATTGTATTTGTGGGATCAGAGTCTCTCAAATACAATAGATAAGGGGGCACGGAGTGACGAGCTCCGTACCAGTGTGGGACTCACCCGGGCGTGAAGTGCCCGGAAATACCCACTAAAACACCCCGGGGCCGTCCACTGCATTTGGGATGGGGGCGACACGGGGTGGCTTTCGCAAGCACCGCGTCGCCCCCTGCAGCAAACCCACCAGGCCGCGTCAGTGCAATGGCCTGGTAGGGATGGAGGAGAATAATTCCCCTCCACCACTTAGCCCGCCTCTTGAGGAGAGGCATGCCCAAAGGTCAAACATCCAGGGGGCACCAAAATAAACCTAAAGAACCGCGGATTCATTTGCGATTCTTTATTGAGACGTAACGAAAACGAACTGTTTTTGAAGAGATTGATAACTGGTGATAAAAAGTGGATCACGCACGACAAGAACATGCGAAAAAGGTCGTTGTCAAAGGTCGGACAGGGTTCACAGAGTGTGGCAAAACGGATGTCATATGTCTTCCTGTTGATGTTAGGACCACGTATTATATAACTACTGCAAAGTTATTAGGTGAACTTACGTTTGCCAGGCCTTTTTATGGGTGATCGGCTTGGTGGGATCCCTGTAGTAGCCCTCACGACAGTAATGGAAGTGTCGGCCGGCGGTATAGTGCCGACATTCTATCTATTTATCCGTTAACTACTCCTAAAGCTCGACAATCTGATTTCTTACATTCAAATAAACAACTTACTTTACAACAGTCGTGAGATCTAATTTATTTAACATTAGCTTAAACACACACATATAAATCCATACACACAACCGATTTTACCCGCGCTTACTCGCACCTACTACATACACAACACGAGTATACTCATATATTATAAATCTGTAATGGTATAAAGGAAGGCACTGGATCCCGGGGCACAAAATATATTTTTTCCCAGGTCCATTGCACCCTAGAGGGACCTATTTTCCTTCTACAGCAGTGGCGGGTTTCTTCTTCTTTCTCTTTGCCCGCCACTGCTCTGTCCCAATCTTCTTTTTCCTTTTTATGGGGGGCAGGAAGTATATCCTGCCCCTCGGACTGTTGACCTTTGGTCGTTCCTCTTTTCGAGAGGTAGGCGAAGAGGTGAGTGGGGGATTCTCCCACCAATCCCCATTGGGTCATTGCACGGACGAGGCCCGGTGGGCTTGCCGCAGGGGCGACGCGGTGCAATGCTGACGCAATCCCGTATCCCCCCCCATCCCAAATGCGGCGGGTGGCCCCGGGGGTTTTAGTGGGGTATTTCCGGACGCTTCACGTCCGGGCGAGTCCCACACTGGCACGGAGACGTCCCTCCGTGCCCCCTTACCTATTGCATTGGGGGACTTCGGTCTCACTAATGCAATGGGTAAGGGTAGCGCGTAAATGCATTTCCCTCGTCAAAAAAAAACGGTCCATTGCACCCTCTGTTTTGTATTATATTTTAGGAATAAAGATTTATTATTATTATTAATATTAAAGCATGCAACGGATTTTGATGAGGCTTTAACCCTCGGCCAAATATTTTTTTAAGGGAGTTTTATTTATAACATTTCTTAATTACATTTGTAGTATAAGTAGACAAAAATCAATATTCGGCAAATCAGTTGGTTAAAGATTAATTCATCACAGTACATGTAGTCTAAATCTTAAGTGAATCGTATCAAATGAATTATAGTTCCTAAAAACCCTAATTCTAAAATTAACGGTAATACCAGTAATCACATCATTCTCCTCGTCAGCATATGGTATTTATAGGACTCTGAAACAAAACCGTGGGACGTACCGTCATCCGATTGAATATGTAAAGATATCGAGTTCTATGATGTCACACACTGAAAATGACGGAATTTTACACACATTTTGAATAAGTTAGATCATATTGAGAAGATAAATCCAAAGCATATAATCATATACTGTATATAATATAAATCCGGAGCAACCTACGTTCTTATATTAGTATGATCCATACATAATTTCAATGAATAAAGTGGCACGACGACTGCCACCTGGTACTTATTAAAGTTATCTTTTAGTTTATTATCTGTATCAGTAATATGTTTTTTTTTTTTAAATAATAAAACCATTTACTAATAATAAAACAAAAGTTTTATATGTTTTTACCCTAATTGCCACTTAGCTCTTGGCATGCTTTAACTTTATTTGGATGGTGTACTGCCAACGACCTATCATTTTAGCCACCCTACATAGTCCTGGGCATTATATCAAATTTTGATTTGTAAAGGGATTCATGCTTGAATCACGACTATAAGTCGACAAAGTCCTCTATTTTCATTACATTTTCAAATTTAGTTTTCATGTATTTAAATTCTAAATACAGTTTTAATAATCGAAGTACAATACAGTCTAAATTCCATTATTCGCCATTTTATTTCAAAGGCCATATTTGAGTTTTTTGATATGCATGTTAAGGGAGAGGTTGGAAAAAATATGTAACGCGCCATTTTGATGCGGCGACCATATTGGATTTACAATAATACCTAGTATAAATCAAATAATTGTATTGTCATCAGAACCAAAGGTGGTTCATAGTTTAAGATCAACAGGTTAACAGGAATGAGGTAATATTATATTACTAGATTTGAACGTAAGGCACAAAAACAGGACAAGGTAAATAAAAGCGTTTAATATGGGTAGATTATATGAGATTTTTATCGGGATAAAGCTTACTAAAATTTGCTTATATCACGTCCCCGGGCAGGATTACGCTTTATATTACTGGATATAAATTGTAACAAACTAGGCCAAAGTAATTCTTAACTACGAGAAACGCAAACATGAATATTTGCGAAGTTATTATTACTAGTTAGAAATCTGCTGTTGATTTATTTGGGAAATTTATCGTTTGTTTGATTTCTGTTAAAACAGTATTGATTTTGGTTTCAGTGTATTTTGAAATTTCAACTGTTTGGGTATGAAATTAGAGTAAATTATTTAATGATGGCACACTTGTAAAAAAAATTTAAGGACGTGAGAGAAAATTTTATAATCTCTCTATGATATCTGAAGTAAAGACTGCGTTATGAAAAGTATGTTGCGATTTGTATACGATATATTAAAATCAATAATGTTTTTTTTATATCTATTTATTATATGTATTTTTTCAGCTAGACTATTATTTTATTTGGTTTAAAGTCAATTTCGATTGCCTAAAACAGAACTTTTATTAGTACCGCGCCCGCGTTTCGTTAATTATTTACTGCGATTTTATTTTTTTTCTAAGAAACCCTAATTATTTTCCTATTATTTGGTACTAAAATAAATAAAAGAAAAGAATGAAATAAAAATGTTTCTCATAAATTCAAGCACTTGCCCGTAAAACTGAGCATTGAATCCGATTGTATTTGAAGTTTTAATATTTTTACGCGGAACCCTAATTATTTTCGGAAATTAAAAGTTACCCTTAGCTACGTGGGGTAACTTCAGCTATCTACAACAACAAAAAAAAAACCGTCAAAATCGTTCCAGCCGTTCCGGATATTACCCGGAACAAACAGACAGGACAGACAGACACAAACATTTTAAAAATTGCGTTTTTGGTATAAGTATCGCGTATACATAAATATGTATTTAGTAAAAAAAATTTACTTTCTTCCTTCTACATCCAATCTATTCTTCTATGGAATGCACTTCCCTTGGTAATCAGGATGTCCACGAGCCGTATGGCTTTTAAAGCCAGGGTACGGCAACTCTTTACTAATTCTTTAGCAGAATCATCGCACTAATACTTTTCTCTTAATTAATGTATTGTATATATGTGGTATGTATTTTATTATATTGGTATTTATGTATGTATATAATATTATATTTATGTACAAGTATATATTGTTATTACTTAGTTTTGCACCTACCTTTGTTGCTTTCTTCACCACCCTAAGTGGTAACGCCACCTAGTGTGGCTTCCTAAAACCCCCACCCCCTTTCCCTGTCGTGCACTTCTGTGTCAACCGCGCCCGCGCATACAACGCATAATTACTAATTTCGCAACCCCGCTATACGAGTACATACTTGTGCTCCTAACCGCGCCCGCGCCGCCTAAATCGGTGGTTATATTCGCTTTTTTTCCGCATATAATATAAACTATAACGCATATTGTGGTGACGTCGTGTGTTGGCTGAAGTGTGTGAGGTGTCCGAAGCCCTCGTGTGTTATCTGAGGCTGCTTTCGGGCGGCTTCGAGCGGATCTACTCGTCGAAGGCGCTTGCTGCTGCTGAGGAACAGGTCAGTGCACGACTTCCTTGTTCCCGCATCTACCACGCTTCCCTTGCCATTTTGGCCTACCCGCGCCAGCTCGTGGCGTCTCCACTAAGGTTGACTGGGAGAAAATGCCTAAGGCATTAAGTCCGCCATTGTACATAAATGTGTGCAAAAAGTGTTAAATAAATAAATATATTAGATATAATGCGCGCCACGTAACCAAAACCGGTCCAATAAGCGATTTTCAGAAATGATTAGAGGTGAGGTAGGTAATATAACCGCGGGGTGCGGTGTCAGAGGGGTGCGGTGTCAGACAACCTCCTCGTGGTGCACCCTGGGCAACGGCAGTCCTTCTGGCGGGGGGGGGAGAGAGGTGATTACTGCGGTCGCAGTGATCACTCCTCTTCCCTCCGGAATGTAATGCCTCTTTCAGATGCGGGCGAAGAGGTGGAGTAGAGAAGTTCTCCCCCCACCACCGCTGGGCCATTGCACAGACGGGCCTGGTGGGTTTGCCGCAGGGGGGCGACGCGGCGACATGCCTTGCAACCCCGTATCGCCCCCTATCTCAAATGTGGCGGACGGCCCCGGAGGGTTTTAGTGGGTATTCCCAGGCGCTTCTCGCCCGGGTTTGAGTCCCACACTGGCACGGAACTCGTCACTCCGTGCCCCCTTACCTATTGTATTGGAGGGACTCAGGTCCCACTAATACAATAGGTAAGGTGAGTGCGTAAATGCATTTCCCCCCGTCAAAAAAAAAAAAGGTAATATAACCGCGCAGAACAATAACAAGGATCCGTTTCACGTGCGGAGTACAGCCGCACTGTCTACGTTTCAAGTTGAGTTAAGTTACGTGGTGCTAACTATACCTAAATTAATACTGATTGTAACCTTCAGATCAACAATGTAACAGGATCGGGTTAATTCCTATACCTACGCTGGGTTCTCTTCCGGTAGCGGAATAGTTCTCTTCCGGATAGCTAGAATGAATTTCGCGAAATTATCATACTGGTAATGAACCAAGCTACATGATTTTTTGTGTGTGTGTGTGTGTGTGTGTATTTTGGTGATATCGCTATAATTATTATTTACAGAATTAGTGCAAAAAAGAAAAAAAACTTAAAGTAACAACCGAAGATGCTTTAAAAAATGTAAACATAAAAACGTTTTTAGATAACCTTGAGATATCAATTTGAAGATTCCACAATCGGGCTTTTTGTTTTTAAATTAAGTAATAAATTTGAAGCCGAGGTTCGAAGCGACATCTGGCGTCGAGCACGAGACCGCCATTTTTTAATTTTTATACCGCTATATAATATCATTTATGTGTAGCGAAAACAAATTAATAAATCATGAGGCAGGTATTGCCTCTTTCGACTTTGTTATCGTACGTACCTATCTCTGTGATAAAGTCGTTTGAAGCGGTAAAATAGTATTTATTGTATCTTTGTGTTGATAGAACGAATATTCTAGAATAACATGATTTTTTTACACGATTCTGGCTCAGTGCATTGACCACAATCTCACCGGATGTTAAGTGACGATGTGGTCCAGGATAGTAAATACACTTAGGCTAGGTTCTCAAGCGATGCTGTCGGAATACAGCTATTGGTATTTGGTGGCAGGTTTTCCAACTTGAGAGCGACCATTATTAGAAATCACCCTTTTTTTTTTTTTTTTGACGACGGGGGAAATGCATTTACGCACTACCCTTATCTATTGTATTTAGGGGATCAAAATCCCCCAATACAATAGATAAGGGGGCACGGAGTGACGAGCTCCGTGCCAGTGTGGGACTCACCCGGGCGTGAAGCGCCCGGAAATACCCACTAAAACCCCCCAGGGCCGTCCGCTACATTTGGGATGGGGGCGACACGGGGTGGCTTTCGCAAGCACCGCGTCGCCAATTAGAAATCACCCTACCGCCCATGCTATGGTTTCCTCACGATGTATCCATTCAGCGAAAGCTCAGGCCGATTTTGAGTTGAATAGGTGAATCTACTATAGAAAAATCTGGGCTGAAGCCTAGAGCCCCCGAAGAGAAAGGGACCCCGCAATTAGCTGATGCCTGCTAACAGCGATATTTATTATATACAAATACCTGTTATTAATTTTTCCCTTCAACATTTTTTTAACTTTTTTCTTCACATGTTGTTCTTACTACTTTACCACTTTTTTATAAATTCTATAAACACAGGAAAAACAACATTATTTATAGTTTCGTCCTTTGTCGCACCGATTTGCTATTCATGCTTCATTTAAAGGGTCCACCGAACTTGTAGTGTAATGGAAACATATTGACCTGCAAATGTTCTTTATTTTTGTTCTTTTCTCGTGACCTTTATCAGGTCGTTGGTCTTCCTTGTGGCGGTCCTACCCACGCTGCGTATACTAGTATGCAGTAGCCATTCGAGAACCCGTTGGCACCATCGAGCATCGGCTCTACGAGCAAAGTGCCCAGCCCATTGCCACTTCAGTTTCAGGCAATATCGGTTACCTTGGTACTTCTACGGATCTCCTCATTTCTAATTGAATCATAACTGGAAACTCCAAGCATATCCCATTCCATTGCCCTTTGGGTAACTTTATAGCCAGTTTATAATGTGTATGAATTTTCAATATAATATTTAAAAAAATATACAATACGGGTATCGTTGCACGGCCTCTTCCGAAGTTATTTTCTTTATGGTTTTCGACTTTAACGAATGGTAACCATTAGTCACAGTTAAGGGGCAGTTTACTCGCAGACGTTTTAATATTTAAGGCGATAAATCATCGTCTGGTAGAAGGCGGGGCGCAGTCGAAAACTTCAACAAATTGATCTTTTAACCCTTCACGTAAAATGACGAGGGGCGTTTCTTTGGAAATTTTTAAATATAATTTTGGCAAGATATCGCTTATAATGATTAAAGATGTTTTCATTTCGCTTTAGAGTAAAATATGACCTCTCTTGAAAAGTGAGTGTCATGAAAGGCGACTGAGGTACTTTAACATACTTCAATATACCACACTCATGAAAAGAGAACTCAGAATGGACCTTTTTTTTTTTTTTTTTTGACGGGGGGAAATGCATTTACGCACTACCCTTATCTATTGTATTTAGGGGATAAAAATCCCCCTATACAATAGATAAGGGGGCACGGAGTGACGAGCTCCGCGCCAGTGTGGGACTCACCCGGGCGAGAGTCGCCCGGAAATACCCACTAAAACCCCCCGGGGCCGTCCGCTGCATTTGAAATGGGGGCGATACGGGGTTGCCAAGGCATGTCGCCGCGTCGCCCCCTGCAGCGAACCCACCGGGCCTCGTCGTGCAATGGCCCAATGGGGATGGGGGAGAATATTTCTCAACCCCACCTCTTCACCCCCCCCCCCCCCCCCCCGAAGGGAGGAATTACTCAGAATGGACCTGGTACTCTTCGTACAGCTGGAGTTAAGTCGTGCATACAATTTATGCAAAACACGTATTGACTCGTTATCCCAATGGACTCCGCCGCTTAGAGCGAAAGAATCTCGATCTTGCTGGACTTCCCTGAATTATTTAAATGGCATTGTTGTAATATGGTTAATTTTAAACCTACACGCTCAACCAGATCGAAATATGCCAATGTGAAGTTGTCTCTAGTATATTGAAGAATCACAGCTTTCTCTTGAAATGTTGCCTACTTAATGCATGAAAGTTGATTTTTTGGCGACTTGGTAAGGAAATATTGATTTCATTGTAATTACACAAGAACTTGATTAGGATGTTTTGTTTTCAAGAAATGCACAAAAACTCCAAAAAGCACACTGCTAAAACATACTGCTTAAACCTGGATGTGTTGTAGATTTTTTTGGCAAAGAACGTCTATACCTCCTCCGGGAGAAGCATATGCTTATCCAGAACTCGGTTGCGTATGGATATTAATAGATTACATTAATACATCATATGCTTTGACCTTTCAAGTGCAGCTTCAAAGGACCTGCACTCTCTTGGATTCCGGACACCAATATTGTGCAATATGTTTGCCCAGACTACCCAGTCACTGCTTTCACTAATACTCGTAGCTAATTCCCACTTAGCATCAAAGCGTTAAACCTGCAGAGGAATTTATTAAAAAAAGCACACATAACTCAATTCATTTTGTATATATTCTTGCTTAAAAAGATATATTGGTATCGAGTGTATCATATAAAATGTGACAGAGGAAACTTTAACGGAGCATATCAAAGCGGATGTCGCCGAGCCGCGTCTATCGCGAGGTCAAAACATTTTTCACTTATTTTATCTCTAGCCACTCTACGGAGTTGTGCGAATCACTATATTTTATACAAAAAGGTTCTTATTACAAATACGCTCGACATTGTAACTCGTGATAAATGGAAAAGTGTTTTTTTTATATCTTAATACTTTAAATAATTTATTTTTGAATAACAATACTGTGACGGAATATATTATTAAAATTAGATATGTGAAGAATACAACGATATAATATGCATTATGACGTCACGCATCGTAAATGGCACAAATGACAATGTTAACTCTGATACAGAAAATATCCCCGAAAACGAGGAAGATTCGCTAAAATTTTAATTTCAATTCGATTACTAATGTGATACTTTCAATAAATTCATTTTATTGACATTCCAGCGGTTTTGCTTTCTGCGAGTTCCTTAACATGGTGGTTAATGAACAAACATACAAATTATTTTATTCTCTTTTTTATATATTTTGTTACTGTTTATCCCATAAAGTTAGGCAGCCGGGTTCCGTTGTTAAGTTTAGACATATTAACACACATACTACAGCTTCTCTATATAAAATATTGAAAGACTTACACGCCATCTGTTATAAATTAACGTACATTGTACGAAGGTCCAGCTTAATCACATACAATGTATTCCATATATGATCGGTCAACTTATAAAACATGAAGCAAAACCCATCATTTTTATGTACAGACGTGATACCAAAATTAATCGGTAATCACAAATAACATCTAAACCGTATATTTGGACTGTCATGTGCCAATATTAGTAGAATTACACGAGAAAATATAAAGGCGACGAGATAGACATAATCTCGAAGGCGTGATAAAAGTCCAGAAAGTGAGGCACTCTGCTCGATTGGAGAAAATTTTCAACGTACAATGAATGAATGAATGAATGCGCTTGTAGAATATATTCCAAGCCGAACGGAATGCAACTGAAGGTTACATCGTATTGATGCAATTTTTATATTTCTATATTCCCTAGAATAAGACATTTTAATAAAGAGTAAAACTTCTTTAGCAGTGTTTATAGATTCTCGGTATGGGAAAACTTATGTGCTAAACAATGCTATATTGACGTCAGCCGTCAAGATGCTACAGTATGTCAAGTGTAAGATTGCGTTTACATGCTGGCACTCAGAGTCGAATGATAACATTTACACTTACGCAGCCTGTCGTATATTTTAATTATGAATAAACCATATAAAATTCATCATAATTACCCATAGCACTAATAGATGTAAAAACAAGACAAATATTATTAAATTTCAGTTAATAAATTCAAAAAAATTCACAATACAAATTTACAGAAATATCTATTCTAAAGTATCGAGTTTTCACTTTCGTCGACAGTTCCCGTGGCTGCTTTGTTTTTTTTTTAATATATTTTAATTTCGTTTCAAAAGCAATAGACGCGTTTTGGTTGAAATTATCTGTCGTGGAGTAGTAGACTCACCGAGCGTTTGTTGATACGGGTGGATTGGAATGGTATCAGAGGGTGTTACCTCCCTCCACTTCCTCCCTTGTAAGCGACCTCAAATAAACTTGTAACCGTACGAATACACGTTTAATAAAATCAAATCAATAAAAGTTTTATTCAAAACCTTTTTTTATTGTGTATCGTAAGTAAGCATAAATCCACACGGTTCGGTAAAGTGATTTAACTCCGCAGTTAGATATGAAAAGTTGTAAAAATTCAATATATTATTCTATCGTCCTTAAACGGCGTTCATAAAAGTTGAATCGTTTCGGATCGAACCGATGCGTGGTAAGACAGTAGTTCAACGCATTTAACTTTTCTTTTTTTTTTTTTTGACGGGGGGAAATGCATTTACGCACTACCCTTATCTATTGTATTTAGGGGATCAAAATCCCCCAATACAATAGATAAGGGAGCACGGAGTGACGAGCTCCGTGCCAGTGTGGGACTCACCCGGGCGTGAAGCGCCCGGAAATACCCACTAAAACCCCCCGGGGCCGTCCGCTGCATTTGGGATGGGGGCGACACGGGGTGGCTTTCGCAGGCACCGCGTCGCCCCCTGCAGCGAACCCACCGGGCCTCGTCGTGCAATGGCCCAATGGGGATGGGGGAGAAAATTTCTCAACCCCACCTCTTCACCCACCCCCCCGAAGGGAGAACGCATTTACCTACCTAATTTTAATCTTCATATTATGTTTCAGATTCCTATGACGAGTGAATTAACGTTTTGGGATCTTCCCAAGAGTTACTTGTTAACGACACAAAAAAAAGTATCAGTAATCATGGGAACTACCGATAGAAATTAAAACTCAAAACTATGAAAAAATTGTTACAGAATTTTTAAATCTGCAAAAATACTATCAAACATCTATAAACCTATTTATTTACTGGTAAGATAATTTCCGAGCCGCAATGAAATATTCATTGCATGGTTGTATTACACAGATTAAATATTAGAAAAGTAAGTATCAAAAATTTAAACGCAAATATTATAATACTAATATGGGAAATATTCGAAAGTTTTTATTATTTATTTTTTTTTCTACATAACCTGTTTAACAGCCTGTTGGTGACGCGACCCCATTAGTTTTGTATCTACCGAATATCGTACAACGCGGCTAAAGAAGTTATCACATCAAATCTTATAATAAATAACATAACAACACCCACATCTCTGTGCTTCCACTAACATTATTAAAACTACGATTTGTATAGTTTTTTATATGACAAAAAAAAAAAATGATATATATTATATTTTATGAAAAAAAAAAGAACCAGATCGAGTTTCTCGCCTGCGCTCTTCTCGACTGGGTTGTTTTCCGAACCGGTGATAGTGTTTTAGACGTTCATAAGCGCCTTCTTAGGGCCTAAATTGAATAAATAAATTTTGATTTTGATTTTGAACACTTCTTCTTTACACAATAAAATTAGATTCCTTACACAGACACGACTGTATGAAGTAGAGTCATGAGATAATTTGCAAATACAAACACAAGGCGTTATCTACCAAAGAATTACAGTACTTACCGTTTTAAATTTGGTAACGCCATCTTGTATTATAATTTTAATTAATATTCTATGGCATTTAGACTTTGCGTCAGTACAAGACGCAGTTTGATCAATAAAAGAAACTTCGATCATAGTTTTAAATGTTTAATCCAGATATAAATAGTCTATTCTCTTTTTTTATTGTTTAATATATATCTAATAAGCTTTAGTGATATCAATAAAAAATTGATATATACAGGATATTGTACAACATTTAATAATAATTCTGGTTAAATTTCGACTATCGAGCGAATGCTAATTAATTATAAATCTACGTTGGAACATACAAAGAAATTGTATGACTTAAATTTTCTTTAAATACATCAACGTAAATATGAATTCAGCTGGTGGTAAGCAAAGTGTAGTTTCAAAAGACATTCGAGATCACCAGAATAAGGACAAACTACAGAATGTTACCGGATGTGAATATTCACTTGTACGTTCTGTTATATGGAACTCTGAGATGGCTTTTTAAAAAAAATAATTTCATACACACTGAAATGTTAATTTTGTTTATTTGAATGCGTTTTAAAATACAACTTAAATATGATTATAATTATATAGAATCACTATAGGACCGTCGCGGATTGAGTATGGATGAGGACTGAGGAGTTATGAGCCGAGAGACGAAAGGAAGGGAATAAGAATCATGTGTCAGCAGCATAGGCAGCTGACTAGGTTAGAAAGGGTACAATAGAAAGATATAACAGTTCGTAAAATTGTGTTACTAAACTCCGGTACACTGCGGTTAACCATAACGTCGCATATTAAAAATCGGTTATGCTAAAGAGGCGCATAATATCGAAGTAGTATGGAAATCAAGATTTTGATGTTTTATAAGAGAGAACAATAATTAATAGGTGAGTTGCGGGGAAAAAAAAAAACCAAAGACGAGTGTACCGTTTAATATGTAGATACAGGAAAAATGTAAATATTACAATTTACAATATATCACGCGGAGTGAAAACATTTCAAGTTAGCCTTAAAAGACCACGTCAATTTTTAATTACGCAATGCCGTGTCACACTAACACACATACTTTTTAACTTCAATATTAAGCAAGTGTTTGTATGAAACTATGGCTCTTAGCGTTATTACTCTATGATTATAACCATCTCAAAACATACGAAACGTAAATAACGCAATATAGAATTGATTGCCAAACTTCAACCGTTTGAGAGATACTAGCAGAACAAGAAAAACTAAATATAAACAAGGATTGTAAGTAATTTCTACTAAATGCGTAATGTTCGCGTTCAACTATAATTGAATATGTATATAGTTAAATTGGTGGGGTACACCCGAACCCGCTCATAGTACGAGCCGTCTCGTACACGCCAGTCCGTTCCGCCGTCCGAAAACGGCGACGTCCGCCGCGCCCGTCAGTCCTTTCGGCCGACCGAAAGCGGCGACGTCCGCGTAACATATTAACCGACCGCGACGATAGCATCACGCGCGCGAATAGGCGGTTTCCTCATGTTCCTCGCACATTTGCGTGTCAGCGCCCACGCCCGCGAAACCGCCGTTCCCGCATACTCTCCGGGTCCCCCTCAGGCGGCGGCCCAAGACGTGCTTCGTTCCCCAACTGGGGAGGCTCTTGACGTCGCCGCCAGCGCGATACAGTGACACTGCCCATGCATCAAGCATTACACGCACAACACTGCACACACACTCTTGCACATAACACGCAGGTACATAGATCCTGTAAGGAACCTTTTTTTTTATGTAAATAAAGAATAAAAAATTGTAGGGTTTAGCTAGGATAAAAACTCCGCGGGAGTTTTCATACTCAGGTAGCGGCCAAGCCGAGGTTCGAACCCTTGAGCTAGCTACCTTATGCGGCTGAGTGCTTTCAGCACTCGCCCACAAAGTTCGGTGAAGCTGTAAAGGCCCTTCCGGTCAACAGTATTAGCTAGGTTAAAAAAAAAAAATAGTGCTTACTTGTCCGCCTGAATCGTGACACGGTGAAAACCCCACCATTGGGACGCGTTCTGGAATCAACCAGTTTAGTCCAATAATAATATCCTGACTGTATTCGGACTCGGCGGCAAGGATTCGACTTTTGGAAGAATCGTTATGAGTTTACTATAATAACCTATTCTTGCATTAAATGGGAGGCCATATTAGCTGCAAGTTATCAGCCCTCTAACATAATTGTAATGGATGGCCACAAATCGCGGGGCTTTGAGCTCATCACGTTCTGCATCAAGCTCTACTCCAAATTATATGTACCGCAAATATATTGTCCACAGCAAACCTCCACTGTAGCCGATCAGGTGCATACGTTATTGTTATAAATTGTTACTTGTTACTTGTTGGTGGGCTCCTGTTTCCGCACTTAGACACATTGGCAGTCCATTGTGCGTGCAGGATCAGCCAGCTACTCGAGCCAGCCCAGCTCCTTCCAGAAGCGCAGAAGCCTCCTGGGGCGATCACAGGCTTCCTGGAGCGACCTCATTTGCTTGAGGGTTTTTGCCCGTTGGTTGACTACTCCCGTGCATTCCAGGATCACGTGGGCAGCAGTCTCTTCTTTTTCCAGACATCCCTTACATTGTTATAGATTTTTGTGTATTTTGTAATTACGTATACTTACAGGCTTTAGCCGCTTTTGATATAGGCCGGCATGATGATGCCGATAATCATGGCGCTTCGTCCGTCGCCATCATTCTTGGACTGTAATTTATTTATAGGATTCTTTGTAAAAATTATAAAAACAATGTGAACATTAGTTGCAAATACCGAAAATATCATAATGAAGAATCATTAAATCACTAGGTCACCGATGATCTGAAAGACAACTTGGACAAAGGGAAGGTAGATCGCTGGGTGTACGGTGTGACATGCTGGCTCGCAGATTTACGCAATGTACTCAATTGGTCAAAATTACTTTATTTAAGGCATACTGTCAGTCTTTTTACACATGTAATCTGTGAGCCAGTTATGGTGCTCGTGTATACAGCGATCCACGTGTCCTTTACAATAATGCACTCAGGATATTCTTGGGGCTGCCGTGGCGATGTAGTGCCTCCAGTATGTTTGCCGAGCGACGTATAGATGGGTTCGCGGCTATAATTCGTAGAAGATGTGCCTCATTAATGACACGCTTACGCGCCAATACTAACAATATCTTGAGTGTATTCACAGATGGCAGTCTCCAATGCTGCGTAATTGGCACACGACGTAGCTTCACTCAACTTTAGTTATTATGATACAATTGTAAACTAACACCATGTGTTGAGAATCCATCCTTTATACCTTTTTTGTCTCAGTTAAAATAACCTTTTTTATTCTGTTTAGTTTTTACTTATAATAAACAAATGTATTATAATTTAAGACTTCGATGTATTGTCAACGACGGATAGTTAATATACACTCATACAAGATACACCGAATATCGCCTTTTTTCCCCTGTTTTCCGTCATAATATTTGCCCAATTTTCACCTAAAACTGAGTTAATCCGCAACAACCATGTATGTTATATATGGGTTTGCCTGAAATAAACGGTATATTATTATTAACAGTGCTGTTCGCACTAACATTATTATAGCATAACCGAAATGGATATATGTATTTTTTAATATTTTTGTAAGAACAAATAAAATAAATTGATAAATCCAATTCGGCTGGGCCGCGTTCGGAAATCTACGCAGAATCTTCTAGAAGATCTAATATCAAGCTCAAAGTTACCCAAAGGGCAATGGAGAAGGCTATGCTCGACGCTTTTACCATAATCTCATCTGATGATAAGGAACGATGGGATCCAAGATAATAAACATTTTGTTTTTTGACTGACTGCCTGTATAGTACCGCAACACACCTTTTATTTTTTATTTTTTTTTTGTCCTAGGGGAAATGCATTTACGCACTACCCTTACCCATTGCGTTAGTGAGACCGAAGTCCCCCAATGCAATGGGTAAGGGGGTGCGGAGGGACGTCACCGCACCAGTGTGGGACTCGCCCGGGCGTGAAGCGCCCGGAAATACCCACTAAAACCCCCCGGATCCGCCCGCCGCATTTATAGTAGGGGCGATACGGGATTGCACAGCATTGCACCGCGTCGCCCCCTACGGCAGGCCTACTGGGCCTCGTCCATACTTAAGCCCAATGGGGATGGGGGGGAGTATACCGCTGCCTGACCCACAGGCTCTCTCCCCACCCACCTCTTCGCCCAATTCTCAAAACGAGAATCATCATCACCAGCCGGGAAGAGGGGAAAAGTGAGGGAAGAGGGAAAAGGGGAAAACCAAATGGACATCAGGAAAAACTTTAGTATGATACGATATTTTCCTTCATCGAAAGGTCAGGCTCATTCTCGAATAGTTGAATTCGTATTGAGTTCTATCGACGAGAAATCCGATCTGAATACCACAGAGACATCACCACATCTACATTATCAAAACATAAAGCATTTTTCTTAACGCGTACGTGCGACTATTCAATATTTAGACAATGTCATTTTATATACAATTTAATTCATAACGTTTTAAACATGAAATGACGGCTACAATATTGTGAATATCATAAGTTAACCAATTATTAACGATTCAGCTAGAGTAAGTACAAAAGTGAATAAAACTGAATAAAGTTTATTTGTTTTTGATATTAGAACCCAAATTGCGAATAGTATTGTGTCCCGAAAATTGTATTTACCTTTTCTTTTTTTTTTTTGACGGGGGGAAATGCATTTACGCACTACCCTTATCTATTGTATTTAGGGGATAAAAATCCCCCAATACAATAGAATCCCCCAATACAATAGAATCCCCCAATACAAAATTGTATGTACTTTTTTTCTTTTTTTTGACGGGGGGAAATGCATTTACGCACTACCCTTATCTATGGTATTTGAAGGATCGGAGTCCCCCAAATACAATAGATAAGGGGGCACGGAGTGACGAGTTCCGTGCCAGTGTGGGATTCACCCGGGCGAGGGTCGCCCGGAAATACCCACTAAAACCCCCCGGGGCCGTCTCCGCTGCATTTGGGATGGAGGCGACACGGGGTGGCTTAAGCAAGCACCGCGTCGCAAAAAAAAAAAAAAAAAAAACAAATTGTATGTACCTGCCTTACTACAGTAAAACGGCTTCAGAATAAACTTTTCAAAGTCGGTGCGAACAATCAGCGCCGGCTATTAGAATCCTTGCACCTGAGCTCACCCGGCTCAGAGCCCGCCTTCGAGCCACTTGTTTATTTAAAGTATACCCCGAGAACGACTTCAAATGGTACTCTGGGAGAATTAGTTGAGATGTGTTGTTGTAACAGTTCTTACAGTCGTGCGAGAGTTTTTCGAACTTCACAATGTATACAATGTTGCGGGAAATGAAGGAGTTATTTTTGAAATAACACCAGATTATTGGACCGGTTTATAGACGAGTTTAAAGAGATTTAGTAGTTATATTGCTATTAAATATAGCTAGCTATCAGTCGATAGATTATATGTTAATTGCTCAGTTGTTAGTGCGTTCGGATTCCGACGGACGTAGGTTCTAACCAACACCTATCTCTACTCTATCTGAAATTTTTGTGAAGTAAAAAATCATAACCTACCGCTCGGTACGAATTGGTATGTTTCGGCTGTATCACTTGAAATCCACTATCTCTTTTCGTGTTTACCAACCTGGACCACATCGTCACCTAAGAGTATTTATCGTATGTCGGAAAATATAAACAGATATTTCTAGTTATTTATTGTTTTCTAAAGATATAAAATAAAGCCCAAGTTTATTACCACTTTCTTTGTGCATTTCCGAATATCGAACGTGAATGTAATCATATGGAACCTTTCGATAAGAGTTTGATGTGAACCAATAAAAAAAACATGCTATATAGATTATGTCAACTATAAGAAACTTGCTAAATATCTAGATCATCGAAAAATGTATGATAAATGTAGTTTTTATGTCCAGTTCAACTGTTTCTCTAACATCTGTCAGGTGTTCAACGCACAATTTATGTTAACTACAGGCATAAATACCTATAATAATGTGTAAAGAAATAGGAATAAACGTTTTAAAATAAAAAAAAGCTTACTTTAAATGATTAATATGTATTCAATTATATACATAAAGTATATAACAGTATTGTGTATAATGTTTACATTTTAAATCTCTGTCCCTTGTCCCAATTCTGTGTGGGCGTTCAAATACAATACAGCGGTGAGACAATAAATCTGACGTAATGCTCACGCAGAGATTTCTAAAGTCGTTTCTGAATACCCACTGAATAAACAAACGCCTGAGGCACGGAGACTCCAATTCAATGAAACAGATTTCTTGAGTTCTGCGCATTGGTTCAATCGGTTCTCAATTGTAATAAAATAAATTTTAATGATTTCTTTCGTAAATAACGAACCTTTTCTATTTTTGCTCTGGCGTATCCATAAACAGCTTTTTTAAAAAGATTATCGTACGTTACCGTCTCTTTTTGTTCGAGAAAATCCATCGCCCGCCCAACATGGAGAACGTCATACGGGTTATGTGAGACACCCACTAAATGTTACCTTTGGTTTTTCTTCCTATCCCGACGTTTCGGCTGGGTTTCACCAACCGTGTCACGGGCTGACTGCGGTGCGCGGCGTCGCCTGCGATATAAAGACCAAACGGGGGTAGTTCATCAAAATACCCCTCAACGCAGCAGGCGACGCCGCGCACCGCCAGTCAGCCCGTGACCACGGTTGGTGAAACCCATCCGAAACGTCGGGATAGGAAGAAAAAACCAAAGGTAACGCGTAAAAACCCGTTAAAATTAACTGATTTTAAATATGGAACGCGAAAACTTAAAAAAATACACCCACTAAATGCTTAACGTTCCTCTTTGGCTCCCAATGACAAAGACGATAGGTATCCTTTTCGTGCCTGTCTGTGGCTGCAGATAAATGCTGTCTCTGTAAGACACTCCTAGAAATGTCAATCGCTTCCCACAAGTTGTTCCGTTGTTAACGAGGTTTTGATCCTTGGTAAATTTTTTTCGATGTATTTTCCTGCGGTTCCGAACTCACTTTTTCCAAAATCATACCCAATAACTTCTAAAAGAGATTCCGTTCCTCTCACTTTTCTTAGCTTAACCCTAAACCAAATTCTTAATCTCAAAACGTATTTAATTAACGTGCCGAATGTGTCCTTCCTTAAAAGAACATTAAAACACGTTACAGTTTCCGCCAGCCGGTTACCTGAGTGCCTGCAGAATTCGTTTTAACGCAGTCGTATTTGACATTTTTATTCTTTCTGTATATATAGCTTAATTTGTTCTTGACGTTGTTTTAAAAATTGCTTTTTAGAAGAACAAATATTTACCAAATAAACAAAACTTGTAACAATACTAAGTAGCATGTTTTAAATAAATATTTTACCAAGTTTGACTTGAATTTTGACTCTCCTACAAACGTAAATTATTATGGAAATATGCTTTCGTCCATAAGCGTATCTATTAAAACAGACGTTAAACTCAATATACACACTTTAAACAAACACTGCAATGAATGATTTATTACGTTATAGGTAAAATGATTTTTAAAAACCTTGTTATTTGAAATACAAAATTGGCAAGAACAAATATAACTACATAATTTAGTCAAGAAGAATGGGATATGCTATTTTGTAACACCACGTTATTGCTACTGCAGATACATTTATATTGAAATTCTTTAGTGATAGAAATATCAACAAGGGATAGATTTATTAAAACTGGAACATTTCAAGTCGAGTCGTACAGAGAAAACATTTTCTATGCTCTTGTTAATTTTAAAAAGAATTTATATTTCTTGAATTGTCTTTTTGTGTTGTTGGTACGTGATTGACCACTTCATTTGTTTTTGTAATATTAGTCTCTTAAATTACAATATAATTTATATTCAAATCGACGTTTTATATATGTAACAAAGGTTTTTAACTATTACAGACGAGTTTGTGAATTATATATTTTTTTATAAATTTTCAAAAGAGAATTAATAATCTCGTCTTTATATTAACTGTAAAACATTTTACAACCAAATTGTTATCCTATGCCTAACAACCTAATAACATATTGAATCGGTATCGAAACGCAAGATCTATACGAATGTTTTATTCCGTTAATATTTGCAAACTCTTACAGAACCGTAATTGTTTACTAATTTTGTATATTTTGCTATTTATTTACCGTTTCATTTATAAGAATATAAGTAGATCATGTAAATTGTTAAAGTTTTGGTGTTAGTAATGTATTTTCTATTATAGTGGTATCCGTCAGTATATAACAGCATTGATCAGTGTGTCACCTATGACATACCCAGGTAATGCGATTAAAAAGTCTTTGAACATTTTTTGTTGTGTAAACCTCTTCAGTGGCGTTGAGCGATTTTCGTTGCGGAATAACTTATAGATCCGCGTTAACAATTCTATGACGTCAGCCGTCAACATGATACAGTATGTCAAGTATAAGATGGTGTTGAAGTGCTGGAGCACCAGAGATAAATAATAAAATGTGTACTTGCAGCCTATCGTATGTTTTGATTATTAATAAACTATATACAAATGTACCTAACTATAAATTGGCGCGTCAACAGATGTAAAAACCAGACAAATGTTATATGTTAAATATTAGGTTATGTTATGTTAAATACGTTAATTTCAATTAAATAATTAAGAAATGTAAACTTTAAAAAAACAAGTTTTTCCAAAGTTTCGAGTTTTCAAATATATCGGCAGTTCCCGTTCCCGTATGGTTACTTTTTATTATTTTATAACGCTAACTGTGTTTTGTAGCTTCCCTCGGACATAATAACAATACTGTAATCTAGAAATTATCCTATTTTAGTAAGAGAAATCCATCACCCCCCCCCCCCTTTTTTTTTTTTTTTTTTTTTTTGACCTAGCTAATGCTGTTGACCGGAAGGGCCTTTACAGCTTCACCGAACTTTGGGGGCGAGTGCTGAAGGCACTCAGCCGCAAAAAGGTGACTAGCTCAAGGGCTACCAAAGTGGTACGAACCTCGGCTTGGCCGTCACCTGAGTACTCAAGACTCACTCGCGAGTTGTATCCTAGCTAATCTTTATTTTTATTTACATAAAAAAAAAAAAAAGGTTCCTTACAGGACCTATGTACCTTGCATGTTATGCATGAGTGTGTATGGAGTGTTGTGCGTGTAATTGCTCAATGCGTGGGCAGTGTTACTGTATCGCGCTGGCGGCGACGTCAAGAGCCTCCCCAGTTGGGGAACGAGACACGTCTTGGGTCGCCGCCTGAGGGGGACCCGGGGTGTGTGCGGGAGCAAAGTTAGCCGCCTGTCCCCGGCGGCGGGAACGGCGGTTTCGCGGGCGTGGGCGCTGGCACGCATTCGTACGAGGTAAAGGAGGAAAGATCCTATTACTACGGGTTATGGTATCGTCGCGGCACGATAAGATTCTCTGCGGCCGACGTATACGACGCGGCTTGCGACGACCTGGCAAGTACGAGACGGCTCGCACGATGAGGGGGTTCGAGTGTGTCTCTGCGCGTTCGAAGAATGCGCGACACTGGGTCTTAAAAACGGACCTAATGGAGGGCAGGTTGAGATCCCTGTGTAAATCCACAGTTCTCTCGAACCATTGGGCACCTACTGCCTTCCTTACAAAGCGATTCTGAATCCTTTGTAAGGCGTGCATGCGTGAACGAGTGATGTGTCCGAAGACAGGTGCGCAATACGTGATGATGGGTCTGACCACCATCTTGTATAGGGTAATCTTATGGCGGAGTGCCATTTTGCTCTTGCTGTTATAGAGCGGATAGAGACGACCTAGCACCATGGAGGTCTGGCGCTTCACTTTCTTTATGTGAGATTTGAAAGAGAGTCTGTCATCTAATTGAACTCCTAGGTACCTGACTTCGGAGCAGTATGGGATTTCAGTACCCGCGTACTGTATGGGCTTGGGGGGGTCTTTTCGGAGTTTACTACTTCTAGTGAATAATAACGCGGCGCTCTTACTCGGGTTTGTCGCGAGACGCCATTTGAAATACCAAGCGCTGAGTTGGTCGACAGCGCCTTGGACGTATTTACGTAAGACCGTTTTCTTACGAAAAGCGAAATATATGACCGTGTCATCCGCGTATAGACCTAACTGAACTCTTCCGAGATCAGGGAGGTCCGCTAAATAGAGGTTGAAGAGGACAGGCGCCAGAATGGAACCTTGGGGGGACTCCTGCGCGTATGGGGTGGGCTATAGAGAGAGCGCTCTCTACTCTATAGCGGAAACTACGATCGGTGAGGTAATCGTGTATGATTCTAACCAGAGTGTCGGGGATACCTAATCTAGTGAGTTTGTAGACGAGGCCCGTGTGCCAGACCTTGTCGAATGCTTTGGCAACGTCGAAGAAGACTGCGAGCGTATGCCAGGACTTATTAAATTCAGGGTGATTAATATTGGTGAGTACGTACTCCGTGAGGCGGAGCACCTGATGCGCACAGGAGTGTCTGGCTCGGAAACCAAACTGTTGGGGAGGCAAGAGATTTTTGTCCTCTATCACCTCTATGAGACGGTTCATAAGGATCCGCTCATAGAGTTTGCCTAAGGTGTTAAGCAGGCTAATTGGACGGTAGCTATCGGGTTGCCTGGCGTCTTTGCCAGGTTTGTGTATCCCTATAACTATAGCTGCTTTCCAGGCGGCTGGAAAGTGGTTGTTTTTGATGGCCGCATTGAAGATGCAGACCAGCAACGCGACCAGAGGCGGAGGAAGAAGTTTGATGACTTCGTTCCTGATTCCGTCGGGACCGGGGGACTTTCTGGGCTTAAGGCCCTTGATGGCAGTCGTAACCTCGTCACAGGTGACAGGTGAGAGGGGGACAACCGGAGTAAGAGCGAGGGAGTCCTTCACAGAGGATTCGACAACAGAGATGTGTTCGATATCAATGTTGTCGGTGACGGGAGCGCATTGATGCTCGAGGCTATCGGCTAAGCACTCGGCTTTTTCGATATCGTCAAATGCGGGTTGAAGACCCTGCGTATTTCTGTCCAGGGGGGGCATGTTAACGATGGTACGGTCCATCTTCATAGATCGTGCGAGCTTCCAGTACGCGAGGTGGGAAGGTTTCAGCTCTCCTAGGAGGCTGTCCCACCTTTCATTACGGATCTGATCTATGCGGCTTTTCACCGCTCTACGCAAAGAACGCAAGCGCGCACGATTCTCCTCAGTCGGATACGTGTCGTGGGCGCGGGTCGCGGCGTTTTTTTTTTCTGGGTGAGCAGAGCTCTCACGTCATCGGGGAGTACAAAGCGGCGATCGTTCGCCGCTTGCACCTCTTTCGAGGTCTCCTCGATGCCGATCTTGAGGTGCTCAACCAGAGCATCGATCGCGAGGTCCGCGTCCGCAGACGTGTCCAGTACATCTGGGATCCTATCGAGAGAGGGGGTGGACGGATGGTCCTTTAAATAACGGCCGAGCTTGTAATAGTCCGCGACTTTTACAACTGGCGGGCTAGAATTAGAGTCATCCGTGTGACCTAGCATCAAAACTACTGGGCGGTGGTCGGAGTCGAGTTCGTGTACGACTTGTATAAGACGCACAGGAAGCGAGACTCCTTTCAAAACAGCAAAATCTAGAACCGACGGGCGACAGTTCGGTTGAAAATGGGTGGGCTCTAACGGCGCGACGACCTCAAAATCGAGCTTCCGTACTAAGCGCATGAGTTCCGCCCCATTGGGCGTAACGCACGAGCTGTTCCAGAAGGTATGCCCGCAATTGAGATCGCCGGCGATAATGACAGAGTCGCCTAATGCGAAAAGCTTCTCTAAATCTGACCTTAAGGGTCGCTTACTGGGGGGGAGGTATGCAGACACGAGTACGATTGACGGATGGCCAGTCATACCTATTCTGCATACCGAAACTTCCATATTGGTAAGCTCCGGAGCTTGCAACGGCGAGCAATAAAGTGACCGTTTATAATAAATGGGGGTACCACCGCCCCTTTCAGGGGTCCTATCGTTGCGTACTATATTAAAATTCGCAATCCCGGGATTGCGATCGCTAGGCTTCAAAAAGGTTTCCTGGACGAGAAATACGTCTATTTGACGATCGCGGAGAAAGTTAGCGACTAATTCACGCTGCGGAGCTAATTTCCGCGCGTTAAAGAATGAAAGGGAGAGACCGCGAGGCTTGAACTTAGCCATCGATTACGGGTTAAGAGAGACCTTGCCAGACCTTGAAGGGTCATGGCGATGGCAGGGAAACGCGCGATAGCCTCGAGCTCGGCGTTTCCCGAGCCGCTGTTCAACATTGCGTTGAACGCGACTACTTCCTGCACATCATGGATGCGCAGGAGAAATAAAACCCGGTCTAAGCCGGTGGAGTTGGCCTGAGGGGCCTGGGGGGGGGTAGCCAGGCGCGGCTGCGCCTTGGCTTGGGGCCTAGGTGCCCACGGAGCCAGAGGGGCTGCGGGGCGGGGGGCGGCGGGACGGGTCGGCACCGCGGAAGGCGACGCCGACGTGCCTGGGAGGCACGGGAAAGACCTCAGTGTCATAGGCGGCACTTGAGGTTGGAGGAGGAGGGGGGCAGCGTTCCTCTGAGGAACGCGTCTACCGCCTTTGTTAGGCTGGTTGCGTCTTACCTTGGGCGCACACGGGCACCCACGGTAATTGGCGGGATGACCCTCCTGCCTGCACAATACGCAGCTGGGAGGGTCGGTTGTGTCCTTGGGACGGGGGCAATCGGGGGTGAGATGGTCCCCGAGACACTTAACACATCTCGGAGCCATATAACAACTCCGAGAACTGTGCCCGTACCCCTGGCAACGGTGACATTGCGAGGGGTAAGATTTCTTGTGCGGGACTTCCACACAGATGCGGGAGAGGCCGCAGAGGGTCTTCAGACCGAAGACCTTCTTGCTAACCTCGTTGGCGGGGAGTGCGACAAGGACCATATTATATGGCCTCCTGCCTCGCTGATCGTGCATCCTATGCACTTCAGCATCGAGGAGAAACCCTGCTCCCTAAGGGAGGCAGATATATCTTCGCAAGAGAGTTCCTTTGGAACTCTCTTGATCACGACGCGGAGGGACTTCTCCTCCTCCAGCGCGTGCGTGAAAAAAGCATATTTCGCCTCACGGAGAAACCGCGTGAGGTCGCGGAAGGTGTCCGTGGTCGACACCTTCACCATGATTCCATCGCGAACATTCGTCGCGCTGGAGAAATGTATTTTGCGGCTCGCTAACGCCGCAGAGATTTTCGTCCAGGACGCTTTGTCCTGGATCGTGACAGGGGGGGGGGGGGGGGGGGGGGGGGACGCACCTTCCTGGGCTGCACCTGAGACGGTGCCGCTGCAGGCTTGGGCGCTGCCGACTTCGCGGCAGGCAGCGGAGTCGGCTGCCGTGACGCGTCCTCTACGGCGAGGACCTTCGGGACTGACTCGGAGGGCGGCGGAGAGGCCGGCGCCTTCCTCTTATTTTTCCGCTTGGGGGTGGTGAACTCACCCCCCCCTAGCGGGGGATACGCGACATCCATCTCGTCCGAGTCTGACCCGGACGACGAATGGACTGCGGGAGCGGCGAACCTAGGCATCAGGCTCGGATGCCTGTCTGCCTGGCTCGGGGGGGAGAGCGGGGAAAAGCTATTCCCCGTACTAACATTAATAACGTCCGCTGAAGGCGGGCGGAAGGGGGACCGCGAGCGCGACCGGGATCGCGACCTGCAATCCGAGAACGATGAATCCCTACGCGAGTGAGACGCGGGCGGAGTACGCGGACGCGAACGCTCCGGGGCGTTTATATTTGCGACAGGTTTACGCACTTTGGGACCCGACGCGGCGGTTGAGGACAACTGCCTCTTAAAATTTTCGAATTCTCGGGCTAGTTCAGGCGATCTTTCGCACAGAATCCTAACAAAACGGCTTAGGAGCTGACGCTCCGCAGCCAACGAATCGGCCATCCCGCGATGGCAAGAGGGCAGGGGGGGTGAACTACCTCCCTGCCTGAGGGGCAGGGGGGCGCGCGCCAAAAATCTATGAGACTGCGCGAGTCTCGCAAGTGACCGTTGAGTCGAAGTGCAATGACTCAAGGTAATTGGGAGCCTACGGAGCCTAGGGGGAAGCCCTAACAAGCCCTAGGGCCGAGGACGTGGGTCAGACGCCCAAACAGCACCCAGGGGATGGATTTGACGCAGGAGCGGAAGTCGGGTAAGAAAAAAGGAAACCCGGCGTGATCACACACCGGATTCCGGTATTTGGTGACCCCAGAAGGGGGTCCCCAGGGAACCTGCTAAACCCTGCACCACCTTACGTGGGCACCGTTAGGTCTCCGGTGATGACCACAATCAAGAGAGAGTGGGTTTCAGCAACGTCGTGAAGCGACACGTATCCTCACCTTAAGGGTGAGTATACGTTAAACGCGCGCGTACTGAAAAGTACGTTTTACGAGAATACTCGAAGTTATAAATAAATTATAAGAACGAGTATTCGAAAAAACTTGCTACAATTCGACACGCGAAGCAAGTCTTCGTGACCCCGACTTCTGGAATCCAGTAACCGACGTCACGGAGACACACAACTACGGTACGTAACGTAAGCGAAAACAAGTACGACTTGGAGCGAGCGACCCAGGCATGCGTGCACACACCTCGGCTTACCAAACGAGAATCACACCAACTCCCCCCCCTTTTAATGGTTGACATCAGACGGGTTATGTGTGGACTGCACCCGATCATCGTACCTTCCCGGCGTCCATTTTTTTTTCTTTTTTAAAAAAGTTAAAAAAAAAATCTTCGGCTTCTTGCCTTATTACTATATTTAAATACTACGAAGTAAGATAATTAAAACAAAAAGATAAGGTTGAATACGATGACAATAATGGAAATATATATCGAATTCGTAAATGAACCCCGAGTTTAATTTCGCTGAAAATTTAATTTCGACACGCGCGAGTAAACGTTGGTACTTGTGATTAATCTATATATATATATATATATATATACATATATATAAGCAAAGTTTGTTTTTGTTTGAAAACTCGAAAAACTCGAAAACTACTGGACCGATCAGCATGAAACTACAACCATTCGACGCGGAGTTAATCGTAGATGGTTATAGGCTATATATTTTTCAAATTCTATGAGACCTTTGCCATGTTTTCTCAATTTGTTTGTTTATTAATTTATTTGCTCCCATAAGACTAATACCTTTCAACGCAGTATTTTTTGTAGACAGGTATTTTTTGGATTCCACCGACCCTCTCTAATTTTTTTTTTCGATTTACTCTTTTGTACGTTTTCCACTTCAATTTACGCTTATATACATTTTTTCCGCTAATAAAAACAAAATACTCTTACTTTTATTCATTCATTTGTTTTTTTTTAATATGAAACATATGAAACGCGGGCGGTGCCGCGGGCACCAGCTAGTAGAAATATATAACCACTTATATATGCGATAATATATGCATATAATATTATAACGAACTATATATTTTATTTTTTATTTATATATAGTTACTGGAGGTTAACTGAACAATGCTCTGTTAAATTATCTATGCTGTGACGATATCTATATACTTTTAGTATATTAATGTGTGACTTTTTTTCTTTTTATAATTTTACCTTATTATAATAAAGACAAACTTTGTTTATTGAGTAAATACATTGAATCACACAAAAAATACAGTGAGGGAAATGGCTGTATTTGATTTAGATCGCTTGCCTTTCCATTTACAAACCGCATAATGGTGGAAAAAAGCGATGTATGCGGTATGTATGATGTATAGAGTATGCGGAATACCAAAGTACAAAATCATAAATACCTGAAGTTCAAATAAACTAAATAGATTATAGGCTAAATTAAAAAGTAATCTATATCTTAGAATAAACGCATACATTCATTGAATATTTCTATCCATCCGTCCATACATTCAATCCAAATCAAAAGACATCCACTGCTGGACAAAACACTATTTCACAAGGGGTTTTTCACAAGTGAAAGGTGATCGCGATCCATTTACTCAGTCAAAACGAAAATACAAGTCAGTAAGAGAAACGTCTCTCAATGGTATCTCATTTTGTTCGAAAAGTACACTTCTGTCGATTACGTTACCCTATATTTGTATTCTTCTGTCTTTATTCCGCTTATTTATACCAACACACTCTTCTAATCGACAACCAATCTTAACTTATCTCGTTAACAGGTCCGCACTTGAGGGACGTCGAGCGTTGCGTGGACCCCGATGGACAATCAATATAATATTGCCTGTTTCGTTCATTAAAATTATGTCTCAATTCAAATGTAAAAGAGTTATCCAGGTGGTAGAAATTAGAATTCACTTATTATCAAAACTTTGAATAAAAACTAACCGGCATTCTCCAAATTTATATTCTTGATAAAGTTCATCAATATCTAGGTAAATACTTAATGTGTGTGTGTGTTTTTTAATAATTGACTTCTTTAGCTAGAATGACTATCATAGCTTAGCTAACTTTGTAGCTAGTGATTTAGCATCAAAGTAGTATGGACCTCGGTCTGAGGTGCATTTATTTGAATTCCGAGGAATTAATGAAATTGACCCTGTGATTTGTAAGAAAGGGTATTTCTTACATAACCATTGTTCCTTGAGTGTAGTGTGTAAGCGTTTTGACTGCAGACTGCATCTGTAGTAGTGCACTATATCGCGTTTAAAGCGGATGCTTCTCAAATTAACAATTGGATGACATAAAAACACGTCTTTATATAAAACAGTACATTAAAAATATTACAGGTGTAATTGGTCAAAACACTACCAACCGTTTACTAAATTTCATATCTAGTATCTAAGGTAAAATTGAATTTTATCCGTCACAATAATATTCTTAATACGTGCCTGTCCCCGAAAGGACTAAGTTTGTAAAGGGCCCTTAAACGGGTAACCCGGCTGCTCCCGGATGTGCCATATCAATAAAACGCTAAAA
This sequence comes from Samia ricini, assembly GCA_014132275.2. Lineage (NCBI taxonomy): Eukaryota > Metazoa > Arthropoda > Insecta > Lepidoptera > Saturniidae > Samia > Samia ricini. Next base: position 2,097,460 of record AP028161.1, on the reverse strand, counting down.
GTTCTCGCTCGCGAACCGCTCAACATTCAGCCCCCGTTTTCAATATGCGCGGCCCGGGAAACGAACCCGCACTATATCATCTTTATGTACGCTATGACTTTGAAACGTTGCCGAAAAAGTTGAGAGAAAATTTCCTTCTTACAACGGACGGAATCTTACAAATGGGTTGTGGGAAAATTATTTTTTGCTTTTGATAGTTTTTCTACTGCCGTTATAATTACACTTGGGATATCATTTTGTGAGTTTTAAGACTAAAAGAGGGTATGGTTATATACTACGTCGCAAAACGGTAGTTTGAATCCTATGCTAGAATTGTCCTGAACTTTCAGTTAAGGGGAATACATGACGAAAAACCCATAGTATAGGTAGCACAAAGAGAGCTGTTCGAGCAATATATAATATGGGACCTCGCGAATCTCTAAAGAACAAGTTTCAAGAATATGATATCTTAACTTTGCCCTCCCAATACATCTTCGATAACTTAATGCATATTCGTAAAAATTTAGACAAGCTCGATCTAGTGAATGATCGTCATAATTTTAATACTAGAAGTAAAGACAAGTTGGCCGTCCCGCGCTTTAGGCTAAGTAAGTGTAATAAAAGCTTTATAGGTAATAGTATTCGGTTTTACAATAAGATCCCAAGTAACATTACCGATTTACCTGACAATAAGTTCAAGTATTATGTCAAGCAAGTTTTAATCTCAAAAGATTATTACAGGGTGGATCATTAAGTGAACGATAGTGATGTCTGGAATTAACCCACATCTCTGTGCCTCCACTAAAAACTACGATTTGTATAGTTTTTTATATGACAAAAAAAATTATATATATAATATTTTTATGAAAAAAAAAGAACCAGATCGAGTTTGTTGCCTGCGCTCTTCTCGACTGGGTTATTTTCCGAACCGGTGGTAGTGTTTTAGACGGCCTTCATAAGCGCCTTCTTAGGGCCTAAATTGAATAAATAAATTTTGATTTTGATTTTGACAAAATTTAATACTTGCTTGATTAGATTTCACCCTCTAGTTTGACAATATATCGTCAAGCAACTGTAGATGAGTCCCGGCAACATGGCTCTACAGCCAGTTCCTATAATTCTACCGTGCTTGGTAATATCAAGGGGGATTGTTGTGAAATACTTAAAAATATAGAGTATTAAAAAAAAGTAAAATAAATTATAGCTGATTACACAGCATTAATACAAATTCAGAAATATTTATTCAATATTGTCACTGATAAGGTTAATGAACGTCAAAATACTAAGCACCGGTTCGAAAAATAACCCAGTTATCGAGAGGAACCGGCAAGAAAGTCGATCTGTTTGCTCATATGTTCGAACCAGCTAGATACGAATAGTCACCATTTGGATATATCCTATAACTTTTCACAATGAGATATTTCACTTGAGATTTTATCAATGGTTGGCATACTGTATAGCATGTTAATGGCTGACGTCATAGCATTAATACCGCGAATCTACGAGTTTTTCACCTACGTAGAATCGCTCGAAATCAAAATTCAAAAATTCTCTATTCAATTTAGGTGGCAAAACGCCGTCAAAACGCCGCGCTAAAGAAATTTTCATTTCAAAAAAGTGGTAACTATAGTTTTCTCTCTTGTCTTAACTTGAAAATGTCAAGTTATCACGATCATTTTGAAGTAAATATGGCATAGTTTGTTGTACGGTGGGATTCCATGTCAAAGAACCCTGGTTCATCGTGAGAAAACCGTAGCATGGTGGTAGGAAATTTTGTAATGAATCCCGCCTGGGTAGCTATCACCCTCAAGTTTGAAAACCTGTCGCCAAAAACCAATAGGCGTTTTGCAGCAGCATCACTTAAGAACCAATATCTCTACGCTTAGCATGTTTACCGCTTTGACCTTTGACTAAGCTTGTAAAGAGTAAAAAAAGTACAAATTACACTTTCAATGTAATAGCATACGCAATGGCGAAATAGCAGCCGCGGTTATCTTAGTTAACTAGAGATGTGTCTTACAAGTACCTTAAATAAGTACAACTCGTACTGATAGCAGTAAATACATATTTCACGTCTTAACTAGTCTTCAAGCGGTCGCTGTAACCGTAATCGGTTATTTCTATATTTTTTGAAGAGTGTAATGACACGGGATTCGATGAGATTACAGAGCACAAAAGATGACTACACATGAAAATGTAAAATATGATAAAAATTTGTTATTTAGTACAAAAAAAGTTCCATAAACGAGCATCTCAATCCACAGCTAAAACAGTTTTCGTGTTTTACAATGGACATTCAAATTGTTAGCCAAAAAGTTAGCATTTCTCCTTCGTAATTCTAATAAATGGTAACTGTATATGAATGTCACTTGAAGCAAAATGGCGGTTAGTGTACTTCACTTGTGTAAAATAATTAAAGTATATATATCCTGTAAAATACTAACAAAATAATGCAAGTTGAACGCAATTAATAAAAAATAAGAACAAGTAAGAGTCTTGTAAATACTAATTTTATTAGTCTGGAGTCTAAACGTTAAGAGGATATCCTAGCGGCCTTTATTCCATATAAACGTAGTCCCCTGTTTCCTCCCCCTGGTTAATCCACATTATGTTAAATATTTTTTCCATAAATTAGTTATTGTAGAAACTAGAAGCTTTTAAAAATGAAAAAAATGCTCGATTTTTACCGTCATTTTAAGACTTTCGTCAAACAAATTTGATAGATAAAATTTAAAAAAGTCTTCATTATTCTAAAACTGTAAGAAAATTAAAAATCGGTTCAGTTTTGGAGGAGGAAACAGGGTACTACGAAGTGATGTTTTCGTCTATTTTGCAGTGTTAAGTCAGCCGACGCTGCAGTTGTCCCTTTCGTTTTCTTTGGGTCGCAACGTCATAGCAATAATTTTCTGAAATACCTACTTTTCTGACCACATGTCCTCTTAATACTTTAGAAACTGCTTTTGATTTTATTAAAAACGTATTCCGTCCGGAACGATGAACAACGAATCCTTGAAAGAATAGAAACGAAGCTATAAACAGCCAGCTGTCGCATTATATTCACGACAACATTTCCATTTTACCAAATAAAATACGGCGACACGTAATGTCTTCGACGTTAACGTAACTAAATATCTAAAGATTCGATTTGCTACGGTTCGATGGAAAATTCCGTGGGGTGACAACATCTCACTTGACCAATATATTACTTAAACCAAGATCTCAAGTTATAAGGCAAAAACAGACGGGCAAACAGACAGAAAAATACTGACTTTCATAACATGTATTATTTCATTCATGCGAGGCGCGCCCGAGAGGCGTAAAAAAAGCCAATTCAAATTAATATAGATTTAATTTCAGAGCTACAGTTACACTTATATTTAAACTAAACTTAATACAAATGACTATCGACCGATATTAGATCGAATAGTCCTTAAACCTAAGAGAGGTGACTACCGATCGAGGTGTGACCGAATAGTGTCTTGAGCGGAGGCCTTGACAGGCGAGGCGAGCCTCAGTGAGACTCGGCTGGTGGGGCGGTTCCCACGATGACGATGAGTTGAAGTTCCGTATAATAGCAGGTGGCATGTAGCGTCGCTGATCCGGTGTTGCAATAGTTACAAGGTAACTGCAATGTAGCGGTTTCCGTGGGATTCAACGATGTGTCTTTAGTCCATGATATTAGGAAACTGCAACGTAGACCTTTCCATGGAATACTGATACATAACACATGTAAATATGGGTTACACATACAATAATAATAAAGACTTTTTTTCGGAATACAGGTATACAATTATGTTTCTTATACTACTGCACTGTTATATGTGTATTTTACACAATTAAAATAATTCGTGTATTTGGTGCTTCTTTACTTTCTGTAAATCGGTTTTCCAGTTGGCAAAGGACTCCTTCAACCCAGTCCATTCTGATCTCTCTCTGGCTACTCTACTCCATGTTATGCCTGCAACCTGTCTGATATCATCGTCCTATCTGTTTTGTTTTTGCTTCTTTTTCTTTTACCTTCCCTTGGGTAACAATGTATGATTAATTTACTCTATTTGTCCTTTCCTCTGGTCATGTGTCTCGACCACTTCCATTTTAGCCTTTTTATTATTACACATATACTTCCTCCAATTTAAATAATTTAATCCAAATAAGTTTAATTCAATATATGTAACAGATTCTTACAGACCTTAGCGAACCAATGATACCAAATTTTTCAAGGGGATTCAATCTCTTCAAGAGGATTGCTGGTGGGTTAATTTTACCAAATCATATAATCTCTTGACGACATTTGAACAAATTCTGCTAATATATTATTACTAATTTCTAAGTTTTGACTTTTTTTAGATTGTCCTACAATAATTCTCTCTCAGTTCTATTCTTGGCACACTGCATCAGTAAGTAATGTACTTCTCAAGCCAAAATATTATTTTAAATTAAATTAAATTATAATAAAAATAAATTCCCAAAAGAACCCAAACTTACAGTCACCATACAAATATCAAGAGGAATATAAACGAAACACCGAGTTGTGTCCCGTTTCTCATAAATCACGAACACACCCTCTACTGAGGGACTTCATAGATATGTGACAATAAAATCCATCTAAATGATTTCTATACGTATGATATATTTCATTTAATAAAAAAAAAATCTTAACAAATAATGTTAATTAGCAAACAATGCAGTGTGCGTGTGGTGCCGGTTGTCCCGTATTAAAAATAGTACCACCCCATATCGTTTCGTGGGTGTCAGAAAGGCGTCTAAAGGATAAACCAGGGAACGGGCAGTACCATCCTCTGAGTACCACAAACATCTACTGCGATCGCCAACCCACCTTTTTTTTTTCGAGGGGAATGCATTTACGCACTTGCTGTCCAACCTAACCCAGAGCAAATCCCCCAGGAAAGCTTGAAGCCGGAGATGTGTGGGACTCGAGGCGAGAAGCGCTGTCACTACCCACTAACTCCCCGTTTCTTTCCCCGCTACCTTGCGAGGGACAATACGGGATGGCAACGCATTCAACCGCGTTGTCCCAGTGGCTATGTGGACCAGATCTACACACCGTCCATTAGAATAGAATGAAGGATCGCCAACCCACCTGCCAAGCGTGGCGATTATGGCAATTCCCCTCCTTATCTTTAGGAGAGACCTATGTCCAGTAATGGACGCCTTTACGGTTGAATGGACGGATGGCAGGTTAAATTGTAGACATTTTATTAGAAAAATGATTGGTTCATTTCGATTACCAACATAATTATCGCCAAAATACAATTTTATTTCGTTCTATTTTTAAACATTTCATGTAAAACTCGACAAATTTTTAAATAAACCAATATTATATATAATATAAAATAATAGGTAATATTTAATTTTCGATATTTTACCAATTAAAAATCCACATACAAACATAACGATTTCTATGAACCTTACATGTAATACTCTACTATAACTTAAATACATTACTTAGCTATAGTTTATTACAAGAGAATGTGCTTGCCGTACGTTTTTATTAATTAATTCTCCATTATCTTGTTCCAAATATTACCTAATCTAATAAAACAATATTATGCTAAAACGTAACCAGAGAAAATAATTTATTATTGAGAAAAAGTACCACGTCAGTCTATCAATTAGTTATAACAGACAGAGAAATAGACGATTTGTCTTCTATTATTGATATGCTAATTTATAATATAACAAGTGATTCTATCCGTCGTTGCCCGAATCAAATTGATGCAAAAAATGAGTAAAAAGTAAGTATATTAAATAATATTTTTTTATCTTTGCACAACGCGTGTCAAATGCAAAAAGGACGCATATACACGCCATTATGCATAAAGCCCTATCTAATGTGTGGTTGGCGCGATTTTGGTTTGTCATGCAGTAGATAGTTCTTGTTTTTTAATTCGTTGACTTGCAGTGATTGACTCTGTATTTTGGTATTTTAGTGATATTTTACGTTACATAGTTTAGTTGTTCTGTACAAGTGAAATGTATTGAAAATAATGATACAGAGTTTGAATTTTAAGATCTTTCAACCGCTCACTTGGAACGAACGGTTCAACAAAAGGCCGCCATTTTGTTAGAGCGTTGTAAGAGAAGTGATCCTAACGTGGCTGTATAATCTAGTACCTTTTCCTTTACTTATAAATGAATTAATGGAACAAAAAAAAACAATTGCTGTGATACGACTTTTTGTCATTACGCGTTATATCTGTAGATTATGCCTAGTACCTATAATAAAAATCGTTTCCTTTCGATCAACGATTCACTGATGTAAATTATAAAGCGTGTGCATCCGATCGAAATGCTAGCGTGCATAAATTTTCAGAGTTCTGACCGCATCTGTGTAGCGACCTTGAGTCGTGGAGGTCGCGCGGGAGGCGACGGCCGAGCCTCACGCGTTGCCATGGATACGGCCGGGTCTCTCATAGCGATACAATGTCGTTTCGCATGTATATTAACAAGTATTTATAATTAAAAAGTACCGTGCTTTATTTTACTACTACAATTATACCTAATAGAACGCTGTTTGCAATATTATTATGATTTTTATTTTACTTTACCGTTAATTAACCGTAATTTTTTTACTCGACTCGAGTTCACGTGAAGATATTTTAGTTTAGAAACTAGTTTTATAATCTATCTATTTACATAAAAGAAAAATGCGGGTCCTTTGATGCATCATGACCTCAAAGCTACTGAACATCTTGGAATAGATCTACTACCATTCGACGCGAAATTCCATCGACCCTTTCTAATTTTTTTTTAAATTTACTCTCATGTACATTTTTTCCGCTACTAAAAACAAAGGACTCATTTTTCTGCATTCACTGGTTTTTTAGGTACCTACGCAGTGTAGAATTTATAAAACGTGGGTGGAGCCGCTAGCTACAAGTATTATAGTAAAAATATATAAGTGATGACAGACTGTTTTCTTTAATATTCATTTTTCCAATTATGGACGTTTGAAAATTGGTATAATAAAAATTCGTTCGTTTTTGGAAGCAATTTTCCATTAAAAATAAAACAATTAAATAACGAAGAAAGCGTCTTATATAGAAAATATATTATTTTTTTTTATTCTACTTTATTGTTTATTTCGATATGTAGCTTAAAAGATTTAAATTTGGTAAAAGTAAAATTCGTATTAAAGGTACATACATGTCGACCTAAGCGCATAAAAATATTACTATTTTGATATCGCCATGAAACGACATTGATATAAATGAAGAAGTATTTTATTTTAATTTTTTTACTGTTTTAAAAAAAAACCACGATAGAACTGTTTCACAATAATGCCATAGTTAGAGCTGTCCTCTTCACGTGAAATGTTCCTGTTGTTAATAAAGTACAGTTCAAGAATTAGAAACAACTGAACAATAAATGTGAATGTATTAACAGTAGCCACCATAGAAGCTCTACGTAGCTCTGGATATTTAGATACTATAACATCCCATTATGGAGGGTTTCTCAAACGTGTATGGTAATGACAACCCAGTCGCCCACGGAAGCCCTGTCTAATTTTTGGTTGTTTGTTTTTGCTTATAAAAAAAGTGTTTATTCAATACCAAAAATATATTTTACTACTTCTGCAAAAACTGAATGGCAGTTTATTGGCAGATATAACCTCTGTTTATAATAAAATTTACCTATAGCTATATAAACACTGAAACATAATTATTTATAAAAAAAAACCAATACATTTTTTGTTAAAAAATAAATAAAAAAACTAACTTCAACGCTTACACACAGTATCTACAAGGAACTGATTGGTTTTGTTTTTTAAAATTCGTTTTGTACGATTTTGTATGACTTGTGATTGATGACAATTGAGACGGAATGGGGGGAGGCAGAATGGTTACATAAGCAATATTTACTAATCTATCTTTGGTTTTTAAAAACACTCATGGGTAGGGGCTTTACTTTGCTTACTATTTTGTTGACAAGGGAATTTGGGGGTCAAAATATATCCATCCAAAATTTAGTTTAAGTAATTTTTGAAAAGCCTCCATCGCGGATTTTTTCTGTGGGTAAATCATTTTATAGCTGAAAGAATAACTTTAGAAAGTAAGCTGACTGCAAAAACAGTCCAGCGATAAGTATTTTTCTATAAATAAGGTGACATATTTTCAACTTAAAGTGACTTGAAAGAAAAGATGAACGCTATGTGAAGTCACTTCGATGTTTGTTTTTTCATTAAAAACTTACGCTCAATTAAAAGTTCAAGCCCTCTTTGAGCGGCACGGTTTTTGAGCGATTTCGACTTTTAAAAAGACGTGGTAAGAGGAATTATTGAAAACTTTCCTAGAACTAAATTTAGTGATTAGTTTCCAGTTGCCAATAATATTGCGATCGTAGAAATGCTCTTCTCTAATAATCTCATGGATTCATTAAATATCAAGTCTAAACAAAATATCCCTTTCCTCGTAGATATTAGTAACAATACATTAATGTAAGATGAAATAAAAACCGAGCCAGAATGGACACCAGAACTTAACACATTTATTTTCTTTAAAACTTATACACAGCGTCTTCTTAAAACAATTCGCTCTTCGCCATCTTTCTTTAGAGTGCCAATGTCATACACATACTTCCCTTTCACTCACACCTTACGTTCCGTTTCTACTATCATTCCTACAATAATATTTCGATAAATAATTAGGTATGTAATACGCCATTTATACAAAATGTCTAGTGCTTACCATTTGTTAATTCTTCAAAAAATATTAGGCACGCCTTTTTACATCGAATTAAATGTATTTATAACTAGGCTAGTATAAATGACAATGTGGTTAGTTAATCTTTTATTAGGTGAAATGATTGTTAAATCCCGAGCTTTTTTAAAAAAAAATTGTGAGATACCTTCTCTAGTAAATTAATACTCTATTCTATATTTCCTGTTCAATTAACCGCGTTATTACGTCTGGTTTAATATCGGATATGTGTTCATTCGCGTGAGAATATCATTATAAGAAAATAAGGAAACCACAGTATATAATTAGGAGAATATATTATTTTCATAAAAAAAACATACTATTCCCTCAATTATAGTAAATTTAATCCATGTAGTAATAAATGTAAATAACTAGCAAGTCATAATATCTATACTAATATTATAAAGAGGAAATATTTGTATGTAAGTATGTTCGTAACGAATTGGCTCAAAAAGTACTGGACTGATTTTAAAAATTATTTCACCATTTGAAGGCTGATATTATGCTATTTTAATTGCAAGAAAAAAATAAGTACCCCTACTAAAACTACAACAATGTTACCCAAGGTATAAAAAAATGCCTATAAAATATCTTTCATCGCATGCGCTGTGAAAATTATTAATGTTAGAACAAAAAATTCCACAATATTAAATAACGTATCAATATCTACAAAACATTTCTAGATAGTATGTGTCTAACTATTGTAGTTCTGTCACTGTAACTACTTTTTAACGTTAAAAAAAAAAAAAACTACACTAAAATAAATAAATCAAAAAGTAAAAATGAATGTAAATAAAAACTTAAGAACAAAAGCCGGGTCGGGGTGCGATATTTTTATTCAATAAAATATGTCATAATAAGTACTTATAGGCATACATTATCTTATATTATCAGACACAATTACTTTCTTAATCACTACATATGAGTACTGACTGTAGACTTTACAGTAATGGTAGGTATATAATGGCTCCACCCCGTGTCGCCCCCATCCCAAATGCGTCGGACGGCCTCGGGGGGCTTTAGTGGGTATTTCCGGGCGACTCTCGCCCGAGTGAGTCCCACACTGGCACGGAGACGTCCCTCCGTGCCCCCTTACCTTATTGGGGGACTTCGTTCTCACTAATGCAATGGGTAAGGGTAGTGCGTAAATGCATTTCCCCTCGACAAAAAAAAAGGTATATAATGGATATAATTATTATCAGGATACCTATACTCTAAACCTCAGTGAAATGTTTAAAAAAATTACCCGTTGATGTCATTCATTCTCTTATCATTTTGTTTTCAATCATCAAGTCCCGTACCCAAACGGAGACAGCGATACACTATTGCTAAATACATCATTATTTAGGTATGTCCTGGATTTACTGTACGTTTATGTCAAAATATTTCAAAAATAAACGTCCACCCATGCGAAGCCGGGACGAGCCGCTAATTGTCTAATAAAACAGTATAAAATACATGGGAACGATTAGAGCGTCTGACCTCACGAAAATAAATGACAAGGCATCCGCCTGCAATGATATCGGTATGTAACATTATTTATTTCTACCCTACATTTGAATAACAAGGCAAAGTTTTCTATTACTTCAATAATAATAATAATTTATTAGACCAAAAAATTACACAATCTTATACATTATCAAAATAAACACAGAAGTTTTGGGAGCATAACTTAATGATTTTACACATCTGCCTGCCAAACTAGGATTCCCTGTATCTTGGCAGTAGGTTTCGCTCTGTTGATAAGTGCTCATCTGCTACTTCAAAATTCGACATAAGGATATTAATTAATAAGATGTGTAAGTGAGTGTAAGTGTAAATAAATTTAGGGTGAACCCAACTAATACAGTATGTATGTGATGTGTGTCAGAGTGTACGAGCGTATATGTATTTACGTGTTTAGGATTAATGTAACTTAATTAAGACAATATAACATATATTTTAGCTATTTTAGTAACTGGTTTTACTTATGACTAGGTTCCCTAAATACTTATTCGATAATCTTTAAGAATTCTTCGGTTTCGTTGAACGATTTACTCATAAACCATTTTGTTATAATTTTTTTACATTGGTAGATTGTTTTATCATGTATAAACACATCACGGTTTATTTTATTCTTATTACTTATTATATTATTATTATTGGTAGCCTTTTAAATTCCGTTTTTATTGAGTTATTTTCTATGTGATTATAAACGAATGCGGCATACGTATTGTCACAACGTTCCGTGTGTTACTTGTCTCGAGTTAGGAGATCTTGATAAGGGGCTAGACAGTCCCTTTCATTCACGTCTCTACTTTCAAGTATCCAGAAGTACAGTACACCAACGCACCTACATATAATAGTACCATGTTTAACAAATATTCATAAAATTCCAAATACTTATTTATTTAAAAACTAATTGTGTACTCTGCCCGTGTTTCATATATTCTTCACTGCGTAATATAGTTTTTAAATAATCATTGGGAAATAATATTTTGATGGTGCTGTCCATTGAATGATATTTTATATATAATTTTGTGTTTTTTTTTTTATACGGAACCCTAATTATTGTCCTAAAACTTTTTCGGTATAAAATAAAGTTAAAAAAATCTCATAAATTCAAGCACTCGCCCGTAAAACTGACAAATGAATCGTCTTTTTTTGCAAATGTTTTGTGTTTTATTTTATTCTTTTATGCGAAACCCAAATAATTTTAATGAATTTATTTTTGGTACTAACAGAAAGCAAAGATACTTCTCACAAATTCTAATATCTGCCAGTAAAACTTTGCATTTTATTTACGAGGAATCCTAATTATTTTCATAAAATTTAAGTAGCCTAAGATACGCGGAGTAACTTCAGGTATCTACCAAACAAAGTCCTTGCAAAATCGGTCCAGCCGTTCCGGAGATTAACCGAAGCAAAAAGACAGACGGACAGACAGAAATAAAATAAAAAATGCATTTAGTTATTTTGATATTATAAACAGACACTTCAATTTTATTTATTAGTATAGATTTTAATAGAACATTTTTATTGTTTTTGTTTGAACAAAATCTTATACCATATTATTAAAGTCACAAGTTATTACAAAGAAAATAACAGCACTTTGAACCTACATACTGGACTTGACTTTTAATTCCACTGCCGCTGCACAGCAACAAAGGTTTGGTTACAAAAAAATTCAAATTCGATAGTATGTGAATAATTTTTTTTATTAATTCACTTAATTCACTCTTGTCCTCATAACTCGTTTTATATTTACATTGAAATAGAATCATCTGTAGCTGTTATATAGAATAATTTTACATGTAAGATAAATATAATTTATATTGCATGGTTATAGGGCATTTTCTAATAATGCCGCTAAACCCTCAAGTTTGAAAATATGTCTCCAAGGTGTGTTCCGACAGCTTTTGACTTGAGAGCGAGTACTTCTAGTGTTAGTCCGTGTTACCATCCTGGACTACATCGCCACTTAACATCAGGTGGAATTGTGCTCATAGCGTATACACTACAAAAAATATCATAACAGAAACATAAGCACTGGTGTCGCATTTCACAATAAGTAGGCACAGTACTTAGACTATTATACTTTAGGCACATTAAAATATGTGTCTAGAGAACGTTGTCTAGATTTTTCTACCGTCGCCCTGGCAACGCGTTAATTTAAACTTTTTAACTCGACATTTCTCGTTGCCGTATCGCGCCGAGCAACAAGTCTCGAAAGCGGCTTAATTAACGCCGTCGACGTGAAGCTTCACGATTTTTTGTATCGATAAAACTTTACGATAACGCTTCAGCGATTTATATAATTAATCTACGAGCGTAGGCAAAAAATACACATTAGAGAAGGTTATTTTTTTTTTTAATTTCCTTTAATATTTACCATCTAAAAACCAAGTAGATGTTCCCTTTTAAATTTGTGGTAAATCTCATAAAGAACTCTTACAAGTTTATCGTGAATTTTCCAATTAATATTATCCGTGAAAACTTAATTCGAATAATTCCAAAGTTATCCAAATCGGTGCAGTCATACTTATTTTAACGCAGTGATGGGGATCTAGGAGAGAACGGCATACTAGTACATTTATTACCCCGGTCTCCCGTACCCCCTGACGCCCTTACACAGATCACCAGCTTTGTGCAATTTTTGCTTTCGTCATCATCGTTTGGAACGTCTCACGCGCGGCAGTGTCGTTTTGCATATTTCATTTCAATAAGTAATTAAAGCCGTTGGTCTAAAACTGTGTTTTTATTGTGTACTAGAGCTATCGAAACACACCAACTAACACTTAATTAACGTGTTTACTAATAAACGGTATTTAATATTTATAGTTTATGGAAAGATTCTCAAGCGAGAATAATATCTACACACACATATGTTTACTTCCTCTCGGGCCGTGACGGCTTATTTAGTGATATCCAGAATAAAACAATGACACCATAATTTACATGAACATTGGTTGTCTCAATACAAACTCTAGCTGTGGTGAGAAGATTCGTCTTATTGACTAATAAATATTCAGTGACTGAGTAATTGCGCTATTTTCTTTTACATGTAAAAAAAAATCAAGCACACTCATATCAAGGTAGGACAGTAATGACTCCATTATTTTATGTTTGTCTGGCACAATGGGCCCTTTAAGTATTACGTATGTAAAATTAAAAACAATTTCAGCAAAGCTCTTAGCACCACTCCTCGTCCATAATAAAGTAAGCATTTTGATTAAAAAAATCATAGACGGTTGAAGCTTAAGTAATTCTTGAACTGACCATAATTAAATCCTGCCGTTGAGACAATGAATAGAAAAAATGTAGGCAATTTAAAAAGATTTATTCAGCGACTGGATTTAATATTTTCAAAATTACTACCGTATTTGCCTGCCGTTCGGTACGTAAATTCAACTAATGCCGTGTCTAAGTGCAAGTTTTACCCCCTTCAAGCCCCCATTCCCCCCCCCTGAAAACGAGAATCGGGTCAAGCGTCGTTCAGTGAACACAACTGGTGTTAAATTATAAAGTCAGTATTACACTGTATCCTTTTACGCTTCTAAAAATAATACAGGATTAGTATTAATTTAATTTAAACTAACTTAAGTTTAGATTTAAAATCCAATATAAGTCATAACAAAAATTGCTTAATGTGGTCTCAGGCAAAATATTTCAAAGGTAGATGATAGTTGTATTTTGTCGGTTCGGCCCAGCTACATCATCTTCACAGGTAAAGCCTCTACCTCACCTCACTGCCCACTTTGAGAACATATTTTTTTTAAATCACCCGTCTTAATTTTACTTACAATCTGACTATATTTTTTAATCTGCCCACGACCCCTCTACGCTCAATGCCTTCTAATTTTCTCAGCATCTTTTACTGACCTTGACCCACCCCCTCTCGAAAGCCTAAAAACGCCCACTAGGGGGCGTTATCACTCACGTTGAAAACCTAAATACATATACACTTGCTGATAACGGAACGCAATGCGCCTTAACGTGGCACTACGGCCGTTGCGATGGTTGCAACATATTCGAGCACGAAAGTTCTCCCACTCCTTTTATAATATATTAAGGTTTTGTAATAAACAGCAAAATTAGTATTCCCACGTATAGTGTACGACTAGCACTACAATCAACTTCTAGAGAACGTAATGACCCTCTTCTACAACACTTCTAACTGTCGTGATTCACTACACAAGTGACGACGAAAGGACAACTAGTTTTAAGAAGCGTTGTTCGAATTTTCACTCTTTGAAGATGACTATCTTTTCAAGTACGATATTCGTAGTAAAATTATTTAGTATCAAGAAATTCGTTTATAATTTATTACGGCCCTGAAGAAGAGTTATTTAGAACTAACTTCGTATTATTTTACTAATCTTCAATGCCCAATATAGTAATGACCATTTTTAAGCGTTTTTCCAAAGAAGTTCTTAGAAGATTTCATTCTTTTTAATACTAATTAAAACGTTTTAAATATTGTTAAGACATTTAATTATTCACAATAACCAAACTGTATTGCGTAACACGCCAGCAAAATTGCAAATTATAATGTAAGTTAATGAATTAAAAGCAAGGATTAAACACGACAGACCAAAATCACGGCAAAAAACTCTATCAAGAAATTATTATCTAAGCTTGATTCTTTTTACATCTTCGTCGTATAATATTTTAAAGTGCAAAGTCGAACATGTAATATTTTCTTTTTGTTATATATAATAGTAACATGTTGCTCTTATTATTATTCGTTTTATCTTATTTTAGGTATGAATTAAATTTATGAGGTTTACGTCTTAAACAGTTTACCATCTTCTTTATGTAGATAAAGAAATTTACGGCTGGTAACACTGCAATAATGAATCATAACTTTTAGGATTTCGTTGGATCATTGTTTGTCATTTATTAGTTCTTGTTTGTGATTCATTATCTTTACAGTATTTTGAGTCTATTAAAAATAGTGTCCTTATTTTATGACCGTGATTTCTGAAGTCACAAATAACTGCGTTAAAAGTTGTAACAAAATCGAAAGTGTTTGGAAGATTAGAAAAATATAACAGATTTGAGTCTAAACAACTTGTATACGGGGTCGTAATAAATTATAAGCAGTATTATAACTTGTTTACCATTTCGCGTTTTTAGCTGCCAAGCGATATTTGATTGATTAATTCAACCGAAAGAAGTCCACTGCTGGACATAGGTATCCCCTCAAAAAGGGGGAATTGCCATAATCGTTACGCTTGGCAGGTGGGTTAGCGATCGCAGTAGGTATTTGTGGTTCTCAGAGGATGCTGCTGCCCTTAGTCGCTTTTTACGAAACCCACGGGAAGATATAGGGTGGTACTATTCTTAGCCGGCACCACACGGCAGTGACATTGGCCAGGAGTTTTTGACGAGATCTCAGTCTGTCATATAGCAGTTTTTTCCTTTAATTCATTAAACTCGTGTATCTCACTCTTTATCGTGTAATCTTGGTGGCATTTTGTGTTTATAGTTTGCTTCTTCTGTACAAATTTATTACAAAAGATAACGCGTAACATTTCGAGTTCGAGCAGGATGAACCACCGTTTTGTTGGAGCTTGGTAACGCTGATATAAGATTGAAAATAGATCTTACCCACATGACACTGGCGCAAATTGTGTGTACACAGATTGCCATTATTTAGAAAGAAGAAGACATTGGTCAGAGGTCTCTGAACATGGTAACGACATTCGTGCGTGTGTAGCGTAAATAATAGAGAAATAAAAAAGCGCAAAACAAATTACGTCCTTTGTACCGCGTGTTTCTCCGAGTTTTATTACCTTCTAGTTAGCGAGGTGCTGATCAAAATGATCCCGTAATGACCGCAAACGGACCACGTAATACGCCTAATTTATTCTCGTCAGAAAAATTGGGCTTAAGCGATGAACTAATAGTTCCATTCGTTCTTCGTTTATGTTTTCGCAGTTCTTATCTTTTATTCGTAAGCTGTGGTCATAACTTATCTATAAATTAGCGTAAAACACATGTATTTATGTACGTTATTATTTCTTGTTTAATGTGTTCGGTAACTACGTATTATTGTAATATTCGTTAAAATATAACATTAAAATAAAAGTAGACCGAAGAATCAATCAATAAATGAAGTTCTTTTTTGTTTTGATTTTTCTATTTCAAGGCGTGTTTCTCTTCTTTTTTTTACAGTGTTGCTATGGTTTACTCACGATGTTTTCCTTTACCGAAAGCTCGGGCAGAGTATGAAGTTAGATACGTGAGCTCAAACCCGCTTCCATTGACGCGGAATCCGACCCACTGCCAACTGCGCCAGCATCCATCATAGCCATTAGCTTTACAAATTTAGAGATTTTATTTTTTGTAATGAAAAAAAAATATAATTTTTTAAATGAATATATAATGATGTAATAATGTGATTCGGAATGCATATTAAATAGGAAAATGTAATTAAACCTTTGACGGATCTAGTATGTATTACAGAGACACCATTAATTATTACCCAGCATAGGTTTAGGATGTTGACAAGTATGTATGTAATATTAACCCATAGATGTAGATATCCATTAACCGCAGCTATCTAGGATAACGTCTCATGTGTCACGGCTCTAATACGGCTGCGATAATGTGTTTAATGTCTTCCTGTATTGGGTATTGGGTCGAGATTTCATGGTTAATGTTACATATTTTTTTCCTATTAACGGCGGATTTCAGCCTCGAACTTTTAGAAATAAATGAGTTTTTCTTACTGATCACAGAAACTCATTTGAATTTCGAGATTGTAGGACTGAACGAAGAAGTATTGAAACTTCGGATTTGAATAGGTAAAAATGAATTGAGATCATATATTAAAACCGGCCGTTAGATAACCAACGTTACGGCTACAAGAACGATGTTCGGAAAGCGAGTAGTAAAAAAAAAACTAGGCAGCCTCGAGGACTCCGGACAGAAGTGAAAACTTGAAGCTTTATAAAAACCTGTTTTTTAGTGTTTTAATATCTTAATTTATTAACATAACCTAACATTTTCATATAGCTTATTATTTATTTCTAAGCGCCATCTCCTAATATGTCGATTACCCCTAAAAATGAGACAATAGGAAAACAATTGAAAGCTGGCGCAAAAGCCAGTTTAGTGTTCAAGGGGTTAAACACCGTCTTACTCGACATACTGTAGCATGTTGACGGCTGACGTCACAACGTTGGTAATGCAAATCTATAAGCTTTTGCCCCTACCGACAATTGGTCAACGTCGCTAAAAAACGTTTTCAATTCAAAAATATTTTATGGGTTTCTTTGCGGGATGGTTATGTTTAAGTGCTCAGCTGGTCAGGTAGTGATTAGACAACCGAGCCCGGCTTAATCGCGACCACTGTATTCTTCTGCAAAGCTCATGATGTTGACCCGTAAAGGAGCGCTAAGTTCTAAATAGTTTTATGGTAGATGAGTCTAGCATGATGATGGCGACTGTCAGAAGATTATAATCTACAAGGAGACATCATCATTCTATACTTAATTTAACATCATATAAAATGCAGTTATTTCGCAGAGCTCGAACAGAAAAACTCTTTTTGCTAATGACATTTTTAATGTTATTTAATAACAAAATTGTTTATTAATCTTTTCTATTCTCTTACGATTATAAAAAAAAACTGATTACATTTAAATAATAGTAAGCACATTCTGAATAAGGGCAGTTGATATTTTAATGGTTTAAATTGAAATGATTTTTTTATAGTCTTGGACATTAACTTTTAAGACACACATGAAATGTTGTACCAAAGACTATTATATATTATTTATCTATGGTTTTACTAATAATGGTCTTGACAAACAGATATTGTGCGAGCGATTTCAGTTGCGAATACGAATATTTATTTAAAAATATTTATTTAAAAATGTAAAATATTGTATGGGAACGTGTTGATGTTATTTTTTTTGTTTTGTGAACTTAATTTATAGCGATTCTAATCAATGTTTATTTATGGGTTTCTTTGCTTAACCTTTGCGAGTGCGTGCGAATGTATGGTGGATAAATAATAGTCCAGAAATATACACAGAGTCATTATTTAATATATTTCTACAATTACTAATCAGTTTACAAAGTTACGTGAGTTAACGGCGGAGTTTACACAACGACTGACTTATAGAAAAGGGTCCGTGGGCAATATGTCGCATTTCGCAATACCGAAAATTATGCGTCAGCATTGCCACTTGTAAGAAAAATCCGTTCATTGATTCTCATGTTATAAGCCAGTTAAAGGTTAACAAATTAAAAAATACAGACAAACAGAGTGACTGCATTAAATATATTATATAGAAACTATATGTATAACTATATATCAAGGTTAAATGAAGACCACCTCATCAGAATTCCAATTCTGTCTGTTGTTGTAAATATACAAAACAACGGAAAATCAGCTTGAAACAGATCCGCGGGTAATGACGTGGCTCTCGGTCGGGTATTCAGTAAATTTCACAGATCTACACCGCCACGGCCATTCCCCCTCCTCCCCCAATCTCGTGCCTCCTAATTAGGGTGGGGGGAGAGGGTCATTTCGACAGAAATTCTGCCGCCCTGCCGAAATAACGAGATGAGTAGAAAATATGCTAATCAACCTCCATCCGCATTCAAGCAGGATTCCTGGACCGACATTGGTTAAAAAGAAAATACTATAGAAAGTATTATTCTATCGTTATTATTTTATACTCCTCATGAGTTTTTAAGTAGTTATTTTTTTATTTAAAAAACAGAACATAAACAGTTTCAAGTTACATCAGCCTTTAATTTATGACCAGAAAAGAAAATGGACAAGTTTAGAACTTATCTGAGATATTATGCCCTAGAATGTTTTTAATTTTCGAATCAACTTACCTTAAATATGCACTGTTATGATTAAGACTGTAATTTAATTCACTTCAAAACACGCTGCATCCGCTACCGTTATTACCAAGAGAATTTAATAAGAACGAAGCGAATTCCTTAAAAGAAACCCCGATTTATAGAGAAGGCATTCGCTCAAGCTTTTAGAATGGTATTAATTTTAACTTTGTCCGCTGTTTTCTCCCCCTTTAACAAGGATTGTCGAATCGAGGAAAGCCTTCTGAATCGCATTGACGGAAAAAAAAAAAACGGAAAATAAAGGACTAAATTCAAGGTCGCGATATTCAATCAATCTATTAGGGGTGAATAGGGTTGTGATAAATTTGTGTTATTTAAGTAATTCCAACATCAAGTGGCTAGATAGTTTTTTTGCCGCTTTAAAACTAGCAAAAACGGTGTCCATCTTGTTAGAACTTTCTAGAGAGTTTTATAGCTCCTCAGAATTCACATTCCATGTTATTATTTCACTTTACAATAACCAAACTATGTCACGAAAAATACACATCATATAGAGTCTAATAAATGAAGCCTCTGAATAACAAACTAAAACGAATGAATAAAAAAATATAAAAAACTTAAACAGTGCAATCAATTATGCAATACAATTATAATATTTGTTTATGTTTAACCTTTTCTTTATAATTTTCAATTAGTTTTAATTTTAATCCGATGATTTTAGAAGAAATCCAATATCCAACATTATTAAAAAAATAAAACATCTGTGAACAAACATGTAGTTCGGTTTTATTTAAGAAAATAACTGACAATTTATACATATATATATTAATTAATACATTTAGATATGTATTCATTATAACGATCATTCGATCTTTCAATATTTCTCATTCACTAAAGAAGTATACAAGAAAACATTACTTTAAAATTAATTTTAACCTAAATAACAAGTTAAGGAATTTAATTTAAGAAAGGGTTTATCATGAGTTAATTGTGAAAAGTATGTACTGCTATGATTATAAATTACAAATTCCTTAATTATAAACCTTCAATATGATTTTAAAATTTTAAACTAGCTAATTAATGTTTTCCGTATAAATAATTAGGTATATCCGTTTTTATATTTCTACATTTATGTATAAAAACCTTTTCCTGCGTCACAGAGTGGTGGCATGACATATTTATTAATTAATTGAATCACTATATTTATTAATTAATTATGAATTGAACCATGTGGAAATCGCCGGTGAAGCTCGAAAAACCAATCACTACTCAACCGCGTTCGTTTATTTACAAGAGTTTTAATTAAATATTACGATATTTGTACTGGCGTATTTCGTTGATTCATCAGATACACACATTATTTTATTGAATACACTAGCGACTTCCCCCGGCTTCAGACTAGTAATACAGAAATATCTAACTTAAAATGAAACATAGCCAATGTTACTCAATGATAATACAGCTTTCTAATGGCGTAAGAATTATTAAAATCGGTTTATTAATTTCAAAGATAAATCTATTCGTTAAACAATCAAACACATATTCTCACAATGCAGTAATTGTGAGATTAATAAAGCGTAATAATAACATGTCTATAATTTTATTTTTCTAACACTTGATATTAAAACAATATGTACATACTCGTATATTAAAATTGAGTAGTAAGCAGAAATGTTCATCCGATAGAACAGGACAAGAGACGTTTGTCTATACCGGCTATTCTGGAGTTCAAATTTGTACTAACACCCTAGTAAGACGATGGAAATCCCTCTATAATGTTCTGTGGATTCTCGTGGCACCTCAGAGTAAACGTTTCGTGCCATTATTTTCAGTTCACTTCAATTGTAGACAATAACCAAACTATATTACGTAAGGCGCTATATATAGTGTTCGGTAACGAAAGTTATTGAATTAAAAGTAACAGCTGCTACATGACAGACTAACTGCCAGCAAAAAGGCCGTTAAAATTGATTCAATAATGTGTTTGTGTAGCGATGAACACTAAAAAGTTACGATACGACACTGAATTCCTGAAGATGACACCATCTGAATGACAGACGGGAACATAAGTCACTTATTTACCACATTTCTACGTCCCAACGAGGTTATAAATATTACATGTCCTTGTAATATGTACATGAAAATATAACATCAATATTATTTGCTTACAAGAATGTGACCACAGAATATCTGACACACTATCATACATCTCAAAACTCATGAATTACTTATATTAATTATATATAAAAAATATTACTTATATTTTCACCTCTAGTGAAATTCCACAACTTCGTCCGTTATATTAATAAAATCAGTTCATAAAATGATCGCTCGAACAAAACGATTAAGGAGTTTTTATAGAAATGTCAACGTTATTTATATTGATGGCTCACGTTTAAACGAAATAAACATTTGCCGCCATTTGCATTTCGAGTAGGAAAGAATTTTGTGAAATGATGTTTTAATGATCTACATAGAAAAGTGAAATATATAGGCAAACAAAATCGTTCATAAAACATTTATAAAAAATATTTGTAGTGGAGGAACTCACGTAAGTAATTATTAAGTAAAAATTATTAGTATATGTCAAGGTTTTATAACAGCTTAATTATATAGGTACTTTTTAAATGGATGTTTTCTAACTGAATTTTTATTTTTTTAGTCGTAAAAGGTATCACCAATATCTGAATAATATTCAAATAATTTGAGTTAAATAAGTGTTTTATTTTTATCACTTTTAATATATAACTCTAAGTTATATTATATCATTGTTGTAAAATTTGTTACGATGAAGTAGGTACCCAACGTGTGGCATTATCAGCGACATGTTCTGATGGAGTGAGCTCGCAATGAAACTTATAGAGTATCATGTTTTGGCCCGATTAGAACTACTAGTATAGGCTTTCCTAATAGTTTTTTTTAGCAGAACCAACATCCAAAAATGTTAATATATTAGTTAAGTTAGCAGAGTTAGGTTTAAGTTTATGATAATTTTGTTTTATATTTCATATGTACATATTACTTTGTTATTCCTTATGGGGCGATATTATCGCTGTGCGACAAAGTCCTTAAAAATAAATTAAAAAAAAAACAAACGCAAAAGAAAAACGCGATGACAAAAACAAATTACACAAGAACGAAAGAGACACAACATTTTTCACGATACTTCCTAAAGAATACCGTAAGTTAGGTTTTCTTGTAATTTACAACCAAGTGTATATAAATATAAAACTTTTTTAATATTATAATAAATATCATTAAATAGTTACTTTATTAATCTGGTTTGTTAATTTTGAAATCGGTGCCAGCTTATGGATAACAAAGCGTTGTAAATGTACGTCGCTAATTCTATTCAATTTTGAATAATTGTGCTTTAAAATTACCCTAGTCCTTTATTTACCTTATGTGTAATTGTGATACAGTTTAGGGAGTTATTTCTATTTGTAAATGAGTACATCGGTTAAATCTAGCTGCCACAGATTAACGAAGCGAAATTATTGATCGACTTTTTAGTGCATTTTTATAGTTTATTCTCATGAAGCCGGTTTTGTTTTTAATTTAAAAAAAAACTACTTTTCAGTTTAAATATGTACGTTTAGGTATGGCTGTGAAGCCTACTTCATAGCTTTAGAAAAGAATATATAAAACACGTGTAAGTGTCTATAATATTCGTATTTCTCAATTTCCCTGAGTTCGACTGATCAGATCATGATCTGATGGAAATGGAACCAATTCGGAAGTGCACTCCTTCGAAAATTTTGCAAATTAGTCCACAAATGACGGAGAAATCTAGTAACAAACATACAAAAGAAAAAAAAACACAGACGAATTGATAACCTCCTCCTCTTTGAAGATAAAAGTACCTGCGTCGAGAGACTTATTATTTTCTGTTTGTCCGTACATCAAATTTCGTACTTATATTAGTTTACTACAGTCGAGTATTGCATGGCGCCTTTTTTTTTACATAGCGAAATTTGTTTAAGCACCGTCCTCCCATGCGGGGGTAGGGAGGGCGTGTGGGACTA
The DNA here is from genome assembly GCA_014132275.2 of Samia ricini. Lineage (NCBI taxonomy): Eukaryota > Metazoa > Arthropoda > Insecta > Lepidoptera > Saturniidae > Samia > Samia ricini. The sequence continues at coordinate 2,074,428 of AP028161.1, read as the reverse complement.
GCACTAGAGAAGGAGACCCTAGCGACTACCCACTAAAACCCTATGAGTGACCGTCTCTACCGCCACACGAGGGGGGGCAACACGGGATCACAAGCATGCACCGCGACATACCCCCCGGACGGATGGCCCAGCCCGAAGGCCAAGCCCCTATCCGCTTAGGAACCAGTCCCGGTCAACCAAGACCAGTCCCCAGACGGCTTTCCCGGTGCAATGGAAGGTCAGGGCCCCCGCCCCTTCCCCCCTAGGTTCAGCAAATTGCATGGCGCCTACCGCCATTATCTTCTAATACCACAAAAACAATAAATTAAACCAATCTGATAAAATAAAGGTACGGACCCTAATTAATTACACGTTTTATATTCGTGCAAAGACAATGAAATAGTTTTTGTAACTTTGAATTCACGTACGTAGCGGTGACGGCGTATCGATCTACTAAACATTCAATGTATGCGATCCCGATAGTGCCAATAGAGTCCTACGCAGTTGTGAATAAAAGATTTTCATTGCTTGAAACAGGTACGTATTTAGAATTTTCCACGGGGGCTTCATGAACCCCCTGTAATAGTATTATGTTAGGAAACAGAGATTTCACTAAATCACTTTATTTCATAGCCACTTTGTTATTATTCACGTATCGAACTCTAAAAGGAACCTGAGCTTCGGCGAAGGAAAAGTCGCCAAATACTACTAATAACATCAGCATCACTTAGGAACCAGTGGGCTAGGCTTAATTTGTTTACCATCCTTGACCACATCATCACTTAATATCACCTGATATTATAGTCATAAAGCTCTAAACGTAAACAGTCTAAAATAAATTTTGCCGTACAAAACGAAGATACGTTCCGGAGCATTCCTGATTGGGGATAAAATGTCCTATTGAGTCACTACCGGAGAGTACAGTAGTATTATCTATTATATAAATAGCCAATGATAGAACATTTCTCTATTCTGCCTATCAAACGCTTTTTAATAAAAAAAAAATATTTTGGAAGACAACATTTGACACCTTGGCGTACACTATAGTCTGCATAATTACAGTTATTTCAAGTTGTATGTAATACAGAAACTAATTTTGTGTCCTAGACAAAATATCTAAATCCGTACCAGTCTAAAGACGATATCGCAGTAGGCAAGCAACCCTTCGGCGAGAGAACAAAGGTGCCCGTCCCTTTGTGTTGCGCTGTATAATCGAATTGAACTGTAACTTATCCGGCACAATGGACACCTTAGTTGTGATGAGATCGGGCATGTAAATAAACAGTGCGAGTGAGTCAATAAAACACAGGTACGTTAAGAATTGGTTGGTTATGCGGAAGTTTCAATTTCGTCCTCTGAAATTAGCAGCCTATTACTACGGAGTCCCAAGGCAGACATGCCCTATTAATATAATGTGTCTTATATGTCTTATTTTCTGTCACGATTACTCTATATTATAATTATAATGTTACAGTGAGCAGCGCTGCCTATAATTTTTCATTATGGCGTCCGTAATACGCACCTCAGCCAAGTTCTTCATACTAATAATACGTTGATAGTTCCAAGTATCCGATGGAAAACATTGAAATTTAATATAATTTTTTTATTATTCAATCAATTTTATCCATATCTGAGACTTCTATTAACTCGTTTAATATTATTTATTCTTGAAACATTCATGATATTTCATATAACATTTATTTCTATCCGGAATTATCGTATAATTTACACATGACACAAAATGAGGAATACGTATGGAATAAGTCTGTCACATCATCCGTCACTCCCTTTCAACTCCGTTTACACGTTGAAATGGAGCGTCACGTCAGTCATTTGATCCAAACTGCGTATTATCCACAAAGCTGTAAGCATTTACTTAAAAAACACACTAAGCAGCCATGTGGGCGTCCGACGTAGTACATATGGCTTATTCGTAATAAAACATACGATAGGCTGCGTAAGTATAAATTTAATTATTTATCTTAAAGCGCCAGTACTTAAACGCTATCTTGACATACTGTAGCATGTTGATGGCTAACGTCATAGCATTGGTAACGCGGATCTATAAGTTTTTCTCCTACCGAGATTCGCTCAACGCCGCTAAAGAAGTTTTCACTTCAACAAATTCTTTGAAAAATTACTTACATATATCATTCGACATATACTGAATCGATTTGTATATAGTTTTCACATTGATAAAAAGGTGACATGGAAATGTGATCTAGATTACCTCTGTTTCAAAATGGTTGTGATGATTCAAATTTGACATTACAAACTGGCGAGAGGAATAAATTTTGAAAATATTGTAACTTCAAGTTTAGTTTGAGTTATCACGTTAGCGAGTTATGACGTTGATCGCAATTCACTGAGACGCGAAAGCTCTACTACGTCGCACAAAATACACTTTAACGGTATTAAAGCAACAGCAGACACTGGCGACAAACTATAATAAATGTTACGCTCGTGTTTCATAGAGGGGTGAAGTTATTACTTGTTAGATGTTATATGTGATGTTAAATCCACTGATGGTCCTCGAAAGGACGCTCAAACCGACATCTTGCGTAATATAAACAGTTTCTCTTCAGTCTATGGATATGTTAGTTATGTCCGTGACTCTATTCGCCTGATCTAAATATTTATTCCACGATCGCAAAGTCACAAAGTGTATTGCTCTGGCTTTTTATTGCAATACAGATATATAATTCATTTGTAGACATTGAAAAATCTATTAAGCCCCTCCGGCAACAACCCCAAAATGTTCTTCGATCCTCAAATGGGAATGTTTTTGCGGCTGCCGCCAGCGCAATCCAGTGAAACTGCATTACTCGCATCACACTGGAGACACACTCCTGTACATCACAAGCAGGTACTTGGATTCTGTAAAGGACCTTTTTTCTCGTTTTATGACTCATAGGATTTAGCTAGAGTCAGTTAATTCCGCGGACTTTATCACACAGGTAACGAACAAGCCGAGATTCGTACCACTTTGGTGTCCTTGCGCTGGCCATGCTTTTCGCCTGAGTGCCTTAAGCACTTCCCCCAAAATTCGGTAGCCGTTAAGACTGGTAAAAAAAAAAAGAAAAATGACTAAAATCTTCACACTCTTCTAGAGGATAATTATGCTCCGAGTACGTCTTCAAGATGTATCTAAGGTTTAAATACTTTTAAGTGAATAGTTTTTGACTTGAACAAAAGTGGTAACATGCTGAACCAATATAAACCGGCTCCTAATTAATAATTCTAATACCATGCTACGCTTTCATTACGATATTTCCGTCAAGGAAAAGATCAGATTAAATTTGTAAAATTCGAAATTATGTTGTTCAAAGCAGTAACCATTGCAGTAATGGTTGAATGACTGAGTTCAAGACCATACTGGCCGTTTACTTATAAAAATACTGGGTAAATATTATAATTTAAACTTATACAGTAACACCAGTTTTCACACATCAATTGTTTTTTTTTTTAATTCAACCACCTCTGTAAACCAATCGCCATTTAATAATGAACGGATAATTAACAAACTTTTCAGAGTTCAACAGAGACACGATTAATAAAGATTAATAAATAATAACATTCCAGACCAATAAATATTCGTGGAATATCAAAAAGGTTTATTAAATACCTACCTACATACACGAAATCGTTGAGTAATAATGATGCGCTTCGATAAACAGCTTTGTGGTCGCGGGCACGTACGATGCCTTCGGCAATAATTTATATTTATCACTTTATTTCCACATTATTTGCTATCGGCTTCAATCTTAATTCGAAGCTGTATTTATAACATAATTCGTTTCATACCCACGGCCGATAAGACTGCATAGGGTTTAAAATCAAAATAAAAAAAAATATTAATTCAATTTGGGCCCTTAAAAGAAGCATATGTACTCCAAAAAACTACCACCGGTCCGGAAAATAACGCAGCCGTGAAGAGCCGGCAAGAAATTCGATTTGTATTTTTTTTACCGGTGCCAATTGGATCTGACAACGTCCTAAAAAGTCAACCAAAGAGCTCTCGGGCTTGGAGTTTGCCATGGGTAACAACATCACGTCATTGGTTGATCGATCACAGAATGTAGGTTCACATATTTCACTCAGGTAACGGCCAAGCCGCGGTTCGTAACACTTTTGTAACATTTGTGCTAGTTAACTTTAGCGGTTAGGTGCCTTCAGCACTGGGGGACTTCGGTCTCATGGGGGACTTAGGTCTCATGGGGGACTTCGGTCTCGTGGGGGACTTCGGTCTCACTTGGGGGACTTCGGTCTCACTAATGCAATAGGTAAGGGTAGAGCGTAAATGCATTTCCGCCCGTCAAAAAAAAAAAAAGGTGCCTTCAGCACTTCAACCCAAAGTTTGGTGAAGCTGTAAAGGCCCTTCCGGGGAAAACTGTTAGCTAGGTTAAAAAAAAAATGGTTCATTTATTTATTTATAAAGTAGTTACCACCAACAATTAATGTCCAAACCAAATATTTTTATTTTTAGTTTAGCTAGTGTGCCCGCGGCTGCGCCCACGTTTTATATATTCTTCACTGCATTTTTTTAAATACGGAATCCTAATTTTTGTTTAGTACTAAGATAAAGCAAAAATATTTCTCATTAACTCAAGCACTTACCCGTAAAACTGTGCATTTAATCGAATTTTATACAATTTTTTTTTACGCGGTACCCAGATTATTTTCGCAAATTAAAAGTATCCTAAGTTACCCGGAGTAAGCAAAAAGGTTCCGTCAAAATCCAGAACCTAGTCCGGAGATTACCCAAAACAAACAGACAGAAAGACAATAGTTTTAAAAATTATATTTTTGGTATATATATCATATATACATTCATACCTATTTAGTAAAAAAAATCATTTTGACATTACAAGCAGACACTCCAATTATATTTATTAGTATAGATTATAATGAAATTTTCGAGTACTCCGAGTCAACCGTTAGAGACGAACCAATGAAATTTTCAAAATTTTTTCTTATATCTTTATTCATGAAATAATACAATAATAATAATAATAATAGATTAATTGTTAAATATCTAGATTTTTACTAGTGTTACAAAATAATTCGTATTATTTAGATTATTCATTTAGTATTAAGATTCCGAAAGAAAATATTACTCCTTGGAATTACCTTAAATAATATAAATACCTGTAATTATTATTGAACGCTGTCGTTAAAGCGCGTGGCAAGCCGTCTTTAGATTTCACTTCAGTCAGTCATAATCGATTAGTTATGCATACAAAATGATCGTACAATACTTTTTCATGACGCATAATCTTGTTATTCAAATTTCTATCCAAAATTGATTTTAATTTTACCGATCTGGAGTTACAATGCAAATTTCGGAACACAATAAACTATTTACAGCCGCCATCTTGATGTTAACCTACTTCCGACACGTCAGAATGCTTGTAAAAGTATTTGTAAATACACTATGTGATCCAAAAGACCAACGCAGCTGTGCAAAACAGTGTGACTTATTATTATTAAATTTAATAATTAAATAATGACCTTTAATATTTACATATTATGATGTTGGTAGTGTAGACAGATTTCGCGTTAATGGACGTATATTTGAACCCACTTATTCAATGAGCCTGAACTTTCGGTGAAGAAAATATCATGAAACCGTAGCATAGTTGTAATAATGACAGCGTAGGTAGCCACTAGCCTCAAGTTTGAGTCTTTTGCAATAGGTGCGTTCCGAAAGCACCACTTGAGAACTAGTACCTATAGGATCAGTTAATTTTAACGGGTTTTTACGCGTTACCTTTGGTTTTTTCTTCCTATCCCGACGTTTCGGCTGGGTTTCACCAACCCGTGGTCACGGGCTGACTGGCGGTGCGCGGCGTCGCCAAACGCGTTGAGGGGTATTCTGATGAACTACCCCCGTTTGGTCTTTATATTTATTATAGTCACAACACACAACACTAACAGTATCCATCGACGATGCCTGTGACGATACGTCGGGATAGGAAGAAAAAACCAAAGGTAACGCGTAAAAACCCGTTAAAATTAACTGATTTTAAATATGGAACGCGAAAACTTAAAAAAAAAAAAAAATATAGCACCTATAGGCTTAATGTGCTTACTATCCTGGACCGCATCGTCACCTCACAAGATGTTAAGTGTCTCCGGCTGAAAGAACTGACCCTATACAATTTACAAAATAGCTAAATTTCCAATTTTTTTGATAACACTTAAACGAAACTGGTTAAAAAATAAAAATAAAAACATTTGAGCTGAGAAACATATGTTGAACAGTTTCACATTTGCCTATTAAGAGATAGAAAATCTTTGATATTCAAACCCATACTTTTTGCTGTGAAATATTATCAACTTAGTAACTTTGTAAAATCGAGAGAAATTTTCGAAATTATTTTCCATGCAAAAACCGATTACCAACGTCACCGGATGGAGGAACAAATATCTTGTCAGGATAAATTGCTGAGCACAACTCATTCACAGGTGCAACGGACTAGCTCGTAAAAGCCATAACTAAGAACGAGGGGGTATACTAAAGAGAGGGGCAGGAGGGAAGTTAAAAAGGCGGCAAAAACAATATTTTACGTGACTACCTCCTCCGTCCAGCACAATAAACAAAACGCAAACCTAATTAAAGAGTAATTTAAGGTATTTTTTTACGTAAGGAAAAAGGTCGAGGGAAATGAAAATGTTCTGTATTGAGGAGTGGAAAATGAGGAAGGGGAGGGGGAGAGTGAAGAAATTCGATAAGGATTCAATAAAATTGTGTATTTATAATTGTACTCACTGTGCTAGACGCTCCGCCAGTGTAGTTCTATTCTGTACAATTATTCACGGAATTCAATGGATTTGTTAAAATATTGAAAGAAAGATGTCATTGGTAAAAAAATCTAAACTTTACATAATCTTTATAACTGGCTTGTAACAATATCAATAGATAATTATATACTAAAATCTGGTATGGACATGTGATGCGCAGGGAGAAAGAGAATGTTGTAAGAAAGGTATTGGATATGAATGTGGACGGTTACATGGGAAGGGGACGACCAAAGAAAATATGGATGGACTGTGTGAAAGATGATATGTTTAGAAAAGGAGTGAATGCGGAGATGACAACAAATAGAGGAATGGAAGAGGAAGACATGTTGCGCCGACCCCAAATAAAAATGGGAAAAGGGTAGAGAGATGATGATGATGATGATACTAAAAAATCTGGCTATAGACTATATTGTAACATCCTGTATAGAAGTGCACAAAAGTATTTGTTAGCGACTATATGCAAGGGTTAGCACTCGTAACAAACATTTATTATTGTAGCAAAAACCAGAAACAATTCAAGCCGAATTAAACAGTAATTAAAGTAATCTCCATAAACACTCACAGAATTAAGATAAACAAAACTATAAGAATTTCTTCCTTGCTTAATTCGTTAATCGTGTAGCATTCTAGTTGTTCATGGGTGTGATCTATGGTCAATGGTATTTTTTTTTATATTATTGAAATTAAACTATCTGCAGACTCTGGGTCCGCACCTTTTTTTATATTGTAGATTGAAATCGACTTGCGTCGGAAAAAATTGCCTATAATAGCAATTCAAGCAGCTATGCAGTTAGTAATCTTTCGCATATGTGAGCTTAAATCTACTTCTATTAAATTTTTTGTATCTATATGTTAAATTATTTTGTTATTATTAATTAATTAATTACATAATTATTACTTGAAAAAAAAAAAATTTATTTTTTTTTTATTTATTATTAACGGTCGTAACAAGCCAAGCAGAACTAGGTCCGTGTCCGCATAGTTACCTCATAGTTTGGGTTTGGGCAATTATTGCTTGTATGACCTTTTGGTCTCCATGTTTTATGGCCATCTTGAAATTATAATCCGCTATGTCCTTCGCCGGTGCGCTCACCGCTCGGTCAATGGTATAGGTTCTCAATTGATCACAAGACGCAAGAGCGTTCGGGAAATGACGTCACTACGTCACCTCAAGCAAATAGAGTAGTGGGGCAAGCAAACTAATCACAATCGTTCGATAGTCGAATTGTGCATATAGCGGGTTGCATTCATTAATTAGTTCTTATTTCGCTTCTAACCAGCAGATAAGGGAAAAGAGTATTTTGTTTTTCCAACTGGGGAGGCTCTTGACGTCGCTCCCTACGGGATATAGTGGTACTGAACATGCATCGAGCATTACGCGCAGAACACTGCATACGCACTCGAGTCCATAACACGCAGGCGCACAGGTCTTATTAGGACCTTATTTTTGTTATTAATTAAAAGTTTAAGGGATTTTTACACTCAGGTAACCGGACAGGAGTATCGAACCGCTTTCGCGCCCTTGTTCTAGTTACCTTTCTGAGGCTGAGTACCTTCAGCATTCGCTGCCAAAAGTCACGGTGAAACTCTAAAGGCCCATCTGGTTAACAGAATTAGAAAAAAACAACCTGCTATTAGTTATATTATTAGTTATATATAGATTATTAACAATCACTCTGCTATTAGTCGTAAAAGCAACAACTCTAAAAACCATTTTAACTCTTAGATCGATTGGTATCAATTAACTCCATAATGTAAAATAGGCGATTCACCCACACCAAGATATTCACTTTCGAGTTCACTCGGATATTACTTCCTGTCATTACAGACATCGTTCGACCAGAGCAGAGGACGCATCTAGTAAAATACAACAAACATCTGGTCTAAGATCATTACAATGTGTAAGTGATCTTATGTAAATAAATATAAACGAATCAGTGTGAACGTACAAACTCACATAATATAGAGACATCGATCGAATAATACGGGATGCGGTAACAAACGTCAAATGATCCGGGATTTCGGGAAGAAACTCCACCGGCCGGAACAACAATACAGAGTCGTACTTAAGAGGAAACGCGGTTGGAAAAGTAGGTATTTTAGAAATCTATTACTATCGCGTTGCGCCCCAAAGAAAGAATTGTAAACCACGAAAGGGACAACTGCATTTCGGGCTGATTTTACCATATGCAAAATAGAGGAAAACATCACTTCGTAATACCCTGTTACCTCCTCCAAAACTTAACCGATTCCTAATTTTCTTCCAGTTTTAGAATAATTAAGACTTTGGCTATGCCTGGTAGTTTTCATTTTTTTTTTACATTTTATCTATCAACTTTATTTGACGAACGACTGAAAATAACGGTAAAAATCGAGTATTTTTTTCGATCGAGCAAGGCTAATTTCCTAATTTCTAGAATAGCTAATTTATGGAAAAAATCAAAACGTACAGCCTGGCTGTGGTGGATATACATTATTTGGTCAATAAATGAATACATAATAATTTATTAATCTGGTTCGTTAAATTTGAAATCGGTGCCAGTTTATAGATAACAAAATGGTGTAAATTTACGACAATTAAATTCTATTTTGAATAATTGTTCTTTAAAATTACCCTAGTCCTTTATTACCTTATGTGTAATTGTGATACAGTTTAGGTAGCTATTTCCATTTGTAAATGAGTACATTGGTAAACTCTAACTGGCACTGACTTCAAAATTGACGAACCAGATTAAAAAAGAAATATTAACTTTTTAGTTATTTTTTTTATAGTTTATTCCCTTTAAGTCGGTTTTGTTCTTTTTTCTACTTTTTAGTTTAAGTACTTTTAGGTATAGATGTGAAGCTTACTTCATAGCTCTGGAAACGAATATATGAAACATGTGTAAGTGTCTATAATGTTCGGGGGTATTTCTCAACTTCCCCGAGCTTCACTGATCAGATTCCGATCTGGTGGAAATGGGACTACCTTGAAAGTGTACTCCTTCGATTAAAAAACATATTTGCAAATCGTTCCACAAATGACGGAGAAATTGCATAATAAACATACAAAAAAAAAAGAACATACAGACGTTTTGATAACCTCCTCCTTTTGAAGTCGGTTAAAAAGAATGATTTACGCTATCATTACGGTTACCATCGCCTTTTATAATACATAAAGATATAAACGCATTTCATGTTGTTAGACTGCAAAACATAAACTGGGCATAATACTGTTATTACATAGAAGTCACATCTTCACTTAAATTCGCACCTGTTGTAATAGAAATGCGGCGAACATTTTCAATTTCCGCCAATTTCGCATGTATTGGATATCATCGGATATAACATGCCGGAATACCGTAGTTTTTTGACCCAGAGATTCGTCGACCACTGGCTTAACAAGTACATATTGTATGTACCTTTCAAAAAACATTTTTTTTTTTAAAGTTTGTATTACATCATGTTACAGACATCATAACCTAATTTTACGTGGGTTAATTTCACCGCGTGTAGCACATTTACCCAATCCCTTACCAAAACTAATCCGGGAGGGTTCATAGCTTAGAGCATGACCCTTGCATGTGGGACTCGACCGGCGTGAAACTCCGAGAATACCCGCTAAAAAACCTTCACGATTCCATCTGCTGCCATCTACGGGGCGAAACGGCATAATATTGATGCTCCGCCTTGCCCTGGCAGTCTGTCCGACCGAATGGCCAGGCCCCATTTCTTATCTCAGACACAAATTGAGGGGGCAGCCTAGCACTGGCTGTCCTCCAGCGTCTGTCAACGATAGCTCACTTCCCTCCCTTACATGGCTTCTATCCTCGTACATCTACAATACTACAATAGGAGCCGGAGGGGGGGAAGCGCATCGCTTACTCATGGTGGTAGGAAAACATGGACGAACCGCGCTCTCTTACCTCGAGAACGGCTCACTTTGCTTAGCGATTTATTAATCTAAGCCTGCTCTTATAAATATGTAGTTTTACTACCATACCAATATATTCTCGAAGGCTTTACAAACTTTGAAAATCTACAACATATTATCCTCTTATATAATGTAACGATCACCAGTAAACTAATATGGAAGTAAATAAGCGCATTTACGTCACGTTTCACAATAGAGTTCGCTCCCTATAACGAGTTCAGTATATTTGCATAGGACCCTCGTGACACCTCGTTCCCACACTAATTGTGTAGCGTTGCATATATTTCTACATCCAACTTCATTTAAACGCGTCGTGTTACTGTAATTCTATGTATGATCCAATAGATCTACCATTGTTATACGAAATCAGAAGCTGAACTATTTCTATTATTTGCATTTTGCTATCATCCAATAAGAGTTATTCAAAAGAAAATAATGGTATGATAATGTTGCAAAGAAATGGTTTTTTAATATATGTTTCTGCTGCATTACGTAATGTATTGCAAAAAAAAAAAAAAAACTCTCTTGACAATATTCATCGTAATCCTAATAACGTTTTGCATGTTTAGTACATTAACTAGCTTATACCCGTGATTTCGTGTGCCTTTTTCTTACTATAACTTTTAACATGAAGATATTGTGATATGTTATTATTTAATTTAGTAACAGTGAATTGGTGCGCGCACAACGGCAGACATTTATTATTATATATATTAAAACTTAAATAGATAATACACATAAGTTTTTTTTAAAAAGAATAGTTTTAAATCGGCTCGGTGACTTTCGAGTTATAAGTCAACTCATGACCGGACAGGCGGACGTTGTCTTCTAGAATATACATAGAGAGACCGATTTTTATCTGCCTATAATTTTACTTGAAATTAATTAAAGATATCGTAAAAATATATTACAAGCTCATTTACTATAACGTGTGATTTTATATAAAATTATTTTACAAATTCGAAAAGATTAAATAATTATTTTATTCTTACATTTTACGAATGATATCGATACTGTAGTTAGCTTTACAACGATCTTATTAAAAAGTAAATTATCCTAATTTGACATCGTAATACTAAGAAGTCGTATTTTTTAATTCTGTCCCGGGTTGGAATCAGAAATAGATTATAATAATATGGGAAAATACTTGAAAATTTAATTTCGTCCGTACTTGTCAGTTTTAAGGCTGACCCTTTTTACTTTTAACGTTTACTAACAAACGATCCCAAATAAGTCCGGAAAAGTTCATTACTCATGAAAGCCAATGGTGGGAGCAAACTTGAGAGTGCCCGAGCGTTGCGTCCGCATCGTAAAGCGAGTTTTATTTTAATCTATAGCTTTAACGAGGCTTCAGTGCATCCTTGATGACTATGTCAGCCTCATAGGAGCAATTAAAAAAAAAAATCAAAACCAAAAACATCTTTATTCAATTTAGGCCCTAAGAAGGCGCTTATGAACGTCTAAAACACTACCACCGGTTCGGAAAACAACCCAGTCGAGAAGAGCCGGCAAGAAACTCGATCTGGTTCTTTTTTTTTTAAATAAATATAATACATATATAAATATTTTTTTCATATAAAAAAACTATACAAATAATAGTCTTAATAATGTTAGCGGAAGGACAGAGATGTGGGTTAATTCCAGACATCACTATCGTTTACATAATGATCCACCTTGTAATAACATTTTGAGATTAAAACTTGCTTGACAAATTACTTGAACTTATTGTCAGGTAAATCGGTAATGTTACTTGGGATCTTATTGTAAAACCGAATACTATTTATTACCTATAAAGCTTTTATTAGACTTACTTAGCCTAAAGCGTGGTTCCGGCCGACTTGTCTTTACTTCTAATATTAAAATTATGACGATCATTCACTAGATCTAACTTGTCTAAATTTTTACGAATACGCATTAAGTCATCGAAGATGTATTGATGATACATTAATTGATGGTATATGACATATGTAGTTATTAAATATTTTCTTTATATGAACCAAAGAAATAAATTTAATATAGGGAATTCGCCCAGCACGTGACATTGGGTAAATCGAGTTATAAAAAATTGTCATATTATGAATGATGATGATGGAAATAAGAAAAAGAAAAAGAAGATCGTAAATGGCGAACCGGGAAATGTGTCGGGAAAATTTGTAAAGAAAAATAATAAAAGATATAATCAAGAAGTGTTGTGTGGAATCACTACCCATATCCTACACATATATATATATATATATTTGTTTCACATAAGAAACCGTTGAAGTATTATGTAAGCAAAATTTTAGACATTTTAACACCATTTTCATCATTGTATGCAAAGTGTTCCTTAGGTCAGACATTGCCTTTTCCCTCGAAGCGATGATGGCGTAGTGGGCTATATTGTGTAAAGAAAAGAATGAAACGAGAAAAAAATAAATGATTAATTACTACAGTTATTTCAAACTCAAACTAAAAATAAATTGCATATAGGTAAAATCATAATAATAAATCAAAGTGTTTACATATAACTTTTAAATCTGGTGAACGAACGTGCCAAGTTCTAGATCGTTCTTAAGTTAGTGAATAGTTACCAGAGAAAGAGTTTGCTCGAACTGTGTAAAAATTACAATCGCGACTTCTTATGCGATGCAATTCAATTGAGTTCACTTTATAAACAATTTTAAAGATCAAAATCAAAATCAAAATTTATTTATTCAATTTAGGCCCTAAGAAGGCGCTTATGAACGTCTAAAACACTAACACCGGTTCGGAAAACAACCCAGTCGAGAAGAGCGCAGGCAAGAAACTCGATCTGGTTCTTTTTTTTTCATAAATATAATATATATCATTTTTTTTTGTCATATAAAAAACTATACAAATCGTAGTTTTAATAATGTTAGTGGAAGCACAGAGATGTGGGTTAATGTGGGATCAAATTATATATTAACAAGAATCGATAACATTAAATATATAGGTATTTAAGTTTTACTTTGCATTTTACTACAATCTCGCCTGTCATTAAGTGTGGATATAATCTTATGTGGTGACACGCTAAGCCTGGCCGAAATTGTCTCTAGAAGAGGAGTATTACGTTTGTGATGATTTTTTTAACAGGTAATCACTGTTTAAGAGCGTAGGAGAGCGTAAGGGTGCCCAGTGTCCAAAATACCCCGAAATTAACTTAACTAAAGAACTAAGGGTAAGTAAAAATAAAAGAAAAACATAGTTTCTTTCAAAAACTCATCTACTAACCATGCGATTAGTGTGCAAGCGTGTATGTCCACATGATGTAGAGTTTTGAAATGAAAATTTCTTTAGCGACGTTGAATGATTCTCGATAGGAGAAACCTTATAGATTCACGTTACTAATGACTTCAGCCTTTAACATGCTACTGTTAAAGGCTGAAGTACTGGCGCTCAGAGATAGCTAAGTAATAAAATTCAGCATATCGTATGTTTTGATTATGAATAAACTATAGAAACTGTACATAATTATTGTCCGGAGTACCAATAAATGTAAAAACCAGATATATGTTTATAATTACACATAACAATTTTTCTCCAAATTTTGGAGTTTTGACATCTCTCGGTAGGACCCATGGATGCTTAGTCGGGGGTGTTGACGGGTTAGTTACGACGTTTTCCTTCATCGAAAACTCATACTATCCGTCTACACTACCACTAATCACACATCATCGAACACAATTACCGATTCAAAATTTCATACATCAAAACAAGTAACATTACTTTTGTTTTTACCCTTGCGTTGTAAAAACACCTCCATTTGAAAAGATCATAAACCGGATAACATTTACGGTGCTTTATAGTGAAGTTGTTGGTTGAAGAAGCACCCGTATATATACAATCGAGAAATTTCTGGAGCGTACCCGTCTTGCCTCTGATCTCGAGTGTCATCGAGTCACCTTTTTTTATTTCGGCAACGCTTCATACGGAATCATCCTTAAAGCTCTCGTTGTCGATTCAAAGCGTCGACCCGTGTATTCGGTGCGTTTTGTTCATTTATAAATATTTTCAGCTATTTCACTCACGATTTACGTCAAAGTATTTCTAATATAAGGATTTGCGTATATCAATGATTCGTACAAATAATTTTCCGTAATATTGTTTTTCCTTAGCTCTGTAATAAAGATAAAATAAACCTTAAGTTTATTAAAATAAATGATTTAAATTTCATCGATTCGTAATGCCCGGCATTAAGAAAGGCATCCTAGCACCCTCATGTCAGACAACCGAAGATACTATTTTAATCCTACTATATACTGTTAAATTTTTTTACAGAACATTGAATAAATATAGAGAATAAAATACTAAAAACACTTTAATGTAAATGCTTTTATTTCTATTTTAACGAAACAAACTATACTAATAATAAATCTGCAGTTTTATCTCTACGTGTAATTTTTTTATTAAAGTTTTATGACAGATGTTTATTTCTGTAAGGTTAATAATCATGAATACGGTATTTTTTTAAATGTTGTCCGTCTGCCTTGACCTATTTTGACGAAACTTTGTACAAGGAAAGTATATGAGAAAGATCAATTACTAGGCTATTAAGATTCATGTAAAAAAAATAACCAAAAGTCTTAAAGTAATATAAAAAAAAAAACAAACAGACACACACACAAAATAAAATCAGGACATAGCAAATTTAATCAATATAAAACACAGACGAAGTCACGGGCACGCGCTAGTATAATTTATATCTCAACACAATTGAGAACAATTCAAATTTTTCAAATAAAATATGACGTTGATAATAGATAGATAAACGTATCAATTTACGAGCCGGTATGCGACGTGCCTTGTAATAACGTACGTGTCTGACATTTTAAGAATGCAAAGAAACGTTACGAATGGAATATTGTTGACTGGCGTGGTGTTACACCTGCTTAGCACTTACATAGCAGCGAGTGCGAAGCAAACAATAAACTCTTTATGTAAACGTTAAAATTGGCTAAAAAAATAAATTGTAAAAACTTAAAAGTACTATCGATCGAATGCTGTCTCAAGTCTATAGTTCCTAAAGTAACTACTTCGACCAAAATTTATAAAATTTATTCAATTTAAGCACTTACAAGGCACTTACGAATGTACACAATACACTGGTTCGGTAAACAACACAGTCATCGAGAATAGTCGGAAACAAATTCGATCTTTTTTTTTATACCTACTATATTAAACTATGATATATAACTCATAGTTACAAATAGTTTTGTTGGATGTACATACATATACATTTCCAAATATAACCATAGTTCGCATTATCCTATACTAGACTATCCTATCCTATACTAGATGAAAAGCCGTTTTCGCTCGAGTGTAATGTGTCTCAAATTGATATGTAACTTCACTGATACTTGTGAATCGGCCTTAACGAACTCAATATCTCAATATAACAAGTGAATATGGTGACTGCCATTTGCACTATTAGAGATATACACAACCTATCCAACCGATTTACGTTCCAACTACATTAATGCACTTCCGTCTTTCCATATAACCGCAAACTTATTAATAAATTATTACAAAAAAAAAACACAATTAATTCTCTTATTCTCCTTTGGGTCATACTCTACAATACGATTTTTGGGATATACGTTGTAGACTCGAAATATTTTTTTTTTCATGTTTTGTTATTAAGGTTTCAATCGAGTATGTACCTTTTGACTGAATTATTAATATATAATAGACAGATAAGGGCGATTCTCTTATACAGGTTATCAATCTTGGTTGAGTTCGCTTAGATCCTCTTGAAATTACACTGTAAATGTTCTATATATCAGACGCAAAGTCTGTTAAAAAAAAGTTTAGTTATATTTAACGAACCACTTTATAAATAATTATCGAGACACCAATGAAATACAACCGACGTAGTTAAAGATACGAAGCGAGGCGAAGTCAAATTTTCCTTAAAGTCATTGTCATTTCTATGTTAAGTAACATTGTGGAGAGAGTGAGAAGAGGCCGGTACAAGTTTGTACAATGTAATCACGTGTGCCGAGTACAGTAAAAAGTAAAAGGGTCGTTTTTATTGCTCGTAAACTAACATCGAGGTATCGCCGGTTCCTTCCACTTCGCTCTAAGTGAGTTGTGCCAACTAATTTAATTTTTATCAATTGTAATATCTGTACAGAATATGTTAATAATTGTTCGAGTTAGTCACGACTGTAATCAAACGAATCGCGCTGGGCCCTAGTCTAAACGATTCGGGTTCGTGATTAACCCTGGCCGACCTGCGATTCGCAGTAGACCAAAATAATGTCTTATAGATCGACACTTACCTCTCGAGTAACGCCGGTGTCCTGCTTCACCTTCCATAGCCCGTGTGTAGTAACCAGTGTATAGTGTGAATGTGTGAACTGAGTAATAGCTAGGAAGGCTTAACAATCAACAAACAATCAATTTAACATTACCGCTAATCACAAATAACTTTCATCTATATCAACGTGTATTCTCGCGTCAATTTATTTCCAAACTGAGCCCTGCGACAATTCTCGCGGGTACTACGATATGATTCAAGTGCCCCTTTTTTCACTTATGATCAATAATTAACAATAATAATATTATGTACTTAGTTATGCATCCCGGTATTCAAAGTGAGACGATAGCTTTGCGCGTATGAGATAAAGAACCGCTGAGTAGTGTTAAATAGCTGGGTGGTCGTCCGGGCTGCATAGCGCTCTATATTCATTCATTGATTATAATTTTAAGTTAGTTCATAGAGATCTCTCGAATGTATCGCACATATTTTTGAATTAAAACTTTTTAAAAAGCTAAATTGAGATTACTGAGTTTTGACTACTTATAATATGACGTATTAGTAAACAAAAATAAATAGAAATACAACTATCCCCATGAAATACTATTAAATAATTTGGAACTTTGATCTTGATTGATAACATTTACGAATAATTTTTTTAAAATTAAAACAATATAGATTAAAAATCAAAACTACAGAGACAGAATCGGATATTACGCTAAATGAAATAATAAAAAGTTTTTAGAAATTTAACTGATATTTCGGCTCATACAATCAAATAATGTTAATTACCGACACAGCCTGTAATACAAGCAATTATTTATCTACATACAAAATCAAAATCAAAATTTATTTATTCAATTTAGGCCCTAAGAAGGCGCTTATGAACATCTAAAACACTACCACCGGTTCGGAAAACAACCCAGTCGAGAAGAGCGCAGGCAAGAAACTCGATCTGGTTCTTTTTTTCATAAATATAATATATATCATTTTTTTTGTCATATAAAAAACTATACAAATCGTAGTTTTAATAATGTTAGTGGAAGCACAGAGATGTAGGTTAATTCCAGACATCACTATCGTTCACGTAATGATCCACCCTGTAATAACCTTTTGAGATTAAAACTTGCTTGACATAATACTTGAACTTACTTATTGTCAGGTAAATCGGTAATGTTACTTGGGATCTTATTGTAAAACCGAATACTATTACCTATAAAGCTTTTATTACACTTACTTAACCTAAAGCGTGGTTCCGGACAACTTGTCTTTACTTCTAATATTAAAATTATGACGATCATATCATCATAAATAGGCAAAGAAAAAATAATTCAAGACACTTTTCCCTTTTCTGTTAATAAACCAACTTTCTTTTGCTGTTTTTTTTTTGTTTTACTAGCTATTAACGAGGTTTTCTAATGTCATTTCTATTGTAATTGTCGTCATTGAAAATAGGTTTTTTGGAAAGGGATCTGAGATTGGAATGAGAAAGTGTTGATTATTAATCAATTTCAACCACCAGATGAATATTATTTATAATAATTACTATTCGTTTCAATTATTAATCGCATTATATTCCTTAAACATTAAATAATTTAGACAAAGTATTGTAAGAACCACTATTATTTTAGTAGTAATTTTTGGTGTAAATTTCATTCATTACTGTCCACTTGTGTTATTACATAGACCATCTAATGCCACAAAACCTGTTCTAGAACCTGGCTCGAAAACATATCTATAATTTAAAAGAGAATTATATGCATCGGTTCAGTGGTTTATTTTTTGTATTATAAACCAACTATCGGGCAAAAAGACAGAGAGAGACAGAATTTCCTTTTATATGTAAGCTCAACTGATTTTTAATGACATGAGTAATTACGAATCGCTTTTACGCAGTTTATTCACGTTACAATATACTTTTATTTATTAAATATCAAACACAAAGTCGAAAGTGGAAAACAACTGCGGCATACTAAGACATGTTCGAAGTTATGTACCATGTTTTAACTCGCCAGCCTTTATTTCGTTCGGTAATTACACGTGGCGTTGTTCGCTGGAATTACAAAGATATACGTGAGCTGTGCAATTTATTATGTCACTTATAATTTCTCTAAACCTTTTTCTTACCAATTAGTCTTACGATACACTGGACGCACTTTCACTTAATGAAAGGACAGCAAAAATTGACACTGTATAATTTCGTAATTTTGACATTTGATATGTAATAAAAATAGCATGTCTAATGAAGAATACACTAATTATTAAAAAAAAAAAAACAAAGATTTAATCTCAGTTAACAAATTAATTTCAGAAAAGTTGAAAGCCGAAAATTTTCTTTGACACAAGAAACGTGTGACGTCCTAACTTACTATAGCAGCCATCATCTATATCTATATAAAATTGAAGAGTCTGTTTGTAATGTCAAAATTATTATTTTTTACCTATACCAAAAATACAATATTTATAATGTTTTGTCTGTCTGCCTGTTTGTTCCGGGTAATCACCGGAACGGCTAGACGGATTTTGACGGGACTTTTTTTGATAGATAACTGTAGTTAATCCTGGTAACTTAGGGTACTTTTAATAGGGTAATTTAATTTTCGCAAATTTAGGGTTCCGTATAAAAAAAGAAAACGCAGTGAAGAATATATGAAACGTGGACGCAGCCGCGGGCGTACAGCTACTTTTAACTATAAAAGTGTTCTAATCAGTGATGAAGTTATTTAATTATAACTTAGTTATAACTTATATCTTATTATACTTTGTTATTTTACAGACAGTAATTATTATTTAAGGTTAATGATATTTTCTCCTTACACATAGGATTAATTAGTATAGGTATTTATATAATATATAGTATATCATTATACTTCACTTAACATCAGGTGAGATTGTGGTCAAAGCACTGAGCCTATTCCGTATTTAAAAAAAATAATTATAAATCTATGATAATATATGCGAGAGTGGGTGGCGAGACGGGAGGATGTTTGTCGACGATCGTGCTTCCATCCCGTTGTCGACGAATCGAATAACGGCGTAGGGTCGTGCAGGACAGGACAGGACAGTATCTCCGTGTGACGGAGGTACCCACGAGCCTAAGCCAATCAGCCTAAGCTTTCGGTGAAGGAAAACATAGTGAAGAAACCATAGCACGGTGGTAGGGCATATTCTAATAATGGCCACGTAGGTAGCTACCACCCTCAAGTTTGAAAACCTGTCTCTAAATACCAATAGGTGTGTTCCGACACCATCACTTAAGAGCCAGTACCTCTAGGCTTAGTGTGTTCACCATCTTGAACCACATCATCACTTAACATAAGGTGATATTGTAGTCAAAGCACTGAGTCTATAAAGTGTAAAAAAAAAATATACTTGCCCGCCCAAAGGGCATTCAGTGCACTGACAGGTTGAGGCGGTGCAAGCATAGCGATCCCGTGTTGCTCCAACAAGGTGGCGGGAGGAACCGGGGGGTTTAGTGGGTAGTGGTCAACGGCGCTTCTCGCCGCGAGTCCCACACTAATCCTGTGTGACAGCCCCTCGTACTTACGTGCGAGAGACTGTCACACATCATCAGTCGCTCCAGTCTCTCCTGTTGGGGTACGTCCCTTTCAGGTCTGGCTGGACAGCAAGCGCGTAAATGCATTCCCCTCGAAAAAAAAAAAGAAAAGAGGTTGAGGTTCGATGCGCCTCCTTACTTGTTCGTGAGAGTGGGATCACAACACCCGACCCCTCTGACCGCAGGCCCTACAAGAAGGGGTTGCTCCGGGCGAGAAGTATAGGTAACGTAGAAGCAGTTCCTACTCCCTGACCAAATAGGTAAGGAACGCTATGTCGTTTTTCATAGTAGGAGTCTGACATAACCCACTCTCTCAACTCAGCTTACTTAACCCAACGAGGGTGGGTATCCATGTAAGATTTTCTGACGTAGAATAAAAAGAGTGTTTAGCTCCTGCCTAAAAAGACCACATCACACTCTATGTCAGAAAAAGTTGTGGTAAAATAAAAAACATCGCCCGACCCAATTAATGGATAGAACACAAGTAGTCTGTTCAGAATATGAGATGCTGGTTCGTAGAGAATATCTAACGTGTGCTAACTAAGTTTATGTTAGCGCGCATGGCGGCCCGCCTTCGCTGCCACTCCACGTCGGCCATGGCACGGGGAGCGACAGAAATCGCTTTACGGATGCTTTTGTTCCAAGTTACGAGCTTTTTACTTGTTATCGGGAAAACATTTTCTTTTTTTATACTACGAACGTAGCAAACAGGCATACGATTCACCTGATGATAAGCTGCCGCGGTAGACTATGTACGCCTTTGTCATGCTGATTGCCATTGCCAATTAGGCTCTAAGATATGAGAATGAACTCCCAACCGACGACGCAACCATGATGTCTCAGTTGCTATGTGGTATGTTCCGAATACCAGGGTTAGTAGGGCTCACATGCCCGACTATATCGCGACCATCATGCATGTGGCGAAAAATTAAAACATAGTGACACGCTTGACGTATTAAGTACCACGATAGGTAAATGTATATCCAGACCTACATAGGAGGGTCTAACCGTGGTAAGAATAGGCGTGGTAGGCGTACCTTAACATCAGATGAAATGTAACTTTGGCGAGTTTAAATAAAAATAAAACAATCAGACCCACTGAGCCTGAGCCTGGGTCTGAGCCTGAGCCTGAGCCTGTGCCTGAGCCTGTGCCTGAGCCTGAGCCTGAGCCTGAGCCTGAGCCTGAGCCTGAGCCTGAGCCTGAGCCTTTTTTTTTGTCGGGGGGAAATTCATTTACGCACTACCCTTACCCATTGCATTAGTGAGACCGAAGTCCCCCAATGCAATGGGTAAGGGGGTGCGGAGGGGCGTCTTCGCACCAGTGTGAGACTATATACCCACTAAAACCCCCCGGGGCCGTCCGCCGCATTTGGGATGGGGGCGATACGGGATTGCTAGGCATGCCACCGCGTCGCCCCCTGCTGGCCTGAGCCTGAGCCTGAGCTTTTGGTGAAGGATATTGAATGAATATTTTGAATATCCTATTCTGATCAAACCATATATCATGATCAGGAATTTCTTAATGCCTGCCAGGTTAGTTCCCATCCTCAAATTTGAACCAGTCCCATTGGACTTAATGCGTTTGTTGTTCTGGATCACATTACAATTTAAAATCAGATGAAATTGTGATCAAAACGTCTAACCTATACAGTATAAAAAAGCCAGATCCACCTTCGAAGACAATGCTGTTATTAATCTAAAAACCGCATTTAAATTGGTTCAGTTATTTTTTAAGGGATACGCTATCACTAAGTGACGCGTAAAATATATAACATAGGTATGTATTATATTTACGTATAACTTTACAAGAAGCTTTCCCAATAAAACTAGACTAAAACAACGCTCATCCGATATGTATTTATAAAACTACGCGCAATATATTTTGGCAATATAAAAGAAAGTTATAACACAATACGCCATAATTTTTGGAAACACCACGATTATGACAGACAGATTATGACAGAAAGGACTGAAAAACGCTCTCCCAGTTTGTCAACGCAACAGTAATGCACTTTCTTTTTTTCTTTTTTTTTTTGATGAGGGGAATGCATTTACGCACTACCCTTAAACAGTAATGCACATAAGCGACGGTACTCGTGTGTCAGCACAAGTAGTTTGCTTGTTTGATCCCTTTTGGTTTAAAAAAAACATAGTTTTAGTGGGATGTTTTAGGCATATTTCATTGTGGTCGAATTTCGAATATTTCACAGACGAACATAAGTATATTATTTAAATTGTCATAGTCGCTCATGAATTGGAACAATCGAGGCCGCGTCAGACATACGACTTTCCGCTGAACTTTGCTTATTAGATTGTTTTGTTTGTGCCTAGTTAATTAAACTAACTAACACCTACAGAGTGTCGGTAATGTCATCTTAATTCACCAACTTTATCGAATCACCGACGCTTTCTCTACTAACAATAGTGCGCTATTGTGTGCCGAGAGTGTAGCAAACAGAGCCTAATCTATTTAGGTCGTTTAGATTTAGGTGTACTCTATTTCAAAACAACATCATCATTATCACCGTATCCTGCTCTGAGTAGGGTTAGCGCAACGTGCTGTCTTATTTCAATTTTCTCTTTCAATTGTTATCTCAACATTTACATTCATAAAATCCATCCATACCTTTTCCGTTCTTTCTCAATTTCTATGAATGAACATTCTTCTAGTTGCCTGATTTTCATTTTACACTACGCTTTTTCTATTTAAGCTGGTACTAATTACAAGCTTCCTCTGATAAACTCCTTCCTAATCTAGTTAGAGAAAAGAATGTGATCAGACATTAGTTTATAACTGGATGACATATACTGCACTATTGTGAGTTTGCTTTCGGTCGAGCGTTCCAATACTCAAGTAATCGCGACATAGTGTGGCACGGTACACTTTTCCGTTTATTGGAAACTTACGTAGACAAAACTAATGCAATGAAAATTACATTATATAACGAAGCTTTGCAGATGAAATTATTAAATAATCTTTCGAGTTATTATACTGTACAATTCTAAAAATAAAAACAAAAATTCTTTTAAATAATACAAGCATGTACAAGCAAGAGCACTTTCGAATCGGCTCCTCCAGGCTTAGCGGACTTCATTCTTTATAGGCGTCAACATCACTTAATATAGGAGACATCATTTTCATCAAATGTAAAAAAAAAAACCTTTAGATTGTAGAGAAAAAAATCAGTTTTTTTTATTAATAAATATTATAGTATTTTATACAGTTTTATATTATCCATTTCAGTACATGCGTGAAAGGGTTAATAGTCACTCACGTAAGTCAAAATATTAACCCCTTTATGCGTTAACGCTCTGCAGAGAGAGAGGAACCTTTAAAAATGTAATCCCAACATTTCGGATACCCGTGGCTCTTTACTGGGGTTCCCTGAGCATCTATTAAAAGGGTCCATTACACTAGATAGCCCTTGACGTCGGCAGTTTTAGGGACCACATGGAAAAATATATGTTAATATAAAATCGATCAACATCTCTCCATCTGACTGTATCGCTCGTACCAGTGTGTAATATAAAAACAGATATAATTACAGTACATTTTGTATTACGTGTAAGAATGAGTTATACATGACCCACTCTTTTAATTTTGAATTTTATTTCAGAAAAGCTTTTATAAAAACCTTTTTAAAACAACTGAGTTTTAACTCCAAATTATCCGCACAATCTGGAATAAAAAACAAAAATTAACATTTTAACCACTTTTAACAAGATTTTAAAAACATCAATTTAGATATGTAAGTATACTATAATATACTATTACTACATAATGCGTATTTGTTAGCGTTTTTTACGCATTTATGTTGTTTTTTTATTTATTATTGAAAATTATCGCACGGACTGGCAACACTACGAAATGCTTTACAGTTGTATATCAAAGTAATAAAATATTTATCATACAGAACCCGAAAACTATTCAGCGCCTCAGTACACGGTTTTCTAACTGATTTTTCTATCTACATTTTAAGGTTATATATTTCTCTTTTGTGATGCCCGTCGTAAAAATGTCTCGGAGGTTTTTTTATTGACAGCATCGCTGCTTTTAGATACCGGCGCGTCGGCTTCTAACTTTCATGAATATGTATATAGTTTACAATATTATATAAATAAATATTACATTTATGATACACAGTGGCTTACTGTATTTTATCTCTTGTATATTTAAATTAGGTGTTAGTTACAAAATAACACTCTAGTACTTAATGAATGAAAATACATTTGTTTTCCATTCATTCTTTTTTAAGGAAAAGGCAAAGATAGTCAATCATGCAGTCAAAACTTCACTTTTCATACAACGGAGTAACAAAATGGCAACTCACTTCTCTTGTGTATTTGTTTACAAGCAAAATGCCACTAAAATATAATATGAAAAATAATATAAACCAAGGAAAACTACACAATATTACAATCAACACACATTGAACTGAGCACAAAATTCAGTAGAACACTCTCAAAGAATTTGTAATAAAATAGGCACAAATATATACATTTAGTATGCGTATCTCAATGTAATGTAAATTCATAGTTTTTAGATCAAACTTGAACACAGATACACGCACACAATAAATACACATTTCTTTTTAGACAATATTTTTTCCGCCGCAAAAAGTTATCGGGCGTACATAGGTGCGCTTATATTTCTTATTTACAACCGCACGATTTCGGCAAAGGCACGATTGTTCAGCCAGGGACGATCGCTTTGAAATATTCACGGATTACGTACTATACACAGGCACGACGTCAGCGAATCAATCTTTAAAAGTTTCATATTAATCTAATATACATATATTTTTTGATTTTATTAAATTTTTCAATCGTTAAATTACAACAAATTTGTTGGTTGGAATGTATATACATTTTTGGCGGTAATTCGCGAAACAATTGACTACATTTTTATATTCTCACAAAATAGTTTGGTTGAGGAGTTTTTGGCGGGATCTCAGTCTGACATGTAGCAATTGTTTTCTTTAGTTCATTAAACTTGTGTACTTGACTCTATATCATGTAATCTTGGTGGCGTTTTGTGTGAAATAGTTTAGTTATTGTGTTCAAGTTAAGTTTATTATAGAAGACAACGCGTAGCATACATTCTGAGGTGCCGACAAAGTTCCATGGAAAGTTTGAGCAGGATGGGCCACCGTTCTGTTGGAGCTTGGTAACGCTGATACAAGATTGAAAATCTTACCTACATGACATTGGCACAAATTGTGTGTACACACAGATTGCCATTAACTAAGAAGAAGAATAGTTTGGTTAAAAAGTACGACTGTTTTGACATAAAAATTGTAGGTTACCTTTTCCTTGAAAAGGAATAAATGTAAATAAAAAAAAACAGTGTTGGACAGTGCTTTACCAAAATATATATTTTTGTTTTTCACCTATTTAACGCTGTTGACCGGAAGGGCATTTACAGCTTCACCGAACTTTGGGGGCGAGTGTTGAAGGCACTCGGCGCAAAAGTATCTCCAAAATATAATGACAGGTTATGATAAATATAAATTAGCGTTTTTGACGAGATCTCAATCTGTCAAGCGGCAGTTTTTTCTTTGATTCATTATTAAATTTGTGTATTTGACTCTATATCATGTATACTTGGTGGTGTCTTGTGTAATATAGTTTGGGTATTGTGTACAAGTGTAATTTATTATAAAAAAAAACGCATAACATTTATTCTGAGGTGCTGAGAAAACTCCATGATAACGGCAAGTTCGAGCAGGATGAGCCACCGCTTTCCTGAAGCTTGGTAACGAAAACAAAGATAAGAAGAAAATACATCTTATCCGCATGACACTGGCACAAATTGTGTGTACACAAATTGCCATTATCTAAGGAGAAGAAGAAATATGAATTAAACATAAACAGAATATTGGGCCTCGAATATTCTGTGCAAACAAGAATAGCACATTATTCCTCTTTGTTCTATATTTTAATACGCAGAAAAACCAATTTATTAGAAAGGCACATGAAAACCATTTTGTCGGTTCGCATAAAATTATTCCCGTAATGAAGGAAACCCTCGATCTTGAAGCAGCACTTTTTTATTAATCTGTGTAAAAACGTGATTAAGATTTAAATTACGAAATATAATTTTATGCTATTACGTTAAGTGTACCTTTACTAAATAAAGCAAGAACTTCTTAATGAATTGTTAATAATGAAATACTTTAGTAATGGTTATTACCGCGGCTCTGCTCACGTATTATATTTTCTAATCCGCACAATATATTATAGGTAGATTTTAATTTATCATTGAAAAAGAATAGACCCTATTTTTTGTACAGGCCCAAAATTATTTTTGGTACGAACAGATAGTGTTACTTTCCAAAAATAAAAATAGCCTAATTTACGCTTTATAAATTCTCGTAAAAAGCCGCACAGCCGTTCCAGAGATCAGCCGGGACAAAGAAACGGACAGAGAAAAATGTTAAATATTATATTTTTTGTATAACATAACATAATATAAGCTCACGGCTGTTATCCCCGAAGGGTTAGGCAGAGGTGAAATAGCGAACTACACCATCCACATTTCGTCGAGCTTAGTTCCGTTCCAGATGTGACAGGGGCGAGCCTGTCGCCATATCGGGCACAAATTCCAAACTCCGGGATAATACTAAGTAGTAATACCCAATACCACTAGACCCGACCCGGGGATCGAACCCGAGAACTCAGAACGACAGTCGCACCGTAATACAACTGCGCCACCGAGGCAGTTTGTATAAGTACAGTATATATATTACATTCATATTATGTATTTAGTAAAACGCTATTACTTTGAGATAACAAAAAGATACTTTAATTTTATTTATTTGTATAGACTGTCTAAGGAGGAATTTTTAAAGCCGTTCGCAAAAAAAAAAAGAAATTTAGGTTTTTTTTTTTCCTTCGCGCCCTAATTTGTACACTCGAGGTCAATATTAACGTAAGGTATCAAGGGTTCAGTCACGTAGAATCAATGAAATAGAATTGTTGGGTTGATCGCACGTCCCTCCCGCACCGGCATTACATCAAACGAATTGGGTTCAACTTTATTTGATTTTATACCTGGATCTAAAAATTACATACTATTTCATGATACACTAAATCGTGTTTCAGGCTTCATACATGTTTAAAATTGTTCTTACTACGTCATAACTCATAGATATTTAACTGTTGAAATATTTCTTATAAGACACTGTGCCTCTCTGGTTATGTTTATGTCATACTATATACACAATGTGGTAATTAATAATTTGTTCGGGTAAATATTTAGAACCACTGATCTTCTCATTGTGTTGGACATTGGCTAATTTTGCATTACTATTTTGCATTTGGATGTAATAAATACATTTATATGAAATAAGAAATAACGCGGCTCGTAATAAATTGAACCAAGCAATAAATTAAAAATATTTTAGGATATTTTTATAACTATGGAATCCGAGCAATGCCGAGGAGGAGAACTAGTATCTACATAAACCCGTAATCTACATAAACTAGTATCTACATAAATCAAATTAATCAGTATTGGAAGTTCGTTAAAGATTGTTATGGGTAAAAAATATGTAAATTATAGAATCATTTCTACTTTATTTTACAAATAAAATAAATGCTTATTCATATTTGAAACGGAAAACAAACAACGTTATTGTGTTTTAGCTTAAAATTTTGAAAATAATTTTTAAATTTTTTTAATAATTTTTAAAAGCTTAATGTCGTACGGTATTTTGCTGTGGGGTACAGCAGCAAAGGTAGACACCATTTTTACGTTACAAAAGAGAGCTGTTCGAGCAATATATAATATGGGACCTCGCGAATCTCTAAAGAACAAGTTTCAAGAATATGATATCTTAACTTTGCCCTCCCAATACATCTTCGATAACTTAATGCATATTCGTACAAATTTAGACAAGCTAGATCTAGTGAATGATCGTCATAATTTTAATATTAGAAGTAAAGACAAGTTGTCCGGAACCTCGCTTTAGGTTAAGTAAGTGTAATAAAAGCTTTATAGGTAATAGTATTCGGTTTTACAATAAGATCCCAAGTAACATTACCGATTTACCTGACAATAAGTTCAAGTATTATGTCAAGCAAGTTTTAATCTTAAAAGGTTATTACAGGGTGGATCATTAAGTGAACGATAGTGATGTCTGGAATTAACCCACATCTCTGTGCTTCCACTAACATTATTAAAACTACGATTTGTATAGTTTTTTATATGACAAAAAAATGATATATATTATATTTATGAAAAAAAAGAACCAGATCGAGTTTCTTGCCGGCTCTTCTCGATTGGGTTGTTTTCCGAACCGGTGGTAGCGTTTTAGACGTTCATAAGCGCCTTCTTAGGGCCTAAATTGAATAAATACATTTTGATTTTGATTTTGAATATTTTTGTATCCATCAATATTTCTTTTATATGCGATAAACTTTCATAAAGCTGTTAAATGTCGATTCAAAACAATTATCTTTTTTTTTATTTTGGCTCGGTAAAATGGTTGTACAGTACAGTAACTGATGGTAAATGTGGTACTGTATAAAAACACGGGCGACTGTCAGTTGCAGATTAAAAACCAGTAGTCGTCATCGCCATGCTGGCCTGTTTACGCGTCTTTTGAAGGACCCAATCTCATAGCAAAGAGGAAAGACGCCGAAAGGTAATCCATACCACATCTGCACAGTACAGCAAAGATAACTAGGGTTCGTGAACTCCTTTGTTCGTGCAGGAAC
This sequence comes from Samia ricini, assembly GCA_014132275.2. Taxonomy (NCBI): domain Eukaryota; kingdom Metazoa; phylum Arthropoda; class Insecta; order Lepidoptera; family Saturniidae; genus Samia; species Samia ricini. The sequence goes on along the minus strand of AP028161.1, from coordinate 2,045,196 downwards.
GTATTCTACCGTGTATCTGTGACATCGTAGACCAGACGCCGTAGTGCTCTTATGGAAGGGAGGGAACTCACCATGATACAGATGATAAAAAACGCTCAAAGAGGAAATATCTTGTCTTAGTTGAAGCGACATTCACAATGCTTTAAAAACATAATATTGATATCCATCAATCCTAGCGTTTCATAAAAAGTAACATAAAAAGTTATTTCCGATAACTAGATTGTTTTCCGAACCGGTATAGTGTTTTTTAACATTCATAAACTCCTTATCAGGCCTTAAATTGTATAAAGTATTTTTGAATTTGCATTTTCTTTTTAATTTGAATTTTTGTGCGCATTTATACTTTTCACTCAACAATATTTTACTTCGCTCCCTTTTAAGAACGGACTTTATGTTATGTTTTGATCTTTTAAGATTTTAACATACGTATAAAGCCTAGAAACTCTACAAGCATAGCTCCGAATGTAAAATATGAAAGTTTAGCACGTACCTACTTTCCCCGCGTAGGTGATTCCGAGCTGTTTCATATTTATCTTAAATAATTCCGTGAGAAACGAACCGAGTTCCGTTGGAGAGCTACTCGGACCTTTTCCAGGCTTTGCGGTGAACTTATTCGCGCCTGAATACATATTAATGAGAAGAGAGAAAAGGAATGCTGTATGTAAGTGGGATTCATTGAGAAATGAGTGGGCGTATGTGTTGGGTTAAATATTTAACAATCATCGGTCATCCCTTCACAATGCATCATGTTAGAACTGATATTCAATTTTCAAATGGTTCTTCTCGTGACTCAGAGATGCCGATTTATTTTGCTGCGATATGTAAAGTTCTGCATCCGTTTAATTGTCTTCAATTTATGTTTTTGAAAGTCTAATACACTCTAGCATAAGTCATTAACTCGCTGTATAAAACTAACAAAAAAATTGACAAGGTTTATCAATTGATATTTTATTTTTTTCCCTAGCAAAATAGATTAGTTTACTATATTTTTGTTTCCGGAAACGTGTATTACAATACTAACAAGTATTATGAGGAACAGATGAACTGAACTCGCTTTTTTAGATGGCAACACTAACGCTGAAAGTGCTGTTGAGGATATCCTCTGGCGTTATGCCCACTTATATGAAAAAAGCCTTGGCTCAAGGACAATCACTAAACCTCAACTCCATCGAAAATACATGTGTCATATTCCTTTATATATGTGTCTTTATAGGTAATAGTATTCGGTTTTACAATAAGATCCCAAGTAACATTACCGATTTACCTGACAATAAGTTCAAGTATTATGTCAAGCAAGTTTTAATCTCAAAAGGTTATTACAGGGTGGATCATTACGTGAACGATAGTGATGTCTGGAAATAACCCACCTCTCTGTGCTTCCACTAAAAACTACGATTTGTATAGTTTTTTATATGACAAAAAAATGATATATATTATATTTATGAAAAAAAAAAGAACCAGATCGAGTTTCTTGCCGGCTCTTCTCGACTGAGTTGTTTTTTCCGAACCGGTGGTAGTGTTTTAGACGTTCATAAGCGCCTTCTTAGGGCCTAAATTGAATAAATAAATTTTGATTTTGATTTTAATATCGACAACCTTTTTTTTTTTTTTTTTGGCGGGGGAAATGCATTTACGCACTACCCTTACCTATTGTATTAGTGAGACCGAAGTCCCCCTGTACAATAGGTAAGGGGGCACGGAGTGACGAGTTCCGTGCCAGTGTGGGACTCGCCCGGGGGTGAAGCGCCCGGAAATACCCACTAAAACCCCCCGGGGCCGTCCGCTGCATTTGGGATGGGGGCGACACGGGGTGGGCTTTCGCAAGCACCGCGTCGTTGAAGATCGACAACCTAAACATTTGTTAAAATTTCTTTACATGTGAAATTGAATTCACAATTGACTTAATATATAAAAAATCTAAAATTACAGCCGATTTCAAACTACAAACAGTCAAGAGCTAAGCTGAACTTGTTCACTTAACTGGTCTGAACACCACAAAGTATTTACGCGGTAAGCAGACACTTCAGTTGAGTGGTAGCGCGCGTTATTGCGTGCAGCCGTGTATGTACGTACGTGACCTAATAGAGATATGACCTCTTACGATATAGGTCATGCCTTGATTGCTTTTAAAGGAATGAGCATTTGTAGAATGAGTATTTTATATAAGTGTTTATATAACTATTTTGACAACCCTGATTTTACAATTGTTTTTTTTTTTTTAATTCGTGCATCGGTAAAATTATTGCACTTAGTTTGACGCTAAATATGGTACAGTCTTAGAACGAGGACGACTGCTGATAGACAAGAATATATATTTGCTGATCCCAGAACGCGTCGAGCCAAACTATTTAGTCGATTCAAAGTCAGTTTTTTTAATTATGTTCAGTATATTTCTTACCATCATCTCAACAGAAAGACATCTCATGGGTATAGAATTCTCCAAAAGTACACCAATGTGACCAGTATTACATCACCCGACCAACCAACGGATTCCCCCTACAATCTCAAGGTCGTCTCTTCACCTTGTTAGAGGTTAAGTCACGTTGCGTCTGCTGATATATTTCTTACTAGCCGAGTGCGTGCGGCTGCGCCCGCGTGTATTATATTCTTCACTGCGTTTTAATATTATATATGGAACCCTAATTATTTTCCATTTTTTTTATACTACTAACATGATTTTACTACATTTTTTTGGTACTAAGAAAAAGAAAAAATATCCCTCATAAATTTAAGCACTTGCCCGTAAAAGTGACCACTGAATCGGATTTTATTCACAATATTATGAATTGTTTTTTACGCGGAACCCTAATTATTTTCGAAAATAAAAAGTACCCGGAGTAACTTCAGCTACTTACCTAGATAGTACCCGGAACAAACAGACGGACAAAAATTTGAAAAAATGTATCTTTGGTATAGGTATCGTATATACTAAAACAATGTTATTTTGACATTACAAATAGACATTTCAATTTTATTTATTAGTATAGATACATAATCAGTTGTAGTTATATTAACATTAACTGAACTGTATGTCTGTAAGAAACAAGTCTTTATTTATGACGGTTCACTAGTTATTAGGCACATCGCCGTTAGTTTATATGATCTCTCTTATCGCCAAGTATACAGGAAACATCAGGATTTGTTTTCAAACTTTATTTATTATCCCCATGAGCACTCACCTGGCGTTTACGCCAGCTTTCCATTGTTTTAATATTGTCTCATTTTTATGGGTAATCGACATATTAAGGGGCTAAAAAGTGATAAATGCCAGTTCCATCTTTTTACTAACTTTGGTTAGTAGTTTGGTTTTAGAAACTTTGGTAGTCTTATGATTATAGTTCCATCCATTTTAAATATTTACTTTATGTTAATACGTATAGAGTATAAATAGATTATAGTAAAAAAAAAGATTTAATAACTTTTATATTAGTTTAATTATTGTAACGTTGTAACTTCGCGCGCATAACGGGATTCTTTCAGCTCCTCGCGGCAGACGCGTCGGAACGCTATATCGAGACGGTCGCGTTATTAGTATATAATTAAATTTACCTACTACCTCCTATTTTAATTGTATTGTCTAAATATAAAATTAAATATCTACATCCCGCTAGGGTGAGTAACCTTTATCTTTTTATTGTGTTCTTTCCTATGTAAATGCTCAGTTGCTTTGCGTAGGAAGTATTACCGTGTGGTTAGGGATGCACTGAGCTTGTTGAGGGTTGTCTAGCCAGATATAATGCTTGCCTACGTCTTGGGCTTCCAGGATCACCTACCTGCTACAAACAACTGAACACCGAGGGCGGAAGGAGGACTCTGGCCGCCATCTTAAGACCCCTAGAGGAACACCGAGGGCGGAAGGAAATCTTTTGCAGGCCAGTGTTCTTCCTCATACTACACCGATAGAACTGTAGTGGGCGGAAGAAGACTATTGCTACCAGAATCCAGCTAGCCGGGATTCAAGCCGTTACATTATTGCACTTAGTTCGTTGCATTTATTTTGATATTTTAGTTTTGTTGAGGACAAATTAACCTCTTACATCTAATACTTTCAATTACGAGAATAACATCGCGATTCACAAGCCTTACAACACACACACACACACTAGCTGGAAACACGAGAGAGAGATATAAAGATATGTACTTCATGTGTGTAAAAGTAATAGATAATAAGTTTTTAGACTAACAGTAACTATGTGCTAGTTGTAAGGATTAAAAATGTATAAGAACCCGTGCCGACCGCCGGCAAAGTTGTACCGGCAAGATATAGTTTCTAAATACGTGTAATTCCAAGATAAATTAAACACAGTCCACATTATATAGAGAAGTTGGGATTTCATTGGTGAAGAAAGCGTCCCCTTCAAGTTTAATTTTGGAATGTTTGTTTTTTTATTTTATATTTTTTGTAATATACTAGATTAGATTAGACCAAATTAGATCTACTAAAAAAAAACTGATGTTCATTGTCGCATAAATAAATTTTGCTCACCTATAATTAAGGTTACATTTAAGAATGTAATATTATTTTTTAATAAGCTAAACACATTGCATACCTTGTTAGTGATTGAAATAAATAAAAAAATACTAGCTATAACGAACTAAGAAGTAGAAAAAAAACTATTTTAGTCTCAAAACAAACAGATAATAAAATTTTCACTGATGAAAATCGCTAATCCTAAAAGTCATGATTACGGGACAAACTTATTATATTATTGTATTATTATCGGTCCGTGATAAGTTTCAATTTTAACCGATGTTTTGGATTTCAGTGAAAGTTGAGTTTGACGATAATATAGTATATAGATAAATAAACACATACAGACCAAGCTAATATGAAGATTGTAAAAATAGATCAAGTGGGAAATTAACAAAAAAAAAACTAAAAATACAAGTCCGTTCGATCGATAACTAATTAATCGGTAATTTCCTCCGCCGTACCGTAGCCCGTTGATGTATGGGTCAGGCAAAGCCCCGGGGTCGTGTATTGGTTCTGATTGCATCGCGACTTCACCTGTTCATTCCTTCTATTGAGACCAGATCTCTAACTGCAATCAGTTAGTCGGTACTTCATCTGGTCGATAGTTACTTTTTAAATGTATTCATATCAGTTTTAGATGATCACTGTACAAACTGCCTTTACTTGGAAATCAAATCGACAATTACGGATTGTTTCATTTCAAATGAATAAACTATAAATATACACATAAAAGTCAATAAATAATGTGACTTTATTAATTTGCTTCGTTAATTTAGAAATCGGTGGCAGCTTACGGATAACAAAGTGGCAAATGTAAGTCTCTAATTATATTCGATTTTGATTAATTGTTTTTTAAAACCACCGTAGTACTTTATGTAGCTTAACTATAATTGTGATCTCCCTTACGCACTACCCTTATCTATTGTATTTAGGGGATAAAAATCCCCCAATACAATAGATAAGGGGGCACGGAGTGACGAGCTCCGTGCCAGTGTGGGACTAACCCGGGCGAAAGTCGCCCGGAAATACCCACTAAAACCCCCCGGGGCCGTCCGCTGCATTTGGGGTGGGGGCGACACGGGGTGGCTTTCGCAAGCACCGCGTCGCCCCCCTGCAGCGAACCCACCCGGCCCGTCAGTGCAATGGCCCGGTGGGGATGGAGGAGAAAAGTTCCCCTCCACCTCTTAGCCCGCCTCAGGAGAGGCATGACCTAAGGTCAGACATCCAGGGGGCGGAACATATTTCCGCCCCCTATAAGAAGAAAGGGTAAGAATTGGACAGAGCAGTGGCGGGCAAAGGGACAAAGGGGAAGAAACCCGCCACTGCTTTTAAGGGAAGTAGGCATTGTGATCTCACCTGATTTCAAGCGACGATTTGATCCAGGATGGTAAACACACTAAACCTAGATACTAGTTTTGAAGTGATACTGCCGGAATACACCTATTGGTATTTGGCGACAGGTTTTCGAACTTGAGGGTGGTAGCTACCAAGACGGACATTGTTAGAAAATGCCCTACCACCATGATATGGTTTCCTCACGATGTTTTCCTTCACCGAAAGTTCATACTGATTACAGAGTTGGATTTCGCCATCATGGCTTCAAACTTAGCATTCCATTCTCCATCTTTGTCACTATATCCTCTACCACACCACAGCGTTTTTTTATTCATTTATTGCTTCAAATACAATAATAATAATAATCATCGTCATTGTTCAAATCAATTAGACTGGAAAGTGTTAAAACCTTTATCTAAGTTGCTTAATCTGAGCACAATCGGATACGAATAAATTTTATTCCGTAAGCCCTTAAATCCAAACCATTATTTATAGCCAATTAAACTGTTTCAGACGGTCTCGGAGCAAGTTTTATTTGCGATCATAAAATTCATTATAATTCATCTGTTACGATGTTATTAAATCTTTGATATTTTTTAAAACCGCCTCATCGAGATTCGCTTCGATATAATTAAAAATGCCTCAGGGCATTGTTTACAAATATAATATAATATAAATTAATCTTATTCGAGATTATTGCGAAATGAAAGCTATCAAAACACTGTTACGTCCTAATATATACTAATAAATAAAATTAAAGTGTCTGCTTTATAATGTTAATTTTTTTTTACTTAATAGATATGAAATACGATGAATATAAGAAGATACCTAAACCAAAAACACAATTTTTAAAATTTTCGTCGGTCTATCTGTTTGCTTCGGTTAATCTCCTTTGCGATTTGACGGGACTTTTTTTGTCAGATTGCTGAAGCTATTCCGTGCAACTTAGGCACTTTAATTTTTCGAAAATTATTAGGGTTCCGCGTAAAAAATTAAAACTCATAAAAATGGTGAATAAAATCCGATTCGTTGCGCAATTTTACTGGCAGGTATTTGCATTCATGAGAAATGTTTTTGCTTAATGTTAGTAGTATAAAAATAGGAAAAAATAGGGTTCCATATTTAAAAAAAATGCAGTGAAAGAATATACGAAACGCGAGTGCAGCCGCGGGCACACAGCTGGTACAAGCATTATTGAAATATTTTAATAAGGCGCCATTATAAATTTTAAACGGATCTCAGTTTTCCTGTTACGTAAACAACAAACAAATTTAATTGTAGATAAATAATTTCCTCGTAGATGTTTCGGTATTCCACCAATTAAGACGCAATAATTGTCTTAATTAATGAATGCTCGGTTTATTTAAAACTTTTAACTAAGAAACTTGATTAAACGAAACACCGTTTACTCTTTCTCTTGAATGTTTATTAAAGTATATTATTTATCAATAAACATGGAATTAATAAGCGTTCTAATAAAAAAAAAAATGCTAATGATAAGGATCTAAGGTTTTTTTTTAATTGGGCCTGAAAATATACATGAAGGTGAACAAGATTGTCTTAAAAATTGCATCTAAACATTTCGATCAAAATTGGAAATGTTTAATAATTAGTAACTAGTATATCTTTGCATTGTATTATATATCTTATCAGGTCATTTAATATATGTACGTAATCAAAGAGGAAACAGAACTTTAAACAAATGAGGATAGAAAATCTTTAAAAATCAGCACATATTCAACCAATGTATTTAATAAAGATACAATACTCCAAAGAGTAACTGTGCTATGGAGATATAAAGTATTATAAACTAACAAAAAGAGTTAAAATGACTAGTGCAAAAAAATAGAAAATAGAAGACATCAGTTGACGTATAACTAATTCCAAATATTGTTAAATGGCACTTGGTTTATTTTGGCGTATTTTTAAAACTCTGACAAAACGGACCGTCAGTACATCAGTAGCGAAAGAGGTCAGTGATATCATAAATCTCACCGGAGATACGTAAGTCATAAACGTACTCCATAGTGGAACTCCATATTAGACTCCATAAGTCTATAATAGTGATCACGATGGAACTCTTTACAATATATAAAATGAATTGTGCAGTGAATACAATTAAAAATTATCTTTTATAATAGCCGTAAGTACCTAAAGTACGTTTCCCAAAAGTTATCAATTCACAGACCACAGAAATAAATATAAACGAAATCCAGCGAACAAAACGGCTTTAAACACAATTTGTCCAAAGTTTTGCAGCGTCCACAATGATATATTAAATAACGGAAAAGTAAAAAAAAAAATACACGCGACCCGAGACTCTCGGAAACTTTTAATCCTGCACATTATTAAAATACTTTGTATTTTTTTTTTCTCTACACAGAAATCGTAAATAACTTCGCTAAAGACCTTAGTTAGGAATTCTGAGACGTTCTTAAAGAGAGTTTAGCTTTCTTACTCACTATATCAATTAACTAGATTCGTATTATGTTTTATTTACGGATTTCATAAAATATGAATGTACGAAACTCAGTAAGAAACTCTTTACAATGGAATAGGTTTTTTATTTTCAAATCGTGACATTATTTATCAAATGACTTAATAATAATGAGCCAAGATGCATTTCAAAATTATTGTTAGTGCGTTGAAAAGAATTTATTCGTTTCGGTACGTAACCATGTTTATTATAATGCGTAAAATAGATTCTATGGATAGATGTTTCGTCAATAGATTTTTAATTTGATTATGACAGCTACCAATCATGTGAAATATAAGGCAACAAGGTGTTTTTCCATTATCAGAAACGAAGTCTAAATGATAAATTACGTATTACATTCATCATAATCAATTATATGTAAACTTAATTAGACACTTGGTTTAGTAGTAAAGAAGTTATCACACAGAAAATCAAAAAACCTTCAAAGAGACATTATCAGTGCCAAATTTAATAAGAAAGGTTCGCTTCTTATGACGAAATCAACGCGTATAATTATATCATTCATACAATCATTGTAAAATAATGTTTTGATAGCGATGCCCATTTAAATTGTATTGTGTTCAAAATTGCATGAGTTTTAATTTTTTGAAACGGAACCCTAAATTATTTTTCCTACATTTTTTTTTGGTACTAAGAGAAAGAAAAGATATTTCTCATAAATTCACGTACTGAATAGTTTGTTTCACAACTTCTTGGGTTTTAATTTTTTTTGTGCGAAACCCTAGTAATTTTCCTACAGCTATTTTTGGTACTAACAGAAAGCAGAGATATTTCTCACAAATTCAACCACTTACCAGTAAAACTGTACGTATAATAGGATTTTATTCACAAAATATCATGAGTTTTAATTTATTTACGCGACACCCTACTTATTTTCTAAAAATATAATATATTCTTTTCAATTATATACATATGTATTCATCAAACTGTTGTCATTTTAATATAACAGATAGGTACTTCAATTTTGTTTATTAGAACAGATAAAAATACGTTTAAGTATTTGTCATTAACTTTATTTTAACCTTTGTCAATGAAGTCGCAGGCAACGTTTAGTTTTAAATTAAAATTAAGAGTCACTATCGATATAACTCAGTATATCTAGCTCAATTATTCTCTAATAAAATTGTGTTCTACGAGTATTGTTGTAAAAAATTAAAATGAATACCAACCGGCTTACGACTCAAACGAAGTGTTAAGAATTTGGAACAGAATTACACAGAATATACTAAAACAAGTACATTTCCAGTATTGATAATAATATTTGATCCTTTATTTACAGATTAAAAACTAGACAATTTTGTGACAAAAGATGCCGGTCAAAATCAACTTCTGTGTTCGTCACTCCACACCATAATACCATAAAGCTTGCGAGTCTCCAAATAACACCGACGTTGAAATTGCTGTCATTTAGAGCATCGAAGAATTTCCTTTACTTCAATTTCGCAAAATCTGACGCAGATTTAGTCGAATACGATAAATTGTGCTGTTCTGAAGACTAACAAACATATGAAATTTTACAAGACTTTCTGATAATTTAACGACGACGATAGTTTTACTAATAATATGTGTTTAAACAAACAATATATAAATTATAAGGGCAAATAGTGAAAATAAATAGTTTTATATTTTTGCATAGAAGTACGCATTTCAATGTTTTTTTTTTCGAACCTAGCTAACGCTGTTGACCGGAAGAGCCTTTACAGCTTCACCGTGACTTTGGGGGCGAGTGCTGAAGGCACTCAGCCGCAAAAAGGTGACTAGCACAAGGACAACCAAAATGGTACGAAACTCGGCTTGGCCGTCACCTGAGTGTAAAACTCTCTCGCGAGTATGAACCTAGCTATCCCTACATTTTTTTATTAACATAAAAAAAAGGTTCCTTACAGGACCTATGTACCTGCGTGTAGTGTGCAGGAGTGTGTTTGCAGTGTTATGCGTGTAATGCTCAATGCATGGGCAGTGTCACTGTATCGCGCTGGCGGCGACGTCGAGATCCTCCCAAGTTGGGGAACGAGACACGTCTTGGGTCGCCGCCTGAGTGGGACCGGAGAGTGTGCGGCAGTAAAATTAGCCGCCTGTCCCGGCGGCGGGAACGGCGGTTACGCGGGTGTGGAAACGCATTTCACTTCATTTATTTCACAAGACTCAAAAACATACTGTTCTTTACATCATTCAAAAATAACAAAAAGGTAAACAAACACAAGATAAATTAATTTCTTCTAACCACAAATAAATTATTAAAAGCATGAATATATTCCAAAACTACCTAATGAGGTTTTTACATTTTCACCGCTCCAATCAATAAAAATATTGTTTACATTAACTACAATATATGGACACTCGTTCGCCATTTTTATTTATTTTCATTAGAATTAACTTATCACAACGCTTATAAACTGGTGGTGGTTGATGTGGAACAGATAATAAAATAAATTCAATCTATATATTTTATCTGTGGATGTATAATATATTACTGTAAATTATTTATAATAATTAAAGTTAATGTAGACAAAAATAACAGTCTAATAAATTACTAACAAATCTTTTAAGTTTTGTGCGCGTTAAGATCAATTAATCCCTTTATGAATTCCGTAATCCATATATACCTAATTATATTATCATTTTTAGTTACGTTTTTTTTAATCTTCCAAAGTTATCACATTTTTATTTATATTGTACATGTGTTTTATAAACAATTTGTGTTTATCTGTTATATGTTCGTTTGACTGTATAATTTTATCGTGAATGTCTGTGTGTGTGTGTGTGTGATATTAGCTAAAACTTAAAAGACTACACATACTTTTTTTGTATGAATTATTTATTAATGTGTAAGCATCTTTGTTTGAAATTTTCTATGATTTTTTATATGTTATGATTTTGTAATATTTTATACTTGTATTCCGTTACACACAATGATAAATTGAAAACATTTCAAGATGTATTTTGTATTTCCTTGTCAAAGTTGACACTAAAAAATGGCGTTGTCAACTGATTGTAAATATAAAAAATGAGATAAACATCGTTTTATTGTAAATAAATCATAAAAGCAAAATGTTCTCCATATACTTTGTCTATTATTAAAAATAAAATCAATACGTATAACATTTAATAAAGAAAAAAATGTAAATCTCTCAATATCACACGAAGAATGGGTAAATGCAAAGACTGCTGCCGAAAAGTGTTTTGTTGTCAAAACTCTACTCGGTGTAGCGTCTCTGACTGCTGTAAACGATGCTGGAGGAAAATCACTAGCTGTTGCCGACGGCGGGGTGGTGCCACGAGACGCGTAGAACATGTCGAGTATATTAAAGTAAAGAAGAAACGTAGAGAAGACCCAACAGGGAGATTAGATGAGAATAAAACGGGAGTAAATATCCGCGATGATGATACGAACAATATTCAAAAAGTTTAATGAGTGAAACTAAATAATAAAGAAGGATTCACATCAGTGAAACACTAAAGTTCAGGTACTGAAACTCAAATGAGTTTCAGAACTCGACCGATAATAATACTGGGGATAAATATAAAAATAAAACTTGCTTCTGTGTAATTAAAGATTCATTACTACTAATTAAATAATTTTAGGGTTGTTTGTGATTTTAAACTTCATATATTTTCATGTAATAAAAGTTGGCAGCGGGATCTTAAACCAGAATAAAAATAAGCAGTTTCTTTTTAACATGTAAGTTTGATTACGTGAGAGAACGAGACAGATATGGTTTCACGCGGTAATATCACCTGCCCCACATACCTCATCTCTAGAGACACCTAAAGATTGGACACCGCATAGGATTTAGTTACGTGGCGCGCACTATATCTTTAGGCTTAATCTATAAAATATTTTATAGATTAAAAATTCGCAATAAAATTACCCTGTACAAGATGATGGTTAGACCCATCATCACGTACTGTGCACCCGTGTTCGGTCACATTAGGAAATCTCAGGTGCACGCCTTTCAAAGATTTCAGAAACGCTTTGTAAGGAAAACTGCAGGCGTTCAATGGTTCCAGAGAGATGTGAATTTACACAGGGATCTGAACCTGCCCACCATTAGTTACGTTCGTAAAACCCAGTGTCGTGCCTTCTTCGAACGCGCAGAGACACACCCGAATCCCCTCATAGTACGAGGAGTCTCGTACTCGCCCGTCCGGCGCGCCGTTTACAAGAGGGGCGACCGCGTAATATTTTAATCGACCGCGACGACAAAATAACTCGCAGAAATAGCATCTTTTCACATAAACCTCGTTCATTTGCGTGCCAGCGCCCACGCCTGCAAAACCGCCGTTCCCGGCGCCGGGAACAGGCGACTAACTTTGCTCTCGCACACTCTCCGGGTCCCCTTCCGGTGACGGCCCAAGACGTGCTCCGTTCCCCAACTGGGGAGGCTCTTGACGTTGCTACCAGCGCGATACAGTGACACTGCCCATACGTCAAGCATTATACGCACAACACTGCATACACATATAACATGCAGGTACATAGGTCCTGTAAGGAAACGCGGTAGAATGCATAAGCCATTCCGTATTGACCTACTCAAGGTAGCGGGAGGAACCGGGGGGTTTAGTGAGTAATGATGACGTTTTTTGCCTCGAGTGCCACACTAATTTTGGTGTGTGATAGCCTCTCACACTTGCGTGTGAGAGACTGTCACGCGTCCCCGGCTTCAACCTTTCCTGGGGTTTGGCCCCGGGTTAAGTTGCACAGCAAGAGCGTAAATGCATTCCCCACGAAAAAAAAGGTCCTGTAAGGAACTTTTATTATTAAGAAATAAAAAATGTAGGGTTTAGCTATGTTAAAATTCTGCGGGAATTTTATATCACAGGTAGCGGCCAAGCCGAAGTTCGCACCCTTGTGCTAGTTACCTTATTGCGGTGAGTGCCTTCAGCACTCGCCCCCAAAGTTACGGTGAAGCTGTAAAGGCCCTTCCGGTCAACAGTATTAGCTAGTTTAGAAAAAAAAAAAATGTTAATTATTACAATTTAAATTTAAAGAAAAGAACTTAAAATCTATTGTTAGTATTGTATATCAATTAATCAATATTAGTTTACTTAAAAGGATAGTTCTATAACAGAGTCACATAATGAATTTGCCATACTTTCAGTTTAATACTACTTCGTATACATTTCTCTGCTTAAATTTTACTGAAAAAACCATGAATACAACACAGTATGACTATTTCACTCTCTAACGTATTGAATTCTCTAGAATATAACACAGACAGTTGTGCATAAATACATAAGTTTTCGGAGTGGATTCGAAGCACGTACTTGAATGGAAGTTTCAAGTTTTCGACGATATGTAACTTTGGAGTTTTGGTTAATGACTCGAGAGAAATTTTAAAGACGAATTGGGGTATAAAATTTACTAAAATTCGCGTCCTTTTTCGTTTCTTTTTCAAATATCTTAAATAGTATTTTACGTTTAGCTCTAATTCAATACTAATAAAAATTTGAAACATAATTTGAAAGTTTGTTTGGATGTAAAGTTAAAGTATATGTTTTTTTATTGAATTTTATTATAGAATTTTATAATATTCGTATAATACAGAACATCACTAAATATATTACATTAACTACATTACAATTTGACACTTAAACATACACTTCAATCTGCTGAAAGAATATAATTCTGTCTTTGAAAAAAAATCAACAGTCAAAAAATCAAAGTAAATCGATTCGAACGAGTAATAAGCCAATTGCCAAACAAACAAAAAAAACATTGAGTTTTAATCAATATTACAAAATATTATCAATATCACGTATAATCAATTTATATGTATAAATAATAATATATAATAACTCGGTAATCGCATATAATAGTATATATAATAACTCAGTTAAATGATTAAAAGCCACAATACACTAAGACATAAGCAATCACAAGTTATAACATCGTTATAATACTGTCAGGATTTTCACCAAGGTCTGGTTGCTTAGAGTGGTGGTAAGAACAAGTGGAAGATTGCTATTGATCTGAGAAAACAAATCGTTACTAAGGTCTCGTTAAATTATTTTCTTAATTCCAAAACGATGTACCTGGCCTGCTACATGTTCATTTGTAGCATTTTTAGGTGGTAATTCATAAAAACTCTTATGTAATATATATTCGCTGCTCCTTCATCGTTTCTTAAGTATGGGAGGAGCCGACATGTTTTAATTTATTAGTATCCAGATGAAAGTTTCCAAGGTTAGGAGCGCCAGACACGTCCGCACCGCCTCTCTGTCGAACGTCAAGTGATGAATTACGACTCTAATGAACCTTTTTGTATAAATCTTTATTAATTTATGGCTCGAATAATACATTAATTTTGAACGTAAGTTTACCTATATACTGCGCTTATACGAACTGTTTTTCAAGCAATATGCAGTCGTACTGGAAATATTACGGAAAAAAATACATTTTTACCTACCTCTGTGTATTTTCAGCAATAGTAGGCAAAACTCATTTATACCCCCCCCCCCCCACCCCACGTTAGCGTAAACATTGGCATAATTTTTAAAACATCTCCTTAACCCCCGAGGACTAACCTGGCGTTTACGCCAGCTTCCCTTTATTTTCCTACTGCCTTATTTTTATGGGTAATCAACATATTAAATCATTAAAAACAAACAAGTAAATATTGCTTAAGTGAACACTATTCAGATCCCTCCGTCCCCCATGTCATCATAAATAAGCGTAACATAAACTCCTCTCTACCTTCGATGTGAATGGCCCCTAATAATTTTATAAAAAAATACAATTTTTTTGTTTGCTAGGTTTTTGTGTACTAATTTTTTTTTATCAATTATCAATGCTGTGGATGTACGTTATGGACTTTAAAAAATAATCTTAATTGATGTGTTAAATAAATACAGTCCAAAAGATTTCAGCAAACATGGGTGTGAGCTTGACTATAGGTCTTCGAAGAAATTATTTCTTGTAAAATGTCTTATTCAATAACAGTTTCTCGAAATACTCCAAGAAATTACACAAATATCAGATTATATCAGGAAAACATGTACAAAATATGTGCCGCAATATAATCTGCAGTCTAAAGTAACAACAGAATTATAGAAACTTAAGGCACGCTTGATAGATCACCGACTTGGAATTACGAAGCATCGCGTGAGGCACGTGTATTTATCATTCGTAGATAAGAAAGGCTACCGCACACCGACGTGCCATAGCGTAATCGTTAGCGGTGATACAATAGAAAAGCTCGAACAGGATTCGTAATAAAGATGGCGCCCGTGCGATGAACGCGTAGTGTCATTGTTATAAATAAACTAATCGAATGCAATTTGGATTTGTATATCCTTACCACGACTTAATATTTTTTTATTTACAAATAATTTAATTCGTTAAACCCTTGTCGGTATTCCCTCAGCCCATAAGATAACATTCTATAGACTTGTGTGTTATCAGTTACAATATTAAATTGTTATAATATTTCATTGTAAATTAAATTTTAATAATGCATGTATATGATTGAATATTTTTTTTTTTATCTCATTTTCAGGCTAACCAATTTATATTTATTTATGCATCTGTACTAATTAATAAAGTTTAAGTGTCTGTTTGTAGTGTCAAAATATTTTTACTAGACACATATGAATACGAAGCGTATAGAAAAAAATAGATTTTATTAATTTTTGTCTGTCTGTCTGCCTGTTTGTTCCGGGTAATCTTCGGAACGGCTGGACCGATTTTTACGAGCTTTTTCATGGTAGTAGCTGAAGTTAGTACGCGTAATTTAAGGTTTTTATTTTAAAAAATAAAAAGGGTTCCGCGTAAAAAACTCAAAACGCAGCTTTACGAGCAAGTATTTGAATTATGATAATTATTTTTACTTTATCTTAGTACTGATTTTTTTTACGAAAATAATTAGGGTTCCGTATAAAAAAAACGTAGTAAAGACAATATGAAACACGGGCGCTGTCGTGGGCTCACAGCTAGTATTACAATATGATGTTAAGTTATCTGATTCATTTGCCACTGGATTCTAATTTCAATACCTATATTTAGTCTAATTTAGTAAGGAGAATAGTAAATTATTCTTTAATATATATATGGTTGTTTATACCGAGGTTTTTTCTAATTTATGTAGAAAAAACAACACTGAGTTTCTCTGTAAAAAGTAAACGTTTATTTTTTATATTTTACACTGAGGTGGAGATAAAACAGTTATAAAAGTATTTTACTAGTCTTACCTGTAGAAAGAAACGACATTAAAGTCTATTCATCTTTACACTAAATTAAAACAATTATAAATTAAAATACTGTTAACATCGGCTTTCTCATAGCAACTACTCACATTTTTATCATTTACCTACATAAATAAAAATAAACTCGCCGGACGCTCGATGTCAAACTCTTTATTTATAAATTATGAGGACTGACTTCATAAATGCGCGGCAATTTCAAATTTCAGAAATAGTATATTTCTTTACATATATAAACAACGCTGACTGCCAATACAAGTTGCAAGTCCAATGTCCGTATTTCAAAATATTACAACCTATCAAATTGAGTCATTATTGGTTTTTGGGAATAAAATCTACGACATTTATTTTAGTGTTTTCGTATAACATCTATCAAAATTAAAACTCTCGTCATGCTCTCATTAACTGCATTGTCATTTACCCCTGCTTCTTTAATATAGATCAAAGAAAAATAAATTTATGTACTTACATATATCACTAATAATTAATTCACCTATGGACATTTCGCATTGTGATAATATGCCACTATTATCTTGAATTCTATATAGGTATTTAACATACAATATGCACAAGCTAAATAATTCTGTGTACATTATTTAAATCACGTAACAAGAAACTAACAAGTTATATGTGTTGCAAGCATTTAAAATAAATTGTTTTAAATAAATTTAATCAAATTTTGTAAAAGATACATATATTTCTTCTAAGTAGAAAGAATCCTGAGCTAGATTTATGAATACAATAAACTATTGGTTAATAATAAAAACTTGAACGATCTATTTAGCACTATCCTTCAATATTGTTTTACGCAGTTGTATTACGGTGCGATTACCGTTCTGAGGTCTCGGGTTCGATCCTCGGGTCGGGTTTTTTTTTTTATCCTAGTTAATGCTGTTGACCGGAAGGGCCTTTACAGCTTCACCGAACTTTGAGGGCGAGTGCTGAAGGCACTCAGCCGCATAAGGTAGCTAGCTCAAGGGTTCGAACCTCGGCTTGGCCTGAGTGTGAAAACTCCCGCGAAATTTTTATCCTAGCTAATCCATACATTTTTTATATTTATTTACATAAAAAAAAGGTTCCTTACAGGACCTATGTACCTGCGTGTTATGTGCAAGAGTGTGTTTGCAGTGTTGTGCGTGTAATGCTTGATGCATGGGCAGTGTCACTGTATCGCGCTGGCGGCGACGTCAAGAGCCTCCCCAGTTGGGGAACGAAGCACGTCTTGGGTCGCCGCCTGAGGGGGACCCTGAGAGTATGCGAGAACGGCGGTTTCGCGGGCGTGGGCGCTGACACGCGAATGTACGAGGAACCCGGGTCGGGTCAAGTGATATTGGGCTTTTCTACTCAGTATCATCCCGGAGTCTGGAATGTGTGCCCGATATGGCGACAGGCTCGCCCCCTGTCACATCTGGGACGGAACTAAGCTCGGCGAAATGCGGGTGGTGTTGTTCGCTATTTCACCTCTGCCTAACCCTTCGGGGATAATAGGCGTGAGCTTATGTATGTTTAATATCAATGTTTGTTAAACAGAGATGAAAATACAGTACACGAAAATATTAACTGATTTATATTAGTAAGAAATTTTAATTTACACTTTAATCAATATGTATATAGGCATAGATTTAAAAAAAAAATAGTGGAACCCGATTTTGTCTTTATTTTTATAAACCGATTTGTTTTGTTTTTTTTTAGTACCTATTGACGATCTTTTACGGAACCCTTCGAAAATGAAATAGGGAAATTTCAAACATTTTGGAGCTCTCCCCGTCCTCCGTAATAGAAAGTAGAAGAAGCGAAAGGTATATGTCAGAATCTATAGCAAGTAGAAGAATGTAGTATCTCCCTACCCTCATATTATGGCGTTATATTTTGGTATGTATTATCATAGAGTAATAACGTTAAGAGGAATAGTTTCATACTAAAATGTACATATGTGTGTAAACGACACGAAGTTACGTAATCATCGGCGTGTAAGGCAACGTGTACGTGGTCTTTAAAGGTCTTCTTTTAATTTCTTCACTCCCCGCGTATTATTATATATTGTTCGTAAAAGTTAAAAAGAGCGCAATATCGAGCTACTCGTTTATATGTATAAATTATGGACTTTTAATTTGACTTGAAGTTTGATTAAATTAATCAACTTTAATTTTACGGTCACTCGAAAGAATTAAATTAACAGCAAATATAATTTTTTCGCTTAATAATTTTGTACATAATTTTGGTGTTATTGATGAATTTGATGTATTTGACCCTTATAAGAGTTAAAAAGAGAGAGAGAGATTTCAATATAATATGCGCAAAAATATTCTAGACTTTTCTTGACGATATTTAAACGGTCAATACAGTCCTATAGCAATAAAACAATATCCAATTTTATCAATCTGATATATGGAACTCTAAAAACTTTAAAATTTACTATATCCTTAACATATAAAAAAAATATACAAACTTATTAAATATAAATACATAATATCAGCTCTATTAAAATCAGCTTAAAAATATATGTACGTAGTATTCGTTTAATAATAATTTCTTCTCATAAAATTTATAAAGGAGATTTTTCTCGCGTCTCGGGTTGCCCAGCCAACGTCGTACGTCCCTTGCCTCTGAACGATTTTCCACGAGCATTTTCATAATGATGTTTTTTCATTACTGACACGTTTATTTTATAAGAGCGGAGAAAACCTCATATTATTTAATATTGTGTTTCCCTAAAATGTTCACTTTTATATTTAAGTTTAATTATTTATTTATCTCGGATACGTTTTGGATAATAGTTTATAAATATGCGAAATAATATTTTCTCTATCTTTTGAATAACGACTAGTGTTTCCTTTCCTAGTGTTTGCTCTTAGTTTAACTATGTTAAACTAATTAAATAGAAAAAGTAAATAAAATTATTACTACTGTCGATCTTTATACCTTAACATATGTAACCCCTTGAGCACCTTCCCGGCGTTTACGCCAGCTTTCCATTGTTTTCCTATTGTCTTTCTATTGTTTCATTTTTATGGTTACTCGACACATTAATACACTACTATTAGCAATTTCATAAATGGGTAATTTCTGATATTTATTCGGATATAATTATTGTTATTATTAAAGATTGATTGTTGGTAAAGAACATATTGGTTTACTAATTTTATACGTTTTAAAAATGGCGACTTATGCAGTTATCCATAGGCGACGGTAACCATTAACCATCAGATGGGCCGTTCGCCTGTTTGCTACCCTTTTGCCTAAATAAAAAAATTAAAAAAAGAATAAGTTATTTACATTATTATTTCTAAGTTGATAAATATTAATAATACATAACCGCGCCAAAAACTATATATATATATAAGTTTTCTGCGCGTGTGTATGTGACTAAACTCTTTCTAAACGACTGAACCGATTTTAACGAAATTTTTGTGTCTATTCCTAAGGATTCGAGAATGGATTAGATTCACAATTTGGTCCTATTTCATTTTATATGTATGAAAGGCGAACGAAGTCACGGGCACAGCTAGTGTTATATAAAAGGTTCAATCCTCTTTCGAAGTCAGTCTATATAATAGCCTAGAAAAAGGTGTGTATCAATGAGCTCGTAACGGACAGCGACAACGAAGTGTACTTAAGAGCTATTAGCGTGGACTTTATTGATGAAATTTTAAGAGTTGCTACTTGATCATTCTTTAATTAACATGATTTTTGTGATGATAAGTTTATTAAATATTTACTAAATACATTTATTAAATACGGATTACGTATTTGCTAGTCGTGTGCGAACTATTTCCCTAAAAGTGTTGATAGTATTTTAATTTGAAAAAGATTACATCGAAAACAGTTGGACAATAACGTATAGTTTGCAATTAGCTATTAGTTTATCATGTAGCAGTTATTATTTTTAACTAGCTGTGCCCGCGGCTTCATCCGCGTGGAATAGTGTCTTTAGGTAGCATTCTTAATTGTTTAGGCTAATTATTTTGCTAATATTACACATACGTAAAAATACTTTGATGAGCTATTCCCCCGCGCGGCTGCACAGCGCTCATTGTGTACGGCGCGGTGCTTGGCGAGTATCTTACTCGCGTTAACTTCAGTTTCACATTTTTTAATGACTCCGTAAATGTTACATCAGAATTATAGCTCTAATCCTTACATATTTCCATACAAACTTTCCATTCCCTATTGTTATTTTACACACTTGAGAGTTAAATTTTTACATACTTTGAATGTCATATTTATTTATATCGAATCAGCGGCCTAAAAGATAAGTTTCAAGCTTCTAGCTCTAAAAATGACGCTACTTCCATACAACTTTTCATCTCCCCTTTCAACCCCTTTTTCGCATAAAAAGGTTAATTCCATTCATTATTTAACGTATAGTTTGGGAGTTTTGGCAGTTTACGTAATATATCATTTGTTTATTCAGTGAGTGAAATCCTAAGGTAGATTTAGTACATTATTTGTTACACTAAATAATATATGAAATTATGCATATAATAATAATTAAAAAAAAGGTTAATAATTACGTTTATTTTAACTAAACCATTGAATATTTCAAAACTGTACAATACAGTAAACATTTTGCGAAGATAACCAATATTATATGCAAGCAGAGCCGCAGATACAGCCAGTATTAGAGATGTAATTATAATAGACAGCTGTGAAATAATATAAATAGGAATACAACGTTGACGCTGGCAGATGGGCATACCGCGCCTTGCCAATGTAAACGAAAGAAAAAACATATATCATAGGAAGCTCCCGTTAGACGACAGACTAGGTTGTAATAAAAACCGAAGTTCCCCGACGCAAAAGTAGTAACAATGTAACTGAAACAATAGGGGCGTTTGTTTCTGCAATTTCGAGAACATTCTCAACGTGTTTACTGCCTAACTATAAATCAGGATGTAACTTGTAATCAAGGATCGGATGGGAAAATATACTGCCTTCTGTCTGTATATTCTTATCTGTGACATATTGTTGTTAAAGTTTTCCAAAAACTATTATTTGTTGTTCATAAACCAAGATTTAAGAAATAATAAATAGTTTTTGTCACAGTGACCTCGTCTCGCTTGGGGTCAATAAAAGTTCGTGTTAAAAAAAGATATCTTCTTCTTTTTGTTAATGGCGATCTGCGATTGACATACACAATTCTGCCAGCATCGTGTGATAAGTTATGTTTTCTTTCTAGCAAGAACATGGAATTTTTGAGGCACTCCAGAATAAACTTTTTGCGGCAATATTTACCATACACTTCATCTGTGCACAATAACTGTAATATACAAAAAGCCGCCAAAATTACATAATATAGAGATAAATACGCAAGTTAATGGATTAAAGACAATAACTGTTACATGACAGATTCAGATCCCGCCAAAAACTCCATTATAGTTCGTATATACGAGCAGAGGAACGGTTATAATTTTATTAATAATATGCAGTCATAATTACCCGGCTTCAAAAAGGAGGATGTTATAAATTCGTCGGTAAGTTTTTTTTTGTTATGTCATCGCTGTTATATTATAATAAAACTAAATAAATCTTCATCGCTTATTATTGAGATGCTCAGTAGGTTCCGCTATGCAGTATATGAGAATATTCTTTGCATATGTAAACTGTACTTTCGCCGAGATGAAGGCTCCTTTTTAATAAATACCTTGGTCTTCATAGTTTTGTAGTGTGCACATGGTTTATTAGTTTCGTGGACGTTCTGATTTACTTTTAGTGGATTACAAAGAAGGTCTCTTTATCAATTTTTTTATATGAAATAATAAAATACATTATTTTAGACAAGTTATAACTTATAAAAAGAGGATAAAGACTTATTGTGAAGCCTATTTTTTGTGTCTATGTAAATTTAATATTATAATGAGTAAAAACACTATTTTTCGATTTTTTGTAGAATCTACTTAATATTTGAGATGTATTTGGTTTTTTTGAATATTTTCTTGAATCTTGTCTCTTCGTAGTCATAGTTTAACATAATTTATTTCTTTCCCACTTAATCGAGAATCTGTCGAAGTCTCCAGGTAGTGGCATTTCAGAACAAGGCATCTTTCTAAATATAGAATGTTCTTTTCCGGCTTAATTAAGGGCGATTGTTTGTATTTACAATAGCCGGCCATATTACCATGTGGGTTATAATTATTAAATCATGCATTTCTAACTTCCATACAATGCTCTAACAAGTTGTCGGCTATTGTTAGATCTATTCACAGAGTTTTTATAGTACCCCAGAATCAAAATTATATGTTATTAATTCAAATAACATTATTACAGGCGAAGCGATGAAATCGCAATTAGTTTTGTGGTTGAACTCCGCGTTAGTGGACGTCAATGGATAGCTACCAATCACAAGTTTCCTCCGACCCGCTAGCTCCGAAACCGTTTCGGAGACCGCGTAACGTTCCCACCGATCCCGATGATGTTTTCACGTGCGAAAATAGGATCTTTCCTTTTCAACCGATTCAGTATGCGTGCCAGGGCCCACGCCCGCGTAACCGCCGTTCCCGCCGCCGGGGACATGCGGCTAATTTTGCTCCCGCACACTCTCCAGGTCCCCCTCAGGCGGCGACCCAAGACGTGTCTCGTTCCCCAACTGGGGAGGCTCTGGACGTCGCCGCCAGCGCGATACAGTAACACTCCCCATACATCAAGCATTACACGCACAACACTGCATACACACTCCTGCACATAACACGCAGGTACATAGGTCCTCTAAGGAACCTTTTTTTTTATTATATTAATAAAAAATGTAGAGAATAGCTAGGTTCAAACTCGCGAGAGAGTTTTACACTCAGGTGACGGCCAAGCCGAGGTTCGTACCATTTTGGTAGCCCTTGTGCTAGTCACCTTTTACGGCTGAGTGCCTTCAGCACTCGCCCCCAAAGTCACGGTGAAGCTGTAAAGGCCCTTCCGGTCAATAGCGTTAGCTAGGATCGAAAAAAAAAAACTTTGAAAACCTGTTCCGGCAGCATCACTTGAAAACCAGCACAAAAATAGCTTAGTGTGTTTACTATTCTGGACCTAATCGTCACTTAACATCAGGTGAGATTGTGATCAAAGCCTATGCAGTGTAAAACACCAACCAAGCTATATAACGGAAACCGCGATAAATAATCGTCCCTAATAATTTTAACTATACGATTTATTTAAATTTTTCACGCGACTACACTACAGGTTATTTTAAGTAACATAACAAAATTATATCCAGAATTTAACGGCAACATTGTACCCGTACATGGCAGACGAACAAAAATTTCATACGCTAAATTGGGAGAATACTACGTAACGTGGAAGAAATGTATATTATAATAACGCCAATAGACTTATTTTTTCTTTATATCATTACATTAATGGGTGTTAACGCCATCTATTATCGTATATATTCTCTTCTTATTCTAAGTTATTTCTTGTCTATATTATCTATACGCCCCCGCTCTATTTAGTCTATGTATTCATTATCCCTTCCTCTTTCTATTAAAAAACGGAACGCCAACACGCAACCGCCGCCGCTGTCTCTCATATGTTTAAAAGTGCACATTAGTTATCAAATTATATAGAACATTCATAAAGTGAAGTGAGGTGGAAAATAAAATCTGAACCAGCTTAATCGAAGGCTAATAATAAAGGTAAGTTCCGTTTGCTCCATACAACATCATCCTTTTAGATATTTCCACACCAATGGGTGTGCGATGAGTAGGGCAATCTCAGGTATCGCTTTCAGAATTAAAATCGTTTAGTTTGACTTATATTTTGAGTTCCATTCGTTTTAAGTGCTGACTCCGAATGCTTCTAACGTTGGGGAATATCGGGCGATTTGTTCCCCCTTACATGAGTTTATAAAAGGCAACCTCTGTCTGTCTGAGTATCCTTTTTAATATATCACCACGCTAAGTCGTGAAGCTTAGGTGTTCACAGGCATGCCATATAGTATATTTACTATCTTTTGCCGTGTAGTGAGATTACTTGACCGTAATTATGTCAACAACTGGTAAGTGTTATACGAAAGTATTTTAACCCCTTGAGCACTAACCTGGCGTTTACGCCAGATTTCCATTGATTTCCTATTGTCTTCTTTTTAGGGGTAATCGACATATTAATCTGTTTAGGAGTGGTTTAGGTATTACGTGTCCGCCAATGTGGGGCAAAGGGTCCAAATAGTGATTATGTAAGAAACCTTTACTTATTTTCTTTTAATAACTCAAGCGTATTTTGTAAAAAGAATGAAAATGCTTACGTTACCATGGAGTAGAATTTTGCTTACTATTATTGATGAGGGGGCAAGGGTTAGGAGGGTAGTTCTAAATTTCCAAAATTATGTTTACATAATACTTGGACAGCCCCCTATGATTGGAATAATCTGCTTTTTTTACACAGAATAGGCCCAGTGCTTTGACTACAATCTCACCTGATGTTAAGCGACCGTATGGTCCACACACAGCCTGGAGGTACAGGTTCTCAAGTGATACTGCCGGAACACACCTATTGGTATTTCACAACAGGTTTTCAAACTTGAGGGTGGTTTTTACCCAAGCGGGCATCATTAGGAAATGCCCTACCACCATGCTATGGTTTCCTCACGATGTTTTTCGCCCAAAGCTCAGGCCGATTTGAGAGTCGGATAGGTGGGGATCGAACCCGCGGAATCCGGCCTCACTACCCGCTGCGTCATCGTCGTTATACCTTGCCCCACGACAAAAGTTATTTTTAACGAGACACTGATAAAATCGGCTTTAAAGAAAACCCTTAGACAACAGTTATTTTTATTTCACAATTCAAGTAAAAATAAGCAGTCGCTTGATTAAGACGACGCACATGACAATCCGAGGAGAGTACTCGACCGTATGTTTCGCATTATCAGCACGTGCCATTTGTTTCATAATTATTACAATGGAAGAGCTGGGAACATCGTAACGATGTAAATTCTGTAATTCTGCAAGATACGGTTAACGCGAAACTCTGGTATATCTCTAAGAACGACTACTGTTATTATATCTACGCACTTGTATATTTTCGTAGTTACAATGTATTTTGTCTCTTTTATCACTTTTTTTTATCATCTATTTATTCAATCGAAGTGTGCACCATAATATATATGCACTTTTGCCATTTTATTACATTTCATTACAGTTCATTGATTCCATTGCTGTAAAAATCGTGGGAGCGAGAATCATTAAATTCGAAACCCAAATTTGAAATAAAGTAAATTATGGAATTCCTAACTAAACGCTAAATAGTTGAGAGAAAAGTGTCAGTTCGACAAAACGCCAATTATATTTATAAGGACCTAGTAGTCTACGTTGACTGCAGTTATTTTTTTTTTTACTTTGTTTGAAATGTTGGATTGTAACTTTAATTTTCAAGCATTTCTTTGTAGATCAGTTATTTTACGTAACTCTTTCGTACAGAAACGCTAAATAGTTGAGAGAAAAGTGTCAGTTCGACAAAACGCCAATTATATTTATAAGGACCTAGTAGTCTACGTTGACTGCAGTTATTTTTTTTTTACTTTGTTTGAAATGTTGGATTGTAACTTTAATTTTCAAGCATTTCTTTGTAGATCAGTTATTTTACGTAACTCTTTCGTACAAAAACGCTAAATAGTTGAGAGAAAAGTGTCAGTTCGACAAAACGCCAATTATATTTATAAGGACCTAGTAGTCTACGTTGACTGCAGTTATTTTTTTTTTTTTACTTTGTTTGAAATGTTGGATTGTAACTTTAATTTTCAAGCATTTCTTTGTAGATCAGTTATTTTACGTAACTCTTTCGTACAAAAACGCTAAATAGTTGAGAGAAAAGTGTCAGTTCGACAAAACGCCAATTATATTTATAAGGACCTAGTAGTCTACGTTGACTGCAGTTATTTTTTTTTTTTTACTTTGTTTGAAATGTTGGATTGTAACTTTAATTTTCAAGCATTTCTTTGTAGATCAGTTATTTTACGTAACTCTTTCGTACAAAAACGGTCTAGCAGTGAATCTATACATTATTGAAGAGAGATTCTTCCCATTTTAACTTAAAATAATGTTTTAAATAATAACATTGATATAACTATGTTAATTCCGCTTTAAGAAGTAGATTTATTAAGATTTCCGTAAACAACGTCTTCCTCAATTGAATAATAATGACTCACTATTCTACACAAGAGAATATTTCCAACGGAAGACGCACGTTCTATTATCCGCTTACATTGTACCATTTACAAGTGTATTTTTTAATTATTATTATTTGTTATTTGAAGTTTATTAATAATAGGATTATCTAATCTCTCTAGAGATTATTATCAGGAAAATTGAAAGCTAAAGAAAGACAAAAATGACTCTCGTAATAACGTAATGTGGCGCCAAAAGTATGATAATAATATTGTCTTTGTGTTTAAATTCACAATCTTAATTCCAAAAGCGAATTAGTAATTGCTTCAACGAACCGTAGGTCTACTCAATACTCCCAGAATACATATAATTTTATCTTTTTTTTGACAAGTAAAGAGTTTTTTAAATATTTTGTGTTGACCATCGAGGCATCTATAAAGTGACATCGCTCCATGTGTCTGTCGGTGTGTTGGCTTATAACTCGCAAACAATTGTATAGATTTACAGGATTCTTTTATTGTAAAACCATACATGAATTATGTAGTCATATTTTAGAATATATTTTTTTATACTGAGTAATATATGAAACGAATTACAAGGAGAATGTTGATATAAGTCCATAAAAACTCTCTATACTCACATAATTAAATGTGTAAGAGCTCGTATTATTATCAATTTAATCAACCATATACAGACAATATCAAAGTTCATCCCTTACATCAATTTTCTTTGCATAATTTCTAATATTTTAGAGTGGAACTCCCTGAATCAATAGGTAGGGTTGGCTGTTACTCTCCCCGATTATATTTACTTGAATAGAATTTTATACTCGTTCACGTAGTAATTAGCCCTTTTCTGGCTTATAATTTTGAAATATATACGTACAATTTAATCGATTTTTGAATAATCCAAAACATACAGACGAAGGGAAAAGACTACGTTTTCAAATACTTATAATCTAGAAGCGCTGATATTCTTATAAATGGCTTAAGTTAATAAAATCACTGTCGTCCAATCCTACCTGGTCTTAAATGTATATTGCATTTAAAGACGATAACAATCTAAGTGTAGAGAAACAGACTAATTCTCAAATTCGTTTCAAGAGTCGTTTCGGTAGTAAGGATTTTATTCCTTAAATTCGGTTTGTTATTTGTTTTTTTTTTTTTTCGAAACGATTAAATACTATTGACTTGAAGTATAGCTTTACCGAACTTTTGAGGTGAGCGCTTATGGCGTTCAAGCGAGAGAATATTAGCTAGCGCAAGGATACCAAAGCAGTATATAAACCTCAGCTTGGAATTCTACTCAAGACATAAATTTCGCGGAATTTGCCTAAGATAAATTAAACAAAACTACGGATTTTAAGATGTCATGTCATGGGGTGCAAGCGTGTATTGTGCAATAGTGTGGGATCTAGGAGCTCCGGGGTATATATCGATGCAAAGTTGGCTGCTCGTTCCCTTTGTTATTGGGTAACTCATTCATTACCTATGACTGTACTAACTTACTTCTATGTAAATCAAAAAAGGCAAAATTGCTCTATCTGTCTACTACACGAGATATTTTTAACTGATTTATTTTAATTATTTTTTACATCTACTCTTTCACCAGTTTATTGTATGCTAGAGTGTGTGCCTGCAGCTTCGCTCCCGTTTTAGGTATTCTTTACTGAGTATTATACATAGTTCTTAAATAATCAATGAAAATGAATGTTTTGATGGTGTTGTCCATTGAATCTTATTTAGTTTACAATTTCACTTTTTGGAACGAAGTTCCTTACGGCAGGCTTGGAGGAGATAGGGATTTTGCTGCGCGACCGAACTGAAAAAAATGTGATAGTGAAACCGTAAGAAATAGTCTTCTTATTTTTTTTTGACCTAGCTAATGCTGTTGACCGGAAGGTCCTTTACAGCTTCACCGAACTTTGGGGGCGAGTGCTGAAGGCACTCAGCCGCAATAAGTTGACTAGCACAAGGGCTACCAAAGTGGTACGAACCTCGGCTTGGCCGTCAGCTGAGTACTCAAGACTCACTCGCGAGTTGTGTCCTAGCTATCCCTACATTTTTTATATTAATATATATAAAAAAAAGGTTCCTTAAGAAATAGTCCGTGGAATAAAACCGTTAAATGAGACGTGCGCAGGCGCGACACTCGTATACACAAGCGAGTAGTGTATAATACCTTTCTCTTTCTCCTTCTTTTTTCTTTTCGTTCTCTCATCCCTTCTCTCTCTATTACCACTCCACCCCGCCAATGCATAGTATATACTCTTGAATTCATGGACAAGCACATGGCGAATACTCACATTATGGATACATTTTACTCGTTAGTAACCACGTTCACTTTTTGGAACGAAGTTCCTTACGGCAGGCTTGGGAGATCAGGGCTATCAGGAGATAGGGATTTTGCTGCGCGACCGAACTGAAAAAAATGTGATAGTAAAACCGTAAGAAATAGTGTAACCCTGTGTGTGTGTGGGTGTGTGTGCGTGTGGGTGTATATGTGTGTGCGTGTGTGAATATTTCTTTATAAAAGTAAATTCTGTCCTAAATATATATATATATATATATATATATATATATACATGTTATTAATAATATTTATATTTAATCATTTTTAGTCCTGCCAAACCACCAAAAACCAAAGCAGAGTATCAAAAAGCGTATAGGGAACGCGAAAAAGCTAAAAAAATGAAAATATGCAAGAAAGGTACGATATAAAGCAAAGATATCCTCTAAACTAATGAAAATTTTTAAAAAGTTTATTGATTATTATTTTGAATAATTAAAAAAAAATCTCCCTTCAATTCCAAACATTTTAAAATATATATATTTTGATAATTCTATTTTTTATTATTAATTTTTTGCAAATTGTGTCGATTCTACATTTGCCGAAGAAACTTCGTTAAATACCTGGTATCCCACGACACCAAATTTTTTTTTTACACGGAAATCAAATTATTTTCGAGCAAAGAAGTTACGCGGATTAACTCCAGCTATTTGTCAAAAAAAGTCCCGTCAAAATGGGTCCAGCCGTTCCGGAGATTAACCGGAGCAAACAGACAGAGCGACGGGACAAACAATGTAAAAAAAATTGCTATTGGTACCGTATTCATATGTATTTAGTAAAGAGTTATTATTGCGATATTACAAACAGGCAATTTTATTTATTGGAATAGATTAATATATACGTATAGCTAGTATTATGACCAAGTAAAATAATTATTATTATAATATTCTACACGGTTCTTAATAACTAATTAAAATGTTGTAGTTCTCGAAAGCGAAACCGAAGATGCACAACTAATATTCAACAATATAATCACTTTAGATGTTGGATTTAACCAGATTTGCTTGTTCGTAATTATTACAAACAAAAAAAAAAAAATAGATAACCGCAAAAATCCATTCTGTACCCGTTTATCTCTGCAATATCGAAAGCAGTCTAACGGTGCAGTGTTTGACTTAGACTCCAGTTTAAATTAAAACCACCACGAGGGCAGCGATAAAAAAATCTATGAAAACACAGACCGCGTCGACCCAAACGACTTTGCAATCGTATTACTCGGCTCGAAAATGAAGGCGTAGAAGTAGTAAGTAGTTAATTTTATTGTTGTTTTTGGGATACATCAATAAGTATGCAATGTCAAACCGAAACGTTTACACGGCAGTTGTTAGATAAAAAAATATCTGAGCAATTCAGTAAAGGTCGACCTAGGTTCTAAAGATACCCGCGTGGAGGGAGTCCTTCAGGGACTTGGCGTCCGACGTGGGTAGGGTCCTCTCCTTGCCGTCGCTCGTGAGGGCGATGGTCGGGAGCTCTAGGGCTTGGGCGGTTGTCTCTTCCTGTTGCGAAGCCGTCATGCTCGCAAAGGAGGAGGCAGAGCGGGAGAGGGAGCGGGCAGCGCACCCCAGCCGAGTGAGGCGTGTCACACGCCGGGGCACCGGACGCAGCCGTCCGGGCGCCCGTCGAGGTCACCAAGCCTCGTAAAATAACTTGACGTCGGACCTCCCGTGAGGTATGGCGCTGTCAGGGCCTCTGCAGAATACATGTATAATAAGCTTCCGGAGGCCCTGGCATCTTTGCGCCGGTTAGGGACGTGGAATGTTTAGTAAGTCGGTTACGGCCAACCTGGCACACGGACACCAAAGAGGGCGCCTCTCGCAGAGGGGTGTGTCTCGGTGATCCAGTCTGTCGCGAGGATCAACGTGTGCAAAAAACTACGGTTTCGGCACACGTCCGAGCGTTCAACAAGCAGATTTCAACCACGTAAAAAAAAAAAGGTTCTAAAAATAGGCCGCAGCCAAAACTAGTCGTAACCGTACAGCTTGTTTGAAAGCGACCTCATAGTCATGGTTTCATAACTAGAAGAAGCGAGAGGCGGGTATAAGACGTGTATCAAGATCCTAGCAGGTGGAAGGATGTACTCTCGTAGTCTCTGCCTACCCTTATATGACAGAAGCGTATATATATATATATATATCTGAGAACTGCCTCGGTGGCGCAGTTGTATTACGGTGCGACTGCCGTTCTGAGGCCTCGGGTTCGATCCCCGGGTCGGGTCAAGTGGTATTGGGTTTTTCTACCCAGTATCATCCCGGAGTTTGGAATTTGTGCCCGATATGGCGACAGGCTCGCCCTCTGTCACACCTGGGCGGAACTAAGCTCGGCGAAATGTGGGTGGTGTAGTTCGCTATTTCACCTCTGCCTAACCCTTCGGGGATAACAGGCGTGAGCTTATGTTATGTTATGTTATATATATTTTAAAATATCCTTCTAGAGTGATGCCTTCCAAATATATAATATATTACTTACTGTACAGTACAGTATTATTCAAACGAACAATGAAAATTACATAAAAAGCTTCTTTTTTTTTTCGAACCTAGCTAACGCTGTTGACCGGAAAGGCCTTTACAGCTTCACCGTGACTTTGGGGGCGAGTGCTGAGGGCACTCAACCGCAAATGGTGACTAGCACAAGGGCTACCAAAATGGTACGAACCTCGGCTTGGCCGTCACCTGAGTTATTCAAAACTCTCTCGCGAGTTTGAACCTAGCTATTCCCTACATTTTTTATTAATATAATAAAAAAAAAAAGGTTCCTTACAGGACCTATGTACCTGCATGTTATGCATGAGTGTGTATGGACAGTGTTGTGCGTGTAATTGCTCAATGCATGGGCTGGCTGGTATCACGCTGGCGGCGACGTCAAGAGCCTCCCCAGTTGGGGAACGAGACACGTCTTGGGTCGCCGCCTGAGGGGGACCCGGAGTGTGTGCCGGGAGCAAAGTTAGCCGCCTGTCCCCGGCGGCTTTGTCAACCAAAAGTTTATAATTGTGTCAAAATAAATCAAAATAAAAAAAAGTAAGTAGGACTAGAGCTTTACAAATTTCAAATAATGGCGCAGTTGGTAGTACGGTTGAAATCCATATCGATAGATTCAGGTTCGTCCCACCTCACCAATTTTATTATAAACTTGAGTTTTAGTTAAAGAAACCATAGCATGGTGGTAGGACATTTTCTAATCATGCCCGCCTGGGTAGCTACCACTGTGAAATTTGAAAACCCATCACCAAATAACGATAGGTGTGTTCCGACAGCATCATTTGAGAACCAGCATCTACTAGGATTACTAGGATTATAGTGTTTACTGTTCTGGACCAAATCGTCACTTAACATCAGGTGAAATTGTGGTGGTGAGGAGAGGTTACAAATCAATCTTAATCGGGTTTATTCTTTTTAAATCAAATATCCTCCTTTTTTACTGAACTAGTACCGATTATAGTCATATCCTGATATTTTTATATTCTGATGTAAATACGAAATCATTTCCAGACATCGCCATAATAATTCACCGTCTGAGTGCAATGAAGCGATAGCCCTTTCTTTAACAAGAGAACTCTGGTCTTTGAAATTTAATAAATCTTTAACATAACACGTACATACGCCAAAAAATATTAACGAATCTTAATATTCAATATGGTATTTAAGTCCATATTTCATGCAACCCGTTACACTGCGCACCAAGCATCGGGGTCGAGTGGGTCGAACTTGGGGGCACTTTGTGAAATATTAAATTTAACTACCCGCTTTTGTCATTTTTGCGAATGATTTTAACTCGCGGCCGCTCGGCTCCGTCACAGTCTTCAATCATTTAAAGCAATTTAGACGCAAACTCCCAGGGTTGACCAAACAGCGAATCTTTTGGTGGTGTTGTGTTTTTTATGAAAAACGTTCTGAATACTCTCACTTCTTTAAATATTTCTTTCTTAAATACAGACCGGTTTTTTTTTTATAATCTAACAATGCTGTACTTGTACTTTTTATCGTATTGTTGTGAATTAAGGTTATTACATGAATTTCTGAAGTAATAAGAGATCAAAAGTACTTCTTGTAAACATGAGTTTTATAAATGAAAATCATGAATATCATGCGAGATTGCGAGCGCTCCATGACAGGTTCACTATCGTTTCGAATTTCACTTATAAACAATGTTTTCCTTTAGTCTGTTTTATATTTTATTGTTTCAAAAAGTGAATAAAGGTATTACGTTTTAGCTTCAGGGCAACGGTGTATCTATTGGTAATATTACAGGGCATTCATCCTTCCAAAATAAGTAAGTGTTATCTGATACAACTGAATGACTGAAGGATTATCACATAACATGGGATAACTAATTTATTGTTGCTCCAAGAGCGATTTAAGGTATTAAAGCGGAGAGTTTCAACCTTATTAACATTCAGACATAGAAGCTTTAGACGAGAAAGAGTGAAATTCAGAATCGTGGATTTTTTTAAACAGACCGTTTCTAACAATAGACCATCCTTTAAAAGATCATTATTCAATCTCTCTTAATATTTCAATGTCCGTTCGGTAATCTGTAGCTATATTTCACTATAACGTTGATGCGGCGTGGCTCTGCGTTCTCTTTCGAGATATTGCGCGTTTAAATCTTGGTCGACTGAATCATTACGATGGACCATAGGTAACGGGTGAGTAACCTCTGGGAGAAAATAGATTGTACTATTGATACAAGATTGTTTAATAAAAGAATTTAGGGATACCTACAATGAACTGAAAAATAGAGGAAAACTTATATATTATGATTTAAGTTAATTTTTGTACTGACAACATCTTTAAACCTGTTTTGATTTGAAACGCAAGAGCGGCATTAAAAAGAAACAACACATACAATCCATGTATTATTTCTATATTTTATCTGTAGTGTTATAATCCGCTAAAATTATTGTATTATTCTAAAAAGTCCATTCAAATATGTGTAATGTTTTGTCTTGCACGCTTGAATACTAAAATTTTCAGACTAATTATATAGACAAATATACTTATATGTTTTAATTTGTAATATGCTAATTTGTAAATAAATCTCTAATTCATTATTACCCGGACATTTGTTAGCGCTTCAAAATTACACAAAAAAGACATTTGTAAAATTACCGACAAATGAAAGAAATACAATGTTCGCTCTTTTCTCTTGTGAGGTGATTTGAAAAAGGGATTGCTCATCGAACTGTCTTCCTGGTTACCTTAAATTACAAAACTGTTTCTCGATTTTCTATATTTTTTTGTAACTATTGAAACTTTAGTGTTATCAATTAAAGTACACAGCTTTTTATGATCGAATTTGGAACCAGCGGGCGAACACTACTTTATTTAATCTTAACTAACGTGTGAAGCGAAAACTTTGTATCCCTTTTTAAGAACACTATGCGCATGTTGGAGTGTGGGAGTTAGCATTGTTAAAATTTATACGGAGGAGTCCAGAAAGTTAAAATTAATTTAAAAAAAAAACATTACACACACTACCATGCGTTTGATTCACACACATATCTGTCATTATTATCAACGCATTATCAATTTCGTGTCGTTGAAACCATTGAAATTTATTTACCGAGAAGATAGAATATTTACATTTGAGTAGGTTTCACTTTAAGCTATTGACAAGGAAAAGTAAACAAATTGTTAGCATTTTTAGAATTAATTATTATTTATAGCAGAAATTAAATTAATGAATTATGATCGAATTTCGATTACATCCGAGTACTAGGTTTTTTAAATACTGGCTACATCGTCACGTTAATTCATAAAAAACAATAATGTTTGTAAAATCAATATTAGACAATGTATCCAAATTTCTTACACACACACGGTAGCATAGATCTCGTATGAACAAAAAGGTTCCCAAATTTTTACCTTTGCGGTACGAGTGCTAGCGTTTTCCCTTCTTAATATGATACATCAGATGAGTCTTTTTCTTCTTAAAGATCGTTAAGTTATTTTCCTGTTTATTTAATAATAATATAACGAAAAAATAAAACGAATAGAAACGAACTCCATCCCTGTTAGTGTCAAAAGTGTTCCTGCAGAAGTCAGATTAGCATAATTCTGACATCGCGCAAGAAACACAGTTTGAGCTCGAGATTGCAGGCAAATAATATACTCTTATTTAACGTCATGAATAATATGATTTATATGCAAACATCACATGAACATCTTTTTTTAGTATACGATTATTTTCATTATTAATTAAAATCATTCCTAAATGAGATCAGTTTTAAAGATTAAATTTAAACGGTTTATAAGTATTTGTAATATTTATATAATTGTAAATTAAAAAAATAATTTATTCTATAAAATGATTATAATCTTTTACTTACTCAAAGTGAAACATATATTTTTCCGATTTGTTCAAATAAAATATAAAATTATTAAACCTATGAGAAGGTAATTTTCAAATGAGTGTTGAGTACTGAATGAACCTTTGCAAGGATTCACTCATTCGTTCACTTGTCAATTCTATTTTCTATACAGGTTTAGCATTAAAAGTAAAAAAATACGATTATACTAATAAATAAAATTGGAGTGTTTGTTTGTAATGTCATTTTTTTTAAACAAAATAGATATGAATGTAAATACAATACCTATACCAAAAATACAATTTTTAAAATTTTTGTCTGCCTGTCTGTTTGTCCCGGGTAATCTTCGGAACGGCTGGATGGATTTTGAAGGGACTTTTTTTGGTAGATAGCTGAAGTTACTCCGGGTAACTTAGGGTACTTTTAATTTTCGAAATTAATTAGGGATCCGCGTAAAAAAAATT
This sequence comes from Samia ricini, assembly GCA_014132275.2. Lineage (NCBI taxonomy): Eukaryota > Metazoa > Arthropoda > Insecta > Lepidoptera > Saturniidae > Samia > Samia ricini. Next base: position 2,009,486 of record AP028161.1, on the reverse strand, counting down.
TAAACTCCTAAAACAATAATAAAATACTATTCAATGCAAAGTTTTACAGGCAAGTGTTTGAATTCATGAGAAATATTTTTACTTTATCTTAGTACTAAAAAAAGTTAGGGTTCCGTATAAAAAAAATAAAACGCAGTGAAGAATATATGAAACACGGGCGCAGCCGCGGGCACAAAGCTACTTTAAAATAAGTCCATGATGACTCAGTTATAGCGTGGATACGGAATCGATGGACGTATGTTCGAATCGACCTATCACGTATTTTTTTTACACGATATATGCTTAGTGCTTTGATCACAATCTCACCTTATGATAAGTGACGATGTCGTCCAGGATGCTAAATACACTAAACCTAGGTACTGGTTCTCAAGTGAACACACCTATTAGCATTTGGTGATAGGTTTTCAAACTTGAGGGTGGTAGCTACCCAGGCGGGCATCATTAGAAGATGCCCTGCCACCATGCAATGCCCTACCACCATGCAATGCCCAACCACCATGACCACCACCAAGTTCTAAATGACGTAAAACAATCTTAACAAAACTATTAATCCATCTTCAAATTTGAATTAGTTGCCAATCACCTATACCAGTGATTCTCAACCTTTTTTTTTGTTGCGGCACATATTTAACGATTTCAAAATTTGGCGGCACACAAAGAAAAATATAAAAATTATTTACTTACTAAAAATAAAAATATTTTTCTTTTTAAATGATATAATTTAATAATATTTACATTATTATTTATTTGCAAAATTTGGCGGCACACTTTTGAAATTTGGCGGCACACAAAAGTGCCGCGGTACAGTGGTTGAGAATCACTGACCTATACAATATGTGTGTTTTGGCCAACATTGCTTAAGAGCTAACATCTGTAGACTTAACGTGTTTACCATCTTGGACCACGTAATCAGCAATTGAGATTGTGTAAATGAAGTCACTTGCACTAACTAGTATTCAAACAACACTTCTAGTTGAAGATAGGAAATAAGAAAATCGATCTCCAATACTCTATCCAGCTTAACATAATAAGATTCTTCAACAGTCAAACTCGATCGCAGAAGTTCCGATAACAAAGGACAACTTTCGAAAGAGAGACTACTTTTTCAAGTTATTCAGTACCGCCGTGAGATGGCGCTTCTGAGACTCGATTAATTAATAAACAGTGGGTTATTTGCACGCTTAAGGTGGAATTTGTAACGTGTTCCTCAGAAGTACCAGATTTCTCTGGCTGATTTGCGAATTTGTTTGAGATGGAATTAGACGTATTTATAATCATCAGTGACAATTTAATTACTGATGGATTGAATATGTCATATTGCTATTACAACATTGTTGTAACTCAAAAAAAAATACTTTTTTTATTATCGTCAAAAAACTAATTTCTCTCTTATCTCATATAGTATAGGTAAAAATAATAAAAACTCTTTTTAAGCAATTTTGGAGTTGCAAAAGTTTGGTAATACTAGTTCGATATATTTGTTAGTTTAATACGTATCTATATAATATAAAAGATGTCATCGGTCTCTCTATCTGTTCATTAATTGGCTCTTAACTCAAGATCTATACTAGATAATCCTTTTTCCAAATCATAGCTGTAGCCCCCGGTAAGGTAAGGTAAAGAACACCAAATGAAAGTAAAGCCGCGGGTACAGCTAGTCTACATATGCATAAATATACGTACAGTATAAAAACATACAGAGATTTTTGGTGTGAAAGATATATTAGCAACAAAACTGTAACAACGTGACGCCTGATGCATCTACTATGAACTTTGATGTAGGGCATCTGTGGAGCGTTCCGTGACTGTCAACTTTTTTACACTGAACATTTTTATCGTCTCACTAATGTTACATCCAGTGTTATATGACGATGTGGCCTAGAATGGTACCTTAGAAGTAGTTCTCAATTGACGCAGCAGTAAAACAAGTATTTTTTTGTCACATTTTCAAAAACAAATTTTCAAACTCGAAGTTATATAAAGCATGTACTAAGTTTACTTACGATATTTTTCCTCACATATGCCTTAAGGTTTAAACCTACGGCTATCAGATCGATATTTTACTACTGACTCTGATTATTCTGCCCAGAGGATTGGATCACACGTACTTTCATCACAATTATCTAGATCAGTGATTCTCAACCTTTTTTTTTTGTCGCGGCACATATTTAACGATTTCAAAATTTGGCGGCACACAAAGAAAAAAGATAAAAATTATTTACTTACTAAAAATAAAAACATTTTTAATGCGAAATTTGAGCTTGATGTTTTTTGATAATTTCATTTATATTTGGTCGTAAAAATGACAATGCTACTCTCATATCGTCTTCTACATTTAACAACCTTGATCTTTTTTTAGTTTTAATGTTGGTTAATGCTGAATATCCGAATTCACACAAATAAGCTGTGGAAAATTGTAATAATATGTTTAAAGCTTTTTTGGCTATCATTAAATAATAGCATCTGATGTTAATCCCAAATGAATTAATTGATTCTTCTGAATGTTTTAAAATTCAATCTGGATTATTGGAAAGCAAAATGAGTTCTTCCTCTTCATTCAAAGTTAAGTCAAATACAGAAGTATCCGTTATGAGAAATGGATTACGAACCCAATCAAATTTCTTAATATCTAATTTTGGGAAATAATGAATAGTTCTCTCCTCTAATGTTGTCAAATGATCAACAAAAATTAATTTAATAGTTTTATAACTGTCTTTAGGGACTGACTCAAACTTTTCTAAATTGCCTTCCTGAGCTTTATTTTTCCATAAAATTACTTGTTTTTTGAATACCACCAGCTTATCGGTTGAGTTTAAGATATTTTCATTAGGCCCTTGCATACTTGAATTGATGTTGTTAAAAATATTTTTCTTTTTAAATGATATAATTTAATAATATTTACATTATTATATATTTGTAAAATTTGGCGTCACACTTTTGAAATTTGGCGGCACACAAAAGTGCCGCGGCACAGTGTTTGAGAATCACTGATCTAGATAATTCTTCTACGGAATAAGCTTTTCTTTCGATTTAGACTAATGTTACAACCTCGATCTCGTCACACGGTGACGGCTCAGCAAATATAAATAGCGCATCTAATCTAGAATAGGGTCTGGACATTCGAGTACATTTTATAAAATTAACTGGATTATAAATAATTAAATCTACAATAGTTCAAGAAAACTGTTGTAACGAAATGGTGGTTATTTTATTATCGTCATCGTTCTGGTTCACGGCCGCAAGTTCATGTACCTATTATAGCAACCGTTACCATGTCAACGGTTACTCATCGAGAATGAGTGGGTGTAGTTTATGCTAGGATAAGAAAATACCATAAATGATTAATTCTTCATTGGATATGCGTGAAATCTGTTCCTAGTTATACGTTTTGATCGAATGTGTGACTGTGCTAAATTTCAAAAAAATCGTGACATTTCGGGATGAGACAATCAGCCAGAGAGTGTCATTGCGCTTATTTAGATATTATTTATCTATATATTAATATGTGAAGCAAAAACTTCGGATCACTTTTGAAGAACATTGCGCGCGCTAAGGAGTGTCAGATTCGGCATAGTTACGGGCCGTCAAAACATTAAATTTGCTTACGTAATGGTCATTTTTGACCACACCCCCACCAAACCCTTATCAGCTATATTAAGCATTATTCTTAATTTCTTCCCAAAGGAATAATTTTGAACAAAATATCGAAGATGAATTAGTAAATATTCCTTAGGTGATCACCATTCAGACCCTTCGTAGCCCATGTCAGCAAATATAGGGGAACCAAGAACGAACCAATACGGTACAAAGGCCGGTGTTTTGATTGCAAGTCATTTGTTTGAGAAAATTTACAAAATATAAAAAAGATTCTAGAGGTATTAAAAAAAGACTGTATTAAAAAGGTATCTAATTAAAAAGAATTCATCAGCATCAACTAACCGGAGTGCCATCGATCTCGGGAATGTTGAGAAAGGCCGTCCTCGTCCCTCGAGTAGGGCTGAGGGTGAGTACTTTATCGGTGGCACTTCTGACTCGCCGTTTGAAATATAGAAACCCCTCTGATTTTCATCTAACCAATCCCTTGAGAACTAACAGGATTACGCGCCTTTTATAAATACTGGTCACTATTTTTTTTACAAACAGTTCTATCTATGTACACAATGACTGTAACAAATTTTTTGAATCGCTTAAATGTGACTCTTGCATTTCCGTGTTTCGAAAGGTCATAACATTTCGAACATAATTCTACCGAAGAATACAGGAGATAGGTATACGTCTGGATTCTAATTTTTTTCTATTAACGACGTTCCCGCGACTCTGCTTCTGTATCATATATTCTGTTCCGTGCAATTATTCACTGCGTAATATACCGAGTTTTTAAATAATCATTAGAATTTTTTTTTATTGGAATCAATGATTAGCTAACTATAATCAGTTCCATAATTACGTAAATGAAAGTAATTATGTTTATAACTTAGTTTGGAATAGGAACTATTCTCTTGGTCATATATTCAAAACATTGATATGTCTTGGTGATCTTCGGCCGCCATAAAAAAATACATTCGTAATGAACGTGAGCATGTTTTATATTATAGATATACTTAAAGACGACGACAGTAGTAGAGTGCCCGTGTTCCGAATCCCTCGAAGGGCCGTCAGAAGATATCCAGTTGCCTCTAACTACCACAACTGCTAATGCTGTGGAAGTATGCGCCAATAGTTCCCACGGCCTAGTCATAAGTATGAAGAGGTGGGGGGGCATTCTCCCTCCCCATCTCCATTAGGCCATTGCACGGACGAGGTTTGATGGGTTCGCCGCAGGGGGCGACGTGGTGGCATGCCTTGCAATCCCGTATCGCCCCCATCTCAAATGCGGCGGACGTCCCCGGGGGGTTTTAGTGGGTATTTTCGGGCGACTCTCGCCCGGGTGAGTCCCACACTGGCACGGAGTTCGTCCCTGCCTGCCCCCTTACCTATTGCATTGGGGGACTCCGGTCTCACTAATGCAATAGGTAAGGGTAGTGCGTAAATGCATTTCCCCCCGATAAAAAAAAAAGGTAAGACTGTCATCCTATTCGAAGTTGGTTTCAAATGATCATGGGCTACAGTGACCACTGAACACCATTCAATAAATTCATAGGTTACCTAAAAAACTAATAAAATAGTCTCTAAAACTAATTTTGTCACTTTCTGACCCGCTCTAGTTCACTGTTCTTCAATAATAAAACATGGCTTCCATTGTGGAATTCTCTCAAAATTTAAAATTCCTTAGTGCATCTAAATTGCATTTTAGATACGTGGTTGTCTAGTCTAGGAAACCTATTTTAAATTCGAAACCTGATTGAAATTTAAATGTTTAAACTGCTGCCTGTCAGAGTATATTTCAATTTTAAACTATAAATCATCTCTTGTAGATGACAACAAATAGCAATTAAAATATTTATGTGAATTTAATTATTACTAGCTGTCTGCCAGCGGCTCCACCCGCGTTTCAAATATTATTTGCTGTGTTTTATTTTTTTATACGGAACCCTAATATTTTTTTAGTAATAAGAAAAAGTAAAAATATTTCTCATAAAATCAAGCACTGCCTGTAAAACTGTGCATTGTATCGGATTTTATTCAATTTTGTATCCCTTTTAATTTCTTTACTTAATTTCTTTCTTTTTAAAAATTAAAAGTATCTTAAGTTACCTGGAGTAACTTTAGCTATCTACCAAAACAAGTACCCTCAAAATCCGTCCAGCCCCGGAGATTACCCGAAACAGACAGACAAGTAGACAAAAATATCATTCATGTCTATAAAATAAAATAAATATTTTGACATTACAAACAGACACTTCTATTTTATTTATTAGTATAGATTAAGACATATTTTCATGTTCTTCAGGTTACAGTTATCACTTTGTTAATTACCTTGAAGTCAATATTCTTTCTGGAAGCCATTATCGATGTACCGATATTAACTATATACCACATAACATAAGGTGAAATTTTATCAGTAGTTCATACAATAATTAAAAACTAGTTTGTTCATACGGCAGGCTCGTAAAGCAAAATACTATACTTTCCATTTCCCTCCACTGCTCTTGAATAAAACCTTTATTTGTACTTAGTAGATAGAGAGGCCAAGCTGTAACATTTGGGTCACTGAATCAATTAGGTACTGAAGTTGAGCTCCTGATATTTACATTTAAAAACAGCACTGATGGAAGCTGTTAATTCTGAAAGTGGCATTTCAGGTTCCAGTGGAATCCCTTTATTTATAGAGGATTTCTATAGATTTTTATACATCTGTAGACACTTAGGTTTGCTAGAACAATACTAGACTTTTTGCTTGTCATGTATTTGATTCTATTTTAATAATGGCATTTTACAAAAATTTCATTAAAATCGGTTCAGCGGTTTAGGAGAAGTTTAGTCACATTTACATTCGCAGAAGATTTATATATATAAAGATAGTTTGGTTATCATGTGCTCCATTGAATTTCTAACAAATGGCCGCCATTTTGTAGGTCACTTAGAAAAATAACACAAAGTTGAGCTTAAAGAAGATGTATTCATGACCGAAATGAATAAAAAAATTAGAAAAATCCTATCCCCTTACTCACCTATCTTCTTACACTTAAGCCGCTAACTTATACCATATATATATATATATATATATAGAACTCAATGAATGGCTCACGTCGATACACCTAAACTGATCAGAAATACATCCCATTATTATGAAACTAGGGTGAAGAGGCCTGCAAACGCTCGCGAAGGTTAAAAAAAAACCCGGTCACCTTGCCGGTCACAGATAGGCGTGAAATAAAACATCAAATTTATTATAAATCAGATTGCTTTATTTTATAATTTTTATACAAATCGAATACTACTTATACGATAGTCAATTTTAACGAATAAACACTTTTTACCCGTTCGCTTCTTCATTTTAATTATATTTTACAAATTTACCTTTGTATTTTTATATCCATCTATTATAAAATAAACCTCCATAGGGGGCTTTTAGTTACAAACTTATGTTAAACCCAGTTGTATTTATTTCGCAGTCATTTTTTTATTACTTTATACTATAATAATACGCCAACCGTTACATGAAATGAAATGCACGGTTAGCGTGGACATTGACAAGATGGCGTCAGACACGCCAAGCTATCTCATGCGGTTGGCGTATTATTATTTCAGTTACGGTAAAACAGGAACACTATGAATATTGTGAGTGAGATGGAAATAGCGTTCAATGTACTTCTGAAGAGGTAAGCACGATTGTATAAAAGCGATAATTATAAGAAGCAATGATATTACAAGTAAATACTTTATTACCTGATTATCATTTATAAGAAGTATGAAAAATTGATTATTGAAAAAAGAACATAGAAAAGAAAATAGATAAATCTTCAATTCCTTAAAATATTTTACTATTATTAAAGTCTCTTCTTTGTAAATAAGTAATATTTATAACGATATAAATTTACATAAATAACATTCGAGAATGTGAAAAAAGTTTATAGAATTTTATTACACCTCTTTGTTTGAATGGACAACATACAAATAAATATAGTTACTGTTTTAATTGTTCTAGCTATTGTTTTAAAGAACAATGAGATATCAATAAATGAATAATAAAACCATTTATAATAAACGGTTCCTTCAAAACGTAACTACGAAAAGTGTAATGGAATATTTGAATTTTATTCACAATCAAAACAAATGAAATAATTTATAACCTATAAAATTTTAGGGTTGAATTCACGCGTGATGTCTTTTGGGGGGTCGGATTAAATACATGTGTAATTGATTGTTCAATTTATTCGTACGATAGAGACTTTATTCTGTTCTATAATTTTCCTACTAAATTATGAAATGTTGCCAGTGCTTTAAAATGTATTGTTACTGTTCACGAAATAGCATTCACGTGAAATTATTCTAGTTACGTTAATAATTTCGTACATTATTTTTTTATTTTATGAAATCAATTAAACTTTTATTATTAAATATATTAGAAGATTAGATGAGAATAAAAAGTAAATAAGTTTAACTCTTAGTTAAAAATCCGTTACAGTGTACAATATGTTCAAAAATACCTGTTTCTAGTTTAAAGCATTTAGTTAATTAAGTGTTGTGCTATATCGACTGTTTTAGTATTGTAAAAATCATCTATTTAGTATAATATTAAAAACGTATTTAAGAATTAATAAAACTTAAATAACATTATAATTTGAAAATATTAAAGAAACGACCCTATTCTCAACTTACAAAATATGTCAAAAATAAATTCCATTTTTTTTTAAGACCGTCGAACGCAAATTTAACATGAGATTTAAAATTCAGACAATCCTCATCCTACTTTGAAAATTAACTAATATATTTCAAAGCAAATTAAAATTCAGAACAGAGAGTACAGACAAAAAATATATTTCATTATTTTCTCGGAACATTCGTGTAATTAAAATTCCGATCAATTCCAAAGTAAGGAAGATAGTAAATGTGCTTTACCTTAAAACCTGTTTTAATTTAGCAATTATTCCCAACATATTTTGTTATGAATTTGTAAAATGTATCTAGCATCTGTAAACCCGTTTCACTGCACGCGATTTCATTATTGTTTATTATCTCATGCATTTTAATTAATAAGTAGAAATTTATATCTACTTATATATTTTTTTTTAATTGTGTATATTTTAAAAATTAAACTCCGAACCGTCGCCGCGGGCCTCACAATCGCTTTCACAACCTTTCATTATATATTTTTTTCTCTAAACAAATTAAGTTTTTAAAATTGGCTGATCGGGCCGCGGCGTCGGCTCGTTGTCGACAACGTTATCTTTTAATTATACGTCAACAAGGACCCTAGTTCGTTTTTTTTTGTTAATTATTATTTTTTTTACAATAATAATAATAATAATAATGCAACTTTATTAATTATTTATAAACCCTATATAATTTTTGGCACTAACAAATCTAATTAATTTATCATTTTATTTATTAATTATTTTGATCACTTTTTTTTTTCAATGTAAATTATTAGTTTTAGTTTTAAATACAATAGTATTATATTGTACTAAAATTATAATAATAAATATAAAAATTTAGAACAACAACAAAAAATGCAACGAACGTATATTTGTGCGCGCGATTTTTTTATAAACGAATCGCGCATAAAGTACCGCCGCGATCGCGTCAATAAAAGATTCAATAAATTGGAAGATCTAATAATAAATTCAAATTGAAATCTTACATTAAATAACAACGTGTCACACAAAACACGTTTCTCCGTTTTTTACATTACTCTTACGGTTCTTCTTTATTAATGTAATCTTATAGACGCTTCAATGAAAATTATATCCATAATATAATAATCGAATTACTTACAATATAATATTATACAAAGGATCACTCGAAAAAGTTATCAATGGAATAAAAACAAAAACAACAACACACAGATCGTATTACTTAATAAGTTTTTTAAAAAGTTATTTATTAGAATCATTACAATTTATAAGTGAGCTTCGTTATATTTATAACGTTACGTTAAAAAGTCATGTTGTTTTTTTTAAAATACTTGTTACCTATAACCGTAACCTAATAAGAGGACATGACATTGACTAGGCTATCACGACATATATAAGAATGAAATCGAGTTACGGACATAAATAGAGATAATAAAATCTTATAATTTACGATATAGTTCACTATAAAAGTATGTGCTAATTTGGATATTATTAAATTTATCCGAAGAAGTAACATTAACGAGTATCGATCGTTTGAATTTTCGTTAAATCGTTCTGTGAAATGAAGGTTTTCAGAATATTAATATTATGGTTTTTTTTTTTGTTAATACTATGAATACGCTAAGTAATAAATAAGTAATAATCGTAGGTTTAATTTTATAGGGCGATACCATTCGGCTCTATGATATTTAAAGCCTCATTGACCCCTTTATGACTATACCTAAATTGAGGAATATATTACTCTTTTTTTTTCCATTTGTATGTTTTTTTTTTTTTTTGCGGTTTTTTTTTTTACAATTATTTATGGATATATCCCACGATTCATTTACTTTTAATTACAGTTACAACATAACAGTTGCGCGATTGTATCGTTCTAATTTGTATGATCGTGAGACAAATAATTGTAAATCATCTAAACTCATTGTTTTTTTTTTAAATACTTTAGGATTATTTATATTTATATGTAAATATATATATTCGTCCTTCCAAACATTATCAATTATATTACCTATTTTAATCTCTCAAATGACAGTTCCTACTTCACATATGTTTTTAATTGCAAGTATTATTTTTTTTAAATTCCGTTAACAAAGACCCGCAAGTCTAAATCATGCTTTCAAATATCTATTTATATTATAATAATAATTTTAATGTCAATCACGACATAACCTTAGTATTTATTTTGGTTCTTTTAAATTGATATATTTATCAATTCCGCACGACTAGATTACAATTCCTGCCGTTATTATTATTATTCGAGAATATTCTTTCTTTTTTTTTAAATTACTAATACGATATTGTTTCTAATTCCTTCAATGAAGCGATCTAGTAATATTCTGTTTTGCAAATTTACTAAGAATCTACGATTCGCATTGCGAATGAAACGAGCCCCGATCATGTATATCGAAATCGAGAAATGCGGTTTTAATGGTCGACATTAAAGTCGAAAGACTCTTGAGAAAACTTTTTATCGTTGTTGAAAGATCGTTACTCCTTATCGCTCAAGGTATTGAATACGCGAAAACCATAATATTAAACATAACAAAATAAAAAAAAACAGAATATTACTTTATGAATTCTAAATCGAATTGAATTATTTAAACTAATTCGCTCTACTAATACTTGTTCCTTTATATTATACATTTTACTTAACGTGCTAAGGTAATGTCGTTTCAATGATCCCTCATTTCACACTAAGAAGCCTGATTTTCAAATAATTTCACATTAATTACATCAAGTTTCATATCAAATAGAGAACCGGAAAACTTTATATCGAATTGACTACAAACAGATATATTAAAAAACTGAAGAGTCTTCTTATTTATCGATTCCGTATTTTAACTTAACTTTGTTTAAAGCACTCCTTTTTAAACTATTCAATCTATTATCATTCGACATAAATGTTTCCAGTTCACTCGACATAACATGTCGACAGCATCGTAATAATCGATGAATCGAATCAGTGACCAGCGTCCGAGAGATAAGCCAACAGTAAAAAAAGTCCCATCAAACAATCCACTTTTTATCGTAATTTTATTTATTAATTTTATAACAGTTATAATTACTTTAATATTTAAACAAATTATAGACAACATTAATTATTTTGTCGGTATAAAGTTTTTATTTACGGGTATATATTATTATAACACACTAATCATCACATTTTTTTTTTACAAATAACTCTGGACTTAACTAATGTTTTTTAATCATTAAATTTTACCGTCTCTCTCTTTGCAACAAACCGTGAATAAAGTCAAACGTGTGCGTTTCAACGACGTATTTTTAGATTTATCATTATTATTAATTACATCTGCTTTCCTATATTTAGTTCTCTCGTGTTTATGAACCGGGCATCGAACCCGGTTCCGTACTTCACTGGACGATGATGTGCGGCGCTGAGAACAGAACGGCGACCGTCGCTACTATCGTGAACAGCGTGAACACGAACAGACAGAATCTGAAAACGGACACACTTCACTAACACGACCTAATGGATACTTTACAATCTAATTTTAAATTAAAATAACGTAATTTTTCTTTACCCCTATACATTATAAAACGTAACATCTTTGTTTATCGTCTTTTATTTAAAACTCTTATAACTTAGTAAACAGTAAATCGATTTACATGATTCTTTTTTTTTAATGGTAGATATATTTTTGTGGACAGGTTTTAATGTAATAGTGGAATTATTTTATTTTAAAAAATAGTCCAATATCTTCTTTGATTATTTCATTATCTAAATGATATATTAAAAAAAATAATGTTATGAATAAGAACTGAAATTGTTATATGTGAGTGGAACCAGGTAAAGAACTAGTCTTGATATAGATTTTAAATAAGTTGTATAAGTATCAGCAAACATCTTGACAATTGAATAAAATAAACAGCCTAGATATCGAAATTTGGTCCGAATGGTCATCGTCGCGCGGGGAAATATCGCATCGAATGTGTGATTAATAAATCAATTTAATGAACTCTCTTCTGCTACGTCGATTTATGATAAGGATGTTTACATAAATTTGTATTCTTCTTCCCTTTTTCTTGTAAAACCTCTAGCGCTATCTATTTCTTATACTCTGTTTTTCAATATCTCTTTTACTTCGAATTCTGTTTCTGAAAACATGTGTTTAATAAAATGACACGAGGAAGCAATCAATAGGCAATCAAACCTGTCAACCACCATCGCGGCAAACTTCCAGTCGCTAATGAGTTCCGCCTCTTCATCGGCCTTCTTCATTCTGGCTGTGATGAATTGCAGCTCTCTGAGTATGAGGTGCAGTTCACGGTGATGGGTTCCGATACCTGCACCGACGTCCTCCATCGTAGAGGGACGGACGAACGACCGCCGGAAATCCGTACGGAATATTGAACAGCTGGAGGAAAAAAACTCAAATTTTAGATATGAACACCAACAGAAATATAGGAAAACTTCGCACACGTTCGTGACTCAATTAATATTAGTCGTGATTTTATTATATAATTGTTATGAATAAATCACCTTAATTATTCAATGTTCGTTTTTTTACACACTCGTAACTATATGCATATTGAAAAGCTGCATGATTAATGTTAAAGCAACCAGACAAAGTTATAAATGTTCCATTTACTGAAACTGAGGCCTGAGGCGGAATCGAAAAATTCTTTACTTCTTTAATACTAATTTTACAGTGCAACTCTATTTCGCAAATGCCGTACCGATAAAGACCATCAAGATAATAAATAAATAACTCTTCATTCCTGCATTTGGATATTTCCTTCAACATTTACTGCCGTTGAATGTACCGAGTTGAATAACATCTTATGACATCCCAAATACACTAACGTGTGCGTAATATACCCAGCTGTATACAACGATGTAAGTGAATAACTAGACCGTAATCAATATGTCAACGACAACCATTGGATTTTCGAATCGATAACAATTTACTCATCATCAGGTAATGCGTTTTTTCAGGCAGAAAAAAGGAGTTATTTTTTAAAGAGATATAAAGTATATATTGGCAAGCATACGGATTGCCTAACCCTGGTCCCAGGTTGCCCGTAGACGCTGTACTATTCGGAGGCGGCGGCCCGTGTCTGAAGTCATCGTCAATGTCAAGGACATTCGCCAACAATGACTTAGATGAGCGCTCCTTAAGTTCCAGTTCTCGCATACGCGACGACATTATAATCGTCTTTCGCGTTATCTTCTTCCCTGGCCTCGACATGCGCAAGATCCATGGAAGATATTGCAAGAACACTATCTTTATCTGCAACAAAAATATACACATGAAATTGGGCTAATGTAAAAATCGCTATCTTGAAAAAATCAAAATATTACTTCATGTGAAACAGAGTACAATCCAAGAACGATAAGAACCGTGATACATAAGTATTTATCATTATTCCCGCCTATATCTACCATAGCTGAAGCCTTTAGGTAGGCCTAAATATGTTTGGGGTGCGGTGTCAGACAACCTCCTCGTGGTGCACCCTGGGCAACGGCAGTCCTTCTGACTGCCGGCTAATAGTCTGACGGGGCGGCTGGGCGAAAGCCCACTTTGGGGGGGGGAAGAGAAGTGATTACTGCGGTCGCAGTGATCACTCCTCTTCCCTCCGGAAGGTAATGCCTCTTTCAGAGGCGGGCGAAGAGGTGGGGTAGAGAAGTTCTCCCCCACCCCCGCTGGGCCACTGCACAGACGGGCCTCGTGGGTTTGCCGCGCTTGTGGCGCTGTGGCTATGGCTTGTGGTGGCGCTTCTCGCCCGGGTTTGAGTCCCACACTGGCACGGAACTCGTCACTCCATGCCCCCTTACCTATTGTATTGGAGGGACTCAGGTCCCACTAATACAATAGATAAGGGTAGTGCGCAAATGCTTTTTCCCCCCGTCAAAAAAAAAAAAGGCCTAAATATGTTTACGACGAGCGAGTCGATTGGATTGTATGTGACAATCCACAGGCATCGCTTTGAGATTAGGGTCGGCAAGAAGCATGCGTAAATGCATTTCCCACGTACATAAAAAAGGCCTAGATATGTTAACAAAGATGCACCTTAACCTGGCGCAATGATTATATTGCACTACCAACTCTCTGTACCGATAGAAAATATTTCATTGTACATTTGACCTTCGTAAAGTTTCTGTACTCACCCAATTTGGCATTTCATGTATGTCCGCTGTACGATGGTGATAGTTTAACACCACGACTGTCAGTACCACTGACGATGCCACCATAAACATGATGCAATTGAAGTACGTCCCTGTCAGTCATAAACGTATTGCTGAATACAGTGGTCAGTTTACTATACTGAACTTTAAGTTTAATTACATTATGCACATGCCACGTATTCGCACGATTTACACATCACAGAAAAAGTTACTGATTTTATTCAAGTGAATGAAATAAAAAAAACAATCATAAATTTCTAAATATTTCTCTGTTTGTGGACCATCGTTTGAAAAGACGAATTTTATTATTCTTCCTGTTATGAAATAAATTCTGAATAACATTTCACTTGAATGAATATCTAGTTAACTAGAAATTGTTATAATTGTAGATGTCCTCAATACAAAAAGTACTCATGGTTACTAACCAAAATTTATAGGACTATATTAAATCATTATTAAGCACGTTCAAGGTAAAGTTGTGAAAAAAAAAAAAAAAAAAACAGATTTAATTTAAACTATAACTAAATATTTTTTTATATTAGGAGATATTTACATTTTACCTTTAAAATCAATTCAAACAGAGGGCTAGTCTTTTTTACGTGGCATGCGCAAAATGTGACCAGTTTGAACAATATACTTTTTTAAGAGTAATAATTTGCATATCATTAAGGAAATCTACATACTTTGTCATAGCGAACATCGATCTTATATCTAAAGGGTAATTATTCAAAAGAAATATAAGGAGAAAATTAAGTACATTAATATAATGATTATAATTCTGTTTAAATGGTTTAAATGACCTTTTAAAATGGTACTACTACGAAATCATTTATGATATGACGTGTAATGTAATTTATTTTGACAGCAAAAGCGACATTCGTGCATTTGAATCAATCATGCAGTGTTAATTCTAATATAAAATCAAATTAGTTTTGTGCTTTTAAGGCCCATACTGTTGGTTTATATTTGAGAATTAATATATTCTTTGAAAACCATTACGAATTTCATTTCAAATAATGACAGAATTAGATTTTGATTTCAAAGGAAATTCGAAATAAAAAATTATATATACAACCTTCAAGTTTCTGTCAAATCTCTTAGAATATATTACTTCCGTGAATATATTAAAGATTATAATTACATTTATTTAGATACTTATTATTAAAGGAATATTAATTTATAACACAACAAAGTAAAAGTAAAAAATCCCTGTAATAACATTCATAATTAATTTGCATAAAACGTGAATATTTACAAAAGTCGATATATACCCGAAGTTCACGGAATACTTGGAGGCTGGACTGACACTACCCGCATCCACTTTGCTGCTTTTAAACCCGTCGGTAATCTCTACGATCCTTTAAACAACTACCAACAAGCGATTACCTATTTAGAAGCTTATTTAATCAGGAAATCAGGAGAGTTGTGCGTTTAATTTCTTAATTTAATTTTTTTTAAAACTTCATGCTCTATCTCGTCAGCTGTCTGCGAGTTTTAGAATTGAAAAGAATCGTTAGCAGGAAATAAACCTTCGATGACAAAAGAAAGCAGATAGAATTTAAAGAATATTATTTAATACGTTACAAGAAGATCGAATGCCAGTAGTATACTGCGAAGAGTTCTTTACCTTTAGATATAATATTTTATAGTTTCAAGTATGCCGAAATATTTAACTAGCTCAAATGTATAGTGCAGCATTAACTCTAGTTCAAGTGTCGATAGAGCCGGCAAGAGCTGTAAAAGCATATAGTCAAGTCGCCGGAAACGCCGACACGCTAAAATGCAAGGAGTCAGTCGCTAGTAAAAACGGAAAAATAGAAAATACTATGCTTTCGTTTAAAAAAATTTATAAGAATCATTCAAGCGTAAATCTGTGGCGAATTCTATTTTAGACCTTTGTTCAAAAAATGAGTTGAGGAATATTTTTTTTTGGTTTCTTTTTGACTTATTTTAATTCTTATAACTTATTGAAAACATTCCTCTTACTACATTCTCTTGGTTAATCATCTATTAATTTAATATTGTTTAATTTATTTTTTTTGTTTATTTTTTTTTTTTAATAGGTTTAATATATTTATTTGCAAACACGTAATTTCTCACCTATTAGCGGGATCGCCTCTGAGGTTTTTGTGATTACGTGTCCCACCAATAGAGAGAAAACAGTTTGCGACAGGAGGATTGTAACACCTGCAAAGATCAATATAATATTCTATGTAAAACAAAATGTTCTATTTACATCTGAACCTAAAAGTTATTGGCGCACCGTAGAATCTTATTAGATTAAGTAACGTAACTAACGTAAGAGTAAGAGACTTTTCTGTTAGTGTTTTGCGTCGGTTCTGAGGGCACAAGTTAAATCATAAACCAAACAAAACGAACAGTCATGCAAACTATGTTATAGATAAATTATAATACTGGCATTATTTAAAACGGTTCTTTTATAAAGGGAGGTTTTATATCATGTTTAACTACATAACCACCCTCCAAGTATCCATGAGTGTAAAATAGTATTAGGCACATCATATACAATGAGAAAGAAAAAATTGAGTGTTTTTAGAAAATATACATACATTCTTGACATAGCAACGAAAAACATGTAAATTTACACCGTGGAATCGATTACGTATTTTTATATAGATTATTTGAAATTTTAAATGACTTACCTTGCGACCATGCGACTGGAAATAATATCTTGTAGTCAATGAAAAAAAACTCCAGGTAGACGACAAGGAATATTCATAGCACTCACTTCAGTAACACCGATCGAAATGATTATTTTATATAAAAATAAACAATATAGCTGAGAATAAACATTAAAAAGAATCACGAAATCGATTCCAGGATTTTGTTCAAGATAGATGAAACAAATGATACCTTATACATTATCCGATTATTTATTAATAATAGATTCGTGTTATAATTTCAAGCGAAAGCATATTTCTTTCTTTTTATATTAATACGATGAAAGCTCGTGAGACCACTCAATGATAATGTTTAAAAACGTATAACGAATAAAATATACCACTCATTGTTAAAGTACATAATTTACTCCTTGTAATGTTTTAAAATAATTGATTTAATTATATATCTTTTAAATATAACCAAAGCATAAGAAAAAGAAAAAGAAGAAGAGAGACATAGAAGATGAAAAGTAAATTATAATAACAGAGGATGGTGTGAATGAAAAGAAAATAATTGCAGGAGATAAGCTGGATGGAGAAAAACATTCGGGGCCAGGTGTGGGTAGTGTACCTAACAGGGGGATAGCGTCGGACACCTGCGGCAGTGTCTCTGCCACCAGGTTGAGGAACACCGTCAGCGATAGAAGAATAGTGACTCCTGTAATCAAACAGAATGTTAACACCCCTACCGCTGCTGCGATGTCCTCGATCCAACCTACCAATTTACCATAACACAACTCTTCCAATCTATATGTATATTATATCTCATCCCGTCGGTGTACATATGAACAATGCTGTAATGACATCTAATGACGGTAGTACACTTACCAATCGCCTCTACACGTCTGGATCTGGGGTACTAAGACAAACACATAAACAATCATACAACTCTCTATACAATCAAGTGTCTAACGGACGCTGCTTCCATTTTCTAGCTATAAACTTTTACCGTTCCTTTAAATAATAAGTAGAATTATTCAATGAATTATATAAATAATGTATAAGTGCTTTCTAAAACTTTTCAGTGATTCAATATTAATTCTCTAGGTTCAGTACTAGGTACAGTTTATGTATGAAAAGAATCTAAACATTTCGATAGATTTTAGAAGCAGTGTACGTACTGATGTCTTTGCTTGGAGATTCCTATATTTAATACCTATTAGAGGTACAGCGTCCGACGTAGACGGCATCTTTTCAGCAACCAGGTTCAGAAAGACGGTCAACGATAACAGAATCGTCACACCTGTCGACACCAGCCAAAGCTGTTTACGCTGGCGTTCATTTAGATTATAATTTATATTTGTAAACCCACTTTTAGAAGTCGTTATATTTCGTAAGAATTAAAATTGTATATTCATGTGCATTCAAACTTTTTTTCAATCCCCGATTACTATCCATAACGTGTTCCTCTAACTTGATTTATTCAGTATTTTACTCAATAATCAACTCATTTATTTCAATAATAATTATAAAGCCGAATAAGATATACGTAAAATAAAGTTTTTTACAAAATCATTTCCACGGTGAAACATTAAAAAACAGTAATGACACTAAAATCGATTTTAAATCGCACAAAGCCTCTATCCACTTCGTTGGACAAACCATTTAGTATAAATTTTGTCATTGTTTCGAGTCCGGCCTCAATGAGATTTTTCACAAATCAGACATCGTAATACTAAAGGACCATCAAAAAAGAAATATTGAAATCTCTTCAAAAGAGGACACTTCAGCTAAAAAGGTCCGGAATAAAGGCAATTTTCTGGGCGAAGTACGTAATGATAATTTCTACGACTTCCTCGGAATATTGGCAGTTAAACTCGAGTGCTTTGTTAGTTTCTCTGCGACTTTATTAAGCGGTATGATCTCATTGACGATAATTAAATTGTGGAAAGATCTTTTATGGGCCATGAACAATGCTTAATCATGAATGGTGGCTAGTCCTTAGAACGTATTCACGTTATCTAACCTCGCTTTACAGTAATTTGCGAAATATTCTAAAAGCTGATAAGTAAATTTAATTCATAAACTTAAACGTGCATGACACACATCTTATGTAATAAATTTACTAATAGAACATAAACACATACCAATTTTAGTAGAAAATAATAAATCGTTTTTCATTGCGCTCTTGCGATATTAAAAGAATTTAATTGGAGTATCTATAAATTACAGAAGAGTTTAAAAATACTCGATAAATCACTATGAAATAAGAATTTACTGTTAACTAACTAGATAGCATCTGCAAACTTTGTTAACGTGAAATTGCTTTTCATGTACCGCGAGAAATAAGTTTCGCGTCGACAATAAATGTAGGGAGGGATTTATTTTTATAATTATAGTCGCCGTCTTCTCATTACTTTATCGGAAAGAGTAACATCTGTTTGCTTCTTTGATTTCAATCATGAAAACCATTTTCAATTTGGTTTTATGTGACGTGAAATCGTATAGAGTCCATGAAGGTGCATTTAGAAAATAAATCAATTTATAATCTAATACTGACCAAGTGTTAGTTTCTCCCCGGAGTCAGGAGGCAGCGTGAACCCGAGCAGCGCCATAGAGGATATCAGCACACAAGGGACTATTAAGTTGAAGAAGTAATAGAGCGTCCGTCTTCTTATCATTATGGTGAATGTGACATCCACATAAGGTTCCGGACAGCATGCGTAAGTGATTGTGTTCTTCTTGCCCGGCATCCCTGTTTAGATTATGTAAATGTACAGTGTAATTTACTAAATAAATGCTGTTCCACATAAAAACCAAAAGATGATCACATAAGTAACTTTGGCTTCATTTCCTCACGGCATATTAGACCATGTAAGTTATGGATATCTTTCCCGGATAACGCTAAATCAAATTTTCAATTCTACTGATAGCTGCAGAGCTAAGCAGGCGATACAAAAAAAAAAGTATCCCTAAAAATTTAAAGACATCTACTATTATTTGCCACTTTCCGTGAGCAGAATAACAAAAATCGCTAGAATTCAATTTGTTGTGAACTGCTTAGCACGTGTTGTTAGCAAGTTACATGTTAAACTAACTTACATTGTTTCGGTACATAATAAAACTCGAAGATCAGGTGGATACATTAGATAGTTATTAGTTTTTTTCTTTTTTAAATAATGGACGAACGAATAATGGATTTTAATTTACTGACGATCTTAATCTTTATCTACTAAAACACGCTTGTTTTATTCTAACCACGGTGACTCGAAATATATCGCGATAATAATACTTACAAAATCTGTACATAAAATCGCATATATAATAAACATAGATATAAGAAATATGTTTAGTATTTTATTAATCAAAAGCTTGATCATTTTTTCTAAAAAAAATAATTATGAAACCACTTACCTATCAAATACCATTCCCCGTTTGTAATAAAGTCTGAAAGATCACCTCCAGCCTCATCTTTTAGCACCAGATCCAGCTGTTAGGAAAACATGATTAAATACAGAAATACGGGGAATCGAGTCCCCAATTATATTCTTACTGGGGATCATGCAATACCTCATGCCAGTTAAAGATATCCTCATACAGATCATATCTGGTAGGAGAACGTGTGAAAATTAAACTAACGAACGAGTGCAAAACCAACGGACATGCATGCAACATGCTATGGAAGTAAATAGAAAGAGAAAATAAAGTTATTACCTGCCATACGGAATATGTTATTAAAATTAACAAATATATACTTTATACATTAAAACAAAATAAAACACTAAATAGTCTACTTATTAATATTTAAAGTCAGTACTTACCGAATACGATTTGTTGTAAATAAACAATTTAGTAACATCACTATTCTAAAGCTAAAATCTTGTTTTTACCATTTGTATAGGTAACATAAATACGTAGCACTTGGTTATAAGTGGAATATATACCGAAATAGAAAACAACCAACGATAGTTATGATCACTAAGATCCAAAATTCTATCGATTATAGTTATCATAACTATCTGCAAACACTACGTCAAAGATTTTATTAGATATTCGTTGGATGATCATGAAATATCATACTCTATCGAATCCACTGTTAACTATTAAATTAACAAATTTCTCGGATATAGAAACCGTCTCAAACAATACTAGGAATATAGAAATGTTAAAATAATCTAACAAGAATTCCAAAATGTAATTTAAATTAAACAATTTCTTGAATATCATCAAATTGCATTATCATGTTTAGGGGCGTCCTCTAAATTTTCGTTAATCATTGAGTCCACAACAGACCCTCATTTGAAAGGGTACGCTTAAGATTTTGACAAGGCCTCCACTCATTCTGCGACGGATGTTCCGAATTATATAGCTTTGTCATAGCACTTTCTCTCAGTTACAAGATCCTTAAAATATTACC
This sequence comes from Samia ricini, assembly GCA_014132275.2. Classification (NCBI taxonomy): domain Eukaryota; kingdom Metazoa; phylum Arthropoda; class Insecta; order Lepidoptera; family Saturniidae; genus Samia; species Samia ricini. Next base: position 1,988,063 of record AP028161.1, on the reverse strand, counting down.
CTTTTGTTGTAGAAATATCAAATTTAATCTAATTTCTCTTGATGTTATTCAACGACTGTTATGAAACAAAAGTATATTCAAGCTGTATTTCTAAATTTCTAGTAGAGAATAAGATTTGATTTATCGGAAATGAGTTTCTATGGTCGTAAATTTTCGACCGTCTAAATAAACGGTCTTACATCAAAATTATGCTTTTATATGTGGTTAATTAGAGTGCAATCTAAATTCCCTTATGAATTATTGAAATTTGAAAATTGAATTAAATTGGCTACAGAAATAATTACCTCGCAAGCCCACATATAAAATAACATTTCATTAAAATAACTTATAAAAAAATAAATTAAATCAATAATTTATTTTAATTATAAATTCAATACGTTAGGCGAAATTAGAACAATCACTTAATTTACTGGATGATGATAGAGCGGATTATTGGACTGACACTACCTTCGTCCTTGTAAGAACGTGACTGCGGCAACATAGTTTTAATGAGAGAATATAAGGTAAAATTATATAAGAGACAAAGGCAAAGTTTGATTAAGTGGACGATAAACGACACGTGCTAGGCGAGGAAATAGAGCGATGAGCTGAGCGACACAGCGAGAGAAACTTTGATAGTATACAAAATTATTCAAGAAGTTGGATAACGTGCGGCCCACTTGTGATACAACGAATAATTTAAGATAAAGTTCTAGAAAACCATAATCAAAATGGAATATTATATTGAAGTTGGAGCAAAAAAAAAATACACCAAAATGAAATTTAACAGCGATTTGTGAAAGATTGTTTGCTTCCACAAACCATCTAAGGAATATTTGCAAACTCAAAAACATTTGAATATGTTTAATCGACGCTCTTTATAAGAATTCCTTACTAGATATAAGGACGTTAACTATACGTTGATTACACTTTTAAAATGCTTATTCCCAAAGATGTTGTCAATATCACAGAAATTATTTAATGTATACGAGTACAATAAACAACAAAAATAACTATTCTTAACATCTAAAAACAACATCAACACATGCAAGTTTAAATCAATTGGTAGACTTATGCAAACATTTATAACATATTCGTATGGCAGTTAAATATTGTAGATAGGAGTATCTCTCTCTTAATAGTGCTCCTTTTGAAAGTTTTGCACCATGCAAAATAGTACATACAAAACGTTTGGGATACTTAAAACATATCCTTCTGGTTTCCTCACATGGTTCCCTTGATTCCCCCTACTCCTAACTCTGAGCCCTAATTCGAGCTAACATCTCTCTATAATTCTTATGAAAACTTAACCGATTTTAAATTCTATAATAGCTGCTGTCATATGAAAGAAATATTCCAAATGTATTTTTAATAAGTTTTAAAAATTTAACTGGGATTTAATATACTCCGCAGCGCTATACTTTTTGGAGCCCTTTTTTACCAATTCTTACCATTTATTAACGAACGTCAAAAAAATAATTCTTTTCGAATTACTCGTTTTTTTCGTCCAATTCTAAATGTTTTTTTTTTTTTTAATATTTGGAAATGAAGAATGAAATTTTTTGAAGTTAGTTTTAAAAAGATTTGGTAAAACAGATCTCTCCAATTCACATACCAGCAGCCAACAGTGCTATACCGAACTGTGCTATACCTGATTGCCATCGTAAGTCCAGCTACCGAACTTCATGTCACAGTGTTGGTCGTCGAAGGGAAACCACGTGATGTCTATCTTGCATGTGCTCTTGAAAATGCCCGGGGGCACGTACAGGCAACTGCCGTTGTTTCTGACCACCACGTTGGTCTGGTATGTCCCGTCAAAACCCTCGTCAGCACTACGGTATCAATCAACAAACTTGTACTAAGTACTCCTATTCCTTTATCGTTCTCAGAGCATATCGTATATCTTTATCTTTACTAGTTTTCCTATTTACGTGAATGTAAAAAGTAAAGGAATCAGATAACATGAACAATATTCACAGATCCTCAAAATAACCTATTTGACAATTGGATAGCGCCATTCGAACAAAACTATTCCACGTTCATTAAAATTTGCATTTAAAACATATTATTTATATATTTTTTATAATAGGAAGCATCAGTGTGATAACGCATCTAAAAGAAATGTAGCATGTATAGAAAGAACTTTTAATAGCATTTAAATAACTCTAAAGAATATCTCTACGAATTATTATTTTATTTTAGTTTAATTTTTTTTTAATCTACGTCAAAAGCAGATATTTAGAAGAAAGCTTTTAATATTCTCGCGTATGTTTTAAAATATGAAGTGCTTAGGTTCATCTGGGACTTTTAATTTATTATAGAGCCGTTAATGATAAAAGAAGTAGGTATAATTAGATAGTGACTTTTTATCAAAGACAGCTTCATACATCATCCTCTCGTCTAATCAACCTTTAATTTAAAAATTGACTCGTTCATTGTACATATTATTAACATTGAAAGGGTGAAACGTTGGGCGCCATTTGCAAAAACAAAGCAGTTTGACAGACGAGACGATGAAAGTGGTGTTTTTCAAATCAGCGACTAGCGTGCCATGTACGTTTATCTTTTTTTATGTTGTGGCAACACCGAGTAGGAGAGAATATAATCCACGCGAACGATTGTTACTTTGAATAAAACAAAACAACAATTAAAACAAAAATATAACCTCAAGCAACGATCGTCACATTCGGGAATAATCTCCTACTGTGCTGTCACAAATTCAGAAAATGATATTATGTACTTTAATATTTTATTCAAGAATTAATAAACTAAAAACGGAAGACATTATTAAGGGATGCATTCAAAACAAAAAAAAAAGTTATGCAAAAGGTTTTATTGTTTTAAAGTTTTAGCATGTCATTTATGCAGATATAACATGAAAACAGAAAACAAAGCCTCATTTCTGTTTAGATACAAACAGCATTCCACGAACAAAAGTCTTCAAACAAGTCATGTAGTTTTTTTATGGAATCTTTACCTTTTCAAGTGAAAGTTTTTTCACTTCACATATTATTTTTTATTTTTTTGGCATTAAGTAGACAACAGGATTGCAGACCAGACTTTAAATTAGATCAGTCTAGAATTGGATGGCTTTCTTAAAGACAGACTGAGTTGGGGTAACATTCAGAGCTAGTGGGTGTTCGCCTTCAGTAGCAGAAGCAAAAAAATTTTTTTAACGGAGTAACTATGCTAACTTGTTTTATCAAAATCAAAATTTATCATAAAATTTGGTCACAGAAAATATTTGTGATTTAAATAAACGGCCATGTGGAACAGTTTAATAGGTTTCGAAATATAAGCGCACTGACAGACAAGGAGAGAGATGACCTTTTAAGGATTGAAGAGGGCGCTAAGTAGTAAATTAGGTATTTTCGAAACACTTTATATATTGGATATCTTAGAATCATTTTGGTGTATTTTTATTTATCCATTTCAGGTTTCGTTTGACCTCATTTACGCCGGGATAGTAAATGACGATAATGTCGATGATATTATGGTGTTAAAATATCAAATAAAATAGACAAGTGTAACTATAGATTTTCAAATTGAGTTTGCTTTCTTAGGGCTATGAAAGCTCGTAGCAGCTTGATCGTAGAATTACCGAAGCCACGTGCCGAATGCCATGGCTTCTTAACCAACATCGTTTTAGTATCATTTGATATATTACCACGGATTGATAAGACTTCTTTCTACTTGCCTTCCTACAACCTAAGTAAAAATTCCTTGTAATGCCTCTGTAACACAGAACAAAATAGAATTAAAAACACTCGAGACACCGTCCGTGGAAAACATGATAAAATCTATGAGAAGGGCCGAAATCGCCGCGGGCGTTTTCTCGGCTACAAAAGTATTCTCCTTGGCGGTACTTTATGTAGTATTCATGAATGGCGAACGTGTAGCACTGTGTAACCACTCCGTTAGCTGGCGGCCCGCCAACAAATCCGTATTAAAGCGGACCTCATGTCAAACCGTCGCACGTAATACATTTAATAAAAAACAAATAAAACAAACAGTTAAATATATCGAAATAAAATTCAATATTTTTTTCGGTTTTCAGTAAGGTTTTATTTTTTTCGGCTCGTAGCGTTTATGGGACACCTCACACCATGTGAGGTACATCCATCTCCAAAAGCTCAGATCCACTATAAAATTAAAAATGTTGTTCCGCAAAACGTTCAAACGCGATAAGCCATTATAATTTTGAATTTCTTGTCTTCAAATCAATGGGCAGAACTTATCAGAATGACAGTGTTTAGAACTAATGATATAATTTGACCTTCATAAGTAATTTAGTGCCCTAATTCCAATACAAAATATTTTACTTACAGAACATGTCAAGAATAGGTGTCAACCATACGTTAAAGTAATTCTTACAAATTTTACTAATATCCCTAATGATACACTATCTTCTAATACACCCTATTGATTGCATTGAAGTAACTTGAAGCAGTCACATTTTAATATAATATTGTAAAAATAATGCTATTGGTGTTAAATGTAAGCGGAAAGAATCAGGTAAAATATCAACGTATAAATAAAAAATAATATGTGCTAATTCGGCGAAAAAAATATCATATTTTATGAATATAATAACACTAAATTACGATACGGTGTAAATGCCGCGTTTCCTTTAAAACGACAAACACATAACCTAACCAACATAGAGACAGTAAACAATATGTCACTGTATCTGGATCAAATGATTAAAAGGCATTCATGTTCGATCATCATTTGATTTACCGCCAAATATAGCACCCAACAAAGATTGGCGGTTATTTTAAATTTATGTTGATTTACATAAAGCGTGGTTAAAGCTTCTGCCACTGTCAATATTACATTCCTTTAATAATTACACTTGAAATTATTGCCTCTAATTACTTAATGTTACCTTCTTATTAACTATTCAAGTTCCAAGACAATATGTAAATATATTCAGCGTGCTCTATTAAATTACGATAAAACGGAAAGGTTGCCAGTACATACTTACGGTTATCTTAATAAAACTTTCTAGGGAAATATACAACTAGAAATTCACGTTTCGAATTCATTTCACCCGAGTATAATAAATATACTATAACACATGTAAAATAGAAACATAAACGTTACAGAACATAAATATAAAGTAATTACTTAATTTTGGACCAAATAAGGTGTCATTAACCCCTTGAGCATTTACCTGGCGTTTACGCCAGCTTTCCATTGTTTTCCTATTGTCTTATTTTTATGTGTACTCGACACGTTAAAGATATTTTTTAATATATATAATTTAGAGGCACAACGCTTTGATCATTATCTCCCCCGGTGTTATGTGACGATGTGACTCAAGATGGTAAACTGGTAAAATTAAAATGGTTCCTAAGTGATACTACCGGAACACACCTATAGTGTTTGGTATAAGTGTTTGGTGCTAGGCGGGCATTTAAAAATCACCATGATATACTTTCCTCACGATGTTTTCCTTTACTGAAAGTTCAATCTCATTATGAAATAGGTTATTCGGACGCGAGTCTACGTCCGTTACATTATGTTACGGTGTTATAAATCTATTTATAAAAGAACATAGCTAAAACAGTTCAAAACACTTTCCTCTTTTATTTATCAACAGATTTTCTGAGTGTTCTTCTTTCGTTTAGTAGCTAGTCAAGTTGGTGGCGTAATGTATCATGAATTATTTCTATTTTTATTAATACGTTATTCATTTGCCTTAAGACTAACTTATTTCACTCTTAAAACTAGTAACATGGTACCAGATCACCTGCTTGCGAATGTTCTTATCGGTGCTGATTTAGCGTTTGGCTTGTTAAAATATGGTAGAGTCGCCTATTATAAGTAACTATTTATATCAATAAATAAAAATAATTGGAAACAAATTCATTTACCTACATTTTCAAATAATAATTATGATCAACAGGCGAACGTCAATCGAAATAAACTATTGCGTTTCTTTCTACGTAAGAAGGTTCTCGATAATAAAAAAATATTAGATAAAGAGAAAACAATATAATATATTTCAAGGTGTATCAAGTCCTAAACATGTTTGTGCGTGTTGTTTTCCCAAATCAAAATAATGTTTTTCTCCTACAAGGAAAATGATGGATAAATATTATGACAAGCCGTCTAGATATTATTCGTTATGTAATAATGTATAGTTCACTATTTCGATTATATTTCTTCTTATGTTATATATATATATTTTTTTATTAAAATAAAACATTCTGCGGACTCTGGGTCCACACCTTTTTTTATATTGGATGTTTAATTCGACTTGCGTCAGAAAAAAACAGTGCGTTCGGATTCCGCGTCAATGGACGCGGATTCGAATCCACCTATCCTGCTCTAAAAACAGCCTCAGCTTTTTGTGAAGGAAAACATCGCGAGGAAACCATAGCACGGTGATAGGGCATTTTCTATAATATCCGCCTGGGTAGCTACCACCCTCAAGTTTGAAAACCTGTCGCCAAATACCAATAATTTACTTATAATTTTCGAAAATAATTAGGGCTCCGCGTAAAAATATTCAAACTCATAGAAAATTGTATAAAACCCTATTCAATGCACAGTTTTATGGGCAAGTGCTTGAATTTATGAGAAAGATTTTTACTTTATCTTAGTACTAAAAAAATTTAGGGTTTCGTATAAAAAAAAATAAAATGCAGTGAAGAATATATGACATGCGGGCACACAGCTAGTATATAATAAAATTTGTAAAATATAATAGACAGACGTGTATTTGTGACCAATTTCTAGCTTTAACTATTCATTTAACACAGAAACAACCGACAATCGTTTATTTTGACTTAATAAGTCAAAAATCGTGATCTATGAAGCCATATAAGAGATGCACTTTATAATAGTAAATAACCCTAAAACTAACTAATAACTTGTTTATAGAAAATGATATAAATAATTTTATGATTTCAAAAGTCCCTAAATTAATACGTCATAATTATTATTCGGAGATTTTAGCAGAAATTATTTTACAATCTGTGCTAGTTCATTCTTCGATTTTAAATTGTTACAAGTAAAGATAATATTACAAGTACCAGACTACAGGCCCGGATCTAGGAGGGAGCGGCAAACCGGGGCATCCGTCCCAGGCGGCGATTTCAAGGGTCGCTAAAATCATAGTAATACACTAATACTACACACAGCGCCTAGAATATGGAACCCTAGTTGAAAATCTAGATGTACGTAGACCATTAATATGCCAACCATTATATATTTGTGAGTTGTTTAAGTAATTTATCTCAAACTCTGGAGATGCAAACACTACGAGATTTTATGCAACGAAGAGTTCTTGGTACGAATATGGTTTACCATATAGAAAAATTCTTGTTTTTAATTTTAAACTTCCAGAATATATCTCTAAATTATGTAATTTTGGTGGGGTTTTACGTGATATAATTTGGTAGTAGTCCAAAAGTAGAATGTATTGAAAATAATGACACGTAACGTGAATTCTGTGATTTCGCAACAACGTATTTGAAAAAAGGCTCGCATTTATTAGTGTTGGATGAAAAGTGTTCTTAACGTAAGTTTCTCTGCATGGTCTAGTACCTTTGGTTTTTGCTTAACAAAAAAAATATATAAGAAAATATCGAGTATTTTTATCGAGTAACTTCAATTTTATAGAACGATCGATCATTTCATTGTGAAAATTAATCCTAGGTTGTTTTTAAACGAAACATTATTTGTGCATTAGTTTATAACACAGGACGGCATAATTAATTATCTACATAACCCGGTATAACTCGGTCGAATATTCGTGACACACTAACAAGCAGCCGTCTTCATGCGATAAAATCTCCATATTACCTACTTGCCTCAGTTATCGAGTGCGAATCGTGACGTTTATACATTCATGATGTCTATGATAATAAATTTCCAAAACAGTTTTATAATCTTCACATTCGCAAATGCTTTTAAATAGAGTGCTCTATGAAATAATTCCTATGGATTGTTTCACATTTATTCTCATGAGAAAGGTGGGTAATGAATTAATACGGACGGCTGGCGAGCCACCAACCGATGCGGGATAGCCTTAAACGCTGATACCCACCACTGGTTAGTTCTTAACGACATTTGAACGTTCAAAGTTTAGTCAAACATGTTTATATATTTATCGACTTTAAATTGATAACGTACAACGAAATTTAATTCGATTCAAATCTAACTTAGCAGGTTGCTGCTCTTTGAATCGAATTTTGTTTTTAAATTTATAACATTTATGTATGAGATTTTTTAATATTAGCCATTTACATGATCAAATAAAGTATGCTAAAAGATTCTCTCGTTTATCATTTTTCGCAGAATTTAAAAAATATTATTGTCGATGATCTTTATCTCACACCGTAAAAGGCAACATCCATGGTGTGTCCATTTTTGAAGAATAACTCGAGAACCACTGAGTCGATTTACACAATTCCCTGTTTAAATTATAGATATATTACCAGGTCACATTTTCATACAACAATACTGAATACCCTAAGTTACGCGAAGTAACTTTAGATATCTAACAAATAAAAGTCCCGTCAAAATCGATCCAGCCGTACCCGGAACAAACAGGCAAAAAATTGTAACATTTTTTTTTGTATAGGTATATACATTCATATATACTTAGTAACAAAAAAAAATTGAAATTACAAATAAACACTTCAATTTTATTTATTAGTGTATATATGAAATGCAATGAACAAAAATTAATTTGTCTCTAAAAGAAACATTAGATGTAAAAAAAAAAAAAAAACACTTATTGTTATTATTAAAGAATATTCTGTTTTTATTTTAATAAAACAATCTGTGCACCGGCCAGTCCGGATGGTTATCCGGATATTTAAATCGACGAAATGAAAAAAAAAATAAGCAAACAGAAATCCGGTGTATGTTTACCGTTAGTCTAGTAATTGCTTCTATGATGCCGCATTGATTTATGTATATAAAAACCCAGCAAAGAAGCTGTTTGTTCCTTTCAAAGTAATTACTTCAGGCAAACTAAAATATTTAGGTAGCGTCAGCCAACTCGCTAGGTAAAATCGTTAGGTAAATTAAACTAAAAAAAAAACTTGGCAGTTCGTAGTGAATTATGACTGCGTATACTTGCATCTAAAGAATTAAATTTTTGTCGAAATCTCAGCATAAATCCTTATTAACATACAGGCATATTTTTAAACTGGCGAATCATTACTTACATCCAGCAACTTATAGGTATTTATTCGAAGAAATCTGAATGCAAAAATTGTCGTCTTTTTCTCACGTTACGTTTGAATTGATCCGATTGACCACAATCCGATATGATGTTTCATTATAGTGTCCGAAAGCTCAAACTAATTATTTGAACCTACAACGATCCATTTGATATCCGGCCACACTATAACTAAACTTTCTTCGTCACTACGCATCAGAATAAAATTAAAATAAACAATTTAGTTACATATACGGAGTATTTTTTTAAACCAATATTAACTTAGTATTAAGAGAGTTTAAAAAGAATCATGTGATACAGATCTTGTAGTCCTCGAGTTGTGAAATAACTAACAAACAGACACAGATGGACGTCGCTACTCAGGGATGCAACTAAAATGCAAAAACACTACGAATTATTTTAAACTAGGCGTAATTGTGTATTTCACTAGTGTTAAGATTAATAAAATTAATAGAGTAAACGACAATACAATCAAAAATAACTCATATACCGAAACAAAAAAAAAGTTTAATTCGGTTAACAAAAATCGGATATAAGACTTTCATATTTAATTCAGATTATAAACTTCCGAGATAGAAACCTTTAAATATTTTCGTGGAGATTGAGAGAGGACGTACGTACTATCCCTTTCCCGCAAACCGAATATTAATACAAAACTTGTTTGTATCCCGTGTATTGTAATTTCGCGCATCATAGTGTGCTCTCTCTCTCTCTCTCTCTCTCTACCTCTCTATTCATTAAAATGCTTATAAAATCCTTATTTTTAATCAGATTTTAATTTTGTTTTCAGATATTGTTAGCCTTATTTTGGTCTATTTTTTATAAGACAATAAAAAAGACAGTAAACACCCCTATATCGCCTTTCTCTAGTTTTTTTAATGTAAAACCAAACGAAATGAGAACATCCACGGCATCCCGTTTCAGAGTTATATAATTACTCAGCTGTAGGCGTAAAATGAAAAGACAAAACTCCTTTTGTATTTTGAACACGCTAATTACCCCGATTCCGTAGAATTAGTCCCTGGAACATTCTGTTATAACAATTACGAAGAATGTTATTTTTAAACATGATAAATTTTCACACCACAAATACATAAGACATTTAATAAATAAAAGAGGAAAATAATATTTTTCAACTATTAATCTATTATATTCTACATTGTAAACTAAACTTATTGTTTTGTATGATTTTCATAATATAAATTAAATTCAACGAACATAAAATAGCATTAAATGAATTAAAGTCAATAAATTTTTGCATAAACCCGAATTTATTTTTTATGACGAGTGCATGATCGCAACATTTTTTTTTTATTCGGCACGACCCGTGCAATGTCTTGGTCATAAACTGATTGTTTCATACGTTATATCAAATACACATTAGAAAGTACTTATGAAGGTCAAATTTCACTACACGTTCTAAACAACAAACGGGTAAACTATTAACTATATCTTCAGATATCTCTCTTTTTTTTTTTCTTTTTTTTTTTTAATACTGTATAGGCTCAGCACTTTCACCCCAACCTCACCTGATGTTAAGTGATGAGGTAGGCCAGAACGGTAAGCGACGCGGTGCTTGCGAAAGCCACCCCGTGTCGCCCCCATCCCAAATGCAGCGGACGGCCCCGGGGGGTTTTAGTGGGTATTTCCGGGCGACTCTCGCCCGGGTGAGTCCCACACTGGTACGGAACTCGTCACTCCGTGCCCCCTTATCTATTGTATTTGGGGGACTTTGATCCTTCAAATACAATGGATAAGGGTAGTGCGTAAATGCATTTCCCCCCGTCAAAAAAAAAAAAAAAAAGGCCAGAACGGTAAACACTTAGTGGTAGGTAAACACCTAGAGTTATTGACTCTCCAGTGATGCTGCCAGAACACACCTCTTGGTCTTTGGCGACAGGTTTTCCAGCTCGAGGTCGGTTCCTTACCAGATAGGCTATAGTTTCCTTCACCAAAAACTTAGGCTCCCTACATATAGAGTCGGATAGATTGGTTCGAACCTGTGGCACCCTACTGCAGTACCAACTGTGCTATCATCACTATTCCACATTTGAAAAGCTTACAAACTATGATGTAATAAACTCAATTAACTCTTCAGGTGGTCTGTTTTCACCAAACACTATGAAGTGTAAAGTGATTTTTATAAGCGATCTTGATTTTAGTAATTTTCTAATTAGTCTCCCAGCTAGGAAGGTTTCTTTATCCGCAGCCAGCGCTATGCACGATTCCAACAGGCATTTACTACATCCCACACCACTTGCGATCGGCAGTTCTAGTGCGGAATCAATTCTGCGTAATTTACTTTTCAGATCGCAGTCCAAGCAGATGTCCACACCACTTTAGTCCCTTTGCGCTATCTATCCCACTTCCGGCTGAACGCCTTAAACCCGTTATCGTTCCGATCAAAAGCGTTTAGACATTCCGAAAAAAAGTTTTATCTCTATATAAATACCATCTTATTTCGTGAATCTTACCATACCATTTACGATGAACCCCACTTTATACCTACGATCTCACCTATTGTACATGAGGACATCTGGTTTCCAGAGCTTGTTCGGAGTTATCCTCAGGTCTTTGACTCCACCGTAGTCGCTTTCGTTCCACCTCAGATTGTAGTCATTCCATTCCTGTCACACGTATAATAATAATAAAAAATACATGTAAAGGATATAAACTAATTTATATACGATATAATATATTTGAATTATGATACGCGGCGAAAAATTTGGACTGACCAGAAATTAATTGTATAACTGCCGTGACCGTTAATAATTTGAAACAAATATTAATTACTAAAACACTCATAAATAATCACCATTGACAAAACTTCATGTTGCCGATTTAAAATAATATTTTTTTTAATAGGTAATTTTTATGTTGTTTATTATTTGGTTATTTTTAATGGTAGCAAACAAAAACAATTCGTTTGAAGCTAAATGGACGTCGATTTGTTAACAATCACGTACAAAAGTTTTCTTTGTATAATATGATGCATTGAAATCTATTTGACTAAATTAAATTTGAATTTAGACTGAAAGTAATTGAATTCCATTTATTTGAAACGATATCCTTCATATCAGTAAACTGATTCACAAACTTTACAGGAGCAGATATCTGGCATTAACAACAAATTGTCATCCAAATTTTACGCGCGCGACTTAAATTTCGATATGAATCATCATATCGTCATATCATTTCAACAGCCAATTTCAACAACAAGGCAAAACGATTTCTCCCATTGTCATCATAATTTTATATTGCTGAGGCGTAATAATTTTAAATAACGAAAAATCAATCGATTGAGAAAGATAGAAAATATTTTTTTACATGAAGGTTTCATGCCTAAATTAACTGACAGCCCCTGAGAACCCCTTATTGGGCACAGATTAAAAATATCCCATTATGTTATTTATAAAACGTGAATCGATAAACGAACAAGGGCTTAAACAAATAGGCTATCCGAACCATTGGAGCGTTTGCAAATATCAATATTAAAACATAATAATTAGGTACATTTAGTCAAAGATTACGGGAAATCAAATTTGGGTCAACAATAGGCATTGTTTGCAGACAGATGTCACGTATACGCAAAATTAGATCATGTTTATTATCAAGTATTTATTGGTAAATACCAATCATAAAACAAAATAACCTATACAATATAGAATTATGGTGCATCTTTTTTTTTTTCGACCATTACTACCGGAGAAGAATTCGCCAGTGTCAAAAATGTTGTTGTAAAAAACTTAAGCAATGTTTGTAAAAATCGGTTGTCATTGTTAACCATATCAATAGAAGAATATACAAGCTTTAAAAATATATCTTACATGGACAACGATAGTGAAAACAAAAGCCTTTTACTGATGTTTCGTCAATTTCTAAAGGCCAATCGATATTGTAAAAACTTAGTATATATACATTATTTAGAATTTTACAGTAGTACATTTAATAATTACTTAAATAAATTAGTGAAGAAATGATGTCACGGTTTTTAATGGCGTAGTGCGATTACCATAAAACCTTTTTATTGTGTTGTAGAAAATATGAGAACACACATTTTATAGTGGAGGTCACCGTACAACTTTCAATATCGCCGTCCAATGTATTGAAACCACCACATCGGAGCAATAACACGTTGAATGTTCCTACCGCTCGCTATTACGACATCAACTATCCCATTTAGATAGATCCGGGTGAAACAAAACGTCCCTTCCAGGGTTGCCAGCAATTTGGGATATTAACTACTGGAATACCTACAATCGAATGTAGGGTTGACCGTGTTTTATACCGTGAAATTTATATGAAATCAAATTATTTTCTTTTACACGGAATAGGCCAGTGCTTTGACTACATTCTCACCTGATGTTAAGTGACGATGTGGTCCAGGATGGTAAACGCACTAAGCCTAGAGGTACTAGATCGCAAGAAATGCTGCCGGAACATACCCATTGGTATTTGGCGACAGGTTTTCAAACTTGAGGGTGGTAGCTACCCAGACGGGTATCATTAGAAAATGCCGTACCACCATGCTATGGTTTTCTCGCGATGTTTTCCTTCACCCAAAGCTCAGGCCGATTTTAGAATCGGATAGGTGTAGATAAAATAGTAATTTTTGATGCAAAACGCGCATTAACAGCTCATAATGGACATTTCACGTTGACAACCCTACATAATACAAACTCCATATTATACTCTCTCGAGCGATATTACAAAAGTTTGACGCACGACTTAACTGTAATATCTCTTAGATATGAACGCTGAAGGGCCCTCTGAACTGTCAAAACTTGATAACCGACGTGGTGGCTTTGTCCGAGCTCCGTGTGTCAGTCGTAAACTTTACATTCTCTCTTGTATCAATTAAGACTTTGTAAACAGCCTTATAACCGGCCCCATATAAATACACATCCTCAAGTACAAAATTTTGGCTTAGAAAAATTCACGAATAGGACGCTAAATAAAACACGCTTTACTAAAAAAAAGGGTTGCCATATACAGTAATACCCCGCTTTACGCGAGGGATACGTTCCGAAAAAAATCGCGTTAACTGAAATTCGCGTATATCGAGGTTTATGATTAAACATACGTCAAAATTTAATACAAAAAAAATACAAATCATTTTAATCAATCACTTTATTTCTAAGAACACTTTATGCGATACATACTCTTATTTTTTACGGAAAAATACATCTATTGTCTTTACATTATGTTTATACGCACTCTTTCGCGTTATGCGAGGCGTTTGAGCGAGAATTTCAAATTCGCGTTATAGTGAAACCGCGCGTAACGGGGTCGCGCTAAGCGGGGTATTACTGTATATACTTCATATATACTTATAATTTATTCATTCTGTGTAACTTAATTGCAAATATATTTGACTTGATCGTATATTCTTAAAAACACAAGAGAGAACCAAAGAGCGTTACAAGATATTTCTAAAATAGACTATTGTTTATACTTTTGATAATAAACTACGTCACATACTACGTAATTTACGTAATCACATTACGTTCTTTTTTTTTAATAATGCCACTGATAAACCTACCACATATGACAGGCTAAGCATGCAAAGAATCGGATTAGAAACATGCAAAATAAATAAAAGCAACGACATAGATATACTTTCATAAACACCTATGTCACATATATCCTACCAAAACAAGATATACTAGAAAACGCTAATTTACAAAATACAAAGACATAGAGACCGCTGTAAAAATGTTTCATTTTTTTTTTTTTTCATAAAACAAAATCATGAATTCCTGGGGTACTAAGTATCGGATTCAAAATAAGCTGCCGTATTGGTAAATGCTAAAGTCATTAACTTTTAATGATTAGCTTGACAAACATACCTTTATTGATAGATAAAAACTAAATTTAATTCTAATTTCAAAGGAAACTTATAAAATATAAAGTAATCAATATTAAAAGTATGTTAGTTGAGCTTAAAGATTTAATTAATTATTTTAATAAAAAAATAAAACAAATCATAATCAACTCCAAAAAGATCGATAAATAAAACAAAACTAATCGGTACTAAATTAAAAAAAAATAATAAACAAAATAGGTTGTCTATATTTTTACAAAGAACTTCTAAATGATTGTGTACGACGTAACATTGTACACTGTTTTAAATATGTCATATTATGACGTGTAATCTACATATATTCCGATCTATAGAAACTTGGAAGATAAAATGAGACATTTTAAAAATACATCTTTTAAATATTCATTCTAAAGAATTTGTTCCGCAGGCAGACGACTAGCAACCATGGTTAGCGGCATTTCTTCTCGACTTTAAAAGGATCCTCTCACAAAAGACTTTACATTGCCATGCAGATAATGAGGTATACTAGGTTTTCGGTTGCAGCATAAATAAAAAAAAAATCAACAGCGGGTTCCCGGGTAGTGCACAGTCAGTTTACAGTGTACATAGTAATCTCATGTCAACTTAATAACAATTTGTGCAAATCCAATAACATAAACCATTCACATATCGTATGTAACCAATATGTTACTTCCAATTGACCAGCCCAATGAATGTTTAAAGCCTAATTTATTATATATTTACAAGTATTTTTTAAAACGCTTCATAGTTATTCGTTATTAACTTAATAAATTTTAATTCTTTTTAATGTCAACCATTAGTACATATTGTTAAATGCATTGTGGCTCACGCGGCAGTCAACGCTCCTTCAAGGAAATTACATAATTTATACCTAAAATACATATTTATATTCGAGTACCATCTTATAATATACAGATTAATACTAAAAAACTAACTCATAATAATTCAAATAGGATGCAAGAGAAAGTACTACACACTAATACTGCTAATGGAGCTTAAGACCCAGAAACGAGAGAGGAATTCATTCCATAAAGCACCTTAATTAACAGTCTAACATAAAACTGCCGCATATTCCACAACGCTATGCGATTTTCACATAACAGTCAATAACAGATTGAGGAGACCGAAATAAAGAGAAAGAGTGAAAGAGACAACAAACATAACGAAGGTCAAAAGTCGAAACAAAAAAAAATAGAGAATAAATACAATATAAAAACAGTTGAACGTAAAAATTGAATAAGAAATTTTAATGTTAAATTTTATGTTCGTCGTTTATATTCACACTTACCAATGACAGCCATATATTGGTTATAAGTAGCTGATTCTTCTCGTCCTAACGGGTTAGACGATGTCAACAAAAAAAAAAAAAGGGCGCAGTCAGTATGTTGAATCTAAACCACACCTTCTGGGTATACACATTACTCAGGGACAGAGCGACACGCGACACACGACACGCGACATCATCCTCTCTTGCAATTTTATTTAAAAAAAAAAACGCCGGTCGCGTGTCGCCGGACACATATTCTAAATATATATTTCATACGAAATTTTAACAACAAAAAATTAACACCGACTCGCCATGCGACAGATCTGCCGCGGAAGCAGCGCCCCCACATCGCTCCCGCCTCCTGTAACCGTTATATTCAAATGGTGCTATCAAAAAGTGATTTTTTTGAGAGATTTTAGAGAAAAAAAAAAAAGTGTCGTGTGCTACGAGTGCTTGCGGCGTCTTGTTATTACCGTGTCCGGATTGCGGAAGGCGGGGCTGCGAAGGCGCCAGGCTTGGCTCCTAAAACTTACCAAATTAAGCCAGACGTTCGTTGTCAGGATTTGATTTTTCTCATCCTTATTTTGATAAAATGAACACGGGGCGACGCAAGAAAAGAACGAAAAGAAAATACATCGTAAACAACAAACGTAAATACTAGAATACCTCAAAATAATAATCAAATGCGTATTACTTTTATTATTAATATAAAAACAATGAAATACTGTTTGTCCACGTTCATTTTACAACTCTCGAATTATCTTTTCCTATTCTAAAACGAAATAAACATGAAAACGAAACAATTAAAATGCATTCCGGCGAATAACAGAGTTTTACGATGATTAATATATGTTTTACGATTTAGTATCTGTCTATCTATCTATTTAGTATATCCATATAATTACGTATTTGCGCAATTTAACTGAAAAAATTTTCTACATAATAAATTTACTTTATGTATAGTTCACATTTTTTATTGTCCTAAATATCTACATTAATTATTTATTGACACATCAACAACACATTCACAAAATTTTATACATTATCTATATATAAGCAAAGTTTGTTTTCTTTGTCCGAGGTAAACTCGAAAACTACTGGACCGATCAGCGTGAAACCGCAACCATTCGACGCGGAATTAATCGTAGATGGTTATAGGCTATATATTTTTCAAATTCTATGAGCCCTTTGCCATGTTTTCTTAATTTGATTGTTTATTAATTTATTTGCTCCCATAAAACAAAAGGCAGGCATTTATCCTTGTAATAAATAAAAGGAAAATGGGGTTCCTTTGACGCACCATCACCTCAAAACTACTGAACATATCGGGATAAGACTAACACCTTTCAACGCAGTATTTTTCGTAGACAGGTATTTTTTGGATTCCACCGATCCTCTCTCATTTTTTTTTTTCGATTTACTCTTTTGTACATTTTCCACTTCAATTTACGCTTATATACATTTTTTCCGCTAATAAAAACAAAATACTCTTACTTTTATTCATTCATTTGTTTGTTTAAATTAGCTATAATTGAAACGTCATATGCACAGAACATATGAAACGCGGGCGGAGCCGCGGGCACCAGCTAGTAAACTTATAACTGCATGATGTATCTTTATAGATGTTACTTTACGAATTATATTAATTTGCTTATAGTGTTAGCAGAAATGAAATAAAGCCTAAATTAAGGATCGTATAACTTTAATAGTTTTGAGCGAATGGAGTAAGATGACCAGTGGAATATATCAATGTCAACATAATTCTTATTAATTTCGTTATATAATTCTCTGAGACGATTGAGAGGCGAACAGATGTAAGTACCAATCTATACTATTAAATGAAATTGAAGTGTCTATTTGTAATGTCAAAATTATTTTTTTTTTACTAAATTGATACCTATGGCAAAATAAATATTTTTTTATCTTTTTCTGTCTGTCTGTTTTTAATGGGTAATCTCTGGAAGGGCTAAACCGATTTCGACGGGACTCTTTTTGGTAGATGGATAAAGTTACTTCGGGTAACTTAGGGTACTTTTCATTTTCGAAAATAATTACAGGCCCGCGTAAAAACAAATAAAACTCATAAAAATTCAAATAACATCCGTTTACTTAGTACATAATTTTTTTTTTTTTCGGAAAATGATTAGCATTCCGTGTAAAAAAGTAAAAACATATGAAACGCGGGTGCAGCCGCGGGCACACAGCTAGTACAAAATAAAAAAACAAAGTATATTCTTCATAATTCGAGTTGATCTTTTTTGGGAAGAGTTACTATAAATTTTGAAAAGACTTTTTGTAAATTCATCATTCTTTGGTATAAATAAATATTTTACAGTATAGTTCTACTGTTAAATCTAAATACACCGTGAATTTAGATAGCGTTATTTGGTTGTAGCTTTTTATTTTAAATTATAAAGTTCATTCATAAAATGATTTTAGGTTTATGGTAACAAAACGCGATATGAAAACTTTTTTCTCGAGCGTAACTTTTCAAATGACGTATCTGGCAACACTGTAACGTAGTCGCCTCTCACAGATTATATAGAGTTTGTGACCTTTTAATCTCTTTTATCCATAGAATTTTATGCTTTATTTCAGTGAGGGCTTACCTTAATTTAATAAAGTATTTTAATTTCAAAAGTTTATTTCTTGGTAACGAAGACAAGCTCCCTTTTGAACCTTAATAATGACTTCTCTAAGTAAATATATCTAACTATGTACAGTCATAGGCGAAATACAGAAGACAAAATTAAGACTCACTCAGATCACTTGCTTTTTTTTTTTCGAACCTAGCGCTAACGCTGTTGACCGGAAGGGCCTTTACTTCACCGTGACTATGTGAGAATATAAATCCTACACGATTAGCTGATACGAGCCATGGGCGCCGCCTTATTGGCCGTGACTGCTCTGTCGAGCGCCTTTCACTTTACCCCTACTCCGCGGTCGGCTGTAATGCGACATGCGATAGCTGGACGAAAAAAATTTGAGGCGATGGAAAAAGTTTCAGTTTAAAAACGGTTAAAATGGCTAAAATGCGATCTCTTCCGACTCTTCCCGGTGTATTTTGAAATCATTATTTCTCATGTGCACTCATTTGGTTTTTTTTTTATTCTTCTTTATAATGAAAAAATATCATGAACTATTTTTACATAAAATCTCGCCATCTAAAACCACTATTTTGGTTTAATTGAGGAGAGGTATTCTTGCCAACACGACACGAACGTTTATTCACATTCAATGAATAGTATTATTTACAAAAATATTTTCTATAAAACCGAAGAACGCGTGATATAATTACATTGAACTAATTCTTTGACGTTAGGTGTTTGCTAATTTGGTGGGCACTGAAGACACCATAATATTACATTACTATGTATTTATACCAAAACGCATTTAATTACTTCCACATACTAATATTATTTTATGCAAATTATAAAAGTCTAAATCTCTTTGTACAAGCTTATACCTCGAAAGCCGCTAGATCGATTTGTACGATTATTTTTTTAACTCATAAACTAACACTACTACTACACATAGGTACATGGTTTCTGAAAGGATCTTGAGATTCCCTTAACTACCGTAGATTTAGCGCGGACTAAAGTCCATGGGATTTACGTCTCGGATAGCAACCCAAGCCGTAGCTCGTACGCCGTTGTTACCATTGAGTTAGCTACTGTAGCGGATCCACTAAGTCGCGTTACTGGTGGATCTACTATCCTCAGTAACAAGGATAGCTTAAACGCTCCTCGAAAGATAAGACTCATTAACGAACAAAGAACTTGTGGTACGCCCCTTTTAATATGGCTGCATGCGACGACCAATCATATGTCAACTCCGGCGCATCGATGGTCGTCCATGATTTATAAATATTATTAATTACTAATAATTATAGAAACTTTGTAG
The DNA here is from genome assembly GCA_014132275.2 of Samia ricini. NCBI lineage: Eukaryota > Metazoa > Arthropoda > Insecta > Lepidoptera > Saturniidae > Samia > Samia ricini. The sequence goes on along the minus strand of AP028161.1, from coordinate 1,967,867 downwards.
CTGCGACTACACATTCATTACGCATTTGTCATTCTTAATAGTCGCTCATTATACCGTCAAACAAATATTGTGTTTCCTTTCATCTTGCCCTCGTAATACGTAATACATACCACCACACTACCTATCTCCCGGCTGAGTGCATTAAGTGTTCACCCCAAAAGTTCAATGAAGCTGCGAGGACCTTCCGGTAAACGATATTTAAAACCTTCATCTTTAAAAACATGATGAAATCCATTCAACATTTTATTGAACTGTTCGTTTTTTCGATACTCATATATCTAACAAACACTAGTCCCTCGATTGTCGTTCATGTTTTTCTACAAGTAAGTAGTTGCCCCTTTTGAAGCCAATACTGCACTCGAAGAGTACTTTACACGGACTCGGAAAGCTTCCACAAGAGTGCTAAAGTTACGAGTGCCTCTAGTATACATGTCCCACTATTTTATCTGTACTTTAATAAACTGTTTCGAATCGACAGATGTACGTTCGCGGATGATTTAAACAAATCAATTCACTATGTTTATCCTCCCACATTAAATATGGAGACGTCACGACGTGTACAAATTGGCTTATAATTCAAGAAATAGTAAACCGATTACCTTGATTATTTTTTTTTTGATAATTCATAAATATGGTCTCTGACCATTATTTAAATAATATTATATGTAAATAGTATATGATAATAGTGAACGACATCAACATTAAAATTATCACCTCATAATCCTTGTGAAATTTAGTTACGAAGGGAATTTATGTGGTCTATAGTTAAAAAAGCGTATTTTGATGAAGAAAGAATTCTGGATTATACACTTAAATTACGCTATATATAGTTAACACAGTATTTGAAGTTTTATGAAAAATATTAAAAAAAAATAGTGTAATAAAACTTATTGTAAAAATGAGCCAGCAAGCGCTTTTTACAACATCATCTATATTATTTTCAGAGGCACCTCATATCTTTATGGCTCCTCCGAGGACGATAACTTGATTTTTCAGTTCGTCGTTCCAATTTCCGAGGGTGTACACTAGTTGATATCTGTGTAACCGCGTTTTAGTCTGCAAATTTCGTCGCATTTGCAGTTTTATATTTAATGACGTCACTGGCTGTAAGTAATAGTATTGTTGACAATTTATCACGACCATCGAATACGAGTGTTTTACTCCTAACGTTTTTTTTTTTCTCAATTTTCAATGTTTTAATAAAAGTTTGGTCGTTTTTTACAACTTTACAGAAAGTTTTCCGACAACAAATATCAAAAGTGCACAAAAACACCATTACATCCCGCAAAATGCAATGAATATTCGGTATATAATTTAGGGGTAAATGCCGCAAAAAAAAAAGAGACAAACGCAATTCCCGCTAAAAGCTACTATTTTTAACTTTTAGAAATACATGTTTTATTTAATTTCTACTTATTAATCGAAGAGTTTGAAACGAATATCAATCGAAAACGAACGAATGTCAATTTTAATAATACGGAAACTATTCATAATAAATATAAAGATACGTAATTCGTCGTGAATTCATTTGCAAATTCATCAATGATTACTTTATACTATTAGTGTCATAAATCAGTATGATATGGAAGAAAGCTGATATGTTATATCCAAGTATGAATTCACTATTTAATATCATAACGTACATGTCTGACCACATTAAATGTCCATTAATATGATCTGAATATACGTCACCACAATTGCGGTGAAATCATAAACTAACCTCATCTACTGGAACATAAAATAGTTATTATGGTTCTTACTCAAACTGGCCATTAACGTCTCCCTGCAACGTAAACGATAACATCGTACAACTTGTTAAGATAAATACATTTTATTACAGAGTAAATAAACTTATATTACGCTCGACTTATTACTGTCTAAATAATAATCAATTAACATAAAGTTGAAATAACGCAACTGTTTTCGAAGAATATACGAATTTAGCTGTGCCCGCGGCTTCACCCGCGTGGAATTTCTACAATTTATAAATTCTATTTTCCCCCTCTGGTTTCAATCTATCTCATTACCAAAATTTATTGAAATCTATTCAGGGGTTTAAAAAGGTAACAGATATACAAATAGCTAGCTGGCCCCCGCGACTTCGTCTGTGTAAAATAAGGGAGCGTCCATAAATTACGTGACGTGTTTTTTTAAATTTTCTGCATGGTGAGATGTCGTGAGATTTTATTCAACCCCCTCCCCCAACCCCCAATCTCACGTGAGATTTTTCAAAATGTGAGTTTCTTACGTAAACGCGTTGGATTGTTATTGTAAAATGAAAAAAAAACAAATTTGCTTCGTGCTTTTATTTAAGACTAGTTAAGACTAGTCGAACGGTAGAACGGTAAGGCTAGTCGACGAAGGATTTCTTCGTCTTATAGACGTATCTTTTGACGTGTGCGTTATAAAAATCTTGATAACTCATTAGTAAGAGCATGCACTGAGTCGAGTAAAACATTTACAATAATAAACAAAGCAGGTTGGAACCTGTCCGTGTGTCGCCGCCACTCAGCTCGTACGCTCTCCGTTCATCGAGTCGCGCGTTCGGCGTCGACAGTGGCGCGAAAACAAAGGACGGGCTACACTGTACCGTAAATTCAGATTAAATTGAGCTATTTGGTATAAAACAAATATGGTGATTTGACAGTCAGTAAATGAATAACGTTGAAGTATGAATGAAATTATTATCTTTCGAAAGAATTAGTAAATTGCGTGATATTTGCCGAGACCCCCTCTCTCCCCAACGTAAGATTGGGATGAGATTTGACAGGACCCCCTCCCAACCCCTTAAACACCTCACGTAATTTATGGACGCCCCCTAAGTACTTGACTATCCTATTTTTTTTTACTTTAAGCTTTCATTAGTCTCCATACCAATTAAATTTATGAAAAAAAAATCGTTTATTTCGTCTTGAACATTTTCAAGTAGGCTTTGTAGCTCAAACCAGATCTACCTGTGACACAACAGTTGATTGATTCTTAAAATCTGATGGACGTGCCTAATTTATTCGCTTAGGGCTAAAATTTAATGGTTCTTACTTAAATACATTTGCCATGTACACTTATAACTTCTAATTCGCCCTAAATTTTGAAAAAGGTCAATACATTTATCTTCACCAGTAAGATTTATTAAATTTCGTGATTCTTCGTTTTAAAATGATGAACTTCCATCACTTATTTTACACGTTTACGGGTGACATTTTTAATAATTCTTTACATGCATATATCATAACAGGAATCTATTATATATATAAATATCTAATCTATTATAAATATTAATATATAAAACAGTAATTTTATATATATATATAAGTAGATTGATAAGAAAAAAATACTGAAGATAAATTTATCATACCAAAACTTCCTACTACTACTTAAACTTAAAAAGTAGAGTAATTATTAGAGGGTTGCCAGATATAAAAGAAAAATATTACCCAATTTATACTCTGTTATTCTCCGGAATACTCCTTATGCAAACATAATTTAACTGAAGAGGTACCTATTATAAGTTAAACAAAATAAATATTTCGAGTTCACAAACCGCAATAAACTACATATCATATTAGGTACCTTAATTTCGTTTGAAGTTTTTACTAAGGAGGTTTTGAATGATAATAAACATAAATTACAACGTAATTACTAAAAAGGTTTCACTAATCGATAAACTCCACTGAGAAACAAACGACAAACAGATCGGTATGTAAAAAAATAATTTTAAACTTTTTACTATTTCAATACTAACATTTTATTGCTATTTTTTTTTTTAATTTCTCGTAAATACCTTAAAAACATTTAGACGGCTACTAGCACATTTATTTATACGTATTCTTTTTCTCTTGGTGTTCCAGCATTCTAAATACAAATCGCACGATTCTTGATTTAAAAATAAAATCATCAGTCCTTAATTTAAAGAGTTAGACTGCCAAATAAAATAAAAAACAAACGTAGTAAGTACGAAAATGTTTAAATTCTTTTTATTAGGGTCAAGCCATGTTGAAATCTGACAACTATTAGTATTGAGGTGTACATTGAAAAAAAAGTATGACTATTTTAATGATATTAATAATCTTTAGATTATTTCCAGTAATCAGTACAGCGAAAAATATAAATTCCAATAATCCGAATTTGTTTTAAAAACAAATAAATGAAATCGATATTGTTTTTTTTTATTTTAAGAAAATTTAAATGACTTAATATATAAGTTTCAAGAATTTTGCACTTTCAGTTTTAACTGATTTTTAAAGCACTCATCCATTATGTAAATATTGATTCTTTGCAAATATTTTGTAAGTTAATTAACTTAATTTTTTTTTTCTTCTTTGTAGGAATTTAATAATGGAAGTTTTACTACAGTCGAAATGATAGATCGACCGTTGATGAAATCCTTTTTTTCAATCATTTCTTAATAAACAAAGGTGGGGCGAGTTTAAATTAGTTGACTGATACTCACCACGTCGATGATTTGTTGGAGTGTGAGACCGAATCTGACTTCAAGAGGATCGCTCTCGTTGGCGACCGGCCTCTCCAGAGAGTTGTAGGACGCCAGTAAGGCGTTCAACAATCGTTTCTCATGAGGACCTTGCTCCGATACTGTAAAAAAGGAGGCTTAATTAATTATAGGTATAGTACACTGATAAGCGTCAACCAGCGCGAACATCATTTTCACAACATTTATAACATCTGTTTAAATAATATAGAACATTATAAGTTACTATAGACATTTAAGTGATTTTCATTTTTGTATGACGTATCATTTTGTTTAAAACCTTGATAGAATCTATACTTAGAAATGCACATAATTTTAAAATCGAATCTAGGTACAAGAAAGACGAGGTGTTTCTTATATTCAAAGTTATGATTCACAAAACTAAAAAAAACGTACATCAAGTCCAAAAAAAAACAACATGACACTTTTTCACGGTAAATTGGCTGGACGATCGTAAGTCCGGTCCCCAGTGAAACTATAGCCACGAGAGTAACGGCCGGATAACTCGCAGCACCTGAAATGGCGGATTTCCAATACCCGCCCGCATCTAACTACACGTGATAAAGCGTATTTTCGCATTGATATAGCACACCGCAACAGTGTCCGGCTCGAAGGACCAGCTATAAACACTCATTCCGAAGGCTTACCTGAGCTCTCGTGATGTATACGTTAGAATGCGACAGACATAACTCGTATGAGAAAGTTCAGAAAGGGACAGACATGTTTTCGGTAACCGCTGACAAAGGCAGGTAATTTATATTGTAGAAAATCTTAAGGTCTCACGAGGGATTCGTTCTCGGCTAATAGTTTTCTGACCGACATAAATATTTTTATATTAGTTCTTACGTAGTTCCTTCTGCGTGACAATCAATTTCGTCCCACAGTGAATTTTCTTTTGACTAGCGTTAAATCACAAGCATATGCTCGAATTTTTATCATATTACTAGAATTGCACATTTGATTACCCACGATACTGGCATGTAGTTACTATGGCCACAAATGTAGGAGTGGTAAAAAATAGCAGAAATTTCAACAATAGACAAAAACGCGAAATTTCGAACATCATCTTGGTCTGCCATATAGCAGTATTTCTTTTTAATTTATTAACTGTACTTGCTACATATATTGGACATGTGGGGGTGGTGTGTCACGGTAGTTTGATTGTTGTGTATACAAGCCCAATGTATTAAACAAATGACACAAAGTGTGAATTCTGAAATGTTTCTGAAAACTTCCTGAAAACCTTTAGCAAAGGGCCGCCGTTTTGTTATTTGTTTTATATATAGTGTTCCTAACGTTAGACTCAAATGATCTAGTAGCCATTACCTGTCTTTAGAAAGGAATAAACAAACAAAGAAAAAAGTCCGTGTTGGTGTGTACTTATGAACGCACGTAAGAAGTTCCACTTCTTTCACGTAAAATAATATTATAGAAAAAACTAAAACGTTGACAGCTAACTTCAGGGTGTCGTTTTTTTTTTCGTGACGGTTGCGCGCGCATCGTAAAAATTTACACACTCATCATTTTTCCCTAACGCTGCCAAAAGAAGTATACTTTCAAAAATGTAAACGCTTTATTCAATAAGACACGGAGGATTGCGGCGGCAGCTTAGTCTGTCTTGTAGTAGCTGTTATCTTTAATTCAATAACTTATGTTATGAGGTCTTATATTGCGTGATTTTGCTGGCGTTTTATGTGTATAGTTTTTTTTGTTATTGTGAACGAGTAAAGTGAATTAAAAATAACGGAACGAAGCGTTTCTTCTGAGATGGCACGAGTATCCATGGAATATTCTAGAAGTATTGCCATCGTCTCGCTTGGGTGTTGATACAAGTTTTAACTTCTGAACAGGCAGGATGGATAAAATCGTCTCTTAGCCTGTTCCGTCGGACGATTACTTTACCTCAGAAGTCTCATTTTGGTATGTTGGCATTACTTACTGTCACTTAGTCAAAATATTTTGTCGTTTTGGATTTTTGCTTTTCATTGTACATATAAATCTTAAAACATGCCCAAACGAATTCAAAGTAGTGTTACAAATATTTTTCTAACCATACGTACATTCTCTGAACGGGAACGATCAAATAGAACTGCGTTAAATTCATCAACGATTTGCCGCCATAACTCGTACGTAAAATAGTGTTCTCTGTGTATTAAATGTTTCTAAATTTTATAGGAATAAATATTGAAAAAATACTTTCCGTTTATTATAAAATAAATAAAAAAAAGCCTTGATTTGTATCACAATGCAATAAATAAATATGATATAATTTTTTCCGCAAATAAGGTGGAGCTGCACCTTCTATGTCTCAATACTAATATAAATACTCCAAGTAAAATACATATCCAAAAGGAGGATTTTAATTGATATGCGATCAGAAATAAAATATCTGTAAACTAAGTTATTTTTATTGATGTACAGCTATAGATTTAGCGAAACATATAACTTACAACTGATATATATCCGGCTCATCGACATACCAAACTGGCCAGTAGCTACGAAATTTTTTTGCTGTGGTAACTCAGGTTTCCAGTCGGTCTATTTTGAATCTGACAAGTTTATCAAACCTCTTTCAAATTGTATATTCGATTAAATCATTACGAATAATAGATATCAAACATGGTAACATGGATACGCGGTCAGAAAAGTAAGTATTTCAGAAATCTATTGCTATCGCGTTGCGCCCCAAAGAAAGAATTATAAAACACGAAAGGGACAAATGCACCGCGGGCTGATTTAACTATGTAAAATAGACGAAAACATCACTTCGTAGTATCCTGTTTCCTCCTCCAAAGCTGAACCGATTTTTAATTTTCTTTCTGTTTTAGAAGAATAAAGACTTTGGCTATACGTTTATCCATCGAATTTATTTGACGAACGTCTGAAAATGACGGTAAAAGTCGAGCATTTTTTTCCATTTTCAAAGACTTCTAGTTTCCACAATAACTAATTTATGGAAAAAAATCAAAACGTACGGTGGTGGATATATATTATTTTATATGAAAATATTTACCATAATGCTATTATCCAGGGAGTAAACAGGGGACTACCAATGTATGAAATAAAGGCCGCTAGGATATCCTCTTAACGGCTAGAGGTAAAATAACTGTGAACGGACTATACCACAATAAGATATACAGGTCGATACATACGATGCCCCCTTATCTATTGTGCCCCCTTATCTATTGTTGCCCCCTTATCTATTGTATTGGGGGATTTTTATCCCCTAAATACAATAGATAAGGGTAGTGCGTAAATGCATTTCCCCCCGTCAAAAAAAAAAAAAAAAAACTAATATCAATTGAAATGTGTAATAACAATTACATTCAAGTCACACCATAGAGAACTTAACCTATAAGTCACACACACACGCACTACGATACTAACTCAATACGATTAAGTCCGGTATTACGTTTGAGGGCGCGTGCACGGAACCCTACTAATCCATTCTGAGAGATTAACGCTTTTACAACCACTCGACTCTAAGAGCTGTACTCAGTACAACTCGTAGAGTTGCAAAGTTAGACAAAGTGTTATCCACATCTTTTCTATATCTCCTTGTTTTTATACTCATAAATAAAATTAAAATGTCTGTAGTATAAAATAAAAACCTTTTTTATCAATGTATATACGTCACCTATAACATAAACACACCTATTAAAATGTTATATTTAACAATAACTAGTTGTGTGCCCGCGGCTCCGCCTGCGTTCATACCGTAATATAGAGTTTTAATGATCATTGGAAAATAATAAATTTTAAAACACAAGAAAATAACTTTGCCGTTTATTATTTAATTCAACTCATTCTTCGGATTAACACAAACTATAAACATTTCTAGAGTTGTACAAAATCCAGATTTTTAAAAACAATTTTACGATGAATAATTATTCATTGTTTAAATAACATAATAATAAGAGTCCAAAAGAATAACAAATATAAATCTAATGTACATAATATATTTTAATAGGTGAATATCAAATCATAGTAACAATAAGTATTTGTAAATTCCGAAGTAAACAACAATGGCGAATTGTTTTAAACATTCAAGCGATTTCATTATTAGACCGGTAATAAAGCGTCATCGCGGCTGCTAATCTGTTCGAAGCGCTGCAGCGCTGCTCACTAGCAGTCACTACGCGATATTAGCGCCACGGGCAGTTTCTACAGATTAATTTCGACGCTATTGTCGCTTTATTGTTATTGTTTCAATAAATATAATTAGTCTCTATAACAAAGTCAACCTTGGGAGTTATTTCATTGATAAAACTATTTGCAATAAAACATAAAATAGTTGTATTAGAATCTAATATTATTTTTTCATCTAAATATCTTTACCTTCCAAGGACCTTTCCAAATAAATCTGTCAATGTCATTAAAAATTGATTTTTCAAATTTCATCGTGTAAACCGTTACAAATATAAATTGGATTATATAATAAACGCATGTGAAAACGTCAAAAACGTTCAGATGAGTTTTATATAATATTTCTTCTTTTTTTTATCTCAGTTTTTACACCTCAATACTCTTGATCGAGGATGTTACTAAACGATGTTTTATGTGTGAGAACTGGAAAATAATATTATTAAAAAGACGTGCCGTGATACATGTATAAACTAATAATTGAGATACGCGGTGAACGAAAGCTCAAGTTTATATAATGGCAATATTAGCGCCGGATTACCCACAGTAATTAGTATTTTTAAAATATATCTGCAGTAAGCAGAAAGTGATAAAAAAAAAACTTTGCATAATGGTAACAATAGCTTACTTTGGCTTTCTTTTTTTTAACACGCTATAGGCTCAATGCTCTGCTCTCAATGCTTTTACCACAATCCCACCTGATGTTAAGTGACGATGTAGCCAAGGATGCTATACACACTAAGCCTAGACGTTCTGGTTCTCAAGCTATGCTGCCGGAATACATCTGTTAGGTATTTGGCGACAGGTTTCCTATCTTGAGAGTGGTAGCCATCCGGCAAGCATTATTAGAAAATGCCCTACCACAAAGCTATGATTTCCTCGCGATGTTTTCTTTCACAGAAAGCTCAGGCTGATTTTAGAGTGAGATAAATGGGATTGAACCCGATCCGACCACACTCTACCAACTAAACCATCACCGCTCAATTATCAACAATGTATTTTCTTATGTTAACCATCTCTCGTACTTTACTCACTTCATTCTGTTGTCATAGTTTTTCAGATAACATCTAAATATAAAATAGTCCAAAACACATTATTCTCCCATACTTTAATAATTATTAGTGTTATCAATAATAATTTTGGAAACAGTTTTTTTTTCTTCAAATTTTCTGTATTATTTATGGTCACATTTCAACCAGTGGGCGAAATCTAGTTTGATTAAACAAACAGTCGATTGCAACGTTTAGCAAACGATTGCAAAAAATTGTTTTAAAATAAGAATCGATGCGTAAATAAATTTTACTTACTTTTTTTTAACAAGTTACATATGCTTGGTGTTGAGAATCCAACCTTTATACCTTTTTTGTCTCAGTAAATAACCTTTTTTATTCTGTTTAGTTTTTACTTATAATAAACAAATGTATTTTAATTTAAGAATTCGATGTATTGTCAATACCAGATAGCAAAATACACTCATAGAAGACACACCGAATATCGCCTTTTTTGTTCCTGTTTTCCATCATAATATTTGCCCAATCTTCACGTAAAACTGAGCTAATCTGCAACACTTGGAATACAGAACTATTTTTATGTCGTAAAAATAATTGCATGTCACAAACTGATATCATAAGTTAAAAAAAACATGTGTGTGCAATTTACAGGCGATAGATATGAAACTTCAAAAACAGTAAACTTATAAATACTATCCCGACTATACGACACCTTCTCTCATGGTGTACAAGAGTGGAGAGGCTAGAAGTACCACACAATTAGGAGAACACGAATATAAGAAACACTGTATATTTAATTCTATCTCATTCTCTCGCACGTTCAATCCTCCTATAGATGTAATTACCTCTTTTTAGTATCTATTTTTCATTACATCGAGTTACAAATTACAACGGGACTAAAGAAGTTTTCACATCAAACAATAAAAACGTCTTATAAAGGAATGACAAGACACAACATTTTAACTATACATACATACATATGCTCACGCCTGTTTTCCCCGAAGGGTTAGGCAGAGGTGAAGTAGCGAACTACACCACCCACATTTCGCCGAGCTTAGTTCCGTCCCAGATGTGACAGGGGGCGAGCCTGTCGCCATATCGGGCACAAATTCCAAACTCCGGGATGATACTGAGTAGAAAAAACCCAATATCACTTGACCCGACCCGGGGATCGAACCCGAGACCTCAGAACGGCAGTCGTATGTAATACAACTGCGCTACCGAGGCAGTATTTTAACTATACATGTAAATAATAGATATCCACTTTTTCTGTAAATACAATAAAATAAACATTCCCAATGCTAAACAACATGCAGCAATTGATTATGCAACATCTGACATTCTAACCGCATTTGTTTGTTACAAAGACTAACAAACAGCACACGGCAACCGAAGGGTTAATTAAAATGTTGACTACGTTTTCTCAGCTAAACGTCATTACAGAGCCGTATTTAGTCAACAGTGAGCGGGGGCGGATGTCATTTGAGTCGTTTGTAATTATAGACTTTCTCCGAACTTTTCTTTGTTACAAGAAGTATCGTTTAATAGGTTGTATTTATTATAGAATTATAATATTATTATAAGAAGATGAAGTAGCCAAAACACAATTAATTTTTTTACTTCTAATTCTTTTTGCAAAATAAACGTAAAATCAAAAACAATCTCGTACAATCCCTCATGATGAAGTTAGTCAATAATAAAAGAGTAAATTAATTATTTTAATTGCCTAAGTACGCTCGTGAAAACCCCAAAAGCGAATAGAGATGTCGCGTAATATAAAGTTATAAATGTAATCTCATTTTTATTTTATTTTCAAACTTGTGTGAATACATTTGTCGGTATTCAAAATAATTTAATTATTTTTTTATTAATATCTATCTATCTTTAACCCCTCTAGCACTTACCTGGCGTTTACGACAGCTTTCCATTGTTTTCCTATTGTCTTATTTTTATGGGTACTCGCCACATTAAAGAAAATGAATATCTATCTTTAATTACAATGATTTTTTTAAACTAACAGACGTGCGGTACAAAAACATTAAAGTTTTTTTTATATTGTAATGTCAAAGAAGTGTAAATTCTTAAACGTGTACATAAGTTTTAAACAGTCCGGTTTTCCTCTTGATGTTAAGTGGTCATTGCAATCTGTGTCTATTCATAAGCAATCTTAAAAATAACACCAACTCCAATTATGACAAGAGACCAATAGGTTACTATTATATACGATCAAAATATTGTTGAAATAAGTTTTAAAAAAATTAAAGTAATTCATTTATTTTCACACTTAAAAATGACCGCCGAAATATTGAAATCGAATTTCTTATGATACAGTAATTCAAAGCAAGTAATAGTTATATATATAATGTGTGAATTAGTTGTTTTTTTCATTATCCATCATAATTAGATAAAATGTAAAAATTTTAAAATAATAACTCTACAATCTCTATAGTTAACTCTACAGTTTGTCTCTTATTCTCTTACTACAATGTTCTATCCGTTCTTTAATATTGAAAATAGTGACGTTTATCGTCAAAATATTAGACGTTCAACGTATGACGCGAACTTGATATTTTACTCTCATCGTCCGGAAAGGGATTTCACCTCAAAAGTGTACTCTCAATATATTCCATTCAATTGGATAGAGGTCACTAAACAAATATTCATAATACCGATGATTACGTCTCGCTTTGGAATATCACGTTTTATGTTAAACTAATGTATATGAACGTGACTTAATTTCCAAACGGTCACCTTATTCCTTGAACTACGTCGAACTTACTATCAGATGCAGTGGAGACATTTTTCTTAATAAAAATAATAAACTAAAACGATTTCTTTTTAAACTTTCATAGAAGCTAAATATAAAAGAAAACTCACGAGGGGCAGGTTTCTGTGAGTGCGCAGTACGGGATTTTGATTCTCTTTGGAAAATTAATGAGAGCGCGGTTACCAAGTCACAAGATGGTCGCTCGAATAGTTTTAATAGAGTACGTAAAGGAAATTTCTACATACGGTTGCTTGTTAACACTTAGTTGACTAATTGAGAACTCAATTATGGTTTTCTTAGAATGATCTACATTTGAATGATTTACGAATGCTGGCTTTCAAAGCATTCATATTGAATCTCAATATGTAAAGTCTGGATACAAATTTGATTTTAGTTAGTTAAAACTAGCTCTTGATTAAATGCAATTTTTAATATGTGATCTTATCAATTTTGAATTCTTATATAATTATTTTAAACGAACATGTAGGATTTAACCAGTATTTTAATGACTTCCAAAATAATTAAATATAGCAATATCGATATATAAAGCAAATTTGCTTGTATATTTGGTAGAGCGACAAAGGAAACGTATCACTGCCATATTTATACCTCTGGTCTGGTTGGCATTACGCTGATACACACGCCGTTCTAATCCAGTCTTAAGGAGCAGCAAGTTGTTTTTTGATTACCCCTTTCGGTTCTAAGCGATAAGCGCAATTAACCCTTTCAGGACCATAAGATAGCGAAGAGTAAATATTACTATTCAATTGTTTGTTTTAGTTTTTTAAACGTAGGGTCTATATGAAAATGCGTAAATACATTCCTCCACTTAAAAAGAGGTGTAAGAAAATCATAAAATAATGCGTTAGAAACTGTAGCTTATTTAGAATTTTGTGGGGAAATTTTAATGTCAAATAATGTTATAATTAAATATACAGTCACCAATATTCCACTGGGGAAAAATGTTTCCCTTGGTCGTGAAAGGGTTAAAACTCATATAAACTGACGATTTGGCGAATATAGTTAGTTGCTAATCCAATACGAAATGACTTCCAAGTGATGCAGTCAAAAAAAAATGTATACAAATTTCCTAACACCATGCTATTGTCATCATCGTCCAACAAAAATACGACCAAGGTATTATCATTCGATGCCGTATAAAAATTAAAAACCACTTTTTTTTTTTTAATAAAATACTCTAGTTATTAACTGTGTTACGAACGCGGCTTCGGATTTTAAGCATTCGAATATTTACATAAATATGACCCCCAATTGAGTTTTTGGCGGGATCTCAGTCTGACATGTAGCAATTGTTTTCTTTAATTCATTAAACTTGTGTACTTGACTCTATATCATGTAATCTTGGTGGCGTTTTGTGTGAAATAGTTTAGTTATTGTGTTCAGGTTAAGTTTATTATAGAAGACAACGCGTAGCATACATTCTGAGGTGCCGACAAAGCTCCATGGAAAGTTCGAGCAGGATGGGCCACCGTTCTGTTGGAGCTTGGTAACGCTGATACAAGATTGAAAATCTTACCCACATGACATTGGCACAAATTGTGTGTACACACAGATTGCCATTAACTAAGAAGAAGAAGAAGACCCCCAATTGTTTCCCTTAATTTCTACCCTGAGATCTTATACAAACTTATCATGTCAGCGTAGAGATCTCCGTACCACCGCGTACTTGTACTCGCGTATAAGTTAGACGAAGGTAAATAGTTTTTAGATCAGTTTCCTCGGCTTCAATTGAAACAGAGTAAGCCAATTCAAATAGGAAAATCAAATAGCTCACTCAAGTGTTTGTTGTCTTTCAGTTGATTGTGGATTCGTTAATATTAAATTACGCTTTCAATTTAGATTTATTTATATATATACTAATAAATTAAATTAAAGTGTCTGTTTGTAATTTCAAAATAAACATTTTTTTGGCATATAGATATGAGTGTATATACGATATCTAAACCAAATATAGAATTTATTAAACTTTTGGTTGTCTGTCTGTTTGTTCCAAGTTACCTCCGAAACGGCTGGACTTTTTTGAGAGATAGCTGAAGTTACTCCACGTAACTTAGGGTATTTTTGTTTTTTTCTAAAATAATTAGGATTCCGCGTAAAAAATTAAAACTCATTAAATTGTGAATAAAATTCGATTCAATGCACAATTTTACAGGCATGTATTTGAATTTCTGTGAAATATCTTTCCTTAATGTAAGTAGCAAAACAATATGGAAAATTATTAGGATTTCGTATAAAACTATATTACGCAGTGTAAATTATACGAAACGCAGGCGCAGCCGCAGGCACGCACCTAATTTATTTTAATATACTTCTCAGAAGGCATCGTTATCCTTACTGAAGGTAATGTCTCACCGTCTATCCGTTAGTTGGTTCATGAATCGAGAACTGAACTGATTTACGGAAAAAGTATTTTTTATATTTAATGTGGTGGTGGGTGGATCATTACGTGAACGATAGTGATGTCTGGAATTAACCAACATCTCTGTGCGCACCCGCTAACATTATTAACACAATGAGTTGTGTAGTTTTTTATATGACAAAAAAAAAAATGATATATATTATATTTATAAAAAAAAAAGAACCAGATCGAGTTTGTTGCCTGCGCTCTTCTCGACTGGGTTGTTTTCCGAACCGGTGGTAGTGTTTTAGACGTTCATAGGCGCCTTCTTAGGGCCTAAATTGAATAAATAAATTTTAATTTGATTTGATTTGAATAAGAATACTATTTACAGTCGGCATCATTGTTCAGAGCTACATCTACCGCTATTAAAGCATCTAGATAGCTCTGAATATATATTTGCTGAGTCCCAAAAACGATGTGGCTTAACGTGTCACTATGATGGGTTTTTCACAAGTGTATTGTGATCGCGATTCAGCCACCACTTCACTTAAATTATTAAATATAATATATATATATAATTGTAAAGAATAGAATATGTTTATTCATATGTAAAACATATTAATTGTATAATGCTTTGAAAGTTAAATAAACTAATCACCGATTGTTGGAGCCGCGCATTTACACATGTAGTTCGGGTAGATAGTTTTAGTTTTTTTGTTGATATCATTAGCAAATCTAGTGAGGGTAGTGAAACATTTTGGTCGTGGCCGCCACCGGCACCTCTCACCCGCTACCCGAGAGTCTCGTCGTACAATCCTTTGCGAGCACACGTGTGGACTGTTGTGTGAAATCGTTGTATCATAGTGGCACGTGCATATTATTGGACATACCACTTCGTTTGATAGTATATGAGGTATAAGTTCGCAACCACATAACAAGGACGTCAACGCTGACCTACGACTCCGCAGCGGTGGTAAAGGTGAGTGGTCTAGCCTTATCGAAACAGTGCACTCACTAGATCGTCGTCTTCGTAGATTTTCGCAATTAGAAAACCAAAGGTCGCTCCCCAGTTCGAGCGGGAGTGACCACCGATCAAACTCTTTTCATAGGTGTATACTAGATAAAGTATGTACCTGAAGTACATATGTTATGCTACCCTCACACGACCAACCTTCGTCGCGCGTTTACTAGAGCGAACCACTTTCCAAGAGTTCAATCGAACGTGCTCGTACATGCATAAACTAAAACACCAATCGAACGTGTGTTAATCTTAAAATATTTAAAAAGTAACCGCTAACAATTTGATACGGTTTTTATTTTCACCTGTTAACTGGAAGAATACGTTGTGTACTTTATCATATAGCTAACTTAAATGATTCCTTTCTGCCGTGGGGGTAGGCAGAGATTACGTCCTTCCACTTGCTACGATCTTGGCATACCTCTTTCGCTTCCTCTACTTTC
Organism: Samia ricini; assembly: GCA_014132275.2. NCBI lineage: Eukaryota > Metazoa > Arthropoda > Insecta > Lepidoptera > Saturniidae > Samia > Samia ricini. The sequence continues at coordinate 1,951,638 of AP028161.1, read as the reverse complement.
ATGAGCGCTTTCATACATGCTCGTCGGTTATGGGTACTTTTTACTTGGCCTTTATTTAACACATGATTGATTTGGTCTAGATACGTTCGCCTAGGTCGACTCTTACCGACTTGCCCATTCACCCTCGCCTTATAAATTAATTTCGTTAATCTTCTCTCATCCATCCTCTCTACATGCCCAAACCAACTAAGCGTACCTTTCTCTATTTTGGTCACCACATCCTCTACCACACCACAGCGTTCCCTTATCATACTATTCCTGACTTTGTCAATCGTCTTCACTCCAGCTATACTTCTCAGACTTCTCATTTCCACTGCGTTAATCTTACTTTCATGCTTCTTCTGCCAAACCCAGCATTCACTACCATACCTAAGTGTAGGGACCAGGACTCGTATAGTATATAGGTATATCATATATATGTAGATATATATTTAATAACACGCTTAGTCAAGGGATATTGCTCGCCAGTGATGCAGCAGGAACACACTTGTAGATGTTCCCAGACAAGTTTTTTCATTTTAAAGGCTGGTATCTCTATGATTTCAAGAAAACTAAGATCTGTACGATAAGATTCAAACACAAATCGATTAAGCAGTATCTTACTTAGACTACCATTATTTATTCGTTTAGAAATAAAGAAATGTGAAATTTCCTCCATTTATAATAATATCATATAAATTGGGTTTACATTAAAATCGTTGCAGGAGAAATGCTGTCGTGTGGACAGGGCTTTACGATGAAGCAACAGCGTCGTCGAAGCTGGGCGTCGAGGCTCGTTCGCGAGTGCCACGGACGGAGGAGCGGGCGGCGGGGTGCGTTACCATGGTAACCGTACGACCGAGCCACCTCAATTTTTGCCCTAGTTACGGCCCGGCAGAGCGATTCCGATACAAAGCTTTGCAGTTAATACATGGAAGGCCATGAATGTCAAACGATTGCTATTATGCCATTACCTTGTAATTTATAGATTAATTCTAACAGTTGCCACGATTAATTTCTACAATAATGTTAATTGATTATAATTCTAAGTAGTAACGTATTTCGTTTTAATCGACTTATAAAGGAAGGATCTCTATTTCTAGTTTCTAAATGTACGTTTTTTATCATGTAGCATGATCAATTTTTAGGACTTTTCACTAAGGTTTTTTTTTTATAATAGCGTACATATATACTATTTGCTTATACATTGCTTTTACCTCAATCTCCTTTGATGTTAAGTGACGATGTGGTCCAGGATGGTAAGCACACTAAGCGCCTATAAGTAATTTAAGGTATATGACTATAGATACTTTATTTTTAGAAAGCAAAATAAACCGACTTAAGCTAAAAAAAAATTCACAACAAAGTCGATTGAACTCAGGTAACATAAATACCGGGTAGATCTAATACAAATTAAAAAAGTTGTGTTTGAAAACAACTTCATCGTAAGTATAACTATTTTGTTATTTTTGAAGTTGATTTAAAAACAAAACGAAACTTTAATATTTATAAACATCGTCCTTACGTAATTAAATGCGAATAACGCTGCATGATTTAAAAAAAAAATACCAAGTACTACATGTCAAAATACAATACAAAAAAAATTTCTAAATTTAATCATGGCAATCTAACAAAAAAATATTGATAGAAAAATTACATACAAATTAATGTTTTCAACAGAATTTGATTTTTTCGCTAGGTATTTCTTAGTATCAGAATATGTGCAGTTAATACGAAATTTTGTAATGAAAACTGTAACATAGCATAAAAAATTGATCAACCCAAATGAAATATTCATAGACCGCGTAAGAATATTTTAAAGCAAAAAAATGACATAAGCCCTCGCTAAAAGTGCAAAATTAATCTCCGGACTTGGTTAAAATCGTCAGCAATTAACATCAGCATCGCTGCAGCAGCGCGTGGAGATAAAAATAATAATCGCTTAGTTCTAAAAGCGGAGGCAGGTAATTATTATAAAAAGCCGTATAAAGTTTCATACGAACAAGTAAGCTCTTCCGAAGCGAACTCGTCACAAAAGTGATTAATCGAGCGGCAGACACATAAAATATAATTGTTAGATTAGTGTTTGCATTTCTCTAATTATCTTTCTGTGTTTTGCCATACGTATTATATGTTAACTTTTTTTTTAAATATGTTAATCTACTTGAATACTTTCACGCTTTAAACATTTCATTTAAATGAAATCTAGATACATACTTCACATGAAACCCTGTTACTTGCACACTTAGTGATTTTACCACAGTATTACCTGATGTCAAGTGACGATGTGATTCAATATGATAAACATGCTAAGCCTAGAGGTACTGTTAACTGATACAACCCGAACACGTCCATATGGGAAGGAGCTTGTCGACAGCTTCCGAAAACTTGAGCCTGATAGCTATCCTGAGAGGCATTACAAAACGGCCTACCACCACCATACTATACCTTAATCGTAATGTTTTCTATTATCGAAAACTCAGGACACGTATAGAACGTGATAGAAGAATTCGATTTAAGTCCATTATTCTTAAATGCCAAGGAACAAAATCACTCGATACTGTAATGATTGGTTTCAACAGAATTTGTTTTTGTGATTTTTATTATTATTTATATATCATCATTATATTTATTTATTTAATTCATTAAGAAAATCCGAAGGTTTTCTATTAGTGTATTCATGTCAACTGTCAATATATCATACGCGTGCGCTCTGCTAATGTAACATAAGTTTTAATGGATTCATTGAGGAGGCCGTCTAAGAAAGAACATTTAAAATTTGAAAATTTGGAACGTCGTGAAACAATAGAATTTTACTGGCTTAAAGAAAAAGGTGTCGTGAGGCGGAGGACGTAAGAATAAAAATACGTTCTTTCAACCAATTTTTTAGATTACTATATAAAGTAACGTAATCAGACACTATGGATGATGAAGAACAAGCGACACTCAACGGATAATTTATTAGTAAATTGATGGGCTATAAAAGATCCGGGAACTCTATAACATTATACCGTGCAGACTTATGGATGAGGCAAGCGAAGATCATAGACGATGAGATAATTATTAGGACCGATATAGGACGGGTTTCTATGCGGGCCAGAGAGGGACTTTAAAGAGCTTTCCGCGATTGATCGAGCCGGTTTTTTATTCGTTGTATTTTTATTTAATTATGGTGTCAAGAGAACCTTCGGTTTTAAATATATTATATAATTTTTCATATTTTCATTTAGTTTTTTGTTTATTATAAACTTGTCTAAATGTAATTGAATTTTCCTCGGTCAATACATCGCACTCTCGATTTTTAAACAAAACAAAGTAGGATCTATAATATGTCAGAGGGCATAACAGTCAGAAATAAAAAAGAACCTATGACCATCGATGCGATATCCGATTACGCTACTACCCAACCATTAATTCAATTTAGACGGTTTTAGAAACATTGTTTTCTGATAAGAAAACAAAATATATTTTAAGTTACCTTAACATAGAGCTTTTTTTTCTTCCATGTATTGCTATCAGCCATCATCTCTTATTTACTCCTCTTTTCATACATATTATCCCTCACACACTTTTCTCGTAAGATGAAAAACGATTCCCTTTTAATTTTTTTCTACCACTGACGCTACTTTCAAACACCTCTAACATATTCATTCATGATTTTATCCATTCTTGTCACAGCACACGTTTATTTCAACAATCACATCTTAGCTACATACAATTTATTTCTCATCCAATTTCTTACTACCCCAGTATTTTACATACAGGCTGATACTGTTTTAAATATTACTTATTCAACCGAGAAGCTATCGAGTAATACAAGCTCACTGTATTCATTTAGTATTAAAACGAACACGTTAACTGGGCTGTCAGCGGCACGCTACCGGCTAACGAGGGCAATGGGGTTTCATTAATTATTTTTACAACTAACCCTCTCATCCTCCTTACGTCCGAGCTCCGCGTTATATCACACGATTGGATTTAACTCTGTATACTGATCGATTTCGAGATTAAAAAACAAAAAAAAATCATTTAACTTTTCATGTAGTCGAACTTGGCAAAATTAGAATCAAAATCAAAATCAAAATTTATTTATTCAATTTAGGCCCTAAGAAGGCGCTTATGAACGTCTAAAACACTACCACCGGTTCGGAAAACAACCCAGTCGAGAAGAGCGCAGGCGAGAAACTCGATCTGGTTCTTTTTTTTTCATAAATATAATATATATCATTTTTTTGTCATATAAAAAACTATACAAATCGTAGTTTTAATAATGTTAGTGGAAGCACAGAGATGTGGGTTAATTCCAGACATCACTATCGTTCACGTAATGATCCACCCTGTAATAACCTTTTGAGATTAAAACTTGCTTGACATAATACTTGAACTTATTGTCAGGTAAATCGGTAATGTTACTTGGGATCTTATTGTAAAACCGAATAAAGCTTTTATTAGACTTACCTAACCTAAAGCGTGGGACGGACAACTTGTCTTTACTTCTAGTATTAAAATTATGACGATCATTCACTAGATCGAGCTTGTCTAAATTTTTACGAATATGCATTAAGTTATCGAAGATGTATTGGGAGGGCAAAGTTATATTAGAATCTATCGACAGTCGATGTAAATGTACTGAGCTACATCTACCACAGATAAAAACCTCTAGGTAGGTCTGGATATAGGTAGCACTGGTTGCTCGCAAAACGCGACGCGGTGAAACGGGTCACTGTGATAGATACATAAACCCTAACACCCTGCAAAAATAGAAATTGGAATTATAAAAAGTGAACGAAAAAAAAGCAACAGTTCCTAACAACAATATTTCAGATCGCATCGTTAAGTACCTTAATACGAATAAATCGACTTTTTCAAACAAGATTCATAGTACTAGATCTAGTGAATGATGGTCATAATTTTAATACTAGAAGTAAAGACAAGTTGGCCGTCCCACGCTTTAGGTTAAGTAAGTGTAATAAAAGCTTTATAGGTAATAGTATTCGGTTTTACAATAAGATCCCAAGTAACATTAGCGAGTTACCTGACAATAAGTTCAAGTATTATGTCAAGCAAGTTTTAATCTCAAAAGGTTATTACAAGGTGGATCATTACGTGAACGATGGTGATGTCTGGAATTAACCCACATCTCTGTGCTTCCACTAACATTATTAAAACTACGATTTGTATAGTTTTTTTTTATATGACAAAAAAAAATGATATACATTATATTTATGGAAAAAAAAAGAACCAGATCGAGTTAATCGCCTGCGCTCTTCTCGACTGGGTTGTTTTCCGAACCGGTGGTAGTGTTTTTGACGTTCATAAGCGCCTTCTTAAGGCCTAAATTGAATAAATAAATTTTGATTTTGATTTTGATTGACTTGATGGCTGTCTAGAAATACTATAGATTACATAACAAACAATGAGATAATTATGTCCTCTTTTTTGCAGTTATAGTTGGTGGCCATAAAACATGTTTTCGAAACAGAGGCAGGTCTTACCGCCATAAACTTATATGAAATATGTTGCCTTGGTGGCGCATTATTATCAGGATACGACTGTCGTTCTGAGGTCTCGGGTTCGATCCCAGTGTCGGGTCAAGTGATATTGGGTTTTTTTCTACTGAGTATCATCCCGGAGTCTGGAATTTGTGCCCGATATGGCGACAGGCTCCGCCTCCTGTCACATCTGGGACGGAACTAAGCTCGGCGAAATATGGGTGGTGTAGTTCGCTATTTCACCTCTGCCTAACCCTTCGGAGATAACAAGCGTGAGCTTATGTTATGTTATGAAATATGTTGTTACTTGAGTCACAGTATAATTTTTGCGGTAATCTAGGCTAAGCATTAAGCCTTAAGTTTAAATGACACAATCGAAACTCAAAAACAACATTTTACAAAAGTATCAGAATAAATGAAGGAATATTTTCAAAATTCAATTCAAAAGAAATTACTTCTTTTTTTTTTAAGATAAAACGTGACGTATTCAAGAATAAACTACCAAAGATAAAATAATTTAATAATGAAGTCGGCTATAACATAGGAATAAGTAAAAATATCTTAATAAATATACTCACAATAACTCAGTAATTGAATCTCTACATGTTAATATTAATTATATTTACCTATTCATATCAATTAACTACATATGTACTTATTGCATTGTTTTAAATTTAATGTTTAATTTCAACCGAAAGACGTCCACTGCTGGGCATAGGTTTCCCCCAAAGATCTCCACGACGGCCGGTCTTGCGCCACTTGCATCCAGCGGACTCCCACGACCTTCACCAGGTCGTCGGCCTACCTTGTGGGGGGACCTAGCCCCTTTCCGTTTTAAGAGCAACTTAATTTAATTTCACGACAGAAAATGGAAAGAAATAATACACTACAATTAAACCTCCTCATGAAAATAGGTTATCATAATAAAATGAATTAAAAAAACCGATAGCATAGTTTCTAAAAAAATCAATAGTACAAACAAACTAAGTAAACTGTGTGCTTTCCTTTTTTTTTTTAAATCTATTAATTACTTATTACACGAATCAATAGACGATACGAAACAGATCAACTAAGGAACAAAAGAAAAACATTAACAAAAACAGTCGTCCGGGTCGAAATAGAAGCGAGCGGTATTCCACCTAAGCGAACGACTCGCCGTGATTAACAAAACTAATCGACAATGAGATGCTGAGATAAAACCACTCAGTTTGTAAATAATATATGCGAAGAAGATATATTTGCTATATATTAGATATAAATCGACTCCGTAGAAAATACTAAATTATTTATTAATAAAGACTAAACCTTCGAACATTCTAACAAGCCTATGGCATTTTTTTACGCATTTTCTAACTTTCCCCTATCCTATCACTCGCTAATCCAAAATTAATATTTATGGATAAATTTTAGCGGGAACTAGATTAACCGTGTTATCGTATCCAACCTATTCACTAATTAACACCACGTCCCCCGATCTAAGAGGACAATAAATATATAATTTTTGAAGCTACTTATTTTGTCTCAAAGTTAAATATCCCAAAATGTACTAAATTATCTTATATTTACCTAAAGAATCGCATCGCTTAATTAACTTACGGAATGTTGTCTTCGGAAGCATCTATAAAATATACAAGCTTATTATGAAAAATATTAATTACACTATATAACATAGGTAATGTCAGCGAATAGATTGTTCCCACAAAAAAAAGTTGCCAAAAGAATAATAATTCAACGCCAGTAGGTCGGTCAACGTAGCGACTTGCTACGCCGTAGTAACCTACTACAGCGTAGCGCTACACAACATAAATACACACGTAGCACAAGCAATTTAGCGTGTTGTTTTTTGCAACGACCTATATTTATAGTGGCAGCGCGGAGGCGAAATAGGCCTGTAAAGTTATGAACACACAACGTTAGGTAATTGACATAGTTACCGGCGCAGTAGCCAGCCGGCGATCACAAACGCGCCTTCGACTCTGTTTACCGGTACTATATTAGATGCATAAATAACCGGGCCATGTTCGATGTTAACGAGATCGCTCAGCGTGCGACGAGCTCGCTCGAGTTCATAATAAACCTTCATATCGATGTATTAAAATCTATGATTAAAGGTGGTATATTACATTGGGATGATTTCCTTATATGTTATTACTATTAGCGGCTACGTACTACTAGAAGTGTGAAGAAGATTATGATAATTATAGACAATGTCTGTCTCTGTTAATATGCTGAATCGCATATATGAACCGATTGTGAACGATAGTGATGTCTGGAATTAACCCACATCTCTGTGCTTCCACTAAAAACTACGATTTGAATAGTTTTTTATATGACAAAAAAAATGATATATATTATATTTATGAAAAAAAAAAGAACCAGATCGAGTTTCTTGCCGGCTCTTCTCGACTGGGTTGTTTTCCGAACCGGTGGTAGTGTTTTAGACGTCCATAAGCGCCTTCTTAGGGCCTAAATTGAATAAATAAATTTTGATTTTGATTTTGATTGACATGATGATAACAGTACAATAATCTTTACTTTCCATATTTAAGTGACAATATGGCAGTTGACTCTAAAATAAGTCGCAAGAACATAACTAGTGTTTGACGATAAATTTTCGACTCTTCATGACAATAATTTCCTTCATCGAAAACTCTGACTAGGATTCAAACATACACGAATCGACACGGTTTTCGATGATTCTACCACCAAGCCATCACAGTCGCATATTACACTGAACTTTCAAAACCATCATTAAGTGTGTCTTCTAAACCAAAAATCGACAAAACGTTAGAAATTAGCAAATGATACATCAACATCGAAACGAAAACGAATTCTAGAAAAATAACGTATCACCGACGTACACACATTGCTTGTTCATGTGTGACATGTTACAAATAACCAGCGATGTGATGCGGCAAGCTATGGAATATGACATTTTGCAAAATGTCTTTTCGCGTCGACATCCCGATTGTCACTCGAAGCGACGGTTTATTTATCACATACATAATGAAACGTCAAAGAGTATCGAACCGCTATCGGTCAGTACGTTATCAATACACGTGTCGTTTTTATTCGACGTATTTTTTACAAATCCTACACATTATGCTTATGATTAATTATTTTATAGATAAACATAGAACTGATTCACATATCAATGATTTTAACCCTTTCACGGCCAGGGGAAACATTTTTCCCATTGTAAAATTGGCAGCTGTCTATTTAATTATAACAATATTTGAATTTCAATTTGAAAAATATTCAAAAAATGTTTCCCACAAAACTCTAAAAGAGATAGACTTACAAATGTATCATTTTATGATTTTAAAAACTCATATACTCTATGTTTAAAAAACTAAAAGAAACAGTTGTATGGTAATATTTACTCTCTGCCTACTTATGGTCCTGAAAGGGTTAAATAATATATCCATTCTTCTGTAAACTTTTTACCATATATTTTGTTAAATTAAATATAACATATAGAACGTGTTGTCAGACGGAGCGACTGTCAATTTTTTATTCGAAGTTGATGCCATAATAATTTAAATATAATAAAGCTTAAGAATAAAATAGTTATTTATCAATTATTATTCACTCTAAATCCTCGGTTTTCAAACTGGGTGACGCGGAAAGGAAAGCGCCAAAACGTTTTTTTTTTTTTCATCTTATTTATTTACTAGTTTTCTTATTTATTTGTTTAAGGAAAGCGTGACATCGAAAATGTTCTAAACTACTTTACCAATGTATAATTTACATCTAAAATCAAGAAGTGAATCAAGAAAACTCCAAACATGAGTTCTGAATTAATGTCGCATATTCACTACGCAGTCAGTTTATACTTATATTACTGTACATATGTGTTTGTTCCCTGTATTATTTTTGCCTTGTTAAGAGACAATAGAAGCCCTCCGGCGTTCATTGTTTATAATGAGCTACATTCATGTTTATAGAGACGTAACTAGCTCACTCACTCTCTAGTAACATCTCTACGGTTCTAGAAAAATATAATAATCGAAATAAACGTAGACGTTATATTAGAAAAACAGGACAGAATGGAAGAAAAAAATTATTATGAAATAATAGCATTGTGAATGGGCATTTTCCAATACCCGACTGGCTGGCTACCTCCATCAAGTTTAATAATCTATCTCCGAACACTTTTATTCCGGCAGTAGTAGCACTTGAAAACCAGTTCATCCATGGTTAGCGTGTAGCTAAGAGGAGATTGTTTTTATACGCTAATCGATCTTCTTTCATCTTCTTTTTTTGTAATTTAATTGAAATTAAACCACTACACGACAATCAAAACAAATAAAAAATTGCACGTTCAGTACTACACACGTGAAAGAAGCGAAACTTAAAAAAAAAATAGTGTGAGAGACAGAGAGACAGAAATCATAACAAATAGAAAAATGTAACTGATATAGACACCGTCAGACTTTTTTTTTTTTTTTTTGACGGGGGGAAATGCATTTACGCACTCACCTTATCTATTGTATTAGTGAGACCGAAGTCCCCCAATACAATAGGTGAGGGGGCACGGAGGGACGAACTCCGTGCCAGTGTGGGACTCAAACCCGGGCGAGAATAGCCCGGGAATACCCACTAAAACCCCCCGGGGCCGTCCGCCGCATTTGGTATGGGGGCGATACGGGATTGCAAGGCATGCCGCCGCGTCGCCACCTGCGGCGAACCCACCAGGCCTCGTCTGTGCAATGGCCCAGTGGAGGTGGGGGGAGAACTTCTCTACCCCACCCCCTCGCCCGCCCCTCCGAGGGGAGGCATGACCTGCTGGTCAGGTCATCAAACCGGGGGACAGGACGTACCTTCTGCCCCCCATCACACCGTCAGACCTACTGGGCCCCTCAACTAAATGACTGAATAGGTAATTGACAATACTAGTTTCAGTTAAGAACTCCACCCAGCATTTAATAGGAGTGAGTAGTATATTGTATTCCCACTTTCGATAGTATAGTTATGAGAACGCTTTCTCAAAAACGAATATAGCACAATTAAAAAAAATTACAGTCAAACACTACATATATTGTGCTTTTTCTCTTTTTCTCTAACATACGTATTTTTAATATTCAAAATAATGAAGCTTGTATTCTTTTTTTTTTGCCCTAGCTAATGCTGTTGACCGGAAGGGCCTTTACAGCTTCATCGAACTTTGGGGGCGAGTGCTGAAGGCACTTAGCCGCAATAAGGTGACTAGCTCAAGGGCTACCAAAGTGGTACGAACCTCGGCTTGGCCGTTACCTGAGTATAAAACTCTCTCGCGAGTTTGAACCTAGCTATTCCCTACATTTTTTATTTATTAATAATAAAAAAAAGGTTCCTTACAGGAACTATGTACCTGCATGTTATGCATGAGTGTGTATGGAGTGTTGTGTGTGTAATTGCTCAATGCATGGGCAGTGTTACTGTATCGCGCTGGCGGCGACGTCAAGAGCCTCCCCAGTTGGGGAACGAGACACGTCTTGGATCGCCGCCTGAGTCTCTTGTATTCTGAAATTTTCTGTCTTGAAATTTTACTCTCAACGCGCGCTATGAAGTTTCATTACAAAAACCTTAGAAATTATCATGAATTTAATTAAAAATCTAAGTTATAACGGCCCACGTTTATAAGGGAAACATTTATAAGGCACACCTTATTGTTAATATCTTAAAACAAGCACACAAACATGAAATTAACAAAGTACGTACCTATGAGTACATGAGACACAAACTTGCATTATTATCTCTGACTCGTTCAAATAAAACACATTACATATTAGATATGCGTATTGCTAAAAACATAACTTATTCCGAAGAACCAATAACCTGAAAAGCAAATCGTCGAGCGTTTACTGTAGTTACACGTAACATTTTCCCTCGCAGACATTTCAGACTGTCAATGGATTTCAATCAATTTTTATAGTCTCCTTTATTAATTCTCTCCTATATTGCACGATCCAACATGACTAAACGGTTATTCCTTATATCATATTTAAATTGATAAACGGTTCTACGACACATTCCTTTTACTTATTGAAGATAGAATTTATTCGTTTTTATTTAGTTACAACTGTTATTAAATTACTAAACCAAATTACACTGATGACTATAATAAAAATGGGGGAATATGTATTTATTTGATTGCAATTTGAATCTTAGACAATTATTATCTTAAGCATAGATAACAATATTTTTACGAACAATAAAATACAATCACTAATATGCCTCAATCTTTGAACGTTAACCAGTATATATTTCTAGTTTTCTATAAAACTAGTTTAATCTAACAGACTTTGTCCTTTTTTTTTTTTTTTTGACGGGGCGAAATGCATTTACGCACTACCCTTATCTATTGTATTTAGGGGATCAAAATCCCCCAATACAATAGATAAGGGGGCACGGAGTGACGAGCTCCGTGCCAGTGTGGGACTCACCCAGGCGTGAAGCGCCCGGAAATACCCACTAAAACCCCCCGGGGCCGTCCGCTGCATTTGGGATGGGGGCGACACGGGGTCGCTTTCGCAAGCACCGCGTCGCGGGAAGACTTTGTCCTACCAGTACAGTTATAACTTATAACATTTTCCACATTTGAATATTAATTTATATAAATTTTTATGGCGATCGTTTGAACGATATAGAAGCGTATATATTGAGAGCACAATCTAGTGGACGAGGTATAATCAAATGGATAACATAAAACCTTTTTCGTAATAAAATACATAGATACGCGGTATCTAAGATGAATGTACATATATATGAACATTCATTGTTGTACATGGATCCTATACCCGGGTCGAGTCCCGTACTTCAGATAACACGCATTATGCTGCACCCCACACCCCTGAACACTGTAATTTCCCTTAACTTCGCTTAGCGCTGGGCAAATTTCGCGGAATTTACGTCCGTAAAATTCACCGATTCAGCGCCTTAAGCAAAAGTTCGAAGAATCTTTCATATATATATATATATATATATCATATATCTATCTTGCGGCTGAGTGCCTTCAGCACTCGCCCCCAAAGTTCGGTGAAGCTGTAAAGGCCCTTCCGGTCAACAGCATTAGCTAGGTCAAAAAAAAAAAAAAAAAAAAATCATATATCTGCCTCGGTAGCGCAGTTGTATTACATACGACTGCCGTTCTGAGGTCTCGGGTTCGATCCCCGGGTCGGGTCAAGTGATATTGGGTTTTTTCTACTCAGTATCATCTCGGAGTTTGGAATTTATGCCCGATATGGCAACAGGCTCGCCCCCTGTCACATCTGGGACGGAACTAAGCTCGGCGAAATGTGGGTGGTGTAGTTCGCTACATCACCTCTGCCTAACCCTTCGGGGATAACAGGCGTGAGAATATGTATGTATGTATATATATATATATATTCAGTAATATTTTATTTCGTCGTCGTTCCAGTCGAGTTCGCAAATTTAACATCCAAAATAATTACCTAATTAATACTTTTCAAACTTTCCTTTAATACACGGACGTGTCCGTCGTATATTAAAGCAAACGTCGAGAACGTCGGCTGACTGTTGGCACGTTTTGAATTCATTAAACAGAGGCGCGCGCCCCACGTTATGTTATACCAGAGACATTATTTGACATTATTCTGCGGAGTTTGAAGAGAGCTTATTGTGAGGCAAACGTGAACAAATTTCACAATTAAGGCCCGCACAAAGTGCATGGCAAATGAAGTCTAATGGTTTCGGGAAGCGACATCTGGCGTACGGTAGAGTAATGTTATAACGACCTTATTAGGTATACTATAATGTGACTTGTTAGCAGATATTCGACATTAATAACATGTAGTTAGATAAAATTTGTGGGTACAAACGTTTTGTCTGCCACTAGTAACCTTATATGGTATCTTAACATTCTTATGAGCCCTTTGATACGTTCATCAATGAAAACCATACTAGAATATGAAAAATCAAACCTACCTCCATCAACGAAAAATCCAACCACACCACGATTGAGCGATTATTATCGTTTCAAATTAGGTCCTTCTCATTCAAACATTTATCCGCGCTTAAGTTTCGGAGAAATTGAAATCGATTTCTTAGATTATGGATGAGATTTCAATAAAAAAAATAATTATTACAATTTTGGATCAGTCAAAATAAACACGGATCAATTAAAAACGTTATTTTTAAAATTAAGTAAATTTATATAGACAGTAAGTAAATAAAATATAATAAATATAATACAATGAGTAAATATATAAATTAATATATACTCGTATATTAAAAATCTTACATATTTCAACCAATAATGGTAATAAATGTTAAACACTGTAGAAATGGGGCACAACTCTTTCTCCGTAAACCAAACCAAACTGCAAACCGCTTCATAAAATTGCAGTGTCTGTTTGTAATGTCAAAATTATTTTTTTCTACTAAATAGAAAGAATGTATATACGATACCTATAACAAAAATACAATTTTTTAAATTTTTCTCTGCTGTCTGTAGATCTGTCTCTTTGTTCCGACTAATCTCCGGAACGGCTGGACGGATTTTGACGGGACTTTTTTTGTTAGACAGCTGAAGTTACTCCGGGTACTTTTCGTAAATAATTAGGGTTCCACGTAAAAAAATTAAAACTCCTAAAAAGATTAATAAAATCCTATTCAATGCACAGTTTTACGGTTAAGTGCTTGAATTTATGGGACATATTTTTACTTTATCTTACTACTAAAAAAATAAGGGTTCCGTTTAAAAAAATTAAAACGCAGTGAAGAATATATGAAACACGGGCGCAGCCGCGGGCACACAGCTAGCATACAATATCACGAATAATAAACAAAGCATTTAATCAATGTACTTGGTAAAATTTATTTAAGTATACAGTAAAATGTGAAGCCGTCTCGTAAAACCGGGCGATTGGAAGTCGACTTAAGAAGAAGAATTCATCTAATTACTTTGTTAATCTCGTATTTCAATTAACTTACTTCGTAATCCCTTAAATATTAAAGCGGCCATTAAAACTGGATATTTCGATTTAACAATCTAAATACTTTACGAAGTTCATAATAAAATTATTTACGATAATCCATAAATAATTAATATCTATGAATAACAATGGTGTCTTAACGGCTTATAAAGCCATTGGCTCAGTACCTTATCGTGATGGTCATTTCAGTGTCGATTGCGCTTTTAGGGTTTTTTTTATACCACTAAAGTCGGAAACAGGCATCCCATCTGCCTAATGGTAAGATGTCACTGTAGCTTAAGGACACCTTTTTTTTTGACGAGGGGAATGCATTTACGCACTTTCCTTACCAATTGCATTAGTTAGACCGAAGTCCCCTAATGCAATAGGTAAGGGGGTGTGGAGGGACGTCTCGCTACACCAGTGTGGAACTCACCCGGACGTGAAGCGTCCGGAAATATCCACTAAGCCCCCCGGAACCGCCCGCCGCATTTGGGATGGGGGCGATACGGGATTGCGTTAGCATTGCTCCGCGTCGCCCCCTGCGGCAGGTCCAACAGGGCCACGTCAAAAAATCAGTTAGGAGTGGGGGACCCACAGGCTCTCTCAAATTCACCCGCTTATCTATGAGAAGATTCATCCAGGGAGGGGAGGGGGCTTATCCTGACACACAGGTACCACCCCCCGCCCACAGCTTATTGACACCTGCAAAATCAGAGCAATCACTTGCGCCTTGCCAACTCTTTCAAAAAAAAAACTTTCTCACGCTCCTTTTGAATAACTCCATGATGTAAGGGTGAACTCGCAACAAATATTACTTAAGCATCAGTGGGGTCAACATCAGCAAGCATCAGCATTTATGTTTTGTTTATTTTTTATGAAATGGAGACCGGATGTCTGTATAGTGATTACATAAGCAATATTAGTGTTCGTTTTTCCGTTTAAAATTGTGCCAATTCTTACGTAATTAATAGGGGGTAAAAGCTTTGCTTACTGTTTTTAACAAGGAGGAGGTGGGGGGAAGGATCAAAATTTTGCCTACGTTATAATTGAACGGCCCCTTACTAGTAGCCTAAATTGACTGCTTAGTGTGACAAGATCTAATGCAAACTGCCTGACTCTACACATTGTTTAGCGTTATAGAGATATATCGTTTAATATGTCGATTACCCATAAAAATGAGACAATAGGAAAACAATGGAAAGCTGGCGTAAACGCCAGGTTAGTGCTCAAGGGGTTAATATTGAAACAGCGATGACAATCAAAAGAATAAATTTATTACACTCTTCGGTACCTACAGAATTACCTATTATACCTATAATGCCGACAGTCCAGGTAAATAGAAGATTGACAATAAAGCAACAAACTAACAAACAAAAGAACGTACACACCAACAGTTCCTATTAATTTCGGCAACTTACAAACGTACTGTTTATTGCTTAAATTAATGACACACTGTTGTCGTTAGAGTGTATCATTGTATGAGCAAGGTGAACCAACCAGAGTCAAAGTAATTTTGACGTTTTAATGTCCTTGTCGTCAAATAGAGTGACCTTAAATAGGGTTTCCTCTGTATATACTAACCAGCAGTTCCCGCGACTTCATTCGCATACAAAATTTATATTGATCAAAATGATTCACTATAGAATACTTAGTTTATATATTCAATTCATGACAATGTAATGATGTTATATTTTTTACTTAGCTCAGTTTTATCTTTATAATTTTGTCAGATAATACAATTTTTTTTTTCACGAAATAGGCTCAGTGATTTGGCTACAATCTCACCTGTTGTTAAGTGATGGTGTAGTCCAGGATGGTAAGCACACTAAGCCTAGAGGTACTGGTTCTCAAATAACGCTGGCGGAACACACCTATTGGTATTTGTCGGACAGGTCAAACTTGAGGGTGCTAGCTACCCAGGCGGGCATCATTAGAAAATGCCCTACCACCATGCATCCAATTATGATTGGAGAAAAGAATCCTGTAAATGGATTCAGTGATTCACGAACTATAAGTCAAATAATGGACAGAGAGATTGATACTATCTTTTATATAAAGTAAGGATAAAAATTTAAAGGAATACGATAGCTCATGGTTCATATTATTAATGTCTATCTATCTATCTATTCAACCGAAAGAGGTCCACTGATGATGGACATAGGTCTCCCCCAAAGATCTCCACAACGACCGGGTTTGCGCCACCCACGTCCAGCGGAAGTTATGTAACAAAACATATCGACGGCCGTAATCAAACTTGGCATAAGGGACAAACGGCTACTTTACAGGAGAGCCAAAAAAACAAAAATGATTGGAAATTTGGACATAAGTTAGGCCTTTTTAGGCTATATTGAAATGGTTTATATGGTTCTATTTAATTTTTAGTACTCTAATACTTTATTTTGTCTATTTATCCTGTAAAACTTCAGTTACAAGGATAGCTTGCCCCTTACGTCCAAAATAAAAAAAATACGTCCTTTAAGGCCTACCATTTTTATTGCACATGAGTGTAAAATGACGTAAAGCTATAAACATTATATTAAATAGACTCATTTAGCGTAAGTGTTTTATCGTATATTAACGGTTTTAAATATTACTAGTTACTAATTACATGAAAAGAAATTATCGAGAAATGAAAAAGAAACCTATCTAAATCGGTCAGCCCTCCTAGATTTCTAAGCCAAATAAAAAACAGACAATCATACAAACAAATAGACATTGATTTTTATGTAACTTAAGGAAAGAAGAAAACGTGGCTTGATAAATATAATTACAATCACGGATTACCATAGCCATTGATTGATTAAGTTATATGCACATATGTATTCTTTTTTACTCGCAAAATTTAATCTCGATAGACATGAACTTAGTTATATTACTTAAAACGTACTAATATTAAAAAAAATAGTTACATAAATGAAGAGATTTCGTTGAAAAAGCGAAATATTTTCAAAGAACATGAAAAACCTTTTCGTGTTGTAGTTTTAACGATCATTTATGAAATTATGGCAACTTCTCTCATGTGACGCGTGAAATTAAAACTTTTACAATAAATAGCAACGTATATCTGAATAAATATATGACTCTTTCGTAGATTAATTCCCTAGTGACGTTTTAGTATATTATATTTTATTGTTATATTTAGAAATATTTATGATATATTTTAGTAAATCAATTTGACAAAAAAACATTATGAGAGACAATAGTAAAGAGTAAACGTTATAATACGCAAACGGAGCCGCTTTCACAACTAGTCTAGTGTAACATTTTAACACATAATGTAGTTGACATAGATATAGTTTTTTTTAAATTGTTTTAAAGTTTTTAAATTTATACAATGCAACTTTTTTTTCTTTCAATCTTGTATGTAATATTTAAAAACAATCGTGCAATTCCATACCTACTGTGATCTTATTTGTTTATAATAGACTGTAATTCAGTTATATAGCTATCACGAAAAATGGTATTAAAACACATTCGCTGTCTTCCAAAGTGTTAAATAAGTTATACCAACGACAAACATTCGTATTTTTCGACACTTCTAAATGATCGTTATTTATGAAAACCGCCAGACAACCGTTCGTTTCATGTTACCAGCAATAAAATCTGTGCGTAATAAATATTAACAATAAATATTTAAATTTCATAGAAAGCAATCGTATAATGTTAGACTTATGGAATATTATGAAGTTTTAAAAGATTATATATTGATAGGACATTGAAGAAACCAATTTAGAAAGCATAACAAAAACAGAATAATATAATTCCTCCGTCTTAAAGTAACCTCTTCGTAAGTCATATGTTTGTAATACATACCTTTACCATCTCCAAATACTCAAGACTGAAGTACTCACATGAATTTCAGGAATATTACAAAATATCTGAGTATTCTAAAGGTGTTTCACGACTGGCAATACTGTGGTACACTTTATGGGCAATAACCGAGCAATATGGCGGCCGGCGCGGCGCGGCTTGGCGGCAGATATTTTCGGCGCTAAATTTTCGAGACGAAGTGTTGTCGTTTATAATTTATCGCGTTCTGTTGTCTTCGGTTAAATAATATCCTGATATTCGTGTGTACACGGTAGATACGTATATTAAGGAGATTTATGTTTGTTTTTCTCGAATTGTACAAACTTATCTGTTCGCACAAGGATTTATTCGACCATTGTCTTTAACAAACATGCATTTATCAAAACATTTCTTTATTATTTTATTAAGTCAAAGTCTATATAAGATGTAGAAGAAGATAATATTATAAACAGAAGGTAATTTTAGTTACTAATTTATATTGACTTTACAAGACTTTTGTTTAAAAAGGTTCAAATTCTTATATACCTATTATAATATATGCTTACTTTATATGTTATACATTTAATTCATGTTTGCATTATTACTAATTTCGTTTCAAAATTAAGGTATAAATTTAGATTGCCTAAATGGGTTTTAATCAGTAAGAAGATACTATGAAAATGGACATAGCTTACAGTACTTTAGTTAATACCACAATTAACCCTTGTGAAATCAAGATTTTTCCTCGAAAGCAATATTAATCTGTAATTTACCAGTGTTGCGTGTGTTTTTATACATTGAAAATGTACAAATTCATTTTCGCATATTATAAATTGGCAATGTCCCTCGTTTATTACTTAATCAACTAATATTTTCTAGACTGGTTTTAAAATATATTATTCTAGAAATTAAAACATATTTTTAGTTTAATAGTGAATTAAGTCCGCGTAAGAAATAACCATCAATACTTTTTATCTAATCGAATTTAAAAAAATAATGCTATGAATAATAATGATTAAGATTCGTTAATTCGTATATGCAAAAAAAATACTAAATAATTTTTGTTTAGCGAAACTATAAAAATTTACTTGAGTGTTACATTTATCAGTGTAAAGCTTATGGAAAAATCGTTGTTTGAGAGATTACTCTCTAAAATCCCAATCGGAACTATCAGAGAAGGCTCAATCCATTAGTATCCAATACGCATATGTGTGTTATATATATATATATATACGAGCGAACGGTTACAGAGTGCTCAAACATGTTGATACTAAATAAAGAACGTGAATAGATCGCGCTTCGGCTTCGAATCGAAACGTAAATGTGAAAAACTTGTAAATACAGCGTTTTGAATTTATATTTCATCGAACTACGGGAAAAATCATTACGCGTTTGCTTAGTAGAGGCATGAAGACGCCCCAGGTATGAATGAATACTTTTTATCCTTGAACAATTAAATACCTACTGCCTCATTAACGATATTTACAAAACGATAAATGTATACTAATAAATACAATTAAAGTGTCTGTTTGTAATGTTAAAATAACATTTTTTATTAAATACATATGAATGCATACCTATAACAAAAATACATTTTTTTTTTAATTTTGTCTATCTGCCTGTTTGTTCCGGGTAATCTCTGGTACGGCTGTACTGATTTTAACGCGACTTTATTGGGTAGATAGCTGAAGTAACTCCGTGTAACTTTTGTTTTACGAAATTAATTAGAGTTCCGCGTAAAAAAAATAAAACTCATGGTATTTCAAACAATATCCGATATAATGCACTGTTTCACTGGCAGGTATTTGAATTTTGAAAAGTATTTTTGCTTAATGCTAGTAGCAAAGTGTTTGGAAAATAATTAGGGTTCCGTATAAAAAATTAAAAACTATATTACGTGGTGAAAAATATATGAAACGCAGGCGCAGCCGCGAGCGCACGCCTAGTAGAAATAAATATATTTCTCACAGATTCAAACATTTACCAATAAAACTGTGTATTGAGTTGAATTCTGTTTACAATGTCATTAGTTTTAATTTTTCACGCGGTAACCTAATTATTAGTATTAAATTTATTAGTAAATTAGTAAATATATTAGTAGTATTAAAAATAAAAGTAGCGCCTAAGTTTACGGTTTGTTCCTTTAGATAAAAATGTCATCAAAAATTGGTTCAAAGTCGTTCCGGAATTTATCCAGAACAAACAGACAAACACAAATTGTTTGTAAATTCATCTGTATTTTACTAAAATACTGTTATTTTTATGTTACAAACAGACACTTCAATTTCTATAGATAAGATCCTAATGAATATTTCTATACACTGACAATTTATTAGTACATAGTTTCTTTTATATATATCACAAAGAAAAAATAAAACTTTATTCAATTTAGGCCCTAAGAAGGCGCTTATGAATGTCTGAAACACTACCACCGGTTCGGAAAACAACACAGTCGAAAAGAGCCGGCAAGAAACTCGATCTGGTTCCTTTTTTTATAACTTCAGAATATAAATATTATTTTTAATTAAAATCTATACAAGTCATAATTATAAAAAATAAATAAGAGAAAATATATATTTTTTAATTTACTCTTCTTTTAAGATTGTAAACAAAAAAATATGCACCTGATAAAGGACCTACGGAAAAATACTAACACTTGATAAAATAACATAAGCTTACGCCTGTTATCCCCGAAGAGTTAGGCAGAGGTGAAATAGCGAACAACACCACCCATATTTCGCCAACCTTCGTTCCGTCCCAGGTGTGACAGGGGACGAGCCTGTCACCATATCGGGCACAAATTCCAGACTCCGGAATGATACTCAGTAGAAAAAAAACCAATATCACTTGGCCCGACCCAGAGATCGAACCCGAGACCTGAGAACGACAGTCGTACCGTAATACAACTGCGCCACCGAGGCAGTCAAAAGCAATTCATATACTGAGTAATATGAATCATTGGCACGGTACTTATTAACCACCTGTGACGTCGGTTTTCGACGACGACTAAGTATAGCCTTCAACAAAACTCAGATCACGAGTTGTGATATCTCATATCCCTCCCAATACATCTTCGATAACTTAATGCATATTCGTAAAAATTTAGACAAGCTAGATCTAGTGAATGATCGTCATAATTTTAATACTAGAAGTAAAGACAAGTTGGCCGGAACCACGCTTTAGGTTAAGTAAGTGTAATAAAAGCTTTATAGGTAATAGTATTCGGTTTTACAATAAGATCCCAAGTAACGTTACCGATTTACCTGACAATAAGTTCAAGTATTATGTCGAGCAAGTTTTAATCTCAAAAGGTTATTACAGGGTGGATCATTACGTGAACGATAGTGATGTCTGGAATTAACCCACATCTCTGTACTTCCACTAAAAACTACGATTTGTATAGTTTTTTATATGACATAAAAAAATTATATATATATTATATTTATGAAAAAAAAAAAAGAACCAGATCGAGTTTCTCGCCTGCGCTCTTCTCGACTGGGTTGTTTTCGGAACCGGTGGTAGTGTTTTAGACGTTCATAAGCGCCTTCTTAGGGCCTAAATTGAATAAATAAATTTTGATTTGATTTGATTTGATATACCCCATTCGGGTAACAAAACACAGCCCTCAAGAACGACGGCCGGAACAAATTCGCCCCTCGTTTTATCCGCCACCGAACTATCATCGTTTATTGTGTCGTGTTTTCTATGTACTCCATAGATTTTATTTCTTAAGTGAAAATTTCTTTAGCGGCGTTAAGCGATTCTCAGTAGGGGGAAAACTTATACGAGTCGCGTTACCAATGCTATTACGCCAGCCGTCAACATGCTATAGTATGTCACGTATAAAATGGCGTTTAAGTGCTGGTGGTCAGAGATAAATGATAAAATGTATACTTACGCAGCCTATCGTATATTTTGACTATGAATAAACTATCTGAAAATGTATAAAATTATTGCTCAGAGCACCAATAGAGGTATAAATCAGGCAAATGTTATATGTTAGATTATGTTAGTAATATAAATTAACGAATTACGAAATTTAAACTTAAAAAAAAAATAATCTGACGGTTTTCTGAAAGTTTTCACTTCAGTCTCAAAGGCTGGTTTTTGGGAAACGGTTATACGTATGTGATGCAAGCGTATATTTAACCTAATGAATTCTATGACGTTACCACTTTTTAATACGGAACGTAGGCTTGACATCTGCCTTCAATCTCAAGCGATGTTAATTGTGATCCTGAAAGAACTTGGCTACATGAGCTCCTTTTAATGATAACTAACCAGTCTGATATTTAACAAAATGATTGATCGCCATGCTATTGTAGAATTCGAAGCGAGGTCGATCAATACGAACCCCGACTCCTTTACCACTCAGCATTATCCTCCGCATTTGCTTATTGTCCATCAAGTAACAAACAATTGTCTTAATAATATGCGGCACGTAGACGTTGAAGACGTTTTTATTGTTAAAAGTTGTTAAAATCATTGATGTAATGTACGTAACATATGTGTAATATATTGTGTCGGAGACAATAGAATTTGTCAGGGAAATCCAATCATTTAACTTTTAGAATAAAACTCAAAGAAACACTGTTAGAAAATTATAATTATTTGGAACAAACAAAAACATTAAGAGATAGAAGAGAGAAGAGACATACTTCGTATGGCAGGGAGGTGAACACCGAGCAGCGCCCGAGACTTGTGACCCAGATGTAGGTTAAAGGGATATCTTCACTCACCTTCACTGGTCGCGTTTCTCTCCCTGCCCAGCCTAATTTACTGGTACAGCTTTAGTTAGATAATTTTCCAAATAAACTATTTGTCACTAGTTTTAATCTAATAGACTAACATTTACACGGTAATACATAGAATATTATTTATAAAATTATTAAAAGAAGCAAGTACTACTCAAGTTATTCTGTTGACGGATCCGTAAAATGCGAAATGCTAAATCTTACGCCATATTAACATTAGAAATATGGTTTCCTTGTCTACCGGCAGCATCACTTGAGAACCAGAACCTCTAGGCTTAGTGTGCTTACCATCCTGGATCACATCATCACTTAACATCAGGTGAGATTGTGATCAAAGCACTGAGCCTATTCCGTGTATAAAAAAAAAGATTCACAAAAGTAGTGATCAGGCGGCGCCACTATCATTAATAATTTGGAATTTAAGCCTCCAAAAGATTTAATTTTTAACGAAATGAATCTTAAAACTGTTATTACTAATTGTAAATTAATTTAAGTTATCAAGTAAAATCTTAGAAGCCTACTTAAAACCACTTTTAACGTCGCGACAACCAGTTTTACAAAATAAGCGCCAGGCGGCACTGATAATGTCATCAGCTTACAGTTTTATCACATTAAATCTATTAACATGAATTGTATCTTAATTCAAAAGATAATTAGCCAGTTACAATGTAACCACATAATTAATTCCCAGACAATTCACACTATTTATTAAAGTCATGTTTTTTTAATTGTTATTAGCTGCTATTCGAAGTTTAAAAAGTCTAAATTACAAGAATAAAACTTAATCACATTGAGAACCATTCAACGAGTCCTAACAAAACCTTTTTTTTACGTGGGAAATGCATTTACGCATCCTCCCTCACATCTCTAAACCGGAAGCAAAATCTCCCGGATTAGAGAGTCCTAACAAATCCTAACGTTTTAATACTAATAAATGGTTTATTGTTATAATTAGGACATCTCCACAACCTCTGCTGCGACGTATACGATACCGTGTAGAATATGATATATAATTTACTCAAATTTGCGGACCTTTTTTGCTAAAAAGGCATCTTTAATTTTGCATGTGATAATTTAGCGCGATTTAATACGATGTTCTATTTTATTGTTTGTTATTATTACTCATTTATGTTTAAATAGAATGGAATATTCTAGAAATATATAGAAGTAAACCGCGTACTTATCTAAAACATTCAAGTGCGATAACGATAAATAAATAAAAAGAAACGCCATGGGGCAATGGCAGTCTTAACCTTGTAATTTTAACATTGATTCCTATTTTTTCTAATAGTGACAAATGAGTCAATTGCTATTATATACCGATCGACAATAAATATGTTCCGTCACAAACTCTGATACAAATGACGAGAAATGAATTTATATAGAGAACGCCGTTCGATGTAAATTTAAAGCTATTGTAAACGAAAGACTTAGATTGGCCCACGTCACTGTCATCGGAGCTCCTTTAAGACTTATATCTCGAGAGACGTCAAACGGGTCGGAACGTTAAGGTGTATTGTGTAACAGGATCGATCTCAAGACGGGGGATCATTCAGCCCCAAATCGCACCGCGGAAGGATTAACACAAAATACATTGTATTTTTTCTTTGGAGAAAGGGTTTTTTTTTTGTTTGAAAAATATTACGAACAAAATGAAATTTAAAAAACATTTATGAACATTATTATACGGGCAGAAAAGAACATAAAAGTAAAAATAATGTCTGTTAATAAAATTGACATACAAAATGCTCATATAAAACGAATCAATTGCTTTCTCTTAGTAATGGTAACGTGATATAGAGACACAATTCTGTCAGTATGAAATGGGTACAATTTTTCTTTAAGTTTTAACTCGTAACAGACATGCGGACCGGACCGCGTACATGGTACGGTGGACAGTCAGAAACGGACGTCATTATGAAAGCGTGAAAATATTGCTACGGCAACGTTGATGCCGCAATAAAAATTCTTGCGTGTTATAAAACGCTACTTCTGTATGTCTGTTACTTGCAAAATTGAAATTTTTATTTTTTTAGCAATTCGATAATGACGTCCTTACCTGACTATGCTTAAAAGACTGATAACTTCGGTTATCCGCCGTACCATGTACCCCAAGCATATCAAACTCGCAGTCCTTTACACATTTACCTACGACCTAATCTAATTCTTTCTGATGCGACCTGACAGCCTTTTGCATGTGACTGTTAAAAGCGTAAATAACGCACGCTCAAGTAATGTTAACAATCCAAAAGGCGCGTCTCAAACTTATACCTCTTCTTATTCAAAAGAGAAATCTTTATTTGTATAAGACCGGTTCCCTTAAGGGTTCGCAAAATTGTTACGTTAGAAGACCCGTATAAAAACTGTTCCAATTGGATTGACAAAAGCTTCTCGGCTTTGATACATGTATTTTTGCGAGTCTGTAAACGCTTTCGTGTTATTTCAGACAACCTACGCAGGCCATGCTAAATTCTACTCAAAGGATCATAACGGTTAGGACACCTGTATTTTATTTTTTGATGGATGGAGACACGCATTGCGTTCTCGTGTCAACTAGATCTTTTTTTTCGTTTACGGTAGTTGATTTATACATTATATTTCTCTTATGCATCACACACACGAAACAATTTTACAATTGTACAATTTTACAAACATGTTACAATTGAAATAGGCTGAAAGTTAACTTACGATTATAAAATAAACCACCAAATAGCTAACAGAGTTAAAAATAAATTATATCAAATTTATGTAAAAATTGTCCAGTCTGTGCGTCTACATGTATATCAATGCTCGAATGTCTTAGCAAAACGGAGGCCATCTTTATAAAACTTTCCAGTGAGTTTTTATGTCATCTCAGAGTTCACGTCGCATATCATTTTAATGCACTTTACTAAACAATGTGAGGTACAAATACTACACACTTTTTTTAAACTATAGGCTCAGTGCTTTGACCGCAATCTCACCTGATGTTAAGTGACGATGTAGTCCAAGATGGTAAACACACTATGCCTAGGTACTAGTTCTCAAGTGATGCTGCCGGAACTCACCTATTGATATTTGGCGAAAGGTTTTCAAACTTGAGGGTTGTAGCTACCTCAGACGGGCATTATTAGAAAAAGCCCTACCACGATACTATGGTTTCCTCGTGACGTTTTCCTTCAACGAAAGCTCAGGCCGATTTTAGAGTTGATTAGGTGGGATCGAACCCGCGTCGATTGACGCGGAATCCGGCCGCACTAACTACTACGCCATCATAGCTTCAAAACGTTTATAAATAACAATTAAAACCCCTTAAATTGTTTTTTTTATACCACAAATATTTAAAACCCTTCAATTTTTTATACTTTACCAAACACTCTCATAAAAGTTTTGTGGAAATTTCATATTAATGAGGGCTGGAAGAGTTTTAAAAGAAAATCTTTCGTGTCGTGTTAACTAGTACACCTCCTTTTAATTAAGCCACAATAGTGGTTTGGGGTTACTTTTTAAAAAAATAACTTAAAAAAAATACGATGTGTTATAACTCATTAAAATTTCCATGCTCTGTTCCGGAATCGCTTGAGATCGGCGCAGTTTGTATTCTTTTTCATATATCCTTATCAGCCGTCATTTCTTAATTTATTCCTGTTTATTTCATATTTTTCTTCACACACTGTGTGGTATTATCACATAGCATTGTCTTTCAGCCTGCCCCAGCTACAATACAATCTTCAGTATCTTATTTTTAGTTGCAGCAGCTCGGCCCGTCAAATTAGGTATCCCAATGGATCCATAAATGTACTTGCTTATGCTTAACCGCTACTTACCAAGTTAATTACAGAGTTAAAAAAACACTTAAATTCCAATAAGTGAGGTATATCATTAATATCTGTAAATATGATAATTATACCGATTTGTATTAAACACGTTAAGTGTCAATTATTTTTAGCACGCGATAAATATCGCTATAATAATGACAATCTAATAAATCGTAAAATAAATAAACTTTAGCGATCGTGGATCTCACTTATTTAATTTTAATAGAACGACGTGAAATAACACACAAAACGAAAAGTAACGATTAGTGATATAGATATGATTACATAGGTCAATTTCTTTAACATTCATTAGGTAAATTATACTTTTTTCAACTATATCTCGAAATTGATATTTTTTAATAATCTTGTTATAACATACTATAATAAATTTAGCATATTAATAGGTCATAAAATTATAATGAAAAAAGTTAACGTTGTTAAAATTCCGTTATAATAATTGCTATATAATATATTAACCACCATTAAATATATGACAGCGATGTCGAGAGTAGCTATATTTTGATTTATGAGATTTGCATATATAATTTACGTCAACAATTGTTCATTGATTCGCGACTAATCTATTCATGAGTTTGTGAAGTAAGTAAAACAATAATTGGAAAGGTTTTTGTTATTAAATCGAATGCAAGAAAAGGCACAAACGGGTCGCAATTCTAAAACGTCGCGGCTCGATCGATCTGCGGCGGGGCCGGAGCCGTGCCCCGGAGCGGGTCGCACTTACGGCCTGCTGACGGTTCAATTGAAAATATCTGTAATCATTCCCGCTCTGAGGTGAATTCAAAAGTGAGACAGTTATTGGTTCAATAAACAGGTTTGAATTAGTAATATGTTCAGATACTAGAAGTAACTAGAAGTAATTTTAAGTCCACTTATACTATTATGACTGAGCTTTCAGTGAAGAAAAACATCGTCCAGAAAAACCATACAATAAGTAACACGATTTCAGTCACAGTCTGCGATAAATGCTAGTGTTCGATTTCAAACATAAAACTGACTTCGCTGTCAACGGGGACACGACCGAATTTCATAATCGGATTATTCCCGATTACTTCGAACAGCCGAAAGTCCGCTTTTCAACTAAAATCCTATTTTACGATGGAATAAATGTATATAATTTATCAAAATTTGCAAACTAAATAATTTCGTTTACATAAATAAGCCCATTTATCTTCAGAACTGTCAAGTTTGTAACAGACATGGAAAAAATAGATAAAATAAAATGAGCATTTTTTTTTTTGATTTTTCGAACTGTGAGTTTAACATCCCGGAACACATCGTCATTTAACTTCAGGTAAGATTGCGGTCAAAGCACTGAGCCTATACCGTATAAAAAAAAATAACACTAAGCCTAAAGGTACTGGTTCTTAGATGATGCTGCAAGAACACACCTATTGGTATTTAGCGACAGGTTTTCAAACTTGAGGGTGGTAGCTACTCAGGCGGGAATCATTACAAAATGCCTTATCACCTTGCCATGGTTTCCTCGCGACGTTTTCCTTCAACGAAAACTCAGATCGATTTTAGAGTTGGATAGGTAGGCTCGAACCCGCGTCCATTGAGGCGAAAACCAGCTGCACCACCCACTGAAAAAATGCGTGATATATTATTTATACAGTGATAGTAAACACTTCAATGAAAGTAGTTCCGAACCCACCTATCTGATTACATAACGAGCCCGAACTTTCGGTGAAGGAAAACGTTCTGTGGCAACCATAAGGCATTTTCTAATAATGCCCGTGTAACGTTGTAACTTCGCGCGCATATCGGGATTGGTTCAGCTCCTCGCGGCAGACGCGTCGGAACGCTATATCGAGACGGTCGCGTTATTAGTATATAATTAAATTTACCTACTACCTCCTATTTTAATTGTATTATCTAAATATAAAATTAAATATCTACATCCCGCTAGGGTGAGTAACCTTTATCTTTTTATTGTGTTCTTTCCTATGTAAATGCTGAGTTGCTTTGCGTAGGAAGTATTACAGTGTGGTTAGGGATGCACTGAGCTTGTTGAGGGTTGTCTAGCCAGTTATAATGCTTGCCTACGTCTTGGGCTTCCAGGATCACCTCCCTGCTACAAACAACTGAACACCGAGGGCGGAAGGAGGACTCTGGCTGCCATCTTAAGACCCCTAGAGGAACACCGAGGGCGGAAGGAAATCTTTTGCAAGCCAGTGTTCTTCCTCATACTACACCGATAGAACTGTAGTGGACGGAAGAAGACTATTGCTACCAGAACCCAGCTAGCCGGGATCCTAGCCGTTACACCCGTCTGGGCAGCTACCAAACTCAAGTTTGAAAAATTGTCGACAAACACCAATAGGTGTATTCCGGCAGCATCACTCGAGATTCAATACCCCTAGTCTTAATGTGGACTATATCGTCCAATAGTCATAAAAATAGTAGCGACCTAATCGAACACAAAAGCCCTATATTTCACCACGCCTTTATATTAAAGACGTTCATTTGTTTACAGTTTCCTTTTAAAACAGAAGAAATATCAAAGAGAGGAATCGAAACACTTGTCAGACAAATATAAAGCGATATCGCGTCTCATCCAGTAGGCACTGGCTTTCGAGCATTTAGGGATTTCCGTATCGCCGGGGATTTAGGAGGCCACTAAACGGGAAGTTAACGGAATAATAAATCAGTGTAGTGTTTACGCGACCTCCTCCATCATTAGTTAGATGAGCGGATAAACATACGAGACAATGAACTAAGCACTTATTGTACTTTCACGTATACACGGTTTTCGTTCAAGTATTAAGAGGTGATTTACAATTTACTTTTGACAACTTAATTGGCTGTTAATTGTGTTATTTAGTCAAAACTGTGACGTTTGCTTTAACTGTGTTTTGAGAGCAAACAAAAGAATACTCCGCAAAGTATAATTTATGGCAACTTATTGTATTTGTTAGGCTTGAATATTTAATCATATATGTCATAAAGTAATGCGAGAGCGTGTTTTTGTTACTCAATTTTGTACGGATATTTTGTGTGGAATTAATCCCTTATAACTCTCATAACTTTTACCTTATATTGTTAATTGTAATAAAACATACACTAAGAACTTGACCAGAATCTACATAAATAGGATTTATAATATTAATACGTAATTACGTTATTAGTTATACGTAGTATTTGAATTTACATGATGTGCAATGAACTTAATGTTCAACATTATTTATTTATTTACTTTCATCAATGCATTTATCAATTCAAAAAGGATCGAAAGCGATTTTTACTCCACATCATTCTTTCAGCCACAGATATAGTATAGTCCGACCGAAGCGACGTAAGCGTGGTTCTTATTTCAAACGTGAATCACTGCGGACGGCGATCGGACGGCATCAGAGAAGAAAGGAACATACTTAAGTTTAAAATTAAGTTGAAAAATCATTTTATACATTTTTTACCATAGGAATAGTATTTGATTGTTTGTTTTTTTGAGATATTGATTGAGATTGTTTAAGATTCTCTTGAGGTACTCTAAAGGTATGTAATTATATAAGACATTTTAATACCATGACCTGCAGTCAAACTGAATGTTCAGTTTTGTGGGTCAGTAATCTATGTTGTAAGGTGTAAACAAGAGAATAAATAAATAAATGAAAAAAAATAATTAGGTTTTTCGTGACTGCTCTAAAAACCCATACGTCTACCAAAGATGGCGTCCGGTCGCAAAATCGAGGCGCTTCCGTACGCACACGTCCGTGGCTAATCACAGACAGAGACGAAGCCTTTCCATGTAGGTACCGCGACCTTGAAGTTTTTCACCATACAAAAATCGCTCAACGCGCCTAAAGAAGATTCAATCACTTCAAAAAAGAATTATGTAAATCGGTTGCATGTTTTCGAGCTATAAACCAATTTACGGACAGATAGAAGAACGTTGTCTTTTATGATATATAAAAACGATGATATTTTTTTAATATATAAACTAAACTATCTAAATATTCTTGAATCATGTATATTAATTAATAAATGATTAAATCACGATAAATAAAAATCATTGAACCAATTCACTAACTTTAATCTTTTTCTAACTTATTACAATAAGAAACAAGCTTTAGTTAATAAAAAATCAAAAACAACGAAACAATACATAAATTATTTCTATTCTAGATAGCAAAAAAAAAACCACCGTCGCGTCGTGCCGGCTTAAACAAAAATTTCACAAAACATAATATTAAATACTCGCCTGCATATTTGACTGACATAGCTTTGAACGCAGACTTTGTATACGCTTTTAAAAAGAGAATTTCATTTAACCGCCAACTGACCATCAAACGCAACGGTGGCCGTTGTAAATTAAAAACTCCACAACATTACGGCAGTATTAAAAATGACAACTACAGTTAAACGTTCTTGGAGAGTGTCTGTTTGGGAAAACTTCTATCGTAGTACGAAGCCAGTGAGCTGTTACAGGTCCCCCGCGTCCCATGGGCGTTTCAATTCAGATTTAATTGAGGGACAGTGTCGCAAACTCATTACTAAACTTTGTTCCCAAAAAAACATTTTTTACTCCATTCTCACAGCTGATATATGTCATACATAACAACTTAAAGTTACATTTATATTAGATAGTTTGAACCCTACCATTCTTATTAGTGTCCTAAACATTTCGAATCAGATTTTTATTTAATAGAAGTTGCTTTTCAGAAATATGACTGTTTCCTTGATAAATAAAAATCGCTTTTTATCCACCATTTATCGTTCCAAAATGCTAGTAAAACTCCACATGTTAAAAAAAAATGCGTTCACAAAATTGTATTTTCAACTATTCACATACTTTAATTTTACATTTTACATTTATTATCATATAAATAAACGTTTATTATTCATAAAAACAATCCCAGTTTTTAAGAAAACCTCATAGTAACGTTTAAAATTAGCATTATCAAAAAATTGTTACATATGTGACTCTTTCAATATTTAATATACCGTCTAGTTTTTTAAAATGTATTTTCATTTTTGCTCATAATAGTGCATGTTGTTTTCATCTATAACAGTAAACATTTACTCATAGAATTATACTCTATTAAAACAGACATACATTGAAGTATACATATAAATAAAACAAAAAAGTATCAAGAATTTTCATAATTTTTTTGATCAATATTAGAGCTTCGTAGCACTGGCTCAGATGATTTTTCAAACAAAATCTTTGAGCAATATGTTCTGCACTGTACTCTCTAAGTTCATCCCTGTCGTAATACCAGTCACCGGATCTCTTTGAGCTCCTTTATCTGACTTGTTGTTTCAATATCGGCCGTTTGGGATTTTTTTATGACAACGGCAGTAACATTTTAGGCGACTTTTTGTTTAACAATTTCTCTTAAATATCCGGGGAACGTTTTGCTAATGTCGGCTCACGACTCGACCGCCACCGAAAGTGAAATTGAGATAAATAATTTATTTCAATTCGTTTTGCTCTAAATAACATAAATTTCTTGACATTTATTACGTTAGCTTGGACCAAAATTGTCTAAATATTTTTGCAAATATTTAAACATACAGATAGACGAACAGATACTCCAAAGTGATGAATAGATTATGCAAATAATGATATTAGGATGTTGATTGGCAATACAGGGTCAACCCTAAAGAACAAACAAATATAAATTTTTGTGTCAAACGCAAGATCACATAATAAAAAATAGTATTGTGTGACATAATGTAGTACCTATTCCTATTTTCAAAAAAAACAGCTCATTTTTTCAAAATGGTGATCGTGTAGGATAACACTATGGTATAATACTGATTAGTGTCCGTTCGTATAAAAGGTGTGTATTCAGGTAACTGTTTAAGTGGACTGGAATATGTTATACAGACCCTTTTTTTTTTTTTTTTTTGACGGGGGGAAATGCATTTACGCACTACCCTTATCTATTGTATTTGGAAGATCAAAGTCCTCCAAATACAATAGATAAGGGGGCACGGAGTGACGAGCTCCGTGCCAGTGTGGGACTCACCCGGGCGAGAGTCGCCCGGAAATACCCACTAAAACCCCCCGGGGCCGTCCACTGCATTTGGGATGGGGGCGACACGGGGTGGCTTTCGCAAGCACCGCGTCGCCCCCTGCAGCGAACCCACCCGGCCCGTCAGTGCAATGGCCCGGTATGTTATACAGACCCTACTTAATGTAGGATAAGGGAAAATGATAATGATGACAGTCGTATATTAATTAATAAAAAGTGTTTTGTTGATTTCCTTTGTTTCACAGTGTTCTTTTATAAGCATTTCGCTAACCTTTCCTTACACTTTTTTATGTAAGTAATTCTGGAATATCAATAAAATCATACGTCACGTATCTAATACGGATTGCTACGACGTATATAGTCGTCTGCCGGTTGCGTTACCGACATACATATATAACACGGCTCGGGCCCCTAAATCTGGCTACACTTTGAAGTCGACTACGCTAATAGAATACCAAATAGCCTCCTTTTGTATAATATTGAATATTTCATGCAAATAGAGGCAGGCACACCGTTGGTGTTCGGTGCCAGCTTACCGTCTAGCAGCAGTTTACCCTTCGAAAGTAGGAGGAGGTGGAGACGATTAGTGCTACCAGATTCGACGTATCAATATTTATTAAATTAAGACTTTAGAATCACGGTACTGATAAAAGTTTTAAAAAAAAATCTTTAATTATATTTATATTTCATTCTTTCTAATTTAATTCATTTACAGTGAAAAGATACAACGCAAAGTAAGCTTAAGAAATATTGATGTAGTAGATTTTTGGAAGGACAACACAGAATGGACTCATAATAAAACTTCGTGACTTGTAATTATTATGGAAGTTTTACGATTAATAAAGTAATTGTTCATACAAATAAATAATTATAATGATAAATAATTATTGAGTTTGTAGAATAACACGAAAAACAATGTTATTTATTTGAAACTATATTTATAATTATAATTTTTTGTATAAACTGTTAATGATGCGAAATATTCCATAAAAAATCTTATGACCTGATAAAATGAATAAATAGAAATATGGTCAAACCGATAACATTTAAATCACGTGCAAAAACCTCGTAATATGTAACTTCCACGAAACCGCAACATTGGAGACAAAGAGTAAAAAATCTATAAGCGTGACAGTTGAATATTACTCGAACGTTCACTCATTCGGTCACGTAAGATCCATTCATGCGGTCCAATTTAACCGTTTCAATTTGTGTAAACGATTTATGAGCTGGCGAGATTCATTTTAATTAACCGCTTCGTTTCCTCCCTTTAATATGTACGGAATAAATTATAAAAACTATAATGGCTATAATAAGGTTGTAATGATAATAAAAGTTAGTTAACAGTTCAGTCAAATATAGTTAATTCCTTTATAGAGAAAAAGCAAAGGCCTAGACTATGCAGCCAAGTTTGACTTTTGAAACGCTTTTCATACAACACTCTAACAAGATGGCGGCCACTTTGTCAAAGTTTTCCTTCCAAGAGAGTGGTTGGGAGATCTCATAATTCACACTCCATGTCATTATTTTAAATACACTTCACCTGTGCACAATATCCAAACTATATTACATAAAATGCCGCCAAAATTACGTAATATGGAGGAAAATACTGCAAGTTAATGAATTGACAACAAGGACTACTACATGACAGACCAAAATGGCACGGACAAAAATAATGCAATGTATGTCTGCAAAGCTTCCTTTACAGTTATTCCTTTACATGTTTAAAAAATATATATTTTTTAAACTTTTATAAAATCTATGGTTTAATTGTTTTTAGCGGCATCTTTGTTTACCACGTAATAGTCGTACACGTAGTAGTAGTAGCCACGTCCTAGTTTGTAAAGAATTACTAACAGTATTTGATCCAATATTGTGTAATATTGTTAGTAAATTATTAAATACAGTTTGTTTATTGTACACAAGTAAAGTGAATTAAAAATATTACACAAAGCGTGAATCCTGAAAAATGACGTGAATCGAAAATTCTAACAAAGGTAACCGCCATTTTGCTACACCGTTGAATTAAAAATTCCTAAGTTAGGTACGTTCGCCTTTTCCCTAAAGAGGAATAAATGGATCCAAAAATATACGATACAAAAGACTATACGGCAGTATTCTAATTAGATCCTAAATATCAATTAAATTTAGATTTCATTCCTATAATATTTGACAGATAGAATCCAACCAATATTCCTAAAATTCCTATTTGCTATTCAAAAGTTATAAAAAATCGAATGGAAATAACATTAAGATTTTTTGCGGATATTCTACTAAACCGGTAATTGATTAATTCAATTAATATTAATCCAAATATCGTACTCAACAAAGACACTGCCATATCCAAAGCTAGAAAAACTGAAGGAATAAATTCAATCTACATTGTTCGACTATCTTATTATCCGGCGTACTTATATTCTATGCTTTTAAATCATTTCTCGACCAACCGCAAAAATAATAAAGAAGAGTAAATAGAATGCGGTCTGTTTACCAGATGAATATTAAATATAGATCTGTGATCCATTCACTCGGTCACGCTGATGTAAAGCCATCCAGTCGTTCTGTTTTAAGTGGTTTCGCTTTGTAAGCATTCGTTTGGTTGGCGTTTTTCAGTTAGTTGTGATTAGTTCGTTTTTTAATTGTTGTTATAACAGTCGATGGTCGTTTTTATACACTAGAGTTTCTTGGTATTTTATATTATATCTCAATAAGCACAATTCGCAAAGAACTCTAAGACGTAATCTTAGAATTTTATATGACACCAAAAGTACTGTTAGTACCAAAAGTAAAGTATAGATTATCATTTGCACGTAGGTGTCAATTTAAGTTTAATTTTCTTGAACTAATTCAACTTTTTTAAGTATACAAAATTATTTTAAACGAGTAACATTACGATCTACATACATATGCCCATGATTTTAAACCTTTACGATTTGAAATGTTTTCTTTCAAAATTTGTTACATATAGAAATCGTTATCTTACTCATGGTAATGGACTTCACTATGCAGCGTAAATACATGTGCGATTCAGACGCAACAGTAATATGTGAGGAAAAAGACACATATTTACAAAGAAAAAAAGGTGTAAAAGTAAATAAATAAAACCTTAATGGGCTGGAGTCTACAAATGTATACAGAGTGGAACTACTCAAATATTCCCACGGGTAAGAATTTTTTTTACATCTTAACCTTAGATTTTATTACCCAGGCGCCTTTATACGATTGCTCAGTGTTACCAGCCGTATCTAATGTGGAGTTAAATAAAATTAAGTTAATGAACGAATGAACATAAATGAATGAGATTCACCCAGTAAGGACGATAAATTAATAATAATATTCGTTCAGATTACTGTTCAAACTTTCGCGTTCTAGATCTAGAATATGTATGTAATTTTTAATCACTAGATGTTCGTTGTACAGGCTGTGATTACGGTAGTTTTTTTTTGTAACGCACTCTTGCAATAAAGGTGACATAACAGGCAGAAATTAATTTTGAAATAAAATATCTAACAATTATAGTGTTTTCGAAAAGGAGTAACTTTGCAAATTAATATCATATGATTTCATTTTGGTAGTCTATGGCTAAATATAGCAAAAATATAATAGATAGTAACATTTATTTCGGTTTATTATTATTTGATTCTCATTATAAGGAACATTGTTTAGAAATTATGAAGTAACAAGTAAAGTTTATAGCTTACACGAGGTTACCAGGATTTCAATCCGCTGTACTAAGGGATGGTACACAAACGGTAGACTAATAAATTGTTATTATAACCTATTTAGATAATACGACAGTTATAAAGACAATATGTTATGTTAATATGACTTGATTCATCATACTCTATTGCCTCGCGCATTGCAATTCCGTTTAACAACCTCTGTTCGTGATACTTTTTTTCCAGTCTCACATCAAATGTGCGTTATTGAATTCTGCATAAAATTACGTTTAAAAAAAATACCTACGACACAACAACTTGAAGACTAAATTATGCAAATTACATACACTGAATGTAATATTTCCAAGAACGTGCACTTATACAGGAGATGAGACAACAAACGACAAAGGAGCAGATTTGTCAGCGCTCGCAAACTTGCTATATTACTGAGCCCCGTACTTTCAACTAAAACATACAAAGCGCAGTAGTCCCTAACTACTTCTGAACGAATCAAACTTTACAATGCTTATTCATAGTTTAACGTAGAAACTCTTTAGTAAATGTTTTTTATAAACTCATTTCACATTTCTCTACTAACCTTTTTGTGTGTATCTTTGTTTCCAAATCTACATTACCACTTCCTTTCTGAATACCATTACTTATTATCATATCTTTTTCTTATACACCGTAAAAGGCGCCTTAGAGTTTATCGAATTTACATAGCCTGTTTTTTTCATCCTAAAAGGCAACTTTTGTCGGTTTTTATGCAGATTAGTTGACTTCAACTCTAGAACTAAGGATAAGTTGTACATGATTTAAACCATACGTTATCTAACGAAGTTTTGATATTTATTTTGTCACATTATGTGCTATGTAAAAAAAGTAACGAGGATAATACTAAATAAAATTAACACAAATATAACCGCTATCGCGGAATTTAGACTGGAATCAGTCTAATAAAAGTCAATTTTATAAAAGACATCAACCTAAAATTTCTCTAAAACCGTGGTTCTCCAAATGGAGATTAAACAAGAAAATTACAACTATTATTTCGAGGTTACGGCTTGGCCACTGCTCTTCGCCAGTCCACCTGAACAAATTAAGAATTAGAGATAGATCTATCTGTGAGTGTGGTCTGGAAGAGGGTAACATCATGCATATTCTTTTTAACTGTTCTCTATATAACTCTTTACCACTGTATGATATTTTATGTAATTACAAGGCTATTCTTCCTTGTGACTTGTCATCTATACTATCTCTTAATAACAAAATTTATGTTAAATCATTAGTTAAATTCCTTAATTATCATAAATTATCATTGTAAATTTGACATTTTATGTATATTTATATATTGCCACTTCAACATTTACCCACTTATTCCCGCCATCTGCCCAAAATTACATACACTCACTACTTGAAAATGGCAGTAATAGACTCTAAAGAGGACTGAGTTGCCAAGTTAAAAAAAGAAGAAGAAGAACCGCTATCGCGTTCCTAGCAACACTAAATCAAATCATTCAATATTTTAGAGATCCACAAGCTAATCTTGTTCGTTATAAAAACAAAAATTGTTTAAGAAACTGCAGTAAATGAAAGAAGTAAATAAAAACATTCTACGAACATTTATAAGAAGAAAATGATATACGGCTTCCGAAGTCTGTAACGTAAATAATCTCTAAGAGTTTTAGCATCATCCCTGAAGGCTTCCGGCGACTGTAGACGCTTTTAAATCTCTTCATATCTAAACATAGGAAACTAACATTGAATATTATATTTACAAGCAACAACATCGTATATATTCACGTAAGTTATTTCAAAAATAAAGTAATTTTTCTCACAATCTGACACCACATCTTTCATATCTGACCATAACGCGATAATTTTTTGCCAAGATCGGATGATAAATATCTATAGTCCGTTCACTATAACTTATGCCGTGGCTCCCTTTCTTCTATGTTGGAACTAAAGACCGTCATTGGAAATTCAATACATTCTGTCAGATCTAAGCGCTGTAATTTTTAGAGTAGAAATAAGAATTGTTGTTGCTTTATTCATGCTACAGACGCTTAAATGTACCAATTTTATTGAAGGTTCGCGCTTTTTGTGAAAGGTAAAATGCAAACAAATCTCCGATTATTTCATTCAATCGAATACGGTCTTGTGTATTGACATGAAAGGTTAGTGAAATCGAGTTGCCATACGTTTATGTTTAATCTCGGTATAGTTTGACAATTATGTTTTATTTTTTTAGTATATATTATGTGTAAGGTATATAAGTACTCTTGAGTTAGAGGCTGGAGGGTGTGTGGGGGGTTTTCTTGGGGGATTGGGGTATCTTCTCTTTTTAGGTATCCCTCTCCTTACCACGTCTTGTTAGTACAAGACGAGTAAAGGAGAGGGACCTATTTTCTTTCTTCTACAGCGGTGGCGGGCTTCTTCCTCTTTTCTCTTTGCCCGCCGCTGCTCTGTCCCATTTTTCCTCTCTTTTTATTGGGGGCAAGAGGTGTTAAATCCCTTGCCCTTGGAGTGTGACCGCTGGTCAAACTTCTCTTGTGAGAAGTGGGCTAAGAGGTGGGGGGTATTTTGTATGTTATATATCCGTTAAAACTATTAGCAGACTCATGAAGGTAGCAGTCCTTGCTGCGGTTATTTCCCAAAAAAATTAGAACCATGTGGAAAATACGCTCCACGAGAAAGACTGTAAAATTGGATGACTTCGAGATACAAAATTTCGAAAAAGAAGTTCTGAACCTAAATAAATTGCTCGCGGAATTAAAGGCTGACACTGATTACAAGGGGTGGTCATACTACATTGTAGCAATCGCTGCGACAAATTGGATTCAAATAGAAAAAATGTAATTCAATTTAATAAATTCAATATAATGATGCCTAGTTATTGTCTTACTAGGCACCGACTTCAAAATTATCAAATAATTATTTAATAATTTCTGATTAACTACATCAAAATACCTATTACTTTGTGGTAAGTAAATTTATTTTTTCCTTTTTAATTTCGAGCAGTAAACATTTTTCATTTTCAAATTTTCCCTAATGATTTTGGTCGGTATTTTAGTCATAGTTTTTAAGAAAAATTTATTACATCATTTAATAAACCCATATATAACTAGCAAAGGCTTCACATGGATATAAAAAAAATGTATAATTAAAATATATACAAACTATGTTCTTCACAGATAAACTGATGAAAATTTTTATTTCATTGTTTAAGTAGTTTTTTTGAGTTATGGCAAACAATACAACAAACAAACAATAACGAACAAAAAAAACAATTTTATCTCTTTACATAATAGTATAGATAAAACATTATATTACAAACATAATAACATTAATCTAATAAATACACAAAAGGAAAAAGGGGTGAATGTTAAATTTGAAATAACTTCATTTAAAAACTAATCAGAACTTTCTATACAAAATTGTAGGTAAAAAGGGAAGTCCACTAAACAAGTCATTTATACAATAGCCCTTGAAATTCATCTCCACGTAGGTTCTGAAGCGAAAAACAGGGGACGCGCGTTTCTCTCAGAATTTCGCTGGAAACAGTATCCCGGTTAATTGAAATGGTACCTCCCGCGGATCCGGAGCCGTATCGACAACGAAATGTCACCGAAAAATATACGACTGAAGCCCTACATAGGTTTAATAATAGTCCTGATTCTATCTAAGAATTTTTTAATTAATAATTATCATCGAAAGAATTCACTATAACAATTATAATAAAGTTTCACTGCTCTCTGCAATCAAAATTCTAGTTATAGAATATGTTTAAGAATCACATACTGTCGTTAAACAAATTTCTAACTTAACCGAATAAGTCGACGCGCAATTGTTTTGGTATAAAGAATAAGGCAGGCAACACATTCGTAACTAAAACCTCCAGGGAGTTCTTGGTCGGATTTTGGTCTGTCATTTAGTAGCCCTTTCTTTTAATTGATTAACTTGTGACTATGTGACTTTATTGCGTATTTTTAGTGGCGTTACAGATATTTTTTATAGTAATTGTACACAAGCGAAGTGTATTGAAAATAATTACAAGGAACCTCCATATGAACCTGAGCTATTCGTGAAAGAAAACGTCGCGGTGAAACAATAGATAGCATGGTGGTAGTATCACTTGAGATTAGTAGTTCTAAGTTTAAACTGTTTGTAAAAAAAAAAAAAAAAAATAGATCACACATAAAATGAGACGTAGTAATAAGGTCCCTGGTAATGCCAGGGGAAAATTGGCGGGGAAGAACAAAAAAAAAAAAAAAAAAAACTGTTTACCATATTGGATCACATTGTCCATTAGCATAAGGTGAGATTGAGACCAAACGTTGAACCTACACAGAATAAACAATTAATTGACTGGTATTAACTAGAAACGCAATTCGTTCTAATCACTGAAAAAAAAATTACGTCTTGGTTCACCGATAGTTCGTAATTTATATCGTCTTTCATTCATTGCGATATTGAAAATCCGATGAAGCATTTACGCGAATAAATTTAGCGACATAAATACATGTATTATGTTTGTCCAGGGTTCAATTGAACGCATACGAGCAATATACCCGGAAAGTGGAGTACACGTTCCAATCCGGAGCACGTGTCAGAGTTGGCAACGTGCGGATATTGAAAGTGAACCGGCATTTAAGTGTTTTGGCAAACACTATCCCACTTTCGGATTTAATTTAATAACCCGTTTTGTGTTTTTAGTTGGCTCATATATATTGGACCAATTTACTTGCTCATCTATAGTGTTTTACTAACTTGATATCATCTATATTCTATACTAATAAATAAAATAAAAGTGTCTGTTTGTAATGTCAAAATATACGATTTATATACCAAAAATACGGGATTTTTTTTTTTTTTGGTTACTCCGCTTAACTTTGGGTACATTTGTTTTTTTTCGCAAATAATTAGGGTTCCGCGCAAAAAAAAAAAAATAAAACTCATAAAAAAATTCGAATAAAATCCGATTCAACGCATAGTTTCACTGCCAAGCGTTTGAATTTGTGAGAAATAGTTTTACTTTATCTAAGTACCGAAAACAATTAGGATTCCGTATAAAAAAAATAAAACGTTGTGAAGAATATATAAGGCGCGAGCACAATAACAATGCATTTATTATTACACGGAATAGGCGCAGTGGTTTGACCACAATCTCACCTGATGTTAAGTGACGATGTGGTCTAGTATGCTAAACACACTAAGCCTAGAGATAATGGATCTCAAGTGATGCTGCTGGAACACACCTATCGGTGTTTGGCGACAGGTTTTCAAACTTAAGGGTGGTAGCTATCATTAGAAAATGCCCTACCACCATGATGCTATGGTTTCCTTACGACGTTTTCTTTCACCGAAAGCTCAGGCCGATTTTAGAATCAGATAGGTAGGGATCGAACCCACGTCGATTGACGCGGAATCCAACAGCACTAACCAAAGCGCCATCATCGCTTCAGAAATGTTAGAAATATTTTATTATGACCATTGCACTCGAGACTGGATTACGTTATGAATAGCCATTTCGATATGACGGTATTTAACGAAATTTCGAGAATAACAGTAAATAAATTTTCATAAACACATTTTATACTAACTGTAAAACAATAAAAGGCATTTTACGAATAAATATGTTAAAGTTTATTACCTCGAGATATGATTAAAACTCGTATTATGTTAGATCAAGAATCTCTAAAGAACAAGTTTCAAGAATATGATATCTTAACTTTGCCCTTCCAATACATCTTCGATAACTTAATGCATATTCGTAAAAATTGAGACAAGCTAGATCTAGTGAATGATCGTCATAATTTTAATATTAGAAGTAAAGACAAGTTGTCCGGAACCACGCTTTAGGCTAAGTAAGTGTAATAAAAGCTTTATAGGTAATAGTATTCGGTTTTACAATAAGATCCCAAGTAACATTACCGATTTACCTGACAATAAGTTCAAGTATTATGTCAAGCAAGTTTTAATCAGGTGGCAGGTGGCTAGGGTGGATCATTACGTGAACGATAGTGATGTCTGGAATTAACCAACATCTCTGT
Organism: Samia ricini; assembly: GCA_014132275.2. NCBI lineage: Eukaryota > Metazoa > Arthropoda > Insecta > Lepidoptera > Saturniidae > Samia > Samia ricini. Next base: position 1,909,192 of record AP028161.1, on the reverse strand, counting down.
GCTTCCACTAAAAACTACGATTTGTATAGTTTTTTATATGACAAAAAAAATTATATATATTATATTTATGAAAAAAAAAAAAGAACCAGATCGAGTTTCTCGCCTGCGCTCTTCTCGACTGGGTTGTTTTTTCCGAACCGGTGGTAGTGTTTTAGACGTTCATAAGCGTCTTCTTAGGGCCTAAATTGAATAAATAAATTTTGATTTTGATTTTGATTCAATTGTATCATTAAAAACATTTACATTTCCATTTACATATAATATTGGTGACGGTACAAATCTAATTGAAGTCAGATATTATTAAACCGTGTTACGTTTCATTTAATTTTAACTGTTCGGTTATTTCCGGACGATCGGTTTGCATTCAAACCGCGAACCTGTTTAAATACTGTTGAGGAATGATTGAAATTCATGTTTTAAAATGAAATTGATACGTTTGCATCGGTGTGAATGTATGAAAAAGGATATTCTTTAAGAATAAACGTTATAGAAAGTCTGAAATATTTGGTCTTAATTACTTTTAAATATAAAAGAAGTAATTTCTAACTTGAATATTGATTAGTGTAAGTATAAGTTTTTCAAGCGTTGACGACAATCATAAAATAATTAGTGACACTGTACACTTAATAAATACATGGAGTGTGTTCGTTTCGGGCGTTTTTTATCATTCTTATTTGGGTAAATCAATGGATAAACAAAGCAAAAGATATAGAGGTCTGGAATAAGCTGGAGGAGGCCTTTACCCGAGAAGGGGTTCCGATCAATGGTGACTAAAAGCAATATAGTTATAAGTCATAATAAACATACAAGTAACAATTAAAATATATTTATGTTTATACTTAACTTTAGATTAGAAATAAATGGGCTTTATTATTATTATTATTATTTGGGTAAACTGCGATACCGGGATTCGCGGCACGGAGTGCGCGGGTGAACAGTACAAAGGTTCTCTTTCGGACGACGCCACGATTTTAATGGTGTATTTCAATAATGATATATTTGATTGATATAGACATTATTTCCACTTTTCTTTGGATCGCTGTGTGTATGAGATTGTGTCGGTGCACCGAAAACAGGAGCTGCAGTGATTCAGGCTAGTGGTTCACTCCGTAGAGTTTGGTGAAAACGTCTGAATTAAAGGGTGCGAACCATGTCATATTAGGTTATTAATTTTTGAAATTTCTCGTATACAGAGCGGTAATTAATAAAAACATTACAAAGTTTCAAATTTCGTATGTCTCTCAAAAAAAAAAAATCAAATCAAAAATCAAAATTTATTTATTCAATTTAGGCCCTAAGAAGGCGCTTATGAACGTCTAAAACACTACCACCGGTTCGGAAAACAACCCAGTCGAGAAGAGCGCAGGCGAGAAACTCGATCTGGTTCTTTTTTTTTCATAAATATAATATATATAATTTTTTATGTCATATAAAAAACTATACAAATCGTAGTTTTTAGTGGAAGCACAGAGATGTGGGTTATTTCCAGACATCACTATCGTTCACGTAATGATCCACCCTGTAATAACCTTTTGAGATTAAAACTTGCTTGACATAATACTTGAACTTATTGTCAGGTAAATCGGTAATTTTACTTGGGATCTTATTGTAAAACCGAATACTATTACCTATAAAGCTTTTATTACACTTACTTAACCTAAAGCGTGGTTCCGGCCAACTTGTCTTTACTTCTAGTATTAAAATTATGACGATCATTCACTAGATCTAGCTTGTCTAAATTTTTACGAATATGCATTAAGTTATCGAAGATCTCTAAACGGAGAAGCGGAACAAATTTTAAACAATTCACTATCAACTAACAGAGTATTATGACAACAGAACATAAGAAATAAAACAAAACAGAAAAGAATCTATTGGTATATTTTAATTGCAAGCGAAATCTGTAACAAAAAATAGATAAGTAAATGGCAACGTAATATATTTACACGGGGCTCGGTCCGGTCGGAACGCGGCCGCCTCCACCCACGAACGACCGCGAAAAAACACATAGACGAACAAAAAAACAATAAAAAAAAAAAACAACGCAGACATAAATCTGTGTCAATACCAATTAACTTCTGACCGCGCGTCGGCCGAGTCGCATCGGTCCATTTTTACGAACAAACAAACAAAAAACACCACGAACGGAATCCGAATAAATTAAACTGGATAATAATTATTACTCATACTCGTGTTTACGTTACTATTATCATTATTATAGTTTCCAGTTAATTTGAGATTCATGATTTAATTAATTATAATATTTATTTAATGTTTACATTTCAAATGCAAATTATAACGTTTCTGATTTAATAACATTCCGTATTAACTATTGTTTAGTTTGAATTATATATCAGTATGTATTTTTATATAGCTGTGTGCCCGCGGCTCCGCCCGCTTTACGCGGAACCATAATAATTTTCCTATAATGGTTTTGGTACTAAAGAAAGCAATATATTTGTAACAAGTTCAAACACCAGCTAATAAAACTGTGTACTGGATCGAATAGTTTTCACTATTTCATGAATTTTATTTCTTTTACGCGGTTCCCTAATTATTTTCGAAATATAAAAGTCTAAATTACGCCGTGTTTCTTCAGCTATCTACCAGAAAATGTCCCGTCAAAATCAGTCCACCCCGTTTCGGAGATTACCCTGAACAGACAGACAGACAGACAGACACTTAAAATTTATTTATTTGTATAGATTATAAAAGGCAAGGTGAAAAGGTATTTCTTAGTTTCAGTCCTAACTTTTCACCAATTTGAATTTAAAAATTGAATTGAAGTGTTTTCCGGGAGCATCACTTGAGAGCCAGTATCTCAGTGCTTAGCGTTTTAACACCATATAATTACAACCAATAAAATTGTAGATAAAGCGCTAAGCCTATTACAGTATTATAAAAAAAAAAACCATAGATTCTACATAGATAAACAACAAAAAATACAAAATCTAACATTTCTGACTGACCAGTGATTTCCCTGTTAATCATTGATTAAATAAATACAGACACACACACCTAATTGAAAACTCGAATCACAGTAAACAGAATCCTATAAATTAAAATTAGCAATCGTAAAATCGAATCACACAGTAAACAGTTTTATTTGCACAAACTTGCTGATAGAAATATTCTATCATCGACGATTTAGATCACTCACTCACTAGCGGTTTCAATATCTTAATTTTAGATTGATATCTAACCAAAAATAAATCAGTATTTTCTGACACTTTTTAGAAAAAAAAAAAGTATTGAATTTTCGGATTTTAGATGGTAGAAACATCATATTGAAACCGGCCGATACACGGTGTGTGTGACAACAGAGCGAAACGCCGGCCGCGGGTTGACCCATGCGGACTCTAATGGCACGAATATGATAGATGACACAGGCAAAAGTGACATAGGAGACCTATAAATCTTTTTACAAGTGATTGCTTTCATCTGGGAAACGTAAAGAGACATTGTCTGCCACAATATCTGCATCATCCATCGTTATACCATTTTCGAATACGGCATAAAACAAAGTTGCTTTCCGCGTCTGTCTGACCATTTCACCGCCAAATCCTCTTAATCTACACAACGGAAGATTTATATATATATATACAGTAATACCCCGCTTTACGCGAGGAATACGTTCCGAAGAAAATAGCGTTAACTGAAATTCGCGTATATCGAGGTTTATGATTAAACATAGTCAAAATTTAATACAAAAAAAAACATACATACATACATATGCTCACGCCTGTTTTCCCGAAGGGTTAGGCAGAGGTGAAGTAGCGAACTACACCACCCACATTTCGCCGAGCTTAGTTCCGTCCCAGATGTGACAGGGGGCGAGCCTGTCGCCATATCGGGCACAAATTCCAAACTTCGGGATGAGACTGAGTAGAAAAAACCCAATATCACTTGACCCGACCCGGGGATCGAACCCGAGACCTCAGAACGGCAGTCGTATGTAATACAACTGCGCTACCGAGGCAGTTAAAAAAAATACAAATCATTTTAATCAATCACTTTAATTCTAAGAACACTTTATGCAATATATACTCTTATTTTTTACGGAAAAATACATCTATTGTCTTTACATTATGTTTATACGCACTCTTTCGCGTAATGCGAGGCATTTGAGCGCGAAATTTGACATTCGCGTTATAGTGAAACCGCGCGTAACGGGGTCGCGCTAAGCGGGGTATTACTGTATATACATATATATAATACATGCTTTTACGTAAGTAGGAAAGATTAATATTTTGTTATCAAAAAGTCTAAATCTTACGCAATAAAGGATGTAATAAAGAATCGGAGCTCTTCAAAATTGTGATGGCATATCTCATTTCCTACAATTGACTCACAATAATACAGTTTAATCACTAATAAAATAGAAGTAAAAATAAATAGTATAAGAAATCTCTTACACCGATAATAGATTCCATAATGATAATTTCGTATATATATATATATATATATATATATATATATATATATATGTTATTTCTACAGAAAGGCTTACAGCTAAACACTAGAGTAATGAATAATGATGATTTAACTATATGCTTAAGTAAAAAAGTAGTAGTTTTTAAATATATAATAACTTTGGTCGAGTGCATTGAATTGGCTACATACTCTTAAAATATAGATATTGCGTCGGTAAGTAGCGTTTACAGATGGCACGTAGAGGAGCTGTGGACTTCTGCGGTTAGCAGTAGGAGTTCGCAGATAAATGCTACTCATTAAATCAGAACAGTCCATGACTTCACTTGTTATATTTAAAACAAAGGATAGATCTGCTATTCGCCTGTGTTCGTATAGTTGGAGAAAATAAAAAAATCTACAGCAAAAGAAGAAAAATAACAGTTACTTTTGTACTGTGGCGTAAAAATCTTATTTACATATATACATATATAGCGTCATATAAAAATTTGCGTATCATTTATATATACTAAACTAAATAAATATTACTATCTTCTGAAATGAATTTGACGTTACTTATTATAGCATTTATTTGATTTTATCACATGGATAAAAATGTATGATTGTACGTAGCGTTAACGAAGCGAATGTAGTAGTTTCGTAGCGATCGTAGCAGTTACGTAGCGATCGTAGTATAAACAACGCAAATTATTTAACAGCTTCATCGACGACATTAAATGTCATCGTAGAGAATCTAATTTGACCATATTATATTAAGCAGATTATAGTTTATAGCACATTTGCGATGAGTCTACCTATAATCGAGTATACAATATCTCACTTGATAGTAGAAACTAGTAACAAGCTAAGTCTAAAGAAATAGGAGTCAAGTACAGCTTTCGAAACACACCCATTTGTATTTGGTTACAGAATGTAATATTAACATCACAGAAAGTAAAGATTCATTATAGGATATTCGAACTGACATCTAAACGCCTCGAATCGGAATATGTTACCACTGCGCAATCATTATTGTAATCTAGGTTCTTAGTTCTCTTTAATTAGTAATGAAGGATAATTTTAAACGTAATATTTAAAAAAAAACTAATTATAATGACAGTCATATTTATAAACATGTCAAATAAAATTGTATTTACGACCATAATGACTAAATTTCTAACTTAACACAATGAGAACAAAAGTTACAAACGAAAACGCGAAATGGAGATAGCAAAAAGGATTCTCCTTTGTCCAAAACAATGGCACCGACTCTTGATATAATAAAATTTCGTCCGTTAAGATCGTCGGCTTTTGAGTTATTGAAATGGTATAGTACATAACTAGTCCTTAATTCCATTAAGGCTGTGTATTCTCTTTTGAGAAAGTGTCGAAAACTGGGTAAACACATGAAAACTAAGTCTGAAATAATACCCTATTTTAGTTTCATGCCTCACTATCATAAATATAGAAAAAACACACAATATTTTAAAGTATAGAAAAAACACACAATATTTTAAAGAAGAATATTAAAGATTCTAGTTTACCCTCTTTGTTTCCTTGAATATTCCACAAGTCTTATTTTATTACTACTTCCTAATACCTATGGAACATCCTAACGATATCTAGCCTAGATTATATTTTGTAAGCAAAAATTAAATAGACAAAAATCGTAAAAAATGAGCGTATTAATATTTACATAAATTATTTTAAAATCATGTAATAAGTTGTCCCAATATAATTAAACTCATTCTTAATTTACTTCTTACATTAGTTTCGCTAATTCCAAAGAAAACATTATATCTATTGAAAAGTAATTAATTATACGTGATCAATAAATCATTTGAGATTTCATTTTCCTACTTTTACTTAAAAACTTCAGACTAAGAAGATCGTACGGATTGTTAATATTTTCACAAAAATGAAACGATCTAGAACAAATGGAACAGATGTAGACGAGAAGTCGCTTTTACCAAATAACGTATGAAAAAATGGATAATTGCCTGTGGTAATGTAATCAAGTGAAAAAAATACCGTAATTTTAAGGTAATAGGATATTAAAATGCACCAAGGGAAGGTTAAATAATTACTTTGCCAATTTGCCTAACCAATTTAATGAATATAAATGGTATTTATATTTTAAACCAGTGTTTCCAACGCATGAATGACGGCACGCCATTCTTTACGAATAATTAGTAAGTATTGAGTTTTATTTTAATTGTCTGGTTTTACTTAATACTTTTTTAATAATAATAATTGTAATGAAATGTTTAGTAAATCTAACAAATAATAAGTAAGTAATGTTGAAAATATGATTTGTTTGGATTTAAAAAGAGAATTTTGTTCGTAATGCATGATTGATGTGTAACTGAGGAATGAAATGAAGATCGTAAATACCTTCCTGTTTTATCATGAGAAAACCATAAAAAACCCTCATTTTCCACCTAGTGTCACGATCTGTGGCAAACAAATCATTACGATATGAATCCACATAGTGATTTAGTCGTAAAAACCCGGAGATTTCTACTCTTTTTTTATTACCTCCTCCGTAAAACGCGGCAACTGTAAAACATACAGGCGCCGTAACACTAACGGAGATATGCTAAAAAAACAAATTTGGACTTGATATACGTTTACAAAAGTGGATTTAGACAATTGTACAAATCAGTTTCAATGAATACAATTTCGAAAATGGAACGATCTCACCATGCTTCTGTGAGCTCAGTGATAAATGCACGGGCACAAAACACCTCGTCGACCATCACCATCGATCGTAAACAAAGGCGGGGGCGCGGCCAGCCTGTTGCGTCGGCTCACTCACCGGGCACCAGGGTCAGCAGCGCGAAGGCTGCCAGGATAGGCGCCATAACGGCACCGCGCGGGCATACCCCACCCGCGCACGCTGCGCTAGCACGCCGGCGCGCTCATGCAGCTGCCGAGAGACGTGTGATCTCGTCGGCGCTAACCGCGAGACTGGGCGCGACGCTACCCCACTCCACCCACCCCGCGCCCGCGCGCACCTGCGGCCTGCGCGCCCGACTCGACCTGGGCCCTGCCCCTTGAAAAATCCTCAATCACTTCAATTCTTTATTTCACGTTCTGTTTGATCGTCTGCGATCGCTCGCTCAAGGTCGATGCAATAGGAAAAACTTTATCAATTATACGAAACGAAACGATGATGGCGCAATAGTCAGTGCGGTCGGATTCCATATCGATGGACGTAGGTTCGAATCCATCTATCCAACTCTATAATCAATCTAAGCTTTTGATAAAGGTAACCATACCACAGCATTTCTAATAATAGCTACCACCCTCAAGTTTGAAAACTTGTTGCCAAACATCAATAGATGTGTTCCAGCAGCATAGCTTTAGAAAACATTACCTCTAGGCTTAGTATGTTTACCATCCTGGAATACATTATCACTTAACATCAAGTGAGGTTCTGGTAACCACGCTGGGCCTCTTCTTTCTCAAGCCTTTTCCCAACTCACTTTCTTCCATACGTCCCTATCAGCTGTCATCTCTTCATTCACTCCTTTTTCTTTCCTATCATTTCTTACACACTCCATCCACACTTTATTTGACCTTCCTCTACTTTTCCATCCTTTCGCATTCATATTCATTACTATTTTACCCACATGCTCTTCCTCTCTTCCCATAACATGTCCATACCACGACAAACGGGAACCTTTCAACTTTTCTTATACTTTTCAACAGCCTGCACAATATAAAAAATACCAACAAACAGATTTTTTTTATTCCAGAAAAGCATCTCTATACCATTAGAACAGTACAGCATTTCCTACTGACCGCATCTAACAACCAACTTAAAGCTGTGAAATTAGCGCCAGAAACTTATCGGTATATTCCAGCAGCTACGTTTGAGAGTTAAGCCTTCACTAAGCTTAGCTTCAAACCCATCGTCACTTATTTCAGTCAAACGGCAGGATTTATAACGCGTAAATCTTAAACGTAACCAAACGTATGAAACAATAATTTAAAATTTATTATAATCAATTTTAAAATACATATAGAATTGACATGAGAGTTTAAAAAAAATCTTAACACTCATCATTTGAACCGCTTTCATTTTCTTGTATTTCAATACCCTACATATTTACTTTAATAAATTATCTTTTCCAAAAAACGATCTTGAATCTTTTTTGAAACACCTACCAATATTTTTCTAAAAGAGTCTAAAAATATGTCGTTTTTACTTGTGTTCTTATTTACTGGAAAGCTAAGAAATTTTCAGTTATTAAAAATTAAAAACAAAATCCTATAATTTTTGATGTTTACTTTAATATTAGACATTCTCGTGGCCCTGTTCACACAAAACAATGTTTATTTTTATTTATAATTATTACGTCACTTAAATATGGAATGGTTTATTTAAATTATTTTGAGTTGCATATCTTGCGTAGGTTAAACATTCTTATTATCAACTTTAGTCGTTACAAGGTAATACCCGAGACTTTGTTTCCGTTATTAAAATTCTAATAACTTTAAAATAAATGATGATATCGTGATGTTTTTTTTTTCTTCAGAAAAGGACAAAAAAAATGCTTAATATGTTAAACTACAAAAAATAGAAGACCCCTATCATTTAATTTATATAGATTATCCACATAAGTGAAATATATAAAAAGTGACCGGGGAAAAAAAAAACTGGCTAGAAAATACGTCATGGTTTTTTTTAATTCATGTAAGTCTGTGCCAGGTAAAAAGTACCCATAACCGAGGAGCATGTATGAAAGCGCTCATGAAAGTAGAGGAAGCAAAAGAGATGTGTCAAGATCTTACCCAGTAGAAGGACGTAATCTCTGCCTACCCCTCACGGTAGTAAATTTGGGAATCTGTTTAAATTTTATTAAGTTATAAAAACATTTACGTAAAAACCAACAAAGAGACCTTTACCGTTACCGTTTCAAAATAAAAATATACTTTATTCAATATAAATTGAGGTATAAACCTCGATAAGACGGTTATGGAACGTCAATATACGTTCGGTATATTAATAACCCAGTCATTGAGTAGAATCTGCAAGAATTACGATCAATTTTTTTTTGTATACAAGGTTTTTTTTAATAATAATTGTAATCGTTTTAGCAGTTTTTGTAATGTTATGTCCACTTTCTTCAATTTTCTAAATATTCATTAGAATTAATACATTTTACATATAATCAACTAAAAAAAATAATATGTAATTAAAATTTATGTACAAAGTTTACAGATTAAATATCGTAATTACAGATATCATTGGGTTGAACGAACAGCCGTGCGCACGTCCTTAGCCATAAAATTTAACGACGCACGGCTGGATGGGACAGCCTTTTGTTGAGTTTCTCATGGTTCCACGAATTTATTGAGACGATCACCAAGACGTGGGCTCAAATGAACTTGAATTAAGTACTGAAAAATATGTTAAATCGAGCGTTCAAAAACGTTTATGGATCAATTGAATTTACTTTTAACGCAAATGAATACATTAATTTTTAAAAGTTTTTTTTTTTTTTGCAGTTATAAATTTTATATTGAAAACATCACCTCAAAGTGATAATGGAAGCGAAAATTTGTATGGAAATTAAATCAGTCTTGAAACTATATATTTTAGTTTAAAAAAAGCAGTAGTCTATATCACGGATTTTTTATAAATTGTATTATCACAACAATTTATTACTTTAGATTCATTTAGAAGTTTAGTTACTGCGACGCACACAAGCGCAGTGTCTGAAGGGCGCTTGTGACGCCTCCAAAGAACCTGAGTCACTCGCGGAGCTCTGTAAGACTATGCGCCCTTGTTACGACTAAGGTTATCTCTATCTTTAGTATAGTGGGAATGTAGTGCTGAGCGACCGAATGGTGATCGAACAATTAATAGAGTTAAGTTTCGACAATTCAGTCGAGCTAATATGGGATTTGGCATGCAAGGTGATTCTCGCGCTGATGAAAACACCGAAGTCTTATCGGCACCTTATATCGATGGTCGTCTACGTGTTGCGATATCCTTTTGCATTATGGCTTCATAAATTATAACTTTTATATTTTTATCCTCTACTTTATCTCAACATATTTACTTAAAGCATCAATAATATTGGAATAAATATACTCGGGACAATTCCCGCTTTTCAGCTTCATTGCCCCTAAAAACCTTAAATAAGTCGCGTTAGAATATGATTGTAAAATAGAAATAAGATGAAAACAATAAAGCCACAAAAAAGTAAACAAAACTCTGATTATGTTTGAGAGTAAGGGGACTAAATAAAAAAAATAAAAAATAAGTCGGGTGAAAACCCGCCAAATGTTAACTAAATACAATCTAAGATTCTAAATAAACAACATATTATCAAGCAATGTTAGTCGGTCGATTCTTGTGTTTGAACAGGAGATAAAGCCAAACTGAATGGCTTATTCGTAATTCAGAAGCCGGCACTTTGCGGTGAAAAAACATCCTTTATGCCCACAGAACTGTTATATCGCAGTTATTTGTCTGAGTATCACATAAACGTCGTTGTGTTCAAAGCTTATACACTTAGTACGTTTGTGTACTGTCTCTAAGTAGGTATGTATCTCTATATGTATAGTTAGCCAGAACTATTAACACCTAATTTGTTTTGATAAGTTAATTTAAAAAAAAAACATGCGTACATGAGTACACGTATCAGAAATGAATTTCTTTGGCAATGTTTAGATCGAAAAAGAGATAAAAAAATATGTATGCCAACTTTTTTTTTTAATTTATCTCTACGTACGAAGTGCATGATTTCACTGGGGGTATAGCAAAGCGATCGCATGCCAGAAATCTGAAACTAGTTAGAATGTTATATGAAACAAAATTACCTTGAGGTTTCTTATAATTTATTTGTATTATCAAATAGGTAGTAAATATAGTAGTTGTTATATTGTGATCTGTAAAAATAAAGAAACGATATAGTCAATGTCAATTCTTTATTTTTCCTGCAGCAGCTTGGAAATTAGTCCAAAGAAATAAAGTGGGTAGCTGCTGTAAAAAGGAAAAAGTGAGCGATGTAATCTTAAATTATGACAATAATGTATGAATGTATGTTGTGTTACAGCCTCCAACTTTCTCTAAGAGTAGTACTGTTTTAAGAAGTAATTAAAAACGAAAACAAACTTTTTTATTGATAAAATAACTATGAACCTTTTTAAATGTACATAATTATAATCACTTGTATAATATATGAAAATAAACATTTAATATTTCTTGTTTAAGAGTAAATTTAGTAGAATTAAATAAAAATAATGTTAATAACGTGTAAACTAGTTTTATAGGGGGTTTACAGCACCGCTGTTTGACGAGGCCTCATAGTCCACTCAACTTTCTCATATAAGGAGGTAGGGATGTTGTACCATGTCCTTTACAATGGTGTCTTTGCGGTGCCTGAATAGGCGTTGGTTCTTGGGTTAGTCATTGTGACTTTTGGTGTATCCAGTTGAATTATCTAACTTCTTCTTTAGCTTACATCGTCGATGATCAATTTTAGATTTAGAAGTGATATTAGTAAATATCAAATTTTAGATTACTTCTATCTAGAACACTTATTTTAACCCATGTATGGTATATAAAAAAATATTTTGTTATTATTTCTAAAAATAATTATAATAATCTTTTAGCCTATCAAATGATCTTTGGCGTGTACATCTCTGGTATAAATGACATCCAAATCAGCCAAACTGTTTTCGAGTAGGATCCGTACGTCCTACAAGCAGATAGAGAAAAAATAATTTTGAAATCACCTTCGAGATTAGACTAAAATAGACTTTTGTCACAAAATTTGCAAAAAGGAAGAGTGTAGACAGAGTCAAAAAGAGTGAGTAAAGCCCCCATACTCACTCTTTTTAACTCTGTCTACACTCTTCCTTTTTGCAAATTTTGTTAGCTTAGCTACGAATATGTCTAAACAACGTGTCTACCATGACCATGGCTTGCCATGAATTCATTAACTTGGAGTATTTAACTTTTTATTATGTACATTATTAAGTAGCGTTTTGGGAGATATAGTTTGGTTATTTTTTATAAATGAAGCGTCGAAGATGTCACAAGAACTCCATACGGAGTTGTAACAAAAGACTCCCATTTTGTCCAAGCGTTTTATGAAAAGTATTTCTAATTTCAGAAAAGGCGGTATAACGTACAACCTTAGCCTATTCTAAGAAGAATAAAATTACATATGCATTATGGCTTTGTGCAATTTTTGTTTGTCATGTTGTCGTCCTTATTTTTAATTGATTATCTTGCAGAATCAGTAAGTCCGTATAAGACCTGTTTTACTGTATGGATCAGAATGTTGAGCTTGTAAGAAGATGAATGTCAAACGACTGCAAGCAACAGAGATGCGGGTGTAGAGAAGGATATGTGGCGTGACCAAAATGGATAGGATCATTAATGAGTATGTTAGAGGAAGTTTGAAAGTGGCTTATTTTACACGAAATAGGCTCAGTGTTTGGCCACAATCTCACCTGATGTTAAGTGACGACGTGGTCCAAGATGGTAAACACACTAAGCCTAGAAGTACTGGTTGTCAAGTGACGTTGCCGGAACACACCTATTGGTATTTGGCGCCAGGTTTTCAAACTTGAGGATGGCATAATTAGAACATGCCCTACCACTGCTCTGGTTTCCTCACTATGTTTTCTTTCACCGAAAGTTCAGGCCGATTTTAGAGTCGGTGTTGAAAACATAAACTATATTTCATAAAGATACAATACTCAATGTTTTATTATTACCAATTATACGTATTTATACCAAAAATGAATACTTCTAGAACATGTATATTTTTCATATATATGTATTTAAATATTTTTTAGATTTGTTCTTTACGGCCGGTATGTCGCTGTGCCAATGAGGTTTCATGCCTCTTATCTGACAGTCGAATAGGTAGGGATCGATCCCGTGTCGATTGACGCGGAATCTGGCCTTAATACCCGCTGCGCCATCATCGCTCAAAATCTATCGTTCCAGTGATAGAAAAGATGAAAGGGAATCGTTTGTCTAGGTATGGACATGTTTCGAGAAGAGATGAAACGCATGTGACGAAGAAAGTGAAGATTATGAAAGTTGAGAGATGGAGGGGGAGAGGACGCTAGAAGTAAAGATGGATGGAGTATGTGAGGGAAGATATGAAGTCAAAAGGGGCGAATGAAGATATGGTGGCCGATAGAGATGTGTGGAAGAAGAAGACATACTGCGCCGATCCCAAATAACAAATTCGGAGCAGGACGATGATGATGATATCTTGCAGTATTTGACTATTCTACATGTGTCTTCTTCTTCTTCTTCAATTATGGCAATTTGTGTTCAAATAATTAGTGCCAATCTCATGTAGGTAAGATGTATTTTCAATCTTGTATCAGCGTTACCTAGCTCCAGCAAAACTGTGGCTCATCCTGTTAGAACTTTCCATGGAGCTTTGTCGGCATCTCAGAATAAAATGTTACGCATTATCTTCTATAATAAACTTAACCTGTATAGAATAACCAAACTATATCATATAAAAAAACACCACTAAGATTACATGATATATAGTCAAATACACAAATTTAATTAATTAAAGAAAATAACCGCTACATGACAGACTGAGATCCCGCCAAAAACTCCCTACATGAGTCATTTTGGTGGAATTTTACATGATATAGTGTAGTTATGATGCAGAAGTGTAATGAAGAGAAAATAATGACACGGTTTGTGAATTCTGAAATGTTCCAATCATTCCCGTTGTGGTCATAACAGAAGGCCACCGTTTTGTTACCGCCATTCATTTATTGATAGTTTTCCTGACGTCTGACTTGGCTGCATGGCCCACTAGCACCTTTGCCTTTTCCTTAAAAAGGAATAAATGGAACCGGAGTTTTTGGCGGGATCTCAGTCTGTTATGTAGCGGTTGTTTTCTTTAATTAATTAAATTTGTGTATTTTACTCTATATCATGTAATTTTGGTGGCATTTTGTGTGATATAGATTGGTTATTGTATACAAGTAAAGTTTATTATGGAAAATAACGCGTAGCATTTATTCTGAGGTGCCGCACAAAGCTTCATGTAAAGTTCTAGCAGGATGAGCCACAGTTTTGCTAGAGCTTAGTAACGCTGCTACAAGATTGAAAATACATCTTACCTACATGACATTGGCACTAATTGTTTGAACACAAATTGCCATTAGCTAAGAAGAAGAAGAAGAAATGGAACCAACAAAATTTTTGCTTTATGGTCGTTTTGTTGTCATGTCACTGTCAAGTCACAAATGTCACATTCAGATCGAAGGATTTGTTGTGAAATTGCAATGCGAATATCAAAATGAATCAAACTATAAACATAGAACAATTAAATTCCGCTCTAAATTCACTGAGAACATTGCGGTCGAGCGTAAACCATGTATTTGGAACGCTATCTAATGGTTTGAGAGCCGATCATGGAGAAGATGGTAAAGAAAAGTTTCTGTTAGAACTTCAAGAATTACTCAATAACGTAAACATCAATCTGAGAGATTTGGAGCAAACTGTAAACGGTCTTCCGATACCGACAGCTCCTTTTAATCTGGGCAACACCACTTACCTTAGCCAAGAAACGACACAGGACCGTCAAGCATTGTACACACAACTTGTCAACAGTTACAAATGGACGGATAAGATACACGAGTACAGCTCCTTCGCGCATACACTACTCAGTCAAAACTCTCTGAGACGATCCTACATCAATTCAGGCAGTACAAAAAGACGCGGGAAATTGCAGAGCAATCACAATGTTGCACCTTTGCAAGTAGATAATGTCATAAACAACATCGATAGATCATATAATAACATGAAAATTACGATATCGAGACCATTTGCGAGTAATGCAGTTGTACAGATAAACTTAAGCCATGTTTTGAAAGCTGTTGTGGCATTCAAAGGTTTGTTAATGGAATGGGTAATGGTAAAAGGTTATGGTGAAACTTTAGACCTCTGGACAGAATCAAGGCATCATGTTTTTCGAAAAGTGACAGAAAATGCTCATGCTGCTATGCTTCATTTCTATTCACCAACCATGCCTGAGTTGGCTGCAAGGTCTTTCATGACTTGGTTACATAGTTATGTAAATCTATTTAGTGAACCATGCAAAAGATGCAGTTGTCATCTCCATCACACATCACTACTCCCACCTGCATGGAGAGACTTTCGAACATTAGAACCATTTCATGATGAATGCAAGCAATAGCCACTGTGGTGCTATCTCAACCATATAAAATTGAAAGACAAAACTAAGGATACAACTCATAATGGATATACACTAATTTGATGAGCAGCGCCAAGAACAGAATCAAAAGTTGAAAACAAACTATTTTTAAATTTTTATCATTATAAAAGACAATATTGTAAATTTTTTTTATCTAAATTTAGATAGCGTGATTTATCTAAACATTACATATTGTTTATAAAATACATGTGGGAAATAGAAAATTATTTTTTTATTACCCTAGTACTTCTAACAATTTTAGTCTTTGTAATACTGTGTTATATAGAAAACTTGTGTATATTTATATTATAATAATCAAATAAAGTTGATCATGTATTTTTATACTAAACAGTAGAATATATCTGGCATGCTTGATACAGCATAAAAGTATTTTTTTTTTTTTTCATAAATCAGTACTTATAAATTCCAATGTAGATTAAGTATTACATACAAAGTCTGCATTTTGTAAAAAACACTTTTTATCTTAATTTTAAAGCAGTAAAAATTCTTAACTGTCAAAAACACCAAGTTATAAACACTAAAATAGTATATTAATATGTCGATTACCCATAACAATGAGACAATAAGAAAACAATAGAAAGCTGACATAAACACCAGGTCAGTGCTCAAGGGGTTAACCTATGCATGCCTTTTATAATAAAACTTTCTTTTGTCTATTAGTTTAAACCCGTGAACTACTGATTCGATTTACAAAATTCATTATTTAGACAATCTCTGGTCAGTTTCTAAGATATATACATTACAATATGTCAAATTCATGGAAATAATATTGAATTAAATCATGCCGAAAAGTGACAGTCAGCATATCCTCTAGTTATACTTAAACTGTTGATTATATAAGATGGATCATTGATGCTGTGATGCTGCAAGTACATCTAGCTACAAATAAAACAAAAATAATTACATACAGTACTTGTGTTTTATTTAAATCAACAAATTTATGTTTCATTCAACCTTTTTTTCATCAGTCAGGAGATGTATACAATATACAAGCACATATTTATCAATATTAATGCATATTTATAATATAACATATATCTTTTAATAGACAAGATAGAAACATATTACAATAATCCATACTTTTTTAATAACAACTGAATTGTATAGACTACCATCAAACATACTCCTAAAACATAATTGTCTGTAAAGATATAAAACATATATCTATTTTTTTATTTATCAAATTACAACATATAAATCAGTTCTATTTTGGCCGTTGTTTTTAATTTTATACAACTCAATTATACATACGTGTTGCCAACCTAAAATGTGATTTAAATAGATAATATGCAGTATATAACATATTTATTGAGAGAATATTAAATATTCATAATTAAATAATTATTGTTTAAAAATGTATCTTTGTAATAAAAAAAATTAATTCATTTTTACAATGAATAGACACATTTGAAATAAAAATAACATGTAGAATCAAATATGACAATGCTAACATACAAACGAGAGGTATTTTATCAGGCCAACATGACTATGGCCGACTATTGTTGGTGGAATCTGTAATTGAAGGAATTCTTTAACTGTGCGATATTTACTATCAGACACATTGCCCAGCTGATATACTATGTGAAATGTGTTTTTTCCACAAAAAGATATCTAGATATGCCGTTATTCATTTTTTTAAAAATCTTATTTATTTATTAATTTATATCTAAAATGTAATGTATATGTCGGTTGAAATCTAGTAATAAAAAGTTATCGTCAAATATAGCATCTATAACTCTCAATCAATCACAGATCTCCATTTTACAATATCAACGAGGGGTGAACATTTCAAGAAAACACAACTACCCACATTAAATAATTTTTAATAAAAAATACTGATCAATCTAAAAACATATTTTTCTAATATGGTGACCGTGACTAAGACCGTGCCCACTAGCCTAAGCTAAAATATGATTAACACCTTTCATATGCCAAGTTTGGATCTACACAAAAGGCCTGCACAAAGCCAATGAATGATCAACACTACACTGCACGCGCAACACGTGCGCTCCAATAGCTACTTTCAATGGAAAGTGTTGGTCCTTCATATGCCCTAGACCCAAACAGCCCTGCCTGTTCCTACCCCACATGTACAAATCACCATGATTAGTAACGGCCGCGAGATGCGAGATACCACAGCCCACCTTCTCGACTCGACACTCCGGATTGAACTCGTTCCGACCGAACAGAGTCGGTGGGATCTGTTTCGGCCTGGGAGAATGTTGCACGTTCGGCCCTAGACCGAGAAGGCCGAATCCCCAAACGAAGACGTCACCGTTTTCTGCGAAATTTTTGCACTATTGTATTGTTCAATAATAACGATATTAGGGGCCGTTTGTGTATTACGTAAGCACAATTTTGATCATTTTGACATCCTCTTGCCTTTTCTCAGCAATAGTGAGCATAAGCCCATATAATTAAATAATCACCATATAGACCCCCATTGATGCTCACGTAATACTGTAACAGCCATTTAGAGATGTGAAATATATATCGACATTTCGGTATCGATTTAACATCGATGTTTGGTTTAAAAACTTTATCTCGATTCAACATTCAATCTTTTATTCGAAAAGGAATTTTAAACAAACAATCGATATATTGCATTGTTTTAAAGTGAATGATTTTTCCCTAAACATCGACATTTGTATGTGTGAAGAATTAAGATTCATGTGATCTATCTGATGTTAAATAATCAGTGCACAATTTAAAAGTATCTATGATTAATCCAAAAAAGGAAGCTTCTAGGCTGGTAAGTAAATGCTTTGTTATTTGCTATGGACCAAATTGGAACACCTCATGCGAATTGTATCTTTCAGACGAGAACGCACAGCGGCTCTCAGCTGCTATTCGTTTACATGCTCACCATTAACGATCAAGCAGAACGATCCACCGGCAGCGATGTCCACAATTCTACCGATGCCTCTCGTAAAGTTTAGCAACGAGTAGGACATGTTCACCTGCTGCTGGTTACTCGACATCGGAACTTGCCCGTACTCTGAATTACCCCAACCGAATAACTCCCCTTTATCTGAACAACGGGGAACATAAGATCAAATTTTGTTTATATAAAAACTAATAATATGACGATGTGGAGTAGATGGTAAAAATGAGACCAATATATAGGAAATCTATACTGAATTCGTTAAAAGTCGTAACAGACCGCGAACATGGAACGGTAAACGACCGAAGTCATCAGTCGTCTTGTACGCAGAGTCAAATACGGACGTCAATATAGAAATGCGAAAAACATTGATATTGCTATTTATGCATTTAAATATACGGACAAACAGACAGATAGATGTTGTTTTTTTTTTATAAAATATAGATCTTTAGCTGTCGCTAGAGCAGAAGCAATTTGTCTGTGGATACAATTTATTTTATTTGTCAAATCATACGTCAGACATACTTTGCCGTTTATTGATTTAGTATGACTCATTAAATGATGGTGGAATTGTTGTTGAATGCTCTGTCCTTTTCCCACGTAACGAGGACAAAACATGAAAACACCTGTAATTTCATAATTTTTAAACAGATTTTAATTTTGTTTTTACTGATAGAATTAATTCGCTTTTTCTTGATAAATAATCATTTATATGTATATATATATATAACCCAATATGCGTATCCATGTAATTCTAATCATTCTAAAGCACTTGACCGAGTTTGATGTAATTTTTTGCGCTCTTATTGTTGCTAACTATAATTTGACTGGATAAGTGGCGTTATATTTTATAGATGAGAGAATGTTTGTATGCGTGTTTCTTAATAACTCTGAAATTATGATTACCGTTCAAAGCGAGAACGCAGTCGCCCGTCGAGGCCACTTTGATAATAGTTTCGCTTGTCACGTCTCCTTTTACCGGTGAAGGTATCGGCTGATTATCATAAGTGCCAGTACCCGTCTGTCCGTCAGCGCCCCACCCACAAGCGTACACCCTCCCGGATTCTGTTATAAACAGACTAAAGGATTTCATACTGGGAAATGTATGACAGAATGTTTAATCTTTGGTTGCTGCTAGCCAGTTGAAGGATGACTGAAGGCAAAGGCGTGGTACACGTTTGAAAGTTATTTATTATCTGATTCTTACTTGATTCTTATTGATTTATTGATTAATTATTTGATTGATTTTGAGGATTTACAGTGAAACTTAAATTCTAAAAGATCCCCTCGTTAGTCGTAGGGCTTACAATAACTACGGTGGCCAATCAGAAACATGCAAAGTGCGAGTGAGACGGGACACACGGACTTCTCTCATACGAGGTATTAAATATATGTAACCCGTGCGCCCGCGGCTCGCGCTAGTGTGCCGTTGGATGTTTGGCGAGGTCTCCACAAATCTTTAAGGCTACTATATTCAATGGACCATGCCCTACAAAAAAACCAGCATCGTCTGTTGGCGAAAAGACGTTCATGGCTCATTTGCTATCTGAAGAAGAATTTACGAAGGAAGTAACATTTTTTTTTTTTGTTTCCATAAATGCTGTTGACCGGAACGGCCAGAAAAATGACGCGACTCTGTGAACATCATCGGTAACTTTACCCCACTATTCCTTTGATGTGTGGCAAAAAAAATCGACACCAGCACCGCTGTGTGCCGTAAACCATTGGACACAAGCGTATATCCACCATCATGCACAATTATCTCATGTACTAAATAACGATGACGTGTAGGAGACCACCATCGCCAATTATCTACTGGCACCATTAAGTGTTATAAAGGCAGTCTTTTCAGTTTTAGTGTATTTTCTAAGGCAGCCTCTCTGTCTGTTATTTGTTTATAGCTACATATATTCTCTGGCCAGGTATTAGTATATAGATAATATGCCTATAGCCTATATTCTTCTTGTTTTGGGGTTTTTACGTGAAAAGGACAGATCGCCAGAGGTAGGTGATGCCATCTAACCATATGTACTGGATAATAGTAGCAGTCGATTGATTGATGCTATATGATTGTCTAAACTGTTATGGTGTCTGTCACTTCCGAAGGTCATGATTTGACATACTCTAAGGCTAGTGGTCACAGTCATTGAATGGTTGGAACAATCAACTGTCACCGTTATCCATAGACATGGGTAGATCCACGTTCACCACTATAAATTGATATTCTCTGGTCTAAAGTCCCATTTAGCTTTATAAACTGACATAAATACACTGTACAATGTTTTTCTCCATCAAAACCTCATGTTCAAAGTCCATACAAAAAAGTGTATGTGTCAATCCGAGGCACGACTCGAGTTTACTCCTTAATCCCTTGAGCACTAACCTGGCGTTTATGCCAGCTTTCCATTGTTTTCCTATTGTCTCATTTTTATGGGTAATCGACATATTAAGAACTATTATTTTGTTGATTATGTAAATAAAAGCATTTTTTTTTTAATTCATATTATTCACATCATTCCAATAAAATATGTAACTATTTCACAATATAATAATATCATAAAAGTAATTTATTTTAGGAAGTTAAATTTGGAATAACTTTTATTTGAATGTTTTTTATATGACCAATATTTTCATTGTAATATTAAATACTAGCTGTATGACCGCGGCTGCGCCCGCGTTTCCTATATTTTTCACTGCGTAATATATTTTTTTTGTTTTTTTATACGGAACTCGAATTTTTATTCCAATTTCTTTTGCTACTAACATTATTAAGCAAATATATTTTTCACAAATTCAAAACTGTACATTGAATCGGATTTTATTCCAATTTTATAAGATTTCATTTTTTACGCGAAACCCTAATTATTTTCGAAGAAATAAAGTAACCCAAGTTACGCGCAGTAACTTTAACTATCTAACAAAAATGTCCAAATCAGTCCACCCGGTTCCGGAGATTAGCCGTTACAAAAAAACGGACAGATAAAAATTTTATAAATTGCATTTTTTGTACAGATATCAGGTTGTATTTAGTATAACAAAACACTTCAATTTTGAATATTATAATGACAACAAAAATTATTTTTTCTTTAAACGATTCTACACCCCCCCAATGGTCCTGTTGTCTTTCATTATACGTATATATTTCGAAACAGTCTGCGCTTCAATGTTATTAATTAGTATAGATTTACACCATTAATTTATTATTTTAAAGCATATTAATAATATTAAATACACACACACAAAAACATACATGATCTCAAACTGAAAGGATTGTAACGCCTCGCTTATAGTTAACGCTCGATTTACACAAATGAAAATAGTTTCTTAATACATCGACTACCCATAAAAATGAGACAATAGGAAAACAATGGAAAGCTGGCGTAAACGCCAGGTTAGTGCTCGAGGGGTTAAAGAGTAAACACCAACAACATAATATGTGAAATAGCAACAGTCTTATACTCACGTGTGGTCCTGACCGCAGCACACTTGTGCGATACTCTCCTTGCCAAGCCTTTTTATATTGTGAGAGGCCATGCTACCCCTGTACTCTTCCAGGTCATTGATTTTCCTACCACATTGCCCATAGGCATTGTTGCCCAGTGTGAACACCCCTTCGTTATCGGTCAGTATGACGGTGTGCGCTCTACCAGCAGCCAACCCTACCACCTATTTTTTAAATTACCCTTCAAATATATTGCGTTAAAAAATACATTCATAATAATCGAGTGGTAACTTCTATAGATGTGGTGGAGAGAACTGTTAGTGTCATATTGCAGTGGGTCGCATTTCCTGATAAATTAATGCCTTTAAAGTTACCTAGGTGTTGTTTGTTGGTATTGACCGTAAGAATTTTCCTATAATTAGTATCAAAATATCCACTATTAAACTTAATTTAATTTTTTTTTTTTTAATTTTCTACTACATCATACATTGCATAAAAACCTAATTAAATCTATTACAGACTATTAGCAAAAGTATTCTAATCAACCACCCCATTCTCAAATAATCTGTTAATCAATGGATTGTATTTTATTTTTAGGAAGCGTTCAAGTATTACGTAAGGAATTTTAGGGGAGGGGAGTCTTCTGAATAGTTACGATGCGTTACAGGGGCGGGAGGGCGCGTTTAAACTACGCGTTGCCTAACATTGTTTTAACCCTTCGGAACGCTCGCGTAGAGATTTTTTTTCTTAAGCATTTTATAAAACATTTGTTTTCTCAAAATTTCAAATTTTTTACCTTACAAAATTTCTTACTTGCTTTACGGGATAGTGAATAATTTTTAATATTTTTTTTTTATATCCAAATGCAAAAAAATATTTATCAACAGATCAGTTTTTCTGATCACTCCAGTAAAGTAGGTAACAAAAAATACTGCACTTTGGATGGCTTCATTATACTTCGGTCTCATCCATGTGAAGAACAATGCCGGATAAAACCAAAATGTTTTAAAGACAGGGCCAAGTCAAGAAAACGGTGTAATTAAATGTATGATTAGCAGTTAAAAAATTATCAGGACACAGAAAGAAATTAAAATTACAAATCTCTTGTTTTTAAAAACAAGACATTTCATATGTTACTAAATATTATTAACGTGATTAAAACAATAACATAGGTATATTAGTGACTTTCCGGTACTTTACTTCACATAATTGTGGTTATGTAACGTTTTACTAGGGGGGAAAAGGGGTAAAAAAATTGCGTTACGTAATACTTGAACGCTCCCTTATTTACAATATAAGTGTATATTTCCACTACCTTAGTCTCCAAGCTTTTGTACGGTATGTAGATAGGTGCAGGACTAAGTAACATCTCAAGCGGATGACCTACGCGCGGTGCGTGGTATCCGATTTGGGAGTCTGTATTTATTCCAGTGCCGAATACTTTATGCTGCTCCTCTGTTTTGATGGAAGCGACCGTGAAACCATACCCACAAGCTATATGTGTAACCTGAAAGTGTATGTCTATATATGAAAAGAACAAATGGTAAATGTTAACAGGTCATTATTGTCATAATACTGAGAAAGAATCTTGATTATATTGTAGATAGGACACTTTGTACCCCCTTAGAATACATAAATAAATCTTGTGTTATTAACTCGAAAGATGAATAAAAAGATGTCATCAAAATCAATCAATGCATTCTCGAAATATCATTAAAAACGTTTCCAAACGAACCATCTATTGTTGAAAATATAATGTCTTTAGATTATTATAAAAGGTAAAATCTCTGTTTAGCTGTCTGTTAGTTGGTTTATAACTTGGGGGCCACTGGACCAATTTATAGGATTAGTTTTGAAAAGTATACATTTTTATTTGGCCAGATTTTAGTGTAAGGATTATGTAAAAAGTTATTTAGTCAATCTTTTATAAATATAAAATAGTGAAGATTTATAAAGAATAAAAATAATATCTCCAAAAATCATTGTTTTTATCTATATTAATAAATAAATTTGAAGTGTGGGTTTGTAATATCAACTTTTTTTTACTAAATAGATATGAATGTCCATTACCAATCCAATCCAATACCAAATAGATAGGGATGTCCAAAATACAATTATTTATTTTTTTTCTGTCTATTTTTTAATAGGTAATCTTTGGAACAGCTGGGCCAATTTGGACGGTACTTTTTTGATAGATAGCTGAAGTTACTCCGGGTAACTTAGGGTACTATGAATTTTCGAAAATAATTAAGGTTCCAAGTAAAAAAAATAAACTCATAAAAATTTTAATAGGGTCCCGTATAAACAAAATAAAATGCGATGAAGAATACATGAAACGCGGGCGCAGCCGCGAGTACACAGCTAGTTACTTAATTTATTTTTTTATTGCTTACAACAAAAACCAATTCATATGTGGATATATTACTCATATCTGGACTCTCCCATAAATGAGCTACTGATGATATTAATTATTGGATACTTACATCGAATCTCTCAGCGAAGGTAGACCGCATCGGATGCCAGACTAAAGTAAAGTTTCGTTTGTAGCCTTTTCTTCCTTTTTTACCCCTTGGCAGGTGTATTCCGAGAGCTCCCGTCTCTGCAAACCCCCATACGTAAAGCCTCCGGTCTGTGCTCTTACTTACTGGATACTGAAATACTGGAAATAATTAAACATTTTTTTAATAACATAAGTTGGTACAACAAGTGAGAGAAATTTTTGTTATATTGTTTATACATTATAACTAATACATAATTTTAACTGTAGTGCAGGACCCACAATAGGATGCACAAACCCGTGAACATATGAATAATTTTGAGCCATCTTTGAATAGCTTTTTAAAGAACATATTTTATTACCAAACAACAAGACTAAAAATTTTTTTTAGCTAGGTTAATATGTTCATTACCCATAAAAATTAGACAATGGGAAAACAATGGAAATCTGGTGTAAACTCCAGGTTAGTGCTCAAGTGCACATACCTATTTTTGAATCATACTAATGATAATATGTCTAATAAGACAATCCTAATAATTATTGATGTTAATTTTTTAATAGCATAACAATAACAGTATACTCACAAAACTGTACAAAATATTGAAATTGATGTAGTTATATTGAGATAATTATATATAAAAGCTATTTTTTAACTAAGTTCCATACTTTTTACTACTATTGCTATATACAGGTTTATACTAGATTATTTAAACTAAGGTTAGTATTGAAACTAAGATGTACTGGCAAGAAACTCAGTGGAAGTTATATTGTGATTTGTATTACAGAGAAGATTTACCTCCACTTACCTTTATCCTCAATATGAACAATTTATTTTTAATGGGCTAAATCTATCTTTATTATGTTTCCAGAGTAATTGGGACAGGAATTTTATTATTTGTTAAAAATACAACAATTTTATCTTTACATCTTGTATTTATGTTACACTTTAAATTCAAGATCTTGTAAGTATTTATGTGTCAATATCATGTTTTCATTGTGATAGCAGATTGTACATCTAAGTATTTATTTTTAAAATGCAGTGTTTTTAATCATACATGCATGATATATATTAAATAAAAATAGTATCAATACCTGATTACTGATCCTTGTAATATTATTTAACATGTAAAAGAAACCAGCTTAATTGTAGCCATAATTAACTAATTTTTCCTAATATTTCATAGTGTAATTAGAACTGCTCTATTGCGACAAATTGAACAAAAATAAATTTTCTACATATTTCAATAATACTTGATAAACATAAAGAAATAATTATTAACGTGTAAATAAATATATGTATTTTTTATATATTCCCAGGAGACTACTTACTAGGTAATTGTTCTTCTTCGTCCGGATCAGGGATTTTCTTCTTTGTAGTAGCATATGCTCGATGTAATAATAAACCGGTGTATCGATTTTTTACAAAACATTTTATAGTATTCATTTTAGATGTAAGTACGGCATTTGACTGTATAATTACAGATTGTGTATAATACACAAAGTATATTTGAATTTAGAGGTTGGAAACGAGATTTTTTTTGTTGGTTCCTTCTATTCCACTATTAGGAAAAGGCAAAGGTACTAGTAAACCATGCAGCCAAGTCAGACGTTAAGAACATTATCAATAAATGAATGGCGGTAACAAAAAATGGTGAACTTCTGTCACAACCACAACGGAAATAATTAGGACATTTCAGAATTCACACTCCGTGACATTTTTTTTCACCTCACTACACTTGTGTATCATAGCTACACTATAACGTAAAATGGCACCAAAATTACAAAATACATTTTTAAATACTGCAAGATAATGAATTAAAAAACTTTTTATAATTATAAACAAACCCGACTTCAAAAAAAATATACTATGACAATGCACTAAAAAGTCAATCAATAATTGTTTTATCTGCTTCGTTGATTTTGAAATCGGTGGCAGCTTATGGATAACAAATTGGTGTAATGTACGTCGCTAAATATATTCAATTTTGATTAACTGTTACTTAAAATCACCCTAGCCCTTAATTTAGCTTATTTGTTATTGTGGTAAAGTTTAGCCAGTTATTTACTTTTGTAAATGAGTATATTTGTTAAATTTATCTGGCACCGACTCCAAAATTAACGAAGCAGATTAATAAAGTAATTGTTAATTGACTTTTAGTGCATTTTTATAGTTAATTCTTTGAAATCGATTTTGTTTTGTATTAAAAAGTTTTTTTTTCTTTTTAGTTTAAGTATGTACTTACAGGTATAGCTGTGAAGCCTACTTCATAGCTTTGGAAACGAATATATGAAACATCGTTAGTTACTAATATAGTAATCTGTGTGAAACATGTGTAAGTGTCTATAATATTAGAGGAGTTTTCTCAATTTCCCTGAGTTCCACTGATCAGATCGTGATTTGGTGGAAATGGACCAACCCGGAAGTTTACTCCTTCGATTAAAAAAAAAATTTGCAAATCGATCCACAAATGACGGAGAAATCAAGTAACAAAGATACAAAAAAAAAAAACATACAGACGAATAGATAACCTCCTCCTTTTTGAAGTCGGTTAAAAATAAGGACGACTACATGACAACCTAAAATGGTGCGAACCATGCACTCGAGATAAAAACTTATTTTATTATTGATTGATGATAAAAAAATGATCAGCAATAGAAATTGTAATGTTTTTAAATTTATCACGGCCATGAATAAAGATTCTTTAGGTCCAACTTTGTATTATTTTTCATGCTTCAAAAAAGTGACCCCTTTTGAATATCTTTTCAATTTCAATTTTTTTGTGATATCTCGCAGTTATTTTTATTACATTTTCATAGATTTCCACGACTGTTTTTACAAATTTACAGTATTTCTTAAAAATAAACAATTTAGGAAAATTTTTATACGAACCTTCCATCTTAAAACGTCTAAAACAATGAAATTAAAAAGATATTCATAATAATTCAGTTTTTGACTGCGACCATGCCTGAAGACAAATCATGGTAATGAAACAAAAATTTAAAATGAATTTTCCATAAAAAAAAAACAAAATGAAACATGGTCCAAAACTTCTTAGAGAAGTCAAATTTCTTCAAATAACTAAAGAATTTTATATTTCAATAGATACAACATATTTCTAATTATAAACTTTCATATCTCGTTAACTTTTATTAAAAAAAAAAATTATAAATAAAACAATAAAATTGTTATACACCAATAATTATATTTTAAACACCAATCACTACATAGAGAGAATATAAATTATTTTATTTTAGACAATAAGTTTGCGCGTATCTGCGTATTTTGGAACAGAGCCTTGATGAGATTTCGGAGTTCTTCGACTTTGAAGTGTATAGCCAGAGGACCTGTGCCGTCTTTCCAATGATGCTCAATGTCCTTGAGAGATCCCCCCAGGACAAAGATTAATTCCTTGAGCTTTATCCAGGATTTTACGTGTGTTTTCCAAGTCACCAGAATTCTGGAAAAATATAGTAAATATATGTGATTCTTTGTATCTATTTTTATGTTTGTCATTTTAACAATGAGCACATAATCCTACACTAATACCACTATGATTTGTACAAAAAATAAAATCTCTTTTTTATTTATTAGGAATATTCAAGCATTTCAATTTTTTATTGACAATTAGACAAACCTGGAATAATTGAGGTGTTTTTTGTACAACAAGCGAGTACAGTTCTGTCAATTGTGTTGCCATCTCCATGGATATGTCTTCAACTGTGCACACACGGTGAATCAACTCATCAAAAAAACATGTTCACTAAAGTTGCCATTAATCTGAAAAATATACAACATTTTTGAGTTACCATATAAATAAATAATGTACATGTATATGTTCAGTGATATAGATATAATCATAAGGGCCCAAGTTACATAATTCACTACACTAAGCCAATGTAGCCCACATTACATAAGCATCAATGGGGGGGAGGGGAGATGTAGTCTATGCTTTCCATTTGATGAAACAAGCGAGGAGGGTCCAAATAGTGATTACATAAACAATTTTTATTTGTTATCTTTTCTTCTTTTTTTTCGTATATTTTTTTTTTTTCAATATTATAACAATGCTTACAAAATTGTGGGGAGGGGGGTTAAGAGGATATCTGGTCTGTGATAAATATAAGTACTTCAGAAATCTATTAATGTCATGTTACCCCTCAAAGGAATGTCAAACACAACAGGGACAACTATAGCTTG
The DNA here is from genome assembly GCA_014132275.2 of Samia ricini. Classification (NCBI taxonomy): domain Eukaryota; kingdom Metazoa; phylum Arthropoda; class Insecta; order Lepidoptera; family Saturniidae; genus Samia; species Samia ricini. The sequence goes on along the minus strand of AP028161.1, from coordinate 1,880,512 downwards.
GGCTGATTTTACCTATGCAAAATAGTCAACAAGATCCCTTAGCATTCCCTGCTTCCTCCTCCAAAACTGGGCATAATTTTACTTTCAATTATTGAATAAGAAAGACATTGGCTATGTCTCTATATTATTTCACAGACGTCTCAAAGTGACAATAAAAATTGAGCATTTATTCTCATTTTCAAAGGCTCCTATTTTAGATAATTGTAATTAATTTATGGAAAAAAATACAAAACATATGGGCATGATGGTAGTGAATTTATATTATATGGTACAAAAACATTTACCATAATGCTATTTATCTAGGGAGGAAACAGGAGAATACTTTTGTATGAAATAAACGCCGCTCGCATAACCTCTTTATAGCTTTGCTTACAATTACTAACAAAGAGTACGAGCGTCAAAAATTTCAAAAATTGAACTAGCGTAACACTAGACCTGCTCCTAAATTTCAAACTTGCTTAAAAAAATAATAGAATGAATTTTATTATACCATATTATTTTGTATAGAGTCATACATATATGTTATTAAATTATTTATTTTATTAGTTCAAAATAAGGGATGTATATAAAATCAATTTTTATTTAAATCTTAATTTTTACAAGGAGTTTGTTCATAAAGAACATGCCACCCTCATCAATTTAATACCCTAAATAAAGCCTATATTAATATAGGCTATATTAAACTATAGAAATGATAACTTAAAACAATTCTTTACTCTAATACCGATCAAATGTAATTAAAATTTAAATGCTGTAAACATATGAAGAGTACAATATATCACCTGGTAAACACATTTCCTGGGAAAACACCTATCCATACATTTTTCAGTAACTGCAGCTGCCTCAGGCACTGTCTTATGGCTGCTTCTACATTTTGCCCAAGTACGTCTTTCACCACAATACAGTTTAAATCTAAAATTTCCAAATTATTTGCAATTCAAACTTTTTACTCTTAAATATAGAGTATTCCCAAATTATTATTATCTTTTTATTATTTTTTCTGTTATCTAGTTACTAGTAGTAACAACACATGGAATGGGAGATTAATTTTATTTTATAATATAATACCATAATACAAAATATTTAATAGTCAAGATTAAAACAATAAAATGTTGGTAAAAACTCTCCCAAATTCTTTATAAGTATCCAAGTAAATAAATATTTTTTTTGCATTTTAATGAACAGAATTAAGAACTTTATTATCATTACAACAATAAATGTAGCTGTTAGAGTATTTGTAAGATAATCTATAAAAAAAAAAAAAATGAAACAAATTACAAAGTACCTGAAGAGCGTATGTTATCCAGAATCTGTTTTCTTTGCTGCTGCATGTGTACAGTTAAATGCTTGTAACCCAGATCACGAAGACTCTGAACTAAATCAACAAAACTGATTGGGTAATCCCTATCTCTACCCTCCATAAGAGTCAACCATTTATCACCTAGTGTTTGGAGATTATGGGCTAAATACATGCAGTTATTGTGAAACAATGCTGAAAAAGAGAAATTGTTATAAAAATCACATCAACTTAACAAGTAACATACAGAATTAATGAAACCCTCACCTACATACTGCGGAATTGTCTGCAAAAAGTTCTCATGGTGATATGGTACAACAGCATCATACAATTCAAAGACGAGCCTTGTTGTAATGTACAGTTTCTTGCAGACAACATCCGAACACTGAACTGCTTGTTCCATCAAAGCATACACCAGGTCCAAGAGCTCTTGTGATGACTTTGATATCATGCACCTTGGAAAATAGAATAAGCTTTTTGGGATGGTTTTGTCCAGAATATTCAAAGCTTCTTTTGAATGACCATCATCTTTTTTCTTATTAACATTTTTAACAGGTTGCTCTGGAATACTCTCTACTCCAATAGACATTGACACACTCAAATCTTTGAGCATAATAATTCTTGCTGTCTCTAAGAAATGCTGGCTTGATTTATTCGCAAAGAGAACATCAATATTGTTAACGTAATCTAATACAGAGTAACTTTTCATCAGGAAAAACTTGATACCCAGCAAAAAAAAAACGTTGGAAATCTTCAATCTCAGATGTTATTCTACCATATATTTGCATATCATTTATATTATTAGGTATAGTGTCAATGAAACAATCTTTTATGATGGTATCTCTGAATTTACCACACATTTGCTTACTAAGGTGTTTCATTAATGTAATATTCCTTACAAATTCAATATTAAATCTACAGTTTACATAATGAAAAAGCATTCTTAGATTTCCTATAACAGCATCATATGGAGGTTTGCATTTCTCATTATGATTTATAGTTATAGACATTAATTCATCTGTTTCTGCATAAACTAAACAATCGTTATGAATAATTGGTACCACAACATCTTTATAAAGAAAACTTAGTGAATTCGGACACTTTATCTGTAAGCTTTTTACATTTATTCAAAGCTCTTAAGACATCAACAACAGGTGTTGTATCATGCAGTTTGAGTGTTATGGTAATATCTGTTTTGTCAGTGTTCGGTTTAATGTTCCAGCTCACTAAATTATCCCATTTGTCTGACAAACATTTATGCATTTCTTCTGTAATAATAGCATATTTATGTTTAAGACTTGCGTAAAAATCTAAGTCCTTGAAGCCTTCTACTCCCAATTCTATATAGTCTTTTATATCAGACATTGCTTCAATTGCTCTTATGTAACTTTCCGCTTGTCTTGCATTTTCAAACTCCTTGACAGATTTACTACTTTGAACCACATCATATAATATTTTCATTGCAAACTCAATACCCTTCAACTCTTTGGTAACTTTATTATGATTCTCTATGGACTCTTGAATCTCAGCCATTGTTTGTTCTTTGATCTCTTTTTGACACATTTCTGTATCAAAAATTAATAGAGTGCTAGTTTTACACATTTCTTTAGTCTCCAATAACAAAGATGCTATATCATGGTTACTGTTGTTCAAAAATATCCTTAAATCTGCTTTAAGTAACTCTATTTCTTTGGTCAGAAGTGGAATCTTTTCTGAAGGTTTCCAAGCTGTATTATTAGTGTCAAAAATTCTTGCTATAGTTTTATCAACATCATATTCCTCCATTTTAATGTTTCCTTTTAGATTTATCTTTTTTTTAATGGATGATTCTAGATGATCTTGATGTGGTGACTTGTATGAGTGCCGATAGTTATTCCTCGAATGATAATATTTGTTTGAAGTTACTGCATGTCTCAATGTATTAACAAGAAAACGTTTATTAGTTTTTTGTTGTGGTGCTTTGATCCAACCAGAGGGGCCGACTACTTCTGCACGTGCGGCTCCTTGAACCGCTTCTCGTATTAGCTCCTCGACGGCTAATCTAAAACGATAAGGACTACATAGTACAAATGTACGTATAGTACGATTAGCGATCAATACATACGAACGCCATGTCTAATTGGCCAATTCATGTCAATAAACAAATTAGAAACACTACATATCGTTTACTACTATCAGATTGCATTATAAACCGCCCATGCAAGCAATTGTAAATGTAATTAGGATGGACATACTTTTCTAAAGCTTTGTCATCTAAGGGCAAAGTATCGGGCTGTTGGGTATCATTTTCTTTATCTGTCATAGTTTTTTTATTGTTTTAGTCGTAAACCTTACTACACCGCTTTATTAGGAAATACAAACTGCTTCAAATCATGGAGAGGAATCCATATTTCGCAAATCCACGGAAAACAAAACACGTATTTTTGACATAGTTTCGTGGTTTCGATATCTCTAGATATTTGACAGTTGATTACAGTCGGTATCACATTTTCATTTCTACATTTTGATTCCTTTGCCAATTAAATAAAAATAAACGTTTATTATAAGACTAAAATTACAAAAAAAATATTTAAAGAATAGGTGCTGATACTGATGTTTACACTTTGTATATCAAAAAAGAATTTAAAATTGGAAACCTGTTTGTAGTGGAAATTTGGAATCTAGGCGTTTCATTGAACGCAGTTATAAATGTCCATTCAGTTAAATCTGGCAACAATTTTAGACGCGTGGAGTGAAACGTCAGCCACGTACGATCATTTATCATTTTAAATTCGCATTTTAGCTGGTTTCTGTTTTAGTTTTAAAATTTTACAGAAAAAATTGGGTAAGTTTTATAGTAACAATAAAAATAAATGTAGAATATTATTATCACTACTTTTATTTCTTCGTGATCCACTTATCTTTATTCATTTTTTTGGATATAATAGTTTTTAAGTCTGTTATATTATATTATTGATTTAAATTCTATTTTTTCAGATAAAATGTCCGCAAAACTATTATCTATAATACTGATCGTTGCCGCAGCGGTGACCGCCGACGATGAGCCAGCTGTGGCGAGGCTATTAGTATCGAAGCAAGTGTTGAACAAATATCTTGTAGAAAATATGGACATTTTAGTTAAATATACACTTTACAATGTCGGCACGGCACCCGCAGTGGACGTGAAACTAGTCGACAGCGGTTTTCACCCTGAGGTTTTCGCAGTTGTTGGAGGACAGCTTTCGGCTGAGATTGAGCGGATTCCCCCACAAACTAATGTGTCCCATGTAGTAACTGTTAGATCAAATAGATACGGTTACTTTAACTTCACGTCTGCTGAAATAACATACAAAGCAACTGAAGATGCCACCGAAGTAAGTGATAATAAACATTGCCATAATATTTATCAACTACATTTAAATAAGTTAGATATGTGTATGTTCCTTACCATATAAAGCACAAATTTCAGGATATGGTGTTAAAATAGTATGAGAAAAGAGTGAAGATGACTTTTTGAAACAGTATATAAACATAAAATTAGGCTGTAACATGGCCTATACTGTCAAAGCTGTAATAAGTAAATATAAATGAATAAGGAATTTAGTAAGGGTACAGTTAAAGTTTGAAATGCTCCTAGTTTATAAATAAAACTTGCTTTTAAAGTAAGCATTGCATCATATTATTACATTGTAGGTAGTGACTAGATAGATATGTACTAGAAAAAACATTACCACTTATTACTGTTGTTAAAACATTTTCATTCATACTTAGATATTTGTTTAGTAATATTATGTTAAATTTTGACCTTTGGATGAATATTCATATTTTATTTACATATATATTATTCAATTTGTGTAATGTGACACATTTTCTTTTATTCCAGGTCCAATACTCCTTCAGCAGCTCTCCTGGTGAAGGTGCCATTGTTGCTTTTAAAGACTACGACCGTAAATTCTCATCTCACATCCTCGATTGGGCAGCATTTGCAGTCATGACTCTCCCATCTCTAGCTATCCCTTTCGGACTATGGTACTCATCGAAGAGCAAATATGAAAAACTTGCTAAACCTAAGAAAACTCATTAGTTAAGATTTGTTTTAGTTCAATCATTGTTAATGTTTTATGTAGTTTTTTTTTATATGTGCGAGTTGTGTGATATTTATGTTCCAGAACCAGAAACTATACCTGAGAGATTGTTTTATGTGATCCCGAGTTCATATAAAAATTATGTATTATTACAAAAATGTAAATAATTCTAATTCCTGAAAAAAGTTTTTTAAGATTAAACTGTGTATTTATTCGAATGATCCATAAGACATTAGCAATGAGAAATTTCACCTCTTCATTAGTTAATATCATCAACATCTTTATTTTATTAATGTTATTTATATAATGAACAATAAAATTAAAACTTTTTTACATAATTGATTTTGTTTTACATCATAACTTATTTGAATATTATATGTAAAATAGCTGTGCCCTTGGCTTTAGCAGCTTGTAATTCAGATCAGTTGCCTAAGTTATCAGCCTGGATGCAGTATGGACATCATTACCAACTTTCATCGAATTCGGTTCAGTAACTTTTGGGTGAATGACGAATAAATTAATAAACAGAAAGACCAACATTTTTTAAAACTATCAAAACACATTCTGTAGTCTATTTTGAAGGCCTGCATAGTATTTTGTTTAAATACCTTAAATTTACAGATTTAGTCTCGTTAGCCTTTCATTATAAATATAGATAAGAGATTTTTGGGAGAACTTGAAAATAAAATATTGCTTTAAATTTGTTATATTTCTATTCCTTACAACATTTATTGATAATGTTTTAATGAATACACTAAATTATTGTATTTTTTTAAGTGAATCTATATAAAAGCAATTCATACATTATATAAATATATATGTGTAAATTTCAATAGAGCAGTGGTTGTCAAACTGCGGTCCTTGGACAGTATTTATGCTGCCCGCAATATTGCAATTTTGGTAAACAGTAACTCAAAACTGAGTTTATATTGTTAGTGAATTAGGTTATCAAAAATGACTTCATAGGTAAAGACATAATATCTAGGGAATTCGTATTTGACAGCTCATAAAAATTTATTAATAGATAATATCAGCCACAAATCATAAAATTGCAGCCAGCAGTGGTATCTCACATTGATCTACGTGGCCCTTCACCAGGAAAGTGTGACTACCAGTGCTATAGAGTATAACCTACTACCATATACCAAATTTCATCGAAATCCGTTCAGTAGTTTTTGTGTTATTGGCGAACAAATTAATAAACAGATAGACAACAATTTTTAAAACCGTCGAGATGTGTTCTGTAGTCGATCCTGAAGCCCCAAATAGTAATTTTTCTTAAATATCTTTAATGTACAGATTTTGTCCCTTTAACCTTTTATTGTAAGTATAGATAGACAATATTTCATTGTAAAATTCAGAAGCAGAATCGCCGACAACACTAGTCACATGTATAATAAAAAATAGACAATTCTTGTGCATATGTTTTTATAAACGATGCAAATACTTCGTTTCGTACAAGTCTCAGATAGTGTAACGAATAAGCTTGACTTATTACTAGGGCGAACCTGATAAAGAATGACCTGGCCAAGAATGAGGAAGACCTGAGATATGTAATATTATTATTAAACAGGGAATATTCCACATTCGAAAGACATTCACATGAATAGGATACGCAATAAAAACTTTTTGGTTATTTTTTTAACCTAAACCGATTACGTTGCAGTCTTCAGATAAACTTCATGTAGAATATTTATGGAATCAACAAGCTATACCCAGCGGTTTGGCTTGTGTTTAACAATGTTTAAATTGCTTCAATGTTTTCACATTGTTCACTTTCATCAGCCGATAGTGTAATACAAAATTAATGTAAAATTGGTAAGAAATTAAACGTTTAAACTTTCTTGATTAAGGTACCTAGATCTCACGATAATTACTTAATATTATAGATCAGAAGTCGTCAAACTGCGGCCGTTGCTTGATATTCGTACGGCTCGCGACTTACCAAACATTTTTGGTAGATAATGAATCAAAACAGTAATTATGGTTTTTGTTAATATATCTAAATAAACGCTATTCATACGTTATATAAATACATATATGTATAAAAAACGTTAATACAGAGTATAAACTACTAACATGCCAAATTTCATCGCAAAAAAGGTTTTAAAAAACATTATACTATATATATATATATATATATAATACTATATTTTTTTATTAACTAACAAAGTACATTAAAAACATAATAAATTTGACTGAAACAAGTAAAGCTATAAAAAAAAGGAATAATATATATATATATATATACCCTGCCCTAGTTACAGAAGTTTATCTGTTATAGGAAATGTATGATTTAAAAATATGTGTTAATAAACTTATGAAAAGTTTTCAAAATATATATTTTAATGAGATACGATTTTTATAAATTTAAAGTGTCCAAAATAACAAATCCTATTGAAACTCCTTGGTGTATCGTGAAGTAGCGTACTCCTCAATTTTGTATATTTCCCTATACCTACCCTATTTTCACAATAATTGCTAACTTAACTGGTAAAGTTTAAATTGAACGTTGCTTATACGGTTTTTTTATATAAGACTAGCATGGCCCGCGACTCCACTCGCGTGGAATTCAGGTGATTATATTCTCCCGTCCAAATTATTAAAAATAAGTATAACGCCATCTATGAATAATTGTCTGAAATATATATATATATATATAATGTGCTTACGTAATCACCATTCAACCCCCATGTCATCAAAAATAAACATAACATGAACCGTTCAATTATAGTTAGAATTAAATAATCTTTTATATTGTGTTTCGCGACATATTTATAATAATCTTAATCTTGACCTTGATTTATAATTGATATTCAGTTCACTACTTCCATAAACTGTCTCCTTAATACAACGCCTAAACGCTTAGATGACTGTGTGAAAATTGAATATCTAAATATTGTTTTCTCATTTACTATGTATATATGTACTACTTATATATTAATTATTTATATGCTATACATCAATTTTATATTATGTCATTTTATTCAATTTCAACAATCCATAATTTTTTTTTATCTCGAATAATACTAAAATGCATTTATTAAAACAAACTCTTTTTTCATACTAAAGTAGCTAAATTTTGTAAAAATACACTTAGTTCTCTCTAAATGATACCTGCACAACCAAACAAAGAGACAGACATTTCTAAAAATAGTAGAAATATGTTTAATTACTACTATTTTTAATCCTTAACAATATTTTTTTTTACAAAAATCGGTAATGTACAGACACGTGTAATTTACAATTTTATTATTAGTATAGATACGATGTTATTCAACCGTCTTACTTAAAAGTAAAAGTAGTACACAATTTCAAGGACAACAGCTGAATCACCATTCAAAAATACATTTTATTTCTTAGGTTAGATATCTTCTCTTTTTGGCAATGATCAATTATTAATAGGCTTGATCAATATTTTTAAATGACATAATTTTATGACTCAGTGTTCATCATTGTATTTATGACGCATGGTTTCGTTCGTGACTTTTTCAAACGTTTACGGATATATATTTTCTGTTATAATATTAGTCGCGTTGTACGACTGCGCTATGTTCTATATCTATTCCTAGCAGTTATTCACTGTATTAGATTCCTTAATATAAAAAACAAAATCCAACGTTTTCAGTTTACGATTTTTTTTATATGTACTCTAAATAATGGTTTCACTTCATCATTTAATTTTTCGAAGACATCGAAGAATACTACAGGTTTTTTAAAGATTTCTATACACCCGTGTAAAGCCGCGGTGGGTCGCTAGTGTTTTTTTTTTTAAATCAATTAAGTTGCATACCGGCATACAATCCGCCTGATGGTAAACGGTCATCGTAGCCTATGAACGCCTGCAACATCAGAGGTAACACGTGCGCGTTGCCAACTCTTTAAAAAAACACGAGCTAAATCTACCATGAGTTTTACCCTCTAGGTAGCTGGGATTGCGAAGAGACATGGGATCTCTTTTTCTATAGAATTAACCATGAGTAGTGTTCCCAGGAATTGTTCGGATTAATACCTGCTGCTGGATTCCACCATCGTACAACGCGCTATAAACTTAAACTCCACCCTCACCATCTGGATGAATGGCAATCCACGACGGTTCATTTCAAGCGGGATTTTTCGCCTCGTACAACTATCTTGTGGAAACAACTTGCGTCGGCGATATTTCCGGACTGATATGACTTGGGAACCTTTAAGAAGAGAGCCTACCTTAAAGGCCGGCAACGCACCTGCGATTCTTTTGGTGTTGTGGGTGTCCATGGGCGGCGGTGATTACTCTCATCAGGTGTCCCGCTTGCTCGTTTGCCCCCTATTCCATAAAAAAGCTCAGGATACGCATGCCTTAATATGTCACTATGACGAGATTGGGATTGTACGTTGATCGCGATACAGTTTTTGTTTTTGTCTCTTTAGTCAGTCCAAATAATTCCTACATTGCCTTGAAAAAAAAAAATGTAAATCGGTTCCGTGGTTCTCGATCTATAAGTAACGGATAGAAATAGACATCGTCAACTTTAAAAATACTCAATAAACAAAATTATAGATCAAGATAAAACAAAAAAAAAATTAACTATAAAAAAAATAATTATTAGGTATATGATTATAAATACGCCTGGTTGCACAGAAAGTTCGAGGTCTAATTAACCTTTTCACCTTCACCTTTCAAGTAATACCTACCATAGTTCAAATCAATAACTACTTGGTAACCGAATATCGTCTCCATCATTGCTAAAGTAACTTGATATTCTTTTTAATACACAACGTATGTTCAAGTTGGTTACGACTGTAATCAAACGAATCGCGCTGGGCCCTAGTCTAAACGATTCGGGGTCGTGATCAACCCTGGCCGACCTGCGATTTGCAGTAAATCGAAATAATTTCTTACAGATCGGCATTTACCACTCGAGTAACGACGGTGTCCTGTTTCACCTTCCGTAGCCCGTGTGTAGTATATACCAATGTATAGCGTGAATGTGTGAACTGAGTAATAGCTAGGAAGGCTAGGAAGGAAATATAATATCGGCGCTCTTAAAGTTAAGCACAAACAATTTTCACATATGAAAACGTGTATCCTCGCGTCGAGTTGTTACCAAACTGAACTCTGCGTCAATTTTCACCCCCTTTTTTTTGTTACGATCAATAATTAACATCGTACTTTATATTTTTAACAATTATCCTTTATTTATTGGTATATATTATATCGGACTCTTGTGATAGTTACCTTTTGCGGCGAGTTTCTTCTGTACTCGCCCACAAAGTTACGGTGAAGTTGCGAAGGCCTTTCCGTTCAAGAGCATTAGCTAGGTTAAAAAAAAAACTACGCTTCAATTTATTTATTAGTATAGAGTATCTATAGATACAGTGAATAATTGTTAAATAGAGATCCGTAGCGGCAGGTAGAACTGGTAAAACAATACAATTAACCGCAATACAAATTTTCTAGGCTAAATCGTCAAGATTGCGAGAAACAATATAAGTTGTGCAAAGAATAATACATTTATGCAGCCACGATACAGTTTTGGTTATGACTCGAATGTCTTTCTTTATAACCAGCGGCCGTTGTCTGATTAGGTAATACGCCGGAGAAGCGATTACTTCATAATCTGCAAGTAGATAAAGCTTGCACAGTACGAAAATACGAACGGAATTTATCGTCCTTCACTCCAATGTTATTATGTTGTTAGTTAAGGTGCAACTGCATTTAATAATTTTGGTTTACAAATTTCCATGCAGAAAGTTACCATTTGATTCTTAGATGGTATGGCGAAAACAAAACTTAAATATGCAAAACGAAAATTGGCTAAAGTTAAAAATAATAATAATTTGATAAAAATGAATAGTATCTATAATGTATATACATATACACACCTACGACGACTACACTTTGTTCCGTGCAAGAAATTTTTTATCTTGATGATTTGGTGTTTTGTAGTTTTAATAGATTATCGTTCAAAACGAATATATTAAATATCACTTAACTTATTAATGTATTAAGGAAAAATGATAATATCAAATATACAGCATAATTATTTACTACACGTGATATTTACCTAGTGTATATTAAAATTACGTTTTGATCCGTTAAGTAAAAGTTGACTTCTTAAAAGCGATTTACACAAGTGTCTATTAACTTCCGTATAACTACCTACTAAACTTACAGACGTGGCCGGTTAAAATTATGTCTACTTTATAACAAACTATTACAATACATTCAAGAAATATGTTCTAAAATGTATTTTTTTAAAACCTGGATATGAAAATATTTTACGATATTTATCTCGTGTAGAAATCTCGTTCATGAATTAAGTTCAAAGTTAAAAATCACCTCTTGAATTACAATCAAAGAAACAAATCATATACATAGTTTTTCTGTTTATTGCTATAACTTAATGTGGATAAGATAATGCTTAGAATTAAAACAGTTTTAATAATTATAATCACAAATGACATCAATAGGTTTCCAGTTGAGTTCGCGTCAGGTGGCAATAATAAAAGAGCCGCATTGCATAAATACTCATCGATCGAATGAATAAGAACGAAATACCGTAGAAACTAGAACTACTAGAAGCGAGTTCGTCGGTAGATCAAAATACACAAATCAAACAATGACGCAATATTTCCAAATGGTAAACAACCAAACTGAGTTAATGGTAATAATGTATAAAACATATAAAAGGAGTTTGCAATAATGAAACAAATGAGTTGGAATTTACCACGATTAGGTCAATGGAATATCATATTCGTAGTCATATCATAGTCTGTCTGTCTTCTTGTTTCGGATAATCACCGGAACGGCTGGACGGATTTTGACGGGACCTTTTTTGTAGATAGCTGAAGTTACTCCGGGTTATTTAGGGTATTTTTAATTTTCGAAAACAATTAGAGTACTGCGTAAAAATATAAAACCCATAAAAAATTGAATAAAATCCGATTCAATGTACAGTTTTACGGGCAAGTGCTTGAATTTAAGAGATATATTTTTACTTTATCTTTGTACTAAAAATAAATAAGGGTAAAAAAAAAAATGCATTGAAGAATATAAGAAACGCGGGCGCAACCGCTTGCACACATATCGTTTAATAATAAAACCCAAGGGGGAAAAAAAAAAACAATCAAATATGATATAAATTGCATTTTATTTCATGATCCAAGTAAATTTTTTTTATAAATAAACAATAAAGATCTCATTAAATTATATACAAAAAAAAATAAAGCTTTAAAATTATTAATAGAAACAAATAACATTTAGGCGTTTATATAGATTTTATATAGCCTTATATAGATAAATAACAAAAATAATATTAAGAGTGATACCAGGTAACTAATGTATAAGAGTCGTGTATGTAATTAACGGCGTACTAAATATCACGTTTAGCCGACTAGTTATTTACGTTAAAATCTAGTTAGTTATCGTGCGTGTACACTTTGTGTGGATGAGTGAATATAACGGATTGTAAGCTATGTAGACGTAATATGAAATTACACTACTTTAGAGCCAATTTTTTGATCCGTAGTCAAAGTTACTATATCCATTTGTCAATTTTACTATTACTATTACACAAACCAATGGTTATAATCACAATGCGTTTTTTGATGACAAAATCTACTATGGTTAAATTTAGCAATATTTATGTTGCCAGTAAAATGAACTGTATAATAGAATACTTTTGATTTCGGTAATTTTTTTGTATGATCATTCCGAGTAAAATGTGTCAGGGTCCATAATTCGAGTTGTCGAACAAACATTACAAAAAAACAAAGGGTCGAGCTACTCTCGAACATCTGTGTCCATTATTATTTCTTGTGATAGTTTTGTAATGATATTAGCTTTTTCTTGTTTCGTCTTGTCTAAAATATTCTTTGATTTTGTAATTTAATTGTGGAATTTAATATATTTTACAAGCCAAATATATATTTGTACGAACTTGATATACTATACATAATGGAATACTGAATTCTTATGAAAAACAAAATTCATAAACAAAAATATTGCGAAAAAGATAATAATAGCAATACGTTGTAATTATTTAACAAATTATTTTATATAAATTAATGTTATATAATGAAACTTCAAATTATCTACTTCATATGTTATACAAATGCAATGAAACAGCTGTTCGCACTAGAGTTAACCATCCGCCATCTTGCTAACCCGACTGAGCTGAATGGTTAAATTTTTTAACAAATAGTCACATTTTTGACAAATGGTTAGCTTAACTATGTTTGAAAAAACGCATCAGGGCATTATTTTAACCATTTGTTACAAATCTGACCATTTCTCGAGTTGACTACGGATCAAAAAATTGGCTCTAGTAATCATAACTCTTAATTACTTTTCAGAGAGTAACTTTTCCTAAAGTCCATTGGGAATTATTAGGTAAAGTCAAAAACAAAATATGTAATGAAGTCAAAATCAAAGGGAAGTGCTCAACAATGGCCTATCATGTAAAATTATCAATAGCCGTACATAAGATTTCTCCAAACTATCGGTATACAAATAAGTACTTATTATAAAAAGTATTAGTTATTTACATTAGTGTAAAAACCGATATTTTATCTTCCTAGAGATATGCAACGATACAATAACGTCATAGGTATATAGGTATTTCGGTTTATTATCGCGAGATAGCTTCTATCATAACGCGAAAATGTAATTAAATTTTGATTATGAATTAATATTTAAATATTTATTGGATTTGGAGTGTATGAATTATTGGTTACAGGGGACGATGAGCCATAATCAGGTGTCGTGGGCGTTGAAGCGGGCGGGGAATCCAAAGGTTTCAACAAAGCAGGGGCTACGTATTCTGGAAACCTTATACTCGACTCTTCTTGCAAAGGAGCTGGAGGAGTGCAACTAGGAAATGGACTCAATAGTAAAAACGTTCCAAATGCCACAACCGATGCCATAATCAATATTATGGTTCTTGCTTCGAATCCAGCCCTTAGGCCGGCCCAAGCGGCCATATTTACTAACAAAAGTAACACAGACACACGAATTAACCTCACAGCAGTAGAATGTATACGGCCACGGCCACCGCCAACACCGCTCATGTCAGACGGCCCATAAGCAAAGTATAAGTTATGTTTATCACCAACATGTTTGAACATCAGATAAATCAACCCAAAAGGAGCAATTAGAGGGCAAGCAAGGCTGTAAACTATTGATATAGACAAAATGGCTATGCTCCAAGCGTAATGGACACCAAATGGAAACTCATACAGTATAGCTTTTTTCACATAACTCTTTTCGGCCTTTGATTTCGATTGCAAAAGATACCACACATAAAGGAAAAGCTCCGGGAACCGGATTAATTCCAAAGCGGTACCGATAAACCCAGAGGTAATCACGTAATTTACAAAGAATGCACCTTTATCAGAAAGGAAAACACAATCCCATCTCATCGTATCATTCTGGTGATCCAATGTCCACATGACAAAAGCTTCAGCACTAGCCAACCCCAAAGAAGGCAAAATCAGAGTCATGAGAAGTAAGAATGATACAGTCTTGGTCATAATTGAATAATTCTGCTGGGATTTTGTCCAGTGAGATAAGAATTTGTCAGAGAATGCAACTATGGCCGGCATCACTGCAGCCATCGTCCACAACAGTAATGTTGGCAAAAACTCAAAGATTATGCTACTGATCTTATCAGTAATTTCAGGTTTAGCTATCATAGTATTAAACAGATTTACCACAATGGCTGGTGTGGTTAAGAAAAACAGGACTATAAACAAAATAAAGTTAATAATTATAGCTTTTATATACCACACACCTTGTTGAATACTAAGATTCTCCCAGATAATGTCAGACGGATTTGTTGCGTGAGATAAAAAACCCACCCACGGTGTAGACTAAAATTATTAATGACATGCTCAGCTAGCTGGTAAGATGGTAAAGTTAAAAATGCAATACCTAGAGGATCATTCAATACCATAGCTCTACATCTCCGTGCTTCATCTTTGAGTCTTCTCTCTTCACTTGTGTAAAATTCTAATGCATCTACTTCAGGTCCACACCACTCTGGTTTAACAGCTATACGTTTTCCCGTTTTCTTGAAGTATGTGTCCGTATAGAGAAGAGCTTGTGTCACCATATCTTTCATCTCTAACACTTCATTCAATTTGTTAATGTTAAAAGCTATTCGTAGATCAATTATTTGTATATGAGGAAAATTATGAGCAAAATATGCCCTTATTGTAGATTCATTTCTATCAGCTTTGGATATATTTGTAATCATTATAGTCCCAGTTAATGATGTTGGAACTGGTTTACGGCCAGTGCATCTCCTCATAATCAAAACTGATATCGGTAAAAATGAGATACTTATCAGAGTATGAACCCATAGCCAATAAGATCTGCCATTCAAATTTGATAGTGTAGTTCTACTGAAAGTACTTGCATCAACGTTTAAATTAGATCCTTGGAAGTTGATGGGTAAGATGATACCAATTGATACAAGAGTGACAATAAACATCAGTGTTATAGCATGTCTTTGGAAAGACAGGTAATGTACTGCGTCAGGACCACACTTGGCAAGGACCTGCTCGCGTGTAACGCGAAATACGGCCGGCAACCAAGCAAAAAAAACCTTCATCTATATTTAAGGACTCATCGTTGCTTCTTCTTCGTTCGACGAGGGAATCCCCATCACCTCGTCTATAAAATAAGTTTGTCCAACGGCTTTTAGTGCGCTGGACTAGTGCCATGCGCCCATAATTCCACGCAGTCCGCCTCAAAACACTAAATAACAAGATGAGACAAATCCAAGATATCAAGTTAAGGATTAATGTTTGTGGTATACCGTTGTAAGCTCCTGTTATTATGACGCTCTGTGAGGTGTTCACGAGCATACAGTTTTCATCCGTCCCATTAGAAACGTTCATTGCTGGACTGTACAGTATTTCGTTCGTGTAACGATTCATTTTCTATGTCGCAATTCACGGTCCGTTGTTTCAAAAGGAAAAAAAAATCACATAATGCATTATAACAAAATCACAGGCACTATCGAAATTGTATTAAATGTATCTGTTTATTCACAAAGAGTCCATCTGGAAAATCTTTTGTTTAGATAAAGTCACGATAAAGTACCTATAGGTACAACAAACACGATAATAATAAAGCCACAGACTAGTAATTATTGTTCATCTCTACTAGTAATGGTAAAGCATAACTGCGTTGCCATTGAAAAAACTGATTGCTGTGTTTTGGATAGGGATGACGATCTGAAATCAATTAACCGTAAAATTGATTTTTTAGAATCGATATCTACCATTAGATCGAATCAGTGAAATAATTTTTTTATCCTAGAGAATCCGGGTTTATTTTTCTGCTTCCATTAAAATCACAAATCAGTATTAATTAGAAATGTACCAAAACAAATACAAAGGTACAATAATTTTCACTTAATGAATCAAAAACATGTGAGATGGTACTATTACAGATGACGTTCTGAGATGGATTAATTATAGAATCAATCTTTAAGAGCAAAAACTCAATTTTTTGTGAATCGTTTCTTAATAACCAAGGTGAATCGATTCAAAAATTGATATTTTTTGGAAGCAAGCATCCCTACTTTGAATGGTCGAATTGTTGTGTTTTTGGGGGTAACCAACTTTTACCGTGTGTTTTGCCGTGTCTCATACAAATTTTTAGCAAAATTAAACTTTCGCAATTTTTTATGCCTATACAGTTTAATATAATTTGTTTTATACTTGTACAGTGATAAATAGCCTAAGTGCCATAACCGAAGTCTAAAGTAGGTGACCAGACTTGTGTCAACTCGCGCGGAGTTTAGTCGCCAGTGCCTGTTGGCTACGCATAATGTGTTGTATAAGTGACAGCTGTCATTAAAATGTCTATTTTCACGTCTTTTCACTAAGTGGGAAGTTCGTATTTTGTACATTTCGAAATGAACCAAAGTGATCGGAGTAGTGTACTCAGTCGCTTCAAGTAGAACTTCGAGAAATTTCGAATCCTTTCACTCGGAGAATTTCACTCGCAATAATCAGAAGTTGCCTGTAGCGAAAAGAGGTAGCACGAAGTGTAACAAAATGCCCTTTCACGCTATCGTATGTGCATAACTATTCGATTACACCGTTTGGATTTGCATTTTACAAATTTTAATCGGTATTAGACTTACACTATTCGAATAAGTATAAAGACGGAAGTCAAAGATAGTGGCATGGATTATTGATTATAAGCGATTTTCGTCATGCACTAGCTGTTACCCATGACTTAATTTTCTTGGATATGGTTTGTGGCCTGATTGCCGTGTTTTAGGATATGACAATAATTTTTCTGCAGTTAACCATTTTTTTTTTGCTGGACGAGACCAATTACCGTATAACACAGTAATTACCAAAAATATGGCAACCCTGATGTACATGAGCTTCTAGCGGTGTTGCCAATTCGCAAAGTCCAAATTATTGTATATTCCCTTAAAAATATTTACGATATTTAACACTATGTAACAATAACATTTATTTATTATCTCTCGAAACGTCATTTGGCTCCATTTAACAATATTGTTAGTATTTAATAGTATTGTAAGTGTTAAAGTGGCTTTGGAAACAGCCGTTTACATTTAGTTTAAAGATTATATTTATTGCTATATTTATTTGGCACGCTAAGTACGCAATTCCAAATTCATTTGCACGTGATAAATATAACATAACATAACATAAGCTCAAGCCTGTTATCCCTGAAGGGTTAGGTAGAGGTGTAATAGCGAACTACACCACCCCCACATATCGCCAAGCTTAGTTCCGTCCCAGATGTGACAGGGGGCGAGCCTGTCACAATATCGGGCACAAATTCCAAACTCCGGGATGATACTGTGTGGAAAAACGCAAATACCACTTGACCCGACCCGGAGATCGAACCCGAGACCTCAGAACGACAGTCGCACCGTAATACAACTGCGCCACCGAGGCAGTTAATGACATAGACATGCTAAAATTTAAATAAAATTATAGAAAATATACTGTAATTACACAGCGGTTGGCATCATTGGCTGGTATAACATTTGACATTTCACGTTGTTTCTTAAAACGTATTTTATTGAATTCAAGTTCTTTAGGCTTGAGCACGGAATAAAGAATTTACTTCTTTTTTCGATGGGATTGACTTTGAATTATTTTTAATTTACTCATCAATATTCTAACAAAACTATGACCCTATGTTAGAAAACTTTAGATAGATTTTGCGACATCTCAGAGTGTTCTCATGTTCTTTTTTATTATTTAGTTTCTGTGTCATAATCAAGATTTGTCACGTAAATTCCATTAATGTGTGGTGCGACAACAAAACTGAAATGACAAAATAATAGCATAAGTAATTTTAAAAAGATGTAGGTGTACCTCAAGTACTTAATATAAAACTATACCAAAAGGTCTCAGATTACGATCAAGTATACTAAAGAAAAGATATTACATTGTTGTTTATTTATTGAGACATGTTTTTAAATCAACAAAGCGCGAAGAGATTAGCCTATCACATTTCCTATCGAATAAATCACCGTCACAATGTGCAATTTAAAATAGTTGAATAATGATATGCTTTTTTTTTTCGTTTACTGAATTAAAAAACTGATATAACAAAATATAACGTGAAAAATAAGCAAAGATCCTAATTGTATTATTTATCTCTGCTGCTTACGTAATACTTGAACGAACCCCAACGCTAATTTTAATACATTCTTTAACATACGAGAAATCTTAAAAATACAAATATATTACTTATGTATGTTATGTATTACTTAGCTTCATTTCCAATCATAAAAAGCTATAACTACTGCTAGATATGGTCCAAGACACCAAAAACAAAAATTATTGGAACGAAGTTCCTTATCGCGCATTACACTCTCTGATCGGATGGGAACGAGACCGAAAAAAATGTAATTAGCCGTGTATGAACTATATACATGGCCGCACACAGTTTTCCCGCGCCTGAAAGACTCGACAGCTCTTCTCTTCGGCTTTATTCGATTATTTATTACTTATTATCGTTCATATTATATTTCTAGCTATGCCCGCGACTCCGTGCGCGCGTAATTGCGTATTTTTAAAAAGAAGATTTTAGTAAAATATATACACATTCACAGGATCTTTATAACATGGGACTACATTATGTCTGAGCATCAAGTAAGATAGTGGTCAAAGCGCTGATACTATTTTAGTTAGAAAAAAATTCAATCCTTTTTCGCCAATTTTAAAAATTAGTTTTCATTTTTATACATCTTATATCAAAGTGTAAATAGATCTATGTTTTGTATTAGTGTAATATTTTAAAATAAAAAATAAGAGATGATAGCTGGTAGTGTCGTATACTTAGCCGATGGACGTTGTTAGAAATTCACCTTTCCTATTCTACAATAAGCTTGAGCGTTCGTTATTAACAAAAAATATATATCTCTACTCGTCAAGAAGTTCCATAGAATCTTCGAAGTCCATCATCAGGTCGATCTATTCAATGCTGTGATAAACTCGCAATACTACACATACCAAAGAAGCTTAAAAACGAAATACTTTCCTTTACCAGTCAAGAAGGTCCATAGGAGATTGGAAGCCCGTCATAAGTTTCAATCTACTCAGTGCTACTTTCAAACTTTCATTACTACACACAAAAAACAACTCAAAAATGAAATATTTATTTATTTATATGGCACACCAAACAGAGTACAAACAAACGAAAATAAAGATTATTCTGTGGTATTTAATAAAAATTATTGTAAAAATGTATATCCATAGCTGCCAAGAAATCCCATAGGAGCTTCGAAGCTCATAGTCAGGTCGATATATTTAGTGTTGTGGTACTGTGGCAGTGCATTGTACTATTTCTTCTACATAGTGTATATATACAGTCTGTATAGTATGAAATACAAAATCTTCACCTTTTAAGTAAATTCTTGAAAACTTTAAAAACAATAATTAATTTCACAAAATTAGCACATCCATATCATTATGTTATATTTATTCACGTTACTTTAATAAAAAGTGTACCAATAAAAATCATACAAAATTAGTGAAATTTTTCATTAATCGTTACCATAGGTAAATATCTAATTGTCTTTGTCTACACTAATAAATAAAATTGGGGTGTACTGTGTCCAACCCCATGGTCCAAATTTTATTATAAGTATAGGTTATAAGTATAGATGATAAAATTTATTTTACAGCTTAAAAATAATTAATTTTTTTTTATATACATAAATGTACATCATGAGAGTTGAATGAACGAAGATAGCGTTTTAAGGTGGGACGTGTAGTGGCCTAATGAAATTAATAGAAATCTACATAATAAATAGCGTTTAAAGTTGAAAAAATAATGTAAGGAACTTTGATCCGGACAGGGGTCCTCTGATCGTACAATTAGAAAAAAAAATATCATCACAAAGTATTTATATTTATACATTACTAAAATCTACTAAATAGTTGACATTTGTTAT
Organism: Samia ricini; assembly: GCA_014132275.2. Classification (NCBI taxonomy): domain Eukaryota; kingdom Metazoa; phylum Arthropoda; class Insecta; order Lepidoptera; family Saturniidae; genus Samia; species Samia ricini. The sequence continues at coordinate 1,859,705 of AP028161.1, read as the reverse complement.
TGGTACTACCTTTTCTAGGTTTACTAATTTTGATTTTTAGAAATATTCTTCTTCTTCTTAGATAATGCCAATTTGTGGCAGTGTCATGTAGGTAAGATGTAGTTTCAATCTAGTATCAGCGTTACCAAGTTACAGCAAAACTGTGGCTCATCCTGCTAGAACTTTTCTTGGAGCTTTGTCGGCACCTCAGAACAAATGCTACGAGTTAATTTCTTGAATAAACTATATCTCACAAAATGCCAACAAGATTACATGATATAGACTATAAAATTACACAAATTTAATGAATATAAGAAAACAACCGCTACATGACAGACTGAGATCCCGCCAGAAACTCCTACTAATAATATTAAAATCCCCCTTTTGTCAAATTTCTGCTGTGAATATTTACACTTCTGCCAATGTCATGTATATAGAAAACTGGAGCTATTTTGCTAAAATTTTCCAGAAAGTTTTGTGGGACCATAGAGTTCATGGTCCGTTATCCAATATACGTAAAATGCCCTCGAAATTGGATCAAATACAATATAGGATCAAATACAATGAAAACACAAATGTATTCATAACAAACTAAAAACTCTCTAACATTTATATTATGATGGACATTATTATTTTTAAGAAGTCTATTTTTTTTATTACTGTAATAATAATTACAACAAGGCGGTTTTGTATTTTCCTTCTGTTTATCATTTTACTTTTTGGGCTATGTGTAATATGTCAGGAAAATTAAAAAAAAATTGTTAGAAAGAGATAAAGAGAAAACTACTAAGGAGAATTGAGATGGGTATAGTCGATAATGAAAAGTGTATCAGTAATATGAAATAAATTCTGAAATTCGTACAAGTTCGACCGTTCGATTAACTTGTTTTTACATAAAATTTATTTTAATGAATTTGAACTTGGTTATTTAGTTTTAAATATGGCTGAATTTGATTGGAATAATTATTTGGAGACAAATAAAAGTATCGCTGTTCCAGAAGAATTGTTTTATCATGTAAGTTTAAAAGTATTTCATTGACGATTATACTTACGTGATTATTATTTACTTGTATATTTTATTTGATTCTGTTTCATATAAAAGTGGAAATATGCATAGAATTGTTCTATTTAAAATTAAAAATATTTTTGTGGATGAATTAATTAACATATAGTTATGAGCAGGTGAGAATATAATTCTATTTTTAACCATTCACCATTGTGATAACTCATTACGGTTTTTTTTTTTTCCCTTTTTGTTGCTTGAATGTCCGCGCATTCTTACATGATATGTAAGTAATAAACAATGATTAATACCATATGGCTATGATTTGGGATTTTTCAATATTTATTGGAATGTTTCGGGTCTAACTGTTAATCTTTTAATTATATATTTTCGTTATAATTATTTATTATGTAAGAGAATTAATGTCGAATAATTAAATTTTAATAGAAGTAAATTTCCTGTTAAAATCTATTAAATAAAAGTTGAAAATATTTTTAAAGATTATTAAAAACTTATTTAAAGGAGTATAAAAAATTATCTGGTACCTATGTTCTTTAATTATGTAACTTTGTCATTAGTTACTCAGAACTAAAACTAATAATTTTATTGGAGGCCTCAAGAACTGGTTATTATACTGTGTTTAATAAAAAAAAAAAATTATCAGTTTGCATAGTCTCATTACTGTGTAATTTTGTATTAACATTTTGATAACATTTAAATTATACCATACAACTTATATTTTACTATTATAAGAGTTAAAGCATAATGGGAATATTCTAACAATAAAAAAAATTAAAAACTATAAATTTTTAATTAATACACAAGTAACAAATTAATAACATACATATCATATAAATAAATCTTGGATAGAGATTACTGAAAATAATAAATATTATATCAATTATTTGTCTATTTTTTCTGTCTGTTAAATGCCTTCTTTTCTAATTCATAAATCATATTTTAAATAACAATTTATTTACACTAATATAAATAAAGTTGTTTCTTTTCTAGTAAACATAAGATAGGCTTGATAAGCATTATGTAGATATATATTCCTTAATTTCGTAATTTAAAAATTGAAGACAAAAATACTCCAAAGCTAAGAAAAATGTACAGATATTATTTTATATAAAAAAAAGAAGAAATTATATTTTTGAAAGAGTGTAAAGCTGTGGTTAGAGATCAAATTTTATTAGTTAAAATGTACTTAATAATATTTAAAATACATTTCAATAATAGAACGTAACTGAAGAAATAAATACTTGATAAATTAATCCCTCAAATACACAGCTGCTAAATTTGACTATAGGAAAACAATTGAAAGCTGGCATAAACACCAAGTTAGTGCTTGACCGGTTAAATGATATAATTTTCAAAATGTAATGCTTCAATAATTTATAATAATGCTATAATATAATGAAGCTTCTCCACAGCAAATGCATATGCCATTTTGCATTGTCATCTTCTTTTTATAATGTTGTAAAAAATCATTTTTCTTTTAAAAATGTATTTTTATGAATATTGGCTTTAGGAGTTGTGTAGTAAATTTGAATTTGGAAGATATTTAAACAATACTAGGAGGGTTTGTAGGTACTAATGATATAATAAATAAGATCCTGAAAGTTTAAAATCCTTAACTCAATTGGTTTTGAGAAAAACGAAAATATGTAATAAAAATTTGTTTTTATCAAAATCATTTTCAAAACAATAGATTAATATAAATTTGGATATGTTTTGGGGGTTGATGGTAGGTTTCAGTAAAAAATTATAAGCTATATTTGTTGATAGAATCCTTTAAAAAGTATTATTCATTTTTAATTTCAGTTTTTGAACATTTCGCCACAAATGTTAAACTATTTTTTTTTACCTTATCCATTTTGGTATAAAATTATGTATTTCATAATTATTATTTGGTATGTCCACATTCGGGTAAAAAATATTTTTTTATGTTTTTTCTACTATGACATCTCTTTTTGTAAGATTGAAGAAACGATTTTACTGGAAATTGGATGAGGTGCCAAAATTATATTATGGTTAAAAAAATCAAAAATAATTTTTCAAGGATCCTATCAACCAATATACATGGCTTTTACTTTTATGTTCCCTAAAATCTATTTTCAACCATAAAAACGGATCTTCACATATTTTGATTTTTCTAAAAACCAATACGGTAGTTGGTTTTATTAACAATACTGGCAGATTTTAATTTATATGGTAGTTTATGCTCTAAACACATAAAAAATAAATAGTTTTCATTCAAATAAGAAAGTTTCATTTATATTTTTAAGAAATAAAATTACAATATTGCAGCCATTAGTCACGTGACACTGAACGTCAATCAGAGCGCGTGACGTCACACGGTGTATCCCGCCTGGAAATTACGTACTTCGTCGACGATGCCTTCTAAAGTAAATTATGACTTAGTAGATGTAACTTTGATAAATAACACTTAAATCTATAGAAATTGCAACCATTCTGAATGGATAATTGTCTGTTCATCGTAGGCGTACGCGATAATGGGTTTATAGTAAATTGTGTCCACCGGATTCAGTGTTCAGAGGCATCGCTTCGAATTTGACAATTGTTTACCATCCTGGACCACATCATCACTTAACATCAGATGAGATTGTGGTCAAAGCATTGAGCCTATACCGTATATAAAAAAAAGTTCAGCAATACTGGCCTGGTATTACGAATACTCCTTCCTTCCTTCATTGTTCTGCGAATACTCCTTCTTTCTTCTACAGACAGACATTCGTATTCCTTACTCCAGATTTTATGTAGAATAATAATCTTACGAGAGTTTGGTAGAGTTCTCGGACACCTTCAAAGGAATGTGACAGCGTACTCGAATCCTGGCGACGCAAAGTTGGTCGGGGTCTTGTCATTACGCATTTTGATATAATCTCGGCACCCTCTGCATATTTCAGTGTGGAAGTCTCTCGTGTTTCATGTTTCTTTATTATGTAATATCGCATCCAATGAGCAGATAAACCGTGTCCATAAAATAAAGATTTCAGACACCGCGCCATTGACATTCGTTTATATAGCGATGGAACCATTGCATTGTGGTAGGACAATTTCTAATGCCCGTCTGGGGGTAGCTAACACCCTCGACTTTGAAAACCCATTCTCAAAGGATAGTCCATAAATCACGTTAGAATTAAAAATTCAGTTTGGGTTTGAAAACATTGTAAAGGGTGGTTGGGGGATTTACCTAGGTCGCAAAGGGGTCACAAAGTTGCTAAAACATCACGTGATTAATGGTCGATCCTCAAGCACCTATAGATTTGTTCCGGCATCATTACCTGAGAGCCAGACATTCTAGGCTTAGCGTGGCACCATCATTTCTAATTTCCTTTCTCTCTAAAAATGTTTTTTCTTTATTTTCTATGGATGTGCCCTATTTATTTATTTCTTTAAGGAACACCAACGACACATCACAAATACTTTATTATTTACAATACAATTATTTTAAGGCAAATACAATGTGGCGAGTCTTTACAGTTGTACACGATTGTGTTTCTGCTTTAATAACTTAGTAACTAGAATCTACTAAATTATTAGCAAATTAAGTCAAAAATGAATAAATGAAAATGTTCTAAATCATCATCATCTCCCTACCCTTTTCCCATTTTTATTTGGGGTCGGCGCAACATGTCTTTCTCTTCCATTCCTCTCTATTTGTTGTCATCTCCGCATTCACTCCTTTTCTAAACATATCATCTTTCACTCAGTCCATCCATCTTTTTCTTTGGTCTCCCCCTTCCCATGTAACCGTCCACATTCATATCCAATACCTTTCTTACAACATTCTCTTTCTCCCTGCGCATCACATGTCCATACCAGGATAAACGACCGCCTCTTAACTTAAAATGTTCTAAATATTTGAGTAAAAATAATATAATTTAAACTGTTTGGTTAGCGGTTAATTATAAAAATAAGAAACTTATCTGTATTGTAATAACATTACTAAATGGTTACTTAATATTTTGTAGATATTTTTTTATAAAACTATTAGAACTGCTATGGAAAATGTCTAAGTCGTTGTCTGCTGTTCACTCGTTATACGAACTGTGAAATCTGTTGATTGTAATCCCAAGTTAGTTCTGTATCGTTGTAGCGAGAATAGATTTTAATGGGGTATCGTGGTACTCTGCGCGGAACATTAACTGCGTAAGAAGATCTGGTGAAAAATATTCCCGTGTATTATTTTACGCAGTGTCAGGACATCACACTCTTTACGCCTTCTTTCCGGAGAGGTCATCTTTAAGTGTAAATCGTGTCGTATAATTATCTCGGTATGGACAAGCAAGAAATTTAGTAAAACTTAGTTGTATACACTTCGCAGGGGGCGACGCGGTGCAATGCTGTGCAATCCCGCATCGCCCCTACTATAAATGCGACGGGCGGCTCCGGGGGGTTTTTAGTGGGTATTTCCGGGCGCTTCACGCCCGGGTGAGTCCCACACTGGTGCGGAGACGTCCCTCCGCACCCCCTTACCCATTGCATTGGGGGACTTCGGTCTCACTAATGCAATGGGTAAGGGTAGTGCGTAAATGCATTTCCCCCCGACAAAAAAAAAGAAAGTTGTATACACTTAATTCTTATTGCGTGGACACTAACAAGGGACAGACAAGTCTAGACAGAACAAAGGTACTCTAGTATACATCGCAAGTGAGAGTTATCTGTATCTATACTAACAAATAAAATTGAAGTGTCTGTTTGTAATGTCAAATTTTTTTTTTTACTAAACAGTTATGAATGTATATACGATACCTATACCAAAAATACAATTTGTAAAATTGTTGTCTGTCTGTCTGTTTGTTAATCTCCGGAACGGCTGGACGGATTTTGACGGTACTTTTTTTGGTAGATATCTGAAGTTACTCCGTGTAACTTACGGTACTTTTAATTTTCGAAAAAAAAGTCATGGTTCTACGTAAAAAAATTAAATACTTTTACTTTAGTACTAAAAAAAAATAGGGTTCCATATAAGAAAAATGCAGTGAAGAATATATGAGACGCGGGCGCAGCCGGGGGCACACTGCTAGTATAATATAAGATGGTTTTTTGAAATCCTTACAGGTGCGCTTCACAAACCGTGCATACGTCAGGCATTTGAGATAATTTGATCAATATGTCCAACAATTCTTAGGTTACTATCAATTGTGATCCCAAGGTCACGTATAGCTAAAACTTCATTGAGTCGTTCGGCTTCAATGGAATAATTTGATGATACAAGGATTTTGTTCCTAGAAAATGTTATGTGGTGACATTTTTTTGCATTTAAATTCATTCATTTATGTTTGTTGCACCATTTAGTAATAGAATCAAGATCAACCTGGAGGAGTCTAACTCCTTGGTCTTTAGTGGGTCTGTATAATGTCAAGTCATCTGCAAAAACGGAACACTTATTATATTTAATTGAATCACAGATATCATTAATAAAGGCTAGAACTAGAATTGGACCGAGGTGTGATCCTTGGGAACCCCAGAAGAATATTTAGAGTTTAAATAGGCCGATAATTGTTTACGTCACTTCTATGACTCTTCTTAAATATATATACTACGTTCGCAAGTTTTCCAAATACTAGGAAATGGAGCAATTACAAGGGTTTTCGAATATAGAGGGTATGCTGGGTATTTGTTAGTCATTTTAATAAAAAATATAGGAGGAATACCGTCTGGTCCAGCTCCCTTATTAATATCAATTGTTCTTAAAATTCTCAATGTTTAATCTTCACTTGTATGTGTATTACCTAGAGCAAATTGTGGGAAGGAGTCTATTGAAGAAGGTTCAAAGATAACATCACTAGACGTATATACCGAGGAGAATTGAGAAGTAAAAGATTGCATACGTCCTCTTCGGATCGTGCAATTTTGTTATTTAAATACAATTCGTTAATTAAATCGGGAGATCCACCTTTTTTTTGCTTTACAAAAGACCAAAATCTTTTCGGATTATGTTTAATTGAATTGGCAATTTTTTGAACATATTCGGAGTAACAAAAAAAAACGTTTTTTAATTACATCTGCGGAGTAACACGCATATTTCTAAATGGGATAACAACACAAAACGACGAATTGAATTTCTCTGAAACCACTAATGCTATCCTCATGTGTGATAAATGGTAACGTAAAAATCTTTTTTTGTAGCAAATTATAGATCCAAATTTCGTTGTTGTCAGGTGGAATCTAGTCTAAACAATGGCATCAAACAAGGTATGCTGCTCGAAGTGTGCCATAAAAATAATCCAGACGTGTATTGGATAGCAGAAATCACAATGGTCTGCGGACATCTTCTCAGAATCAAGTTCATAGGGGCAGACTCGGACTTCTGGTGCGATATATCCAATACTAAAGTTCATCCATTAGGCTGGTGCGGTAAATACGACGAACAGATCGAACCGCCGGATGAAATAAACGAGAAATGTGGTGATACAATAATAGATATCATGAAGAATGCGTTGCTGGATGGGCAATCGGTGTCCATAGATGCGCTGAACAACAAAGGTCTGTCGCCGATAGACAGGATCAAAGTGGACATGAAGGTGGAAGTTCAGAATATTCTCGACCCTTACAGATATTGGATTGCCACGGTAAGTACATACTTTGAAAGAGAGCTGTTCGAGCAATATATAATATGGGACCTCGCGAATCTCTAAAGAACAAGTTTCAAGGATATGATATCTTAACTTTGCCCTCCCAATACATCTTCGATAACTTAATGCATATTCGTAAAAATTTAGACAAGCTAGATCTAGTGAATGATCGTCATAATTTTAATATTAGAAGTAAAGACAAGTTGGCCGTCCCACGCTTTAGGTTAAGTAAGTGTAATAAAAGCTTTATAGGTAATAGTATTCGGTTTAACAATAGGATCCCAAGTAACATTACCGATTTACCTGATAATAAGTTCAAGTATTATGTCAAGCAAGTTTTAATTTCAAAAGGTTATTACAGGGTGGATCATTACGTGAACGATAGTGATGTCTGGAATTAACCCACATCTCTGTGCTTCCACTAAAATCTACGATTTGTATAGTTTTTTTTTTGTTTTATATGACAAAAAAAATGACATATATTATATTTATGAAAAAAAAAAGAACCAGATCGAGTTTCTCGCCTGCGCTCTTCCCGACTGGATTGTTTTCCGAACCGGTGGTAGTGTTTTAGACGTTCATAAGCGCCTTCTTAGGGCCTAAATTGAATAAATAAATTTTGATTTGATTTGTAATTTAACAATGATTAACTTAAGTGATCTTTTTTTATTATCTTATAAAAAAAAAAAAACCGACCGTAAACAGGGCTGATCACTTTAAATTAAACGTACCTATATCTGATCAGCAACAAGCAACTTATAAGCATTTTAATTTTCATGCTAAAGAGAGAGCGTATTATACTTTAATATGACATTTTTATGAGATGTGTCAATTTGACGTGAATGTTTTGGGGATCATTACCATTACGAACCCCCTTCCCCACAGACTGCCACTGCTCAAAACATGTCCTACGTTCTATGCTTCTTAATAATTATAGAGATTTTTTTTTATCTAAAACCATACCTAATTAAAAATTATTTTACATTACTATCAAACGTCTTCGTGGATATATAGATTTTAATATATATGTTTTAATATATAAATTTCAAAAGACTGCCTCGATGGCGGTGGCTCGTTCTGAGGTCTTGGGTTCGATCCCCGGGCCGGGTCAAGTGGTTTTTCTACTCAGTATCATCCCGGAGTCTAGAATTTGTGCCCGATATGGCGACAGGCTCGCCCCCTGTCACATCTGGGACTGAACTATGCTCGGCGGAATGTGGGTGGTGTAGTTCGCTATTTCACCTCTGCCTAACCCTTCGGGGATAACGGGCTTGAGCATATGTATGTATGTATGTATGTACTAATAAATAAAAATGAAGTGTCTGTTTGTAATGTCAAAAATAATTTCTTTTACAAATAGATATGAATGTCTATACGATACCTAAACTAAAAATACAATTTTTAAAATTTTTGTTTGCTTTTTTGTAATGGGTAATCTCAGAACGGCTGGAGCGATTTTGACGGGTTTTTTTTGGTATATACCTGAAGTCACTTCGGGTAACGTAGGGTACTTTTAATTTTCGAAAATAATTAGGGTTCCACGTAAAAAAATAAAACTCATAAAAAAACCGAATAAAATTCGATTCTATGTACATTTTTACGTGTAAGTGCTTGAATTTATGAGACATATATTTACTTTATCTTAGCACTAAAATCTTTTTAGGGAAATAATTAGGGTTCTTTATAAAAAAAAAAATTAAAACGCAGTGACGAACATATAAAACGCGAGCGCAACCGCCAGCCCACAGCTAGTTTACAAATAAATATAAAACTACTTTACTTGTTAACACGGAAAATTATGATTTATAAACTTTAGGAATTTCCCCATCGCATGGGAAATTATATGTGGGGAATAACATAGTCACTCTCATCGATTATAAGGCAATCCTGACGTGTCACACCCTTACATTTTAAAAGGTAACTCATCTCTGTCTGTCCATTAATTGCCATATAATTCTGGAACCACTAAATCGATTTACATTTTTAATGTACCCATTAATAATACTTTAGTTACATTACGTAATTTACGTAACAAAGCGAAAGAATAATTTAATAATAAAATATTTGTAACTGAAATAGTTATATTTAAAAGGTATAAGTTATATTTTATTTAAAACTTGTAATCGGAAACATTATTATTGTTAAAAAGTCACGTTTGTTTGTGAAGAAATCGATAAATGATAAGATATTACGAATGAGTTGAATGAATTTAATTTAACAGACTATTTAATGAACCATTGTCAATGGTCATGTTAAAATATTTTTCATGTTTTATGAAAAGTAAGTTTCTCACGATTAAAAGTGATTTGTCTTTTTTTTACGATATCTATAGCCTTCCATAAACAAAACACGATAATGAGGTTGTATCGCATACATGCCCACATAACATTTATGCCATTCTCCGTGCCGGATGGGACACCCATGATGATGATGATTGCCCTAAATGAGTAGATATAAAATAGAGTGTACACGTACGCAAAGTACACGTGTCAAAAGTGAAATTTCTTTGGCAATTTATATTTGTAAGACAAATAATTAATAGGAAATAGAGATATCAGAGACTAAAAAATAGCACAGTATGGAGGAAATAATAGTTTATTTATTTATTTAACATTTACTCAGCTCTACTAATACTATTTAATACTGTTCTTTAACCAAAAAGTATAGCTTGCTTATCCAACCATCCATTCAACCAAAAGACGTCTACTGTTGGATATAGGTATCTCCCTAAGATCTCCACAACGACCGGTCTTCCCTACCCATGCTGCGTCTTTTGGGCGGCAGCCATTCGAAAACCTGTTGGGCAGCAGTTATACGAGCAATATGCCCAGCCCATTGCCACTAAGTTGCCGTTCATAGAGAGGGGGGAGGGAAGATTGCCATGCTTGGCTGGCGAGTTGGCAATCGCAATAGATGTTTGTAGTACTTAGAGTATACTGCTGCTCATGCCTGCCCTTAGTCGCATTTTACGACACCCACGGGAAGTGGTACTAATCTTAGCCGCCACCACACGATTATAGCACTTATATTATAATTTTTGTCTCTTTCTCTATCACTACGTACTTCAATCCGTCTGTTTATATTTTAAATTGTGACGCGACCATGAAAATTTATTCTCATCGCACGTTTCGCTTCAAAAATATTGTCTCTAGTTGACTTACGGATTAAACAGTAAACTGCGTTCAAGTCGGTTCAGTAGTTTATTTAATAATGCGCATTCGAAAACGAAATAGTTACGATTATTTTACTTTTAATATATCTTAATGCAACAAAATATAATACCTGAACAGATAATACTTAAAAAAATTAATTTTAAAAAAATCATCTAAAAAGTACAATGGTTCATAGGTGACAATCGCAATAACGGAAAGACTGACAAACGAAGAGACGTTGCCTTCTATACTGAATATATATATAAGATAAATAAAGGAGAATTAAAATAAACAATGTGTTGCTTTTTAATAAAGAAACGACATTTTAAGTTTATTTTTTTACAAATCCAAACTAAAAATAAAATTATGAATAATATTATAATTTAGAACATATTTGACATATATCAAAATATCATAATGGCCAGCATGACTTTCTTAACCTTATAAACTAAACTCTTTACATTATAAAATATAATAAATACATAATTAAGGAAATATATTTTCTTTACATATACATATATATATATAAAATCCATAGGATTATTATTTTATTTAATTCACAATACAAATGGTGCTCCATTTACGCCACTCGATGTAACGACAAACTTCCTAAAATATGAAAAAAAATTGACTTTGGTTGTTACCCTGTTGTTCATACAATGAAACATTATATGTAGCATCACACCGACTGTAAATATCGGTAACGCGATACGTCATTATGAAGCTATAAACAGTGTATTTTTAAGTTCACTGCTGCTGTGTACGTTCTTTTGTTGTTTTATTGACAAGCGCACATTTACCTCAACTATCGGCATCATACGATCTTTTGTTTGCTGTGAATGCTATACCCAATAAGTGTTGTTTGTAATATCAAAATAACAGATTAAATACTAAATACAACATATGAACACCTTTTTTTTTTTTGACGGGGGGAAATGCATTTACGCACTCACCTTACCTATTGTATTAGTGGGACCTGAGTCCCTCCAATACAATAGGTAAGGGGGCACGGAGTGACGAGTTCCGTGGCAGTGTGGGACTCAAACCCGGGCGAGAAGCGCCCGGGAATACCCACTAAAACCCCCCGGGGCCGTCCGCCGCATTTAAGATAGGGGGTTGCAAGGCATGTCGCCGCGTCGCCCCCTGCGGCAAACCCACCAGGCCCGTCTGTGCAATGGCCCAGCGGGGGTGGGGGAGAACTTCTCTACCCCACCCCTTCGCCCGCCTCTGAAAGAGGCATTACCTTCCGGAAGGAAGAGGAGTGATCACTGCGACTGCGTAATCACCTAATCCCCCCCCCCCCCCCCAAAAAAAAGTGGGCTTTCGCCCAGCCGCCCGATTAGACTATTAGCCGGCAGTCAGAAGGACTGCCGTTGCCCAGGGTGCACCACGAGGATGTTGTCTGACACCGCACCCCAACATATGAACACCTAACCCAAATAAACAATTTTAAAAATTTTTGTCTGTCTGATAGTTTGGTCCGGCTAATCTCCGTAACGACTGTACAGATTTTGATGGGACTATTTTTGCCAAATAGCTGATGTTATAAGGTGTCTTTTTTTTAATATGTAGGATCACAACAAAAAATAAAACTCGTGATAACGTAAAATCCGATTCAGTGCACAATTTTACTGGAAGATTTGATTGTAGACTGAGAAATATCGTTTCTTTCTGTTAGGACCCAAAATAATTACCCATAGGAAAATAGTTAGGGTACGGCGTTAAAAATTCCAACTAATGAAATTATGAAGAAAAAAAACGCCTCAATGGTCAGTTTTACTGGTAAATATTTTAAATTGTGAGCAATATCTTTGCTTTCTGTTTAGTACAAAAAATAGTTTAGTGTCTGTTTTAAAAATGGGCTACAATCTATTTTAATACTTGTTTCAAAAGTATATTAAGCGGTGTACAGTTTAAAGGCTGCCCCGTTAGATGGCGTTAATTTAATTGTGAGAATTTTTGTATCGCGTGGTCAAGATTCTCGCTCAATGAGTTAGGGTCTAAATTGTTTTTATGTAATAGCACGAAATAAAATCACAGTACTGTCTCAGTATGGTATTATTACTTATCCGGTAAATAGAATTTTGTACAAGCGGTGAATAATTGCGGGACCTACTAGCAATGCTATGAAACGCGCAATCCCTCAAATTTCCCTCCTCCATGTATACGGTAGTTTACACTGTACTTTAGAAACTCTACATACAAACACTTTGAAATAAATAATAACATATTTAAATGAAACATACAAACACATTTAGATGAGGGATTTAATGTAGAAATTTGTTCACTAATTTATTCTATTTTTAGGTATTCTGTCCAACAATCACCACATAACATTTAAACGGAAAGGAAACGTTTTGTAATTTTAAACGTTCAGAGCAAATGTACGGTTATTTAGCTTATAATATATATGGAAGGTCACCGCTTTGTCTCAAGTAGTATAATATTAACGAGTTTTCCGCGTTCACGCTAAACATTTATGGCCTCGACGAAATGCAAATTAACTATAATGTTATATAAAAAAATTAAATGACCACAAAATAAAAATATCTAATTATATACTATTTTTATATTAAATTAACAATTCGCTAATCTATACTTCTATATTAATAAATAAAATTGAAGCGTAAATTGATTCGAATCATATATGTATAATGGAAGACAAGAGAACCATTGCGCGATGTAAAATCGTTAAAAAAAAAATAATTTTTGTTGTTAATACATAAAATTATGGTGTCTGTTTTTTTTTTTTTACTAAATACATATGAAGGTATATACGAAACATGTACCAAAAATGCGATTTTTAAAATTGTCGTCTGTCTGTCTGTTTGTAACGGCTAATCACCGGAACGGCAGGACCGATTTGGACGGGCGCTTTTTTTTTTAGAAGCTGAAGTTACTCCGCGTAACTTTATTTTTTCGAAAATAATTAGTGTTCCGCGTAAAAAAATTAAAACTCATAGAAATTTGAATAATTTCAATGCACTGTTTTACTGGCAGGTATTTGAAAGTGTGAGTAATATCTTTGCTTAATGTTCTCACAAAGTGTCTTTTTTTTTATTTGAAGGTATGCGAGAATGTGGGCGGTCGCTTGCTGCTCAGGTATGACGGTGCCGACGACGATCTTCAGCTCTTCTGGATATTCTTCTCGAATCCTCGCCTCAGTAGCTTCGGTTACGTCACCAATAAGGTTAGTCTTCGAGATGTGCTCGTAACCTGTTCAATCTGGTTCAGGGTAGTTCAAGTATTACATAAGCGGAATTTCAGCGTCCCCCCTCCCCCTTTTTCCAGTGTTGAACACTTGACGTTAATAACCGGCTCCTCTAGGTTAGGCTAAATAAAGTTTTTTTGTTTTATTGAAGTTATACTTCTTTAGGCGCGTTATGAAAAAATGATGAGAGTGAAATTTGAAGATGCGCGCGCATCTGTGACACGAAATGAACAGTATGAAGTTGTCTGCTTAACCGCTCATTAAGTCTCGTTAGTCGCGCATGTTGGTACGCTCGTCACCATCAACATGTTTCTAGTTTATACATTCACAACACGTGTTTTAGTTTCATACAAGTGCTACATTATATATGTGCTAATAAATTATATTCAGTAGTGATTTAAATTGAATATTTTGATTGATATCACTTACTATTTGTGAATATTAGTGAAAAAAAATTTTGTGCTTATATACTTTTTCAAGTGCTCCAATATAATTGAGGTTAACTATCCGTATGTATTATGTATTGATATAAATTAAAATACTTTTATTTAATATAATTCACACTAAATATTATTCAATTATTAATGTTAAATACTTATTATTGGTTATTTAATATTTACAAAATAAAGAAAAAAATTTAATAAAAGTTTGTGATAAAAATTTAAATTGAACATCAAATTATAATATTAATTTTTAATATTTGCTATTAAATTGAATATTTCAAATTTAAAATGAACTTTGTTGATTATCCTTTTCCAATCCATCTATTATTTTATTGTAATTAATTATTTACATGCAATTAAAAACTATTTTTTAATGATGCCAAAGAAGTATAACTTCTCACGCGCGTACCCATTTTTTTTGTTTCAGTTTAATTTTGTCCAACTACTTTATGTAGAGGTTCCACCCGCTTACCTCTCTATTATGATCTTTCAGGGTTCACCGTGGCAGTTCAAATATCCGGATAAGGTGAACAAGTTCTCGTGTAAAAACAAACTCAGTACACAGTTGAGGCAGAGCGCGGAGGAAGCTATCAAAGAACCCACACCGGCAGACTTGTTTATGGTAATGCTCTATGTCACTTTTATATTTTGCCCGCTGCGTAAAATTGTCTATTGAATCGTATTTTTTTCCCCAATTCAGAAGGTTTAATTTTTTTACACAGAAACCTTGTTTTTTTTTTTTGTACTAACAAATAACATATAAAGATATATTTTATAAATTCAAGTACTTTCCTGTAAAACTGCCAATTAAATCGTTCTTTTTTTTCACAATTGCTGTTTTTTTTTTTTACGCATACCCTAACAATTTTTATGAAATTATTTTTGATGCTAACATAAAACAAAGATATTTCTCACATATTCAAATGCCTGCCAGTAAAACTGTGCATTGGATCTCGGATTTTATTGACGATTTAATGAGTTTTAATTTTTTTACGCTAAAACCCTAATTATTTTTGAATAATAAATTATGTGGAGTAACTTGAGCTATCTCATAAAAAAAGTTGCGTCAAAATCGGTCCAGCCGTTCCAGAGATGGGCCGTCACGAGCAAAAATTTTTAAAAATTGTGTTTTTGATAAAGGTGCCGTGTAAATTCATTAAAATGTAATTAGTAAGAATTTGATATTACAGACACTTCAATTTTATTAATTAGGATAGAAGTATATAGATCACAATATTTAAGTAAACAGTCTGTTGGTTTCGATAAACTAAATATCAGGGAAATACCAGTACCCAAGTCTAATTTTCACTTGCATTATTTTCCAGCCGAATCAAAACCTTGAAGCGCACAACTTCGTGACCGGCATGAAACTTGAAACTCTCAACCCGCAAGATATGAAGACGTTCCGTCCGGCGACCGTCTTCAAGGTCTTCAACAACTTCCACTTCGTAGTGGTCATAGACGACCACCTGGAAGATTACGAGGACACGAAGATGGCTTGGCTCTGTGACTCGATGCACCCCTGCATATATCCGATAGGCTGGGCGCAGACGCACGGGCTCGCCTTCAAGCCACCGAAGACCTGGACGTCTGACGCGCCATTCGACTGGGACGAGTACCTGCTGATGACGAAGTCGGTC
Source organism: Samia ricini (assembly GCA_014132275.2). Lineage (NCBI taxonomy): Eukaryota > Metazoa > Arthropoda > Insecta > Lepidoptera > Saturniidae > Samia > Samia ricini. The sequence goes on along the minus strand of AP028161.1, from coordinate 1,843,672 downwards.
CCGGCACCGGACTACTGCTTCGGTTCGAAGCAACCGCTGCACGGCATAGAGGTGAACATGAAGCTAGAAGCGGTCAACCCTCAGAACCATGAAGAGATACACGTGGCGTCGGTTGACGCGATAGTGGAACATATGTTGTGTGTGGAGTTGTTACCGATCGGTGAAAAGTTTTGGTACCCGCAGGACAGTGATCTGTTGTTCCCTGTAGGATGGTGTGATAGTAATAGTTACGCGTTGCACGTTCCAAACGCGAGTGTAGAGAAAGTGATGCCCGTTGAGGAACCGACTAAACCGGTGAAGGAGGATATAAAGCATTCGGATGAGTGGTGCGACAGGATCTTCTTCAATTATAAATGTTACGCCGGCCCCTCGATAAGTAGGAACAAGCTGTCGCAGTTACCGAAGCATGTTGGTCCCGGACCGCTGTCGCTCGTGCTGAAGGAGGTGCTCAACAAGATCATATCCACTTCGTATAAACCGGCGAAACTGTTGAAGGACTGGGAGACCGAGGGACCTCCGGAGGAGGGCATGAGGCTGGAAATGCTCAGAGCGAAGTAAGTTATCTTTCTTTCAATTCTGTTACATGTTCATTTTTTTGTCGTTAATGAAACAAAAGTTGTAATGTAAGTAATGAAAGAAAACTTCACAATTATTGACTCGATTATTCTAAAACATTTAATTGCTTTAATACAGTATACAAGAGAATATACCACTGGTACAAATTTCCCTTTCACAATAATATTTAATGTAAGGCTTAAAATATGGCCAGTGAATATACGAGTGAACTCTAAAATCGGCCTAAGCTTTCGGGGAAGGAAAACAACTATAGGAAACCATAGCATAGTTGTTGGGCATGGTCTAATAATGCCCGCTTGGGGGTAGCTACCACCCTCAAGTTTGAAAAACCTGTCGCTAAATACCAATAGGTGTGTTCTGGCAGCATCAATTGTGAACCAGTGCCTCTAAGCTTAGTGTGTTTACCATACATGACTATGTCATCACTTAACATCAGGTGAGATTGTGGTCAAAACACTGAGTTTATATTGTGAAAAAATAAAAAGATTTTAATAATCACGTAAATTGATTCGGTAGTTCTTGTATTATCAGCCGAGTAACGAATAGACAGACAGAGAGAAACATTTTCTTGTATATTATGGGAGCATGATAGTCTAATCTGCTAACAGTGAATCTTGATAAATCATCTAAAACCAAATGGCATTACATCCATTTTTGGGGAAAAAATTAGGTTTTGATGTACATGACACCATTTTTCAACTTATATAGAAACACAAAAAACTCTTAAGTTTTCACAATCCCGCTTCCTGAGTAATCTATAACACAAGCTCACGCCTGTTATCCCCGAAGGGTTAGGCAGAGGTGAAATGGCGAACTACACCACCCACATTTCGTCGAGTTTAGTTCCGTCCCAGATGTGACAGGGGGCGAGCCTGTCGCCATATCGGCCACAAATTCCAAACTCCAGGATGATACTGAGTAGAAAAAAACCCAATATCACTCGACCCGACCCGGGGATCGAACTCGAGACCTCAGAACGGCAGTCGCACCGTAATACAGCTGCGCCACGGAGGCATTGAGTAATCTATCTAAGTAATTTGAGTTTAAACACGGAACATTCATTATATAATCTGCTTCATAATCAATAGTATAATTTTTCGTCACATCTGCATTGGATATGCTCTATATACTCAGTGCTTTGACCACAATATCACCTGATGCTAAATAATGATGTGGTCCAAGATGGTTAACACAAGCGTAAAGTTACTAACTCTGAAATGATGCTGCCGGAGCACATCCATTGCTGTTGGGTGACAGGTTTTAAAACTGAGAAAGGTTAGCTACTAAGACAGAACATTATTAGAAAATGCCGTTTATTCATGCACTATGGTTTTCCTTGATTGAAGGCTCAGGCTGATTAGGTTAAGTTTGGTTATAGGCTTGGTTAGGTGAATTCGAACCAGCGTCCATGGACGCGAAATCCGACCGCAATTACTGAGCAATCATCGCTTCAAAAAATTATATTTATTACAAATTTAACTATTATAAGGTATAGTTTCAAAAGTTCACGTGTATCGTGTGATTGTGATATAAGTGTGTGACAGTATATCCATGGTCGCAGGTTGAAGACGAGCACGTACCACGCGTACGTGCCGATAGCGTGTCGCGCGTCGCAGGTGCGCTCGTTCTGCCGCGAGGTCTGTGCGCGCTTGCAGGCCTGCCCCAGCCTGTTCGCGCCGGACGAGTATCCAGCCGTCTGTCCCGACACTTGCCAGCTAGTCGACAAGTCCACATTCCGTATGTATCGCTTTGACATACACCAAACTTTTAAATCTCTATACAACAAACATTTAACACACTGTACACCACACTATTAATACACTGTACACCACACTATTAATACACTGTACACCACACTATTAATACACTGTACACCACACTATTAATACACTGTACACCACACTATTAATACACTGTACACCACACTATTAATACACTGTACACCACACTATTAATACACTGTACACCACACTATTAATACACTGTACACCACACTATTAATACACTGTACACCAAACTTTTAACATACTGTACACCACACTATTAATACACTGTACACCACACTATTAATACACTGTACACCAAACTTTTAACATACTGTACACCACACTATTAATACACTGTACACCTAACTTTTAACATACTGTACACCACACTATTAATACACTGTACACCACACTATTAATACACTGTACACCAAACTTTTAACACTACTGTACACCACACTATTAATACACTGTACACCACACTATTAATACACTGTACACCACACTATTAATACACTGTACACCACACTATTAATACACTGTACACCACACTATTAATACACTGTACACCACACTATTAATACACTGTACACCACACTATTAATACACTGTACACCAAACTTTTAACATACTGTACACCACACTATTAATACACTGTACACCACACTATTAATACACTGTACACCACACTATTAATACACTGTACACCAAACTTTTAACATACTGTACACCACACTATTAATACACTGTACACCACACTATTAATACACTGTACACCACACTATTAATACACTGTACACCACACTATTAATACACTGTACACCACACTATTAATACACTGTACACCACACTATTAATACACTGTACACCAAACTTTTAACATACTGTACACCACACTATTAATACACTGTACACCACACTATTAATACACTGTACACCACACTATTAATACACTGTACACCAAACTTTTAACATACTGTACACCACACTATTAATACACTGTACACCACACTATTAATACACTGTACACCACACTATTAATACACTGTACACCAAACTTTTAACATACTGTACACCACACTATTAATACACTGTACACCACACTATTAATACACTGTACACCACACTATTAATACACTGTACACCACACTATTAATACACTGTACACCAAACTTTTAACATACTGTACACCACACTATTAATACACTGTACACCACACTATTAATACACTGTACACCACACTATTAATACACTGTACACCAAACTTTTAACATACTGTACACCACACTATTAATACACTGTACACCTAACTTTTAACACACTGTAATAAATTAGTTTAAAAAGTGTGTAATTTTCAAAAAATAAAATGCGTTTTAAATGTTTTTGTTATCTAAACTATTGTCCTCGTGTACAAGTTTTAAAATACACCAATATTTATGCTCAAAAATAGAAATATGCTCGGAAGAACTATTCCTCGAAATAATTATCACATATTGTTTCAAGTACTATATTCATATCAGTTACAACATAATTCAGTTAGACATTTAATTAAACAAAAACACATTTAAATCACCATATACAAATAGTTTCATTTACAACATAACAATGTTTAAATCACAATACGATGGATTATTAAATCGCAGTACATTAAATATTGAAATCATCATATATAAAAACTTTAAATTCCTTTACACCATAAGTTCAGTATGGTATAAAAAACACATACATACGGTATACCGCTGGCGAATAAACACAAAAGGGACGTGAAAGTTGAAAAATCATATAAAACGGAATTAACAATGTTATAATAATATCAACAAATCTATTTACAAAAAGTAAATTCAAACAGTGTCCTACAAAGAAGACACCTATTGCTGTTTCTCTGTCGCACTTACACATTCTAGTACTCTATCTCCCTCACTCACGTTAGTAACAATACACTCAATTTGTTGCAATTTGCAAATTACCGTTTCTGAATTTTTCTCAATTATTTCTATTAGATAACGGGACCGAACGCCGCGGCCGGCCTAAAGGCAGCGTCAACGGTAAAAAGAAAAAGAAAAAGTCAGCGCCGGAGAGGCAGAGGGAGAGGGAACAGCAACCCTCGCAGGAGACGGAGAGCAACAGGGACGAGAAGGAATCGTTCGAGAGCGAACACAGCGGGTCCACACCGCCATCGGAATCCGGAACGAGACCTAACTCACCCGACAGCGTGCAAGAGTACAAACGTTCCCAAAGGAGAAAGAGAAGAGAACAGCGGAAGGAGGAATACCCGAAAACGGAGATGAAGACCCGCGGGGCGAAGCTGCCGAACTTCGCTTTACAAATCAAGGAAGCGCATTGGAACAAGAAGGACGCCGAAACGATATACAACAAGAGGTGCTCGAAGAAACACCACGACACCGATACGGAGAACGAAAGCAGTTCCAATTCCAGGGACCCGAAGAACATATCCGACGTGTCCGATAGTGAGGAGCCGGAGTTGAAGAAACTCAAGTTCACAACGTACGACCCGTTGCCGTCTGATAATAAACTCTTCGAGAAGGACATCGCCCTGTCCTGGGTCAGGGGGAAGTTGAAACTGTCTGCGAATCCGCTAGACTGGTCCGTCGATGACGTGTACGCTTACCTCAGCAGCACCGAGGACTGCAAGCTGATAGCCGATAAGATGAAGCAGGAGGAAATCGACGGGCAAGCGTTCGTGATGCTGGACTTGCAGGTGATCAGGGAATTCCTCCACATGAAGAAGGAGTTCGCGCTCCAACTGACGAAACACATCGCCATGATCAGGTGGTGCACGCTCAATTACGATGAGAATTGTTAAATTATTTATTGACGCATTGTTCCTTTATTACGATGATATTATGATAAATTTCTGTCGCTCTAGTCCCGAAATAAATGAAGTATTTTGTTGAGTATGTATTTTATTCGTTTACATTTTAAACACCATAAAAATGACTATTGTACGATTGAACCAATCGAATCGAGTCTCAATCTGCACTCGTTTCATTCGGTCAGAACGAATGAAAATAATCGATGTTTAATATGCTGGAATTCGAATAAATAATAAATTTATTATACTCTAGCCCAGTGGTCGTCACATTTTTCTGGTCAAGGGCCACATAACATAGGTCAATGTGAAGTAAATACCACTACGGGCTACACTTTTATACATTGGGCAGTTGATACCATCTGTAAGCGACGCATGCCAGTGGTCTTTGGACGGCGCACGCGAGCGGTTATCGTAACCCGCACCAGCCGTTTGTATATGCCCGCCTACCTACATTTTCATTTCGCGATATTTGTAACCGTAACATAAATTGGTCTTCGAGCCGGATTTACATATATATTTGTATGTATCATACGCCGCCTAAAATGGTAAATACGCGAAACATCGCGAAAAAAGAAATGCAAAAGAAGGTGGAAGAGAAAAAAGACGCTCACCATGTTCGAGATGAAAGTCAGAACGTCGAACAACATAAGGTAGACAAAGACGATACAGGAACACAAGATGCCAGGACAATGTTAGATAAAAACCAACCTGGACCTTCTGTAGAAACAAATGTTATAATGTCTACAAAAAAGTCATCGGTTTGCTCTTCGACTTTGGCGAAGAAGAAAAGATTAGAGGCTGAAGCTGCTGAAGCTAAAGCTCGCATTAGAATGGAGCTAATCGATAAAAAACTCGAAGCTGATCTCGCTGAACTGGAGTCATCAGCGGGTAGTAGCACAACTTCATCAAAAAAAAAAAATATCAAGTGAATATAAGGATCGTGCAGTGGAGACGTGGCTTTATAGTAATCAGCAAGAGGTGAAAACTCAATGCGTCACTGATCATGGTATCAACTATGACGTATTGGGTCCGGCACCGCAGGAATCGAACCTGCACCATTTGGGGGCTACCGGCCCACAACCGCTTGCAACTAAAATTGCACTCGAAGCACGCCCACAACCGACTTCTGGTGGTACTGATGAAACCGTGCACGCCCTGGCGAGTGCGCTGAAAGACCTAGCTGCTGCTGGAGTGAATAACTCCAATGATAAAATGCTCAGTCGTTTGTGTACACCAAGGGACTTACCATTGTATTCTGGTGATCCGCTTGAGTGGCTACAATTCAAGCAAGCCTATGAAGAATCCTCTCAAGTCTGCAATTTCAGTGAAAAAGAAAACCTATGGCGACTGAGGAGGAGCCTTCAAGGGCCAGCTAAAGAAGCTGTGACGGCATTACTTATCGGAGCTACTTCTCCCGATGTTGTGATGTCAACCCTGGAACTTCAGTTTGGAAATCCTGACATTATAATTACCAGGATAATGCAGGATATTACTAAACTACGTCCGATGGCACAAGAGTATTTTAAAGATATTATTCCTTTCTCAGTGAAAGTTAGAAATTGTGTCGCAGCAGTGACTGCCATCGGATATGAAGATTATTTGAAAGGAATGAATATTGTGTCTGTCATTCTTTCCAAATTACCGACGGTACTGATCTCTAAATGGACGGATTATTCTTATCCATTTATTAACGACAGAAATAAACCTAAACTTGTGATTTTATCCGAGTTTCTTAGTGAGGAAGCTGTGAAAATAACAAAAACATCTGTGAACTTATTTCAAGTGCAAAGTTTTAGTAAACAAAGTTATAATGACAATCGTAAGACAAATCGTATTTTATTACTAAATAATGAACATAGTGAAAATAATAACAGTGACACTTGTTGTAAATACTGTCATATTTCAAAACATTCCTTACAAGAGTGTAACAAGTTCAAAAAATCTATGCGCAAAAACCGCTGGACATATGTGAAACGTAACGGGTTATGTTACAAGTGTTTAAAGTCAAAACATAAACATAACAGCTGTCCCGCTCCCGTGTGTGACGTTAACGACTGTGGATTACCGCATCACCGTTTGTTGCATTTCACTGTAAAATCTGTGCCGTGTAATAACGTGAATATTAACAATACTACTCAAATAGACACTGAATCTTCGGTGGAGACCATAAATCACGTTACAGTGAATAACAATAAAATCCTGTTAAAAACTGTGCCTATATACTTACACGGACCTAATGGTACATTCCGGTGTTTTGCGTTACTCGATGACGGCTCCACTGTGACATTGATAAGCGAGGCGCTCGCTTTGAAAACCGGTTTGCACGGTAATAAACAATCTATGCGTGTGTGCGGTGCATGGAACAATAGTGCGTTATTATGTCAGACTGAAATACTTAATTTAAATTTATTTAATGATGAAGGAACTAAGTTTACGATTCGTGCGCGTAGTGTAAAAAACTTAAACTTACCCGAACAAAATTACGCTGATATAAATTTAAATAATTATGAACTGATGAAACCTGAAATAAAAAATGTGATTTGTAATGGACAATGTAAACCGGAACTGTTAATAGGGCAAGATAATTATGATCTAATGTTACCGTTACAAAAATTAAAACTAAAAGTACCGAACCTTTCTTCACTCGCACTCCATTAGGATGGTGTATGCACGGACGCACACGTATTTCAACGGTGACTGATGATGAAATGAAACATACGTTGTTATTAAACGAAGAACAAAATACCGAATCTGAGCGTATAATGCGAGAGATACAAGATGAGATGCGGCAGATGTTCGCGATTGAGACTTTAGGAGTTTCGAGCAAACCCAGACAAAATGTAGAAGATGTTCGAGCATATGAACATCTAGAACGTACTGCCATATTAAAAAACGGAAGCTGGTACGTGGGTATTCCATGGAAAGACACAACTAGTACAATGCCTGACTCGTACGATAACGCTTTATCGAGGTTTAGAAGTATCGAGAAGAAGATGAAATCAAATCCGAATTTTGCTATACGATATAAAGAACGAATCGATCACCTTCTCATCAATGAATATGCATCAGAGTTAACTGAAACAAAAAACTCTGAAAGAATTTGGTACCTACCACATTTTGGCGTTGATAACCCTAACAAACAAAAGTTACGACTTGTATTTGACGCTGCTGCTAGAAATGACGGCTTGTGTTTAAATGATTATATCCTGAAGGGCCCCGATCTTCTTACCTCACTCTATGGAATAATGTTAAGATTCCGGGAAAACAGAATAGCCGTGACTGGTGATATTCGAGACATGTTCCTGCGAATAAAAATACTGAAAGAAGACCGAGATGCTTTGCGTTTTCTTTGGAGAGATTCGCTTGGAGTACCTGTAAAATCCTGGGTCATGAATAGCTTGATTTTTGGAGCAAATTGTTCACCTTTTATTTCACAATTCATAAAAAATAAAAATGCCGATAAATTTCAATCATCGATGCCATCCGCAGTACGAGCTATACACGACCAACATTACATGGATGATTATATCGACAGTTTAGAAGATGAAGCGACTGCAATAGAACTTGTTAACGATATAACATACATTCATAAACAAGGCGGTTTCGAAAGAAATTGGACTTCAAATATTCAATCGATATTGCGAGATTTACCCGGCGAAAGTTTAAATTCGACATCTGTGTCATTCAAGAGTGGAGAACAGTATGAAGGAGAACGCACTCTAGGCTTGATTTGGTTTCCGACAGACGATCACTTAGCGTTCGATACATCCTTTAAACGAATTCATACGACAATATTAACCGGACAGAATAAGCCTACCAAACGAGAAATGCTTCGCATCTTGATGTCCGTTTTCGATATAAATGGATTTTTATCACCTATCACTATTACAGGAAAAATAATTTTACAAGATACGTGGCGAGCTGGAATCACTTGGGATGACGTAATACCTGAAAAGATATATCTAAAGTGGTTACGCTGGCTGAGCGCAATAAAAAATCTCAACCACATGCGCTTACCCCGGCACTATGCGGCTGCAACTAGAAATATCAGCTGTTCAGATAACATTCGAATGAGCGAGACACACGATTACAGTGCGCATGCACCGAGTAATTCAGCGCCGCGGCCGTCGCCGTACGGAGAACGCTATACGAACCTACAGTTACATGTATTTTGTGATGCATCGACGCAAGCTATGTGCGCCGTTGCGTACTGGCGTTGGACCGATCGTGAAAATACTATACGAGTTGCCTTTATCTCTAGTAAATGTCGAGTCGCACCTGTTAAATACGTATCTATGCCGCGCTTGGAACTACAAGCTGCCGTGATGGCGGGAAGATTAGCTAATGTTATAAGTAGTGAGCATAGAATGAAAGCCGAGAGAAAATATTTTTTTGGTGTGACTCATCAACAGTATTGTACTGGATACGCAATAATGCACGGAATTATAAAGCCTACATCGCTCACCGGCTTGGTGAATTAGATGAATTAACGAAAGTTGATGAATGGAGATACATACCTACGAAAATGAATGTAGCCGACATCGCCACACGAGAATTCTGTGAAATAAAAACATTAAAAGATGAGTGGTTATATGGGCCGTTATTTTTATATAATGATGACCAATCGTGGCCTAGAGAGCTAGACATACAGCAACCAGATGGCAATTATGTGGACCTAGAATGCATAAATATTATTCACAATATAACTAGATACTTACCTGCTGTTCCTGAACCTGAAAGATTTTCTTCTTGGCTCCGACTGTTGAAAACTATGAGTATGGTGCTATACTTCATTGACAAATGTAAAAAACTTAACAGTTGTGTAGATGGCGCGATGATGGAACGCGCTGAAAAAATATTGTTAAAGTACTCCCAGATGAAAACTTTTCCAGATGACCTGCACAACCTGCAACATAATAAAAGCATAGACAAGAAAGGTAAATTATTTAATTTAACGCCGGTACTTGATGACTATGGTATTATACGATTGGGAGGCCGTATTGATGCTGCACCTGAAATATCTACGAATGTGAAACGGCCTGTAATACTCGACGGGGGTTGCCATGTCACTCACCTGATCGTGAAATTTTATCACATGAAAGCTTGTCACGGCAATCAGGAAATGGTAGTAAACGAAATAAAACAAAAGTACTGGATTATTCGACTGAGGCCGACGGTAAAAGTATATTAGTTCAAAATGTATGCTATGTCGAATAAAAAAATCCCAGCCATATCCACCTAGAATGGGTGATTTACCTGAAGCTCGACTTACTCACCACCAGCGGCCTTTCACTTGCACCGGAGTAGACTTATTTGGCCCCCTAGAAGTAACTGTTTGTCGCCATAGAGAAAAAAGATATGGTGTTATTTTTACCTGTCTTACAATAAGAGCTATTCACATTGAGATAGTGAACGAACTGACCACGGATGCACTTATAATGGCTCTTCGACGAATGGCAGCTAGACGAGGTTGGCCACGATATCTTTACTCTGACAACGGTACAAACCTGAGAGGAGCCGACACCGAGTTAAAGAAATGTGTCCTGGAATTGGACGAACTGAAACTTAAAGAGGGAATTACGGCGTATAGCTTATCTACAACATGGATTTTTTATACCACCTGCAAGTCCTCACTGGGGAGGAGCTTGGGAACGATTGATAAGAAGTATAAAATGTTCACTCAAAGTTATATTAAGAGAACGAGCGCCACGAGATGAAACTCTGGTCACATTACTGGCTGAAGTTGAACATATGGTGAATAGCCGTCCGCTTACCCACGTCACTGTAGAACCAAACACCAATGAAACACTGACTCCAAATCATTTTTTGATAGGCACATCCTCAAACCTGCCTACTCTAGGTTCATTCAGTGACTTAGATATGTGTTTAAAAAAACAATGGCGTATATCGCAAGCACTAGCCGATATGTATTGGAAGCGTTGGATCCGAGAAGTTCTCCCAGACATGCGCCCTAGGAAAAAGTGGCAAGCGGAGCATAGACCCTTGCAAGTGGGAGATCTCGTACTCATTGTCGATCCTAGTTCACCCAGGAATGTATGGCCAAAAGGTTTGGTACAGGCAGTACAAGCCGGAAAAGACGGCCGTATTCGAGTTGTTGACGTGAAAACTAAAGCTGGACTATTGCGACGGAACGCAACACGCGTCGCACGTATCGCCATGGGTGATGAGTGCTGTTCCAGCACTAGGGAGGAGAATGTAAGCGACGCATGCCAGTGGTCTTTGGACGGCGCACGCGAGCGGTTATCGTAACCCGCACCAGCCGTTTGTATATGCCCGCCTACCTACATTTTCATTTCGCGATATTTGTAACCGTAACACCATCTATTAATTGAAATATTTTTATAAGGTGTAAAACACGAACGAACTATTGATTTCGTAGGGCTATAACAACCTCCCCGTGTCGCCCCCATCCCAAATGCAGCGGACGGCCCCGGGGGGTTTTAGTGGGTATTTCCGGGCGCTTCACGCCCGGGCGAGTCCCACACTGGCACGGAGTTCGTCCCTCCGTGCGCCCTTACCCATTGCATTGGGGGACTTCGGTCTCACTAATGCAATGGGTAAGGGTAGTGCGTAAATGCATTTCCCCCCGTCAGAAAAAAAGGGCTATAACAACCTATGAAGTCATTTTTTCACAACCAAATGATTCACTAACTATTTATTGATTTCAAAAGAACTAAAACCCAATATGCAGTTATTTGAAAACGATCGAGTTTATTAGAATATTCGTCGTATTTATCGATACGAATTTAATTAGTTTTAGTATTCGAATAACAATTGAAAATCTATGCGTGTATTTGAACTATTCAAAATATAACTACGAACGGAATCAGCAAAAGGAATGACAATATACTGAATTTACTTTTTTTTATTAATATCAGTAATCTCATTCACTTGTTTATGAAGCTCAAGTTTCGAACGTTAGTGGTTAAAAATTACTTAATAAAAATGAATAAGTCCATGATTTCACCTCTGCCTTAACCTTCGGGGATAACAGGCGTGAGCGTATGTTATGTTACTTCTAGTTGTATGGTCAACACTTAATCCTTTACTTTGTAATGCAATCTGAGCAATGTTCACTTCCCTTAAGACATTCTTCCAAAAGAACACATAACAAAGAAATGAGAAATTGCACACAGCAGGCATAAGGTTTTGTGCAGCACCTCTAGTGTCTAAATTTGCCGCTTGGTTGAATATAACAAATACTTTGCATTAACCACACGTTCACGAAAGAAATGTTGAAATGAATGCGGTCGGAAACAACAGAAATACCCCAAGCCCACAGGTGACGAGCAATCTCTATTTCCATGGAATCCCCTTACTCATGACTAGCGGCAGTTATGCACGAATGGGATGTTATATTTTAAGGGAATCCCCAAACAAATAACAGTGTGTACACTGAAAAAAATAAATTTATCATGCTCGTGGCATCTATTTGAGATCACTATGAAACATGGTCCTGAATGAAGAAAACTTGCTAGGTAAGTAGGGATCTACATAATTATTGTTATATAAATGATTTTATTAGTGCCGGTTATGTAAACTGCCACAGTTTTACGAATTTTTACAGGTGGCACTTATAACTGATGTTCAGGGTCAGGGTGTCACCTCTAAATGGCAGTAAGCCTCGACATTGCCAATTCTTTTGATAGGGTCTGCCATACTGGACTTCTCTTCAAACTACCGGCGTACGCACTTGCCGACAACTTATCCAAATGGGTCTCTAGCTTTTTACATGAACGCAGAATTCTTGGCCTCGTCGATGGCTGCGATTTGCAGTTCATGATTGTAAATGCTGGATTTCCACAAGTTCCTGTACTCTCACCCACACTGATCTTGCTGCATATCAATGATATGTTACCTTTAGGTCATGTTCATTGCTATCAGCGCCATCCATGGCTCCTATTTTAGTAAGCTTACTTGCGGTCGGGACGAAACAGAAAGGAGTCGGGAGAAACTTGTCACGGAGCTTATCCAATCCTTGCACCACATATCTTCGTGGGGTGCAAGTAACTTTTTAGTGCCAAAAAAACACAGGTATACGCGTTTACAAAAAAGAAATTCCTGTTTTCCTTCCTTTCTACTCTTCAGAGCGTGTCGCTTGCAATGCGAGTCAATCTCAATATAATAGGTATGAATATTCGCAGCGATCTGAAATCCAGTGATTACATCGGTGGTGTTATCTCCACAACATCCAGGAGACCAGGAATCTTGAACAGGGCGCGATGGTTTTTCACGCCCGGCCAGCTTTACCTTTTATATAAGGTACAAGTTCGGCTGTGTATGGTATGGAATACTGTGTACGAATCTCTGGGATAGACTTTCTAAATACCTCCTTGATGCCCTGGATAGGTAACAGAGGCGGGCTGTTCACGTTGTAAATGATGCAAACGTTACTAAATTTATCGCACCGTTTTAGCTGCGCAGGGACATCGCCTCGTTAAGCGTGTTCTACCGTCTCTATCATGGAGAGTGATCTTGAGAGGTGTTTAATCTGAACCCTTCTTCTCCCTTCCATTGCAGTACCACAAGCGCTGGGCTTCGGAGCCACAGCTTTACAGTAACTTCCTTCCAGGCACGAACCAAGCATTTCGATTGGTTTTATTTTTGCCGCACTGTAAAGCTGTGGAACAGTCTTCCGGCCGGTGTATTCTCCCCTTCCTATAGTATCACGTCCTTCCAACGTAGCGTGAAGAGATATCTGTGCAGACCAGCATGACAGGGACGACTGACGATAGATAACCGAGCTCTCACCAGTCGCCACTGTTTTTGGATTGAATTGTGCTTATCATCAGGTACTTCACTACTTTTCCGAGCTACTATAAAAATTTTTTTTAGTGTATGTCTACAACTTTGCCCTTATGAAACCACATGAAATGTTTGAGAAATGTTTATTTTATTTTAAGGATTAAAAACTAGCACGCTACAATATATTAGCTTCAGTGCCCATGTATGCTTAATCAGCATTTGTACAAAATTTTGAGTATCATTGTTAGTGTATGTTGAGTTTGTTTAAAGGACACTCGCTGCTGATATACAATGAAATACGACTGTACGTTGCGAGATTTTTATTGTGACTTACTTCAGTCGGTAACTAAGGTAAACGACATTTCTTTTTAAAAACATCAACGTCAACAATCATTTTAATAAAAAGAAATTTTCAGTGTGTTGTGGTTAAATTTTAGATTTTTCAGCCGAAAAAAAGGGGTACTCATATACAATCTATTAGTTACTGTGATGCCCACGTACCTAACTTTATCTTAATGATATGAAGGACCCAATGATCCTGTCATATAAGAGACAAAAAATAATTTAGTTGAACATTCGCCATGAAACAGACAGTAGAACACGTTCTACGAGGTAACGTCCCTGTTCTTAATTACATAAATATCCTACACGACATAGGCAGCTTGTCTCTGCAACCTGCCCATAGCTTCGAGGAGGTATTTACCATCATGTATCACATAGTCATTTAACATCAGGTGAGAATACTGAACTGAGCAAAGCGCTGTACTCACAGTATAAAAATGTAATTGGCCATAGATTTTTAACTAGTGGTGGGTTAACCATGAAGGCATTTGATATGGCCTATATCCATTTACGACCAAAGACAATCCGTGGCTGAGAAAATGTGTACATTAAAATTATGCCATAAATTTAAGAAAGCATGAATTTGAAACATGAAAACAATGGAAGATCGATAGTATTACTAAAATGGAGCATGAAGAACATTTACAAAAATAAAACTGCATTTTCTATCTAATAACTGTCTTTTCTGGCTATCCAACAGTTTGCTCATCCTGAGCGACTATTATAATCATTTCTCTGTTCAGTCATTCCAGGGCTTAGAAGCATATAAGACCCAGATGACTTAAAAGCAAATTGATAGGAATTCTGAAAGTAATATGTTGTACCATAGATAAATTATTATATTATTTATAGTCTTTGGTTGTACTTAAAATAATATTATCTACATATTTTTATCAGGGATGTTATAGCAACAGAAAATATGTTTGAATTAGTATTATGTATATGAAAAATTCATAAATATTTGTAATATAATTTTGAAAAACGAAACCGAATGTCACAGTCGAGAAAAAGGTTCGCCAATGGTAAAAGAAATAAAAAAAGCCAGCGCTTGAGATACATTTATAGCAAGCTGCAGACACCTGTAGCCGGTCTTAACGCCATTGAAATATAGTATTTTAAATTGATTAAAGTAATAGTCTTAAGTTAGTAATCATTTTGTATAGGTTTGTAAATATTACCAAGAGTAAAATTTTATCGTGTTTATTGCAAAGCAGTTTTACGAAATTTATTGCATAAATAATTACATATTCTCATTATAAAAGATTTAGGATTGTTGCTGGTCTGAATGAAGTCTTCATCCAAATGTATATTTTTTTTAGCATACGAAACTTTTACTGGGATTTCTACATCGGATAGTTTATTCTCTTGCTTTTGTCTCACGTAGTTTTCAATTTCAACCTTTTTAGCGGTCAACCTGTTCAGATTGTCTGCAGAAGCTATTTGTTTCTTATAAAAATCTTTCCTCGGAGTTTTTATATTGATCTCTGAAAGACGATTTCTTTCGTTCATTTTTATTTCTAAGTAAGGATCGCTGCTCAATAAAAATATGTTGAAAATCTCTTCTTTATTTATGCTACTATAGGTTTTTGTCAGATTTTCATTAGTTATATCAGACGATTTCATATTGTATTCTTCAGTATTTGAAGAAGTCTTAGTGCTATCTTTAATATCATAAGTCATTTCAAATATTTCTGTAGATTTAGTGTTATTCGAAGCACTCGATTCGCAATCAGATATATGCTGAATAACATCTTTTATAAACGCTTCCATGTCTTTCAGAGATTCTTCATGATTCTTCTCTAAAATCTCATGAAATCTTTTTTTATAGAGTTCTAAGTCTTTCATACTAGCATGGAAGTTATCAAATAACTGTTGGACGGTTATTTTAAAGAATTTAATGTTGGATTCAAGACTACGAATTGAGCTTTCATCAGTCTGTAGTTCTTCCGAGATATTACTGTATATTTTCAATTCTAATTTATCTAAATCTGAATTCGTGAGAGCAAGTTTACCACTTCTCATGGAAGAGTGATTATTGACTCTGAAATCTTTGACCGGTGTTTCATCATGGTCGTAATTCTTATAATAGTCTCCAACAGAGTGTCCTAAATGATCGACTTTATATGAAGAAGACGGAGCATATTCTTTTCTGCTGGTAATATTTATGTCCGATTTACATAATATTTGAGAATGTGTCAGTTCTTTAGGTGATTCCCTCGTGTAAGAACTACGTTGCGGCTTCAAATTTAAATCTCGAACAGTGTCTGCAAATCGTATTAAATTATTGCTATATTGCTATATGTAAAGGTGTGCTCAATTAATTAGTTACATAATCTAACATGATTTGTATAAACCCTAAGAACTCAAACGATTCTTTTTTCCAGCGTAGTACAGCACTTACAGTAAAATTATGGTTTGTAATGTATATATACTAATAAAATATGTGCTGTGTATATGGTGGAAATAAACAAATTCTTTCTTTCTTTCTTTCTTTCTTACTTATTACCTTCAATTAAAAAAAAAGGATTTTTGGCTACTTTCAATTCGCATTATTCAATCATTCTGCAATTGATATAGCAACATATGTAAGGATATAAATCTAAAGACCCGATGTGCAAAATTATATGATTGTTTATTAATGTATATTATAGCATTACTATAGAAGAATAATATTATATCAAGTAATTGTGAAGAATCAAAGATGTACTTACACATTGTCCAATTTTTTTTACTAGAACTATAGAAGTGGAAAATTGTCGTAATCAAAACATATTACAATGAAATCTTTCAGAAATGTACACCTAATGACATTGTCAACCCTAGACAAAGTAGATAGAAAACTTTTTAAAAGATGTGTTTTTTTTTTCATTAAGTTTGAATTCATATTGTTTTAAGATTCCATTTTTATTATGAGTTGGGATAATATAAAAAATATTTTTATCGATGCAAGCATTTTCCATCATGGACGTAAAACAAAATCAACTCTGATAAATAATCATTTATACACACATAACACTGCTAGTTTTTCTCATAAGAGTAGACAGAAACTTACATCCTTCCACCTGTTACGATCCTGACACACGTTTTCGCTTCTTCTATTTGCATACACGCTTTTCGGTTATGGATACTTTTAACCTGGCCTTTCTTTAGAGCAGCTTTTCTCAACATTTTTTTATGTTGCGACTCACAAAAAAGCAAAAACTTAAGTCAAAAGTCTCTCGAACTCGTACTGTAAAATTATAATAATATTTTAATTGTTTATTCAAACGTTTAATAACTAGTTTTTGTTTTATAGCGTCTCGATGTTGTCTTATTTGTAAAAAAAATATTTTTTTGTCTTCTTCCGGAGTTATCATAATATTGGCACTAATCAATTAAAATATAACTATATTACTATATAACTATATATATAACTAATTTCATAAATAGTAACTTTTTCAAAGCTTCCCCAACTGATCAAAATGCTATATTGAGCATTATAAATATACATTTTCGGACGTATAAATCGCACCCATTATTTGAGAGTCTATAAAATTACGACTGTCCTACGCAAGGTTTTGTACAACCTGTACGGTGTACTTGCAAAAACTTGTGAAATAAGCCGATCGCGTCACCCGTTGGCACAATTACCTACGTTTTTCAGGTTCGTATATGTTAATTGCTTCAGTTTTAAAACAAAAGGACACGAGGCAGAGCTTTATTGTTATTTACATTTTTAGTGAAACAGCATATGAAAGTAAGAACATACAACAACTATCTTATCTCAGTGTTTAATGTTTTTAAAAAAATAGATAACAGTAAAAAGTCGCTTAAAAGGTAAAATTAAAATGGACAAATTTGTTACAAAACATGAGTGTTTCTTCTACATCTTGTGAAAAGGTGAAAAAAAGACCAGGTTATGCAACGATAGATATTTGAAATATGGATTTATTGCATTGGATGCCAAGCCACAATGTGTTGTTTGTTTTCAAGTCCTATCTGCGGAAAGCATGGAGCCTTCAAAATAACTTCGATATCTGAAAACAAGACACCCGTCTTTACAAGGCAAACCGTTAGAACTCTTTGAGCGTAAGTCATTTGTTGGGAAAAACCAACAAATTATTTTACAAAAATCCAGCCGTATGTAATGAGACTGCGGCACTTAACATAACTTAGTAACACTCCGAGTCACGAAGGAATCTGAGCCCCATACTATTGCGGAAAGGCTCATTTTACCTGCTGCCATTGATATGGTCAATATGATGATAAGTCCAAAATAAACTAAAAAATTAAAAACTATACCCCTTTTAAATGATACAATATCGAGACGTATTAATGAAATGGCTGACCATATTCACAACCAAATAATTGAAAAAGTTAAATTAAGTGAATTTTTTTGCCATTCATTTTGACGAGTCAACAGACATAACGAACGCGCCGCAATTTTTATGTTTTGTTCGATATTAATGTGAGGCATCTATTAAAGAAAATATGCTTTTTTGCAAATCAATTTCTGGTCGAGCATCAGGTGAAGGACTTTATAACACATTTATTGTAGCAACACATAACGAATACTTGGACTGAAATAAATGCATTGGATACTGATGGCGCGAAAGCGATAACAGGGAAGCACAGTGGCGTGATAGTAAAGTTAAAAGATATACTGCGTGAGGAATGGACGCACTGCTTTCTTATCAGACATGCGCTTGCCACAAAAAAGATGCCGAGCAATTTACAAAATGTTTTACAACAAGCTGTTAAAATTGTTAATTTTATGAAAAGCCGACCGTTGCAAACTAGATTGCTTTCCGAACTCTGCGAAGAAAAATGGTGTTGATAACCATTCACTGCTTTTCCATTCTGAAGTGAGATGGCTGTCGCGTGGAAAAGTGTTGTTCACGGCTTTTTGAATTGCGAGATGAATTAGTAATAATTTTTACTACTATTGACTTATTTGAGTGACATATTTTCACATTTGAATTACTTAAATACGAGTTTACAAGGCCGTATCAAAAATATTTCACTCATGACAGATAAAGTCAGTTCCTTTAACAAGAAACTTAGTATTTGGATTATACGTCTTGAAAAACGAAATCTTGATGCATTTACTGCAACTTTTTATTATATTAACAAAAGTTCGAATTTAGAAAATTCAGTTATTGGATCGTCTGTTGGAGAGCATGAAAACCCATTTAGGTGAATTGAAGATTCAGTTACTAGAATATTTTTCAAATGACAATAATGATTTATCAAAAAGATGGGTTCGCAATCCGTTTAATGACAAAATTGTTGCAGCTGCCGAATTACGAACTGAGACTCACAATCAACTCATTGGACTATCGCCTGACAGAGCTTTACAACTAGAATTTTTATCTCAAGATTTAGATAAATTTTGGCTTGCACGACGACGTAAGTACGGAAGCCTATTAACGGAAGCTTTTAAAACATCGATACCCTTTGCTACTTCTTACTTATGTGAAAAAGGTTTCTCGTCTATGGTGGCTTTGAAAACTAAATACAGAAATCGTCTCATCACTCGATAATATGTTTCTTATGAGTGTTTGCAATTATGGTTCCACGTATAGAAATATTTTTAAGTAATAAACAATGGCAAACATCGCATTAATTAATTAATTAATGTTCATGATTAATCATTTTAATTTTATAAAGTAAGCTATAAGTTTAATTTTTCATGTTGTTATTTATTTCATCGTAATATGATAATACGAAACTAAAATTTATTCATTTAATAAACGAATCTTTTGTATAGTTTGCATGTTTCGATGTCTTATTATTTTTCAACCCCCTTTAATAATAAACGTGACCCCCAGGGGTCGCGACCCGCTGGTTGAGAAATGATACTTTAGAACAATTATTTATACTAGTGTTGTAATCATTATTGAAATTTTGCGAGAAAAAACCTAACTGTTGCAATATTACAAAAAAGTTAATTTGTAAAGTAATACTCGTCAATAGCTACCTTTTTTTGATGGGGGGAAATGCATTTACGCACTACCCTTACCCATTGTATTAGTGAGACCGAAGTCCTCCAATGCAATGGGTAAGGGGGTGCGGAGGGACGTCTCCGCACCAGTATGGGACTCGCCCGGACGTGAAGCGTCCGGAAATACCCACTAAAACACCCCGGGGCCGTCCGCCGCATTTGGAATGGGGGCGGTCAATAGCTACCTACTAAATAAAAAAAAAGAACTATTGACAAACAAAGGAGAAAAAGGCACTAAACTATTTCAATTAAGACGCGGTAACCTATTATTAAAACAAGAAATCATCTTCAATGTTCAAAGTCATAGTTCGCAGCAAACACCAAAATATTATGTTAATACATTTGTAACCGACTTCAAAAAGGATGAGGTTATCAATTCGTTTGTATTTTTTCTATTTATTTTTTGTATGTTTGTTATCTGATTTATCCGTCAATAGTGAACAGTTTTTTAAAATTTTATTTTTTAATCGACGGAGTACACTTCCTACTTGGCCCATTTCCGCCAAATCAGGATCTGATCAGTGAAACTCAGAGAAATCGAGAAAAACCTTCGAAAGCCATAGACAATTCACGTGTTTCATATAATTGTTTCCAAACCTATTAGTAGGCTTTACAGTTATACCTAAAAGTATATACTTAAACTAAAAAGTAGAAAAAAAGTTATTTCATTAAAAACAAAACCGACTTAAAAAGAATAAACCATAAAAATGCAATAAAAAGTAAATAAATAGTTTTTTTTTATGCTGGTTCTGTTTCCTTCAATATATCCTTTGTTTTATTAATATCATTATTAATTTGAAATCTGTGGCAGCTTACGGATAACAAAATGGTGTAAATGTACGTCGCTAATTATGTTCAATTTAAATAAATTTTTCTTTAAAAATTTTGAAGTCTGTTTTTATTTAATTAAAAAGTTTTTTCTTATATCCAATAACAAAACCTGATTCTATGTTTAAATTCGCAACGCTTTTATAAATCCTACTAGCGAGGTCTTATTTGAATTATCATTATCTACCCATTTGAACACTTTGTGTCGTTATCTATTTCTATATATAGATGTAGGCCACAGAATTAAAACAAAAGGTATGCAGCACGGGATAAAAAGATAGTGATATGGTTTTGTAGCTGCTCTATATCTACATATTAATAATTACGTAAATACCATTACCAAGATCGTATACAAACAAAGAGGTACGGGTCGCTCCGAAAAAGAGCGGTAGCTTTCCACAGGACGCAGGCGGCAGAGAGGCGCCGGCACTTCGTCGTTGCTACTTGCAGTCAAAAACACAAGGGATCTTCGCACAGAACAACAATACCCCTAGAGGATGAACCTCGTCGGCCAGGTGGCATCAAGGCGACCGGTTCACCCTACACAACATCTGTTGACCATAATCCCATTGACGCGTTGCAAGAGAAGAGCAAACGATTGGATTTCTCACTCACACAAACCCATATTTTCGGGTATAAAAGTAGTCACTTTATTAAGAAATATATACTTCATATTCCATCTTCTGATTGAACGAGTACACAAACGACGAACACAAAATTACCAGAGTGCTACTAGTTCTTAAAGTTCTCGTAAAGTTTCAAATTGTAAATTTAAAGAATCTCTAAGTAAACTGCTTTAGTGATGTTTATTGAGAAAAATGACGTGGAGCGTGAATTCTGAGATCTCACAACAAATTCTTTAGAATAGCTTTAACAAAGGTTCATTCTGTTACTGGATATGAAAAGTGTTCATAACGTCAGAATTGGCTGCATGGTCTAGGATCTTTGCCTTTTCCTTAGAAAGGAATAAATGGTACCAACAAATGTTTTTAACCATTTTGTTTCCTATTAAGTTATGATTACAATAAAAATCTGTTATTTACTGTGTAGGATATTACAAAAAATGTTGGCTATTTCATAACACATTATTTCCATTTCTAAACGTTTTGTCCTATTTTAACATTAGAAACGAAGCTTTTGTAAAACAGATAGTCATAGAGTTTTGAACAAGTTTGAGGAGGTAAAAAAATGTAACAGCCAAATAGTTTTTGTCTATGACAATACCAGTCATTGAACCGTCAATTGTTGAACGAACGAACGACAGCGAATCTCTGAGGCCCCGCCTTGTATCCGTAATTTTTAATGCTATATGTTATTCGCGATGTTATTATAATAAACAGAGCGTCTAGGTAATATATAATATAAAAAAAATTAATTCAAATTATTTATAACATTTTCAATAGTAATATTAGTTGAACTGGAATGTAATTATCGATTAACTGTTCACCGTACTAAATAGTGAGATTTTCCGGTTTTCTATTGTTAGTCCACGGTGAAATTGTGTAATAAGAACGTCTAAAGGTTTTGCCATGAGCAATAAGGGCACGTAACAACTTTTTGTCACTACAGGGCGGCAATTTATTGAATTCGCTGTTACTATTTTTAGTAGGTGTTGTCATTGTCGTCCAAGCTTTATTCGGATTAGGTCATCGAGTGCGGTTTAACATGTGTGCCGGGGAAATGTGTTTCGGTATTATTTAAAAGTGTTTTGTTTGGTTTCTTGTTAGATAAACTATTTGTAAGCGGCAGAAGCCCTGCAAACATGGCTACAAGTAAAAATATTCTGTATCATCGTGCTTGTAACACAAACGGCAGCTTTATGTGAGTATTATATGTTATTCGCTGACTTTCTTATATTTTTATTGATTATTAAAAGTTCATTCAACTTTCATTGATAATTCATTATAATTGAGTTGAATATGGGAACTAAATCTCTTTTGCATAAATCAAATATAGCATTGATATCCTTTCACTGTTGGTATATAATTTTACACTCTGTTTCACACAATATATTTATATTACATTCACAAATAAAGGCTTGGGTTAACAATGCGTAAATATATATTGTGATGTCTCTGTTTTCTTATAGAAAAGGAATATTCTTGAAACAATTGGAACACAAGCTTAGCAGTTTTTTTCTTTTTAAATTTAAGATGTCTTTTAAAAGTTACTGCATTTGCAACAATTACAGTTACAAATTTAAACTATTAATTGTTGTATATATGTTGCATGTTCAAAAAACTTTAAAACTATATACAAATAAAAAAACACTATTAATATTATTGTATAATTTAAATATTGTTACATACATTTAAAATGATTTAGGAAGTTCATAAAACTAAGAAATTAGATTACAATTGAAATATTCCAATTTTAATAATACATATATATAATTTACATTCTTGTCATATTGTTCTAAAATAACATAGTTACCATCCCAATTGATAGTCTTATAAGGTGTGAAAGAGAAATAGTTACTTAAATAAAAAAAAAACTCATAAATCATGATTATCAAAAAAAATATATATCAAATTAAGTTTCAATGAAATGTTGTTTTTTTATATCTAATATAAATCTGGTTTTCTACAATATATTTTCTCTTTCCATTGTTTACTTGATCAATCCTATAACTATGACAATAAATTTTAATCTTCGTTTAGTGTTCCTTAAATATTCCTTAATTTTCTTCAAGATTCAGATTTACAATTAACAATATTAATTTGTCCTCGCTACTACTGGATGTGATTTAGCTTTGATGTCATCTACTGCTTTTAGTCATGTATTACTCATTCATTGGCCATAAAAGTAAGCTATAAATATAAGACTTGAACTGTGCAATTATGCAGCTATAATGTGTCATATGCTAAAAACCACTTTGTTTTTGAAATATTATAAAGATTTCTTTTAATAAGCTATAAACCTCAATTCCAACTGAAAAATATAAACGTATCGCATACAGTACATGGTTTCAGTGTGAGTAGGTGATAATAAATGTATTTATTTCACCATGAAAACGGTATAAGGTGTTTTTTTCCGCTAACAAAATTCCAACTTCTAACTAGATAGGTATTGAGGCCAAATTAACTTAAATTAATTAAGACCTTTTTTTTTTTGTTGTCGGGGCGAAATGCATTTACGCACTACCCTTACCCATTGCATTAGTGAGACCGAAGTCCCCCAATGCAATGGGTAAGGAGGTGCGGAGGGACGTCTCCGCACCAGTGTGGGACTCGCCCAGGCTTGAAGCGCCCGGAAATACCCACTAAAACCCCCCGGAGCCGCCCGCCACATTTATAGTGGGGCGATACGGGATTGCACAGCATTGCACCGTGTCGCCCCCTGCAAATTTATTAAGACCTGACAGGAACAGAATTTTGGAACTCCTTAATTTACTCATATGATGGCTAAATTATTTATTTTTTGAAAATATAAAAAGTTATATGGTACTCAGAACACAACATATTATTACATGTATTAATAAATATCTATACTTCTCTACTCTCTACTTATAATATAAAAAGGTAAAATTGATTGTTTGTTTGTAATAGATAAACTCAAAAACTATTTAACTGATTAAAAAAATTTCTTTTATTTTTTAGAAGATATATTATCAGTGAGTCAGTATTTTGTAGATAAAAGATTTCTAATTACCTGAGTGAACCTGGAGCGGGTCACTAGTAGATTATATTTTAATTGTTTTAGTTCTATACCTTTTTATTATTTAAATTAATATTCAGTTTTATTCTTGACGTCTTAACCACTCCCACTTCCACTTCTGACATGAGATTAAGTTTTCTAATGTTACTAACAAATAAATAAAATACTATGTTAGAAAACTTAGAGTAATGAAAGTAAGTAATCACAAATAAACATAGCCAATACCCATATGATTGTAGAAATACATTGCTTGGTATTTTTGTTACAGTGACATCACCACCAAAGATAGTGAAGCAGCCAACGCAAGAGGAGATCCTGTTTCAAGTAGCACAAGCTGGTGAAGTTGACAAACCGTTCATCATTGAGTGTGAAGCTGAGGGAGAACCTGCACCAAAGTATGTAACTTGACTTATATTTTACTCTATTACATGTACTTTTTTTTTTTTATTTTGAGGGGGGGAAATGCATTTTCGCACTACCCTTATCTATTGTATACATGTACAATACCTCACATTAATTCACTTAATATCTACTGATAGTTTTCACCTGTGTGAGGTACACAGTGATTATTTTTTGTTGTTGTCATAAAAAAACAAAACTCAAATAAAAACTAACTTTGGAAAAGCAAAATTGATCAAAAATAAGCATTTTATTTTATCCTGCACAAAGAACATACTGCACTAATATATGACGTCACAATTTACTACAAGTTCTAAACTAATATTAGATTTTCGGGAAAGGAATAGAGCACCTCCTCTTGATCCTCACCAAAAACCTTAAATATGTTATATTTTAATAACACTATTCGCGTAGTTTGTTTTTTTTAATAAATTAAAAATCAGTGAAATACTCTATTACCACAGTTTATGTTTAAGACATAGTCTATCAATTTGTGATGCATATAATCAACTCTTATGTCCTTTATCACAATTGGACAAATTATAATATTTTACGAGACAGTTGATAAAAAACTTCTAGTAATCAAACCAATAATATATAAAATTATATTAGCTGTAATGTCCATGAAACGTCACAAGGTGATCTTAATTAACATTACACACGAAATAGTTGATGCAAGTAATTGCGATTTTCCCGTTAATTAATGATGTATTTGTAATGGATGTCCTCAGGATTTGTATTTGCATGCCCGTTTGAAAATTGTTGACAGAATTTTAAGATTGTGAAAATTTATGTCACGTTTACGTAATATAAATCTACATGCGTAAAGCTTTATAGACAAAATCATTTGTTTTTATGTGCATGCAGGCACTATATTTCACATGTTTATGCCGTAAAGCTCGTGCAGATATGTTTCAGTTTGAAGCAATATGTATTGGTAAATAGCAACCTATAGATCGCAATAATCGGTTAAGCGAATCATGTATTGCTTAAGCAAAATTTTAGCCTTTTTAACCTCCCCTCCCCATTGTCAGTATAAGGAAGTAAAACTATTACCCGCCTCCTATTATAACATTAGTATGGGCATAATTTCGAAAAAAAAAAAACAACTAAATGTATATAAGTAAATTATTTTATAATATATATAATTTGGCCGTCACGGCTCACATGTCAAACATCAAAATTTAATGATAGAATATACGCTCACGCGCAATTAGAATGTAAAACAAAAGGGAGCTAGTTCTATATTAATTAATACAGAAAAGGCACGACGAACGCTAGCTGACACAATATAAGTCCAACTGCATCGTCAGAAGATGACCTTCTTAACCAGAATCTACATGTATACTCGTACGTATGGACACGCGAGGCAGAGACACTACGGAATACAACTTGAATACTAAACTAACTAGGTAGAAGCAGGAAACGATACAATTGCGAAACATTATAAAGGATTCGACACGTCTATAGTGCATTCTCGAATGATTTTAACCATGAATTTTTAATTTGTCACGATTTGCTAGCAAACTCTCGAGATTGTTCCAAGCGTATATTTCAACAATGTTATATGTAACAGTTTGAAAATAATATAATATTTTACCTAAATACGTGGAGCCCAGTAAAAGCTTCCGGAATGAATAAGAGAAAAGTACTGAGACTGATAAAAATATTTTTTTTTTTAAATTCTCTCTTAGATTCAATGCATTTTTTGCCACTTGTCTGTCATAGTTACTTCAGAAACATGCTTTTTCAGCTCTTTCTGGTATAGAAAAATATTGACCGAGTAAATAATTCTTGATTCTTGAAATCAGGAGGACGTTGCATGGTGCTCGGTCGGGATTGTATGGAACTTGACCCATTATATCTATTTTTAAACCTTTCTGTTGGCATTGTCATGGTGCAAGGCGAAGGCAATGGCGCCAAAATGTAAAAGCAAATGTAAATATATGAAACAAAGTGCATTTTAAAGCCAAAGAGTTTTAATTTTCAAAAGTCGTAATTCGTTTCAAATATTATTAATTTAAGTGGCGTATAAATCAATAGCAATAGTTGTTGAATACCAATGGTCATCCGTGTTGAGTGAGGCTGTGAGCCTCAGAGAGTGTTTGCTGTGAAAATCCACTAATAAAAATTATTAATTACCTGACTCGAAAGTGGAAACTTACGCCCCTGCAACGTCAACTATTAATATTAGTATATCTATCTTACCAAATATAATTAAAAATCGTAACAGTTTTTACAAGACATATTGGGTTTTTATTAATACTAGGTGTACCAGCGGTTATGCTCCCATATAACAGTTCCTATTTCATATAATTAGTAACTGCATTATGTTCAGTTCATATCTTAAATGTGCAATAGCACAAAATACAAGGAAAGAAAAATTGATTAGGAACGCGAAGCTGCTCACTTTTGTGACTGTGTCAAGATTACTTTCATTATTATCCTCTATAACTCTTTCACTAATATTTACTAGGTAGAAATATTTAATAGACTAAAACTTAGCCAGGTAATCAATCTAAGATTCAAAGGAATAGTCATGTAAATTAGTTCAGTGATCTTGGAGTTATTGGTCAATTAAAACAAAACGGACACTCAGATAGACACGTTGTCTTTTATGTAAGGATGACAATAACAATTTATTATAGTAACAATGGCGTAACGAAATGGTCTTATTAGTCATTTTTATCACTATTAATAACAATTACGTATATATTAAACGAATATTCATTCAACAATATTTCCTTCGAGTCGTGATAAAAGTGCGCACTTTAACAAATAAAACGTTATAAATAATTCATCTGAGTCAGCCTCGTCCTGCAATCGAGTGGGTCCGATGTAGTCATCTCGAGGCGCCTATCATTATGAATATATTTCATACTAACTGATGTCCGCGACTTCATCGAACCGAAATGTTATTTTCCGCAAGAATTGGTTTGTCCTTCTTTGTCCATGGTTTTGAGGGATCGAAATGTACTTTTTTTATCGTAATTTTATAAGTAAGTGTAATAACCTGTGGTCTAAATCCTTATTTCATTGCTGTTATTCTAAAAATTACATTCACTTTAACTGGGTTTTTTTAAAGCGATACATGACCTCTGTGTGTCGTTTTATACGAGACTAGCTGCTCTTCGCTGTTTTACCCGCGTAGTTCCCGTTCCCGTACGATTTTCGGAATAAAAACTATCCTATGTCACTCCCTCGATTTCAAACTATCTCCATACCAAATTTCATCCAAATCGGTCCAGTAGTTTTTAAGTTTATTCATTACATAAAAACATACAAATCTTTCCTCTTTGTAAAATTAGTATAGACGATTGAACAAACAACTTTGCCACAAATTGGAACGGAGAGTTTTATGAACCCAATGATATTTCACTATAAGTATTATATTTATGTATTTATAATATTCACTTAATGCAATGTTCTCAATAAATTAAAACACAAGTCAAATATCCTATTGCGATTCTAGTATTACATATATACATAGTGGTAATTCATTGAATTTTGATTGTCATTAATTTTATTTATAAATATGTGTTACGTAAATACTCACTCATCTACCTTCAGGGTGGTATAGTCATGCATACGTTTAGGTCAGATAAAGCGATGAGGTAAAATATACAGAATTATGACGTTATTTGTTGCATATGTTTATTATACGTGTACACATATTTAAGTTACTGTTCCGGTTTGAAAGGTGTGGTTGATGATACACAGGTAAATAAATATATCCCTTATCTCATAAATCCTTGAAAATTATTGTTTGTAAATTGTTGAAGGGAAAACTTTAGCGGTTGCTTTAGCGGTGTTGAATAATTTTCGGTAGGGGTAAAACGTATAGATTCGTGTTACCAATGCTATGACGTCAGCTGTCAACATGCTACAGTATGTCAAGTTTAATATGGTGTTTAAGTGCTGGCGCTCCGAGATGAATATTAACATTTATACTTTATATTTACGCAGCATATCGTATATTTTGATTATCAATATGGAGCCAACGGGTTCTCGAATGGGTACCACGTACCGAAGACGTAGCGTGGGTAGGCCCCCACAAGGTGCACCGACGCCCTAGTGGCGGGAATCCGCTGGATGCGGGTCGCGCAAGACCGGTCGTCGTGGAGATCTATCGGGGAGACCTATGTCCAGCAGTGGACTTCTTACGGTTGAATAGATAGATATGTAATACCAGACAAATGTTAGGTTATGTTAATAACTTTAATTAACAAATTATGAAATTTAAATATTAAAAAACAACAGTTTTCCAAAGTTTTCACTTCTGCCGGCAGTCCTTAGACTAGCTTTTTTTTATTAAAGTTCGGTGAAATTACTGCTCTTCATCTGAAGTTAAATAAAGTTCAATTCAGATAAGAACCTATTGACAGTCACCATCTCCGTGCTGTACTATAGCTACTAGAGGTGAAGCCTTTTGGTAGTTCTTGATATATATACACTGCAGCGCGAAACACTTTAACGTATCACTAAGGTCGGCTTTTCACACGTGTTTGATATACCTATATCCCTTACAAGTGTAAAAGACACGCATGCATCGTTTTTGGTCTATGTCTGAATGGTTCACCTTGATTTAGACGTTTTTGTACATTCCCATTCATATTTACGAGTACTTGGGCGTCATTTCGTTGTAGTGTCTATAGTATAAATAAAATTCAAATGTCTGTTTGTAATATCAACGTAATCTGTCCAGCCCTTCCGGAGATTATCCGGAAGAAACAGACAGACAAAAATTTTAAAAATTCTAATTCTAAAAGACGACTAAGGGATAGACCAGCGGATAGGCATCACCATCTACACCTACTGCGGATCGCCAACCCGCCTGCCAAGCGTGGCGATTATGGCAATTCTCCCCTTATCTTTGCGGGAGACCAAGTCCAGCAGTGAACGACTTTACGGTTGGATGGATGGATTTAATATCGGCAACAATATCTCCAATTAACATATTTAAGCTATGATGAAATCAAATTAATATTAATATTTTACTACCCTGCTAATGCAACTTATATCCCGTCCAAACAGGTACCGATGGATCAAGAACGGTAAACCATACGAGTACTCCAGTTATGATAATCGTATATCGCAGCAATCAGGTCGCGGTACCCTAGTCATCAGCCGACCGAAGAACGAAGATCTCGGCCAGTACCAGTGTTTCGCATACAACGAATGGGGTACGGCCGCCTCCAATTCGGTCTTCGTCAGGAAAGCTGAACTCAACTCGTTCAAGGAGACCGACGGGCAGCAAATAGTCAAAGCAGAGGAAGGAGAACCGTTTAAGCTAACCTGTGAACCGCCTGACGGTCACCCGAAGCCGAAGGTCTATTGGATGTTGCAAGGCGACCAGGGCCAGTTGAAAACGATCAACAACTCGCGTATGACGCTCGACCCCGAAGGCAACCTCTGGTTCTCGAACGTGACTCGACAGGACGCGAGCGTCGACTACGCGTACATATGCACGGCGAATTCGATATTCAGAAACGAGTACAAGTTCGGCAATAAGATCTATTTGGAAGTGACAGAGACGGGTATATCGCCGACGTTGAACAAGCACGAGCCGGTCCGGCAGTACACGACGAGAAAGATCGAGAAGGCGTTGAAAGGGAAACGGGTCGAACTCTACTGTATCTACGGTGGCACGTGAGTATTTTCAGACTTGTAATCAATTCATAATTAGGTCTATGTGACGTAATAGATCTAGAGATAAGTTTTAATCTGAAAAGGTTATTACAGGGTGGATCATTACGTGAACGATAGTGATGTCTGGAATTAACCCACATCTCTGTGCTTCCACTAAAATCTACGATTTGTATAGTTTTTTTTTATATGACAAAAAAATGACATATATTATATTTATGAAAAAAAAAAAGAACCAGATCGAGTTTCTCGCCTGCGCTCTTCTCGACTGGATTGTTTTCCGAACCGGTGGTAGTGTTTTAGTCGTTCATAAGCGCCTTCTTAGGGTCTAAATTGAATAAATAAATTTTGATTTTGATTTTTGATTTGATTTTAATAGAAATCTCGGGTATGTTCGTTTACTTTTTTTAAATTAAGAAAATTACGACTTTTGTATGGTTTGAGCTAATACAGGCTGATATTATTTAGTGAATAGAATTTGAAGAATTTCAAATATTTCCGGTTTTGATAGGCCATTGAAATTGTTATTAGAATTAAACGTGGCTTGGTATTATTTTCACAACAAATAAGATCAGTAAATAATTGTAAAACTTTTATGTAGGTATTTAAAATACATTTATCTATGCGCTTATTCATAGCGCAATAAAAGCAATAACATCCGGTTATAATATGTTATTATTATACTTGAATTTATGCATCATAACCCGAATGTTTTTAATGCATAAACGATTTACATAGAATTGCAAGATTTATTGAATCATAAATATTTTAATATACCATTATATTATCAACGAATTCTTCAAATATTTCGTATTGTTATTTTTAAATCGACAATAGCGTTACAGTTTTTAATAGTTTCCTTATTGAAAACAAAAATCCTGGTCTATTGTTGATTTTTTAACACTCGGAAAGATTCAAGTGCTAGGTAATTCTTGCTGATTTATATAATACATATGAAAGGGAATAGGAAACCTTTTAATCCGTCCGCATATTAAAACTTGGGCAGGAAGGCTTAGTTCCGCTGCTTTTGCGGTTCGAAAAATTCGCCAGTTGACGGATATTGCTACTG
This sequence comes from Samia ricini, assembly GCA_014132275.2. Classification (NCBI taxonomy): domain Eukaryota; kingdom Metazoa; phylum Arthropoda; class Insecta; order Lepidoptera; family Saturniidae; genus Samia; species Samia ricini. The sequence goes on along the minus strand of AP028161.1, from coordinate 1,811,807 downwards.
CTAGGTTAGTCTACTTTGCTTACTTTCACAGCTTAATGTCTTACGGTATTTTGCTGTGGGGTACAGCAGCAGAGGTAGTCACCATTTTTACGTTACAGAAGAGAGCTGTTCGAGCAATATACAATATGGGACCTCGCGAATCTCAAAAGAACAAGTTCAAGAATATGATTTCTTAACTTTGCCCTCCCAATACATCTTCGATAACTTAATGCATATTCGTAAAAATTTAGACAAGCTAGATCTAGTGAATGATCGTCATAATTTTAATATTAGAAGTAAAGACAAGTTGGCCGGAACCACGCTTTAGGTTAAGTAAGTGTAATAAGAGCTTTATAGGTAATAGTATTCGGTTTTACAATAAGATCCCAAGTAACATTACCGATTTACCTGACAATAAGTTCAAGTATTATGTCGAGCGAGTTTTAATCTCAAAAGGTTATTACAGGGTGGATCATTACGTGAACGATAGTGATGTCTGGAATTAACCCACATCTCTGTGCGCACCCGCTAACATTATTAACACTATGATTTATATAGTTTTTTTATATAATAAAAAAAATTATATGTATTATATTTATTAAGAAAAAAAAGAATCAGATCGAGTTTCTCGCCTGCGCTCTTCTCGACTGGGTTGTTTTCCGAACCGATGGTAGTGTTTTAGACGTTCATAAGCGCCTTCTTAGGGCCTAAATTGAATAAAGATTATTTTGATTTTTGATTGATTGATTTCTTTTAACATTAAATATTGAATGAATTGCAACGGTCTGTTAATTTTTTCAACTGTCTCTGACAAGGCGTGGTGTATGCATCCGCCGGTGTCAACGCGACAATGGTAAATTTGGATGAATCTCTTAGGCCATTACCACAAATCGTTTGGAAGAAGAACGGCAGGAGTATCATATCGTCGCAGAGCATCAGCCAGGACAACTACGGCAAGACCCTGGTGATCAAGTACCCGAGTTACGATGACCAGGGCACGTACACTTGCGAAGTCAGCAACGGCGTGGGAACCGCTCAGTCCTATTCCATACAGCTCAATATTGAAGGTGAGTCTTTTTTCTGCAAATATATATCTAGATCCCAGCACTAATCGAGCTCTTTTATTTAATAAAATATACTTGATATATTTTCAGAAGAGTATGCATTGAAGTTATCCAATTGATTATAATGATCATATTTTCTGTATCCTTGTAAGGTAAAATGGGTAGCCATTTTAAAATAGTTACTTTTACTACCCGAAACTCGAGGTTAATTGTCTCAAGACTTTATTAATTTGCCTATATATTATGCGCGAAATATTTTTTTCTAGATTTTATCTGTACGGGTCAACAGGTCGAAAAATAGGAGAATTGTAAATTCAGACAGTAAAAGCAATAGTTTCTTTTAAAAGTTTTTAAGTATTTTGGACCTTATCAATATATTTATCAATTGCGCTACTACTAAACAAAAAAAAAAACATCTCTAGATAAATTGAGGTGAAAAATATTTTGATCTATTTTGTTATGTTTTCCAACGATAAACAACCCTTAACACAAAACGTTTAAAACTATTAACATATTTAAGATACAAAAAAACTAGGCGTCGACATTTTAAGGGAATGAGAAATTAAACGCGCGTAGCAATCGAACCTTATACCGTATATGTGTAAAAGAAAAACCCCGTCGTACCTACTGTAGTGCATAGGCGGGGTTTATTTATAAAAACTGGAACTTGTAATCAGTTCGTTTAGGGCTGTCACATAAATTGTCTCGCGCAAAAAAATACGGATATTTTATTACGAACTAACTGTTTTTTTTTTATTGATACATTTTTTTCATTTAAAACTTAAATTATAAAAGAAAGATAATCCAATCATCATCATTATTTTTATTCTAGTTTCAAAAATGTGAAAGAAATTAGTAAATTATAAGTGGAATATTAATGTAATGTAAACTGCCTCGGTAGCGCAGTTGTATTACGGTGCGACTGCTGTTCTGAGGTCTCGGGTTCGATCACCGGGTCGGGTCAAGTGGTATTGGGTTTTTTTCTACTCAGTATCATCCCGGAGTTTGTAATACATGTGGGGGTAGGCAGAGATTACGTCCTTCCACTTGCTACGATCTTGGCATACCTCTTTCGCTTCCTCTACTTTCATGAGCGCTTTCATACATGCTCGTCGGTTATGGGTACTTTTTACCTGGCCTTTATTTAAGACATGATTGATTTGGTCTAGATACATTCGCCTAGGTCGACCCTTACCGACTTGCCCATTCACTCTCGCCTTATAAATTAATTTCGTTAATCTTCTCTCATCCATCCTCTCTACATGCCCAAACCAACTAAGCATATCTTTCTCTATTTTGGTCACCACAAACTCTACCACACTACAGCGTTCCACCCACAGTTTGTAATTTGTGCCCGATATGGCGGCAGGCTCGCCCCCTGTCACATCTGGCACGGAACTAAGCTCGGCGGAATGCGAGTGGTGTAGTTCGCTGCATCACCTCTGCCTAACCCTTCGGGGATAACAGGCGTGAGCTTATGTTATGTAAATTCGCGACTCACAAAATTACGCCGGTGTGGTCTCAACCTTAAACCTGTTTTCCGTTCAGTCGTTCCAAATTTTGAACACTTACACATTTAAATTCTCCTTTATAACCTGCAGACTTATGTTAAGATATGGAAAAAAAAGTAAAATAATATATCATATAACATTTTAGAATAGGTACTTGTATATATTGTTTCTTTCTAACACGCGTAAATTAGTATCTGCCTACCTTTTCATCTTCAACCGTATTAAAACATCTTGTCATCCGTGACCCAGACATTTGACTTTTCCGTTGAATTTATACCGAACTAAATACATTGGTATAGGATTTTACTTAAACTTAGATTTAAACATATGCACAAACGATCCATATAAACATTAGGGTGAGTCAAAAAAATAGATTTTTTTTTTTTTTTTTTTACAAGTGACACGGAAAAATGGCTTGCTAGACACACCTTAAAAAATTCTCACTAAACATGAGCTCTTAATTTTAATAGGAAGATCCTCCGCCGCGCAGTTTTGTATTTTTTTTCTCAGTCCAATAGAAAAAAAATCATACCTCATCATTTATCGATTGAACAGAAAAAAATGTTCCAAGAGAATTTTTTTAGGAAATTTAACGCTCTACAAAAAAGGTATCTTATATTTTTCCCGTAAACCTCACCATTTGAACGATATTAAGGATTTAGTTTTGATTATTTTAAGACGAATTTATCATTTTTGTTTATGAATTTTATAACTCGACATGAAATGACTTTTACAAAATGCGCAATACAAATTTTTGTTGGAAATTAACTGCTCTATAAAAATCAAGCTTTCATGTGTACGGATTTTAAAAGTTTTTGATGAGATATTCGAAAAATTTCAATTTAATTTTGAGAAAATTCACACGAATTTTAGTTGTCAATATTTTGAAGTTTCTCAGTTAATAACAACTTTTGACCCGCCCTAATAAACATAGTTAAATTTTAGTATAAATTTCCGATAATATTTGAATATTCCTTAGGCGCGTTGAAACAATTCGGACGCATTTTGCGGCGTACACGTTCGTCATTTGCGTATCCAAACTTGACGGATAACAAAGCGGACGGTACACATATACGGAGGTGAACGGTAAGGCGCCTCTATACTTTTTGGTACTCGTTTCCTACTGATGTGCCTTATTGTACCTTAATTATCTCGATCATCGGGCCCTTTACTTGCTTTATTGTGTTTAATTGTTTCATGTCCGTTTAACAATCTTGGTACTTTAAAAATGCACCGTTTAAAATTTCATATTCCAATTTTAAACGTGACATTGGTACAGTTCAAATATTTCTTAAAATGAGTTATAATATATTTATTTATTAAAATTGAAGCAGCATCATTAACTTCTTACGTACTTATAGGATACTTATAGCCGCATGCGCGGTGACACCATTTCAAGTTGGCCTAAAAAGGCCACGTAAGTCTTTCGTTTCGTGCCGGTGATTACCGTAATTCCGTCTCGTTTACACACATAATAAAACATAATAAAATAGAATCAGTCATCGAAAACCTCTAGGTGTGTTTACTATTCTGGACCACATATTCACTTATAATCAGATGAGATGTGATCAAAACGATGAACCTATAAAGTATAAAAATCTATACTTTCAAGGTGACAATAATCGTTCAAAGGCACCGCACACATCACACAGCTAATATTAATTATTGTTATTATTATTAGAACTTCAATATACTGGGCAGTCATGACGTAATCTCTGTCGCGTGTCACGCGCGTTTAATAGCTTTATAACAGCGGTTTCCGTAGCGCCGCGGAATAACGCGTCGGAAGCCACCGAATGCGGCCCTCTTTATATATCCGGTGAAACTTATGTAGGGGGGTAATCTTATATAGATTAAGTACCTAATTGTCGTATTATGACCACTTCGTTATCATTGACGACGACGCAATATATAAACATGGGGTCTTTCAAGTATTACGTTAGCAAGGTTCCTCATGATTACGTCAACGTTGCTATAGTTTTGTTAAAAAAAAAAACTAGACAGCCATTGGCAGTAAGAGTGAAAATTCGAAACGTTGGAAAAATTGTTTTTAATTTTTTACGTTGTTGATTGAAATTATTTAACTTAAAGCATATTTTGTTCCGCTCCGCAATAATTATGTAAGTTTTCATACATATACCTAGCTTACTCATAAATCTTATACTGGACATACTGTAGCATGTTGACGGCTGACGTCATAGCATTGGTAACTACGCGAATTTATAAGTTTTATCCCCTACAGAGAATTAATCAACACCGCTAAAGACTTTATGACGTAAAAAAAATACGAAAATTCTCAAGTAAATATTGCTTACTAAATACTAATACAGAGGATTATTAATATGTCGATTACCCATAAAAATGAGACAATAGGAAAACAATGGAAAACTGGCATAAAACGCCAGTTTAGTCCTCATGGGGTTAAATATGAAGCAAAATATACACTAAAATCTAAATGTTAAATGGGGATAAAAAAAATTACAATATACCTTAGGATATTTAAAAGGAGATACGTTTTAAAAGAAATGTGATTTAAAAAAATTCTCGCACCGGTACAAAGCTAAGCTATATTATATATATTTAATTTAGTGAATTTCTATATACTCGTACGAAGCCGGGGCGGGTCGCTAGTAAAGTATATTATAACATGCTTTTCGAACATTAGGGCGACACATGAGAACGAATAAACAAAGGTGTGTTGTGTGTGTGTGTGTGCTTGATAGGTTCGAATTTACTCAGGGCGGGTATTTCTGTTATTCCCTTAACAATAGTTCGGATATTTTATACGCGGGAATGATGACAATTTTTGGTTATTTGTGATTGTGAATCGAAGGTAGCCGTTTTTATCAACTACTTTTGTACTAACATTCACCATTGCGGGGAATATTAAAAAATAAAAGGGTCCCCGTTCGCTATGGTTAAGATTTTTTTTTTTTTAATCTAATTCCATCTGTATTATTTAACATAAAGAAGATAACATCTGCGTGTGTATGTCTTTTCGTGGGGTTAATAACTTGAGAACTACGGAGCCCGATTTATACGATTTTATTTTTAAATCATTGAGCTATTCTTTGACTATGTTTTTGTATATATCTTATCAGATGAGGTAATGTGTAGAACAAAGTAACTTCTCTCCGTGACTATGTCCACATTCTCTACGAAGCGTCGTTCTGAGAAATTTTGTTATTGTGAATCCATTGTAGGAGATAGATATTATCATACCACCTTGAAATCATTTTATCATAAAAATTCGTAGGTGGCTAGACTTGCGACTCAAATTTAGTCTAGCTATAAAGAGATCTATCTATATTGATAACTTGTTAATTTTTAACTGATTGGTACCTAAATCGACATTGATAAAACTATTCAAGACATTTCTGCTTTGTTTGTTCTTTTGTTGTTTAAAATATTAATTTTAAAAAATTGGTAATGGTATTTTTTTTTTTTTTCTTTTTAAGTTTCAAAAATGTTTATTTGTCGGTCACTTGGCGAACAATATGAAAACTTGCCTGTAAATATTTTCCTGTGTCACAATTTTCACAATAATATTATATGTATTAGTAGATTATACTATTTGTTTTTAATTGCGTATTTTAATTGATATTTTATATATAATTTTGTTGTAAACGACTATTTATTTTTTTATAAGTAACTTATGCGCGTACCTTCTTTTACATATCACTCGAAGGTTGACTGAGAAAATGTTAAAAGTCCGATTTAGCGTTAGAGATGTAAATAAATAGTTTTACAAAAAAAAACACCTATTGAAGCCGCCACATAGTGCTCGATAAAAAGATAATAAGCCAAAAAATATATATAACAATAATGCTGGTATTGTACGATATAATTATATATATATATATATATATAAGTGACAAACGTTTACTTTAGTCCCTTTTCCCTATTTAATAAGCGTGAAGGTAAGCGAGTGTTTTGTATTGTACGATGAAGGTTCTCGAAGCGTCCGTACTCCGTTTTATGAACCTTTGAAATATTTACGCAGAATTTTTTACGGTCGGCTTATACGAGTATGTGGATTATTACTATATATCAAAAATATTCACAAAAAAAAAAAAATTTTAGGGAGCATAACTGTATAAAATAAAAATACGAATACGCGGTGTCTCCTGTATTTCATGTTGTATTTTTTTTTTAATATCATTCCTTAAAGCTATGTTTGTACATGTTTTTATGATATACGGAAAGGTTTCAAACTGGAGGGTAGTAGCTTCCATAGCACCATGCAACCCCTTAATGCTCGATTACGTCCAACAGCCGCACCATTCTTCACCGTGGAACCGGAGGTCCAGAACCTGGCCGAAGGCGAGTCGGCCCTGATCAGGTGCGAGGCCGACGGTACGCCCGTCCCGAAGATCACGTGGATACACAACGGGAAACCGATCGAGCAGGCGGAGCCGAACCCCCGCCGGCAGGTGAACGCGAACTCGATCATCATCACCGACCTGGTGAAGAAGGACACCGGCAACTACGGGTGTAACGCGACCAGTTCCATAGGTTACGTCTACAAGGACATCTACATCAACGTTCAATGTGAGTATATCATTCTATATACTATGTACATGGAGACTCTGATAAGCGATATAGTTTATACCGCAATAATAGTATAGAAAATTTTGGTAATTTTGTCTATAACAGTACAGCCCCCCCCCTCCCCCCCCCCGCAGCCCTCTCAGCCACTCCTCCACGATTACGCAAACGTTGGTTTAATTTTGATTTCAAAAAATCAAAGATTATTAAGTAATTCTTGCATACGTTTGCACCTTTCAGACTCCGCCCCCCGTTCCGATGGCATAAAAAATAAGCAAAGCCTAGCCCGATTGATGCTTACGAAATATTTGAACGGCCCCTTGCCGTATAATTTTATTTTAAACACTAGCTGGTTTTTTTTTTTTTAATCAAAAAGCAAAAATCATAAATGTTAAGACTGAAAGTACAGCAGAGTTTGCTAGAACAGTATAGTGTCGACTTTGTATCGGATATATTGGAATATCTAATAAAAATCATCGATATGAATTATCGATAATTACCCTCATTCGGATAGAGTTAATCTTCTGGATAGTTTCCAACAAGAATACACAAATTATAACCTTTATTATAGACGTATTAATGTTGGTCCGTGACCGCCGAATGGCGCCAACAATTTTATTAACTCTGCATTGGCATCATTTTATAAAACTACCCTATAAAATAAACTAGGTCAGTGAAGCTTTTAAAAACAATTTCTTGAACTACCCACCTGAACTTTTCATGGTTCAATGTGAATTAATTTCTATTGTTTTATTAACATTTATAATAAAAAAAAATGTTCTTCAAGTGATACCATCTGTTGGAACAACACAGACATTTTATAATGTATCGAAATTGATGATGATGGTTCATTGTGGTCAAATATAGCGCTGTTATGGCGATATTTGATGGAATTTTTTTTTGGGTGTGAAATGCCTTTACTCTTCCCCTCTGGCATATCTAATCCCGGAGAAAATCTCGCAATTAAGAGATGCCAGAGGTATGTGGGACTCGTCCGGGGTGAAGCGCCTAAAAATATCAAAACGCTACCGCTGCCTTACTAGGGTGACAAGGGATTCCCAAAGCATATTCCGCGACAGGCTCAAAAAGCCATTATCTTCCCTTTGAGGGGGGGGGGGGGGGGTACTATCCGATCGAATCCTGCAATAAGTCTATTACTATTACCCCTCAAGTTTGAAAATCCATCTCGATCGTCTATAGGTATCGTCTGGCATTATCAATTGCGAGCCAATACCTCTAGGCTTAGTGTGATTACCACCCTGAATACATTTTCACTTAACATCAGCTAAGTTTCTTAATAAATGACGCCCGTCAAGTTTGTGTTAGGCCACTCTGTATGGAGTCCCCTACATTAATATTAATGAGTATAATATAACTTATACGAGGAATCAAGACCTAATTTTATAAAACACTTGTAAAACTTACCAAACAGTTAATATTCTATACTAGTGTTTGCCCGCAACGTTGCTTGCATTAATTTAGATTTGTCAATCGAGTCTTACGTCGTTTTTTGTACACATGATGCAAAATTTCATAATAATCGTTTGAGAAATCTCGCTTCTGGAAAACGTATATCCCATAGTCACAAATCTTTCTTATTTCATAATTGAGAGAAAAATTAAAATCGGACATGTTTCAGAGGAGAAACCAGGGGAATACGAAGTGATGATTTTGTCTATTTTCCATATATCAGCCAGATCTGCAGTTGTCCCTTTCGTTTTATAACTCTTTCTTTGAAGCGCAACGCGATAGCAATGGATTTCTCAAATTTGTTACCGACCACGTATCCTCTTAAAAGCGACGTGAAAGAATCAGAGACTATGCATACAATGTGTGAAGCGATTGCGCTGACGACGGACGATAAAATCATAAATATGCATTATGCCGATATGTTTAGGTCCTTTGTTTTTATGCGACTCTCCGTTTGGCATATCTACTCGGTACGGTCGGCGTTTAGCACTGTTGCGATTGTTTACATTACGTATAACGCGATAACTATATGTGCGTCTTTGATCCTATACAGAACTTATATTGTAAGTCTAGTTTTAAAATTTCATATTCCTGTTGTTTATAGCAATTTTTAAGTTCACGGATTGCAATATAATTAATTATCTACCTATTAACGCATATCACTTATTATAATATCGCACTATTGATTTGATTGATTGATACAATCGAAAGACGTCCACTGCTGGACATAGCTCTCCCTCAGAAAGGGGGGAATTGTCATAATCGTCACGCTTGGCCGGCTATCCCCTGGTTTATCCCACAGTCGCTGTTTACGACAACCTCGGAAACATATGTAGCACCCCATATTCTTTACTACTAGACTATTAAGTGACATTTTTTTGCAATTAAAAAAAAAATTTTTTTTTAGAATCCTATATTTAAATGCAGGTATAACCTCATTTAATCCTAGTTTTTTTTGTTTAATTGGTTTTCTGGCAACAGCGATTCGTTAGTTATGCGTGGCTTTTCTGTTTACACATCGGGCGTTTTTTACGAAAAATTAAATACATGTTATATCTCTCTGCACCTTTACTCTCCACCGGTGATGTTTCAAGATTTTTTTACGAACCCTCGCCCTCCCCTCGAGCATCACGTGATTAATGGACAGACACGTACCTTTTATATAAGAATCTATTATAATCTCTACAACATTTGTTGTTTTAATGTCACCGATAATGTGAACGCATTAGCTGAATATATAAACAATTGTAAAAAAAAAACACTTTAGCGCGTCAATAGCAACACACTGATATTCAATTTTCCATTCATTTTATCCCATTGTTCCCATTACGAACTAAACGAGTTTCCGCACTTTCAAAACACTTGATGAAATCCGTCGATGACGGATCATCGCCGCTTCGTCGCTGATGGATTTGTTTTTGTTTGTTTTTTTTTTTTTTTTTTTCTATATTTGTAACGCTTCCTCGTTTGTCCATCCGGTGGGAAAACTTACAGAATGTATCGTAATTTGCACATACCATATTTCTAATTAAACTAATTGTCGCTCGCAACTTCATTCACGTAAACGTAGTGTTAATGTTCCATAGAATTAAATATGCAATCTGATTATGAATCTTTCAATTTTATCTATACAAATAAATAAAATTGAAATGTCTATTTTTATTATCACAATAATTGCTTTTTACTAAATATATATGAATATACGGTGTATATATACCAAAAACGCAATTTTTAAAATTTTTGTCTATCTGCTAATCTCCGGAACGACTGGGCCGATAATAAACGGAACCTTTTACTGGCCAATAGTTAAAGGGTTTGCCCCTTAGGACTACTTTTATTTCTTTTTAAAAATTAGTTTCTCGTAAAAAAAAAAAAAAAAAAAACTGAGTAACTTACTTCAGTTATCTGCCAAAAAAGTCCCGTCAAAATAGGTTCTTCCGTTCCGGAGATTACACGAAAAAAAATTGCTTTGTTTTAAAACAGTTTTAATATGTCGATTAGCCATAAAAATGAAACTATACGAAAACAATGGAAAGCTGGCGTAAACGCCAAGTAAGTGCTCAAGGGGTTAATATAGATGAAATAGTACATTCTTAGTCTGCTTTTAAATATTACACTCAATTGTTTAATAGGTGACCTAGTAGACATGTGGTGAATGACATCCAATGACCTAAACTTGGAGAGTTCCCAAGACCCAAATAAATAGAGATGTTATAACTAAAGATATATACGACAACCTTGGCCGAATTGCTTAAGATTTTTCTATTGATTTTGTTCTCATAATTGCATGGTTTCAAAATCAAAATCAAAATTTATTTATTCAATTTAGGCCCTAAGAAGGCGCTTATGAACGTCTAAAACACTACCACCGGTTCGGAAAACAACCCAGTCGAGAAGAGCGCAGGCGAGAAACTCGATCTGGTTCTTTTTTTTTCATAAATATAATATATATTATTTTTTTTTGTCATATAAAAAAAAAAAAACTATACAAATCGTAATTTTTAGTGGAAGCACAGAGATGTGGGTTAATTCCAGACATCACTATCGTTCACAAACATTTTACATGATATAAGTACTATGCAATTGGTACAATCTGTGAAATATTCATCAGGGACATAATAGTTAATTAGTTTTTCCTGCATAGTTCTTGGAACTATTTTATTGAATTTAATTTATAATATTTTTACGACAGTTATCTTTTTAATTGTTGATTAATATTTTTTTTAATATTGTGAACCTCTATAATGAATGAGACATATCGTGAGCGATAGACACTCGTGCGTAAGTATTTTTGAAACATTGTGAATTGTTTATTCGTGGAAACGGCTCGTTGAGTGAAATGACGCGAATGATATGTACTACACTACTCATTAGTTGTCTGGCACGAATTAGAACAGTTTATCAGATAGTCCCGTTCGATGGTATTTGATGTGGTGTGTTCCGCCTTGACCCAGTTGCCCCGGACGACAAGACCTCAGCCCGCGGCCGAGGCCCGACGGCGCGCCTTCATAACCGTTCACATTACTAATCGTATTGACGTAATCTTCATAATATAAAAACGGAGCCGAATGTTACAACATGTTTTGTGTAATCACATGTGGAGTGATATATTCCTTAGGGGTTGTCCATTAATATATACATTATACATATATAAATAGGCAGAGATACTAAATATTTTCCTTCCTTATCAACCGATTTTTTTTTTGTTGAGAATTAGTGTTGCCAGCAATAAATTAGTGAACCGTATTTTTTTAATTGTATTTTCATTTATTGTTTAACCTTTTTTTTTTGACGGGGGGAAATGCATTTACGCACTACCCTTACCCATTGCATTAGTGAGACCAGAGTCCCCCAATGCAATGGATAAGAGGGCACGGAGGGACGTTTCCGTGCCAGTGTGGGACTCACCCGGGCGAGAGTCGCCCGGAAATACCCACTAAAACCCCCCCGGAGCCGTCCGCCGCATTTGGGATGGGGGTGATACGGGATTGCAAGGCATGCCACCGCGTCACCCTCTGCGGCTGGGGGTGGGGCGTGGGGGTGGGGTGCAATGGGGATGGGGGGAGGAGAATGTTCCCACCTCCTCGCCCGCCCCCCCCGCAGGGAGGCATGAGCCAACGGTCAAAACTCCAAGGCAAGGGACTTAACACCCCCTGCCCCCAATAAAAGGAAAACAGAAGACTGAGACAGAGCTGTGGCGGGCAAAGATAAAAGAGGAAGAAGCCCGCCACCACTGTAGAAGAAAGAAAGAGATAGGTCCCTCTCCTTTACTCGCCTTGTTTAACTAACAAGACGTAGCAAGGAGAGGGATACCTAAGGAGAAAACACCCCCCAAGAGAAACCCCGCCATTTATTATTTAACCTTTTTTTTTACGAGGGGAAATGCATTTACGCACTGCATTTATTATTTAACCTGACAAATACTTCTTTTTTTTATTATTTAAACTCATAAACTACTCTGAGTCGCTTATAAGATATTTAAAATTCATTCTCAAACGATCGTGAACATTATATGCGAACACATAAAAATATGTTATATATGCCTATGATGTCATATACGTGGCCTTAACCCGATGTGTATGTACGTACATATAGAATATAATCATCGACTAAATTAATAACCAAAATACAGAAACGGTTACGCAGCAGAGAAAGACTGTTTACCTTTTTATTTTATTACTAGCTGTGCACGCGCCTCCGTCTGCGTGGATTTTCGTGTTTGTAAAACAACAATTAAATTCATAGCATCAATATTAGTCTGAACATGCATACGATTTATTTACATACAAATTTCAAAACGTTTTTTTTTATACACTTTTAAGTTTAATTTTTTTTTTTGATTCTATATGTTACTCCGAGATATAGATTATCTAGGTAATTCATAACTAAGGTTTAAAATAAAAAAAAATCATAAATTTGAAAACTGAAATGATTCCTAAAATAATTGTGATCCCCTTTCCATCCTCTTAGAGATTTATTCAACATTATTTAGTCAGTTCGAAAAAAAATGAATGTTTATGTATTTTTTTTCTCTGACTAGTTTTACTATACTATTATAAATTACGTTATATTAAGAATATGAGCGAATAGTCAAGAACGCAGCCAGTATAATATTAAAACGACCGCAAATATCACCTCAAAGTAATAACAGAACAATAAAGTTAAATGAACTAATAAATCCTTCCGATCCGATGGCTCTAGAGAGGTATAATCTTATTTAATTTCGTTGGTATTGTTAACGGAATGAATGAGTCACCCGGGGGTTAGTTACCTACCCTTAGGTGGATTGAACTTTGAACCGGAAATATTCCAAGGATAATGTTACAATCCGCCGCCGAATTGTCGGAATCCACCCCCAGACAATTGATATCCAGGAGGGTTAAACGGTTTCACATGCGGTAACTTCACGAAATAATACTATTATCTGGGGGCTCGGTTTCGTTTTTGCTTTATCAGAGATAAACCTGGTCTATCCATCATTAGATAAATTAATAACGAAGATATATCGCACCTTCACAATGCGAAGTAGCCTAACTCGACAAATTAAGCTTTTAGAAAATGGCGATTGTAATTTTTACAATTTTGGCACCTTTGCGTTTATTTGTCAGTGTTTTCTTATAATTTTATAAAAATGTTTGTATGTTTTGTTGTTTGTATTTTTAAACATAATTCAATCATAAGTAATGTTCTGAATTAAGATAATAATAGCACGCTAAGTTTAGTGGATTTAATTTTAAAGTGTTGCCACCGGAACATACATTTGGGCTATTATATATTTTCTAATGTAACAAAATTACGTATTAAGAACTAGCTAAATATAGTCTTGATAAATGAAAAAAATAAAAAAAAAATTCAGTACAACGTTTCTCTAATTTTAATAAGACAAACACAAATTTCTCTTCCCTTTTTTGTATATAAAATTAAACTACGGGTATTTTTAGACGCGTCAGTTTGTATAAAAAGATACCTAGTATCGCTCTGTACAGTAAGAGTTGTGTTAATATCAAGAGAAACTGAATGTAGATATTACGAGCGACCGGTTCCTCCACCTATATTGGTCACATCCTGACACTAGATGTTCACACGCCCACACGGTTATACGAAATCTTTAGCGGTCAGTACTTCGTAGAACGTTCTCGTCTACTTGCGCCGGTCAATTTATGATGATATATCTAAACGCGGACGAGTTTGAGTGACTTGATCCTCCAAAGGACCCGCATGAGTTATAAAAGGGGAGGTTAATTTAATAATCCACTTTAATTTAATTTTGTTGTATAAATTGATACTTGATTACCGTGTTAGGTTGATATAACGTTTGACGCTGACAACTTTCTTTTTTGATGTTAAATGACTGTTTATTCCGCGCTATAATGCCCTCTTAAGCCTAGTAAATTATCCGGTTTACAAATGCGTCGGCGGTTGCAGACAACCGACAAGTTTAACTGTTAAGTATATATATATATACGCAGTCTAGACAATGTTCTATCTATGGTGTATAAAACCCATAAAAATCTGTCGATTCCTCTATAGGAAATTAAAAGTGTTATTGCATGATTCTAACTTCGATCACTATTCAGTAGGTCCGGAGAATGTAAATTAGCATACAACATACTTTGAAAAGATTTAGATTATAATAAGGTTTCATAGTCATTTTGTTATAAAAAAAAAAGTCTAAAATTATAATATAGTAAGAAGTAAAGTAACTGATACGAACAAGTCACATATATTAATCTACCGTCTATTTTACGTATATCATCACGCCGTATCACTAAAAGGGTAGCCAAAAGGAATGACTATATGTTATCTTTACAAGCTTCTTTCATACCTTAATTTCTTTATGTATTCGCAACAGTTCAGAATGCTTCTTACCGTCAGTATTTGTTCTAATCGAATGGCCCGATTTTTGATCACAAACTACTCATATACTCCCCGATCCTCCTAGGGAGGCTTTCAATAGTTATTTTTAGTAAACGTTGCAATAAAAGAAATGTTTATCGACAGCGATCCCTCCTGAAATCAAGGAGGGTCCGGAGAACATGACCAAGGTTGACGGTTCGGAGGCCGTACTCAAGTGCCGAGTGTTCGGAGCTCCGAAACCGATCGTCAGGTGGATGAGGGACGATGTTGACGTCACAGGCGGCAAGTGAGTACACTAAAAAACAAGTATATAGCAAAATAGTTATGTCAATCGTTCGTATAATTTACACTAGTATTCAACGCTCCTGCAAAATGGCGGTAATTCTTCTAGGGAGTTTTTAGGAGTGCATAATTTAATTGCTATAAAATATATACCCCTTTAAATTCTTGACCTGACATTACTTACACAGGGGGTAATTACATGGTGTTTTTTGGCGTAATTTTGGTTTATCTTGTAATTCGTGTTTAAATTTACCTGTGAAATGTTGAAAAATCGAAGACGCCCGGCATCTGGTGGTGGAAGGTACCGGAAATGCGGGACGTGAAGTTGTTTGGTTTTGGCCTTGGGGTTATTTGATTTAGATATAGTTTCCAGAACCGACGTCCGATTCTGCTAATATGCTATGGGACTTTAAACAAAGATATGATTCTATTTAGTTTTATTCTTGTTATTGTAATTTTTTTTTATATTGTAACTGTATATGAATATGTTGGTGAATTCCACGTGATATCGTATCGTTATTGTGTATAAGTGAATAATACGTTGTCACAGGAACTCCGTAAAAACTTGTAACAAAGAACTACCATTCTGTTTGAAGAATTAAAAAATAAAATTTAGTTAGGCTCAAAGAGCTTGATTTCACGGACGTAATAAATCATATACAGTAATACCCCGCTTAGCGCGACCCCGTTACGCGCGGTTTCACTATAACGCGAATGTCAAATTTCGCGCTCAAATGCCTCGCATTACGCGAAAGAGTGCGTATAAACATAATGTAAAGATGTATTTTTCCGTAAAAAATAAGAGTATGTATCGCATAAAGTGTTCTTAGAATTAAAGTGATTGATTAAAATGATTTGTATTTTTTTGTATTAAGTTTTGACGTATGTTTAATCATAAACCTCGATATACGCGAATTTCAGTTAACGCGATTTTCTTCGGAACGTATCCCTCGCGTAAAGCGGGGTATTACTGTACGTTAAACGGATCCCTTATAAAATATATGAATAAATATTTATTTATAGAATCGACATTTTAAAGCGAACATGACCTTTACCTAGGCCTCTGGTGACCGGTAATTAATAAGGGTTCAATGCCATTATCAGAGGGTAACAGGAACTGAGGGTGTATCGGGGATTATTATTCCGTTGGATTTTAATCCAATTATGAACAGACGCATACACTTCATCCGCTTATCGTTTGAGTTGCTGTCGTTCAAGCTGGAAGTAGTATCGTTCGATAAAAAAATATGTTAAACTTTGCCTGAACTTAAACTGATGCAGTTTGTGTATAGGTTTTGTTTGTATCCAGGTACAATATAACCGCTGAAGGCGATCTCGTGATTCGAGACGTTTCGTTTACCGATGTCGGTACGTACCAATGTTACGCGAAGAATAAATTCGGAGAGAAGTCCGCATACGGCTCGTTGACTGTTAAAAGTAAGTGAAAACAAGTGTTATGTTGTGCATAGTTAATCATCATCTCCCTTATCCCATTTTTATTTGGGTTCAGCTTTCATTCACCTCTATGTGAAATCGTACCTTCATTCACTCTCTATGTAAACGTATGATCTTCCACTCATTCCATCCATCTGTTCTTTGGTATGACTGTAGTAAAGTTAAAACTAGATATGGTAAAGACTCGGTGTCCGTTGTCCTCAGAGCGCACGGTGATAACCGACAAGCCGGACGACTACGAGGTGGCCGCGGGCTCGTCCGCCACGTTCCGGTGCAACGCGCACGCTGACGACTCGCTACAGCTGGAGATCGTCTGGGTCTGCTGAACGACGGGCAGCAGATCGACCTGGAGAACCAGCCGCGGTTCCGCATGACCAACGACTACTCCCTGTACATCTCGGACACGACCGAGCTCGACTCCGGCGAGTACACCTGCATCGCGAGGACGGCCATCGACGAGGCCCGGGCGCAGGCGACGCTCATTGTCCAAGGTAAGCTCCACTGCTGGACACGGCTCTCCCCCAACGATTACCAACAACGACCGGTATTGCAGCTTCCGCATACAGCGGTTCATCTAATTGGGAGTCATTGATAGTTTTATATAATTGTTATATCATATAAATATCTTAATTAAAGCTATACAATTTAATTAGACTTCAGTTATAGATTGTTTGTTAAATTATTCCATCCTGTAGCAGTCTACAATCTAGATTAAATAATACCAAAATCCTATCTGAGATCAGTAACATATAGGTCAGTAAATGGCTGCAGCTTATAACTATTTCATTAACAAGCTTAAATCTGATTACAATCTTATCCGAATTTGTTAATTCATTGTCTTACCGTCGATAAGTGTTTTTTTTGTTTTTACTATATTTGTGAACGATATAATTTTTTAATTGAGAGAATTATTAGTGGTTGATGTGCCAATGCAATGTATAGACAAGCCGAACCCGCCCGCGTTGAAGAGCGTCGAGTGCCACGCGAAGACGGCGACGCTGCACTGGGAGTCGAAGGGCGACAACCGCGCGCCCATACTGCGCTACTCCTTACAGTACAACACGACGTTTACGCCCGACACCTGGGACCAGGTGACGGACTCCGTCTCCGCCACCGACACCTCCTGGACCATACAGCTCTCGCCCTGGGCCAACTACACCTTCCGGTATACTCTCACATATTCAAACTGACCTTTTTTTAATTAAAGCTAGCCTTAAATTGCATTGCTTTAATTTAAACTGGCCTTAAATTGCATTATTTTAATTAAAACTGGCCTTACATTGCATTACTATAGTTAAAACTAGCCTTACTTGCATTACTTTGATTAAAACTAGCCTTACATTGCATTACTATCATTAAAACTGGCCTTACATTGCATTACTTTAGTTAAAACTGGCATTACATTGCATTACTTTAATTAAAACTAGCCTTAAATTGCATTACTTTAATTAAAACTGGCCTTAAATTGCATTACTTTAATTTAAAGTGGCCTTACATTGCATTACTTTAATTAAAACTGGCCTTAAATTGCATTACTTTAATTAAAACTGGCCTTAAATTGCATTACTTTAATTAAAACTGGCCTTAAATTGCATTACTTTAATTTAAAGTGGCCTTACATTGCATTACTTTAATTAAAACTGGCCTTAAATTGCATTACTTTAATTAAAACTGGCCTTAAATTGCATTACTTTAATTAAAACTGGCCTTAAATTGCATTACTTTAATTAAAAACTGGCTTACAGAAGCTAAATATTACATTGTGTCATACAACACTATACATGTAAAATATATGTTATTACTTGATCTTGTGATTGACAATTTTTTTTAACCCCTTGAGCACTAACCTGGCATTTAGACCAGCTTTCCATTGTTTTCTTTTGTCTAATTTTTTTGGGTAATCGTTATATTAAGTGTTGACACTATATTGCTTATATAACCGTTTTGTTAGTAAAAATAACCATATGGGGATTTATAGTGTGATAGCGTGGAACAAGATAGGTCCATCGTCGCCCTCTTCCCACTCGGAGGTGTGCAGCACTCAGCCGGACGTGCCCTACAAGAACCCGGACAACGTGAAGGGGGAGGGCACCGACCCCACCAACATGCTCATCTCCTGGTCGGTCAGTACCTAACCTAACTTAAGTAAAACCTAATAACTAATCATATTTTTACCTTAACCCTAGGATCATAATATGACGGACCACAGACCGCTGATTTGTATTGTGTAGGAACAAGGAATCTTAAGAAGTGTACTAAGTTTGGTTATGCCATTTTTGGTGAATTTGTTTGGCATTTTATTTATTTTTTGTATAAGGTTTTTAAATATGTTTATCGCCGTACAGAAACAATGTAAATATTCATTCGTTTTGAATGGCCGGACGACCGGCGACAAATCATATTAGATTTGTTAAAATTACTTCGTGACCACTACTCCAAAAAATTGTTCTATATCAGAAGCGGGATCCAAGCGGGTAAGGATTGTTAGTGACTGATTTTAAAGAGTTACGTGAGTTGCAGATTTCGAATTGTTTACTCTTTCGTCTAATTGGTTGACTGAGAACTTATCCCCCACTAAAATAAAATATCCATTAGAGGAATTTCAGATCAAAACCAAACATGGTATTATTTTTTTTTTTCATGTTAGAAAATGCCACAAATAGAACACAACGGCCCTGGATTCTACTACCTGGTGTCGTGGCGACGCAACATCACGGGACAGCCCTGGAACGAGGAGATGGTTCGCGACTGGCAGCAGACTGAACTAATAGTGCCCAACACTCCCACATTCCAGCCTTACAAGATAAAGGTTTACCATATTAAAATATCTTGAACAAGTCTTTCAAATTCTGACGTTATCGTTTGTTTTTAATTTCAATCTTTTTGTTATAGGTGACAGCTGTCAACTTCAAAGGGACATCGAACGTTACTCCCGTGGAAGTCATCGGTTGGTCCGGCGAGGACACTCCCCTCCAGGCTCCGAGCAACTTCTCCCTAGAGCAAGTGACGACCGGAACCACCGCGCTGCTGAAGTGGGACCCGGTGCCGCCTGAATCCGTACGAGGGCATTTCAAAGGTTACAAGATCCAAACATGGACCGACGGCGAGGAGGACAAGCAGAAAGAGATCTTGGTGAAGGCGGACGCGACGCAGGCCCTCGTCACCAAATTCAAACCGTTCAAGAAGAACAACGCCAGGATCCTGGTGTACAACGGCCGGTTCAACGGACCTCCCAGCGAGGTGGTCAGCTTTGTCACGCCCGAGGGGAAGCCGAGCACAGTGCGCTCCTTCGAGGTATACCCCATTGGTTCATCGGCCATGCTGCTAAAATGGGAGAAACCAATCGACGAGAACGGAGTGCTCACCGGCTACAAGATCTACTACCAGAAGGTGACCGGCACGAACCTGGGACCCGTTCAGGAGCGTAAGAAGGAGATCGATCCATCGTTTGACCGAGCCAAGCTGGCCGGTCTCGAACCCAACACCAAGTACAGGATCGAGATCCGAGCCAAGACGAAGGCCGGGGAGGGGGACAAGTACTACGTGGAACAGTCGACGAGGAGCGTGGTCACCGCCAAGCCAGACGTGCCGGTCTTCAAGACTGCGACCATGTCCGGGAAGGAGGGCACCGCTCATATCCTGGTGCGTTGGGTGCCCTCGCTGGAGGGGCACGCCGGGACGCACTTCGTCGCGTGGTACAGGCTCAAGGGCCATCCGGACTGGTCGAAGACGAACGAGATAACCGAGGACGACTACGTGATCCTCACGGGCCTGGACCCGGGGCAGGAGTATGAGGTGAAGGTGACCGCTCACGACGGGGAGTACTTCAGCGCCAGTGAGGTTCAATACGTCAACACTACAGGTTAGCTCTCACCATGTCTTTACTCTGATCAATATGTAACAATAGTAACAATCAATATGTCTAGTGAGTTTAAAGTCATCGCTCGCTAACAAACAAATATATAGGTTTACATGAGAATAAAGTCTATTCTTAGTGCGTATCAAAACTGCAATAACATGTTAAAAATTGTCCTATAAAATACAGGGGAGTTGTTTAAAACGTGCCATTGGGTTTGAGTGTAGAGTTTATCTATTAAAATGACTTTGTTTACTTGAATACAGAAGTAGGGGTGTTTATAAAAAAAAATATCGATATTTATTTCGATACAATACGATGACAAATGTTTTATCGATATTGTCGATATATTGTATGCTAAACTCCAGTTCGCCAGCCAGTAATGACTAACATAATAACCAAATTTTTCTTATGCGTTTCTTTGGGATTCATGGACAGCTGTGTTTTTTTTTTTATTTATTACGGCCACACTGGACAAACGTCCTTTAAGCCTAACTTTTTACAGAATTTTTATATGATATAAAATATACAAGTTTTTTTTATTTTTTTTTATTTATAACATTCCTACAGTATTTATTATATATTTATAAATAGATCTAAAAAATAATGGATTTGCTAAAAGTAATTGTAGTTCTGTCGCGAGAATAAGAAGTTCCATGTTGTATTTTTGACAAATCATGACAACATGTTCAAGGTCCGCAATTTCATTACAAAAGTCACATTTATCTTCCGTTACAATTTTAAGTGTTGAAAGATGTGCGGGAGTTTTACGGTGACCAAATCTAAGTCTATTAATCAAAGTAATGAACTGTCTTTCAGAGTTTTTCAGGTTATGGAACCAAGGTCTGTGTTATAATCTTCCAATATTCATGCCACATTGTTTTAACTTGTTCAGTTAACATCTGAATGAAATCAGTAAAAGGTACTCTCATCAAAACAGAGTGGTCCTCATGCCACATTCCTCGGACTGCTCTATCCACTTCTTCGTTTCCAGTAATACCAATAGGAACCCATTTAAATTTTATACATTTGCCTCCTTTATGTAGCTTATACAGTGTTCGTTTTACAAGATAAACAATATAGTTTACATCATTCAGAATTGCCAACATTAAAATAAAGTAGAAATAATATGTATTTTTAATTTTATTCGATTTATTACATATATCGGATGATATATATCGATATTACGTTTCGATAACTGATAATGCATATAATCACGCCTTTGTCCTGTGGGGGTATGCAGAGACTACGTTCTTCCATTTGTTACGATTTTGTAATGCCTCTTTCGCTTCTTCTACTTTTATGAGTACGCTTTCATATATGCTAGTCGGTTATGGGTACTTTTCACCGCTGCCTTTATTCAAAACGTAGTCGATTTCATCGAGACACGTTCTCCTAGTTATAAATTCGTTTCGTTAACCCTCTGTCATCCCCCCTCTCTACATGCCCGAACCAAATAAGCATACCCTCGAGATACCATGGAGTTTTTGGCGGGATCTCAGTCCGTCATGTAGCGGTTGTTGTCTTTATATAATTAATTTTGCGTATTTTACTCTATATCATGTAATTTTGGTGGGATTTTGTATGATATAGTTTGGTTATTGTATACAAGTCAAGTTTATTATGGATAATATACGCGTAGCATTTATTCTGAGGGGCCAGACAAAGCTTCATGTAAAGTTCTAGCGGGATGAGCCACAGTTTTGCTGGAGCTTAGTAACGCTGCTACAAGATTGAAAATACATCTTACCTACATGACATTGGCACTAATTGTTTGAACACAAATTGCCATTAGTTAAAAAGGAGAAGAAGCATACCCTCGTAAGATAATATCGCGTTGCTATTGTAGAGACCTCATCAACATCTAACGGCACACTGGCGCGAGCCGCGAGCGCACGGGTTACATATATTTAATACCTCGTATGAGAGAAGTCCGTGTGTTCCGTCTCGCTCGCACTCTGTGTTTAGGCAAAGTTATCACCCACAGTAACTAGATGGAGCTGATTTTTACTTGTGTAATTTTAAATCGCGGTGTCAAGATTGTCGCCAGATTAATGACACCCCAGCGTTGTCAACGTTAAAATATACTCAGCGACAACATTTGACAGTGTTTTTATTTACAAATAGTGCAATAGTTCAAAGTGTGAGTTCTAGTGAAAGTGATTCAACACTCTGCATGTTTCTGATTGACCACCGTAATTTTTGTAAGCTCTACGAGTAACGAGGGATCTTTTAGAATTTAAGTTTCACTATATGTCCTCAGAATCATAATCAATTAATTAATCATATACGAATCAGTTAATAAATAACTTTCAAACGTGTACCACGACTTTCCCCTCCAGTCATCCTTCAACTGGCTAGAAGCAACTAAACTATCAAGAGGATATATAGTGTGTGTGTGTGTGTGTGAGTGCAGACGGTCCGACCGTGGTGCCGGACGAGCGCGTCGCGACGGCGGCCTGGTTCATCGGCGTGATGGTGGCGCTCGCGTTCCTGCTGCTCGTGCTCGTGCTCGTCTGCGTCGTGCGCCGGAACCGCGGCGGCAAGTACGACGTGCACGACCGCGAGCTCGCGCACGGCCGGCGCGACTACCCCGACGGCGGCTTCCACGAGTACGCGCACCCGTTAGTATCCCCCGCCCTTACCTACCGTCACCGCCACCACCACCAACACCAACACCGCACGACACTACACCTAGTAGCATTGTGAAGAAAATACATTAATTCAAAGGATTCTTTTTTTTTTTTTTAAGCTATTGCATAGCTTCTATCGCGGGCTTTGAGCGTGGAGACCGAATCCAAAAATTCCGTAACGAAAAAACCTAACACCCCCCCCCACACTCTGCCTACCATGTAGCTCGGCCGTTTTTTTTTTTTTTAATGTCTGTACTCGTATAATTTGTGTACAAAGTGTTTTAAATTTGTTTCTTATTTCACTTACCATAAACCTATAGTTTCAATGATTAATATTCCTGAATAACCTACATGTGTTGTAAGATAATAAAAATGTTTTGAACAATATTAACTTCTCATTTATTTAATAAAAGAAAGAAAAAAAAAAAAAAAATTGTTTTCTTATCGGTCACCGCGCTCAAAAAGTGTAACTTGAATTAATATCAAAGAGAGAAAAAAAACAAAGGAAAAAAAATACTGCATAAACAAAATAAATAAATAGTTATAATTGCATAAGTTGATAAAAAATGCTATGCAATAGCTTTACCGCGGCAGTCCCCGAGTGCCACACGTATTTTTTTTTTTAAATAATTTATTTGAACAGACTTTTTACACATTATAGCCGACGCGTTATGAACTGAGGCCTCGGGTCATAAATCATATTTATCTGTTTTATTAGTCTGTCTGTCTTTATAGTGTATGCCAGCCCTATCGAGAGCGTACCAAATGTAACTTACAAAAATAACAATCATCATAATAATAAAAAAAAAAAACTAAATAAAATTATATCTTAACTTACTACTTGTAATAATAAAGCTCCATACTAAATGATATTGATTACCCATAAATAGAGACAATAGGGAAACAATGGAAAGCTGGCGTAAACGCCAGGTTAGTGCTCATGAGGTTAAAATAATTACATTAATTGAATTGAGTTTTTGATACTACTTTAGATATGGACTCAGTTTATATTCCTTGTCCATCACGGGTCCTGCTATCGACAGTAAATCAAAATGGTACCTTGTCAAAAAAGCTTAGAAACCAATAGGCTAGAGCAGTGATTCTCAACCACTGTGCCGCGGCACTTTTGTGTGCCGCCAAATTTTGCAAATATATAATAATGTTAATATTATTCAATTATATCATTTAAAAAGAAAAATATTTTTAACAACATCAATTCAAGTATGCAAGGGCCTAATGAAAATATCTTAAACTCAACCGATAAGCTGGTGGTATTCAAAAAACAAATAACTTCATGGAAAAATAAAGCTCAAGAAGGCAATTTAGAAAAGTTTGAGTCAGTCCCTAAAGACAATTATAAAACTATTAAATTAATTTTCGTTGATCATTTGACAACATTAGATGAGAGAATTATTCATTATTTCCCAAAATTAGATATTAAGAAATTCGATTGGGTTCGTAATCCATTTCTCATAACGGATAGTTATGTATTTGACTTAACTTTGAATGAAGAGGAAGAACTCATTTTGCTTTCCAATAATCCAGGTTTAATTTTAAAACATTCAGAAACTTTCAAATAAATAAATAAAAGAATCAATTAATTCATTTGGGATTAACATCAGATGCGATTATTTAATGACAGCCAAAAAAGCTTTAAACATATTATTACAACTTTCCACAGCTTATCTGTGTGAATACGGATATTCAGCATTAACCAACATTAAAACTAAAAAAAGATCAAGGTTGTTAAATGTAGAAGACGATATGAGAGTAGCATTGTCATTTTTACGACCAAATATAAATGAAATTATCAAAAAACATCAAGCTCAAATTTCGCATTAAAAATATTTTTATTTTTAGTAAGTAAATAATTTTTATCTTTTTTATTTGTGTGCCGCCAAATTTTGAAATGTGCCGCAACAAAAAAAAAGGTTGAGAATCACTGGGCTAGAGATACACTTGATAAACTGGAATGCAACTCACCTAAACGTGCCACTACAGTGGGGATTTTCAGCATGTGTATGGTGGTCACAACCCAGGCAGAAAGCCCGTCTCACTCGTATTAGGTAGATAACGTAGGTAAGAAATGATGATAAAAACTGAAATAGTGACTAGAACATCACTAAAATTAGTGTGATGAGTCACGTATAGCCAGTTTAGGTATAATGGCGGCCTGGCAGTTATTAATATAACTTTTGATTTATAGTTTCATTGGTAAAAAAAAAACTATTAAATATTTACATATAATTAAGTGAAAAAGGTTAAAATAATTACTCGATAGTATTTTCCCCGACACGAGACACGATGAAGACATTGATATCAACCTGTCACTAAGGAAAATTGATGTTTTTTGATTTTCCTCATTCTTACCTCTTTCATCATCATCATCATCATCTCCCTACCCTTTTCCCATTTTTATTTGGGGTCGGCGCAACATGTCTTCCTCTTCCATTCCTCTCTATTTGTTGTCATCTCCGCATTCACTCCTTTTCTAAACATATCATCTTTCACACAGTCCATCCATCTTTTCTTTGGTCTTCCCCGCTCCCATGTAACCGTCCACGTTCATATCCAATACCTTTCTTACAACATTCTCTTTCTCTCCCTGCGCATCACATGTCCATACCAGGATAAACGACCGCCTCTTAACTTGTCTGTTATTGGCGCCACTTTCAATCTTCCTCTAATATATTCATTCCTAATCCTGTCCATTCTTGTTACCCCACACATCCATCTCAACATTCGCATCTCAACTGCAAGTAATCTTCTTTCGTCCGTCTACCTTCATTCTTACCTCTTTATGGTTCTTTAATGTTTTTTTTTATTTAACATAGCGCTCCCTGTATTATCAATAGAGTGTCATTGAAAAATTTACCACACACTCAAATTAAATCATCGCCAAGTTTGAATCCAGTTCGGATTAGTTAATTCAGGTGTGAGAGAATGTGCCCGTTATGGTTTCCAGGTTTTTTTTTTATAATCCCCTTCATCCTCTAGCTTGACCAGAGATCTTTTTATTAATAATTAATTACTTTATTATTCATTTCTTATCTTTTAGTTTTTTCATGGTGTACTCTTTTCGTTTATCTTTTATGTGCAGTTTATTATTGTGTTCTTTTTATTGTCTTTGGCTAGTTCTTTTGCCTCATCCTCTTACTCTATACATTTATTTCGTCCTTGAACACGTCATTTTATTAGTTAAACTTATAAATTTAGTAGTTACAAATATGAAATTAAAGGAGACAATACGAAGGATGAAGAAACAGTAGACAGAGCAGATACTTAGACTAGTTAGACAGAAGATAGAACTTAATCTAGGACAGCACTTTACATGTCATTTTAATAATAATAATAATAATGTCAGGAACATGTCAATTTCGAATCAAAAATTCAAAATCCAGTTCCAGGATCAAATACTAATTCAAAACCAAGATTAGAATCAAAGTAAAAATGAGAATTAAAATTAAAAATTTAAACCTAAACAAATCAAAAACGAATTCAAAAATTAAGTCAAATTTACAAATGGTTTCCAGGTTGGACAACAAGTCCAGGCACTCGATGAGCAGCGGCCCGAAGCCGGGGAACGAAAGCGAGACCGACTCTATGGCCGAATACGGGGAAGGCGAGACCGGTATGTCCAACGCATGCTCTATTTTTTTTTATTTATCGATACTCACACTCTAGTAGAGTATTCTCATTATAACAAAAAAAAAAAAAATGAATTGTTTAGCTTTGTTACCGAAATTAAATGCTATCCTAATTTTTATATATGAAGCGCACGTCGTCCTTAGTTATCGTTTTTTTTTTTTCGAATGCACAGACGTTTATTAGCCCTGTAAATATGATTGTGAAGTGTGAAAACTGTTTTTTTTGTTGTTGCCTAGTTTTATATTATTTTTTATTTTTAAGTATTGGTTAGGTTTTTGAAGTGAAACTTCTTTGCAAGTGATGAGATTTACGTTTTAACGCTAACTATATCAAATTACACATGAAGAAGTACATTTATAAGAAAGAGAAAAAGACATTGGGCACGCTATACTTTTAGATTGTAAAATTACTTTGTAATCATCTAGAAAGTTTTTTTTTATATTTTTTCTCGGCCTCACACATATCCCTTATTAAAAAAATTTACTTAGACTTAATTAACCTTAAATCTTTAAAGATTTCCAAAGATGTTTCACTTCTGACACATGCTCTTTTTTTTATCATTTTGAGCATGTGTATTATTGTATGTTTAATATGTTGTGTTGTCCGATCGGCTGTTTGCATGGTTCGCTTGCAGCGGGAATGAATGAAGACGGTTCGTTCATCGGTCAATACGGACGCAAGAGGCGCCCTCCCGCCTCTACTCAGCCGGATTCGGCCTCTCAGGCGTTCGCAACGCTCGTCTGAATCCTTAACACAACACACCACCATTACAACTCACTTGCACCTTTACTCTTCCTTTACCATGAAAACAAAAAAAAAAAATACAATCTAGCCTGTATATCTCGACGCTGTTGCACGTAACCAAGTTCATATTAAAGAAGTTTCGTGCCGTCACGTTTGAATTCAGAACTGTCACTTTGACATAACAAACGACCAATCGCCGTCGTCGTACTCAGTTTTCTTCGTTCCGATTGGTGAATTGGTATTTGAAGAGTGTAATCGCCCGCCTAGAATGTTATTTTTTTTAAATTATGTTTCGAAATCGTGTTGTGATTTTTTTTGATATTATTAAGTTTTTTTTTTTTTTTCTAAATTGGCTAAATTTTAATTAGAATAAATCGGGCGTTGTGACGGCCTTTATTATACTATTTCAAAAATAGTTTTTAGTAAAGGCGAATTCACTTTATTTCTCTATGTTTTTTGTGCACGTAATCTCTTATCTTTATGATTATGACTTTAAAGTACACATGTTATAGTAAGTAGTGTTTAGATTTAAAAAAAAAAATGATTGATGTTAATTATT
This sequence comes from Samia ricini, assembly GCA_014132275.2. Classification (NCBI taxonomy): domain Eukaryota; kingdom Metazoa; phylum Arthropoda; class Insecta; order Lepidoptera; family Saturniidae; genus Samia; species Samia ricini. The sequence goes on along the minus strand of AP028161.1, from coordinate 1,783,701 downwards.
AGAAGCGAGTTTGAGTGTTTTCTTATATATATATATTTATATATACCCTATACAAGAGCTTCGTTAATGTTTATAGATTTTGCATTTAATGTTTATTTGGTAGAGTTATAGCGTTATTCTTTCTTCCGTCCCATTCCCATACTATTCCTATGCACGAGCAACTGTTTTAATGCTAAATTTAAAAGGTACGATTTTGTTTGCATTTTTTTTTTTTAAATTCATTGCAAAAGTTTTAGTCAGTGCTAGTATTTGTGTATATTTAATTTTTTTCCTTACATATAAAAAAAGCTATATATTTTTTTACTTATTATTTTTCTTAACAGGAAAAATATATTCCCAATATACATTGTGTAATATAATATTATTATTTAAAGAACTACTAGAATCTTTGTTGAAAATTTATGAAAAAAAATTATGTCATAGTTACTAAACAAAAGCAAAGAAAATCCGTTGGCGATCAGGAGAGAAAAATGTCTTGAACTGACCTTGAATTTTGAATATTTACTTATTTATAAATACATTTTTACGATACTTACGTTATGTAATAACAAATAATAATAAATATGTTGAACGTCGCGTCAATCGACGTAGGTTCGATTCCTCCGCAATGACGCAGAGGTTTTACCAAATAAAACCATAGCAGGGCGATTGACCAACTATTTTCAACTTGAAAACCTGACGCCGAATATCTTACCGTCCTTGGGCACATCGTCACTAAATACCAGTTAAGATTGTCGTCAAACTCGTACGTTATTATAAAAAAGGATGGTTATTATCGTGTTGCAGGTCGTTTCACTGAGGACGGTTCGTTCATCGGTCAGTACGTGCCGGGGGCACGCGTGCTGCCCCCGGCGCCCCCCGCCCCCGCACCCGCCGGCGCACTCGCCCCCGCGCCGCTTTCGCCGCCCTTTCCCCCCCCCCGCCGCCAGCAGCCGCGCCCTCCGCCTCCGGGCAGCAACCACCTACTTACGTTTAAACAACACTAGCCCTCCGCCCCCCCCCCCCCCCCCCATTCGCAACCACACAAAGACTCATCGATACTGAGTAATACGGTAAGCGGTTAAAATTAATTTTTTTTTATCGATCAAACGACTGTCGATAAAAAAAATCGCGACACATACGTAGTGATTGTAAATTAACATTATTTGTTAAAGTTGTGCGCTATCTCTCTCTCTCTCTCCCTCCCTCCCATTTTATGTCTGTCTCTATAAACATAAATATAGATATGTAATGTACGCTTTAATTAATATCGCACGGTCGAATTCAATATCAGCCGTATTAGACGGGCACCGCCGCGCTGAAACGCTATATTTTAAAAATATAAACGTCATTTAACGTAAGAAAACCCTAGTGAAAAATACCTCCCTTAATATAATATCGATATAATTTTGTAAACATTCGTTGTCAAAGATAACACTTCTAGTGTAACCTTTAAGGGGGATTTACACGTTTTTTGCTAGTGATTTAAATGACGTTTATTATTTTAAAAACACCCTAAATCGATATATCATAACATCTTATTTAGTTGAAATCGATTAGTATAGGGGCGTTTTAGGTATTGGCTGATTTCGATGCTTATATTTTTATAGATATTAATGCTAACGATAAATAAAATAAAAATGTCGATGAGATGTGATCGTATCGCAGCTCTCAAGTATTTCCATGTATTTACTTCTTTATTTATGAGACTGATTTTGGAGTTTTTGGCGGGATCTCAGTCTGACATGTAGCGATTGTTTTCTTTGATTCATTAAACTTGTGTACTTGACTCTATATCATGTAATCTTGGTGGCGTTTTGTGTGAAATAGTTTAGTTATTGTGTTCAGGTTAAGTTTATTATAGAAGACAACGCGTAGCATACATTCTGAGGTGCCGACAAAGCTCCATGGAAAGTTCGAGCAGGATAGGCCACCGTTCTGTTGGAGCTTGGTAACGCTGACACAAGATTGAAAATCTTACCTACATGACATTGGCACAAATTGTGTGTACACACAGATTGCCATTAACTAAGAAGAAGAAGAAGAGACTGATTTTAAGTAAAATAGTCTATTTCATACTTCAGCATGTCCTAGTGATGTGACAATGGTCAATATAATTTATCGACACTGGTTATCGGAATCGTTTCCGAGGTCTATTTTTTTTTCCCCTTTGCTATCGATTATTATTAATTCGAACGTTTAGATCAGTTATGAGAAATTAATATAGTGAATGCACGCGGATACGTGTGCAGTATATCGGCGGCAGTACGATGATATCAATTACTTGTAAAATTAAGGATTACGGTAGCTCGTAATGTATTGTTGTTGAATAAGGAAAGCAGCTATTTTTGTGACAGGAAACTTGAGGTAAATAAGCTCTGTGTTCCGGTGGTCAGGCTTATTTCTAAAACTTACAAATATATATATATATATAAGTCGATATAGATTTTATAGCGAACTGTCAGATTTATTTGTAAGCTTTTTCATACTTTTTTTTTTTATTATCAAAGAATTTATTCTTCTAAATAATTATATAAAACGCCGCTATATAATAATATTTTAATTACGGACTATTTAAATTATTGTCTCTCGAGTTATATTTTTGACGGTATTTATAAAGTTACTGATCGTGATAATACATTTTTAGGTTATGACTACGAAAATGTCTCAAAAGATATATACAGCCATTTTCATTGACTTCTGTTTTTTTTTATTAATAATTAATATGCAAAAGTTAATGTGTCGTATGTTTCTTAATTATATATATAAATTTAAAGGCAATGAAAATGGCGACTTTGCCTTCTATAGCTATCTTCTATATAAATAAATAAAAAAAAATACAAAAAAAAAAAAAAAACTATTTTTCTATTTCGCGTAGTTTGGCCACCGGATATATAATAACTTGGTGCTTTGCGGAGATAAAATGCGAATATTCGGATTAAATCATTCGATGTTGTGATCGTGAAACGTGTTTATAAATTATTTTCGAATAAATCAATCGTAATTCTTCTCAAAAACTTTACGAATATTGAAAAAAAAAATAATAATTCAATAATTTTTCCACTCACTACTTTTAAATATTTATTAGCGAGTGAAATGTTCTCTCTATTGCTCTCTTATGGTTATCAGACTTCGCAACTTTATTTCCAGTAATTATGGTTTATTTTCATTGATATTTTAAAAGAATCTCAAAATTATCTTATTCAATTGGTTATAAGTGCTATCGCTAAAATGACATAAAGTTTGTCTGGAATTAATTTAAAGATACAAACTCAAAAAGTACGGTTAATTTCAAACATAAATTCATTTAAAATAAACCGATCTCTGTTTTCGTGTCTCTCTTATAGTTGTATAAGCCATATGCTTGCTTTTTTTTTTAAATTCGAGACCGTATAATTTTTTACTTATATAAATGACAATTTTTTGAAGTTATACATCTTTAGGCCGCGTTATGAAAAAATGATGAGAGTGAAATTTTAAGATGCGCGCGCATCTGTGACACGAAATGAACAGTATGAAGTTGTCTGCTTAACCGCTCATTGAGTCTCGTTAGTCGCGCATGTTGGTACGCTCGTCACCTCTGATCACTGTTTTCATATTTTTTTTTTTTTTTTTTTTTACTTTGACTGAATTTCATTTTCATCGCTTGCCGGGTCTGTTAAATAATTTAGACAGTCGAAACGTATCGTGTAACTGGATTATATCTCGTGTTAGTTGTTAATTAAGGTCAAGGAGTCGTGTTGTCTTGTATTAAGGCAGCTTTTACCGTATTATCGCTTTATTAATATTCCCGCGGACGTAATTGCGTGCGCGCCCGCACTGCACTTCCTGACGTGCGTGTTGTTCGTAAAACATTTTTTTTTTTTTTCAATTTCTTCGCCTTCAAGGTGTCGGCTTCCTAAACGAAACATTCCACGCGGTTTATATAACCATGTTGAGTTTATTATATTATATATATATATATAAACATATATTATTAATTTTGATGTGAAACATCTATAGCCGCACGTAAAACCGATTCCTGGCGTGGCGACGCATGCCGTGGCGACGCGTCGCCACGCTATATGATGGTATCTATATGCAGTAGTGTGTACGGTGCATATTACTTTTACAAAATAATGTCGATGTTTCACATCTGCCAGGCGTCCCGTGACGGTTCACATTTTTTATTATCGTATTTCGATATTTTTTCAGATTTAATCTGAATCATTTAAAACGTACCGGGATATTATTATCTTTTTTTTTTTTTTTTTTTAATAATATAACGTATTAAGTAAATTTCCTCATTTAGAGCTTACACCGTTTGATAATTATATTCATCGCATGGCACTGTTACTCTATCTCTATATTATTAACCCTTTAAGTTTATTGTTAAGATATCTTTATCGTGTCTATTAGTAAGAATTTTAATATATATATATATAATATTAATTAATAATAGGGGAGCCTTGTTCTAACACGAGTCTGTTTTCGTAGCTTTTTTATATACCGTACGTGTTGATTATTGACGGGGGGAAAAAATACAGTTCTCTTTGTGACATGTTTGTTGAGGGAACTCTCGTTTCGCGACGTCGCGTATCGGAGCACTGCCTTTACGAAAATCCATAGAATTCAACTCTGTGTTATGTGTTCATATATATGATTAATCTTTTTAAAAACATCATAGTGTGAATAACGTGAAAATGTGATTTTCATTATTAATCCAGTGTTGCCAGAACAACAACGCATTTTCTTTACAAACTTTCGGGAGGTTAGAATGCATTAGTAGTTCGGTTTTACCAAACAATAATTCAGTTTCGTTTTATTTTACTATTTGTGTGCATTTGAAATGTTTACCTGAACGAAAGGGGTAAATCCGAAATATAAGTTACAATTACAGTAATACCCCGCTTTACGCGAGGGATACGTTCCGAAGAAAATCGCGTTAACTGAAATTCGCGTATATCGAGGTTTATGATTAAACATACGTCAAAATTTAATACAAAAAAATACAAATCATTTTAATCGATCACTTTAATTCTAAGAACGCTTTATGCGATACATACTCTTATTTTTTACGGAAAAATACATCTGTTGTCTCTACATTATGTTTATACGCACTCTTTCGTGTAATGCGAGGCATTTGAGCGCGAAATTTGACATTCGCGTTATAGTGAAACCGCGCGTAACGGGGTCGCGCTAAGCGGGGTATTACTGTACATTTGTAACACTTGAAAAATAATATTGTCATTATTAATTTAATTTAAAATATTTTAACCTCCACAAGAGTTAATATTTAAAAACGTTGAGCCGTTCTCGAGTAAATTTCGTGTTATTGTTAAAATAACTTACGGTAGTGTGTGTTAAATTTTTTTTAATTCAATCTTGTATTAAAACTGCGTCGTTGAAGTCGACGCGGACGTACAGGGTTCGTTCACACACGGCGTAATGTATCCCCACCGCTTTGAAATTTACAATTCATTATTATCGTGTTTTGGATTTTATTTTGTATAAAAATTGAATGTAGTGTGAATGAACCTTGCACCATTCGCAGCGTTAACTGATATATAATAGTTTGTTTATTGCATCTTGTAATCTGGTAGGTAACGTAGTCGTTGTACAATGTATTAATTATTTGACATACGAATGTCTAATTATTTGTGCATCGAAGGATAAAATAACATAATTTAAAATTCACAAAATTTGATTTAAAAAAAAACCATGTTTAATTACGTACGGTTACTCTTCAATACACTCGTAATTATCACTTTATAAGTAATTGCGAAGCAAAAGCTTTTTTAAATAAAAAAAAATAAATAATTGGTGGTATTTGTTAAATTAGGATATATGTTGCATTTAAAATACATATATGAATATATCTCTACATATATAATTATATTTAAAAAAAAAACAAAGTTGAATCATGACAATTGAAATTACTACGTAAATCTCGAATTTGAAAACTCTTTGTTTTACGTGTAACTCGTGCGTAGATATTTTGTTCGCTGAAAACGATCGTTTACGTTTTGGTTTGCATTAAGTAACTGTAATTTATTGTACTATTACTACTACTACGATGGATATTTTTTTATGTTGCATAGAAAATAAACTTTTAAGAAATTATTGTGTTTTTATTTTTTATACCGACTTTTTAACATTTCTCTAGGCCAGTGATTCCCAAAGTGGTCTATATCGACCCCTAGGGGTCTATGACAACGTGCAAGGGGTCTACGTCAGCGAAAAAAAATTTGGGGGTCCATGAAATGAAAATGGGGGTCCACGATAGTGGATCTCAACTCATACACTGATAGTACCTATTTACTTACATCATACTATCTTATAATATCAAAACATATACATTATTTTTGAAAGTACCTATGAAGTAAAAAAATGTATTATATATGTTTATAAAATTGTGTTTAGTTGTAGGATGTTGGTATTCGCTTTGTGGTCGCAATACATTTTGAACTTTAAAAAACCTGAGAGTCGCAGTCTCAGAGCTTCTTGTTCAATTCGTCACTGTATAAATACGAATGTGGGACGTGCATCAGGTTCATCCTTCTCACTAAAAATATTGACTTATGTTATTTTATTTATAGTTTATTTTATCTTTATTTAATGTTACGTATATTTTACATGACAGATACAAAATTTTATTTTGGGTAGTTTTAATTGAAATTCAATTAATAAATGTATGAATTTTTACTGTACTGTGTTTTTACTTTATGTTTTTAACACTAAACTTCACTACAGTTAGAAATTTACAAGAAATCAATATCAGGTAATTAGGGGGTCTACTCAACACGGAAAAACATCCCAAAAAAGTTTGGGGAACTCTGCTCTAGGTCAACGATAAAATAATGATATTAACGAAAAGTAAGTGAGAACTGAAACGGTAGTAATGTATTGAACATTTTATTGAGGTTATGTTCCGGCCTCATGTGACATGACGCTTCCATCGGATACTTTATTCCCTAAAGACTTGCGAAGCTCACATGACGAGTCATTGAAACACCGTCGCAGCTTAAAATGAGAATGTTTGAAGGAGTTATCGCTTTTCACGCTTTTTTCAACATTAATTTTAACCCTTTCACGACCAAGGGAAACATTTTTCTCCAGTGGAATATTGGTGACTGTATATTAAATTATTTGACTTTCAAATTTCCCCACAAAATTCTAAATAAGCTATAGTTTCTAACGTTTACACCTCTTTTTAAGTGGTGGAATGTATTTACGCATTTTCATATATACTCTACGTTTAAAAAAATAAATAATTGAATAGTAATATTTACTCTCCGATATCTTATGGTCCTGAAAGTGTTAATACCTACTTATTACTGTTAGTACTTCATTTAAACCTTAAATTGTATATTTTTAAGAGATATAGACGTGCACGTTGTAGGGTTTATGACCTTGACTTGTAATTGGTGAGTGCGCGAAGATTCGTTCGGCTTGAAATGATTAGACAGGTGCTGAGTAAGCTTGCAATGGATATGTTTGGTTGTTATTTGACTCTATTAATTGACATAATATCTAATCAGTACGTGAACATGTGTCCAACATAAACACTGTTAGTCGGATCATGCATGTGAGAGTACGTACTATTTACACTTGAATGATATTACTATTTTTAAGTATTCATTAATGAAATATTTAATTATGAAGAAAGTGACAATTGTGTGTGTAAGTCAGTCGACGCAAATAATTTTACTCCGCCGGATGACCTTTACATTGATGGATTAATTAGTTAGGCACTAATTCACTGAATTTTACATCTCGTTATTAGCTGCGTACCTACTGGCGTTCGTCTTCTATATATTTTATTCTACACTATCATTCTCATCAGTTGTTATATATATATAATTATATAAAATATTTACTGTAAGCACTGACCTCAATCTCACCTGATGTTAAGTGTCTATGTGGCCTAAGAAACACGCTGAACTTCTTTCTAATGATGCTACCATGATGATGCCATAACCAATGACCAATGATGCCATAGTTATGGTAATTCTTTAGTGGGAAATTTTCAAACTTGAAGGTGGTAGTTACCCAGTCATGCGTTATTAGAAAACACCCTACCACCATGCTGTTGGTTCCTCACGATGTTTCAAAGCTTCAAGCTCATAAAGATAGAACGGGATTCGAACCTACGTCCTTCGAAAGGGTATACGATCAAACTACCACTTGAACCATGTTCGTCATATTAAATCAAAGTTACAAAATATTTATTAAAACTTAACCGGCGAATAAGAAAAAAGGATTATGGATATCGATTCAATAGTTCTCAAATTGTAATCTAATTGTCAGCGGCGGTCCATAGGCGGGAGGAGGGGGGGGGGGGATCTTAAAGGCCATGACCCCTCAAAATTGTACATGACGAATTGTCAAATCTCGAAAAAAATGTACATACAATGAAATCAAAAATAGGTAGGTATTCTAAATAATGTTGAAAAATGGCTAAACCACGATTATTAAAAAAAAGTCTTTGGCTGCGATCTCTTGCAAATTAACGATTGAAGGAAAAAAAACAACACATACACAGAAATGTTTTACACCATAGTAAATAGAGTAAGTTTTTTTTTGTTTTTTTTTAACCTAGCTAATGTAATTAGTAGATAGTAATTTTAGTTACGAAATTTTCCAATTTGGTTATAATTTGTAATTTTATTTCGTCAATATTTTTAGCGCAAGCTACATTTATTAATTACATCTATTTAGTAAAAAAAAAAATAATTTTGACATTACAAACAGACACTTCAATTTTATTTATTAGTATAGATAGTAGTAATACGTAAGAAACACATGAACAAGACACTCTGATAAATTCTTGACAATTTATAAAATTCAAGTTCAATCTGGTTCCTTATACTCAATATTCTAGAAGTATCGTATTACAACCACAAACTCGCCTGATAAATGAGCACTAAAAATCAGATCGACCGAAATATGTTTAAAGAGATTGAAGCATACAAGGTGTTTTTATTTATAACGTTATAATACAAAAAACTAGGCAGCCACGGGGACTCCTGACAGTAGGGAAAAGTTTTTTTTAATGTTTAAATTTCATAACTTGTTAATTTAAATTATTAACATAACATTTGTCTGGTTTTTACATCTATTGGGGGTCCAAGTAATAATTTTGTACATTTTCATATACAGTAATACCCCGCTTTACGCGAGGGATACGTTCCGAAAAAAGTCGCGTTAACTGAAATTCGCGTATATCGAGGTTTATGATTGAACATAGTCAAAATTTAATACAAAAAAAATACAAATCATTTTAATCAATCACTTTAATTCTAAGAACACTTTATGCAATACATACTCTTATTTTTTTACGGAAAAATACATCTATTGTCCTTTACATTATGTCTATACGCACTCTTTCGCGTAATGCGAGGCATTTGAGCGCGAAATTTGAAATTCGCGTTATAGTGAAACCGCGCGTAACGGGGTCGTGCTAAGCGAGGTATTACTGTACATATACATACATAAGCTCACGCCTGTTATCCCCGAAGCGTTAGGCAGAGGTGAAATAGCGAACTACACCACCCACATTTCGCCGAACTTAGTTCCGTTCCAGGTGTGACAGGAGGCGAGCCTGTCCCCATATCGGGCACAAATTCCAGACTCCGGGATGATTCTGTTTAGAAAAATCCAATATCACCTGACCCTACCCGCGGATCGAACCCGAAACCTCAAAATGACAGTATTACCGTAATACAACCACCGAGGCAGTCCATATAGTTTATTCAGAATCAAGACATACGATAGTCTGCGTATGTACGCATTTTATTATTTACTTCTGTAAATCGTCTGACAAACTGTAGCACGTTGACGGGTGACGTCATAGTATTGGTAACAGGAATCTATAAGGTTTTCCTCAGACCCAGAAAAGTTTAACGACGCTAAAGAAATTTTTACTTCATAAATATAACAATCTATACAAATAAATAAAAATGAAGCGTATGTTTATAATTTAAAAAAGAGCAACATTTACTAAATACATATGAATGTAACGGCAAACTATACCCAAAACACAATTTTATGTAATTTTTTGTATGTCTGTCTGTTCCGAGTAATCTCCGGAACGGCTGCACCAGTTCTGACAGATAGCTGAAATTACACGGCATAATTTAGGTTCTTTTTATTTATCGTAAATAATTAGGGTTCTTCGTAAAAAAAATTAACACAAAGTCAATACACAGTTTGATTTTTTAAATAGTTTATATTTGTTTATTGTCATCAAGATAATTTTGTGTGGATAAACATTGTAAATAAATTTATCTCAACATCGACATTTTTTTAGGAAAATAATTAGGGTTCTGTTGTGTGTTAAGTTATTCGCCTGCTAGTAATTTTAAGAGGGATTGAAGTTCCTGATTATTTTTATTTGTATACAATGAGATAATTCATTGAACGTGATAATAATAAAATTGATTCGGATACAATCATTGTGTATTGAAAATGTATTGATATGATTCAAGACATTTGAATAGATTTGCTGTCTTCGAAAACCTGGCATAAGTTAGGTATGAATGAGTTATTAACTTAAACAAATCTGCGTAAATATTAACCCTATGAAACTTATTTTAAAGCTCAAAATAATCTGTTCTAAAATATTTCAAACGCACAACTAAAGTTGGATGTCCAGCAAGAACTGCATGAAATGGAAGACAGCGTAGCGTGACCACTTTTAGTAGATTTCTACTTTTTTAGTAGATTCTGAACTAAAATTATGAACCTTTGATAGGTCGAAATCGTTTAATAGATTTGAGATTATGAAAAAAATACATTTATAAAATCGCAAATACTCATTGGAGACCTATTGTGTTCAACGAGCAGCGGAGAAGCTATTACTGACGTTGAAGAGTTTTAGGCACCATCAGGAAATAATGTCATATTGACAATAAGCCCAAGTTTAAGAAATTGAGGAAATTTAACAAATATTAGCAATATCTTACCGTATCCAATGCAAAATGTAATAACATTAAAAAAAGCCTGCAGGAGGTCTGCAATAAGTACGAAATAGTACAAAGTTTCTATATAATACATTTATGTTGTTCCGATCACTTTGTCGGTCTGTCTAGCGATCTGTCTGTCGACCGTTCTGTCGATATGTCTGTCGGCCTGTCTGTCAATCTATCTCCCGATCTGTGTGTTGATTTATCTATGTCTGTCTTTTTGCAGAGTATGTATTTCATAAAAGTGTTCCTTCTTTACAAATATTTAGTTTAAATCTGAAAGACTTAATTTAAATTAGTAAGAGACTAGACATCAGCCACTATGAAAGAGATAAGAAATATGTATGTCCACTCTCTGAAATGCGCATGCTTTTTTAAACTGATTAAACGCTGTTGACCCGAAAAGCTTTAACAGGTTCACAAGACTGTAGGGCGAGCGCTTAAGGCACTTAGTGTAAAATGACAGTCAGCGCAAAGGGACCAAAATGGTACGAACCTCGGCCTATGTTGAAAATTTCACGAAAATTTACCTTACCTAACCTCACGGTTATATCCATACACATGCTTCCTCAAGAACGAATACATTTCAAAGAAGATAAAATAATATTAATTCCATCATCAAAAAGTATGGTGTGTTTATTATTTTTTATTCTTCCACTCTCACTACGTGCTTCTATACATCTGTAATTTAATATTCATAATCGCGTGATACGACTTTGAAATATACTCTCATCATGCACAAAGAAGTTTCATTTCCAAAATGTAAAAAATAAGATTCGATAGAGACGTTTAGAATTAGAATATTGTAAATTTTCTATAAATAAACCATTTTACATACGAATTTGATTTTTATGTTATATGAAGCACTGTCTGTCTGATAAGTAGAAACTTAGTAGATTTGTAAAATATGTTAGTAGATTTTAGTAGTTTTCAGTGATCCTTTTAGTAGATTTGCTGAAAAAAAAAGTGGTCATGCTGAGACGGCGTGTCAGCCAGTCTGTGTTCGACAACCGCTTAGTTGATACGCGATTCGAGAAAAAAATTCTCTTTTGAAAAACGTCGTAACTTCGCGAGTTGTATTTTTGGTTCATGAAAATATGATATTGTTCAGTGAGCATAATAACGTTTTATTAAATTAAATAAAACTATAAAATATAGGTGAGAGAATGTTTTTATTGTGAAAACTCTTATATGTATTGCGAATATCGTTTAATATAATTCGTGTAGCGGTGGCGGAAAATAAAAGATCGTTGATCCCGCTAAAAGCTTAATTATTCCATTGATCCCTTTCCGAGTGCATTCTATATTTGGAGATCCTGCATTATAAATCGACCGCTTTGTTTCAAATTTGACATAGGTATATATACCTATGGACATAGCTATAGCCAAGATATATATTTTTTATTTTAATTCGTTATCGTATTTTATAATCTCATTGTCCTAAAAAGGCGAAGTGTAGAACAAAGAGATTGTATGTTGAAAAATGTAAACATTGCTATCTTGTAAATGTAAACACTAAACACCATGTGTTATTTATTAAAGGGTTTAACAATAGTCGTTAAGATGGAGTTATAGGGCGCAATTTGCTTTACATTCTATTTAACGCATCATATTAATGCATTTGGCAATTTTATTGGGGAATCTCTTATTTAAGTTAGTCAGAAATATTTGCCGGTGTAAATATTGGAAAGTTGGTAATGATTATTTATTATAATATATTATGTTATGTGTAAATTGAAGCGCTATTAGTAGTGCGGTTGGACTTCGAGTCAATGAATGCAGGTTCGAATCCTATCCAATTCTATAATGGAGCTAAGTTAAACCCACCTCTATGATGTAGCCTGAGCTTTCTGTAAAGGAAGAAATCGTGAGAAAACCATAGCATGGAGTTAGGGCTTTTTGTAACAGTGCCCACCTGGGTAGCTACCAACCTCAAGTTTGAAAACCTGTTACTAAACACCTATAGGTGTGTTCCGGCAGCATATCTTGAGAGCCAGTACCTCTAGGCTTAGTGTGTTTACCATCCTGGTCCACATCGTCACATAACATCAAGTGAGTTTTTGGTCAAAGTATTGAGCCTGTGCATAATCTGTGTAAAAAAAAATTTGTATACCTTCTAACTTTAACGAGTGATGTTTGTATAAAAACGATAATAAGTGATTTTACAGTAATAAATTTGGAAAAATATGGTTTTTTGATTTTCAAAATATTAATTGACAAGCGATCGAACACCTATAACCTATAATTACCACCATTATACACCTAATTACATTTGAATCCTGATTAAGATAAAATCTTTTCATTAAATGTTATAACTGACTTGTTCATTTAAAAATCACAGTACTAGCCAGTTATTAATGGCGCGGCGACAACTTTTTAGTAGAAGTTGTACCTTATTATTCACCATTATTTTTGGATTGTAAGAACATATCTTACAGATTAGACACTAAACAGGTACTTCGTACAATCTATCTATACTAATGAACTAGCTGTGTCCCCCGGCTGCGCCCGCGTGTCGTATACTGCGTTTTAATTTTTTTACGCGGCTCCCTAATTAATTTCGAAAATTAGAAGTACCCTTTGTTACCCAGAGTAACTTCAGCTATCAACCAAAATAAGTCCCGTGGAAATCGGTCCAGCCGCGCCAAAATAATTTAAAAATCTTATTTTTGGTATAGGTTTTGTATATACATACATCTATTTAGTAAAAAATATTAATTTCTTTATTACAAACAGACACTTCTTATAGACGACAGACGTACAGATAAAATTGAAGTCTGTCTGCCTGTTTGTTATGGCTAATCTCCGGAAAGGCTGGACCGATTTGAGCGGAACTTTTTTTGGTAGCCGAAGTTACTCCGCGCTACTTTTGTTCGTCGAAAATAATTAGGGTTCCGCGTAAAAAAATTAAAACTCATAACAATTTAAATAAAATGCGACTCAATCAATAGTTTTACTGGCATGCGTTTAAAAGGAAAATAATTAGGATTCCGTATAAAAAAATAAAACGCAGTGAAGGACATAGGAAAGCGGGCGCAGCCGCAGCCACACAGCTATTAAGAAAATAAAAACAAATATTCATGTAAATTGATATGGCGCATCTTACCTACTCTAAAACCGGATTATTTATGGTATATATTGATCTCTCGAACTGTGTTATTATGTACTTCGTTAATTGATTTCATACCAGTTTTTTATTTATTACACCATAGTTTATCCGTGTTGGATAATTAATTGATTCAAATTCATAGTTGTAAATCAGTGATAAGATCTCCATTAACATAAAGGTTTCAGTATATGATCTTAGTCGGCTTGTCACGATGCGTACTTTGGTTATCGAGTAAATAATTTATAAATCCTTTATATTAAATGAATGGTAATTTTATTTCTATGTAATAGACAGAAACAAAGATCATCCTGAAAAGTTTTAGCAATGAAAGAAGGCAAAATTTTACCGGTAGTCATCGACAACCTGGACGCGAATCATCCATAATGATAATTGCTTCTATCTTTGGCTCTTGGTTGCTTTTTTACTTAACAAAGTAAAAAAAAAAAAACCATATTATTTACCAAACAGTCATAAAAAATGTATGCTAAAATACAAACAAATATACTAAATGAATTTCAGATTATTTTATAGTATAATTAATGTGAAAGTATACCCTATCATACTGATCACTTCACATTTAATTTATATTGATATTCTTTCATTTCATATAATGTCGATAATAGCGTTTAAAAAACCTATTCCTTCCAAGTTTCATGTGAAATGAATGCTGTGTTGAAGACCGCGAGATTTTAAAATCTATTTAGTAACAAGAATAATGTTCAGTGTGAACAAAAAAAAAACGCACGTGGCAAAGAGCGAGAGAAAAAAGGATACTGCAATAATTCCAATGATAAATTTAATGGATGTCATCTTAACCTTATTAACGTATTTTGGTTAACAAAATGTTACGATAATCAACAAAATGAAAATGTAGTTCGTGGATCGCAACATAGATTAAATTATAGTATAGATGAATAAGACTAAAATATGTAAAAATAAATTGAAACTTGTAGTAGTTAGTGGACACGGTGCTTTAGCGGAACGGGGTGAGGGGACGCCCGTTGCCCCCGTCTGACGGATTTTTTTTTCCCTTTTACCTGTTCCCTGAACGAGTATTAACAAGTGCATCGCTCGGCCAGTGGTAACAAACGTTACACGTTTTGTAATTTACAATATTTCTTTTATTTACGCAAAATTATAAACGAAATGTTACTTTGTTGTTATACGTAATCGCTATGTAAAGTGTAATTTAGTGGCGTAGTGGCTGATGATTTGGCACAATGAAATTATGTTTTTTTTTACCTTTATTAAATCACAGAATAATCACATTATAGGTGGTTTAGATTTGTTTATTACAGACAGGCCCGGATATACGATTTTTTCGAACCGGGACAGAAACTTGATAGTGGCGCCCATGTCTTCAAATTTAAAATGACATTAAAAAAATCCAATATATAATGATTATCATTATAAAGAATCCCTTTAAGAAATTTGTACTCTTTATTATCTATTACGTAAAAACTTTTTCGTTTGTGAAAGATTAAATTATACACTGGGGAATACAGCCCCGATCTCTTTCGATTTGGTTGATAGTTTACCAGAATTTTTTAACCATCTTGAAAAAAGTTATGAATTAAAAAAAAAAGACTCCTTTTTTCAAATTCCATGACCTTGTTAAAAATTGGTCGATCGCTACGTTTTGAAGCGGGATTCGATCTCTGCATCTAGTGAAAGATTACTCGACACATGAAAACTTAGGTAGCAAAAGCATGCTGACTACCTGCAAGGATGCGCCGTTAAGCAAAATTTCCGGTTGTTCTGAACATCCTTGCTAGTTTTTTTAAGCATTATAGGAGATCGAGAAGAGGTCACATGCTCTGGTAAATTTTATTCAGTAGATCTGTGTACATCTATATTTTTAACCAGGTCTCCGTTTACTGGGCGCATTGTGGAACAAGTGTTTTTATTTTTAATCATGTTATATTCTGATTTTGGCGCCCCCTGAAAGTGGTGCCCGGGGGTGGGAAGCTGCCTTGCTAGCCCCAGTGGATCAGGGTCTGATTAGAAATATAATTTAATAATAATTGTCAGTTTTAATAGTTTTTTTCGAATTACGTAAAATATTTGAGAATTTTTGTTACAGTATAATAATGTTTTTCTAATAGCTTAATATATTTATTTTCTGTAGTACTGTATATATACAGATATCTAGATCAGAATTTTTAAAGTGATTATTTCTAGTATAGAAAATAGCCACAGTATCGGAAGGGGCCTAAGGCGTAGTCCGAGGTAAATATGTCATTGGAAATCCCGATTTTTTTTCGGTTGGAACTTGTCTTCACGAAAATTAATTGACGAAGTATGTTAATATTTACTAGGTATTTTACCGCATTTGTTTTCTTTGACTTACGTAATAATATGTCCTGATGTTTGGCTATTCGTTATTTAATCAAAAAAATGAAACCCTTATGATGAAAAACCTTAACAAAATCATCGTATCTATGTACACTGTTGATTATGAGACTGACGAGTGAACCGCAATAAGGCTCTAATTGATAATGGTAAAAATAAGTTTATTGACGTCACCAATGTCAATGTCATTGATCGCAAAATACTGATACAGTTGATGCTGTTTCAAGAAAATAATCTAGTCTTTCATTTGGTAATAAACTGTATAATACTATTTAGATATACGATTTTTCTAAGAGAACGCATCTACAGAATCATTAAGAAATCATACAAGTACCTACCTGATTTACGGTGTGTTTTACAATTGTTACTTAGTAACTTGCAATTTTAATTAAAAACACGTGCTTATTTTAATGTTCCGTTCCTTTAAAACAAAAAATAGAATAAATTATTACAATTATTAGCATTACCTATATGCTTGTCACTGCTTGTCAATTAATTGTCTTTATCTATTTATTTTTTGTTTAATAGTTAGTGCTGAGCTTTATTTCTTTTCACAACAAATTGGAAACAGCTTTTATCGTCAGATTCTCAATTTTGTTCAATTTCCAACACAACGGTGAAAATTCAAATCTTGCCATAAGTATGAAGGTAAAATAATCTCAAAATTGATCATCTAGATCTAAAAAGTACACAAAAAATTGTCAAGAGAACCGAGTACTTTCTTTATTATGTACATCAGTGAAAAGGTATATTGTAAAGGGGCGCTTATAAATGGAATTTGTCTATTATTTTTGTTTGCATTTTATAGGCGAAATAAAACTATTTACAAACTCGTAAATTGAGGATTATATTGGCAGATAATGAAAAAGATAAAGTATTTACCTACGTAAACGTTGAAAGCAATGCTCCCAGTTATTCAACTAGCAGAGACGATGCTACTGTATGTATTATCAAAATATACCATTATCAGCAGGATGTGCAAAACGGTTGGCTGCGTTTCGCGAACTTTTATTTCGAATCGTTTACGCAGCTTATCTTTCGACCGACAGAATGCCTGTATGTACAAGTTTATACGATCACTATATCGATTTCTATATTATAATAAACAATTTTAGATGTTTGACGGTGACATAACGTTCCGCAACGGTTAGTTAGTTACCTTACCTCTAGAGGTTGGGGTATTGTCTCATGACGTTCACATCCATAAACTAAGTAACAAAATGTATAGGTAATAAAACCTGGCCAAGGAATATGGATGTCCATCCATCCATCCATTCAACTGAAAGACGTCCACTGTTGGACAAAGGTCTCTCCCCAAAGATCTCCACGACGACCGGTCTTGTACCATCCGCATCCAGCGGATTCCTGTGACCTTCACCAGATTGTCAGTCTATCTTGTGGAGGTCTACCGACGCTACGTCTACCGGTGCGTGATAGCCATTCCAGAACCCATTGTCGCCATCGGGCATCGGTTTTGGGGGCAATGTGCCCAGCCCACTGCCATTTATATTTAGTAATGTCGGTTACTTTGGTTTTCCTGTGAATTTCCTCATTCCTGATTCAATCACGCAGTCGAACTCCAAACATAGGTCTCCCCATTGCCTTGTGAGCAGATTTGAGCTTTTTTATTTACCTCGTTATGAGCGACCACGTCTCAGTGTCGTACGACATCACTGGCAACACACACAGTTCAAAGACTCTTTGTCTGCGGCATGCTAAGACACTGCTGTATTTCGGACGAGAGGTTGTGCGTAGCTTCCCGAATATGGATATAATAAAATATAAACAAGTAATATGAGACGATTTATTTGTTCGCTAATCAGTGGTTATAAACCAACGAACGCACAGGCAAACAGAAAATAGTCCCTATTACAAATTACAACATGTAAGACTTTATTTAGAAATTAATTTGTCTTGCGAACTGAGTAGAAATTGCCTCTTGTAGGCGTAATTACAAAATAAATCATCAAATAACACATTAATGTGCTGTAATTATTATTAATTAATAAGTAAAATAAACCGATGATGTTATCTTTATAAGTTATATTTATCATAAATTCTTATTAACCATACGCCATTTTGTCTGTTTACATATAAATAAAGTGCTATAGATAACAAGGTACTAAAGATAAAATAGAATAGTTTTTTGCGATTAATTTTCTATTTATTCTAGAAAATGATAAGTGTCACAAACGCTATAACGCAGAGCAGTTGCCAACACTACTTGCACTAATATGCTTCTAATGGAGATTAATCGACATAGATATATCAAGGCGACGACGTATATTTAAGGCTTTAAATCTTATTTTATAGGATATAATATAAACTACATTTTTATGGATACTTATAATTAAAAAAAATGTTAGTATTTTTTAATAGCGTTAATAAAGACGTAGAGAATTTTTATAGTCGTTTACTTGTAAATAATTGTTTTAGTTTTAGAAAATCCTATGTTATTTGATGCATACATTTTCAGCACAGAACAACGACTAAATTGAATAATGAATTATTAACTATTCTCGTAGACAAATAGGCGTTGCTTTTTAGAACATGTTATAATTAAAGAAAATATTATTGCGTGCTTTAATTTCTGTCATAGATAAAATTGTTGGGTACCCCTACGAATAGAGTTATCGGTGAGTCTTTTTTTGTTAACACCTTTTTATACTTATAATTCGGGACATCGGGAGCGAGTAGAGAGTGAAAAAAAAATGGAAACAAGTTACATACACATTACTTTTTGACAGGGGAAATTTAATGAAGTCGTCTGGTTTTTATGTGCCGGGCAGTTTCTCACGGTGATACCATTGTGGAAGCACGTCCCGAACGGGCCCAATCAATTATGTGTTAACTGTGAACATTTTGAGGTTTTTTTTTCTTTCTCACTTGTTTTTTTTTATTTTATGGCTGTAGTCCGATTCTGTGTACGGTCGACAAACAACAAATTATACGCCGTTTAAGCACGCCTGTTGTTGGTCTATAGTTTTTTCTCGCTTATTATGTGTATAATTATGATGACTAGTTTGTAATAACTTTAACTCTGGGACTACAATCTTTCTTTAATAAAAATGCATTTAAGATATAGTCAACATTGATTTAGATTCTAAAGTTTGCAATGATTGCAGCCGTTTGGAATGGCCCGTGGCCAACATGATTCTTTTTTTATTTTTTTATTAATTAACATTGTTGATTTAAAGAGCCGTAACAACTTCACTCGGGTTTTGTGGCATGCTAAGGATTATGTTAGGAAAAAAGTCCCTTACAGAACAGATAAACCTAGAACTTATTTCCAATTACCCCTCCGGCAGCAGCCCAAGACATGTTCCGATATCCGACTGGTTTCTGTAACCGCCATCAGCGAGATACAGTGGCTCTTTCATGCACTATCACAACACGCATTACACTGCACAACTATCTTGCACAGTACACGCAGGCACATGGGATCAGTAAGGGTAATTAACTTAGGTTTAGCTAGGAAAAAAATCCGCGAAATTTACATCACTCGTAACAGAGCAACGGAATTTAGTGAATTCGAAAAACTAAATGATTTAAATATTTTAAGAAATTCCAGTATAATTTTTTTTGGACAATCAAACAAACCTGTTGGAGATTTTTTCGTTTGTTTGTAATCATGATTTGTTTTTTTTTTTTTTATAGTATGTTGGATGTAATTGTCCACAGAATGTGGCATTCGGCATCGCTGGGCGCGCGTTTATGCGCAGGAGTAGCGCTGGCAATGTCGCTGTCACTCGGCGCCGGTCGCCGTGACTACAAGGACCCCGAGTCGCGGCAACATGACATCTCGATGTGGATCGACGAGCAGCAAGTGCGAATGTTCAGCGGTAAGACTAACTAACACGCAATCTTACTCGATATTCGACATTTAGCCTGTTCACAAAACTAAAGTCAGGAACGTTTTTTTGTTTTATATAGACTCAACCGGTGAACGAAGAAGAAAAGTTTTTTTTTCGTTAACTCTCGACTCAACTAATTGACTATAATATCAACCTGATGTTATGTGACGATGTGTTCCATTATGGTAAATATACTAAGCCGAGAGGTATTGGGTCTCAAGTGATGCTGCCAGAACTCACGTATTGGTGCATGATGACAGGTTTTCAATCTTAATGATGATAGCTGCCTAGACTGGAATTATTAAAATATGTCCTACCACCTTTCTATATACCCTCATGATGTTTTCTTTCACCGAAAGCTAAGGCTACAACATAGACGTGGGTTCTAACTTAGCCCCATCGATGTGAAATCCGACCGCAATACCAACTGAGCCATAATCGCTTCGTATCATTAGTATAATCATAGATTTAGAAATTTATCAACGACTTCGTTAGTTTATGAGTAATATGATTAAATAAGTAAATATCCTTCTTTTTTTGTGTTAGAATTGATGATTAATATTTAACTGAAACGATTTAAAATAAATATGAAATGACTGTCATATAAAAATATAAATACATTAGATCATTTTATAGCACTTTCTTGATCAGCTAAAACAAGTAGAGAATTGTCTTATTTCCTAGCCAATTTAAAAATGTATCCTATAACGTAATGTGCATATAAAAAAAATAACAATATAAAATATAAAAAAATAGAATTGTAAAATCTTCAAGTAAAATTTGAACGAGCATCGCTTGATTTTTTGAATATAAAAACAAAGCACAATGCCGGCCGTATGCCCATCATAAGCATAGAACAATCGAAATACAATGGTGACCACAGAATTAATCCGACGTCGCAGAGAAAAACACTGTTCTATGTTAAAGTTACACAGTAACAATGATAAGGGGCCGATTAAGTATACCTAACGTGAGCATAAATTAATAAGCATAATAAAAACAAATACAAAATAATTAAAAATGATTTTTTTTTTAAATAAAGTAATATGCATAATATTGTTTTATAAAATAATAATAATAGTTTACAAAAATAAAAAAATATATTAATCTAATGTAACTTAATGGTGAGTATTTAGTTATGTATGTACTATTTTACTATATATATTTGAACCTAGCTAATGCTGTTAACCTGAAGGGCCTTAACAGCTTCACAGTAACTTTGTGGGCGAGTGTTGAAGGCGCTCGCCACGAAAAGTAATGGGCACAAGGGTGCGAACCTCGGTTTGGCCGCTACCTGAGTTTGAAAACTCCAGCGGAGTTTTAATCCTAGCTAAACTAAATCCACTCTCTCCATTCCGCGTTTGAGATAACTTATAAACATCTCACAAATATATAATGGTTGGCACTTTTTCTTGAATGGGATTATAAGAACCCTTTAATAAATTCGTACTCTTTATTATCTCTTACCTAATAACTTTTTCATTTGCGTGATATGAAATTACATAACTGGAGAAAATAGAGTAGATCTAAATTCAGTAGATCTATGTACGTCTAAATTTTCAACTAGGCTCCCGTACGCTAGGCTCCGGATTGCTCCCTCCTAGATCCCGGGCTGCTCTTCGTTTGTTTTGCCTAAATTGAATGAAATTAGATGCGCTAGTGAATGATTTTATTTTATTTTACAGGTATATCCATGCAAGTGTTCGCTATAATGAACGGTCACGTGTCTCCGTACGTTTTGGATCCGAACTTTTCAAATAAACTACCGATAATACCGTCCGAGGTCGGCTACGTTAACTTCACGTGGCGGTCGAAGAAGCGTTATTATTATAACTTTGACACTCTGACGTCATCGGACCTAAAGATACTGAAGCCTCCGCTGCTATCAATAAAGACTCAAGGGCGGGTGCCTAAAACATCGAAAGGTAAATTAATGCCGACGAGGGCGTTTCCTGTTTTTGTTTATTTAAAAAATAATACTATAATATTGGGTGCTAAAGTGGGGAGGATTATAATTTGCTCATTTTTCATGACATGAGGATATGAATGGTGATTACGTTAGCAATATTCACTAATTAATTTTGTTTTTGTTCCAAACTATGCTAATGCTTCCGTAAACATGTGGCGTAGGAGGTTTACTTAATATTGTTGACAAGAGGAAAGGAGGATCTAAAATGTTTTTGGATACAGTAACCTGTTCATTACAATATTGTTACTCTGTACTTTTTTTCAATCTATCATTCATCATTCAATCTATCATTCAATTATTTATCTATAGACCTATTTAACGCGTTTTACTGTCGCATTTTTACTAACCCACCAGGTAGACGTTTAGAAGAACTTTACTGACAATAACACTTGTAGTTGTTGTTTTTAGGGGTTGACCACAATCTCACCTGATGTTAAGTGATGACGTGTCATAAGTTGATGCATGTTAAGCTTAGAGAGGCTGAATCTCTGCCTATATGATGCCAAATGAACAATGCCATATAATCATGCCAGCAGAGTAGCGGGTAGTGCGGCCGGATTCCACGGCAATCGACGCGGGTTTAATCCCCACCTATCCTACTCTAACATCGGCCTGAGCTTTTGGTGAAGGAAATCATCGTTAGGAAAACTTAGCATGGTGGTAGGGCCTTTTCAAATGATGCCCGTCTGGGTTGCTACCACCCTCAAGTTTGAAAACCTGTCGCCAAATACCAATAGGCGTGTTTCGGCAGTATCACTTGAGAACCAGTTCCTCTAGACTGTGGTTACCATTCTGGACCACATAGCCACTTAACATCAGGTGAGATTGTGGTCAAAGCACTAAGCCTATACCGTGTAAGAAATTTTAAGAAAAGTTCGGACTCATTGTACCGTAGAATGATATCCAAGGTGACTGTCATTTAAATATATCGGTAGTGTATTATTATTTATTACAGAGTTCAGTATATTCTTGCCGTGCGTCGGGAACAGTAGCGGCGTGGCGACCTTCGAAATAGGGCTCGTTTTAAAAAACGGCCGAGGTTTACCGTTAAAAGGCACCCCGCTAAGATTAAACCTTAAGAAGGAATGCGCACAGAGAGGTGTGTATTTAGAAAGGACAGGTATTGTATCGCCAACGCATTTTTAACAATTGCACGTCTGTGTTTTTGATGTTGTTTCATCTCTGGAATTTTTGTATGATGGCCGTAGACGAATATTGGGTTTTAGTGATTTTTTTTATTAAAAACTTTTACCATTATGTACAGTGACGTAATTTAATTCGAATTCGAAACGACGTTTGAAACATGTATTCCAGTGTGAAATATAATGTGGATTCTAAATTTTGGGATGGTTTTTTTTTCTTTTGTAATTAGTAACTGATATTCTTCCCACTTCTGTTTATGGGTTTGTATTTATATACCTAAACTTATAATTGGTTGTCTCTTTCTAGTTCTTTTAATATGATTAATTCTCACTATAAAATACGTTATTTCACGTCAAACTTATTTTCCATTTTACTTAAGCATAAAGTTTCGTGATAATATATTATAATTTTCTTACAAGCACTATTTTTCCATATTCTGAATTAACATTTAAAATAATAAAAGACTCATAATTTCGCATACGGCACGTGTTATAAAGTAAATAACTTAAAATTTATCACGTAAATTCAATGAGCTTTCAAAAACACAGACGTAGTATCGCTTATTTATTAAACATAATAATTATTTAAAATAGAAACATTTTAACATTTCCCCCTTGTATATATAAATTATCATTTCACCTATTCGCTCTAATCAAGTGTGAATTTAAGTTTTTGAAAATTATCATCAGTAAGCCACTAAAACATTGCATTTCATGTATCACCAGCTCATATTGTTATGCTTTTGCTACTAATAATAACATTTATGGTTAGACGGTATGAGCGAACTTCACTTACAAGAATCAACGATCGTTGCAATGCGCCGCACAGTACGTCATCATAATATACTGTTTTTGTTTCAAAATTGCCGATTGACTTATAACATCGATTCGTAACATTCATATATTTACTATAGAAGCTTCTGTCTAAAGTAAGCTTCACATAGAGATAATAGTTTGAATTAAATCTTTTCTTATTATTTTTTGCCATAATAAATTATTAAAAGATGATCTGTCTTAAAGTAATTCATTTTCTTTGACCGAACTTGTAAGCAAACTTTCGAGTAGTAACTCACACATTTCGAGTAGTGTTCGGAATTAATGGCGTTGTTTCTAAAAGGCTTCTAAGAGCTGTAGCTGAACTTGGCATTATTTCTTACGACCTTAAGATATTAATATAATGGCTTGCAACACAACTATAATTATGGTAATTCAAACTTACAGGAAATTTCTCTAAATTCTCAGTGTTGTTTATTTACTGTTGCCAAATTACTATACTTATACTGTAGTTTGAAAAAAAAAAAAAACTTCAAGTCTCATGAAAAATCCTAGCATACTTATTGTTATCTTAATTATGTGTGTAAATAATTGGTATAAAACGTTGAAGAATCTTAAGTACATATATGATAACAAGATCAACGTTCGAGTCTTTTACGTTTACAGAAACAGAAAAATCGGCTTTAATTTTTTTGCACTAGGACAATTTACTTGCACTTTGCAACGTCACTTTTAGCAAAATACTCATCAGTTAAATATCGCATTAAAATAATTTTAAAATTGTATTACCTTTCTATTCAAGTAGATATCACTAGGAAACCATTGAATCGTGTAAATTAAGGACTTATGATACACGTTATTATGCCTTTATATAGGACGCAAATAGTAACTAAAAGGTTATAAATAAAATAAAAAAGATACAGCTTTGTTCTAATCCTGTATAAAGTATATTCGCGTGAACGTAGTTAACTGCAATGTTAGACGTATAATAATGTTATAAGTCAATCGGTATTCATCTGTCGCCACCTTCAGTCTCAAGACTCAACTCAAACAATACGGCTATTGGTATTTTATTACAGTTTTGTTTCTTGGTTTTATTTATGGCAGGTTATTCGTGTTTTCTCGTACTATATTATTGTATAATTTAAACAGAATTATATTTTAATGTCTACTTGAAATATGATATTGTTTTTTACTACATTCTTGGTAAAGTTAAATACTTTCTTTTTTGTTGTTAAAATTAATGAGTATATTGTAATAGTGGTGATCTATATTTTGAATGATAAGTGATTCGGGTTATTCAGTATTATATTGTATTCTTTAATTCGGTCTCTTACTGACGCAGTTTTTAGATTAATATTTAGTCAGTGAACTAAGATAAACTTTCGCCGTAGACCAATTAATAGGTTGTATGAACAGCAAACGATTTTTATACCTACAAAGATTGTATGTCTTCAGTTCAGGTTAATAACTATAAGCTTTATCCATCATTACCCTTTACTAATATGTCATGTGTGTGCTAAGAAGCCTGGCCGAGTACAGTCAGGCTATATATTAACATGAATGTGCGTTGTTTTTCCGGGCGCCTTTCCGCCGAGTACGCTGACTGGGTGCTTACGCGATGCCTCTGCTCACAGCATTTACGTTTTTAGGTTTGTACCCTTTGCTTATTGCTTTCACATCATTTTGTTTCTCTAAATATATTCTATGATTACCTTTATTTTTTTAAACTCGATAATTATGATTAAATAAAAGTTCATAGACAGTTATTTTATTAATCAACAGGTAATCATCGACAGTTTTATTACTATACTAGCTGTGCGCCCGCGTTTCATATAGTCTTTACTGAGTTTTAATTTTTTTATACGGAACCCTAATTGTTTTTTTAGTAGTATTAAGATAAAGAAAAATATATTTCTCGTTAATTCAAGCACTTACCCGTAAAACTGCATTGAATAGGATTTTATTAAATTTTTTAGTTTTAATTTATTTTACGCGGATCTCTAATTATTTTCGAAAATTAAAATTACCCTAAGTTACTCAGAGTTACTTCAGCTGTCTAACAAAAAAAGCCCCGTCAAAATTCGTCCAGCCGTTCCGAAGATTACCCGGAACAAACAGACAGACAGATAAAAATTCTAAATATTCTATTTTTGGTATTGGTGTCGTATATACTTATTGTATTTATTACATCTATTTAGTAAAAAAAATTTAACACACCAATTTTATTTATTAGTATAGATATAGATAATATTGGTGTTTGGTGGTTATTTTTTTATTGTTTCAAAAACAGACTATAAATAAGACTGGCCACTGAATTTAATCAAAAATAAATAGCTTATAAGCGTTTTAATTGTATCATACCTCTAGGTGTTTTGTATAAGTTCTATACGGACATTCGATTCGATCACAATACTCTCAATTGTAACCAAAAATTTAAACGCTTGTATTTCAAAATTTTCTTAGCCGAATTATTATCTATTATTGCACAGTTATACTGGCAAGTATTTGAATTTGTCAGAAATTATTAGTAGTGAAAATAATTAGGGTTCCGTTTACATAAATTAAAACGCAGTATAGAATATATGAAACGCGGGCGCAGCCGCGGACACACCGCTAGTTCTCAGTAAAGTTCTTTTAAACGGATGAAAATAACTACGGTTTTATGCAGTATCTTATAACAGAGGTAGTATTCGGACTATTGATCAGGTCCCGATCCGGAATGTGATAAGAAGTGCGCGAACCAGGGCTGGTGTAATCAGGAGAAGATATGCCAATGTCCTGACGGTTATATGGGGCAACACTGTCGGACCGCCCTCTGCTACCCCCAGTGCATGAACGGGGGTAACTGCACGGCCCCCGGAGTGTGCTCCTGTCCGCCGGGGTACCAGGGACGCAACTGTGAAGGAGGTGGGTACAACAACTTACTCAGTCGTAACACCTTGCATTTGGCTGGAACTAAACTATACGGCCTTTTTATATCACACTATACGCCATATAGAAATGTATTAATGTGTGGATTAATTTAAAGTCTTTCTTTTTCAAAAAATTATGTCGTAACCGTTCAAAAACAATATAAAATGAAATGAGTCTATCATAACTTACAAATTTATTTGTCATAAAAATAAACTATAGTCATCACACAATACTTATTGTTATGTAAAAACAGAGTATAGACAATAATTTATTATCTAGTAAAAATTCTTTTAAATACAACAGTCATTTAATAATATTTATAACATATAACATAATAACTATTTATAATACAAAATATACTAATCTGAGGTTTGAATATTTAGGGAATTTGCTTAGATATTCACAGAAATATTATTTAAATGCTCAATCTGATTATTAGGTAATTAATTGAAACGTGTTTAAATTACATAAACCATATTAATGATGGATTTGATTTGTTACGTGTGAATTTAGCAAAACAATAAAAAAGGATAACTGATGGAAAATATATTTGAAATGTTAGGTTAATGGTGAATAATTCGGGTTTTAATTTATTGATTTCGTGGGGTGTAGTTTTGCTATTAAATTCAATTTAATGTTTGGAAGTTCAGAGTTATATGAATTTTGAGCATTGTACGTCATGTTTATTACATACTTTACGGTTAATAAATAAATTAACCTATAAAATTCTCAAAAGGGTAAACAAACGAAAGATACATCAAAGTATGTCCAGCTATTTCGGAGATAAGTCACGAGAAAGAAACAGATAGATAAACAGGTAAAAATATTTAAAAAAATTACCCGTGTTTTAGCTTTGTTCAAGTTGAAATAACCTTAAATTTTATTGCAAAATCAAAAGGCGCATATTTCAATTTGTTATTTTATTCATATCATATAGATGAGTTCAAGTGATATTATGGGGAATACTGATACATTGTTTTTTTTTTAAATAATAAACACTTACAATATTTATCTTCTAATCACGATCGGACAATAAATGACTATGCGTTTTAAAACGGTAACATTAATACAATGAAAGAAATAAGGAACGTAAAACAAATCAAATTTCTTTGGATAAAGCAATGGCGGCTTTGCAACCGGTTTTGATGACCTCGGTCAGGGCTTTATAGAAGGGAGCCTGTTCGGCGCCGTGGTCGATGCCGGTGTCGTGGTGCTCCTGCTCCTCGTCACGGAACTTGGTGATCGTGTTCAGGATCTCCTTATCGATGTACGGATCCTGCATGAGGGTGCGGAGCTGGTCGTTGTAATGATCCACTATAACCGTCTCGACAGCGACTGTGCAAGCCATCGCCGCCTCTTTACCTAAAAGGGCTGTGCCTGGAAACAATTTATCTGAACTAACATGCTAAGTATTATCTTAAGTTATGCGGCGAGAATAGACCAATGGCCTTGCTTATAGATTTCAAATGTTACTCTGCTTTTTGACTATTTTACTTCATATTAAGTGACGATGTGGTCCAGGGTTATAAAACACACGCATAAATAGAGTCACGGTCCTCTCGAGTGATACGAACACCCTACTGGTGCTTGGCTGTAGGTTTTCAAACTTGACGGTGATAGTTATCCAGGCGGGCATTATTAGAAAACGTTCTACCACCATGCTATGTTTTTTTTTTTGACGGGGGGAAATGCATTTACGCACTGCCCTTACCCATTGCATTAGTGAGACCGAGGTCCCCCAATGCAATGGGTAAGGGGGCACGGAGGGACGAGTTCCGTGCCAGTGTGGGACTCAAACCTGGGCGAGAGCCGCCCGGGAATACCCACTAAAACCCCCCGGGGCCGTCCACCGCATTTAGGATGGGGGCGACACGGGGTGGCTTTCGCAGTCACCGCGTCGCATGCTATGGTTCCCTCGCGTCCATTGACGCGGAATCCGAAACCAGACTACCACCTGATCCACCATCGTTTCAAAAAAAAACCGCAAACTTCGCATTAGATAATAGCTAAAAGTTTTATATGAACCATTTAGGCAAATTATCGTTGACGCGAGCAATTGAGGCGTTCGTCAATAGTCAATCAATGTCGTTAACAGACAACGTTGGCGTTTGTTAGGTTTAAGAATTCTGGAGCGACGCGGTACTTGCGAAAGCCACCCCGTGTCGCCCCCATCCCAAATCCGGAGGACGGCCCCGGGGGGTTTTAGTGGGTATTTCCGGACGCTTCACGTCCGGGCGAGTCCCACACTGGCACGGAGTCGTCCCTCCGTGCCCCCTTACCTATTGCATTGGGGGACTTCGGTCTCACTAATGCAATAGGTAAGGGTAGTGCGTAAATGCATTTCCCCCCGTCAAAAAAAAAAAAAAAGGTGTAGGAATTCTGTAAATAGGATTGTGTTAACAAAATACCCATGTTAACGCCATCTATTATCATATATATTTTCTGAGTTATTTCTTGTTTATATTGTCTATACGCCCCCGCTTTATTTAGTCTATGTATTCATTATCCCTTACTCTTCCTATTAAAAAAAAACGGAACGCGAACACGCAACCGCCGCCGCTGTCTCTCGTAATAATATTTAAAGTTCACATTAATAACCCGATTATATTACTAAATTACGAGAATATAGAACAATCATAAAGTAAAGTCAGGTGGAAAGTTAACTTAGGTAGGGTTAGTGCGTAAATGCATTTCCCCCCGTAAAAAAAAAAGGTAGAAAGTTAACTCTGAACCAGCTAGATCTAAGGTTACTAATAAAGGTAAGTTCCGTTTGCTTCTTTCAACATCATCCTTCTAGATATTTCCACCAACAACCCATATTTAACCCTTAGATGTTTTAGTTACTAAATAATATTTATTCTCTTAGTTTTCAATGTTGGGCACATTTTTTAATACATTATTGTATTATTGATTCTTGTATGTAAAGTGAAATTTCTTGTTGTCCGCTTTCATCAATGATGGTCAATCGATGACCATGAAATAGATTGTCAGTTTCTTTCATTCAAAAGAGCCAAACTATTTGAGTTTAACTGACTAATTTCAAAGAAAGGCGTTCTCAATTTTACCATACATTCATACAGCCAAGACTCACCAGCTCCGAGCATAAATCCAGCGACGTTCCATATAGGGGTCATGATAGTAGGGCGCACTCTGTATTCATTGATGAGCTCCTCAAACTTCTCTCGGTGTTTCTTCTCCTGGTCCCACATGTGCTGGATGAGGGGACCCTCGGCCGTGCGACCGAGCACAGCCATCTGACCCGCGTATATACGATCAGCGCCTAATTCACCGGCATGGTCCACTCGGATTATTTTATCCAGCTGTTCCGAACGCGTAATATAGAATCCGATTAATCTTGATACTTGAAGCTAAGCTGTTGATCATCTTGAGCTTTCGGAGAAGGGAAACAACGTGTGAAGCCATAGTATTTTGGCTAGCTACCAGCTTCAAGTTTGAAAATCTGTCGTTAGTGTTATGTATCATCAGTATTACTTGAAAACCAGTCACTTTAAGCATAGCATGTTATATATAACATGTCGTCACTAACAATCAGGTAAAATCAGGTCACTTAAAAATTGAGGTAAAAAGCTAAAACCTATGGAATATTTAAAATATTCTGACAATATTATTTTAAATGATTTCTAGTATTCAATACGTCTTTATCGGGAATGGCAGAATAGTGGTTTCATTCCCGACCTTCAATCCAGAGCAACTTACGAGTTTCTCACCTATATGCAGTCGTCATTGTTCTTAGACTATACTTTATTTAATATCAGATGAGGTGAAGACATTATAACTAATTCTTTTTTTTTAATTCCAAGTCTTTTGTAATATATACTGTAAAAGGAGAATATTGAATCTTTAACTTTATCGTAGAAACTTAAGACACATGAAATTATATGTACATAAACTTACGTGCGGATTCTTTTTCCAATATGGCCTCGCGCTGCTGTTTGTGTGGGCTCGTCTGACTTGATGGAGTAACAGTGGACGCATTATAACGACTTGTCTGTAACAAAACTATTTCTTTTTAACATTTTGATGAACTAAGTGAATCATTAATTCTTTACCTTGCAGAAACATACGTGTATATAATTATGAAATGAAATTCGATCAAAAGTTGGACGTTTATGTCTTTTGACGTTGAACTTTTCAAAAAAAAAATACCTGTAAATGAGGAAAAAAAAAATATTTTCATCATTTACTAAAAGTGTACAAGATCTTATCTGTTTTTACAGTAACTAATTTTGCAAGTAATATATTCTTGTTCCAGGAATCTGCTCGCAAAAGTGTCTGAACGGCGGTAAATGCATACAGAAGGACACTTGCGAGTGCTCCAAAGGTTACTACGGACGCAGATGTGAATTCTGTAAGAATATATTCGCTACTAAAATCATAATAATAAGCTTACTAAACAAAGCCTAATAATTACTCAGTGACGTGGGTGACGTAAAAGCGACTAAGGGATAAAACCAGAGAATGGGCAGCAGCATCCTCTGAGTATCACAAATACCTACCGCGACGGCCAACCCGCCTGCCAAGCGTGGTGATTATGTCACCCCCCCCCATATTGGGGGAGACCTATGTCCAACAGTGGACGTCTTACAGTTGAATGGATAGAAAGGTGGATTTGACAACAATGATGCATGATGTTAAGTGTTGACGTACACATGCTGAGCCTAAAAAGATTTATCCTGAATTGATAGGTGGGCATTAGAAAATGTCCTTCAACCGTGCTGTGGTTTCAAATATTTTGAAGATAATTCAATGGTGGTGTTGTATGTGTGACACAGCGAAATGCGTGATCCCCTGCCTGAATGGAGGTCGTTGTAAGGGAGTGAACAAGTGCCGGTGCCCGGTGGGGCTCGGGGGTAACCATTGCGAAGTGGGGAGGCGCGGTGGGGAGTGCTCGCGTGGCTGCAAGCACGGCACCTGTCTCGGCGGCGTCTGTGTCTGCGAAGAGGGCTGGCGCGGCCGGTTCTGCCATCGATCTTCTGGTCAGTGCATTCCACACACTCACACATAGCGAAACAACTATTTTAAAATGCTCACGCTGTCTAATAGAAATCCCCTAAAACCGTATATATATAGGTATACCTATAAATATGTTTATTTGCGTAGATCATGAGATAGACTGACCATTTTCAAGTTATGGTGTTTTATTTTCTTGTAATAAAAAAAACATTAAACTTTAGCGCATAACTTGAGAGTCACTACATCATTCTTTTTTAAATCATTCATGCATTCTTTGGTCAGATTTGACTATATATTTTGTTAGTATATGGAAAAAGTGTGAGAATTATTGCAAATGAAGTCAACATAAAAATGATCAACATTTATCTTACAATATTTTAACTAAACCATAAAATATTTTCGGGACAATCCATCCACCAATGTTACAGTATATTAATTAACTTTAGAATTTTTTTTAAAATAATGTATATCAATAAATATACGTATAATAAATTAATATTATTATATGATTAACTCTATATAACCCATTCCAGGGTCATCAGAAGAGTCCAGTGAATTCAAGAGACCACGATAATGTTATATTGACGAGCAAGTCGAAATTCTACTTAATGCATTTAACATTATAATTATTACTTTACTAATGTTAATAATGATTTAGTCATATAGATTTAAGTACTACGCCATTTAGTTACTATGTATTTAGATGTAAGTATATGCAATAATATGAATCAATGGTGATTATTAAATTTCAAGTTGTTTTATTTCCTTGTATATAAATACCATATTAACAGTATGTAAGTTAGATCAGGTCTCTGAGTGCAAGATGCTCAAGGGGTCACAATGGTGTCCCAAGATGGCGTCGCGAACGATTTTACTTACATCAAGAATATACAAACTATTAAAGATTTTATTATCATTACCAGTAGTACAAAATGTTTTATTGTATTAAAAAAGTTTTTTTTACATTTAATTTTAATAAATTTACATCCTTCTTTTAAAAGGAAGCTCCCAAAAAAACTACAACACATACAGGGAGTCATGGTATAAAAATTTTGAGGACCCCAAATAAACATATTTATCTTGTGAACCAAGAGTTTTGTTATCAACACAGAAAGAAAAATTTCTCTTATAATCCTGATTATCATTTCAGTTCCAGTGTTTGAAATATCTGACTACAATTATGTATATCATGTCCGGTTCATTCCTATCACTACTTTTCCCATTCCTATTTCAGATTAATACATAAATTAATGGACATGAGTAATGAAGAATCAAAATCAGTAAAATAAAGAGGTGGTAAAGTAAGGAATAGATATATTGCAGTATACAAAATTTAAGTAAGATGTAAATATTCAAACAGTTTAAAATCAAAGACTATTAAAGATATAGTAGTAGAGTTTTTGGCAGGATATTAGTGTCATGTAGCAGTCATAGTCTATAATATTTTACCCTATATTTGTAACAATGGAGGTGATTCATATGATATAGTTCAGTTATTATGCAGTGTTTAAGTGTATTGGAATTTCATGTGAAACCTTTATTCTGAGGTGCCTCGAAAATTACATGTGATGAGTCACCAGTTTCGCTAGAGTTTAGAAATACTGACACAAGAATGAAAACATAACTAATCACATGATTCCTGAATTGTGTATGTAAATCACAGAATGCCAATAACCCAAAAGTAAGAAGACATTGTAATAGTAAAACAGTTTTTTAGCTTGCCCTAGACAGGCCCTGTATGAGAATTAGTTGAGAGACCCTTTTGGACTCCAGTGTGGCAAAGGTTGTGTTACAATTTTTTTAATCTGCTTACATACATCAGGGACCTCTTTATCCCTGGTCACTTATTGATATGACTGACACAGCAGTAGCCACACCCCTGTAGTGAAACCAAATTACTTGTGAATACAATGAAAATACCTATACAATAAACTTCTTGATATTATATTGATTACATGAGATTGCCTCATCAAATAAAAACTATGAGATTTTAATTAACAGAAGCATAGAAACATATATTCTGATACATATTGTATATGTTAAAAATATAGTTCCAATTGGAAAATTAACCAAAAATCATAATATTAAAGGATAAATATTGAAACACTGAGTGACTAAGATAATAAGTGATCATTATCTATTGTGAATATAAAACTATATTCGTGCAGTACTTACATATCACCAAAAAGATTGAACATACTTGGTGTTTACTCTACTTGAAGTTTTAGGGTTATTTTGATCTAATTATTTTCTTTCAATCATTTATACATAGTTTATAGATAGAACACTTAAGCACCTATAGTAGATAAAAGATTTGATCGGTAACTTTCTTTTGAGAATGTTAACAAAAACAACACAAATCCTCATTAGCCATTTTATGTTTACTTTTATAGAAACAAAAGCATCAATTTAGTATATAAATGAAATACAAATCATTCCAAAATTGCAATACCTACCTAATATCAGTTGCGTAATGTCTCACTTTTACTATATTTGTACAAAAAGTTTCAAACACCATGCGACTTCCAAGTTTGTTTATTTGTCACTAAATGTCAAAAATAATGCGTGAAAAACCTTCTAGATGGCGCTTCAAAATGACGTGAATTGATCAATTTCGAAAATAAACTAGGGATTTTTCTGAACGCCCTATACAACAGAGCTTCAGAATACATTTATGACCATAATTGACTGTAAAATCGGTGAGTACATATCCACAATTTGTTATTATTTACTCACAAAAATTAAAATCCCGGTCCCCCCTCAGACTGAGGGGTGATTACCCACTCCTTGCGAAAAACCACACCGCGCAGACTCGTACAAAATGGCGACTCGTGAATACGAAGTGTACATGGTTCACCTAGCTCGACCACCGATCGATACCAATGGAGGATTCGAATTTTTCGGGGTCTCTTGTGCACTGCACATATTTCGTGAAAAAAGTGTACCGTCGCGTGTGAAACTCAAAAAAAGTGTCTTTTCGTGCCGGTTACATCACAGCGGTTCTTCGAAGGTTCAAATTAAATGGCAAAATGTGTTTCAAATCACGCAGGTGCGTACGCAGTCGTAGTCTTTATATTCTGTCTGGGCCTGCTCGAACGCGCGGCTCCCCTACATGATGGCCACTCGTTTGGGCTTGTGCTTTACGCCGCCGCAAAGAGTTCGCGTCGTGCGTCTTCGAAATTGACCCGTCGCGGCCTACCATGCACAGCATAAACAAAACATCCATAGAATGCGACATGCGTCATTCACTTCCCCGGTTTTGTACAGTGCGCCTGTGAAATGCAACCCATTGCAAGCAAATGCATTTAAATTCCATTCAATTTCTTACAGCTTGATATGTCACAGAGATTGTTTCACAGCTATTTGAGATAATTATTCTATGTAGTTCTGTTAAGCCTAGGTGTATTCTTGTGAGTGGGTAGTACAAGTATTGATTTTTGTTCTAGCTGTGTCTCTACACAATAGGAGTGTGAAATGTTTCTACTAGTTTTATCTGAATAGGTTGAAAATTGACAATGAATTATCTTGATAAGGAACTCCGTTAAAAAACTATAAAGAACAAACTATTTGATATGTTTGTCAGAATTAAAAAATAAGTTAGAACTATACATCTATATCAATAATTTGTAATTTTAGGATTTGAAATAAAAATATGTTCTGCTGGTAATTTATGAATATTTTTTACTATGAAAAAATCTAAAAGATGAAAACTATTCATGTTTATTTATTACCAAGTAATTAGTATTTGATAAACCTATGACACTTTCAATTAATAAATTAAATATTAATTAATATAAATTAATATATGTATAAATATTTTTAAAGGCATTTTAATGTAAATTATCAAATATTACTTCATATTTGGAAGAAGTTTTATTTATCATTGATAATAGAAATATTCTTGTAAGTTTGTATTTAATGTAAAAATGATATGATAATAGATTACAAATAAGGGATTATGAACCTTTCTCCACATTTTTCTTTAAATTTATTTATTTTATGTAAGAAAAAGGATTACAGGGATAGGGAAACATGGTAATTTCTAATATATCCTCCCTATCCTGACATTGTAGTAAAAGAGTTTTCTTAATTTTGAGACAGAGTTACACATGCAAAAATATATTTTTTCTTTTACAGTTTTAAATTATAATTATTTAAGAACTTATGTTGTATCATCATATTTTAATAAAAATAATACAATATAGCCATGAAGAAGTCTAGCTTCAGTGTTTGCATACACAGTTATTCAATGTAAGGAATCCAATATTATTTCTAAATTGATCTTACCTTTTTTCGAAAGTCAAATTACTAACAAGTGTGCACACCAAACAGCAGAACCACCCTGTTTCAATTGAAACAAGAGCTGTCTTATGGGAAAAAGTTAAATTGATGGGAAAATTTAGCTATTCTTGTACAGTAATTGTTATTGTCCATTTGCTAGATAGATATTTGATTAAAGTGTTACTAAAACAACATAGAGAATAATGATAATTCAGTACATTGTAAAATAATATATTTGTCATCAGAGTTTCTTAGTGGATACATTACCTGCCCTTCTAGGATGGAATTTTTTATTCCAGATTTTTTTAATATAGTTTGTTTTCCTGTTTTGTTACTGATTTTAATCTGTATATTAAATTTTAAATCTGTACTAATAAATAAAATTAAATCATAGACTGTTTTGAAACATATACGTATAATAGAAGTCAACACAACCATAGTGAAATATAGAATTATTCAAAGAAGTTTAATTTTTGTTATTGTTAATATATAAAATTGAAATGTCTGTTTTTTCATACTAAATACATGTGAATTTATATATGATACCAATAAAAAAAATGCTATTTTAAAAATTTTTGTCTGTCTGTTTGTAACGGCTAATATCCGGAACGGCTGGACCGATTTGTACGGGACTTTTTCGTTATATAGCTGAAGTTACTCCGCGTAACTTATTATACTTTATTTTTTCGAAAATTATTAGGGTTACGCGTAAAAAAAATTAAAACACAAAAATTTGAATAAAATCCGATTCAATGCACAGTTTTATTTAGTTATTTAAATTTGTGAGAAATATTTTTGCTTAATGTTAGTAGTAGCATAAAACGATTTGGAAAACAATTAGGGTCCCGTATAAAAAAAATCAAAAGTATATTACGCAGTGAAAAATATATGAATAGCGGGTGCAGCCGCGGGCACGGGGTTTTAAATAAGTTTTGATAAAGTTATTTACTTCAAAAGTTATTCAGGTTATAGTTAGGGCCATTCAATAATTACGTAAGGTAGAGGGGGGGGGGTTAAGAAAATGTATAAAAAATTTATTTCTGCTTCGGATGCTGAATGATTTACTTCATTCAATAATGAATGAACACTTCGATTTACATTTTGTTTCTATTGATTATTAAAATCTTAAATATGTTCATATTCATCTATTTAAAATGTCATAAATAATAATTATATTACAGTGAATTCTTCCCGCGTATTAATTTTATTCTAATCATTAGGAAAATAAAAATTGATTCTTTTATTTTCCTGAATCTTACGTAAGAAGAGGAAGAGAAGAGGTTCGATAAATCTTATGTATCCTTACGTAGGGAAGGGAGGGAGGGGCAGTCAGAAATCGTCATAATCATCCTTACATAATTAATGAATGGTCCCTTACACCGTTTATAACTCAAGAACGGCTGGATCGATTTTTCTGATCTTTGATTTAATAACTGTCTCCATTTCGCATAACAGAATAACTATTATAAAATCACGGGGGAAAAAAATGTGAAGAGGTTTCAGTTAATTTTTCATGAAACGGATTTTTTGATTATATCTCGAGAATCAATTGACTGATTTCGAGATGTTACCTCGCGCATTGTATGAAAAACTAGTTTTTATTTAGCGAATAACACAACATTTACTGATTTTATAGCGGTACGAAGTTTGCCGGGACACCTAGTTGGAGTATAATTAGAATTTTTTTGTAACTGATAAATTTTTAATTTAGAGAAGAAGATTGTATAATCGATAAATACTTTCCCGTATAGTAGGGAGTACCACAAAAGGTGCTTACACAAAGGTTTTTCTACCCTTTCTACTTACTCCCTTGTATATTGTGTTAAATCTCGCAACTACACAATTTTACATACACATACATATAAAGTCTAAAGGCGTAATCAAGATTTAATGTACTAGTCGAGAATAACTGTTTTTCAAACGCAATATACATAGGACAAACCTTTAGGGCTTGTGTAGGATTATAGGGAGTTGGTCGCGTCACTTCATTTTGTCCGCGGTCTCATAGGAAAAGACATGGGTTTAATTGACCAACCTTTTGAAGTCCACTGCTTGATAGGTCTCCCCTAAGGGAGGAATTACCATAATCGCCACGTTTGGCAGGCGGGTTGGCGATCGCAGTAGGTGTTTTGATTCTCAGAGGATGCTGGTGACAATCCCCTGGTTTATCTCTTAGTCGCCTTTTACAACACACACCTTTTTTTTTTTTTTGACGGGGGAAATGCATTTACGCACTACCCTTATCTATTGTATTTAGGGGATAAAAATCCCCCAATACAATAGATAAGGGGGCACGGAGTGACGAGCTCCGTGCCAGTGTGGGACTCACCCGGGCGAGAGTCGCCCGGAAATACCCACTAAAACCCCCCGGGGCCGTCCGCTGCATTTGGGATGGGGGCGACACGGGGTGGCTTTCGCAAGCACCGCGTCGCCAACCTTTTACAACACCTACGGGAAGGATATGGGGTGGTACTATTCTTAGCCGGCACCACATGGCCATGGGTGTATTAAAGTGTAACTAAATAAAATAAAGCTTTTTCTTCCTAGGTCTTAAAATAAAGAATATCACCAAGTGATACAGCTAATCATCGAACATTTTACCCAATGGTCCAAGAGTTAAAACCTTTGGAGGAAGACGAAGACAAACGATCAGCGATCATGAATTCCGCCGTCAGTACTGAGTCGATGGATATGGCAGAGGAGGTTAGTCTGATCGTTGATGCATTTTTTAAGCATTTCGAAATGAAACTTCTTATAGGAGAGCTTTGAAATTTTCATTCGTAATCATTTTGTGTGACGAAAAGTGGCGTGGCTATTTTTTTCCCTCCGGCCTGTGATATTTATCCCTTATGAATGAATAATTTGTCTTACAGTTGTAAACTAAAGATTATTAAAAAAGTTTCACTTCTGACACGTGTTCTGTAAACACGCTCTTTTTTATGGCTTATGGTAAAACCACATAGCGGGCGGCATGAGACGCCAGCGCCCTTTTACTATAGAAGAAGTCGTGCTCGGCTCCCGTCGACGCGAAGTCTTCTATAGGAAGATCGCGCTTGCGTCTCGCTCCGCCTGCTGTGTGGCGAAAGCATTAACTGTCAATTTCATAGCGATTTATATCTGCATCGTATGTCTCTTTATGTAGCCATTTAATTGATTGATTCAACCTTTTGATGTCCACTGCTGAACATCGGTCTCCCCCAAAAAGGAAGGAATTACCATAATCGCCATACTTGGCAGGCGGGTTGGCGATCGTAGTAGATGAATGTGGTGCTTAGAGGATGTGGCTGACCCATACCCTGGTTTGTCCCTTAGTCGCCTTTTATGACACCCACGGGAAGATATGGGGTGGTACTATTCTTAGCCGGTACCACACGCAGCTATATTAGTAGTGTTTTATGTCACTTTTACCTAAACTATTTTATCTTTTTTTGGTATTTCATTTTGGCGAGTAATTTACGAATTAAAATTATTTAATATATAACAAAACAAGTAAGACAAAAACTTTGAATTTTGTAAATAACCACCCATATCACGGTTTATGTGGAAAATAAAAAAAATAATAATTTAAAAGAATCAATTTTAATGTTAAGTCAATATGGGATGTTGAAGGTATGTAACGCGGGTAGTCGTTCGCAGGATATGTCTCAAGTCGACGGATGCGGGCTAAGTGGAGCCTCCGACGATGACGACGAGTGTATCTCCTCCCCGAGTGGTTCCACGTATGACGATAGCGCTGATATAATCAAAGACGCGATGAGCGACGAGGTCACCAAACAGCTTGCCGCTGCTGGTCAGTTTTAACTTGTAACTTAGGCACCAATCTCGTTGGTCGGTCAATAATTCAAAATTTATTTTGATTTTCACTTAGGGAACATCCTGTGAAAGCTGCTAGCCCAATACAGTGAGACTCCATGCAAAACGTAACCATACGTCCCGCTTTCAGGTCGTCTCTAGGGAGACTAATAATGTCCCACTTTTACAGACATGTCTACATAGATAACGTCACGCCTTTCTCACATTAGAGTAGGTCCATAGTAGGCAAACAGAAGACACATTAACGTTTCATTCGCGCGTCTTATAACGCGAAATTCGAGCGTTTATTGTGTCACCTAAAAAACGAAGGAAGAAAAATTAGTCCTTTGTTTTTATTAGCGAATAAATGTACATAACGTGTAAATTGAAAAAAAAAAAATGGGTGCGTGTACTTATGTACGCGCGTGAGAAGTTATACTTCTTTGGCATCATCAAAAAATAGTTTTTAATTGCATGCAAATAATAATAAGTATTTAACATTAATAATTTAATAATATTTAGTGTTAATTATATTAAATAAAAGTATTTTCATTTATATCAATAAATAATACATACGGATAGTTAACCTCAATTATATTGGAGCACTTGAAAAAGTATATAAGCACAATTTTTTTCACTAATATTCACAAATAGTAAGTGATATCAATCAAAATATTCAATTTAAATCACTACTGAACATAATTTATTAGCACATATATAATTCGCACTTGTATGAAACTAAAACACGTGTTGTGAATGTATAAATTAGAAACATGTTGACAAATATTATAAATATGAAAACAGTGATCAGAGGTGACGAGCGTACCAACATGCGCGACTAATATCGAGGTTCAATTTCTATTTTATTGGTAGCTTTTTTTTCGAGACTTAATGAGCGGTTAAGCAGACAACTTCATACTGTTAATTTTGTGTCACAGATGCGCGCGCATCTTAAAATTTCACTCTCATCATTTTTTCATAAAGCGCCTAAAGAAGTATTAC
Organism: Samia ricini; assembly: GCA_014132275.2. NCBI lineage: Eukaryota > Metazoa > Arthropoda > Insecta > Lepidoptera > Saturniidae > Samia > Samia ricini. The sequence continues at coordinate 1,742,611 of AP028161.1, read as the reverse complement.
TTCAAAAAATGAGAAAGGCTGGATGGAATCAAAAAAAGAAGTATAACCAACCATCTACGAAAAATTCCACGTCGAATGGTAGTAACTAGTAATCCCGTCACGATATGTTCAGTTATTTTTTAGGTGATGGCGCGTCAAAAGAACCCCGTCTTCCTACAATGCTCATAGTCACAACGCAGCACATGAAACCTTTAAGAGTTAATTCAATGAAACTTACAAGCAATGCATTAAATGTACTAAAGAATATATAGGGATATCAGTTAATTTAAACGGGTTTTCACGCGTGACCTTTGCTTTTTTCTATCCCGACGTAAACATTCTAGTTGTCGAATATTTAATGTTACTTCCGGCCCGACAACTAGAATGGGATAGAAAAAAGCAAAGGTAACGCGCGTGAAAACCCGTTTAAATTAACTGAATTTAAATATGGAACGCGAAAACTTAAAAAAAAAAATGACATATAGGAATATGTTGCAGATGTTTTTGTTGTTTACCAATTTGCTTATATACCTCGGATTGTTTAGGCCCAGTGGGCATGGCCGCGGCTGCCGCTATAGCCTCGTCCAAGAAGCGTAAGCGACCGCACTCGTTTTGAAAAACCAATCCTTCCGTCAGGAAACGTCACCAGAACCGATTATTAAGAAAGTTAAGGGTAAGTATTTTTAATTAAGGGTACAACGTTGCAATAGACCAGTGTATCGACTTTTATAATTATCACATAATGATAATTGAAAAAAAATATCTCTCTACAGAAATAATAATATTTCCTGTGTGTAGATATAGATTTTCTATCTAGATTTGTAAATGTAATGTTAATATTAAAATTATAAAATTCTACTTTAAATAAGTAATTCAACTAATTTTAGTAAAAACTAAGATTTTAATTCGATGGTTACACGAGAAGAAGTTGCTAATGTTTATAAACAAAACCTTGGTTTTTAAATTCATCAGCTCAAGTGTGTAAGGACAGGTCAGGGTGCAGTAATTACACGTATATCGATCTGTTTGAAACGTATATTTGGCCATGTATCATAACACTTTATATGCTATCCGTGCCACGTCTCGGTAATGACTGCCTTAAATACCCGATGGGCGACTAATTTATATTCTAACGCATGCAATACCTGTTAATAATATTCTTAACAAACAAAATATGTAGACATTCTAAAATACGTCTTTAAAAATATAGAAAATTCTTACATTGATTATTGATTAAATCCAAAATTAACTCCACTTCCGTTTATCTATTTTCCGGTTCCGTTTCAGAAATGTATACGTAAATTCTATTACAGTTTCATACTACTTATTATGTATATAAACAAAGTATACGAATAATTATCCTAACAAGTGATAGGTTTAAACTTTGGTTCCAGTCTTTTCTGTGTTTAAGTCGTATTTTAGATACTATTTTATTTATAAGTCTGCAAGAAAAATATCCGTGAATTAAAAAGAGATGATAACTTATTCGATCACTATATGCTATACTAGCTGTGTGCCCGCGGCCGCGCCCGCGTTTCATATATTCTTCACTGCGTTTTATTTTTTTTATACGGAACTAAGATAGGCTTAAAAATAATTCTCATAAATTGAAGTTGCTCGTAAAATCAGATTTTATTCAATTTTTTTTATAAGTATTATTTTTTTTACACGGATCCCTAATTATTTTCTAAAATTAAAAGTACCCTAAGTTACCTGGAGTAACTTCAGCTATCTATCAAAAAGAGTCCCGTCAAAATCCGTCCAGCCGTTCCGGAGATTACCCAGAACAGACAAAAAGACGAAATCTTTAAAAATTGTTGTTTTTTTTTTTGTATAGGTATCGTATTCATATCTATTTAGTAAAAAAAATAATTTTGTCATTACAAACAGACACTCCAATCTTATTTATTAGTATAGAATCTAAACTATAGATAATATAACAAACCTTAGCAATGTTGAATTTCAGTCCCTCTTGCCAAAGATAAAGGTTGCACGCCTTAAACATTATCTGTGTTGTCGTAAAAAAAAAACACACGGCAATTAAGAGTGTTATAGAACGGATATTTGAATTATGTACAATAGCAAACTATAGAGGAGTTCGCGACGCGCGTCGGCCAGCAGGCCGTGGTGCTGGTCGCCACGCCCGGGAAACCGAACACCTCGTACAGAGTGTTCGGCGCCAAGCCCCTGGAGGACGTCGTCAGGAACTTGCGCTGCATGATCATGGAAGAACTCGAGAACGCTCTAGCCCAGCAGGTAAACGGGTTTTCGTGCAATTTACACGCAGAAAGTGGGATTTCGGAAAAGGGGATTGAGTTTTTTGCCAGATTTTACTTATTAACGTTCACCATTTAAAAAACTCACCCCCCTAAATCTAGGGTCGCTAATTATTTACCGCGGACTTTAAATTATCAAAGATAGCTTTATTTTTTTTTAATTAATCTGTTATGCTATTAATAACTTTAGCCTTTCCCAATTGAATTCAAACGCTTCACTGGGATACAAATAATTTTCATGAAGTGCATTTAATAAATAGTGGAAATATTTATTTACTTTGTCGAAGAAATATTAATCCCTTATAGGGCATATCAAATCATGTTTCGTTAACATAGTCATTATTACATACAGAAGGGTGTTATATCTGATTAGGTCGCTGTGTTATACCAACAGTGGGCGTACAAATGCTTACATACAGAAAGACTCAACTGTAATTAAACGTGCAATTTAAATTTTGACAATTCTATACATACCTTTTTCATTTAAGTTGATTTATAAATAGAATCAGACGATAAAGGAGTACTTACTTTATATATATACTTTATATATACGTGAGAAGTTATACTTCTTTAGTGTTATTGTTAAAAAAAATGAATAATTTTTTACTACATAACATATAAATTTATTATATAATTAAAACAAATATGTGTGTTTAAAATAATTTTTTTAGGTTATATTTTAAAACCAACTGTTTTTTTTTTTGTTTTAAAACTTCTGTGTCAAGCTAAAAGATACATCGTAAGGCGCCTAAAGAAGTATACCTTCAATATGTTATATCGATGTGCGATTTCGATATGTTTAAACAATCGAATGAATTGGCATCATTATCGATCGAGTTAGAAGTCTCTCGAAAGAACCATCAAAATCGATTGTTTCACTTCAATAATCGATTGTGACAGAAAAACAATCGAGAACGAACACTGGATATTTGTACTAATTACAATAATGAACGGCGTCGCGCTCCGCCAGTAACGAGATATCGTATCGAACAATTGCCTGAACCGTTTGTAAATACGTCTGACGCCGGCCGAGTCCGTGTCTCTATAGTCGATTGCGAGAGTAGGAACGGGTTAGGTTAGACGTATGTGTGTCGGTGCACGTTGGCCTGTACTGGCCGGTGTCGGGCCCGTGGTAGTGTGGTGGCGCACAGCCGCATAACTCGCGTCAGTTCGGGCGGGGCGGATGCCCTCAGGCGCCGCCACCGCCGCAGGACGACCCCTCGCTGTTCGAGCTGCCGCCGCTCATCATCGACGGCATCCCGACGCCGGTCGAGAAGATGACGCAGGCGCAGCTCAGGGCCTT